>OX422218.1:124926992-126295206 GCA_949130495.1 Sambucus nigra
ATTCTAACACGTAAATAAACCCGAATCCATTATGAAAACACAAGGATTCTTAAACATCAATCAATTCTTACAACTTAGAAGTAATCAAACCTTTGAAATTTATTGATTCTAACACCCTATCAATATTCTCATATTCTTAATCGTAAACCCAAATTAATATTACAAATATTAATCATCAAACATTATCCAACTTAATCAAAGGTTAAACACAACTTAAATCTCTTCAATTAATTCTCAAAGTTTATATTTGTAGGGTGGGGTTAAATGAATTAACCACCAACACTTTAATAAATTACCTCAGATGTTTAATCAAATATTGATTTATGATTTATTAAGTTTTACTACAAACATGACCCTACACGGGCTGAGATATTATTACCCGCAATTAATATATTGCGTATACTCCGCATTTGATGATATACAATGGACAATGCTCTAGTAATGATTTAATTAATTATTTGATATGCCACCCATATATTGTGACAAGTGGCACCATAAATATTGGACAATTGGTTCAATGGAGAACATGACATGTGTTAAGTCCACTTGAGGCACTTTTGCTATAAAAGAGGTTCTTCCCCCTCATTTGTTGGATAATGGTCTTGGGAGGAAAAGAAGGAGAGGAAATATAGCTCTCCTCCCCCACGCACCTTTGGAGCTCCGTCACGGGTTTGATAGTGACAAGCGGATTTTTATAGTTTCATTTTACGGCATATGGGCGTTTGAGAGGCGGATAGCCATATTTGGCACCCCCATGCATCGAAACTATCAAGAGTGGGCGTTCGAGAGGCAGTTCGTCGGATTAGAACCCCCCATGCACCAAAATCACCATAATCGAGCTCTCTCCGGTGTATCGTACGGACCCACGAACTATGCAGACTTTGATTCCGTAAAGACACATACGTAGGCACAACCACGTTGATCAAGTCGAAAACACGCTCGACGTGGTGCCTCCTCAAATCTGCACTCACATCTTATATTTGGCGACTCCGTTGGGGAGGTATTCGTGATTTTGGTTGCATAACGCCTGGTGCGCACACACGGAGAACTCGGTGGTGGTGGAACATTTTTCTTCAACAAAGATAAGCATTACTTCTCATATTCTATCATTTACTTTGTTGAATATTCCATACATATTTCTTTTATGAAAATCACGACTCATATGTATTAAGAAATAAGATGAGCTGATAATTATCTCAATAAAAAAATTAATTATTTAGATTGACAGAATTAAGACTATGTGAGAATACGCATAAATAATTATGTCATAAAGAAGAAATTTGAGTTGTCGTTGCTATCTTTAAATTTGATCCAACAAAAATTGATTAAAAAGAAAAAAGAAAGAGTAAAAATGTATATTGCTCTTCGAAATTATGAACCATAAAATTGTGAGGGTACTAAGGGTTTGCGTGTACAACATGTTTGCACCCAAAATGTATGTTAGATTTTAATAAAGTATAATGCTTATTTGCGTGTGTCAACAATTTTAAGCTAACGGAAACCTATCGGAGCCGAAAGTAATAGATTTTTTTATATAAACCAATTTTTGAGCCACACAAAATACTGTCAGGCACATGCATTGACAACTGTGAAAATGTACTTAACAATAGTTTAATATACAGTGGAGATCTTATTAAAGATAACATTCAAAATTTCCTGAACAAATATTGCTATTTGTCCACGCGCTTTGCACGCTATTTGCCCATGCGCTTTACGTACTCTTCGGTAGGCCTGTAAATTGAGCGCCCGAGGCCCGAAGCCCTTCCGCTCGGTCCATTATTTTCGGGTCGAGCTTTATTTGAGTTTGAACCGAGCCGAGCCTGAGCTAAAATTTCAAGCCCGAATTAATTTCGGGCCAAGCTTGAGCCAAAATTTTTCAAGCCCGAATTGGGCCCGAAGCCCGAACTTCATATTTATAAATAAATAAATAAATAATTTATATAATATAACATATTTATGTTAACATTGTTTAATTAGGTTTCGTTCTTTTATTTCAGTTACTACTTTTTTTTTAAACATTTGTTACAATACATTAGATTACATGTGATTTTCAATTTTGTGATTTTAGTGTTAATATCATTATGGGTATTTGATTTAATAATTGCTCAAGTCATAATAGACCTTTAGTAGTGATCAAATTTTTCTAAATGTATGAAATGTAATAGGCATTTGTAGGTTTTCACTCTTATTTCTCTTGTTTTAATTTAATACATTTCATAATTATATATTTTATTTCATGAAATATCAATTATATTTTAATGTGTAATTTTGTCCATGAAGGAAATACAAGAAAAAAAAATTAATTCAAACTTTTTTAACAAAAAAAAATTGAAATCGGGCCTGCCCGAAATCGGGCCCGAAGCCTGTAATACTTGTGAGCCGAGTTCAGGCCTAGGTGGGAAAACATAATTCGGGCCGAGCTCGGGCTTGAGCATGGGTAAGTGAGTCCGGGCTGATCCCGAGCAACCCCAAGCTCGGCTCACCCAACCCGATCTACAACCCTACTCTTTGGTACAGAATATTATTTTCTGACTGCCACTTCCCCACGGGATACCAACTAGTCAAATTACCTCCACCAGCATCGGCTAGATCCCTCCTGGTGTAACGGTCCAGTCAAGGCCGAAGCACAAACCTAATTTTCTGGGTCGAAACATTTTTTTGTTTCCATTATTTGAACTGATTCACCATGGGAAATGAAACCCAGTAGAACTTAAAATCAACAACACGGTTTTGAAAATAATCTTGTTCTGTAAAATAGAGTTCGGAATGTTATGTCTACTATTTAATTAACAAAAAGTACAGAATTATTAATGAAATAAATAATACAGAATTAAAACGAAATTACAGAAAATTAGAATTACTTACTTGGTAAAAGAAAGGTATATATTACAGAAGAATAAGAAATTGAATTCGAGCCCTGTGTGATACCAAAGTTTCCTTAAGACAATTTTATTCCCTCCTAAGTGCTGTAGGTTAACGAATAAATGTCTCCCAAGATAGAACGAATTTCAAATTAATTCATGTAGCACAATAATGAATTAATTCCATTGAACACAAATCTGTGTACTTACCCAACCAAATAGTATAACTAAAAGAATGCAGAAAGTATGAAGAACAATATTTCTGGTTGGAAAAATAGGAGAGGGAAATTTTCCATTAATTTAAAAACGGAGGGAAGCATTGTTATTTATAGCAAAGTAAGTGACCGTTGGCAATAACTGATAAAAACAGTTAAACGAAATTAATTGTTGGCTGTTGGAAATAACTGCCAACAGTTTATTAATTAATTAATTAATTCGGCCCAAAAATGTAGGAGATTTTTATAAGCCCAAGCGCCTGAACTGAGCCGAGCCGAGCTGGACGGACGGATGGACGACCCACGCGCGTGTGTGGGATTTTTGACCAAGCCCAACATATGCATAGTGTAGGCCATCTTCCCTTCAAAGAGTTGGGATACCCCAAGGCATCCAAGCCTTAGTCCATACTTGGGGTGTTATTAACTCATCAACTTTTTACTACTCTTTCAATATGGGACAAGAGTTAAAACATACCCAATTCATTAACTTTCATTGCTTTGTGAGTCACTTTAGGAACATATTTATCATTCATAACTTATTGAAATTGGACATATGAATATACTACGTTAATCTCCTTGCGGAGGATAACGCGTTCGTATATGGTCCGACAATTATCGTAGTGCTCAAAACTCTGGACAGCTTTCTTCTAAGTCCAATTTTCCAACACAAAATACTGAGAAAACCAAATGACCCACCTTAGGGAAAATCAAACGAGCTACTTTCCGGACAAATCAAAACACTGAGACTGAGGTACCTCAAACATGATCACATCTGAACAGTCTAACCTTCGAAGAATCTCGGATCTCCGAGGCATTTGACCTCTGAACAAATCAACCCTTCGAGCAGGTAAATTCGAATTGGCCCGACATCGATCCAGTTAAACTCCGGGCATATTCGACCTCCGACGACCTTGACATCTAAATAATCTGACATTCGAGGAGCTTTGGCCTTCGAGCGACCTCCGATAATATCAAAACAACGATCTCTGAACAACCTTGGAGCCCCAACCCGATCCACTTTTGGTATGCCTTCCGAGCAGCTTCCTCCGAGGAGTTTGACCTCCGAGGAGGTCCGACCTCCAAACTACCACTGATCCGCGAGCGATCTTGACCTCCGAACCATCTTTGAAACATCTTCAACCTCCGAACATCCATGATCTTTGATCTCGAGTTGCCTCGATCACCGTCGGGGGTTTATACGAAGTTGTATAACATTTTCTTTGTGAGATAGGTTTTGAATTGAGGACATACAGTCCATTTTGACTCCAAACTAGATTTACTTTTGTTTATTATTTGTAAAGGCATTGAGATACTAACAGGTAATCGAGGTACCTCCTTTACGGAAATAATACAGTGGCAGTGAACCACGTGGAGCATTTTCAAAATTTTGAACAAGGTTAATTATATGGTAATTCGAACTATTTGGCATTTTGAAAAAAAAAATATAAGTCAACTAAAACATATTGCCAATTATATTAATTGCGGATGTTATGGTATTTAATTTGTGTGTGTTCTATTTAGACAGCCTGAAAATACTCTTCAAAATATTTGTACCCTCGTACGAATTTTAGTTGTTCAAGTAGAAAAAATATTTATTTAAGAAAAAAATCATACCCTTTGAGATTGGGAATATTTTATGTTATCCTGCGAGGGACCATTTAAAGACTTAGTACGTACATGTACTCGAACAATCTTACCAAAATAATATTTTTGAGCAACCATGTCAAAAACGACACCCTTCGAACAACAATATCAAACTTATATTTTTCGAGTAATCTTGGTAAATTAATATTTTTTCTAAAAATTTTCTCAAGTCATTGTACCTCGAGCATGTGTCTCGGAGGAACCTCTTCGAGCAGCCTCGGGGGAACCTCCTCGAGCGGCTCATAAAATAAAAAATATATTTCTTGAAACTTAACATTTTTTTCAAGTCATGGTACCTCGAGCGACCTCACCCGCGGTGCCTCGAGCGGCCTCATCCTTGGTACCTCGAGCTGCCTCATCCTAGGTACCTCGAGTTCCCTCATCCTTAGTTCCTCGAGCAGCCTAATCCTATGCACCTCGAGCAGGTACCTCGAGCAACCTCATCCATGGTCGCCCAGAACAACTGTTCACGCTACCTTGTATTCGATTTATACTAAAGAATGATTTATTCACATTGTGATATTAGTTACATGAAAATTCAAATGTGATATTTATTATTCACCTCAAGGTGACTCAGCATGCTTACTGACTGAATTATCTGCATATGATTTAAATAGATTACAGAACTTCTGAGTTTTCTCAGCGTTAATAAAATAGTGGGGGCATGAGATAAATAGCCACATGATATATCTACACTCTATCAACTGCATATTGGAGCATATCAAATTTGCATCATGGAATTGCACATAACAATATGACTACGATTCCTCGAAGCATGATTCCGAGTTTATTTTATTCTATTTGACATAAAATAAAATAAAGGGGGAATATATACCTCGCATGATTATATATGGAATTTTAATATGCCTTATGAGTTACTAATGATTTTTGTGCCAGAATCCAAGTCGATTTCTTATCCTTGCAGCTATTGAACGCACATGATCAAATCGAGCTCAAGCAATTACATCAGGTCTTACAGATGTCAAGGCCAAACGCTCAAGAGATCTATTTTTAATTGGGGGCAAACACCCCGTGAAATGTATTTAAAATGCTTTCAACTCTTAGATGGTGTTGTAACCAATTGTTTATTTTTCTTTACTTTACTTTATCTTGAGATAAAATACAAAGTAAAGTAAAGAGGGGGAAAAGTACTTTATAGTATACCATTTGTAGTTAGATGTAAACACAGGTGACAAGCATGCTCAAATTCGGTCCCAGAATGGCCATCATTGATGAAGCATCCCCAAAAGAAACATCAGAGTTGCTCAGCATAGCCACCGAATGGCTCATATATAGCACTGGCTACATTACATTATTTCCAACAAAGCGACAGGGGCCAAACAAAATTGCCCGCAAAACCTAGAGCATAGATACAGAGTTTGCATACAAACCTTACCAGTTTCAAGGTAAGTCGCCCACAGAGGTGCATTATATTTCTCACAAAACCTTACCAGAATTGTGGTAAGTCGCCCATAGAGGTGAATTATAGTTTTCACAAAACCTTATCAGGTTCGAGGTAAGTCGCCCACAGAGGTGCATTATATTTCTCACAAAACCTTACCAGTTTCGAGGTAAGTCGCCCACAGAGGTGCGTTATAGTTTTCACAAAACCTTACTAGTTTTGAGGTAAGTCGCCCATAGAGGTGCATTATATTTCTCACAAAACCTTACCAGTTTCAAGGTAAGTCGCCCACAGAGGTGCATTATAGTTCTCACAAACCTTGCCAGTATTGTGGTAAGTCGTCCAAAGTGGTGCATTACAGTTCTCATAAAGTCCTACATTACTAGACCTGCCTGACCCTCGGATATGGGATATTTATCGCCTACATTACTAGACCCGCCTAACCCTCGAATATGGGAGATTTTATGCCAATAAGACTTGGCCCACCTGACCCTCGGTTATGGGAGATTTTATGCCTATAAGACTAGGTCCGCCTGACCCTCAGTTATGGGAGATTTTGATTTTAAAGTCCTACATTACTAGGCCCACCTGGTCCTCGATTATGGGAGATTATGCTTATAAGACTAGGCCCGCCTAACCCTCGGTTATGGGAGATTCTGCCTATAAGACTACGTTCGCGTGACCCTCGATTATGGGAGATTTTGATTTTAAAAGTCCTACATTACTAGGCCCGCCTGACCCTCGGTTATGGGAGATTATGCCTATAAGACTAGGTCCGCCTCCACCCTCGGTTATGGGAGATTTAAGCCCAATATGACTTGGCTAGCCTCCACCCTCGGTTATGGGAGATTCAAGTCCAATATAACTTGACGCGCCTGACCCTCGCTCATAGGAGATTCAAAGTCCTACACTACTAGGCACCAAAGCCCAATAATATTTGGCATGCATGACCCTATTAAGGGAGATTTAAAAGCCCTACATTACTAGGCATAAGTCTTATTTACAGAAGACTAAAGTCCTACATTACTAGGCACACTTAAAGACCCTGACTTTTGGGCACACTTACAAATATGTTGGTTTAAAAAACCTCAGTTCACTCGAGGCACTAATGGTTGCTCGACCGAGTACGCTCAAACAGGTTTTTGATCTTATGATCACGAAAGATCCACTTTACTTATATAAGCACCAAATTGGTTGCTCGGGCCAGTACATCTGGCAAGTTTGTTGTTCGAAATATTTGAAGCCACAATAAAATTATCAAGACATGCTCATTCGAGAGGAATGGGCGAAACCCCCCGAAATACTCCTCCAAAATAAAAAATAGAGGAAGCAAAGATAGCCCTCAAAACTACATACAGATGATATATGCATATGCGTGCATGATAAACAAATCAAACATGGTTATGTGATGATTTTCTAGTCGAACAGGCTAAATGATTTATTTCGTACACATAGTTGATATGTCTCAGCCGAGGCCTCAACACACCAACTATGTCTACGATGGGGCAAATGTTGGGTGGGGTTAAATGAATTAACCACCAACACTCTAATAAATTACCCCACATATTTAATCAAATATTGATTTATGATTTATCAAGTTTTACTACAAACAAGACCCTACACGGGCTGAGATATTATTATGCGCAATTAATATATTGCGTATACTCCGCATTTGATGATATACACTAGACAATGCTCTAGTAATGATTTAATTAATTATTTGATATGCCACCACGTATATTGTGACAAGTGGCACCATAAATATTGGACACTTGGTTCCATAGAAAACATGACATGTGTTAATCTCACTTGAGGCACTTTTCCTATAAAAGAGGGTCTTCCCCCTCATTTGTTGGATAATGGTCTTGGGAGGAAAATAAGGAGAGGAAATACAACTCTCCTCTCCCACGCACCTTTGGAGCTCTGTCACGGGTTTGATAGTGACGAGCGGATTTTTATAGTTTCATTATAAGGTATATGGGCATTTGAGAAGCGGATATCCGAATTTGGCACCCCCTACGCACCGAAACTACCATGACTGGGCGTTCGAGAGGTGGTTCGCCCAATTAGGCACCCCCCACGCATCAAAACCACCAAAACTGAGCTCTCTTCGACGTATCATACAGACCCACGAACTATGCAGACTTTGATTTCGTAAAGACGGATACGTAGACGCAACCACGTTGCTCAAGTCTAAAACACGCTCGATGTGGTGCCTCCTCAAATCTGCACTCACATCTTACAATATCTTTTAAATCTCATATTTGTTCCCAATTGATTATGAACGTAAGTAACCGCAGTAGTTTCAATATAAAGCAAGTAAACACTTGTCTTTTTTTTTATCTAAATCCAAAGTCTCGTTACGTAGGGATGATTTGAATTCGGATATTGGCTATTCTCCTCTCTTCTCCAAGTTCTCTTCTCTTTTTTTTTTCCTTTTTCTCTTCTCTTAAGCTCTTCCTTAATCACAATTATGCGGGGGCCAAAAGTGAGGTTGTCATCCACCCCATAATCCTTAAATACTCCCTAATCACACCATAATCCCATTTTAAGTGTAGCTCTAAGGTTAAAAATACACCCATACCTCTATACGGGCCCTATTACGTCTAAAAAGTCTCGGAACCCCGCTATAACCCCCGAGTACCTATTCTGGACTATTCCAGCTCATTTCAGATCATCGGTGCACTAAAAAAAATCATCCAAGTCACCCAACTATAAAGATACCATCATCTCATTAATGGGGCCCAACACGTGCATACAGTATGTACCGCTTATAAATATTTAAATTCGTCGATGTAACTCTCTATTGACATAACATAGTAATCCGTCGATTTTCACTCATAAACGACATATAACAATTCACATCTTTATTTACTTATCACATGCAAGTAAATAATAATAATCATAACTTTTAATCCTAAACTCGCTAATTAATATTTACTAAACCAATTTAATTTTCCTAATTAAATTAATAATGAAATGCACAAGTGAAAATTAAATGCTCATAAAATTACGGGACATTACATTCTCCCCCCTTTTAATGGAATTTTATCCCCAAAGTTCGAACGTATCTGCCACAAACTTCTCTGGATACTTTTTTCGCATGTCATCCTTGTGCTCTCACGTCGGCTCGACAATATTGTGGTGTCCCCACTGTACACGCACTAACTGTACCACCTTTGATCGAAGCTTCCACTCGCTACGGCCAAAAATGGCAACATGTCTCTCCTCGTAAGAAATGTCCGATTGTAGATCTATATCCTCCAACGCTATATGTCGGTAAGCCATGTCATCCCTGAGATACCTCCCCAACGACGACACATGGAATACGTCGTGAATCCACTGCAAATGCTCCGGCAAGGCAAGCCTATACGCAACCGGGCCTACCCTCTCATTGATGGAAAAATTCCCTACATACCTAGGTGTAAACTTTCCCTTCTTCCTAAACTGCATCATTCCCCTCATGGTAGATACCCACAACAACACTTGATCTCCCACGTCAAGCTACAATAATCTCCGGTTCGTATCGGCATAACTCTTCTGATGATCCTGAGTTTCTGAATACGACTCCTGATCAACTAAATATTTTTCTATGTATCCTGAATCATGTACGGATCGAGAAGTTAGTTGTCCCCCACCTCCAATCGACACGAGGGCGAACGACGAGGTCTCTCGTACAAATCCTTAAAAGGTGCCTTGCCAATAGTAAACAGGTACGAGTTGTTATACGCAAACTCTACCAACGATAAATACTGCTCCCAATAATCCTTAAAATCTAGAATACACATCCTGAGTATTTCCTCTAATATCTTATTCACCCTCTCCGTCTTCCCATCGTTCTACGGGTAATACGTCGTGCTCAAATGCAACTCATTCCCCATTGCCTCCTGAAAACTCTGTTAGAATTGGGATACAAGGATCTTATCTCGATTCAAAATAATATTCAGTGGCACCTCATGCAGTCTCACTATCTCTACAATAAAGAATTGGGCATAATGCCCTATCATGGAATCCATCTGAACAGGTAAGAAATGTTCCACCTTAGTCAATCGATCCACAACAACCCAGATGGAATCGTGACCCCTCTACGACATCGGTAACCCATTGATAAATTCCATCGATACACTGTCCCATTTTCGAACCAAAATCTCCAATGGGTGTAAAATCTCGGCTGGTATTTGATGATCAACCTTCATCATCTGACAAGTGGTGCACTTGGAGACAAACTTTGTTATGTCCAGCTTCATACCATCCCGCTAATACTACTTTCTTATATCTTGATACATCGTATCCCCTACGTTATGCACTGAGAATCGTGAACTATGTGCCTCCTCCATAATTACGAGTCGTATATCCTCATTTTCTGGGACAATCAACCTCCTATTGAAGTAAAAGCCAACCTCATAACTGATTAGGTAGGACACCGCTCCACCTGCCAATAACTGTTGTATCCAGTCCTGATAAGAAGGATCCCCTTCTTGTGCCTTCATAACCATCAAAATGTTCTCGGGTGTGACGGTCATCACTATTATATAATCCTGGACTACCTCCTCCTAACGAAGCTCATCCCACTTTGCCTTCCAAACTCCTACCAATTGTTCTGCAAGCATTCGACTTAATGCATTCGCCACCACATTAACTTTTCCCGAATGATACCGAATGTCGAACTAATAATCCTTAACTAACTTAAGCCATATATGCTACCTCATATTTAGCTATTTCTGCATAAAAAGATACTGTGGTGACTTATGGTTTGTGAACAACCAAAACTTATCCACCAGTATATAATGCCTCCAAATCCTAAAGGTAAAAACAACTGCCGCCAACTCCAAATCGTGTCTGGGATAGTTCTTCTCATGGGACTTAAGCTTATGATATGCATAAGATATAGCCCACGCCTCATGCTATAAAACTCCCCCAAGGCCTTGTAAGGATGCATCGGTAAAAACAAAATACTCCACTCATTCCTTAGGCAATATGAGCACTAGTGCTGAAGTCAACTTATACTTTAGCTCACCAAAAGTTAATTGATAGTGATCATCCCAAACAAAAGGCACTTCCTTACAAGTCAATCGTCAAGGAACCTGTAATTTTCGAAAATCCTCTAATAAATCGACGATAGTAACCTTTTAATCCTAGAAAACTACGAACCTCCGTCGATGTCATCGGCTGATCGCACTCCCTCACTGTTGACACCTTACTCAGATCCACAGAAACATCCATCTTAGAGACTATATGACCTAAGAACTATACCTCCTATAACTATAATCCACACTTCTCGAACTTTGTATACAACTGATGGTCTCGTAAAGTCTGCAAAACCATATGCAAATGCTCTGTGTGCTCGCCATCTACTTCAGAATAAACTAAGATGTCATCTATAAAGATAGTGATAAACTGATCTAAGAAATCCTTAAATACTCTGTTCATGAGATCCATGAAAACTGCTAGTGTGTTGGTTAGCATAAACAACATAACCCCGAACTCGTGAGACCCATATCTCTTAAAAAAATGCGATCTCAGGGACATCCTGCTCCCTGATATGTAATTGATGGTACCCCGATCTCAAATCAATCTTCGAGAAGTAGGTTGATCCTCTCACCTGATCAAATAAGTTATTAATACGCGGCAACGGATACCTGTTTCGAATCGTGACCTTGTTTAACTCCTGATAGTCGATATATAACCTTACAGAACCATCCTTCTTCTTCACAAATAGTACTGGGTCATCCCAAGGTGATGTACTCCTATGGATAAAGCCCTGTCCCGAAAATTATTGAATCTGGTCTCTCAACTCCCGTATCTTTAAAGGAGCCATACGATACGGCGCATACTCTATCGTCCTAGTCCCCGGCACTAAGTCGATCACAAACTCAATATCCTAACTCAACAATAACCCCGGTATCTCTTGAAATGCATCGGCATAGTCCCTAACCACAGGTGCCGAATCTAGAGAGACAAAAATACCCTCTGAAGTTTACTCCTCGATATAATATAAATGTGTGCTTGACCCTCCCTCCAGACGAGGCATCTCCACAAGAAACATATCATGCCCTAGAATAGCAAACACGATAGTCCTATTATAACAGTCCAGTATCACTCAGTACGTCGCTAACCAGTCCATCCTCAAAATAACAGCATACTCGTGCATCTCCAAAACGAGTAGATCCGCTGTTAAGCATAACCACCCAATGTCCACACCCATTCCCCTACAGATGGAATGAATGAGAGCTTCGCTACCCAATAGTGAATATATGATCATAATAATATCTAACACTATGTCCACTAGACCTGTCTCATGCATGAATCTAGCGGTAAAAAAAGAATGTGACGCTCCCGTGTCAAATAATACCCGCCCCATGTGCCCATGAATAGGAAATATACCATCAACGATTGGCGTTGCTGGTGGCAAAACTGACCCAGGGACGTTATAGACATGCCTAAACTGTAACTGCCCTTGTAGAGGCACCAATGTCAAAACTGATGGACCTACTTAAAACTACCATTACCCGACCTTAACCTCTTAGACGAATTTCCCTATTGGGAACCCCACTTCTTCTGCCTACACTGCTGTTGTGACGCCCCGCTGGCACCGTTGCCCCTAGTCTTGCCCTGCTGGCTTGATTCTCTTGTCATCTTCACTCCACTCGGATGGAAGCGATGGTCCTGGCAGTGAAGCAACGCAGCATTAACAACATTAGCATACGTCCTTAATGTTTGGTTCCCCAACAGATGTCGATGGATCCTCCAAGTAAGCCCGTTCATAAACTTGTGAATCCTTTTTCATCAGTATTCAACTCATCTGGCACAAATTTTGCCAGGCGAGTGAACTCCTCCTCATATTGGGCCACCTACCAACCCTCCTACATGAGATTCAAAAATCTCCTCCTTATCTCTATCTTCACAGCTGATGGAAAGTACTTACATTTAAATCGTACCTAGAACTCCTAAATATTCATAACATCCTTCTCTTCCTATGTGGTAATTGACTCCCACGACTGAAAAGCTGCCCCAACTAGTTTAAATGTAGCTAGTACCTACTTGTGAGTGTCGTTGCACTCAACCATACGAAGATGTCACTGAATATCCTTCTTCTATTGGCTCATTGCTACTACATCTGCACTACCCTTAAACTATGGTGGATGGATTTTCTAGAAAGCCTCCCTGACTCGATCCTACACAGACGACAATGGGTGAGTCTATACTGGTCCGTCCACTGGTGGTTGTGGTTGTGTCTGGGGAAAGTGATGTGCTATGGCAGTCATAGCAGCATTAACTATTTGTGTTGTTGCGACTGCGACCTATGTTGTGGTCATAATCCTCTGAGCGGCTCTGATTGTGCCTCCCCCTTTGTGGCCCTCCTCGTTGTCCGAGATGGTCTACCTCTCCTGATGTTTGGCATCTGAAACCAAATCGAAATTATATGAGGTTCCCCTTAAATATATACAATAGCTGAAGAACGTAAATGCGCAATATAAATCAACATTCCTACGCATAAGGCTTTATATCAAATAAACACAACGCAGACAATGTAGAAAGTTCGCACAGATCCTAATTGTAATATCCCGTACTTTTGGCTATATTTATTTTTGGGATTAATTAATTAAATGCGTATTAATTGGAAATTAATCTGGGGAAAAATACTAACGAGATGCGAGTTGGTATTTGATTATGTGCATATACGATTATATATGAATTTGGAATTATAAAATTTGTCGTGAGATTTAAATACGACAATTTGGGAATTTTGTTGAGACGCGTGTGACCGCCGCGTCATGGTATATTATTTTAATTATAAAAGTGATTTTTAATTCTATTATCCGTATGGTCGTTTTGAGTGCACCAACGCGTCCGGAAGGGTCGAGATAGTCAGAAAACACTAGTCGGGGGTGTAGTTTGGATTCCGGGGTATTTTTAGGTCATACCGGTATCATAAAGGGTATTTTGGTAATTTTACATTTTGAGGAATTAAAAGTGACGAAAATTGGGAGTTTTAATCTGATGTGGATTTAACCCACTAAACCCACTAACCAACCCATATTAACCCATTAAGCTACGGAGGCTATCATTAGGTTTACAACTTTCCCAAAGAAAACCCTAGCCACCTTAAGCCACCATTGGAGAAGAAGCTTGGAGAAGAGAAGAAATTCTGTAGAAATCTTCATCAAACCATCATCCAAACCCAGAGACAATCAAGGCAAGTGTTTTAATTATATTTAAATTCGTAGAATGTTCCTTCCATGTTAGAAAATTGAAGAATATCAATTGTTCTTGAAAGATAATGAAAACCCATGTATTTTGAAGCTTAGAACTTGAAATCTTGAGGAGAATTGCATGTAGAATGATAGGTAGATGATTATTCTCATGATATCTGTGATTGGAAGAAATTAAAATGGATTTATATTGGATTAATTCATGATTCAAAAAGTTAGGGTTCATGTTCTTGATAATTGGGGAAAAAGTGTAGAGATTTGTAAATTTGGTTGATGTTAGGATGGGTTAATCCTTCAAAACGTGTTAGGATGTGATTATAATATGTTTAGGATTGTTTAGAGACCTTAAAACGATTGTTGGGACTTAGTTTAGAAGAGATTTGAGGAGTAAGAATGGTGAAAAAACGAGATTAGACAAATCTGGGACGAATCTGGTAGGTCGTTAGAAGCCCCTGCCCAGGTCGTTCGAACGAACTCGTTCGAACGAGCTTCTAACGAATTGACCAGTCGTTCTAACGAAAGGGAGCCTCGTTCGATAACTTCGTTCGAACGAGATCTCGTTAGAAGGTACAGTTCGTTCGAACGAACTGGATCTCGTTCGAACAGTCTCGTTCGAACGAGACTTCTAACGAGTTGACAGAGGAATCTCGTTCGAACAGTCTCGTTCGAACGAGACTTCTAACGAGTTGACAGTTTGAGCCTTTTTGGACTGTTTTGATTTTTGGAGTCCCGTAAACTTGTTCGAGGATATAGATAACATTCCGATGATAATATAAGGATAGAATTGGGACTTTTGGGTATTTAGGAGAAGAAAATTATATACGAGAGTTATATTAAATGGATGGTTTGGGTTGAGACGTGAGTGTCTACTACTACGAGAGTAAATTATGGCGCGTATGATTATAAACCGGAATAGTATAAATTGTGATAATTATAAGTTAGTACGAGAAAGCGATATGTACTACGATTAAACTACGGAATTACTAAGATGTGTGTTTACTTAGTATTGGTATATGAATTGTGTGTATGACATACCTACCATACTTGCTATCACGGGAGGTTTGCGTTCGCTTAGGGCCCTCTAATCCTTGTGTTGCCCGGATTTAGACTGGTTACCTTGATGAACATAGGTCATAGAAAGACTTATTGGGATATTAATAAGTCCGCTGATCGTAGGAGCGTAGGTATGTGCGTGACCTATGTGATGTGACTGTGTTCGCCTCCATTGTTTGTGATGTTGTTATTTGTGAACTATTCCTGAGAGATTCGGAATATGTAATCCTTATGTACGTGATGTACCGGGATGGATAGCAGAGTATGTGTGCACCGCAGCTTAGTTCTCGGGGTGCTTGTATTGTATATTTATGATGTGAATAATATACACTTAATTAAAGGGAACCTTCATGTTATTGTTGTGAATATAATTACGGTATTGTTTCGAGAAATATAACGAGTTAACTGAATAGTTATATATATTGCATATTGAGCATCTGAGTTTACGTTAAACCCCTGCTTAATTACGAGCGTTATTATGCTAATAGAACCGAGTAATAAGGGTAGGACCTATGACAGTCTAGCTAGATATGATGGTACTTAGCTAGTGATTTGTGTCGTTATAGATGGGTACTTACATTAGGAGTGCACAGTTAGACGAGAGGTGAGAATATCATGTGAGTGGACGTCCTAGCATGTACTTTGCATTTAATGTTTTAAATATTTTTAAAGCACTTGCAGGTTTTTAAATTATAACTCCACATTCGGGCTCTGACCCGTTTGCTTTTCAAATCTATTTTTCTTTGTAAAACCATTTTAGGTGCCCAGCCACAAGGACACCATGCATAGGATACTCATTCAGGTGACGAGCTGTAGTTGTTTGTGGAAGCTACAGGGATTTGCTTGTAGACGCCTCTATCACTTGGATTCCAGATTCATTATCTATCAGTTGTAGGGAATGTTGCCCATTTCCATTAGAGTTACATTTCCATTACAGTTTTCAGACTTTGGCATGTATTGTTTTAGTATTCGGTTTACTTATTTCAGTTGTGGGGTTGTAGTGAGGAGTTTTCCTCCAGACTTTATTTACATTGCGTGATGGTTATTCTATTTACTTCATTATGGTGAATGGTGTTATTATCCTTATTACACTTGTTGCATGTTAATCAGACTTTAATTAAAATTTGGCACTTACTTTTTAAATACTAAGTGGTTTGTAATCATTAAAATGTTTTCGACAGTGATGCTATTAACTGGACCAACTTGGCATTTTGAATTAATTTAATAAAGGAGTAGCTACCCGGTATTTAATTAGTCGGGGTGTCACAGATGGTATCAGAGCATCAGGTTCTAGTGTCCTTTAGGATCTGACGGCTTATTATGTTTCCGCTAAGTTTCTTTGATATAGAGCCATATATTTTAGGACTGTTGTACTCTTTTTGTGTATGCTTCGTTCTTCAGTTATTTTAAGTTTATAAACAGCGAACTTATAAACTTTGTTCTCATTTCAGATGCCTCCACGACGTGCACGACGAGTTCCCAGGGATGCAACTCCCGAACCCCAGCCCGCTCCAGTTCAGGGCATGATGAACGCCGCTGAGGTTGCAGCTATAGTAGCCCAAGCGGTAAATGCCGCCATTGTCGTTGTTCAGCAGGCACCACCTCAGGCGCCGGTTGCCGCGCCCGTACAGGCTAATGCATTCCCGTCTGCTTGGGAGCGTGTACGTGACGCTTTTCAGAAAGCGCATCCGTCAGAGTTTGCAGGTAGCTCAGATGTAGTAGTCTCGAGCCAGTGGAGGAAGGATATGCAGAGGCACTTAAGGATGTATGAGTGCACGGATGTTCAGAAGCAGGTGCTAGCTACTTTCAAGCTAGTTGGATCTGCGCTACAGTGGTGGGAGTCTATTACCACCATGGAGGAGAGGGATACTCTCACGATTCGGAGTTCTGGGTGCGGTTCGACCGCAAGTACTTTCCGTCAGCTGTTCATACGGAAATGAGGAGGAGACTTATGAGTCTGAAGCAGGAAGGTAAGACTGTGGCCGAGTATGAGGCCGAGTTCACAAATCTGTTGAATATCGTTCCAGATGAGATACCAACAGAGAAGAAGAAGATTGAGAAGTTCACGGACGAGTTGACGTGGAGGATCCGTCAGCATCTGCTAGGGAACCTATCGTTGGCCACCTATTCTGATGTGGTTAACGCTGCATTGTTACACTGCCAGGACCACCGTTTTCATATGGACGAGGGCAAGAGGTCGGGGGAGTCTAGCCATCAGGGCAGGACTGGAGGACATGGTGCCAGCGGGGCACAATCTGGTCAGGGGCAAAGATAAAATGAGCAGGGCTCCCAGCAGGGGGATAATAAGAGGTTCCGGTCAGGGAACTACAGACAGGGACAGGGAGGTTTCCGTCAGGGCCATCAGGGTCCAAACGGCCATCAGGGCCAACAGGGGCAGAATGGGCAGCAGTTTCACCAGGGCCAGCAGGGCCAAGGGAGGAACGGTAACGGCCACCAGGGCCGGGGACAGCAGGGACATAGAGGAGAGAACTTCCCAGGGAAGTTCTTTGTTTGTGGCAAGCCTGGCCATAAGCGACAGGATTGTCCTGATAGGGGCAGGACCCCACAGCAGCAGCAGCAGGGTGCTCGCCAGGAGCCACAGAGGCCTATGTTTCCCGCCGCTCTTCCCGCACCGCCACAGATGGCAGCATTGCCACCCATTCCAGCAGTCCCAGCTCAGCAGGGGCAGCTACAGTATGGACGTGTCTACAACATCCACCAGGCTGCAGTTCCACAGGCACCGCCCGCGATTGAGGGTACGTTTCCTATCCATGGCACTATGGGTCAGGTGTTATTTAATACGGGTGCTACACATTGTTTTATTGCTACACACTTCGCGAAAGCTTTAGGATTGTTAGCTACGGTTGAGAGCACAGTGACGTGTGTCGACTCACCATTGGGGAGTGGGTCACTTATTTTCTTTATATGCCGGGGAGTGGGGGTAGAGATTGGTGGTTTGGTATTACCTACAGACATGTTGGTATTAGATATGCATGTTCACGATGTGATTATCGGTATGGACTGGCTCGTAGCTTATAGGGCCATGATTGATTGCTTCAGCGGGAGCATTGTTTTTGCCATTCCGGGGCAAGAGATGTTTGTAGTGGCGATGCCTCGCCCAGAGGGAGGATCGATCGCTCATCTGTATTACATTGAGGAGGATACCTCTAAGGAGGTAGTGATTCCTTTAGATTCTATCCCAGTTGTCAGGGAGTATTCAGATGTGTTTCAGGAGATACCAGGCTTACCCCCTAGTCGAGAGATAGACTTTGTTATAGATTTGCTACCGGGTACGAGACCTATAGCACGCGCACCGTATCGTATGGCTCCAGCTGAGATGAGGGAGTTACGGGATCAGATAGAGCAGCTGTTAGGTCAGGGCTTTATTCGCAGGAGTACCTCACCTTGGGGCGCTCCAGTTTTGTTTGTGAAGAAGAGGGACGGTTCACTGAGATTGTGTGTGGACTACCGAGAGTTGAATAAGGTCACGATACGGAATAAGTATCCGTTGCCTCGAATCGATGACTTATTCGACCAGTTGAGAGGAGCTTCTTTCTTCTCGAAGATTGATTTGAGATCGGGATACCAGCAGTTGCGTATCAGGGAGGAGGATGTCTCGAAGACTGCGTTCTTATCGAAATATGGTTCTTACGAGTTTCGGGTTATGCCTTTCGGTTTGACCAACGCTCCAGCAGTATTTATGGACTTGATGAACAGAGTGTTCAGGGATTTCCTAGACCAGTTTGTCATTGTCTTCATCGATGATATTCTAGTTTACTCCTAGACAGAGGAGGAGCACGCCGAGCATTTGAGGCAGGTTTTGCAGACACTTCGTCAGAACGAGTTGTATGCAAAATATGAGAAATGCGGGTTTTGGCTGAAGGAAGTCCAGTTTTTGGGACATATTATTTCTGACCAGGGAATATCTGTTGATCCGGGGAAGGTATCAGCGGTGAGGGAGTGGGGACATCCCACGACACCAACGGAAATTCGTAGTTTCTTGGGTCTAGCAGGATACTACAGGAGGTTTATTCGGGGCTTCTCAGAGATAGCAGGTCCTTTGACACATCTGACTCGTAAGGGTGTGCCATACATCTGGAGTGACGCCTGTCAGTTGGCATTGGATGAATTGAAGGACAAATTGACCTCAGCACCTGTGTTAGCATTGCCGAGACCGGGAATTGAGTATTTGGTTTACACCGATGCGTCTTTGCAAGTGCTTGGAGGTGTATTGCAGCAGGAGAGACAGGCCATAGCTTATGCTTCCCGTAAGCTTAAGCTTCATGAGAAGAATTACCCCACGCATGATTTGGAGTTGGCGGCAGTGGTATTTGCCCTACGGATTTGGAGGCACTATCTTTTGGGGGAGAAGTTCCAACTATTCACGGACCACAAGTCCCTACAGTATCTGTTCACGCAGAAGGAATTGAATATGCGGCAGCGTAGGTGGCTTGAGTTTGTGAAGGACTACCAGTTCGACATCCAGTACCACCCGGGAAAGGCTAACGTGGTAGCAGACGCGTTGAGCCGTAGGCCAGTAGATGAGGTGGCAGAGGTGTGGAAGGCTAAGTGGAAGGAATTGGGACACCAGGATGCAGTTGCCCGATCTTTCATGTCTGTGATGACCGTTACACCGCAGATTGTCACGAAGGTAGTACGGGCACAGGCTAATGACTCGTTCTGTCAGGAGCAGATAGTTCGATTACGAGCAGAGGGAGCCGAGTCCTATACCGTTAGCTCAGACGGGGGATTACGCTTCAATGGGAGATTGGTAGTTCCAGAAGGGGAGAAATTGCGACACGAGGTGATGGCAGAGTCGCACGGCTCACGATTCGCGGTACATCCCGGAGGGGACAAAATGTACCAAGACATGAGACGACAGTATTGGTGGGGCGGTATGAAGAGAGATATCGCTGAGTTTGTTTCGAAATGCGCCACTTGTCAGCTTGTAAAAGTGGATCATCAGAGACCGGCAGGATTGCTACAGCCATTGGAGGTCCCGGTGTGGATGTGGGAGAGCATATCCATGGACTTTATTACGGGGTTGCCTACGTCGCAGAGAGGTCACAACTTCGTTTGGGTAATTGTGGACAGGTTGTCCAAGGTCGCTCACTTTTTACCCGTAAGGACTGACTACACTACGGGACAGTATGCCCAGCTCTTCATTTCAGAGATTGTGAGACTTCACGGTGTGCCCCTAAATATCGTGTCTGACAGAGACAAGATATTTGTTTCGAGGTTTTGGGAGAGTTTCCAGGAGGCCATGGGCACGGAATTGCGGTTGAGTACGGCTTATCACCCGCAGACTGATGGGCAGACTGAGCGCACAAATCAGATGTTGGAGGACATGCTACGCATGTGCATTATTGACTTTGGGGGTGGATGGGAGCAGTACCTTCCACTGGTGGAGTTTGCTTACAACAACTCCTATCAGTTCACTATTGGCATGGCTCCGTTTGAGGCATTGTACAATAGGCCTTGTCGTTCCCCAGCATGTTGGTTAGAGGTGGGGGACAACAAACTGCTTGGGCCGGAAGTAATTCAGGATACTTCGGTAAGGATTGAGTTGATTCGGAGTCGCATTCGGGTAGCTCAAGACAGGCAGAAGAGTTATGCTGATGCGAAGAGATTTTTCAGAGAGTTCCAAGTGGGGGACCAGGTTTTGCTCAGAGTGTCTCCTATGAAGGGGATTATGCGTTTCGGGAAGAAAGGGAAGTTGGCACCAAGGTATGTGGGGTCGTTTCCTATTATTGAGCGGATCGGACCGGTTGCGTATAGACTTGGACTACCGGAGCATTTGCATCGGATTCACGATGTGTTCCATATTTCCTCGCTGAGGAAATACCTTAGAGATAATCTGGCTCATTCTCACATTGCTGTGGAGGACATCGATCTCCAGCCGGATAGCTCCTACGAGGAGGGGCCGATTGCTATTTTGGACCGAAGCGAGAGGAAACTGCGGTCAAAGATAGTCCCGTTAGTGCGTGTTCAGTGGCGACATCACAATGTCGAGGAGTCCACATGGGAGCGCGAGGATGAGATGCGCGAACGTTATCCAGAGTTGTTTTTAGCAGGTACTTTCTAGTTTCGAATTTCGGGACGAAATTCAGTTATTAGGGGGGAAGTATGTAATACCCCGTACTTTTGGCTATATTTATTTTTGGGATTAATTAATTAAATGCGTATTAATTGGAAATTAATCTGGGTTAAAAATACTAACGAGATGCGAGTTGGTATTTGATTATGTGCATATACGATTATATATGAATTTGGAATTATAAAATTTGTCGTGAGATTAAAATACGGCAATTTGGAAATTTTGTTGAGACGCGTGTGACCGCCACGTCATGGTATATTATTTTAATTATAAAAGTGATTTTTAATTTTATTATCCGTATGGTCATTTTGAGTGCACCAACGCGTCCGGAAGGGTCGAGATAGTCAGAAAACACTAGCCGGGGGTGTAGTTTGGATTCCGGGGTATTTTTAGGCCATACCGGTATCATAAAGGGTATTTTGGTAATTTTACATTTTGAGGAATTAAAAGTGACGAAAATTGGGAGTTTTAATCTGATGTGGATTTAACCCACTAAACCCACTAACCAACCCATATTAACCCATTAAGCTACGGAGGCTATCATTAGGTTTACAACTTTCCCAAAGAAAACCCTAGCCACCTTAAGCCACCATTGGAGAAGAAGCTTGGAGAAGAGAAGAAATTCTGTAGAAATCTTCATCAAACCATCATCCAAACCCAGAGACAATCAAGGCAAGTGTTTTAATTATATTTAAATTCGTAGAATGTTCCTTCCATGTTAGAAAATTGAAGAATATCAATTGTTCTTGAAAGATAATGAAAACCCATGTATTTTGAAGCTTAGAACTTGAAATCTTGAGGAGAATTGCATGTAGAATGATAGGTAGATGATTATTCTCATGATATTTGTGATTGGAAGAAATTAAAACGGATTTATATTGGATTAATTCATGATTCAAAAAGTTAGGGTTCATGTTCTTGATAATTGGGGAAAAAGTGTAGAGATATGTAAATTTGGTTGATGTTAGGATGGGTTAATCCTTCAAAACATGTTAGGATGTGATTATAATATGTTTAGGATTGTTTAGAGACCTTAAAACGATTGTTGGGACTTAGTTTCGAAGAGATTTGAGGAGTAAGAATGGTGAAAAAACGAGATTAGACAAATCTGGGACGAATCTGGTAGGTCGTTAGAAGCCCCTGCCCAGGTCGTTCGAACGAGCTTCTAACGAATTGACCAGTCGTTCTAACGAAAGGGAGCCTCATTCGATAACTTCGTTCGAACGAGATCTCGTTAGAAGGTACAGTTCGTTCGAACGAACTGGATCTCGTTCGAACAGTCTCATTCGAACGAGACTTCTAACGAGTTGACAGTTTGAGCCTTTTTGGACTGTTTTGATTTTTGGAGTCCCGTAAACTTGTTCGAGGATATAGATAACATTCCGATGATAATATAAGGATAGAATTGGGACTTTTGGGTATTTAGGAGAAGGAAATTATATACGAGAGTTATATTAAATGGACGGTTTGGGTTGAGACGTGAGTGTCTACTACTACGAGAGTAAATTATGGCGCGTATGATTATAAACCGGAATAGTATAAATTGTGATAATTATAAGTTAGTACGAGAAAGCGATATGTACTACGATTAAACTACGGAATTACTAAGATGTGTGTTTACTTAGTATTGGTATATGAATTGTGTGTATGACATACCTACCATACTTGCTATCACGGGAGGTTTGCGTTCGCTTAGGGCCCTCTAATCCTTGTGTTGCCCGAATTTAGACTGGTTACCTTGATGAACATAGGTCATAGAAAGACTTATTGGGATATTAATAAGTCCGCTGATCGTAGGAGCGTAGGTATGTGCGTGACCTATGTGATGTGACTGTGTTCGCCTCCATTGTTTGTGATGTTGTTATCTGTGAACTATTACTGAGAGATTCGGAATATGTAATCCTTATGTACGTGATGTACCGGGATGGATAGCAGAGTATGTGTGCACCGCAGCTTAGTTCTCGGGGTGCTTGTATTGTATATTTATGATGTGAATAATATACACTTAATTAAAGGGAACCTTCATGTTATTGTTGTGAATATAATTACGGTATTGTTTCGAGAAATATAACGAGTTAACTGAATAGTTATATATATTGCATATTGAGCATCTGAGTTTACGTTAAACCCCTGCTTAATTACGAGCGTTATTATGCTAATAGAACCGAGTAATAAGGGTAGGACCTATGACAGTCTAGCTAGATATGATGGTACTTAGCTAGTGATTTGTGTCGTTATAGATGGGTACTTACGTTAGGAGTGCACAGTTAGACGATAGGTGAGAATATCATGTGAGTGCACGTCCTAACATGTACTTTGCATTTAATGTTTTAAATGTTTTTAAAGCACTTGCAGGTTTTTAAATTATAACTCCACATTCGGGCTCTGACCCGTTTGCTTTTCAAATCTATTTTTCTTTGTAAAACCATTTTAGGTGCCCAGCCACAAGGACACCATGCATAGGATACTCATTCAGGTGACGAGCTGTAGCTGTTTGTGGAAGCTACAGGGATTTGCTTGTAGACGCCTCTATCACTTGGATTCCAGATTCATTATCTATCAGTTGTAGGGCATGTTGCCCATTTCCATTAGAGTTACATTTCCATTACAGTTTTCAGACTTTGGCATGTATTGTTTTAGTATTCGGTTTACTTATTTCAGTTGTGGGATTGTAGTGAGGAGTTTTCCTCCAGACTTTATTTACATTGCGTGATGGTTATTCTATTTACTTCATTATGGTGAATGGTGTTATTATCCTTATTACACTTGTTGCATGTTAATCAGACTTTAATTAAAATTTGGCACTTACTTTTTAAATACTAGGTGGTTAGTAATCATTAAAATGTTTTCGACAGTGATGCTATTAACTGGACCAACTTGGCATTTTGAATTAATTTAATAAAGGAGTAGCTACCCGGTATTTAATTAGTCGGGGTGTCACACTAATGACACTAGAACTTGATTCTCTGATACCAACGATTATACACCGTATATTCTAATATTGGGTGATCAGTCCTTTATTAAAATAAAATAGGAATCCAGTATGATTTCATTCTCAGCATCACTGTCGAAATAAATAATATATATATATATATATATATATATATATATATATATATATATATATATATATATATATATATATATATATATATAAACCAACATAAACATACACCGGATGAAATGACAGGATAACAGATAATCATAAATATAAATAACGTAAACCGAATAGACCGTCGGTTACCACAAATAATCCAACGTAACAAATACTGAAAATTAAAATAGAATATCTCTGACATAAATAAAATCCAATCCAACTACGGGCAACATGCCCAAAAGGAAAAACGGGAAATGAAATTGAATTTTATCTAGATAGAAAGAAGTTGAAGCGACTACCATCAAATCACACAACATCCACAACAATTGCTAACAACAGCATGAAAGAACTAACCATGTTGTCCCTACTACTATTGCACATGTGGAGTTTTGAAAATAAAAATAGATTTGTCAGCGGATCAAAGCCCAAAAATCGTTTGAAAATATTTTGTAAGTATTTAAATGCTTTAAATAAAAATATGCAGTATATTACCTTCATATTTAATTCACCGATTGCACTCACATGAAACCAAACCTCACCTCTCTTCTACAGTGCGCACCTAACGCATTCATTTTATTATCCCAACTATACTATCCAGTAGGATAACAACTTCTATAAAGCCCATCCCACTAAGAATCACCATTAGCTAATTATAGACTACCCTCGCTAGATATACTTTCATATAATAACATAGCTTCACATGTACTTTAAATAAGTATTCACACAATATAATAACAAAGCTACACCCGTTCTATAAATAAGTATACACATCACTTCTCGTATACATATACTCGCAGTATATGTATAATCGCATCTCCAGAGCTTGGACCTCGCGGATGCATCTCTCGTGCACTATCGATCTCTAGGTATACCACGTACCACAACTAGGCCACCGGGTCAGAATTTCACCACCGAACCCAAACGTAAACACAAAAAAATGGAGGTGGTCATAAGCATATGTCTAGGGATTGCACCCATACCACATTGCACCCAACCGATCTCCAAACCAAAGCCTATCCTCACGCATGGATAGTAGCCATGCAACAGTACTATGACGTGAGGAATCAATCTAACACATGTTGGCCAACGCCAGGGTGGACTGCCCACTACGCGCAACCTCCTAATGATAGCACTACTGAGTAGGTATGTTCAAAATAAACAAGCAACACACACACACACACACACACACACACATATATATATATATATACAAGTCACACACAATACGAATATATATATAAAGTACTCATTTCGTACACAAATTCCACGGCGTACTAGTTTACCAATCCCAAAGTCCTAACCGACTTTTCGATTATACATATAAGTATTCGCTCACTTGAATTTTGGTTCGTCTCACTCAAACCCATTTAACCATTGACCTAACACACGTACCAAACACTGGTAATATTCCCCAGTAGTTCCAAAGTATCCCGAAAACCCATACGTCCGTTCCCCAAGAACTAACGGGTCGAAACAACGTGCAACAAAAATTTAGGTAGGCCAAAAAATCGAACATGTTCATTTTGCAGACCGAAACAACTCGTTAGACCAAACTGATTCGCTTATTGGACTTCCAATCGTCTTCTTCCTCGGTTTTCACCTCTTAAACCTTCCAATGGAGGTCCAAGCGTCTCAAAACCTCAAATTGATATCCCACATCAATATATAACGAACCTAGAAGCATTCTAACACAGAAACAAACATGAACCCGTCATTAAAACACAAGAATTCCTAAATATCAATGAATTCGTATAACTTGAAATCAATCAAACCTTTGAAATTTATTGATTCTAAAACCCTATCAATATTCCAATGTTCATAATCATAAACCCATATTAATATGATGAATTACTAATCTATTCATCATCAAACATTATCAAATATAATCAGAGGTTAAACACAACTTAAATCTCTTTAATTAATTCTCAAAGTTTACATCTTTTAAATCTCAGATTTGTTCCCAATTGATTATGAATGTAATTAACTACAGTAACTGCAATCTAAAGCAGGTAAATACTTACCTTTTTGGATCTGAATCTGAAGTCTCGTTACGTAAGGATGATATGAATTCGAAGATTGGCTATTCTCCTCTATTCTTCGAGTTATCTTCTCTCTTTTCTTCCCTTTTCTCTTCTCTTAAGCTCTTACTTAATCACAATTATGCAAGGGCCGAAGGTGAGGTTGTCACCCACCCCTCTAATCCTTAAATACTCCATAATCTCGTTTTTAAGTGTAGCTCTAAGGGTAAAAATATACCCATACCTCTATACCGACCCTATTGCGTCTAAAAAGTCTCGGAACCCCACTGTAAACCCCGAGTACTTATTCTGGACTATTTTGACTAGGGGTGTTCGAGGTCCGGTCCGATTCGGTTTTTAATAAATTAAAGGACCGAACCGATTAAACCGGTCCTAAAAAAAAGGGACCAAGACCGGACCGATTAAATCAATTTTTCGGGCTTAGTCAGTCTGATTTTTTGTATGGTCGGTCCGGTTAAACTTGCCGGTCCTAATCTTATAGAAATAATCTTTTGAAAAAAATAACTGAGCAGTGTCGTTTTGAACAGAGAAAGGAAAAAAATAACTGAGCAGCGACTTTTATAAACATGAGATATCCAAGATTTGTATCAGTTGTAACATTTATACACATGAGAAAAAAATAATATTTAATATTTGTAACATTTATACACATATTATATGTATCAGTTGGTGAAGAATTTACACATGAGATATCCTATATTTGGTCTAACATCTGCCGTTTTCAGTTTTCTTACCTGATATAAAATATAAAAACACATGGTCGAACAAATGATACACAAATCAGTTGGTGAAGAATTTACACATGGTCGAACATGCATTTACCTATGAAGGAGCAGCGGTGCAGAGCGAGGAGAGAAGGAGCAGCGGCGCGACGCAAGAGAAGGAGCAGCAGCTCAAGAATCTCACTGAGTCAGAGAGAGGCAGAACGGCCCATAGCAGCAAAGAGAGAAAGGAGAAATGAAAACAAAGGAAAGGCGTGCGTGTGTGTTTAGATCTAGGTTTTTTTTCTTCCTTTCTTTTTTTTAATGAGCATACCCCTTACTAATTGTAACTTGTGTGTGTGTGTGTGTTATTGTTAATATATATATATATATATAAAATTAAATGCATATATATTATAGTAACCGGTCCGGGTTGGTCTAGACCGAGTATTTATTAAGGAAGATCGAGGACCAGACCGGTTAGACCGGTCTGTAAAAAAAAAACCTGGACCGGACCAATTAAAAAAATGGAAAAATTATGACGGTTCGGTTCGGTCCGCCGGTCCATTCGGTTTTTTGAACACCCCTAATTTTGACCCATTTCGGATTACCGGTGCACTCAAAAAGGTCATTCAAGTCACCCAACTATAAAGATACTATCATCTCATTAATCGGGCCAACACGTGTACAGTACGTGCCGCCTATAAATATTTAAATTTGTCGATGTAACTCTCTATTGACATAACATAGTAATTCGTCGCTTTTCACTCACAAATGACATATAACAATTCATATCTCTATTTATTTATCACACACAAGTAAATAATAGTGAATATAAATATTAATCCTGAACTCACTAATTAATCTTTACTAAACCAATTTAATTTTCTCAATTAAATTAACTATTAAATGCACACATGAAAATTAAATACTCATAAAAGTACGAGGTACTACATAAGATCCAGTAAGTCATTAGCATTAATAGATCTATTTTATACCTCTAATACTATTGTATTAGAGGTTAATGAGGCTTCATAATGAGATAGAGAATTATAGTTTCACAATTTTTATTTCTACCCTCGTGTGTTAATTCGTTTTAACTATTCATCATCCTCATTCACACGCATACTTTATCTTCCCTTTTCCTATTCAATATCCACCCACATGGAATATCAAGCACCCAAAACCATAAAATAGAGATTTTTTATTCTCCAAAGATGACGGGGAACAAATTCCAACTACCAAAAAATTTATTTGACCATCTGATCGTTGTTGTGTACACACCACACTGACGTGATATCCTCCATCTAGATCCGAACTTTTTTCTTGGTCATGAACAAATCAACATACTGAGATGATGAACAAAAAATGGTTACTAACTATCGGAGAACCATCCACTCTAACAGGAGATCATTGGATCCGAATCTATATGAAATGCTCTCAAATGACATCACTGCTGTATGGATTCGAATACGTCACAGACGGGAACAAAAACTTTACACGACAACTACTTCGGAACTTAGGTCC
This sequence comes from Sambucus nigra, assembly GCA_949130495.1. NCBI lineage: Eukaryota > Viridiplantae > Streptophyta > Magnoliopsida > Dipsacales > Adoxaceae > Sambucus > Sambucus nigra. The sequence goes on from OX422218.1 coordinate 124,955,842, forward strand.
GATTTTATGGATAGTTAAACCTGGGGTACAATCCCAGTTCATCATAACCAGTTTTATGTTCGGATTTTGCTTTAAAAAATTCAGCCTCTGTGTATTCACGTTATCCCAGAAAATCAGAGATTCGGCTTGAATTTGGGTATGGGGTCGGCAAAGTTTTGCTGACAAAATCTATACTTTCGTTTTCAATAGGGTGAGTTTTTGATTTATATTCTCATATATATATATATATGCGTTCAGTACTGCTCTTGTGCGGATCAGTCCGTATTTTAAGAGTGCGGACCGGACACGTGTCACCTGGCGGTGAGCCCAAAAAAGAGAGAGATAGTACCTATAATATAGTCGATAATTTCTAGGCTCGTCGCCAGGTGACACATATCCGGTCCTCACTCTTAAAATGCGGACTAGTACACACAAGAGCAGTACTATATATGCATCTAATGGGAATTCGTCTTTTTACAAAATGATGAATTTAGTTGTTCAGCTCTTTGTGGCATAATTTATATTATAGAAACATATTTGATTTTTATGTCAATCTCTTTTATTTTGTTTATTTTAATCAATCATATAATTAACCTTATATTAGATCCCAGCTTGACATACTGAATTTGGTGCTACTTTTAATGCCTTTTGATCCATCTTATAAGTTTAAAACTATGGAGATCATATCTCCAATATGGAAGTACACAAAAATAATATGGGATGTGAACTTAGTAGGTATTTCAAATAATCTTTTTGTTTCTTAATGTTATATGTGTTGGCATCTTAGTCCATTATATTATGGAATACATGAAGTGGGGTTCTTTTTCTTTAACTGTCAGATTTTCTAAAAATAATTTTTTTACTTACATAGTTACCTAGGTTTTCTCCTTTGTTGTTAATTCTTGACTATTTTATGTTGTGCGTATATTTTGCAGATCTGGCTACTATGGTTTTAGTGGATGCCCGGAATGAGACACCTTGAATCATCTATTGGCCCTTTATTTTGGATGTTATATATTTTTGTTAATCTCGAGGTACTGTTTTATTGAATTGAGAGTTTCGCTAATTAATTGATGTTAAGTTCTAATTTTTGTATACCTTAGTTATGATATTTATCATTATCATTCAGATGTTTTTATTGGTTTATTGGTTGAGGGTAGTGTATTATTTGGTGCATGGACTTTGTAATATGAGCTTAAAGCACATTCGGCAATTTCGGTATACACTTTTTCGATAAGTCTATCATTTTTCTTTGGATAAGAGTCATGTTTCATCTTGTATTTGGATTTATATGACACTTAGAATGATTTTCATTTGTAATATTTAGTTATAAATTTTAAAGTTATATTATATAGTTAAATTTAAATTTTACTATTCCTCGGATTTTTTTTTATAATTATATAGTTCTTTATTTTAGTCACTTTTTTCACTATATTATTATCAAATATTATAATACACCTACGCATCACGCAGGGTACATGCTTAGTTTAATATTAAACTTTTTAGAAGGCCGACAATATTTTTTATTTACTTAAATTAATGGATCTTAATGGATCTTAAAGGGTTTTAATAAGTGAAAGGGTTAACACCAAATCCGACTCATTAATCATCGTGTCATATCGGGTTAGCACTAATATTAACCGAAATCATTATCCCATTAATCAATAACTTCGCATCATTTTATCAAATCAACTGGACATAGGCCATGTCAACTTAAATGTCCTTCAAGAGGAAGAAAGAACGATGAGATTATCTTTAGTTGTTAAAATATTAATTCCAAACCTTCTTTAACCCCATTTCAAACCTTCAATAGCCCCGTAGAGTTATTGAACTACAAGGATTTATTTTTTTACTACCATGGTAACAATGCTATGTTCGCAAAATAATTGACAAAAAAGTTACTTGTTGACATGTAACATTTAATTAGAGAAAAAAATAAAAGAATAATGTCAAAATTATTCTTAAGACGACTTATTTTATCAAAACGTGGTATATCATGATTGTTTTGTAATTTTCTAAAAAAATGTCTTCCTTATGAGTGGTTAAAAATCGCACCAAAATTTTGACTCGTGTCAGTCTTCTTATTCGTATTTTACTTTTTGTTTTCGTATTTTACTAGGTTAAATATTTAATTGTTTGGTAGTATCATGTGTTCCAAATGAGTCATTTTCGTATCAGGTAAAAGAACACAATTTCGTGTTAAGGTTCTAAAAAACACGGGAAAAATCGAGACGTGAAGGTCAAGCCTTAAGCCTTAGAACCTCGGCGAACCTTAGGCGTGAAAAGGCATTTAGGTCTTCTTAATATATTTTAATATTTTTTAACCATAACAAGGCTATTAAAATACTAAAATTACACATATCATAAAAATATGTCTGAATATATGCAAATTAAAATACTATTTGATTATTTTGGATGAGATAATAGTCTGGTTCGTAAAAAAACTCTTAAAAGGCAATATCCTTTCAGTAAAACACCGTTGTTTTTATAAAAAAAAAAGTGCGCCTTCAGAGTTTAATCAAGAATAAGGCGTAAAAAGCTTAAGGCGGAACGTTTCTTCTAAGCGTTAAGCGCCTAGGTGGATTTTTTTAGAACAGTGCATCATGATTGTGTATCAAAATAACTTTTGCCAAGTCGGGTGGAGAGAGGACCCCAAAACACAAATTATCACCCCATATGCTGTGGGCAACAATCAAATCCCACCAGGGGGACTTTCAAGGACTACTTCAAAATGCAGAGGGTTACCCAGTTATATTAAACCACCGTTTTTTTTTAATAATAATAAAAAAAATAGCAAGAAATTGGCTTCCCAGGAAGAGTTTTAAAGAAAAAAGAAATGAACTTCACAAGTACAGGAGCAGGATTAGACTGGTTTATGAAGCAACAAGCACAAAAATTCAAAACTTAGGGGGGTGATTGACAAAAAAATTTACATCTGTGCGTTTTTTATGGTCTAAATTTTTGTTTTGGAGATTTTTTTTTCTAGGTTGTGACCTATACTGCAACCTAATAAGCACATTTGAGACATTTTCCATGGAAAAATAAACATCGTTAGGGAAAGTGAAAAAAAATCCATTAAAGTTTCTCCCCTGCAATTTTTCCACCTGCTCTAATCAAACACACCCTTAATAAGAAAAGGCAGTGCGAAATTACTTTAAATCAAACACCAGATTTAAATAAAAGCAAGGTGTGAGGGTCAAGTGAGAAATAACTTTTCCAGTTAGCCGTCTGCATGGCATAAGAAACCAATTTTTTTCTTACCCAATTATCTCCCAATAAAAAACAAGAAAAAACACAAATTTTGAGCTTTTCATTTAGATTGATAGCAAGCTAACTACCAAAGGACAACCTCCATACTAAGATTTTTCTGCATCCCCAAAATTTCTCTCCACAAATTTCATAATCCCACCCGGATCATAGCGAGGCAATTACATTACCAGTTCTGTAAGATAACCCAAGGAAAACAAACAAGACTAATGATTACCCTCAGGACCTTGAGCATTCATGCTGGAACTATCAAAACCACCACTCGGTGGTGGTGCTTGATTAGCTTGATACATAGCCGGTGTAAACATTGGAGGGGCCCCACTAGAAGTAGGTGCTGCTGTGGTCCCCGGAACCATCGGTGGGCCGCTCATTGTCATGGGCCTAGAGAGCCCGTTAACTTGGCCAGGCAAGGAGGGAGCACCAGGTGGCGCCATCACTGGGGGCATTGATGGAGCAGGGGCAAAGCCTGAAAAATCAATCACAACAAAAAATAAAAAGAACATCACCCACACAGTACCCAGTATCAAATTATGCAAAATAATGCTTTCTTCTTGTTGCTTAAACCCCACATTCACACATACGAATGATATCCAAAAGTTGAATGACATTATATATTACGGTATATGACGTTTGATAATATCTTCTTTAGTTCTTATTATTTATTTTCAAATAAAGCGCATAGATCCATAGCAATAAAAATGGCCATCAAGAATAACAATTGGAAAATTCCATTTCGCAAGTGTGACATGTGCAGGCCAGCCTTTAGGGAAGACGGCGGCTTCAGTCCACTGTAATTTGGCAATTTTAAGAAAAAACCCAAAAAAGCTTATTTATGTCGATATATTTTAAAAAGTCATAAAATATCTGTTAAAGGTGTCATGTTTGAGCGTTTATAATTGACGTAGTAATTGCTTCGAAAGGACACATCGTACATAATTAAGGCCTCACTCAGTGACTCAGATCATCAGCTTTAACAAAAATAAAACAAAACAAAGAAACACTCAAATCTTACGGGCCCTCAAGTTGAGTTCTTCCCCCTTCATCTCTCTCATGACCGTGGATAAACATCGTCTTTGGTATGTATGAATCCGCAATCCCAACAAAAAATACTCTGATTTTTTTATTCAACTCGACCTAGTCATCAAAGTTCATCAATTTCCATGCATGTAATCAAATTATATATTTTTATAAGGACCTAAAACAAGGATTATGGTTTTCATAATTAGATGAAATTAATGACAAGGAGAGAAAATGCATCTAAATACGTCTTCGGTAAAAAACTTGGTCCATTAAAACATGGATATATAACATATTTACATAGATGTTCAAAGTCCTGAAATTGTATTAGTTATTATTAAATGTTCAGTTTGTATGTAATTGTTTAAGTGAACCAAGTGATCGGTCTTGACACATTGATGGAAACTGACCATTTAATACCAACAGTCATAAGTTGGTACTAAGAACATCAGACTCGAGGCCTTTTTTTCCACTTGGTAACGAGTATTGGTCTAGGTTCCCATTATACAGCAAGTTATGAGTTACCAAGGGCATACTTCAATTTTGCATTATGAGTACAATATCTATTTCCTAAAAAGGTGAAAAGACCTTAGATTCATATATATTCTTAGATTCTTAGACAAACTTAGATTCTCGATTTCAAACTTCAAGTTACTGATATTTCATTATTCTCAAACTATTACTGATATTTCATTATTCTCAAACTATGCGATTTGATTAAATGTTTTATGCTAAGCATGACTATTAAGCTCATTTTTTGTCCGTAAATATTGCCAATTTGAATTCAATATACACTTGCCTCCTAGAAAGTATGATTCTATAGCTGCAAATTCTTTTGTTTATTGTTGGGGTGTGTGTGTGTGTGTATGTTGGGGGGAGATGGGATTTCAGGAGTTCGTCTTCGGCCCCAACAATCTCGGGGCCAGCCCTGGAGGTGTGCTGCCTAATTCAGTTACTTTCTTGAAAGACGGGGTAGTAGAGAAAAGGGAGAATCCCAAGTACAATTAGCATGTGAACCCACAAAATCCACCCACACACATCTGTTAGCAGCAGGCAGTGAAAAATAACCCTTAAACCTCTTTGGTAATAAATCACAACATTAAACCAAGAAGAAGATCTGCCTACAACTTTTCAAGCCAAAGAAGAAGAGAACACCCACGCGTGAGACATAGGTGAGATAGTCACAATGAGCATCTCAAACCACCAGGGAGCACTCTCATGGATGAAATTGGTTATTCAAACTAAGCATTTTGCAATGCCAATTTCAGAGGCCATTTGCTATTTTGCACATGATACCAATTTCAGAGGTCGTAGCATATAAATGCCAGGGCAAGGGTTAGCCTAGCTATGATCTAATTTTATATTTATACCCCTAAAATTTACTATAAATTCACTCAATCTCAATTTTTGCTCATTGCCCTCTCAATCTTTACTGCAATTGCAGAAATATGTCCTCATCCAATAATACTGTACGCCAAATCCCTGATGATGACAATTCAAGTAGCGATGAGTTTGAAGCAGCGGTAAGTTCCACAATTCTTACCTTGTCCATGATTATTATTCAAGACCAGAAAAAAGCGGAAAGAAACCTTATCAGGTTTTGTTCCTGGCCAAAAAGTTATCAGAGGTACAGAGGTACAGGGAAGAGGGGACACCATTGGCTGATGAATGATTATTTTTCTGTACACCAATGTATCCTCCTCTCTATTATTTTCGTCATCAATTTAGCATGCGATCAGAACTCTTCAGTCGCATTCTCAGTGTTCTAAAAATCCCCCTTTAGGGCCGCCTCCGGCTCGACTAGACCCAAATATATATATATATATATATATGTGCATATTTGGCATATACATACATAGGGAGAGGATCTAAAGTGAACCAAAATAATGAACTTTTAATGAACATAATAAGACATTAAAAAATAACCCAATAAATTTCAATTCCTTATTGTAATTGGTCCGCAACAGCGGCAACGGACACGCGTGTGACAGGCATTTTTTTAATATACACACACACACCTGACAAACCTTAACCCCCACCCACCCACCCATCCCCATCTGCCATCAGAAGCTCCCCCGCTTCGAATCACCGTTCCAGATAACCACAGCCCTCAACTCCAACCAAGACAAAATCCAGACCCTCAACTCCTCCGGCCATCAAATCCCCCCGGCTTAACCCCTTAGAATTTAGGATGTGCCATGGCCGGTTTTGGGTTCGGTAATGGATTAGGGTCGCTGGAAACGGGTTGGTGTAAGGGTCGCTTTGGTTCACGACCAGAGTTGGCAAGTCAGGTTTGGTTCACGACCGGGGTACGCATGAACTTCTCTCTTTATGAATTGTGTGGAATGTTTAAAAACAAAAATGAATAAGAAAAACGCCTAGGATCCCACCTAGCCGCCTAGGAACTAGAAGGTCCCCAGCGCCTTTAAGAACACTGCATTCTGGATGGTGATTCTGCTTACGACCCATATTTCACTCAAGTGCGAGATGCAACCCAACGGTTGAGTCTTTTGTGCCAACAAAAAATGATGGCAGCATTTTGGACGCTAACGTACGGCTGTGCAGCTGGTGCAATTAACACGTACATTCAAATTTCCGAGGGCACATGCCTCAAAATGATAGTTGTCTTAAAAGACTTGCCTTTATGATGCCCATTGCGATATCTTTTTACGCATTAATGAATAGTCAAACCACAAAATGTGACTATACTGTCAACAGTTGGCATCCGTACAAGATGGAATTGTACATTGCTGATGGTATATATCCCAGGTGGACTACATTTGCTTAAACAATATACCACAAAACAGAGCAAATCTTCGATGTATTGCAATCTCTCTTTGCAATTGTTAAAAGCACAACAGCTAGGAGTAGGTACAAGGACGAATTGGTCGAAATTATGATGGCGTACATGATATTGCATGGCATGGTTGTCGAAGATGAATGTGCCAAAAACATCAAACCCTAGGACCCCTTGCCCTTAACATTGCTCTTGAACTACTCAAAAAGATGTTTATTATCTGATATATGGGCCTCATGGAGTTCAAGACGTGGTACAAGAAAACTATCCTGTCCCATGATTTAATTGGCCATTTAGTAGAGCCATCTCGGTGACGTTTAGTATTTACATGAGTTTTATTTCAATATTTATAAAATGCAATATTATTAAAACAATAAAACCTTAATTCATTATAAACATTACGTGACGTAGCAATACATAAAATCTTCTACATTTAAAAATTAGCTAAACAAACATTTACGGGACTTGTAGTGCGCATTCCTGTATCTAAGAACAATGGCCTTGGTGACCTCTCCAATGTTAAGCGAAACAGAAGAAAAAGTAGCATCTGTGGGATCATAACAAAGCCAAACCACGAAACGCCTCCACAAGCCGATGAAAATCACATATGCTAGACTTCCCACCCCCATATTTGTCAAATTTTCGGAAGATGCTTTGAAAAATACTTCAACATCTAGTGCAAACTCCATACAGCTGTAAAATACATGACGATGACCCTTAAACACTACATAAATTTTAAAATTCATTCTTTGATTCCGGGCAACAAGCCCTAATGCACGGGTATGATCGTCTTGTATGTTATTTCTTTTAATGGGGTATTATTGTACTTGCATGTTTTTTCTCCCCTACTGTATAAAGGAACTCTTAGCATTGTAGTTCACTACTACATTTTGGAGACTATGATGAACGATGACTTGAGAGAGTTTCTACATTATTTGTGGTGTTATTCAATTAATCGCTTCCGCTTACATCAAATTTGGTATCCGATCTTGATTCGTTCTTGAACCATCTCCCCTCTTCATTCTAGGGTTTGGTCATGGAGGAAATTTGCAGAGAGTGGGACAAGGATTGGGTCAACCCTAGAGACCCAACCCTAAATATGTCCCAAACACCTCATTCGCACTAACCAAATCTCACCACCGTCAAAACAACCCCTCGCGGTCCCACTTCATCGGCCAACAGACCCACCCATTTATTGAACCTTTTTTTAACCACTGCTTAGGATTGGAACCCATTCCCGCCGATACTCCACTTTCGTTGTCTAGTTCAATTCTCCATCGCCGAATTACCCACTCCTATATCCTAATTCGTTGCCTCATGCGCCTATCATCTCAACCGTACCCTGAAATCCAAGATTCAAACGCCAACCTCAGCCTCACTCGATATGCCATCACATTGGTATATCACCGCACCCTCTTAGCACCATCTCCACCCAAAGAGGAGCCCGATTGGTCTCACAACAGCATCTCCTAAACGAGATGGATGTTGTGGGGACGATTATGTATGGTTATTATTGATGAATTTTCGGCAAGAACCTTGTCTCGTCGAAGATTATGTACGGTTATTATCACCGTGTCCAAGCACTATTCATCGGTGGAGCCCTTGCAAATTCCGTGTCGCATTGGGTGGCTTAGCAACGACAACACTTGGTTCCTACTCAGCAGTGCCATGTGTCAGTTTCTATTAAGTCATACTCGGATGTTGTCCTCTGCAACCATTTGCCACCTATTATTCGGATCTCTCTGGCAATTGGACCGAGGTAGCGTGAACGATGGCTGCTTGAACACGAATTCCTTTGAGCCTGTCGGTGATTGAGCGAAACTTCTTCCGATGCGCCCTCCCTGTATTTCTCCACTGACTGTCAGCGACGTTACCCCATCGTAGGGCGTGCCACCTTTAAAGCACATCCAACATGCTATTGATTTTGTGCATGGGGCTCCTTGGCCTAGTCTTCCTCTTTACCGTATGTCACCAATCGAGCATGAGTTGAAGTCTATGAAACGGACTCGACACGTGATTCAGGATATGACACAATACGAGACATGTGATTCGCAATTTTTTCAAAAACTAAGATACGACACGCTGAGATGCGTATAATATTATTTTGTTCTAAATATTTAGTATGTAAAGAATAATTTTTTATATACTCAAATTGTTTAGTATTTATTGTGAAATATTTTAATACTTTTTAGTTACAAATACTTTCATAATTTGTTGTCATTCACAAATATTTTAATATTTTTTAGTTAAAAATAATCAATTCTAAATTATTCAAATTTTTTTTTTATTATTACATATGTCGTAGCCAGCAGGTTGGATAACATTATCTCAATGTAATCTCACGAAAGTAGTAAAAGTTTTTGACAATTGTTGCACCTAAGTGAGACAGCCAACCTACTTTTGCCAGCTAGCTGCTGGGAAAAAAGTATTTGACCAAAGAAAACAAAACACGCCAAAGTAATTAGAAAATCTTGAGAGCTTTCGGGATCAGTTATAATTTTCTTCTTCTATTTCTCTCGAGTTTTCTTCTTCACGCTCATGGTGGAAGTTGTGACGGATCTTCTTTTAATCGTAATGTGTTCAATTTGTGGAAAACATAAGGTTTGTTCATGGGTTGCATACATGGTCCAAAATCTCGGTTGCGATTAATGACTCGAACGCCCAATTTTCAACTCAATCACGGTATCGGGCGATAAGCTACATAGAAAGCCCAAAAAATTTCAAAAAAAAAACAATATTAATAATGTGAACCAATTAGATAAGTTCAAAACCATCATTTGATGTGCATGGAATAATATAATTGATTATACTGACGCGCCTCATACTTGTCTGCTTAGATATTCCTTAATAATAAGTTAGGGAAACAATCAAATGAGATATAAAACTTCATAAAGAAGTCACAAAAAAGTTAAATAGAAATGATTACAAGTATTAATAAGTTTCGTAAGGAATTCTAATATTTTTTTAAGAATCAATACTAATTTAGATTTAGTAAAATTGTATAACAAATTTATAAGAAATTATTAAGAAATAGCACTAATTTATTAAAAGTGCACAACAATTTATTATGAAAATCATTATTTTGTATATAAAAATCTACTGACATTAAAAACTTCATAAAGAAGTTACAAAAAATTATTAAAAATATTAATAAAAAAAATTTAAGGAAAACTAATATTTTTTTAAGAAATTGTACTAATTTAGTGAAGATGTAGAACAATTTTTTAAGAAATAGTACGAATTTGTTAAAAATGTAAAAAAAAAAAATTTAAGAAACTCATATTATTATGTACAAACCTTTAAGAAGTATTAATAAATTTTATGGGTACTACTAATTTTTTAAGAAATAGTACTAATTCATTCTATTTAAAACTGCATACTTTTATTTTGGCCTTTGTTGATTGATCGGTTCCCACTTCGGTCGCTCATGTTCGTAGTCTCCATTGGTTGGCTCGTTTTTACAAACAGTTCATCTCCAATTGTAATTCCATTATGGCGTCTATCACGACACTCATGGGGGTGTCGAATAGTGGTTTCCATTGGACAAATGAGGTTGATGAGGCGTTTCGCCTCGTATGACTATCACTCACTAGCCCTTACGGACTTAACCTAGTTGTTCGAGTTATCTTGAGATGTGTACAAGACGGGATTGGTATTGTCCTCGGTCAAAATGGTAACCTGGTGGTTTTCTTCCGCAAAAGCACCAACCCTATTCTGAATTATTCAGCATATGATGTTGAGTTTTAGGCCATCGCTCGGGCGGTGCGGCATTGGCATGAGTATCTCATTCATCAAGAGTTCGTCATCATGTCTAATCACGAGGCACTACGATTTGTTAACTGTTTAAGAAGATTAGTGACAAACATGCGAAGTGGAATAACTTCCTTCAGCGATACACATTTCACCTTCAGTGCCGGCCAGGGAAGGAGAACCGGGTTTGCCAACACACTGTCGTCGGTCTCACATTTTGACCGTTCTTCGAGGCTCCACAATCTATATGTGACTAATGAGTACTTTGGACCAATTGATGCGAAGTAGAAGACTTCCTAATGCAAGATGGGATTTGTTCCATGACTTTGCCCTTTGTATCCCCATATCCTCCCTTCAGGAGAAGATTATTCAAGAGGTTCATTTGGGCGGTTTAGTTGGCCACACGGGAGTCTCCCGCGCATTAACGACGCTTCGAGAGATTTTTCAGACCTACCATGCAGTGCGACACTAAGGCCTTTATTCAGAGCACGTATATATACCAGACAGCTAAAAGGGATCACACAATGTCGTATTGTACACTCTCCCTTCCTAATCCTGAAAAGTCGTGGCAAGATGTGGTGAAGGATTTCATATTGGGACTATCTCGTACAACTAAGGATCATGATTTCATTTTCTTGGTGATTGATCATTTCTCGATTATGGCTCATTTCATCACTTGTAGTAAGGCTACATATGCCACTCATGTAGTATAACCTTATACTTCCATGAGATAGTTTGCTTGCATGGCGTCCTTGTAGAGAAGTGCACTTTACTGGCCATTTTTGGCGTTCTCATTAGCAGCTATTGCGGTGTTCACTCCAGTTTTCCACTATCTTCCATCCACAAACGGATGATGAGACAGAGGTTGTCAATCGTAATGTTAGAGACTTGCTGAGAGGCCTCGTTTAAGATAACCCACGAAGTTAGGATATCGTTGTTACTTAGGCTAAGTTCACCTTTAACAACGCCGTCAACCGATCAATAAGACATTCACCATTCCAGATTGTGTTGTTAATTAGTCCTCAAATACCTATTAATTTTGTTGAGCATTCACCCACAGTTCTGATTAGTTTGACCAATGTTAATTTCGTCCCCCATATGGCTTCCATTCAGGCAGATGTGAAGGCTCACTGAACACACATGTATGGCTCCTTCAAGGAGCAATCGAATGAGCACCTACGAGAGGTTGTTTATCATCCCGAACAGTTGGTCATAATTTACCTCCACAGAGACAATACGGCAAGGGTTATGAGCTCCAGACGAGACGATTTGGGCAATTTCTCATCATAGACATACCGTCAGTTCCGTATTCATTGCACGTTCCACGTGACAGATCTCTCGCCTTCTCAGGATCGCCATGTTCCGTCAATTCCCCCGTCGGTTGATAATTCTCATCTTATCCAGTCTCATATTGATCGTGTTGAAGGTGTTCTGGATTTTGAGTCGTACAAATGTCCGACAGGCGACTGACGCGATCCTTGGACAGTTGGGTAGGACGCCAAATCTCCGAATGCTCAAGAATTATAAAGCCTACACTTTAGTGCATTGACCCCGACTTCAATTCACATTTGTTCGAGTACTTAGCTCCCTCTCAAGAAGGGGGGGACTATTATAGGGGCATGATTGTCTTTTATTTTATTTCGTTTTTTAAGGGTATTTTATAACTTGGTATGTTTGTTCTCCCTTACTATATAAAGGGGCTCTTAGAATGGTAGCTCACTACTACATTTTGTGGAGTATGACCGATGATTTTCTTCATTATTTATGATGTTGTATTCAATTAATCACTTTCCATTACATGCTCAACGAGTACCAGGAAAATCTTCCGAACAAAATGGGCCAAATTTGGCTTAAAAATTGGGTGAACAAAGGCTTGGAGGGCCATTGGGCATCAAAAATAGGTTCAAACCTATTTTGGCCAATCACTTGGAATTGGTCTCAATAGCGTATTGCGAAATGAAAAGTTATTTCCTAACTTTTCCTTAAAGCTGGAAAAAAGTTCACAATTTCTATCCTAGATAATACGCCATGCAAATATTGCATGTATCCAACTTGCGAATATGACGGTATGTATTGGTCCTTATACATATATAATCATTTAATGAGATGACAAAAAGAACACAAGAAGCTAAAAGGAGCGCACACAAAAGATTCACAAGCTTTGACTCAACTATTTATTATATCCAATTTGTCCATATTCTACTATTGTAATACCCAGAACCATACTGTTTAATTTTTCTGTGTGACCCCAGAAGGCCAAGGTAGAACTAAAATAGATGGATAAGAGGCCACGGCCTCATGCAACTTTAGGAGTATAATCCCCATAAAAATATGTCGTTGTAAGTATCTTTCTGGCCAAGGAGTCTTTAGCTGGAGGATGACTCCGTACTTAGCTGAATCTTAACTAAATAGTATGAGGGTCAAGGCCTTTTCTAGGAAGCAGAGTCTAGTTGTGATGTGGCCTCTTCTAGGCAGCAAAGGGTTGGATATTGGACCATAGTTGTCAATGATGGGATTCACAATATAATTCGCGATTCATTGCTCAATCTATACGAATCATGTAGAGAATATTAAATGAACACGAATCCTAATGAATCTTATGGCTCACGATTCGATTAACAGCTGGATTCATACAATTCAATTCAAAATAGATTATTGAACTGTGTATATAACTAAACAAGGCACAAACAAAAATACTCTGATTTCGCTTAGGATTCAATTTTTGTTGCAAGATTCAACTCTGTTTGCTTTAGAAATTGTTGTTATTAAACATAAAATAAAGTTAATTTTCGGTCAATAGTATTTCAGTCATATTCCCTTTTAACTCTTTATTCATAATTATTAGTTTTATTTAGTTAAGAATTTATGATGATTGGCAGATAATGTATTTATGTTATGAGTTGCAAATTGGAGTATCAATAGTAATTCAACTCAAATTGTTTTTCATGAAGAAATTATGCTTATGATTAGATGATGTAATCAATCATGTACTAATATTGGTTTTCCATAATAAAATGCTTCATTGTAAAATTGTTTTCTACTTATTTTATTATCCTTATATTTCTTACGGAATTTTACGATGTGATTTTGGTTTCACAATTCATAGACTTTTGATTTGTGATACAATTCACGTACAAGAGGAATGTTCATGCAGAGACCTTGGGATGTCGTTGAGGTCTAAGAAACTTCGGTCAAAGCAAGGTCCGGTCGGGCTACCGATAAATTGAGATAGCCAAGGGGAACTTGGGGTTGTAAAACCATGGGAATACGCAAAGGTCATTAAACGTAACACTCTGGTTCAGATTCTTTAGGGTGATATATCACATCCTTAGTTGGCTTACATTGCATATTATGCTGCTAAGATCTCTGTTGATTAGTATTGATTTATGTTGTTGAGATATACGGTTCATTATTTATTGTTACTTTATAATTGGGTTTCAGATATATGTTGGACTAATCCTTCTTACAGATAGTGAGTTTTCGAGTTGATATACCCCCTAATTGAGCCAAACCAATTGAGTGATCACTCCCTCAATCTTTGACCCACGAAGGCGATAATGAGGCCAAGCCTATGTGAATAATTTGTCATAGATACTTCATATTATAGTTATTGCATGTATTTAGTTGAGATCGTTGTTATGATGTTGATTTGAGATATTTTGCGAGATGTAATGAGGCTTGGTATACTCCCTAACTGAGCCATTTGAGTAATCACTCCCATATTCTCTGACTTTTCCATTATAAGAGGTAGACTAGTGGCTGGAGGCCGTGAAGGCAATAATCAGGCCGAGGCCTTTGTGGATATTATACCTATCGGGTCGTTGTTATGATCTTGATGTGAGATGTTTTAAAAGATGCAATGAGACTTTATATACTAAAAGCTTGATGTCTTATATTTGATGTAAATGTCGATGAATTTTGTATGACACCTTATGGAGCCTGCAAGCATAATGTTAATCTTTAATGCATACACATAGAGCCTGATATTATGCAAATTGTTATTCATGTGATGATTGATTGTGATGATTGATTGTGATATTGATGATGGAAATGTTAAATTAAATTCAACTTTCAAGGTGTTTATATTAAAAAGGTCGAGTTATGTTTCATGGCGTTGAGGTCTTAGAACAACCGTGGACATGGAAATGTTAAATCTTTCATGACCGAGGAGTTCTGAATGAGGCTTGATGGTCGCCGCGGGCATAATGTTAATCCTTAATGCATACACATAGAGATTGATATTCTTCCTTATTGTTATTAATGTGTTGACTCATCGTGATATTGATAAAGGAAATGTTATGGTTAAATGTAACTTTAGAGGTGTTTATATACAAGAGGTCGAGAGGTCGAGGACTGCTTCATGGCATCGAGGTCATTGAAAGACCGTGGTTATGGAAATGTTAAATCTTCCATGACCGAGGAGGTTTGAATGACGGTTTATGCTTAATGTTAGTCTTTAATGCACACACATCAGTGTTCTAAAAAAAGGCATAGAAGGCCGCAGGCTAAAAAAAAGGTGTTGGATTTAAACTGCCATTTATTATGCTTAAAGGACATTTACTATGCTGGAAGGGCGCTTAATATGCTAGAAGGCCATTTAATATGCTGGAAGACCAAAAGGTGCTTTTTTTATTGTTTTTCTTAAACGATACTTTTAATTTTTTTACAATTGTTTTTTTAAAGCTTGAATTTAATTTTTTCTGAATTATTTATCTAGGTAATCCCTATAATCGTTGCTTATTGTTATTAATGGTTGCTTAGTAGTTTTTTTTAATGCTTGGACTTATTTTTGTTCTAATAAGACATTACTAGTGTTGATACCAAAATTAATATGCTGATATGGACGAATAATACGAAGACGCGTGTCAATCTACGTGGCACAATAGCAACGAGGAAGTCCATTTCCCCGACCAACTCATGTTCTCTCCGAGCAACAAGGATACACCGAGGAACTTTAGCACTCCGAGGTACTCCAGCGCTCCAAGGAACTCTTGAGCAACGAGCAACCAAGGCGGTCCGAGCTGCATCTCGGCCGTAGCATTAATTGCCAGATAATCAACAGTTCAACTATTCATTGAATGTTTATCATCTTGACGCACACGCTGCATTAAATGTATTACCCTTTCATATGTATATCATTCAATGTATCAACCCTTTCATGTACAGCCTAAGGGCTATAAATACCTTGTATCACCCTCATTCAAAGGGACCGGAATTTCTTGAGAGAACTTGTAATCGAGAATTCCCAAACACTCAGCAATAACATAACAGTGGACGTAGGCCGTTCTTATAAGGCTGAACCACTTTAAAAATCTTTGTCTCATTTTATTTATCTGTGATTGAATAATTAGAGCGATCTAATTTTTTACATCAACAGATTGGCGCCGTCTGTGGGAACGATTGTTATTATCGTTTTTCACCAAAAATCATTCATCATCAATGGCGGATAATCCAGAATCTAGCAATCGAAACGCTGGAAATGCTGGAAATCCTCCAAATCCCTCTGCACCTCCAGATCTGGCCGGAATTATGACGAATCTGGCTCAAGGACAAACCGCCATGCAAGACACAATGAGGCAACTCATACAAACCCTTCATGGTAATGCACCTGCACGTTCAGGACAACAAAGCGGTCAGAGGCAAACTTATTTACTTTCTTCACGATCCAGGCGTACTGAGTCATATCGTAATGAGGAGTCTGATGATTTCTCTTATCAACCTGGGCGAACTTCGTCAATAAGGGCTACAGATACTGATCAACGTATCACCCTCTCTCCAGAAAGACCCAGTGCCTTAGAAAGACTGAGTAGGGTGTCTCCTTTTAGTCGATTAGGACCTAGGAGGAATAGGAGTCCACCTAAGACCATGTCGAGGAGTTTTCGACAACCATCAGATCTAAGAGAAGGATCAGCACAATCACGACCATTTGCTCGTCAAGATAAATCTCAGGAGGCAACTTCATAACGATCTATTGCTCGAACTAACAAGCCCGATGAAGGAAATGATGCGTGGAAAGGTTCCATCCAGCGGTTGGAGGATAGATTGGGAGAAATGGCTAAGGCAAAGAACCCCCTACAACGAACTTTTGTTCGAGGAACACCTTTTGTACAGGCCATTGTGAATTTTCCTACACCATCAAAGTTTAAAGCACCTGTAGTGACCCCCAAATATGATGGAAAGACAGATCCTGTTCTTCACATAGAGCAATATCAAGCTGCTGCCGACATCTATGTCGTCCCCGACGAGATGAGATGCAGAGCGTTCTCAAGAACTCTTACTGGAGCTGCCCAGATATGGTACAACAATTTTCCTCGGGGTAAGATTTCAACTTTCTTTCAGTTGGCCGAGTTGTTTATTGGCAATTTCTGTTTTGGAGCAAAGCCAATAAAACGAGTAGCACACTTGTTAAATGTTAGACAAAAATCTGGTGAAAGTACTAGAGATTACATAACTCGTTTCAATAACGAGAAGCTGTAAGTCATAGATTACGAAGAAAAGACAGCAATCACCGCCTTGATGAGTGGGTTGTTGCCTAATAAATTGTATTACACCTTGGCGAAAGATCCACCTAAAACTATGTCAGAGTTGATGGCAAAAGCGGCCAAAATCATGAATGCCGAGGAAGCTATGGCTGCAAAGAAGAATATGGATAAAGACACCAAGGTGGACGTCGATAAGTCTAAAAATAAAGAGCATAAGGGCAATGGCGGTGACAAACGTTCCAAAAATAATAAATCATCATGGGAAGTCCTGAAGAAATACGACAATTATACTCCTTTGAAAATGGGTATTCATCATGTCTTGGAAGAAATCAAGAACAACGAGGAGGTAAAATGGCCAAAGAAACTGAGGTCAGACCCTGATTCAAGGAGTAAGGATAAATATTGCGAGTTTCATAAAGATCATGGTCACATGACCAAAAATTGCATAGCTCTTCAGAACGAGATTGAAACACTCATCCGAAGAGGAAAGCTAGCAAAATATGTTGATCGGGGAGGTGAAAGAAAAAATAACGACCGATCTAGAGAGAGGTCTAGATCTCCTCGTCAAGCAGAGGAGAAAAAGAAGAGAAACCATGAAGATGATCCAGATGATGACCCCGACCTTCCCAAGAAGCCAAGGCAGCCAGAACGAGAGGTATTTTCCATACGTTTTGGATCATTTGATTGTAATGTTATTACAGGAGGAGATGCAGGAGGAGGAGACCTTACTGCAAAAAGAAAAGCTTACCTCGGAGAGGCTCAAGCTTGTTCATATATTCAGCGAATAAATCTGGCCGAGGACGATCGTCCGAGGAAGGTAAACAAAGAGAAGCTGGTCATTGGCTTTTCAAAAAACGACCTGGCAGGTGTTCTTTATCCTCACGACGATCCTCTGGTGATCAAAATGAGGATGAAGGAAGTAGTGATTTCGAGGGTGTTGGTAGACAATGGAAGTTCGGCAGACATCATGTACTATTCATGCTTTGACAGCTTGAATCTGAAATTATCTCAATTGGAACCGTATCACAGACCCCTCCTGGGTTTTGCTGGCGAGAAAGTTTTTCCACTTGGGACGATCAAGTTGGATATATTCATTGGAACCTGGCCTGCTTGTCGAACAGAAAGAATACGCTTCTTTGTGATGGATAAGAATGTGCAGTCAGCCTACAACATCATCATGGGAAGAGTTGGTTTGAAGAAGTTCGAAGCAGTTCCATCTACAGTACATCAGTGCTTAAAATTCCCAACAAACTTTGGAGTAGGAGTTGTGAAAGGTGATCAAAAAGTAGCTCGGGAATGCTATTATTCATCTGCCGAACAAGAGGAGCTTGAGGAATCAAGGAAAAAGACTACTACCTACCAGGTGGAAGAAGATACAGAGATTGAAACTCTCGATCCCAGAGATGAATCCCAACTTGTAAAAGGACAGGTGGTGGAATCTACAGAAAATGTTATTCTAGACGACGAGCACCCTGAACGAGTAACCCAGATAGGTTCAACGTTGGATGCTTCAATAAAACAGGAGTTGATAATTTTCTTGAAAAACAGGAAGAAAACTTTTGCATGGAGTCATGAGGACATGTCAGGAATAGATCCAAACTTCTTATGTCACGAGCTCAATGTGAATAAGGAGATAAAGCCTGTAAAGCAGAGAAGAAGGGTATTTAGCCCCGAGAAGAATCAGGCTATTCAAGAGGAGGTCGACAAGCTCCAGAAGGCTCAATTCATTGAAGATGTGAAGTATCCGGACTGGTTGGCAAATGTGGTGATGGTAAAGAAGAAAAACAATAAATGGAGAATGTGTGTTGATTTCACTGATCTCAACAAAGCCTGCCCAAAAGATCATTTCCCATTGCCCAGAATTGACCAGCTAGTTGATGCTACATCGGGGCACGAGCTGCTCAGCTTCATGGACGCTTACTCTGGTTACAACCAGATCAAGATGAAACCCGAAGACAGGGAAAGTACTTCTTTTATTACCCCTAGGGGTACTTATTGTTATAATGTTATGCCTTTTGGTTTGAAAAATGCAGGAGCGACATACCAGCGGCTGATGAACAAGGTTTTTGCCGAACAAATCAGTTGCAATATGGAAGTCTATGTCGATGATATGCTGACGAAAAGCAAGAACGCTGCTGATCATCTAGTTGATTTAAGTCAGACTTTTGATCAACTGGATAAATACCAAATGAAGCTCAACCCGACGAAGTGCACATTTGGAGTACGAGAAGGAATGTTTCTCGGGTACATTGTCAACCAGCGAGGCATTGAGGCAAATCCAGAAAAGATCAAAGCTCTTTTAGGGTTGCGATCTCCAACAACAAAGAAAGAAGTGCAGAGTCTTACAGGACGAGTTGCAGCGCTCAACAGATTTGTATCTCGAGCAACAGATAGATGCTTACCATTCTTCAAAACACTTCGAAAAACTTTCGAGTGGAATGATGAATGTGAAAAAGCCTTTCAAGACTTGAAGAAATATCTGGGAACACCTCCACTGTTGTCTAGGCCAATAACGGGAGAAAAGTTGTACTTATACCTGGCAGTATCAGAGCATGCAGTCAGCTCGGCATTGATCAGATTGGAGAATGGAGTCCAGAAGCCAATTTATTACACAAGGCTTTCCGAGGTGCAGAGATCAGGTACCCAAAGCTGGAAAAATTGGCATTGGCATTAATTGAAGCAAGTAGAAGAATGAGGCCATATTTCCAGGCTCATACCATCGTCGTTTATACCGACATGCCATTGAGACAAGCCCTTCATAAGCCAGAAAAGTCAGGGAGACTGATGTACTGGGCAATAGAGCTCGGTGAATATGATATTGTGTATGAACCCAGATCATCATTGAAAGGGCAAGCTGTAGCAGATTTTATAGCAGAGTTTACATATCCTGATACCCCCGAGGAAGAAAAGTTACTCACTGACCAACCTGTGGATGTTACAGGATCAACAGACATAAGTCCAGACCAACTCCGGTTGGTAAAAGGGCTTGTGGATGTAGAAAGATCATCAAATTCAAACCCAGACCAACTCCGGTTGGAAAAAGGGCGAGAAGAGATGGTCGACGAGGAGCGAAAATTAACAGGGGAGGATGGAAGAGAACAGCAGATATTTCACCGAGGAACTCTATTGGATAAGAAATTTGAAGACAAGTTACCTACATGGAGATTGTATGTAGATGGGTCATCTTGCACAGCAGGTTGTGGAGCAGGGATTGTTTTGAAAACTCCAGACGAGATTGACATAGAGTATGCTTTGCGATTTCAATTCAAAACATTCAATAATGAGGCCGAGTATGAGGCCATGATAGCAGGTCTTAATTTAGCAAATATCATGGAAGCACAACAAGTGATGGTATTCAGTGATTCTCAATTAATTGTGAATCAGATGATGGGAACATATGGGGTTAAAGGAGAATTAATGGTCAAGTATCATGCAAAGGTGATAGAATTGCTGGCAGAATTTGACGCCATTCAGTTGATCAGAATACCCAGAATAGAAAATGCACAAGCAGACGCACTGGCCCGACTAGCATCAGCTACTCGTACCGAGCTGCGAAGAACGATACCAATTGAAGTACTGGAAAGTCGGAGCATAGATGAAGACCTGACGATGAATGTTATTACCCTCGATTTAGGACCATCCTGGATGGATCCCATCAGGGTATACATTGAAGAGGGAGAATTGCCGGAGGCTAAACTCGCTGCAAAGAAATTGAAGTTTAAAGTTGCTCGGTATGTACTAACTAATGGCGTTTTGTATAGACGAGGAATTATGGTAGGTTTGCAGAGATGTGTACATCCCTCCGAGGTAAAAGAATTGATTGAAGAGATCCATGAAGGGTCATGTGGTGCCCATGTAGCAGGACGGACACTTTTGCAGAGGGTGATGACTCAAGGATACTGCTGGCCGACGATGAGGGCTGATTGTATAGCTTATGCTAAGAAGTGTGACAAATGCCAACGTTTTTCCTCCATCCGACGAACTCCATAAGCATTGTTAACACCCATAACTTCTCCTTGGCCATTTGCCATATGGGGAATTGATTTGGTTGGACCACTACCAACAACCCGAGGAAGATTCAGGTACCTCATCGTCGCAGTAGATTATTTTACCAAGTGGGTAGAAGCTGAACCCCTTATCGATATGACGTACGAGAAGGTATACCAGTTTGTTTGGAAGAATATCATCTGTAGATATGGTCTCCCTCATGCCTTCATCACAGACCATGGAACACAATTCGACAACGAGGAGTTTGCTGCCTATTGTCAACAGTCAAACATCCTGAAGACCCATTCAGCACCAGGTCATCCTCAAAGCAATGGGCAGACAGAGATCACGAACAGAACACTGCTAAATGGTTTGAAGAAAAGGCTAAGTGAAGCTAAAGCTAATTGGATTAACGAGTTACAGTCAGTCTTGTGGGCTTACCGAACAACTCCCCGAGCAGCAACGGAAGAATCCCCATATATGCTAGCGTTTGGAAGTGAGGCAGTAATACCTGCCGAGTTGGGTCTTCCGACACACAGAGTGCTGAATTTCAATTCCCCAGTCAGTGACTTGATGAGAAGATTAGATTTGAACATGCTCGAGGAGGTTAGAGAAGAGGCAGCCATTAGGAATGCTGCTTACCAACAACGCACAGCTTTGTTCTACAACAAGAGGGTGAAGAAATGCGACTTAAAAGAAGGGGATTATGTGCTAAAGAAGGTCATTCAGAAGCACAATAAGCTGGAAGCCAACTGCATGGACCTTACCGAGTTACAGAAGTTGTTCGACCAGGAACTTACAGAATAGCAACTCTAGAAGGAGAGGAATTTAAGAATGCATGGAATGCTGAACATCTACGCAAGTATTATCAGTAATGTAAAATGTAAAGCAATTCCTTCATTATGAATAAAACGATGATGTTTCACCATCTCCTTCCTTTTATTACAAGTTTTTTGGGGAATACTAGTGTGATACACTACACTGATAGTTCGAGCGTGATCAACTTCGGTTGGTAAAATAGCGAGAACAAATTATACTCCTTTGGTTAGGAGGCGTACACTTGCGTGATCAACTTCGGTTGGTAAAAGAGCTTGTGGACAAGATAGTTCGAAAGAACCCGATAATTCGAGCGTGATCAACTTCGGTTGGTAAAATAGCGAGAACAAATTATACTCCTTTGGTTAGGAGGCGTACACTTGCGTGATCAACTTCGGTTGGTAAAAGAGCTTGTGGACAAGATAGTTCGAAAGAACCTGATAGTTCGAGCGTGATCAACTTCGGTTGGTAAAATAACGAGAACAAATTATACTCCTTTGGTTAGGAGGCGTACACTTGCGTGATCAACTTCGGTTGGTAAAAGAGCTTGTGGACAAGATAGTTCGAAAGAACCTGATAGTTCGAGCGTGATCAACTTCGGTTGGTAAAGTAGCGAGAACAAATTATACTCCTTTGGTTAGGAGGCGTACACTTGCGCAACCAACTTTGGATGGTAAAAGGGCAAGAACAACATTCTTAAAAATGCCAATTTTGGCTGGTTAAGAAACAAAATATGCCAACAAGTTGGTCGGAAGGGAAAACCATTCCAGAAAATACAAAATATTCCAAACTGAGTCAAGTATAGTTGGTCGGGGATAAAAATCCACTGACTATAGTTGGTCAACGAGGATAAAATTAGCGACCTTGGTTGGTCGGACAACATTTTATAATTGGTCGACGAGCACAATTTAACCACCTTGGTTGGTTGGAATAATTTTAAAGCAGTTATTTTACTCATTACTTTATTATTAAGTGATCGAGCAACATTTTTTATACTTGCGTGATCAACTTCGGTTGGTAAAAGAGCTTGTGGACAAGATAGTTCGAAAGAACCTAATAGTTCGAGCGTGATCAACTTCGGTCGGTAAAATAGCGAGAACAAATTATACTCCTTTTGTTTAGGAGGCGTACACTTGCGTGATCAACTTCGGTTGGTAAAAGAGCTTGTGGACAAGATAGTTCGAAAGAACCTGATAGTTCGAGCGTGATCAACTTCGGTTGGTAAAGTAGCGAGAACAAATTATACTCCTTTGGTTAGGAGGCGTACACTTGCGCAACCAACTTTGGATGGTAAAAGGGCAAGAACAACATTCTTAAAAATGCCAATTTTGGCTGGTTAAGAAACAAAATATGCCAACAAGTTGGTCGGAAGGTAAAACCATTCCAGAAAATACAAAATATTCCAAACTGAGCCAAGTATAGTTGGTCGGGGATAAAAATCCACTGACTATAGTTGGTCAACGAGGATAAAATTAGCGACCTTGGTTGGTCGGACAACATTTTATAATTGGTCGACGAGCACAATTTAACAACCTTGGTTGGTTGGAATAATTTTAAAGCAGTTATTTTACTCATTACTTTATTATTAAGTGATCGAGCAACATTTTTTATACTTGCGTGATCAACTTCGGTTGGTAAAAGAGCTTGTGGACAAGATAGTTCGAAAGAACCTAATAGTTCGAGCGTGATCAACTTCGGTCGGTAAAATAGCGAGAACAAATTATACTCCTTTGGTTAGGAGGCGTACACTTGCGTGATCAACTTCGGTTGGTAAAAGAGCTTGTGGACAAGATAGTTCGAAAGAACCTGATAGTTCGAGCGTGATCAACTTCGGGTGGTAAAATAGCGAGAACAAATTATACTCCTTTGGTTAGGAGGCGTACACTTGCGTGATCAACTTCGGTTGGTAAAAGAGCTTGTGGACAAGATAGTTCGAAAGAACCTGATAGTTCGAGCGTGATCAACTTCGGTTGGTAAAGTAGCGAGAACAAATTATACTCCTTTGGTTAGGAGGCGTACACTTGCACAACCAACTTTGGATGGTAAAAGGGCAAGAACAACATTCTTAAAAATGCCAATTTTGGCTGGTTAAGAAACAAAATATGCCAACAAGTTGGTCGGAAGGTAAAACCATTCCAGAAAATACAAAATATTCCAAACTAAGCCAAGTATAGTTGGTCGGGGATAAAAATCCACTGACTATAGTTGGTCAACGAGGATAAAATTAGCGACCTTGGTTGGTCGGACAACATTTTATAATTGGTCGACGAGCACAATTTAACAACCTTGGTTGGTTGGAATAATTTTAAAGCAGTTATTTTACTCATTACTTTATTATTAAGTGATCGAGCAACATTTTTTATACTTGCGTGATCAACTTCGGTTGGTAAAAGAGCTTGTGGACAAGATAGTTCGAAAGAACCTAATAGTTCGAGCGTGATCAACTTCGGTCGGTAAAATAGCGAGAACAAATTATACTCCTTTTGTTTAGGAGGCGTACACTTGCGTGATCAACTTCGGTTGGTAAAAGAGCTTGTGGACAAGATAGTTCGAAAGAACCTGATAGTTCGAGCGTGATCAACTTCGGTTGGTAAAGTAGCGAGAACAAATTATACTCCTTTGGTTAGGAGGCTTACACTTGCGCAACCAACTTTGGATGGTAAAAGGGCAAGAACAACATTCTTAAAAATGCCAATTTTGGCTGGTTAAGAAACAAAATATGCCAACAAGTTGGTCGGAAGGGAAAACCATTCCAGAAAATACAAAATATTCCAAACTGAGCCAAGTATAGTTGGTCGGGGATAAAAATCCACTGACTATAGTTGGTCAACGAGGATAAAATTAGCGACCTTGGTTGGTCGGACAACATTTTATAATTGGTCGACGAGCACAATTTAACAACCTTGGTTGGTTGGAATAATTTTAAAGCAGTTATTTTACTCATTACTTTATTATTAAGTGATCGAGCAACATTTTTGATACTTGCGTGATCAACTTCGGTTGGTAAAAGAGCTTGTGGACAAGATAGTTCGAAAGAACCTGATAGTTCGAGCGTGATCAACTTCGGTTGGTAAAATAGTGAGAACAAATTATACTCCTTTTGTTTAGGAGGCGTACACTTGCGTGATCAACTTCGGTTGGTAAAAGAGCTTGTGGACAAGATAGTTCGAAAGAACCTGATAGTTCGAGCGTGATCAACTTCGGTTGGTAAAGTAGCGAGAACAAATTATACTCCTTTGGTTAGGAGGCGTACACTTGCGCAACCAACTTTGGATGGTAAAAGGGCAAGAACAACATTCTTAAAAATGCCAATTTTGGCTGGTTAAGAAACAAAATATGCCAACAAGTTGGTCGGAAGGTAAAACCATTCCAGAAAATACAAAATATTCCAAACTGAGCCAAGTATAGTTGGTCGGGGATAAAAATCCACTGACTATAGTTGGTCAACGAGGATAAAATTAGCGACCTTGGTTGGTTGGACAACATTTTATAATTGGTGGACGAGCACAATTTAACAACCTTGGTTGGTTGGAATAATTTTAAAGCAGTTATTTTACTCATTACTTTATTATTAAGTGATCGAGCAACATTTTTTATACTTGTAACTGTTTATTACTAAGTTGGTTGATGAACAGCACAAAACTGTTATCTTTTTAACAGATACATACACAGTGTTTTGACAAGCACAAGACAATTAGCAATACAAATTTGCAAACAAAAATGAAATTCTTTCACTAAAGTTAAAATGTATTACAAATTACATATGTACTAACTATTACATTGAGATTCCTATTCTATTGGTTTCTTTCCCTTAGCTTTTGAAACAGGCTCCTCGTCAGCAGGAGGATCTTCCAAGCAAAGAGGAGAATTAATGAAGTTAATATCTCTGAGCATTCTGACGTTCATCATAGAAGGTGTGTCCAGTAGATGCTCAGGACGAGATAATTCAATTTGAGAATGAAGACTATAGTCACCAAGGTATTTTGAAATTAAGCTCCGAGGAATGGCACGAGCTGGGATTCATTCAATGTCCAGTTTATAAGGCGGTACAGGCAAATCTAGTAGCCCCGGAGCATGATAATCCCATAAATAATGGCCCTGCTCTAGCTTTAACACACCCAGGGCGTTCAACCATCCCTGTTTATAACCTTCATTATTGGCATTTTCAAGGCGAGCATCCAAGTGACAAAGGGCTTCGTTGTAGCCTGCCATCCAAAATTCACGAGGTTGTTTGTGGAATTGGAAGGTTATTCTCTCTAGTTGCTCGTGAAGGCTCCTGGCAAAAACATCTTTATTATTCAAAGCAGACTTCGTCGCAGTGAGTTGATCTTCCAAAGATGGGTCTTTCTTGGACATTTCAGACAAAGCACGATCTTTTGCATTCAATTGGAACGCTTGAGTTTCCAAAGTTGACTGAGTGCGAGCTTCTTCAATATTACGGCTGAAAACTCTTGATCGACTCCGATCAGGTGGAGAATTTTGCTCCTCGACAACATTTTGAACAGCTCTTCCTCGCCCACGAGAACCTCTCCCTCGCCCCCGAGCAGCAGTAGAGATATCAGATCTTTTTAAAGTATCCAATTCTTGCCTTAATTTGGCGTTCTCAACCTCTAAGAATGAGAATCCTTCATCGGTGACCGGTACCAAGGCAGTGGAGGATGAAGCTGCAGACTCATACTGTGCCAACTTTTTCTGCAAATTGTTGTTTTCTTGTTCCAGCAGCTCGGCGATCTGTCTGCAGGCCTCAACTTCACCTTTTAGGGTTCTCTCCCTGACATCGTATCCAGCAATGATCTTTTTGTGCCCTGTCTCGGAAGAAAGTTGTTGATACCTATTCTCATAGTCCTTGTGCAACAAGGCAGTTGATTCATTGTGCTGATTCTGAAGATCTTCTAAAGTACAATGAAGTTCCTCGATCAAGTCATAGTAGGCCACGTTGTTGGCCACAGCTCGGTCAAGTAAATCCTTCAGGTACCGATAAGCCTCAATTGCTTGTTCTGAAGCATCATGGCCAAGTATGTCAGCAATTTCTGATACACTCAAATTTGTATGACCAGCCTTATAATATTCATGGCATTGCTGCATCAGCTTTGTATCATGTGCAGATATCAGTTCCATTCTAGCCACAAACTAATAAAGAAGAGAAGGCAAGAGTTAATAAATAAAAACAGACAGAGCATCAACAATGAAGAGGAACAAAAAGATGTGATTTTATTACATCATCAACAAGATTACATCGTGTGGAATACAGAGGATAAGTAAAAGAAGAACAGAAAAAGAATACCGAACAACTTCACACCTTTTCCTTGTCTCCCAAGACTTTCTCGGGAGGCTGGGACGAGGAGCTTGGTTGCTCGATAGGAACAATGGTCTGATTAGTAGAAGCTGGGACTTGTTCTGGAGGAGCAGGCAATGACGAAATCTCCTCGGTGGCTGTCTGGTTGGGTGGTGGAACAAGGACTTGATCACCCACTGTCATTGAAGATTCTTCAGATGCAGCTTCGTCTGAAGACTCATCTTCAATAACTGGAGGAGGACCAGGGACATGTTGAAATAGCTCGGAGTCCTCGCTCACCTTCAACTCTTGCAGTGCTGCAACCCAACCATCATGAAAATATTTCAAACTTCCATATTTCACCTGGGTCGTCATAGCTGCCACCCCCCTGTCCCATCCTTTGTCCCAACCAGTCTTAAAGGACGTCTTCACAGCTGTTTTTCTCTTCATTTTTTCAGAGGATAGCTTCTCGGACATAAGATTCTCGGTGGCCTTTAATTTGGTCTCCACCTCCTCCTTCTGGCGATTTACTTCTCGCAGGAGGGTCAGCTCTTCTTCAGCCGATTTCAATTTATTCTCAAGCTCCCCAAAGCCTGAAAGTTTCTCGGCATAATCTTTATTTTCTCTCTCCTATTACCCAGTTGTACCTTCTCTGCATCAGACGCAGCCAGTTTCTTCTCCCATTCAGTTTTATCCTCGTCATACTTCTGACGGGACTCACTCAGAGATTTAATAGCTTTCTCCAGTGCTCCCTCCGCAGTGGACGAGGAGCAGGAAGCTTTGATTGCTTCATCCTTTTTAAGGATTAAATTAAAACAGCTCGTCAACTGCAATCAAAAGAGGAAAATGAAATCAGAAACAAATATGGGAAACAACAAAGGAAAATATAAAAAGCTTGGAGTAGAGATACTTACTGAAGCCAAATGACGAACAGCCAGAGCAGTAACCACATCCCGGGTAAGGTCTTCTTCAGTACCTTGCACCTCGGGGATGGGTGAAAATTTTGCCAAACTCATTGTAGAGCTCGGAGGAACAATAATTGGAACACCATCTCCACCAGCTGGGAGCTGGGGAATGGCTCCAGAAATACTGACCGAGGAAGATTTCCTCAATCTCCTCGGAGCCTTTTCAGCAACCTCAACCAAAGAGGAACTTTTGGTTGGTGAGAAAGTGATTATCTCAACAGGTGCATCCTTCTGCACAGGAGCCACTGGGGGCTTCTCGACAACCTTCTGAACAGCAACAGAAGGAGCATCATCAATTTTCTTTGTCCCCTTTGGGACATTAACCTTGGTTTTCTTCCCATCGCCAGCAGAGGAACTCTCCTCGAAGAGAGTAGGAACTCTTCTCTTGCCCATTTTCTGGCTCAAAGGAATATGAGATTCCAGATCAGAGTCTTCAGGAATTTGCACTGGATCACTGGAACTGACCACAGGGCGAGCAGTAAAAGACGACGTATAGCTCCTGTACTGCAACAAGTATGAGGCAGACCTGATGTGCTCGTCTGCAATCTTCTGATGCAAGCTCCAGATATGTTTCAATTGCCTTATATTAACTTCTGATTCTTTAGGAGTTTTTCTCTTGCTATTAACTGCAAACAAAAACAATTTGAAATGTCAATCATGCATTTATTCAAACATGATGAAGTCACAATTTCGAGAATAAAATAAAATGAGAATAACCTATCCCATTGCCATATGGGGGGCATTTGGGACCTTCATACACTCCGTCTCCGACTAAAGGAGCATGTTGCCAATTTTTGAAAACTAACCCATGTTCAAAATAATCCCTGTTGGCATCAGGGAGGTTGACTACTAAAGCTCTATTCAAAAATCTGGTTTTTAAATAATAAACGTTATCTAAAACAGCCCATCTATAGCAATACATGATCTCAGGAATTCCTATGCGAGTTCCATGAGTTTGATTTAATTTATGCACCCCATTAACTATTCTCCATGTATTGGGGGCTACTTTTGCAGGAACAACATCGAAATGTTGGCAGAATTCTAAGCATAAAGAGTTGGGTGGAAAAGAAAATCCACACTCAGCAATAAAGAGGCTGGGGAACCAATGTCCCTCAGCCAAACGAAAATAATCAAAGGGCTCAGGAAGATTCTCCAGAGTTATACCCAAGACGGAATGGAATAATCAGAACGGAATTTTTCAATAGATTCAATAATGTAAACCATGATGAATAAAAGAAGAAGGAAGAAGAGCTTACAGGGAAAAATGAGATCTGTTGACAACGAACGAAAACAAGGATGAACGCACAAGAGAAAGAAAGACTATGGAGAATTCGAAAGCAAGAAAATTGGAAAAGGTAGAAGACGATATGATTGCTTGGGAAGTTTAAATACTGTGCCTTGGGAAATGGCGAAAGAAATGATTACAAAAAGAAACTATCGAACTTCAGGCGGCTAAAAGGACAAAAAGGGCACGAAGACCGAAGCGCCTATAAAAATGCAAAATGGCGAATTCTGCGAATTTGGAAGGAAATTCAAATATGAAGAAAAGGCTCCTAAAACCCAGGAAAGTCATTTAATATCGCCATGTACCGAGAAAAAATGTTCCATACTCCTCAAAGTTCGAAATATGAAACATTGGGGGCTTCTGTTGATACCAAAATTAATATGCTGATATGGACAAATAATACGAATACGCGTGTCAATCTACGTGGCACAATAGCAACGAGGAAGTCCATTTCCCCGACCAACTCATGTTCTCTCCGAGCAACAAGGATACACCGAGGAACTTTAGCACTCCGAGGTACTCCAGCGCTCCGAGGAACTCCTGAGCAACGAGCAACCAAGGCGGTCCGAGCTGCATCTCGGCCGTAGCATTAATTGCCAGATAATCAACAGTTCAACTATTCATTGAATGTTTATCATCTTGACGCACACGCTGCATTAAATGTATTACCCTTTCATATGTATATCATTCAATGTATCAACCCTTTCATGTACAGCCTAAGGGCTATAAATACCTTGTATCACTCTCATTCAAAGGGACCGAAATTTCTTGAGAGAACTTGTAATCGAGAATTCCCAAACACTCAGCAATAACATAACAGTGGACGTAGGCCGTTCTTATAAGGCTGAACCACTTTAAAAATCTTTGTCTCATTTTATTTATCTGTGATTGAATAATTAGAGCGATCTAATTTTTTACATCAACAACTAGTAATTGAATAATTTTGTTAAGAGGGTATGCATATTAAAAATATGTTTAAAAGAATCCACCTACAAGGCTGCTTACAAGCTAGAAGGCCCTCAGCCGCCTGAGGACCACCTAGCATTTTTTAGAACACTGATACACAAAGACTGATATTCTTCGTTATTGTTATTCATGTGTTGAATGATGTGATTTTGATAAAGGAAATGTTATGGTTAAATGTAACTTCCAAGGTGTTTATGTTAAAGAGGTCGAGGATTTCTTCGTGGTGTCGAGGTCTTAGAAAGACCTCAATCATTATGTTAATCTATAATGCATACACAGATTGATTTCCTGCCTTCAACTTATTGTTATTCATGTGTTCAATGATTGCGATGTTGATGATGGAAATGTTTACATGTAACTTTTTTGGCGTTTATATTAAAGATCGAGTATTGTTTCGTGGCGCCGAGGTCTTTGATGGACCACGATCAAGGCCTTAGGTGAGCTCGTTCCAATTAGTCACACAGAGGCCTAAGTGGGCTGGGCCGGAGTGACAACTGACGAGTACATTAGCCTGGGTTATAGGCTTACTCCCAAACAAATAATAAACTAAATAGAATCCCTAATTTGATAAAATATCATAGATTTCCCCCAAATCAAACCCTAGAGTATCAACTCTTCTACGAAATTTTAGTAGTTGAACAAGCCCTTAAAGATAAGAAAATAGAAAAAATAAGCCATACATAAGAATGTACCGAGAACAAAATAATTACTAACCAACAACTTAAATGTAAAATATTATAACTAAACATAAACCCCAATTCCATGGAACCTTTAATTGCCTTCTTAGAACATTCTGCATCTTCAGCATTCAAAAAACTTGTCATTTGATTATGAAAAGACGACGAATGAGAAAATGTAAGCTATGATGTTGTGTCGACTTGAACATGAGATAGTCGAAGATGTATTGATCAGCTAAACACAATGAAAACAACGATGAACATCCTGTTTTATCGGCAGGCCGACCCTTAAGTGAGAGTGCAAAACAACTAAAAGCTCTGATACCAATTTGAGAAAGCGCAAATAATGCAGGGGGGTTCCAAATAAAGATTGCAGCACCAATTTATAAATGCGGAAGCCAATTTTAAACAGATTTTATCTTTTTATCCTAAGCATGCATCTATTGTGATAAAACAGATAAATCATTCAAAGCATCCAACGAATGCCAAGTTTAAGGTTAAATCCCCGCAGGGCAAAACCTTTTATTCCACTAATAATTGGCAAATCGCAACTTACAAACTTACAAGTGAAATACAGCAATGATTCTTGCAAGAACCACAATGACCGCAGTCGACGGCAATGATTCCCTCGAGAACCAAAAAGACCTCAGTCTTCCTCCTTCAGCCTCAACCTCAATCTTCAGCAACAGTGAATCCCCGCAGGTATCACAAGTCAACAATGAAGATCCTCTCTACAAAAGGTATATGCAAAGATACAAAATATTCTAGGGTTTTAAACAATTCACAAGAACAATATTAAAGGATGTTTTAATGTGTGAATTAAACAAGTGTTTTTCAACACAAAACTTGAAGAACTTCGCAAAAGTTATGCAGAAAAGGAGTTAGCAAAAGTTTTGAACGTTCTGAAGACGACACAGATATTAAACGTTCTGAACACGCGCGTCGTTAGAACAATAATACAGAGTCGTTCAAACAAGATGTTGATCTCGTTCGAACGAGATCTGATCTCGCTTCTAACGATCTAAACAAAATAAAAACAGTACGCTTCGATTGAAGCTCGTTTAAAAGCAGGCATCGAGCGACCTAAGCATGTCGCTTGAACGACATGGGAATGTCGTTTGAACAACTGAAACGAAAAATTAAAATTCCGCCTACAATAAATTCAAAAAACATATTTTCGAAAATAAAACGCCTTGTTCGTTTTTTGAAAAAATAAACATCCCAAAATATAATTCCGTAAATTAATTAAAACTCTAAATCGTTTTATACCTCATCGGGATGTCAGGAAGTCTTCAAACTTAGAGATGCTTGAGTTCGGTTCGTCTTGACGGTGTGTGTTGATTTGTAACGGAATACGCAAAACTAGCCTAAAGCTATGCTATGAACAATCCTAGAAAAATTGTTCTTATATTAGGTTTGAAGGGCATTGGATAGATCTTTTACATATGGGTAATGAGCTCTTGCTAAGAAAAGATAAAAGAAAATGAAATAATACACCTTTTTGACAAACGTAACTTTGCAATGGCCTTGTGCAGCCCTTGCAAGTAAGGATGGAATCATAGGGATAGAAGAGAACCAAACTTGCAAAAGCATGAGACATAAAGTGATCTGTGACAGTTTAGCCATTATTGCCAACGTACCATAGGGTCAAAAGTTTTGGATTTTGAATAAAACGTCAAGTTTAAAAAATTTAGTGATAGTACATGTCAATATAAGGCCTTTCAAATCCATATTGCCCTGTGCTATATTGAAGCTACACAATATAATTGACCCTATAGTAAATAACACGTAAATTCATAAGGCACCTGTCAAATTGGGGCCCTAGGCTATCACCTTTAGCACCTTAACCCAGGCCCGGTATATTTATTAGTTGTATTATGCAAGTTGTCAGGTATGACAAAATTAACAAATCCCATAGCTTGCGAATTAAGGACATCCTTAAATTGTTCATGATAAAAAAAAATAGAAATTAAAAAAAAAAGTATCAGCTACATTCTTCTCATATTATCCAAAATTTCAGCCTCGATTTGATTTTAGATTTCTGAACATGCTTCAATATCTATCGTTTCAACCTGACATTCTGTGTTGTTTTGTTGAATTGTGATGTTGAGGAATACAAAAGGAACATAATAGAGAGAGAAGAAGAAAAAATGAGAGTCTCTCAGTTCCAGGTTTTAAAATTCAACTATAGTAATCAATGGTGAAAATTGGGGTAGGGTGGCTTGCTGATGATGAAACCATCTCAACCAATACAATAAGATGCTTAATTATTCATTATATTTTGTTATCTACACATTCATTTATGGATTATACTCTTTTAAATTTTATACTGAGATTTACTATTCATGGCTTTTCGATTCTCAATACTAATCCAATTTGACAATTGTATCTAAATCAATCCCTAGAAGGCTAGAATAGCCAAATCTCACAAATTCTACTCTTAAAAATTTTGGTAGTGAATCAGACCATAAATACACAAATCCTTAACTACAATAATTACTACCCTACAATTTAAATCTACAAAATAATATATAAAAATCCTTTTCGATTCCATGTGAGCTTCTAATCGACTTCTTCATGCATTTCACTCCAATCTCATCCTTAAGCGAGTAAGCATAAGATAGAGTAAAACGCGCAAAACAATTGTGCAATATTCACATGCTTATAAAAGGAATAACAAGCACCAAATATCTAACATGAATATTTATATCACCACCTACGTGAGGTGCTGATGACATAATTCATACATTAAAACGGTCTAATTTACCTGAAGTACCTGGAATTGGTCTTGGCAAAACTGGAGGCCTCATTCCTGGGATTAATGATGGATTCATGGGAAACTGTGGGTTCCCTCCCATCGGCATCATAGGAGTAGGTAAAACAGGAAGATGAGGCCTCAGCTGGTTGTAAGCACCACCAACTTGCTGGAACGCTGCAGCTTGCCCAAGATGCTCCTTAACCTTCTGATCAATCAAATACTGGTTTTGTTGCGCCTCGTATTGTTGATAATAGATACGCACATTTGCCTGCACAGAGTAAGCATATAAGAAATCTCTAATTGGTGCATTATACTTCAAAAAAAGGGTGGACAATACCTTATGTTTGTAGCCTGCATTGTGCTGCTTTCTAACAGAAGGCTGAAATTACAAAAAGAGATAATAAGCAATGTAGAACATTGAAATTTTATATCTTGTCAGTAGTCACCAAGCACTTATGTGACTTTAAAAGATACATACAACCTTAAGAAACAATAATTATGCTCCGAGAACTTCTGCCTTTTACAGAGCTTAATGTTTTCTGGGTAAAAGGTTACGGGTCTGTTTGGATAGTTATAAATTAGAGATTAAATTGCAAAGTCCTTTTTATATTATACAGTATTTTTTATTTAATCTATTACTTTAATCTGGTGGAAATAGTAGATGCCAATCAGAGGAAAGAATATAGAAACCAAAAGACAGATGATAAAAAAAAATCTACCAATACATGTCTGAAAACTGAAGATAACTTACTGAAGTAAGTTCTGCGTGACCAGCTCCGGAGGATCAAAGATTAATTTAATTTTTGATATCACAACACATTTCTCAAATTAACCCAAAACCCAACTATGAACAATTGACTTGAGGTAATCTATAGATGACAATAATGGCGTGGGATTTGCTCAGGTATCAGCACCAAAAGTCCAAAAAAAAGTCTGACAAACTGATATACAACTATGAATTACATTAAAAAAACATATGTTCATCTCAATATCTGGTAAGATTTTAGGAGGAGTTTGTTCAGGTTCAAGCACTAATATCCCCAGAAATATTTCAAAATCAATTACTAAAACTGTCTAAATCTAGTTCGAAACTAAAATGTATGATACACTTGTATTCTTTGAATCACCATTGTAAATAGCATACTACACAAACATAGTTTTATAAAATTTGTTTCCTTGCTTAACTTGTTAGAGGGTTTAGGCTCGTGGAGGGGACTGAGGGGTTACAGGAGATGGAATTTGAGTTGGGAGAATTTCTCTTGCAGATCTTACTTCAATTATATTCTTTCCTCGTCCCATATATTTCAGTTGCACCTTTTAAACTTATACAGAAAACCGGTATCCCCTATAAAGTGCAGGTCTTTCTTGGCTAGTGACTCATGGGAAGGTATACTATATACTAATGTCATAATCCATGCTAGAAGACCAAATTGATACCTCTCTCCCAATTGATGCGTGTTATGCACAGTTTCGGCTATGTTTTGGCTTACTTAGAATGAAAGAAATTCAAGGAATTTCAAAGATAAGGAAATAGAAAAGGAATCTTTATGGAAGAAAACCAATTGCGTCTTTGTATCACCTTTATTAAGCAGCTAAGATTTTCTTTTTCAAGAGTTTTGGGCAACTTTCATGTTTTATCTCAGAGTTGTATAGTTTTCAGTTGGGGACTGCTGGTTGCCTATTATATCTGTAATGAAATGTTTGATTCGGATTGAACAATAAAAATTTACAGTGAGACCGTATAAAATATTCAAAAAAATATGGAACAAAATTCCAGATCCAGACAGATTACTTACAGAGTCATGTGTCAAGTACGTATCACAATAGTCACAATAATACCTGAAAATTCAACCAAAAATGGATAAATTTACGCAAACCATCAACTGCATACCAGATCACGTATATGGTTATAGATTAATTTAAAAATTGTTTCATACCGTGGCATCGTTGTGAATGACAAGAGTGAATGACCTGTGAAATTATAGAACCAAATACAATCAAAAGTTGATGGGTATGACCTAAGTAAATGGCCTGTAGAGTTATAGAACAAAATACATAACAGATAAACAAGAGTTAAAGAGCGAGTGGAATGTAAACTTACTTAACACAAAGCTCAGTGGAGTTCAGAAG
Source organism: Sambucus nigra (assembly GCA_949130495.1). Classification (NCBI taxonomy): domain Eukaryota; kingdom Viridiplantae; phylum Streptophyta; class Magnoliopsida; order Dipsacales; family Adoxaceae; genus Sambucus; species Sambucus nigra. The sequence continues at coordinate 124,991,993 of OX422218.1, forward strand.
AAGCTCTGATAAGAGTGCAACCTAAGTGGAGAAAAAATCTAGAAAGCAAGGAAGAATTAGGGAGGGTGTTCCTCAAATAGAATAATTGATAAACATACAATAGTTTATTTTTATCTGGGGGAAATATGTTTTCACAAATCGGTGAACTCTTTATAAACTATAAACTAGTATACCGTTTAAGATTGACATGAATCAGTGAAATATGTTTTGAGATTGACATAGCTGAATTCCTGATCAACGTATTAAAGAATTTTCATTTTCCAAGTATAATATTAATCTAACTAATTCCCTGAATGACATGAGAAAACACAAAATAGATATAGAAGATTGGAAACAGTATATATGAAAACAGTGTGGCAGTTTTTCTCCTCCTCTCTATGAGAAGTCCATTGTGGAATCTTCTCCCAAACACACCTCGATGAGGTTATTCAAAGGCATAATATATTTCAATGTTTTCCCCATCCTTGAAATAATGTTCTTGCAATTGTAGCATGTATGGAAGTAAAAAGAAAATTGAACTTTTATACAATTAATAGAATAAACTAATATGTCATTTTAAAATGAGACTGACGTGCACCAACAAAAAAAATTAGATTAATGGAACATTTTTACAATGGAACACAAAAAAACTAGATATGCTCAGACTACGGATCTGGAAAATTATCAAAAACAGTTCACATTAAAGCTAAAGCGCACGTATGAGATACAAATGACATGATTCTTAACTAGTAGTGGCACATGGGCGGTTATGATCGGGTCAAAAATGGATATGGATAAATTTGGTCGGACATAATAATTTGGGCATGTTTGGTCGGGTTAAATCCGGGTCGGGTCGGGCCGGGTTGGCCCCTTTTTTTTTTTTTTTTTTTTTTTGAAAAAACAATTGTTATACCATATACAAATAAATATGGTGTAATAATTTTGAAAAAAAATATACAAGTAAATACTTGAATAAAAAAAATCTTTTAACTCTTCAGTAATTTGAGTTTTATTTTTGTGAGGATCCAAAACCATTTTGACCGCTAATGACCCGCCAACAAACCATCTTATTGGATCGTTCAAACCATTTTGACCCACAAACACAATTAATGGGATCCAAACACATTATTTTGGATGGATTATGGGCGATTTCATCCTCAAGAACCCATATTGCTGGCCCTATTCTTAACAGACCAAACATATTGACTAAAAACAAAACAAAACAAAAATGTTCATACCTAGCAACACGCATCATACTCGTGCACTACAAAAATTGAAAGCAACACAAATCAGAATTGAAATGTGGAGTGGAAGTAATGATGAACAAAAAACAGCTAAAAAATATTAATGATATGATTGTTTAAAAAGTCCGTTAGATACGTAGATGGAGTTAGTTCCTAAAACAAGGATAAAATCGTTAAATGAGTCTACTGTAGGTATCCTCACTTACATACCTATTTATTACCTAGTAAAATCAACAAAAGTAGGATCCTCTGATTTTCTTCATGTTCGTTGTTTCGGCACGTTGGTGAATAGAGAGCAAAACAGGGGTTTGCGGTATTCGTGTATGGGAGAGGGTTTAGAACCCGGGAGGAGAACCGAGACTATTGGTATAAGGGTCTCAATTAAATATTTTTTGGATTTAAGTGAGTTTCGTTCTAGTTCCATCTTCAATATTATCAAAATAATGTTTGATCGGCGGAAGTCATGAATCGCGAACGTGGATTAGTCGAGATGCACTTAGGGTCCGTTTGACAACCCAATTCTAAGGCTTGGAATTGGAATTGGAATTGGAATTGAAAGGCCAATTTGAATTCCACGGAATTGAAATTGGCCTTCCAATTCCAATTCCAAGCCTTGGAATTGGATTGTCAAACGAGCCCTTAATAACTGACCGAATACCACGTGGTATGATACAAAAAAAAAAAGAACCTCAGAGGGGGGAGAGAGAGAAGGGTGGAGGTTAAGCATAGAGAGAATATAAATGTATTTACACCAAACACTCCTTCCCATCTTAATCGTTTTAAAAAATAAGAGAGTTTACGGTTTAATCATTTGCTTAGAATTTTCGGACATTATGTCTGAATAGAACAAACTTTGGACGTTGAGGTCCGTCTGTAATACGCGCGTATTAGTGAATAGTTTGTCTTTTCGATTATACCCCCGCTTATTTCTAATTGAGAAACAAAAAAAGAGAACGATCAAAACTCCACTTATTTCTATCACTCGATTCCATATTCAAATCCTTGCAATCATTCTCCGACTCAAATTTCGATCAACGTTATCAGGTATGTAATCCATGCAAATGTATTATAATTCTTGTTTGTATATTTTTTTGCGATTTTCGCTATTTTAGAGTTTATAAGTGATATAAACTCTAAATCGATTTCTTGCATTCACTTGATTTTAATGGAAAGCACAAACGTACACACGTGATTTCATAATGTATTGTGTGTATTTTATTGTGTATTTCATGTACTAATTTTTGTGTTCTTAGGTTTATATTTCCTCTCATATGTGTGTGCTTGTATTCTAAGACTTTTGTTGTCTACTTTGTATCATATTTCATTCTTATATATGCATATATAGTTGAGGTTCGCTCCAGCGGCATAATTTAGGAATTTAAACTCTTTAAACCCTGAACTGATCAATTGATTTTTTGTATTTCCACTTGAGTTTTTATTCGAATGAAAAACGGTATCATACATAAGCATAAATGCATTTTCTTGCATTTATTATGTATTGCATGTACTAATTTTTGTGTTCTTAGGTTTATATCACTTATTTCTCTATATTGTGTGTATTTTGTGTTCTTAGGTTTATATTTTCTATCACCTGCCTATGCTTGTATTTTGACAGCTTTATTGTATACTTTTTTGTTTTGTGCATGTACTTTCATTTATTTTGCACGTACTTTTATTTAATTTGTGTGTACTTTCATTTATTATGTGTGTACTATACCACCCCGTATTTTGGGATGATTTAAATAATTATGGGATTAATTATTATTGTTGGATTAATTGATTAACATGTGAGAATTAATTATAAATTAATCCGGATTAAAATAAATATTAACTAGCATGCCAAGGTGTGACACCCCGACTAATAAAATATCGGGTGATTAGTCCTATATCAAATTAAAATAAGAATCCCAGTTGGTGTGACATCCCGCTTAATTAAATATCGAGCGATCACTCATTTATTAAATTAAAATCAAGGTGAACAGTTGGTTCATTCTTACCATCACTGTCGCAAATAAAAAAATTCAAATTTAAACACCCTGATTAATTAAGCTAAGTGTCAAAACCATTTAGAACCTTATTTTCATTTTATTAAATCCAATTATAAAACCTTTAACCATTTACATTTTAAGAGTCACACAGTAAATACAAGAATAAAAATGAACATTCAAGAGTTTAACCATCAATAATAAGTCCCAACATTAAAACACTAAAGGAAAACATCCTGACAGTAATAAATCCCGAAATAAAGATACTGAAAGTAAAAGAATTACAATCTCTGACAATACCAACTAAATAATAGAAAAGGGCGACACATGCCCCACTGAGTAAAACTGAACTAAAAGTGGAGTCAACAATGAAGTCGTCTAAGCAAGGGCCTACAACTCCCACAAAAGCTACAGCGCGTTCCATCCTTAGAATCCTAAGCATGACGCCCGTGTGGCTGGGCACCTGTAATACATATAGATATACACAAGAGAGAAGAGGTAACAGCAAACGGGTCAGAGCCCGAATGTAAAACAGTTTTAAAAATAGTTTAGCAAGTATTTAAAATGCTTACCGGCTAATGCAACAGTCATATTAGTATGCGACACTCTCTTGAGAATTCTCACCTCTCATCTAGTGTGCACGTCTACCGTACTAATGAATTCCTATACCTCTCTAACTTATTCTCCATAAGACTTAACTCGTGAAATTAAGGTTGATATTCACTTTTAGAAACATCTATCTCTTCAAGATTTCTTATGTTATTTAGAATAATTCCTTATTGTTATAACGTTTTCGAATACTTATAGTGAAGTTGATGAATTTCATACTTTACTTAACTATTATTTTACTCGATAGAGAGTTCTCATATAGATACACGTATATATATTAATTACACATATAATATATATACAAACGACACCCCACATAAAATCTATGGTGCAACGTTTCCATAAATAAGTATATATATATATACCAACCACTCATAAATTATATATATACTAACGGCACCCCACATAAAAACTATGGTGCTGGCATACTCTGCTATCAAGTCCCTGTATCACACATACTTAGGGAAATGCTAGTTCGGAATCACTCTCGAACTGCATTAACACAAAACACAAACAAATGGAGGCGAAACATAGTCCCAAGTCCTAAGAGGTCAGTACATACCCACACGTCTCTTAGGCCCGTCTGAACTATCAATCAGATAGCCTGTACCAAGGAATTCTATGTTATAGGGTATAAGTCAATATCCCCCATAAAGGCTCATCAAGATAAGACTGTCCCAGCGTGGAAACCCCCGTGATAGTAAGTAGCCCGGGTACGATTTTTACACATAAATAATATATGCACAATCACACCGTCATATATATATATATATATATATATATATATATATATATATATATATATATATATATATATATATATATGTGTATATGTATGTATGTATTCACATCCACGTTATTAAATTAGGTACTCTCTCATGACCCATAATTGTCGTTATCCGTTATTACACATTTTACTCAATTATCTCGTATAACGGACACATTCCTTTTTATTCTCGTAATTAAGTTATTCTAAACCCACTTCTCGTCTCTCGAAGTATTATCTTTAATTAAGTACAAATTCAGTAGCCCTCACTCACCTTCTAATCCAACTTCCTAGATGTTTCGATTATTAAATCAACGCACGTATGATTTTCTAAGTATAAATATCTCCCCGCTTACCCTTTATATCCCTTCACCTTAAAGTCCCACTTAACGGGGTTTATCTTGACCCTACTGGTCCTTTTTATGTCCCATTATGTTCTAGAAACCCTAATCAAAGTTTACTACGTATCAAATCGGATTAAGCTAACACGAGCAAAAATGCAGTTTTCCAGGAGGGGTCGATCGATTGATGCTCTGGGCTCGATCGATCGATCAAGCAATTATGCAGATTCTGCAGAAAACTCAGTTACCGAATTGTTACCCCAAACTCCTCCAAATCATCATGTTGCAGTCCCAAACTCCCAACCAATTATACTATAAGTGTTGTATACCCATATAAGCAATATCCTACGTAACACATGCGAATTTTCATCATCTATAACAAGATAAAAGGGCAAAAATCTTTATAAGTCTCAAGAACCCTAATTTTTCCTTTAACTTAGTTTCTTCCATTCTTTTCCAGATTTTCTATCACTAATACCATGGAAATTCGTGGTTCAACCTCTACATGTGAAATGGATTTTCCAGAAATATGATCTCTACCTCTACAACATGCAATTTTTATCTTCAATTAACATTTTTCTTCAAGAACACTAATTCTAATCAACCTAAGACTAATATAAAAGGATGCATTAACTTGATAAAAGCAAGATAGATACCTGCCTAGAAATTTCAGAGTTCTGATATGTGGACGAATTTGGTGTGGTTGTCTTCCCCGTCGCGCGATCTACGCGTTGGTGGTGGTGGTGGTGGTGGTGGTGCAACGGGATGAATTTTCGGCCTAGAACACCTTGGAAAACTCTCTCTTTCCCTCTCCTATGGCCGTCACTTGTCTTTGGTCGTGTTAACCCTAGAAGACAACCTTAGACATCTGATATAACCCTTGAAAATTCGTGGGTTTAATTGTCTAAAATTACAAAATGTCCAAAATGCCCTCCCGGGGTGCTAAATAAGCCTAAAAACGCCCCGAGACCCAAACTAAACCTCCGGGTACACTTTTCTGACTATCTCGACCCTTTCGGACACTTTGGCGCACTCAAAACGACCATACGAGCAACTTATAGTTTATTCGCTTTTATTAATCAATATTTAGTCCCGACGCGATACGGGCGCGTCCCGACTCAAATTTCCATAATTGTCATTTTATTCACACGTGACAATATTATAAAATAAAACTCATATATTACTATACTCATCCAGTAACATTCAACAAATAATAAATTTCCAATAATTACTAACTCTCGTCACGCTAGTAAATATTAAAAACAACATTCCGGATTAAAATTAAATTAATTTATCTCAATTAAATTTAATAAATCCCTAAATTTAAAAGCCATAAAAATACGGGGTATTACAGTTGGTTCATTCTTAACATCGTTGTCGATTTTTTTTTTAAAACTTACTAACTACCTAGTATTCCAAAAAGTTGGTGTCAAATTTTATCTTTTTATTTATACAAAAATAATAACATACGAAAATATACAATGAGTCATTCACAACAACTGAATCAAATTAACTGAATAAATAAATAAACTACTTGCCGAATAAACCATCGGCCATAAAAGTAGATAGTCTAATAACAATCGTCCAACAACTGAATAAATGAATCCGAAAATTGTACTGATAAGTTTGGGTGATAAGCCCTAAGTAAAACTGAAACTGATAGATGATTCCTACTCTAGGAAAGAATGAACGATGCGTCTAGTCCAAGGTCTGGTGTGACACCCCGCTTAAAATAATAAAGGGTGGTCAGTCCTATACTAAAATAAATCAGGAATCTCAGATGGATCTTTCTCAGCATCAACTGTCGATACTAAATAAACATAGCTAATTACCCAGTACTATAAAAAGTGGATGCCAAAAAAAATAAAACATACAATGAACATGATATTACCAAAAGTGATAAAATGTACACACATGCCACAATAAAAGGAGTACTCATATAAAACATAATAAGTACCACAAAAAAAATATACCCGAATATGTTGTCGGGTCACAAACAATACAACAAACTAGAGGAGAAAAAATAGAAAAGTGCTACCTATTACTCATGGGTATAAACCCGATATACAAAAGGAATCTTATCTAGATTTACAAAAGGTAGGAAGTGGCTATAACAAAATCCCGCAACAGCCCGCATCTGCTACGGCTCCCAAGTCATTGGATAGAAAAGCATCATCGGTATCCTTACGGTGGGACACCTGCAGTATATATATATATATATATGTCTGTGTGTGTGTGTGTGTGTGTGTGTGTACAGCAAGAGAGAGATATAAACGGGTAAGAGCCCGAGGTGTGAAAACATTTATAGCAAGCGAATTTAAATGCATAATAATTAATAAATGCACAATTTCATTATTGAAGTGGAGTCGCACTCTCATGGAACTCAAACTCACCCCTCGACTAAAGCGCGCACCTAAACGTATGCATTTGATCCTTAATATATTTACCCGACACCTTCCAGGGATAACTCCATCTTAATCTACGCATAGTCTACACCCGCGAAACCCTCTATCTCAGTACAACCCAAAATCTTCTCATTCCATTATACCCTAAGTTTACGCCCAAACGTGTATATATATATATATATTAACGTATACGTATACACATATATCTGACTATAGTCCATCCGATTCTAATCGTTAACTTAAACAAGTCAATAATGACAGGATAGGCACACATTAACTTCCTATTTTTATAAAACATTCTTTCACCATTTAACATATACCCGAGTACTAAGGACTAAACTTCTCCTCACTCCCAATATTGCGCTACGTTTCATGCGTGGGACGTCTCGCAAAGCGAAATCCAAATAAAGAACCCCCCGATACACTACTCCTTGACAATGTTGATCGTTGAGATCCATTATGCCCTCAACACACATCCTATAACCACAGCTACTTACTATAAGCAACTATCTCTAAGTACATAAGTAAGATCTTTCCTATAATCTTTGGGGTCTATATAACATCCGTCTAATTACTAAGTATGATTGTTCAACCCTAACAAGCACGTACACCTAACACATAAAATGTACATCTTAGAATATCCATATCACATTCACTTATAGGATATATATATCATTCACGCTATATATATAACAAAATCATTCAATCCTATTAACAATATACACATAACACACATAATGTGCACTTTAAAATACTCATAACATATGCGGTTATAGGATACAAATACACTACATAATGCTATCATCTTCCAGGAATTACTCCCTTTATCCCGGGTTACCAGCCACCGGACTATTATCACACCACCCTGGTAATAAAATAAAAACATAACATATGGGAAGCGATCATAGTTCCGAACCTGAAAGTGAGAACAAGTCATGCCCAAGACTTCTCACATAGAATAAAATCACACAATAAATAATGGACGACTATGACCTGGGGACTATACGCACCCTGCTCCTCGAACCAGGGGCCTCACCCACATCGCACAACCTCCCATGGTAGCATGTGCTGGGTATGCTCACACAATAAGTATATATATATATATATATATATATATATATATATATATATATATATATATATATATATATATATATATATATATATATATATCACGTTCGTATGTATACACGTAATGAATTCAGCTATATGTATATAACTCTCATTATACTAACCGACGCTATAACGCACATTTTCCCAAACATTTAATTATACGATCCCTCACTTGAAACTTACGTATTCATTACACATAAGAGGAGAGTAGTCTTCCAATTTAATCAACCTTAAGGATACTATCTCATAACTGAATGTATAACCATCATCCTTCACCCACCATCGATATCCGTCTACACACCTATATATAATAATAATAATCCCGACTATAAGTATAAACACCAACTATCCTAGTCGACAATATACTAAAACATATATTGTGATACCACTTGACTTCGAAAGTACATAAGTAAAAAGGGACTATCTCTACAACGTAGAACCACTTCATGATAGTCCACCACAATCACATTAGTATAGTCTGACTATCTTTTAGTTCTACAATCATTTCCTTAATAAAAGAGACACCATACCCTCATAATTCATTCCTAAAGTAGGCCCGAATACCGCCCTATTATCCCAAGTTACAAATCTCTTGATATTATAACCTAACCCTCTATAATTCATTCACTGAGAAGGTCCCTAAGTTTTAATCCCAAAAGAAAAGGGGGTAAAAAGAAAATCCCCATCCTGGGCTAAAAACAGAGGACCGATCGATCGGCTCCTGACCCCCGGTCGACCGCGGTTCTGGATTTTGCCTTACGAAGGAAGCAGTAGGCTTTTCCCTTGAGGCACGGTCGACCGGCTTCCTAGCCGCGATCGACCGGCCATACCAGATATCTCGGCCATTTTTCCCTTTTGGACGAAACCAAACTTTCCAAAAACCCCATATATCATTTTCTAACCACAAATCTTCAACCCAAACATGTTCCTAACATCAAAACTCATCCTACATCTCATCCCATCAATTTATATGTCATTAATCCCATATATAAACATCAAATTCAAGATTTAGTCCCAAAATCTAAGTTTTGACATATAAACACAAAATTCATATTTTATACCCACAAATCATGAAATAAATTACACACATGAATTATTTAGCAAGATTAATCACTTGCCTCAAAGTTGTAGAGGTTGAATCTTCCTCAAAATCATGGATTTTGGTCGAAATTCCCAAGCTCCAAGCTTTTCTCCTCTATCTTCTTTCTCCCCTCTTCTCTCTCCCTCCCCCTCTCTCTCTCTCTCTCTCTCTCTCTAGGGCTTTTTCTCCCCCTCTCTCTCAATCTCAAGAATGAGATTATTATCTCCCATAGGCTTTATAAGCCTTGTTTCCAAGATACCCAACTTTAAATGATAATACACACTTTAAATGACTCGTTTACTCCAATTCGAGTCAAACTAACTTAAAATATTTCGGAACCGAAATAAAACTCAAGGACTGTCATTTTGACTATCTCAACCCATCCAGGATCAACCGCACACTCAAAATCGTCATCTGAAATACTTTATAACACCCTCAGATTTTGACCCCATGTGCCAAATTTAAAATTTTCCAATTCAAATAAATTTTATTTCTCCCATATAAATTAAAATTCTCAGTTCTAGAAATCACGGGGTATTATAGACTTTCCCCCTTACAAGAATTTCGTCCTCAAAATTAAGTTAAGCCTAGGACTCCGAACCTCAACTAGCTCCTAAGACATCTACCCTCAAGATCATTATACCCATCTCTCCCACTTCTCACGGCGAATCATTTTAACTTTAAAATAAAAATTAGCTAACCAAGGCGCCCATACACCCTGTACCCGAGCTCAACTTGCAATATAACTCTCAACACCTCGATCAATAATATCATACTAAGTTGTAAAATTTTGAAGTTTCCAAAGATTGAACTCTTCTCAATTCCTGACATTCGATACTTTCACGTGAGGGAGGTCTCATAAGCGAAATTCAAATAAGGAACCCTCCCGATACACTACTGTATAGCTCTGTCGGGAATTGAGATCAGTTCAATCAGGACTATGGTTTTATAAAAGATTTTCGAACCATAGATATTATCCAAAGGCCTATGTAACAATATAATATAAAATAGTTTCATGTCTTTCGACACACCAAACAAACACCTTATGTTCAAGACACAATGCATTAACAAATATAATACTCTCACCAACACCTAGTTCTCGAAACTAATACAACATTGAGCTAAAGTTCCTAGCTCAACAATAACCCCGCTAAACCCTGAATCTCCTCAGTGATAAAAATCCTTTACATCAGACCAAAGAATTTGCCACAAGATAAGCCCCTCCACAACTGGAACACTACAAATACTTGCACCTAACCCAACTATAAAAACGATAACCTTATCGTTACTACTCAACAAGTTGTAATAGTTCGCACTCCCGAAAATTTCAAAAACACAACTCTCTACTAGCCGAACGCAAAATAATTTATTCTCCCGAAAGATATCATCCAAGTGCCACACGTGCTCACTCCTCCATCCAAGGAAATTCTATACACAATATGGTTATAACGGCTAACCACTCACTAAACCTTACATGCGACACTCCCCGTACCGCGTAAAGCACGACCTAAGCACAAAGGAGAATAATTTACATTATACCTCCATACTCCAACTACCTCATTTCATCAATGGTCCCCTTATCGAAGTTCGCTTGCCCAAACTGGCCTATGAACTGTTGTGGGGTTACACATCTAAAACTTCTTCAAAAAGTTGCCATCTACTTCTTCCAGGACAAATTCTCTTCCCTGGGCCTAATTCTCCACAAAAGAAACGTCTCCCCAAAAATCCTACTTGTCCATCCTGATGGACAAAGCGCTGTTGCGGCCCTCGATAATCCTGCTTATGACCTCGTTGTGATGGTGATCTCGCCCCACTGGCATCATCTCCTTCAAACTTACTACCATCTGTAACACCCCGCGTCCCCGAAAGAGAACACTCAGCGGCACTTCGATAAAACTAACCAATTCCTCGATCAATAAGGTGTAGGGCATCTAAATAAAATCCATGAAAAAGAGAAACCACAAATCTCAATTCTTTAATTAAATATAACCAGTGTCTCCCGAAATAATACAACTATCTCTCTCGAAATAAAAATAATCGTCAATGCTCTATACAATAAAAGAAATACAAATATTCTCATTTGTATGCTCCAATAATCTCCCCAAAATAACCAGGCCAAAATTAATCTCCGATAAGTCCATAGAGCTCAAATTCTTACTCCCCTTTAAATGAAGACGCTACTCCTGACAATGTGACAATGCCACATACATCACTTTAGTAAAAGTCAATAACGCCGAGTTCCCCATCGAGTGCTATCGAATTCACCAACCTAAACCTCCTAAGAACTTTGATATTCGCTTATCCTCCGTATTTACCTTATCGGGCACAAAATTCACCATTCGAGTAAATTCTTCTTCGTACTCTGCCACCATTCGATTACTTTGAGTCACCTCTAATAATATCCTCCTCATTTACACCTAAATTGTGGAAGGAATATACCTCTAGTCAAAGCGTACCCAAAAATCTGATATGGGTATTGTATCTCTATCTGGTCCGATGTGGTGGTTGACTCCCGCCATTGGGGAGTTGCATCGGCTAGTCTAAAGGTGGCGAGTATTTGTTTCTGCACCTCACTACGCTCAACCATCTGAAGGTGTCCTTGTATCCCTCTTCCACTGACTCGCAACAATCGCATCAACTCCCCCCGAAAATTTTAGAGGATGTCCTTTCCTACAGGATTCTCATACTCTTTACCACGCAGATGGCTCTTAGTGGTCTTGAGCTATCAGAACTACAGAATGATGTGCCTTTACAGCAATGGCAGCATCTACTTCTCATGCCACAATATTAGCTGCTTCGATTGCAGTCACAGTCCCTTGAGGTATGTGGGGTTTAGTATTCTCGGCCCCTCTGTTTGCCCTATCTGGACGACTTCTTCTCGGTGACATCTGAGATGAAAATAACTATATCAGAACGTCGTTCAAGTGACTACACATTGCAGAAAAAGTTGGCATAGTGAACACAACAATCCTAATACTAGGGCTTTACATCAAGAACGCTTACGGAAGAACGCAGAAAACCTGCACAAAACCTAAGACACTAGAACCTGATGCTCTGATACCACCTGTGACACCCCGCTTAAAATAATAAAGGGTGGCCGACCCTATACTAAAATAAATCAGGAATCTCAAGTGAATCTTTCTTAGCATCAACTGTCGATATTAAATAAACATAGCTAACTACCTCGTACTATAAAAACGGTTGCCATCAAAAATTTTAAAACACACAATGAACATGATACTAACAAAACTGATAAAGTGTACACATGTACCGCAATAAAAGGAGTACTTATATAAAACATATTAAGTACAACAAAAGAAATATACCCAAATATGTTGTCGGTTCACAGACAATGCAACAAACTAGAGGAGAAAAAATAAAAAAGTGCTACCAATTACTCATGGGTATAAACCCGATATATATATATATATATATATATATACACACACACAACAAGAGAGAGATATAAATGGGTCAGAGCCCGAGGTGTGAAAATAGTTTATAGCAAGTGCATTTAAATGCATAACAATTAATAAATGCATAATTTCATGATTAAAGTGGAGTCGCACTCTCATGAAACTCAAACTCACCCCTCGACTAAAGCGCGCACCTAAACGTATGAACCTGATCCTTAATTTATTTACCCGACACCTTCCAGGGATAACTCCATCTTAATCTACGCACAATCTACACCCGCGTAACCCTCTATCTCAAGTACAACCCAAAATCTTCTCATTCTATTATACCCTAAGTTTACACATATATCTGACTATAGTCCATCCGATTCTAATCGTTAACTTAAACAAGTCGATAGTGATAGGATAGGCACACATTAACTTCCTATTTTAATAAAACATTCTTTCACCATTTAACATATACCCGACTACTAAGGACTAAACTTCTCCCCACTCCTAACATTGCGCTACGTTTCATGTGTGGGACGTCTCGCAAAGCGAAATCCAAATAATTGTAAGGACATTTTTCTCATGTCCGATATCTTATATTTGTGTATGTCGTACGCCGCTACAAAAGGCACATCACTTCACGATCTCACATTACGGCCTCTATCCAAATTCCAAGAATCAAGCATTTAACATCTTTATTAAGTGTTCCACAACTGCCTCAATGACTCCACGTTCCACGAGTTTAGGGATTTTATGCAAGTGGTACACAAGAGAAGTCAAAACAATGAAAGAAGGAAAGATAGGAAAGTTTAAGGGCATTTTGATAATTTTTACAGCCACCGTACATAGGTTCGATCAAATTTAAAGTTGAAGAGATCGACATCATGAAGATACTGGAAGAAACGACACCTCAATCCGAGTTACGGTGAAGAAGTTATGGCCTTTTGAAAATGGAGAAAATTTTGAGAAAAATTCTTAAGGAGAATGCTGTGTGATTTTAGCCCCAAAACAAGCAAAGTTCTGCGAACCGAACAGTGAACCGGTTTAGGGGGTGAACCGGTTCGAGGTATAAGCTGAACCGGTTCAGGGTACCTGACGCTGGCAAGAGTCCCAATGACTTAAAATTCTTTTGGTTTCCTTATAAAAACCAACTTCATGGGAGTTATTTTTCAAAACTTGGAGCGACGATTTTGAGAGTTCTATTAGCTCAAGTCTTCATATTTTTGAGTTTCAAAACTCATGTTTTGATTCACACATCATTCCCATACTTTTGTGAATCCTTTTAAAATCCAAGAACACTGCTCTGCTTTTGTTCATACTTGTGGAGAAGTCGCTATCTTCTTCATTGTTGCTCACCTGAAATTTCTAAGGGAGATTCCAGCCAACGACATCAGAACCGACACCTGTGGGTATTTCTGTGTCACACTTATTTTCATTGTAATCTGTGTAACCGTATCTTACAAAATTATAGTGAAAATAAAAAGGTTTTGCCCCTTTGGGGGATTTTTCCTCATTTGTGTGTTTTTGTGTGTGATTAAATATTCTTGCATAATCATATTATTTCTAATCACACCTAGATACGTGTTTTAGGATTTAATTAAATAATTTCCTTATTTGAACGCACGCGCACTCTTTCAAAGTGGTATCAGAGCAGTTTACGCTAATTTATCGCGTGATCCTGATTTTTCAAGGATTTTTTTATACAATTTGACTTCTCACATCGTCAAATTGGTATCAGAGCCAATTACACAATTTTATCGTGTAATTTTCCGCAAAAATTTTCTAAGATATCATTTTTTTTTAAAATTTTGATTTTTGAAAAAGAGCGTGTTCAATGGAGAAGTTATATAATAAAATGCCAGTTTTTTGCGGGACTAATTATGCTTACTGGAAAGCCCACATGAAATCTGCTTTAAAGGCCATTGATGAAATAGTCTGGATTTTGGTTGAAAGAGGGTGGACACCTCCCTCCATCACTGTTGAGAACGTGACTAGTTTAAAATCCGTCACTGCTTGGACTGAAGAAGAATTTAAATGGTCATCTTTTAATTCAAAGGGTTTAAGTGCTATTTTTGGATCTGTCACACCTGACGAGTTTCAGCGGATAATGACGTGCAACTCGCCAAAAGAGGCATGAGATGTTTTACAACTTACCCATGAAGGAACTAATGCTGTGAAAGAATCTAAGCTGCAAAATTTGACAACTCAATTTGAAACCATCACCATGCTTGAGACTGAATGTTTTGATGAATTTTATGCTAGGCTGTCTGATATTGTTAACACTAGCTTTAACCTCGGTGAACACATTCCTACTGCTAGAGTTGTTAAAAAGATTCTTAGATCACTGCCTAAGCGTTTTATCCCTAAAGTCACTGTGCTAAATTCTATGGGTAATTTAAATACGATAAAATTGGAGGAACTTGTAGGAGACCTGCAAACGTATGAAATTGATATGTTTCCTAAATTTGTCAAGCCTAAAGATAAGATAATTGCACTTAATACCCAGGAGAGAAAGAGTGGGGGTCGACAAGAAAGAGAGTTGAGTCATCTAAAAAAAAGAGATAGATACGTCAGATTCTGAGTGTGACTTTGATTTAGATGATTTGGCCCTTTTTGCTAAAAATTTCAAAAGAATTCTCAAATTAAAAAAAAATAAAAATTTCAAAGATAAAAAGAATTTTGAGAAAAATAAGTTTGAAAAGAAAAATGAAAAGGATTTTAAAGATCCTCCTAAGAAAGAGAGTGAGAGATGCTATGAGTGCGATGATAGGGGTCATAGAGCTTTTGAGTGTGCTACTAGGCTGAACAGAGAAAATGGCAAAGTTATCCTTAATGCTACCCTTAGTGATGACAGTGAGGTCGAGTCTGTGGACTCTGGAGACGAGTCATCGCATGAGTGTAACTTCACCGCATTCATGCCTAGTCATGTGAGAACTTCTAGTACTCCTCACGACGATGAGGATTCTACTTCACAGGGACACCTCGACATTGAGAGCGATGTGAGTGAGGGGGAGGTTGATGCAAGTGAGAGCGAAAGTGATCTTCAACGCTCCTACACTGAGTTATATACTGAGTCATTTAAAACCAAAGAGCGTAACAAAGCGTTAGTACTTAGGATCACCGCTTTAGAGAAAGATTTAAGACTGTTTGGAGAGAGAGAGAGTTGGTGTGAGAATGAAAAAGAAAGAAAAGACAAACTTGAGAAGATAAGATGTTTTGAGTGCGATGGGATAGGGCACAAGAAATTTGAGTGTCACATTAGACTTTGGAGAGAGGGAGAGAAAGTTGCCATGCCCACTACCCTAAGCGATAGTAAGGATGAGGATAGAGATGAAAGTGTGATCCGAAAAGCTTTTAGAAAGTTGTTTATCGAGACCATGGAAACAAAAATATCAAACAGGATCCCAGGTCTTCGAATTTGTGAGTTGAAAGAAGATAATGATGAGCTAAAAATGGGAAAGTGTGACTTGACCAACACGGTGTCTAGTCTGACGACACGTGTATCCCATCTCGAGGATGATCTCAAATAAGCACGGGAGGTCCAAGTGTCATTAGAGAACACATCTGAGAAGGTTGATATGATGGTTCCCTATCCCATTTTGAATGAGGTTGGAAAAGGTAATAACGGTGCCTTCACTACTTTTAATGCGCCCGAGCCTATATCCACTTTGGTGAGTGAGTCTCATGGGTCCCTGTCTAGGAAAGCTCATCCCAAAATTCTTGATAAATTAATTCCTATACCGATTTATGTTTGCTCCCACTGCAAGAAGCGAGGACATCTTAGGAAATTTTTGTGACACCCCGCTTAAAATAATAACGGGTGGCCAGCCCTATACTACATTTAATCAAGAATCTCAGATGGCTCATTCTCATCATCAAGAGACTATACTAAATTAAATAAGGCTAACTACCCAAAACTATAAAAGCGGATGCTAAAATTTAATAAAACATACAATGGAAATCAAACCAACAATATAAAACTACCAGAAAGGGTCGAATGTACACAATTTCCATGATAAAAGAAAATGCTAACATTAAAATAAAATGAGTACACAAAAGGAAATATACCCGAATAAGCTGTCGGGTCACAGACAGTACAACAACCATAAAGAAAAAATATAAATAGATACAAATAACCCTTGGGTGTAAACCTGATATACAAAAGAGTCCTGTCTAGATTTACAAAGAAATAGGAATCGACTATAATCTAAATTCCGCAACAGTCCCAATCTGTTATGGCTCCCAAGACACTGGATATGAAAGCATCCATGATATCCTTACGGTGGGACACCTGTAATAAACAGTATATATATATAGCAAAAGAGAAATAAAAACGGGTCAGAGCCCGAGGTGTAAAAATCTTAAGCAAGTGTGTTAACCGTGCATAATAAATATGAATGCAATATTTCATAATTAAAGTGGCGTCGCACTCTCTTGAAACCACCAATCTCCCCTCTCATCTACGGCGCGCACCTAATCGCGTCTTGGAACCTTAATTAAGCTACCCAACACATTTAAGGACAACCTACCTCATTGTACGCATGGCCTATACTCGCATGACCCTCCATCTTAACCTAACCCAAAAATTCATTACGTTCTAACCCCACATAAATATATATACACATATGCACATGCCTTGCTAGGCTTCATTGGTTCCAATTATTAACTTAAACCAGTTATAAGTCTTAGTACGTCACATATTAACATTAGGCTTCAATATAAAAGTTTATTCTCTAAACAACATACATTATAGTACTAAAGGCATAACTTCTTTCCACTCCCAACATTGCACTACATTCCGTGCGTGGGGCATCTCGCAAAGTGAAATCCAAATAAGGAACTCCCCCGATACACTACTCCTTGACAATGTTGATCATAGGGATCCATTATGTCCACACAAATCCTACTACTGCAACTACCTAATTATTGAAATACCATTTCTAAATACACAATTAAATCTCTATTTAAATCCTTGGGGTCGATATAACCGCAATAGTCTCTAAGTATAATCCTTCGACCCTGATAAACTAGTACACCGAAATCACACAAGATGTACCTCCTAGAAACTCCATATCCTCTTCACATATAGGATATATAAATATCTATTTACTCTAAATATATATATAAGCAATCATTCATTACTATAACCACGTATACATAACGCACATAATGTACGCTTGCAATACACATAACATAAACGATTATAGGATACCAAAATACTGCACCATGCTATCATCTTCCAAGAAGTACTCACTTTCTCCCGGGGTCACCACCTATCGGACTATTATCACACCGTCATGGCGACAAAATCAATCATAACGTATGGTAAGCGGTCATAGTTCCTAACCGGAAAGTGAGAACGACTCATACCCAAGACTTCTCACCCCCAAAATAAAATCACACAAATAAAAATGGACGACTATGACCTGAGGACTATCCACACCCTGCTCCTCAAGCCAGGGGCTCACCCTCATCGCGCAACTTCCCATGATAGCATGTGTCGGGTATGCTTCACACCATAAGTATATATATCATTCACATTATATATATATATATATATATATATATATATGATCACATGATATATTCAAACCTTCACATACACTGTATATATATCCACACCATATATACACACATAGGAATATCCACATACCTATATATTTATATCTATACATATTATCTCTCTTTCGTATGCATGAAATTTATAAACTCGGCTATAAGTGTACATAATCCTCTTTATACTAGCCGCCGCCCTTAAGAGTACCAACTTAAACCGTTATATAAATACGATCCCTCACTTGAAGCATATTCATCCATTGTCCCTATGATATGAATAGTCCTCCAATATATCCAACATTAAGGTTATTAACCCAAAGTTTAACGCATGTAATAATCACTATACATCCCATCAAAATCCGAATGCACATCGATATATCTAATAATAATCCCAACTATAGATATACCCTTAACTAATAGTCTGCAAGCCTCAAGCTTAATCTTAAATTCATTCCATGATCCCATCAAGTGTTGGAATCCCCATTGTTATTCCCACACAAATATATAGTATCTATCCCGACTAGAATTACAACACAACCTATTCTAGTTGATAGTACGATCTGATAGTTCTCAATTTTGCCTACGATTCAATTGCTCCTATGAACCCTTAACCTTAACACATTCACAATTTATTCCTTGAGTTTATCATCACTAAATGTACAAGACCTCTCTCTCTCATTGGTCCCCAATCATATCTTAAATAGAATCCTATCGCTACAAGGATTTGGCACAAATCTCGGCCTATAATTTTACACCATACCCTCACAACTCTTTTAAAGAGTCCTTAACCTTACGTCATATCTAAGCTCACTTTTGACCCCTAAATGGAACTCCCATCCCTAATGAGGTTTCCCTACTTCCTCGATACAACAACCCCAATACATATGAGCATAAGTTCCTTAAATAGCTCAATTCGTCCCCACCATCATATCTTGTAACAAACTCCCAATAAATCTCCCAAACATATCTTTCACATCATATAATAATGTCCCAAATCAATAAACCCAATCGAAGTGGATCAAAACTCATTCTAGAAAAATCTAGTAAAACAGTCATGTTTTCGAATCGATTCGGCCAGTCCGAATCAATTTGGTCCCAACAGCGAATCGATTCGGCCCCAGCGAATCGATTCGGCCCAACTAGACTTGTAAGTCTGCTACATACTGTATCGATTCGCAAGGGGTGAATCGCCCTAAAGACCTGATGCTTTTGTAACATGGCGAATCGATTCGCAATGGGCGAATCGATTCGGCCTGTTCAGCAAGCCACGAAATGAGGTAATTTCTCCAAAACCCAAACTTCCCAAAATCCAATTTATACCACTTCGAGCCATAAATCTCTAACCCAATCAAGTTTACAACACCAAAACCCATCCTATATCTAATCTCATCAAGTTATACTCCTTGAACCCATGTGTAAACATCAAATGCAAGATTTAAACCACACAAATCTAGGTTTTGGTATATAACCCAAAATTCAAGTCTTTTGCCCATAAATTATGAAATAAGATACACAAATGAATTATTTATCAAGATTAAACACTTGCCTTGAAATTGTAGGGGTTGAATCGTCCTCGTGATCGCGTACGGGCCGAAAATCTCCAAGTTTTCTCCTCTCTCTCTTCCTTTTTTCTTCTTCTATTTTTCTTTCTCTTTCTCACTTTCTCTTAAATGAGATTGGCTGAATTCGTAAGCCTCTTAAACCTTTAAAACATAAATCCCAGTTTTAAATGATAATATACACTCTAAATGACTCGTTCACTCCAATTCGAGTCAACTAACTTAAAAATATTCCGGAACCGAAATAAAACCCAAGGGCAATCATTTAGACTATCTCGACCCATCCGGAACCAATGGCGCACTCAGAATCATCATCCAGAATACTTTATAATGTCCTCAATTTTTGGACTTCAATTTCCAAATTTTAAAAGTCTCCAATTTAAATAAATTTTATTTATCCCAAAAATTAATTTCTCACTCCCAAAGTAGCGGGGTGTTATAGTTTTGTTCTAAGTTGGGTTTTGTGCCATATCATGCCACTTCACACGTCCCCGCACATGCACCCATTCATGATACTTTTCTTGCACATATTCGCGAACAAGTGAAGTTTTTTATAAAGACCACACATGATCTTATGGAGTTGGTCCAAAAGATGTCACCATCTTTGGAAAATCCACCGCTCTTCCCGGTTGAGGTCTTGACATGTCTGCTAGCATAGGGTAATTTACATGATGTCTCTTTTGTCTATTGCTAGCATGTATCATTAGTTTATTTTATTTTCTGATTTTTATATTTTTTGAAAAATCCAAAAAGATTTTATTTTTATAAAAAAATGTAGAAAAGCACAAACAAATTTTGTATTTTATTTGAACCTTTTATGGATGAGCATTTAAGATAGCCGAGTCATAAACTTCATTCCATTTATCCATGTGACTGTTTGATAGTGATTTGAGACGCTACATCATTGCATCCATGTGCTTTACATTGTTTGGAGTCTTTGAGATGTGATTAGTGATATCTTTCTACATGTTTGGCTCCATATCTCCTTTATTGCACACATGCACGATTTTATTTGATTATTGTACTTGTTTGTCACATATTGGCTTGAGTGTTTTCATCTCAATTATGTCTATACAATGAACCATATGCGATAAAACTTGACAAGATTAGAATGCATGTAAAAAAACCGTTTGGTGAGATTGTGTTATTTTTAAACGGTGAAGGGCTACGAAAGGTTCTTATCTATCCTTTGCGATTAAGCCACCGTTAAATCGATCCAAAAAAATTGAGAAATTTTATTATCCGAGGTCCAAAGAGGTTAAAAGAGCCCGCAAAAATTTAAAGGCAAGAAAAAACAATTCATGCCAAATATGGGCCATTAGGTTTTACCATCAATTCTCCAAAGTTTGAGAATTTAGATCACCTATATTCAAAATATAAATCTGAGGGAGTTTGGTTGGAGAATTTAAATGGGTTTGCACTTCCTTGAAACTCCTAAAAAAGCATTAAATCGTTTTGGACATTATTGGTGTGGAAATCATTTTGAGCTTTGATTTGTTGATTTGATTGAGTTAATGTCTCACATTTCCATGTTTTTACACCTAAGGGAGATGCTGAGTTTATTCGTTAGGAGTATCCGATATTCATCGTGCACATATGTCATGTTTGTACGCATTGATTTTCTTATCGAATTTGATTACTCCCATACATTTACGCTATCATCGACCTGGTTGTTTTTGTGTTTGTTCGTGGTGTGATTCTTTGTTGTATATTTTGAGAGAAATTTTTTGAAAAAATCAAAAATAGAAAGTTTTTTTTCCTTGTGACATTTTCCATATTTATGCTTCTCATTTCTGTCTATTTAGGGACATAATAAAAAGGGGGAGATTCAAATAATTATCATATTATGGGGGAGTTTTGAGATTTGTTTTATGCTGGTATATATGTTTATCTAATTTCAAACACGATACGTCACTTGGTATTTGCTTTATCTCATGTGTGTAGGTACTACATTGATGATCACTGAATTTCACACCCTGATGAGAAAAGCTTTGAGATCTTTGAAGATTTGACGAACAAACGATGAAGACTTATTCATTTGTATCTTTCCAGTTTTGGGTTCATGGGAGGGTAGATTTGTATAGGTCATTTGAATGATAATAATTTGGATTTTTATTTTGTACCGGCATAGACATATAGGGGGAGATTTGTAAGAACATTTTTCTCATGTCTGATATCTTACATTTGTATATGTCGTACGCCGCTACAAAAGGCATGTCACTTCACGATCTCACATGACGGCCTCTATTCGAATTCTAAGAATCAAGCATTCAACATCTCCATTAAGTGTTCCACAACTGCCTCAATGACTCCACGTTCCACGATTTTAGGGATTTTATGCAAGTGGTACGCAAGAGAAGTCAAAATAATGAAAGAAGGCAAGATAGGAAAGTTTAAGGGCATTTTGATAATTTTTATAGACATCATCCAAAGGTTCGGTCAACTGGAAATTTGAAGAGCTCGACGTTACAAAGATACTGGAAGAAACAACACGTCAATTCGAGCTACGGTGAAGAAGTTATGGCCTTTTGAAAATGGAGAAAATTCCGAGAAAAATCCTTAAGGA
This sequence comes from Sambucus nigra, assembly GCA_949130495.1. NCBI lineage: Eukaryota > Viridiplantae > Streptophyta > Magnoliopsida > Dipsacales > Adoxaceae > Sambucus > Sambucus nigra. Next base: position 125,014,601 of record OX422218.1, read on the forward strand.
GAATGATGTGTGATTTTAGCCCCAAAACCAGCGAAGTTCTGCGAACCGAAGAGTGAACCGATTCAGGGGGCAAATCGGTTTGAGGTACAAGTCGAACCGATTTGGGGTACCTTACGCTGGCAAGAGTCCCAATGATTTAAAATTCTTTTTGGATTCCTTATAAAAACCAACTTCGGGGGAGTTATTTTTCAAGACTTGGAGTGACGATTTTGAGAGTTCTATTAGCTCAAGTCTTCATATTTTTTAGTTCCAAAACTCATGTTTTGATTCACATATCATTCCCATACTTTTGTAAGTTCTTTCTAAACCCATGAACACTGCTCTGCTTTTGTTCATACTTGTGGAGAAGTCGCTATCTTCTTCATTGCTGCTCACCTGGACTTCCTGCGGGAGATTCCAGGCGACGACATCAGAACCGACACCTGCAGGTATTTCTGTGACACACTTATTTTCATTGTAATTCGTGTAACCGTATCTTACAAAATTATAGTGAAAATAAAAAGATTTTGCCCATTTGGGGGATTTTTCCTCATTTGTGTGTTTTTAAATATTCTTGCATGATCATAATATTTCTAATCACACCTAGATGCATGTTTTGGGATTTAATTGAAAAATTGAGATTTAATTAAATAATTTCCTTATTTGAACTTACGCGCACTCTTTCAAGGAACCCCATCGATACGCTACCCCTTGACAATGTTGATCGTTGCGATCCATTATGCCCTCAACACACATCCTATAACCACAGCTACTTAATATGAGCAACTATCTCTAAGTACATAAGTAAGATCTCTTCTAGAATCTTTGGGGTCTATATAACATCCTTCTAGTTACTAAGTACGATCGTTCAACCCTAACAAGCATGTACACCTAACACTTAAAATGTACATCTTAGAATATCCATATCACATTCACCTGTAGGATATATATATCATTCACACTATATATATAACAAAATCATTAAATCCTATTAACCATGTGCACATAACACACATAATGTGCACTTTGAAATACTCATAACATATGAGGTTATAGGATACAAATATACTACATAATGCTATCATCTTCCAGTTATTACTCCCTTTATCCCGGGTTACCAGCTACCGGACTATTATCACACCGCCATGGTAATAAAATCAAAACACAACGTATGGGAAGCGGTCATAGTTCCGAACCTGAAAGTGAGAACGAATCATACCCAAGACTTCTCACCCAGAATAAAATCACACAATAAATAATGGACGACTATGATCTAGGGACTACAAACACCCTGCTCCTCGAGCCAGGGGCCTTACCCATATCGCGTAACCTCCCATGATAGCATGTGCTGGTTATGCTCACACAATAAGTAAATATATCATTCACACTATATATATATATATATATATATATATATATATATGTATATATCACGTCCGTATGTATACAAGTAATGAATTCGGCTATGAGGAAGAGTGCGCTTGCGTTCAAATAAGGAAGTTATTTAATTAAACACAGTTTTCACCACTTAAGTCCTAAACATGTATCTATATGTGATTAATTATGAAGATGAAACATGCAAGAACACATATATGAGGAAAAATCCCCCAACGGGGCAAAACCTTTTATTTTCACAATAGTTTTTGTAAGAGAACGGCTTACAACGGATTACAATGAAAATACAGTGACACAGAAATACCCTCGGGTGTCGGTTTTGTTGTCGGCGGCTGGAACAATCCCTTTCCAGTAGGGCAACAGTGACGAAGAGAACGGCTTCCTCACAAATTACTCCAGATGAGTAAATGATCTTCTTGAAGGTTTAAAGATTCACACACATATATGGGAATGGTTTTGTGAATCAAAAAGGTTTAGAAAACCTTAAAAGGTGAAGTCTTATTCTGGGATGTTTTCGCAGAATTTCGTGATTGCAGAAAGACTTGACAAAATCATGTAGAAGGAGATCAGATATTTATACAAAAATCGAGGCGGTGGCTCGTTCGAACGAGATAGCATGTCGCTCGAACGAAGGACAGAAGTCGTTCGAACGATATCACGCGATATGTCTATCTCGCGCGAACGACTTGCAAAGTTGCTCGAGCGATCTCGTCGATCGAGGCCATTCGCTTCTACACTTAGAAAAATTCTGCTTTTGATAAAAAATTAATCCAGAATTAAAAAATAATTTTCAAAAACAATTCCCAAATATTTATGCAAATATTTAAAGTTCCAATAAAACATTTTACTGATAAGGCGTAGTGGAGTAGTGGGGATAAGCTGAGATGCACGTTGCATGTAGCATAATGCACGTGAAGAAAGTGGTTGCATTGAATTCAGATACAGGCCGTCGAGGATGATCGTGTTGACGTGCTGAATATAGCGGTATCAGACATATGAACTATGATCTAGGAGAAAACAGAAAATTCCTAGAATCTACCCCGGACATTTATAAAATTATGTCCTTACAAATCTCCCCTATGTCTATGCCGGTACATACATAAAAAATCCGAATTATGCAATCAAATGACATACAAGATAATATCCCCATTAAACCCTCAAACTGAGAATACTAAATGACATGTCTTCCAAATCTCCAGCTCTCCAAATCTTCCAAAGCTTTTCTCATCAGGGTGTGTAATCAAATAATGAGCAATGTTGTACCTACACACATGAGATAAAGCAAATACCCGTAACAAGCAACAAATTGGAAATATAATGATATGAAAAAAATTGATGATCAATTAAGCTTAAGCAAATCAAAACAATTCTCCCCCATAATTCTTATCTCTCCCCCTTTTTATGATGTCCCCAAATAGACAGATATGAGAAGCAGAAATGAATGCACATGAATGACACACGCGAATAAACTTCTATGTTTGAATCTTTCAAAAATTTTCACACATAGTATACAACAAAGAATCACACCATGAAAGATCACACAAACAACCAAGTCAATGATAGCGAAAATGAAGGGGTGTGATAAAATTCGATAGGAAAATCAATGCATACAAACATGACACGTGTGCACGATGAATATCGGATACTCCTAACGAATGAACTCAAAGTCATCCTTTGGTGTAAAAAGATGGAAATATGAGACATTGACTCAATCAAATCAACAAATCAAAACTCAAAGTGATTTCCACACCAATAACGTCCAAAACTATTTCATGCTTTTTCAGGACTTTCAAGGAAGTGCAAACCCGTTTATATTCTCCAACCAAACTCCCTCAGATTTTTATTTTGAATAGAGGCTTTTCTAAATTCTCAAACTTTGGAGAATTGATGGTGAAACCTAAATGGCCCATAGTTGGCATGAATTGCTTTTTATTGCCTTTACATTTTTTCGGGTCTCTTTTAACCTCTTTGGACATCGGATAATAAAATTCCTCCATTTTTTAGGTCCTTTTGAACGGTGGCTTTTGCGCAAAGACGTGATAATTACCCTTCGCAGCCCCTCCCCGTTCTTAAACAAACACTCAGTCTCACAATAATAACAGTTTTTACATGCAATCCAATCTTGTCAAGTTTTATCGCATATTGTTAGTTGTATAAACAAAATTGCGATGGAAACACTCAAGCCAACATGTGATAGACAAGTGCAATAATTAAATAAAGCCGTGCATGTGTGCAATAAAGGAGATAGGAGTCAAACATGTAGAAAGATATCACTAATCACATCTCAAAGACTCCAAACAATGTAAAGCACATGGATGAAATGATGTAGCGTCTCAAATCTCTATCAAACAGTCACATGGATAAATGGAATGAATGTGTGACTTGGCTATCTTAAATGTTCATCCATAAAAGGTGTATAAAAAATACAAAAATCTTTTTGTACTTTTCTGAAATTTTTATATATAAAAACAAAAATCTTTTTGGATTTTTTTTTTCTTTTCAAAAGAATGAATAAATAGCTGTACAACAAGGCAATAATACATATAAAACAGACTAGCAATAGGAAGCATATGATATGAACATGAAAAATCATCCTATTCTAGACACAGACCAACCCCTCAGTGAACTGTGCAAATCCCCAAAGACTTCCTAAGACTCTCAAATCTAAGGGCATCTAAAGGTTTCATGAAAATATCGTCTAACTGAAGGTCGGTGGGAACAAAACTCAGGGATACGACTTTATCCTCAACTAACTGTCGTATAAAGTGCTCACGTATCCTGATGTGCTTTGTGCGCGAATGTTGGACTGGATTGCGGGATATGTGTATCGCGCTCGTGTTATCACAGGAAATGGTCATGGTGTCCTGTGAAATCCCATAATCCTCCAGCATTTGCTTCATCCACAAGAGTTGTCTGCAACAACTCCCGGCGGCTATGTACTCAGCCTCCGCAGTGGACAAAAAGATGGAATTTTATTTCTTGCTCAGCCAGGACACAAGAGCTGAACCAAAATAGAAACACCCACCAGAAGTGCTCCTACAACCATCTACATCCCCACCCAATCAGCATCTAAATAGGCGGACAAACGGTCATCAGTATCAAAGGAATACCAAATACCGTATGAGAGAGTCTCACTCACGTATTTAATAATACGTTTGAGAGCAAGTAAATATAACTCTTTCGGGTACGCCTGATATCGCGCACAGACTCCAACACTAAAGGCTATGTCGGGACGACTGGTAGTCAAGTAAAGAAGACTACCTATCATACTCCGATACAAGGTTTGCTCTACGTCCTTGCCTGAAGTGTCCTTACTAAGATTGGTAGTGGTACTCATAGGTGTACGAGCATGCTTAGCGAAGTCTAAACCAAATTTCTTCACTAGGTCTCTAGCATACTTGGATTGGGAGATGAACATCCCATCCTCTATCTGACGAACCTGGAGACCAAGGAAGAAAGTAAGTTCACCAACCATGCTCATCTCAAACTCACTTTTCATCTCCTCTTCAAAGTGATGAGCATGTTGAGAGCACGTGGATCCAAAGACTATGTCATCCACATAGACCTGGGCAACCAAAATTGCATCGTCATCTCTTCTGACAAACAACGTCATATCAAATCCCCCTCTCTTGAAGCCACGAGCTAAGAGATAGGAAGTAAGCCTCTCGTACCAAGCACGAGGTGCTTACTTCAAACCATACAAGGCTTTCCTCAGATAGTAGACGTGCTCCGGGTGCTGAGGGTCTTCAAACCCTTTTGGTTATTCCACGTAAATCTCTTCCTGTAGAATGCCTTTCAGAAAGGCACTCTTGACATCCATCTGATATAACTTAAAGCGCAGATGACATGCGATGGCGAGTAGTAGACGGACGGACTCAAGCCTCGCAACAGGAGCAAATGTCTCCCCAAAGTCTACACCTTCTATCTGTGTGTAGCCTTGAGCGACCAACCTAGCCTTATTTCGGATTATGGTACAATTTTCATCCATTTTATTCATAAAAATCCACCGGGTACCAATCACATTAGTCTCACTAGGTCGGGGGACAAGTTCCCAGACATTATTCTTTTTAAACTGAAGCAACTCATCTTGCATAGCAAATATCCAGTGTTCATCCTTGAGTGCTTCTTTATGATTCTTGGGCTCGACTTTGGACGTGTAGCAAAAATGGCTAACAACGTTCTCTAGCTGAGCACGAGTCTTGACCCCTAGAGTGGGATCACCAACAATGGCATAAGGGTCATGACTCTTGCGAACCCAAGCGGGTGTGTCCCCTAACACAGGAGTAGGGTCCACAGAGTGTGGGTGAGGTACAAGTAACTCACTGCTAGATACATCCTCAACCTCACACTGAAGTTTAGAGTCAACAAATGTCGAAGGTTCGTCATCTTGCACGGTGACGTTTATTGACTCCATAACCTTAGAGCTCTTCAGGTTAAAAATCCAGTACGCTCTATTATTCGATGCATATCCCAGCAGTATTCCCTCGTCGCTTCGGGAGTCAAACTTTCCTAATTGCTCTCTATCCCGTAGAATGTAGCATTTACTCCCCAAAATACAGAAATATGCCAGGTTGGGCTTCTTCCCAGTCCACAACTCATAAGGAGTCTGAAGTGTGTGTGGATGCAGATAAACCCTATTCACCGTGTGGCATGCAGTAGACACTGCCTCTGCCCAAAATCTCCTAGAAACTTTACGACCTAGAAGCATAGATCTAGCCATCTCCTGGATCGTTCTATTCTTTCTCTCAACAATCCCATTTTGCTGAGGAATCTTCATAGCAGAAAACTCATGTTTGATCCCAAGGCTATCACAATACAAATCTACCTTTGGTTCCTTAAATTCAGTGCCATTGTCACTACGTATCCTATTAATAGTGACTCCGTGTTGATTTTGCAGGACATGGCACTTGGTCGTTAAAAATTCTACAGTATCATATTTCTCTCTAAAAAAACCAACAATGGAGTATCTGGAGAAATCATCCACCATCACGAGGATATACCTCTTACCACCCAGACTCTCGGTACGAGTGGGACCCATAAGATTCTTGTGTATAAGCTCAAGAACACGAGAGGTGGTAATGGAATGAAACTTCCTATGGGGACTACGAATTTATTTTCCCAACTGACAGGGTCCACAAACCGTCGAAGTTGGCCTTCCAATAGATGGTAAGCCACGTACTAGGTCCTTTTTAGCTAAGCGAGTGAGATCTCTAATATTTACATGACCTAGACGTTGGTGCCACAGATCCATAGGAGTGATCGTGGCGTTGTTACAGACAAGTGAGGATGTGGGCTCAGTCCCATAGCAATTATACTTTGTCCTCACCCCTTGCACTAAAAGTTTACCGGCTTGATTATAGACCTTACAAGCGTCCCGATCAAACTTTACGATAAAGTCAGCGTCGCACACATGGCTAATGCTGAGAAGGTTTACTTTCAAACCTTTGACGTACAACACATTCTCCAGCTTAGGAAATCCTGGTAACACTACAGTACCTCGTCCTACAATGCTAGACTTAATCCCATCTCCAAAGGTGACTCTGCCATCCTGATAATCCTCAAAAGATGTAAAAAATGAGGCATCACCTGTCATATGTCTGGAGCATCCACTGTCAAAATACCACACTGAGGTATTATGTGCTTTGAGAGCAACATGAACAACAAAGGCCTTCTTATCTTTCTTTGGCACCCAAGAAGTGGTAACCTTTTGTTTGCCTTTGTTGTTGTTGGTTTTAGCTAGAATGTGAGAAACATTCACTGACGGGAAAGACATCCGTCAGAATTCCTCCATCAAACTCTGAGACATGGCAGCTAAAGACTCAACTCGCTCTCTCAGACTAGAAAAATCATCAGTATGACGTGGTGGAGCAGTAGTACGTTGTGTCCGACCCATGCTATAGCAAAACTCCCTGAGGTGGCCTTTTCTTTTGCAATAAGTACAAAAGAACACAATCAAAGGCGGACCTTGGTTTGCTTTTCTTGGTCGAGCTCTCCTTCGAGGATTTTGATGATGGCCATAAGGAGTCGTAGTAAACTCAGGAACAGGTCCAGGTGTAATTTGGGATGTGGAGGCACCATCATAACCTATTCCCTGCCGATCACCAAAACCTAAAGCGGGGCCGAGGAACATCTTTCCCATTTTCCTAGATCTATCCTCAATTTGAACCTTGACTTTCCGTGCTTTCTCAAGATCATGAATCAGCTAGGCAACAAGGGCTTCAAGTTTATTCCGAGTCTCCACGGAGGTACGGAGCTCACTCGTAAGACTAGCCACTTGTTTAGTCTAGTCCCCTCTCTCTTTCTCAAAATTACTCTCTCTCTCTCTAAACAAACTCTCCTTTTCAACACAGGCAGATTCTCTCTCTCTCTCAGGGCGGTGCAGGTGGAGGACTCTCGCTCTCTCTCTCGCTTTTCTTAAATCTTCCTCTAAGACGGTGATCTTAAGAACTAACGCTTTGTTACGCTTTTTAGTTTTAAATGACTCAGAATACAACTCAGCGTAGGCGCGTTGAATATCACTCTCGCCCTCACTTGTGTCATCCTCCCCCTCACTCACATCGATCTCACTGTCGAGGTGTCCTTGTGAAGCATTATCCTCATCGTCGTGAGGAGAACTAGAAGTGCTCACATGACTAGCCATGAATGCGGTGAAGTTACACTCATGCGGTGACTCGACTCCAGAATCCACCGACTCGACCTCACTGTCATCGCTAAGGGTAGCATTAAGGACAACTTTCCCTTTCTCTCTGTTCATACGTGTGGCACACTCAAAGGCTCTATGACCCCTACCGTCGCACTCAAAGCATCTCTCACTTTCTTTCTTAGTAGGATCTTTAAAATCTTTTTCAATTTTCTTTTCAAAACTTATTTTTCTCAAATTTCTTTTTATTATTAAAATTGCCATTTTTCTTAAATTTGAGAATCCTCTTGAATTTTTTTGCAAAAAGAGCCAAATCATCTAAATCAAAATCGCAATCAGAATCTGGCGTGTCAGTCTTTTTTTTTCTAGATGACTCTACCCTCTTTCTAGCCGACCCCTCACTCTTTCTCTCTTGGGAATTAAGTGCAATTCCCTTATCTTTAGACTTAATAGTTTTAGGGAACATATCAATTTCATATGTTTGCAAGTCTCCTACAAGCTCTTCCAATTTTAGCGTATTTAAATTACCCATAGAATTTAGCACAGTGACTTTATGGATAAAACGCTTAGGCAAAGAACGAAGAATCTTTTTAACAACTCTAGCATTAGGAATATGTTCACCAAGATTAAAGCTAGTATTAACAATGTCAGAAAGCCTAGCATAAAAATCATCAAAACATTCAGTCTCACGCATGGTGATGGTTTCAAATTGAGTTGTCAAATTTTGCAATTTAGATTCTTTCACGGCATTAGTTCCTTCATGGGTGAGTTGTAAAACATCCCAGGCCTCTTTTGACGTGGTGCACGTCATTATCCGTTTGAACTCATCAGGTGTGACAGACCCATAAATAGCACTTAGACCCTTAGAATTGAACGATGACCATTTAAATTCATCTTCAGTCCAAGAAGTGACAGATTTTAAATTGATCACATTATCAACAGTGACGGAGGGAGGTGTCCACCCTCTTTCAACCAAAATCCAGACACGTTGATCAATAGCTTTTAATGCAGATCTCATGCGGGCTTTCCAATATGCATAGTTTGTCTCGTAAAAAACTGGCATTTTATTATATTACTTCTCCATAATGAACACACTCGTTTTCAAAAATCAATTTTTCAGAAAATTGATATCTTAGAAAAATTTTACGAAAAATTACACAATAAAATTGTGTAACTGGCTCTGATACCAATTTGAGGAAGAGTGCGCTTGCGTTAAAATAAGGAAGTTATTTAATTAAACACAGTTTTCACCACTTAAGTCCTAAACATGTATCTATATGTGATTAATTATGAAGATGAAACATGCAAGAACACATATATGAGGAAAAATCCCCCAACGGGGCAAAACCTTTTATTTTCACAATAATTTTTGTAAGAGAATGGCTTACAACGGATTACAATGAAAATACAGTGACACAGAAATACCCTCGGGTGTCGGTTCTGTTGTCAGCGGCTGGAACAATCCCTTTCCAGTAGGGCAGCAGTGACGAAGAGAACGGCTTCCTCACAAATTACTCCAGATGAGTAAATGATCTTCTTGAAGGTTTAAAGATTCACACACATATATGGGAATGGTTTTGTGAATCAAAAAGGTTTAGAAAACCTTAAAAGGTGAAGTCTTATTCTGGGATGTTTTCGCAAAATTTCGTGATTGCAGAAAGACTTGACAAAATCATGTAGAAGGAGATCAGATATTTATACAAAAATCGAGGCGGTGGCTCGTTCGAACGAGATAGCATGTCGCTCGAACGAAGGACAGAAGTCGTTCGAACGATATCGCGTGACATGTCTATCTCGCGCGAACGACTTGCAAAGTCGCTCGAGGCCATTCGCTTCTACACTTAGAAAAATTATGCTTTTGATAAAAAATTAATCCAGAATTAAAAAATAATTTTCAAAAACAATTCCCAAATATTTATGCAAATATTTAAAGTTCCAATAAAACATTTTACTGATAAGGCGTAGTGGAGTAGTGGGGATAAGCTGAGATGCACGTTGCATGTAGCATGATGCATGTGAAGAAAGTGATTGCATTGAATTCGGATACAGGCCGTCGAGGATGATCTTGTTGACGTGCCGAATGTAGCGGTATCAGACATATGAACTGTGATCTAGGAGAAAATAGAAAATTCCTAGAATCTACCCCGGACATTTATAAAATTATGTCCTTACAGGCTATATGTATATAACTCTCATTATACTAACCGACGCTATAATGCACATTTTACCAAACATTTCATTATACGATCCCTCACTTAAAACTTGCGTATTCATTACACCTAAGAGGAGAGTAGTCTTCTAATTTAATCAACCTTAAGGATACTATCTCGTAACCGCATGTATAACCATCATCCTTCACCCACCTTCGATATACGTCTACACACCTGTTGGTATAAAAATTAGTCAGCTGACATGGACTAGTTATGATAAGACTCGTGTCGTCCAACATGGCATAATTATATACACCGAGCAACTTAACATGCGAAGCTACTCAGAATCCTGAGCTACTTAGTATACCGAGCAACTATCTGGGAAGACTAAACGACCAAGACGAATTCAATGAACATTCTTACTATGTATCGATACATATGCCTGTCTAATGACCGCGTATTATATATTCATATGGACAGCCCAAAGGCTATAAATACATTGTAATACCCTCATAACGGGGTAAGCTATCATAAGCAAAGATAAGCAAGATTAAGGTAAAAGACCCAGCAATACAAAATAGTGGACGTAGGCCATTTCATTAAGGCTGAACCACTTTAGAAATCCTTTGTCTTATTTCTTATTTCATATTTGTATGTGATTAATTAATTAGATCAAATCTAGTTTTTTACATCAACAAATTGGCGTCGTTTGTAAGAACGATTATACGTAGCGTTTTCCACTAAAAAATCATCAGAAATGGTTGATATCCCAGAATATAGCAACAAGAACAATGACGAGAATCCCCTAAATCCTTCGACTCCTCCAAATACAGAAGATCTCACTGGGATCCTGGTAAATCTAACCAAGGGATAAACAACCATGCAAGAAACCATGCGACAATTCATCCCAACTATCCAAAATGGAGGATCTACCGAGTCAGGACAACGTAGCGTTCGTAGAAGCATCCATCCACCATCCTCAAGAAGTCCGTCATGCCAAGAATTCAAGTGATCCATCCTATTACCTTGGCTTAACTTCACCTATAAGGGTTTTAGATTCTCAGGAACATGTTACTCTAGTTCCAGAACGAATAAGTGCCCGGAAAGGTTGAGCAGAGTCTCTCCGTTCGATCGTTTGGGCCCTAGGAGGAATAGAAATCCTCCTCGAATTACGTCGAGAAATTATCAACGACCAAACGATTTAAGGGAAGGTTCTGCCCAATCGCATCCAAACCTCAGGCACGTAGCTCGTACAGAAAGATCACAAGAGGAAAATTATGCGCGATTTGTTATTCATGCGAATAAACCAGAGGCTGGAGATGATGCATGAAAGGGTTCTATTCAGAGATTGGAAGACAGGTTAGGGGAGATGGCTAAGGTAAAAAACCCTCTCCAAAGAACCTTTATCAAAGGATCTCCATTTTATAAGCAATTTTGGATTTCCCCACACCATCAAATTTAAAGCTCATGTTGCCACGCTTAAATATGATGGCCAAACCGATCCTATTCTCCACATAGAGCAGTATCAAGCTGTAGTAAACATATACGCGATCCCAGATGAAATGAGGTGCAGGGCATTCTCAGGAACTATCACTAGATCTGCTCAGATATTGTATAATAGCATTCTTCGGGGGTAGAACGCAACCTTCCATCAGCTGGCCGAGATCTTCATAGGTAATTTCTTTTTTGGTGTAAAGCCGGTTAAAAAGGTAGCACATCTGTTGAGCATTAGACATAAGGCAGGAGAAAGCACCAGGGACTATATCACTCATTTTAATAATGAGAAATTGGAAGTCATTGACTATGAGGAGAAGACAACCAATACGGCTCTCATGAGTGGTCTTTTACCAGACAAGGTGTACTACACCCTCGCCAAGGATCCCCCAAAATCCATGGATGAATTGATGGCCAAAGCAGCCAAAATTATGAATGCCAAAAAAGCTATGGCTGCGAAGAAGAATGCAGAGGAAAGGGTCGAAACTAAAGTTGAAGGCAAATCATAGAGGAAAGATCACAAGCATAATGGTGGGAGCAGGCAGTCGAAAGGCGAAGAAGCATTATACCACATGAGGAGATACGCAAATTATACTCACTTAAAGGTGGATATTAAACACATTCTGAAAGAGATCAAGAAAAGAGAGGAACTGAATTGGCCAGGAAAACTGAAGTTAGCCCCTGAAAAAAGGGACAAATCCAAATACTGCGAGTTCCACAAAGATCACGGTCACACGACTAAGCAGTGTATAGCTCTTCAAAATGAGATAGAAGCACTCATTAGACGAGGAAAGTTGAACAAGTACGTTGATTGCCAGAATGGTGGGAGGACCAATAACAGAAGTCGACAGAGGTCCAAGTCTCCTTGCCGACCAAGAGACAATAAGAAAAGGGACAATGAAGATGACCCTGAAGACGACCCCGATCTCCCAAAAAGGCCAAGACAACCTGAGTGTGAGGTATTTCCAATTTGTTTTGGTTCACTCGATTGTAACATAATTACAGGTGGAGATGCAGGAGGGGGTGATCATACTGCCGAGAGAAAAACTTACCTCAATGAGCATAAGCTTGCTCTTATATACAGTGAATAAATCTAGCTGAAGAAGATCACCCGAGGAAGGTTAACAAAGATAAGTTGGTTATTGGTTTTTCCAAAAATAATCTGGAAGGCATTTTATATCCTCATGATGATCCTCTAGTGATCAAGATGAGAATGAAGGATGTAATCATCTCGAGAGTACCGGTGGATAATGGTAGCTCGGCAGACATCATGTTCTATCCATGCTTCGACAGTTTGAACTTAAAACTTGGTCAATTAAAGCCATATCACAAGCCCCTTATTGGGTTCTTTAGAGAAAAAGTTTTTTCGCTTGGGATGATCAAGTTAGACATGCTGATTGGCACCTGGCCTGCTTTCAGATCAGAAAAGGTGCTTTTCTTCATGATGGATAAAATATCTCATTAGGCTATAATATAATCACGGGGAGAGTTGGCTTGAAATTTTTTGAAGCAGTTCCATCCACTGTACATCAGTTTTTAAAGTTCCCGACCAACTTTGGAGTTAGAATTGTGAAGGGCGACCAAAAAGTAGCTCGGGAATGCTACTATTCGTCTACCGAGCAAGAAGAATTGGAGGATGCACGGAAGAAAACAACCACTTATCAGGTGGACAAATCTGATGAGTTAGAGATTGAAACCTTGGACCCAAGAGATGAAATGGAGCTCGTTAAAGGCCAAGTCATGGAGGCAATGGAAATCAATATCCTGGATGACGAGCAACCAGAAAGAACAACCCAGATTGGGGCTTCACTTAATCCGGTATTAAAGCAGGAGCTGGTGGCATTTTTGAAGTATAAAAAACAAGCATTCGCATGGAGTCATGAAGATATGCCGGGGATAGACCCAACCTTCCTGTGTCATGAGCTCAATGTCAATAAGCAGATCAAACAAGTGAAGAAACGGAGAAAAGTCTTTAGTCCGGAGAAGAATCAGGCCATTCAAAAGGAGGTGGAAAAGCTACAAAAGGCTTCTTTCATCGAAGACGTCAAGTATCCTGATTGGCTAGATAATGTGGTGATGGTGAAGAAGAAGAACAATAAGTGGAGAATGTGTGTGGACTTCACAGACCTAAATAAATCTTGCATAAAAGATCGTTTCCCTCTGCCCAGGATAGATCAGCTTGTAGATGCTACTTCGAGGCATGAATTATTGAGCTTTATGAACGCCTACTCCGAATACAATCAAATTAAAATGAAGATAGAAGACAGGGAGAGTACCTCTTTCATTACCCCACGAGGAAAATATTGTCACAATGTTATGCCTTTTTGTCTTAAAAATACAGGTGCTACATATCAGCGGCTGATGAACAAGGTGTTCGCAGAGCAGATTGATAAAAATATAAAACTGTACGTCGACGACATGTTGACTAAAAGCAAGAAAGTAACTGAGCATATAGCTGATTTGAGCTAAATATTTGACCAGTTGGATAAGTACTAGATGAAGCTGAACCCAACTAAGTGCATTTTTGGCATACAGGGAGGCATATTCATCGGGTATATTGTGAATCAACGAGGTATTGAAGCAAATCCTGACAAGATAAAAGACTTGCTAGAATTACATTCTCCAACCACCAAGAAGGAAGTGCAAAGCCTTATGGGGTGTGTAGTAGCTCTCAATAGATTCATCTCCCGAGAAACTGATAGATGTCTTCCGTTCTTCAAGGTGCTCAGAAAGACCTTTGAGTGGAATGACGAATGTGAGAAGGCATTTTTAGAATTGAAAAGATACTTGGGAACACCTCCTTTACTGTCCAGGTCGGCGTTGAGAGAAAAATTATATTTGTACTTAGCTGTTTCAGAAAGTGCAGTTAGTTTGGTTTTGATACGAATAAAAAACGGAGTGCAAAAACCAGTTTACTATACAAGTAAGGCATTCAGGGGAGCAGAGACCAGGTATCCAAAACTGGAAAAGTTAGCATTGGCATTGATTGAGCCGAGCAGGAGGATGAAACCATATTTCCAAGCGCATACGATAGTGGTATATACTAACATGCCACTCAGACAGGATTTACATAAGCCAGAAAAGTCTGGAAGATTGATGTATTGGGTGGTAGAATTAGGGGAGTATGACATTATCTACGAGCCAAAATATTCTCTTAAATGGCAGGCAGTGGCGGATTTCATCGCTGAATTTACCTACCCAGATACCTCCGATTAACAGGGGGCTAGTGCAAAGAAACTCGAGGATGCTAGAGAATCAACATAAATTATTCCCGATCAACTCGCGGCAGCAGACCGGCCAGAGGATATGGCATCCTATCAACCATAATTTTCTAGTAAGAGGCCAGAGTTGACGAATGAAGAAAGGAAGCGCCAGATATTCCATAAAGGGATTTTGTCAGACCAAGGGTGTGATAATAATATCCCTATATGGAATTTATATGTTGATGGTTCCTCGTGTGCGACAGGCTGCAGAGCTGGAATTATTCTCAATAGTCCATATGGATTAGACATAGAATATGCTTTGCGTTTCCAATTCAGAGCTTCCAACAATGAATGTGAGTATGAAGCCATAATTATGGGCCTTAGCTTAGCTAAATCATTGAATGCAGAGCAAGTCATGGTGTTCAGTGATTCACAACTAGTGGTAAATCAGATGCTCAATATCTATGCAGCAAAAGGAGAGTTCATGCCGAGGTATTTAGCTAAAGCCCTTGAGATTATATCAAATTTGGCAGCTGTCCAAGTGATTAGAATACCAATATTGAAGAATGCGAGAGCATATGTGCTTGCTCGGTTAGCTTCAGCTACACGCATCGAGCTACGAAGAACAATTCTCATTAAGATACTTACAAGCAGAAGTATTGATGGTTAATTTTATCGCTTTGGATATGAGACCTTCCTGGATGGATCCCATCAGCGCTTATATTGAAAAAGGCACTTTACCAACTGACCAACTTACATCCAAGAGGTTGAAGTTCAAGGCTGCCAGATATATTTTAAACAATGGAGTTCTATACAGTCAAGGTGTGATAGCAGATCTGCAAAGATGTGTTCATCCAGTAGAAGCTAAAGATCTAATAGAGGAAATTCATGAAGGATATTGTAGAGCTTACGTAGCAGGTAGAACACTTTTACAAAGAATAAATACGCAGGGTTACTACTGGCCAATAATGCGCGCTGATTGTACAACTTACGCCAAGAAATGTGACAAGTGCTGTGATAACCCTGCTTTTTATATCTAATTCGGTTAGCTACGCCCAATTAAATTAAAGCGGAGCGTCAATATGTTGGCATTAGAAATAAAATTTTAAATAAACGCAGTAAAATAAACATGTACACTCTCATACGTCTAACCATATCACATCATAACATCTATAACAAGTGAAACCAACTCATAACTATTAACTGTAATAATCCATCAGTAATCTCAAACTGAAAAATATAAAATGCCAATACGTGTATCCCAACACAAAATGGGAAAGAGTAATACAACAATTCTCTCAAATCCCAAGTATAAACAAAGTGATATTAATCTCTGATACCACCCTTAAGAAAAGGGAAATGAACGACATAAATGAAAATAGAATAACTCCACGGCTACATGAATCCTAAGATTGATATGATCTCATCAGGATCCGTAGTCTATTGTCCAGCGGGACGAGGACCTGTCATATATTATATATATAGGAGAGGAGCAAGAAGCAAGATAGACGGACATCAAAGCAAGAAAACAAGCTATAAGATTATAAGATGTACTTATAATGAAAGCACACTAGTCATTACTCGTCTCCAGTAATTAAGTTGTTCAATTACCCAACCAATGTTCCTATGTCATGACTACCCAACCCAAACTCGAGTAACGTGTAGTCTCATGTCGTATCATGATTAATCATTATTAATCTCATTTCAGTATTTAATGTATCAAAATATTTCCTTCAAGTATAATATCAAATACATCGATTCGGGATATTACTTTAAGACACAAGCATAATATCTCACACAACAAGTCATATCGGGTCACTATCGTTACCCGGGGGAACAAGTCGTAACACTAGGCCTACACACGAATATTCTCCAATATTACGTGGCAAGGGCAATCATACTAAGTCCTAAATCACATGGCGTTTCAAGGTCTTTCTATCCGACCCGCATTACAACCATGTGTCCGATTTCGGTGGTTTATCTCCGACACGACACTCGAGCGGAACGTAACCGGATCAATCACAAAAAAAAATCGCATTCAACATGTGCCTACGTCGACCAGAGGACTAGTCTAGTGTATACTCGACAATATACATGTAAAACAATTTCACGCTTATGTATATATACAATCGTGTCAAGCCTCTTACTCGAGTTATACAATAGTCATTATTTATAATATAACATAATTTACATCATTAATTTACTAATTCAACATCAAATCATTTCAAGGTTATATATCCCTAATAACCATAAGTATGTGATCAAGTTAGGATATTTGGCACAACACCACAATTATCTTACTAACAACATGAAAACATTATCACTCTTATTTCAACAACATGCTGCCCAGAATTTAAAATGCAGATTCGAGGCTCTTCCGATCCGTTTTTGGAAAAACTTAAAACTACAAAGTTGTTCAGAATGTGATTTTCCATAAAGATGCGCGAGCACGTTTCCATAGCCTGCATAAAGCAGACCCGAAACTAACATATAATATTCCCCCTGTTTTCAATAACATTCTGCCCAGAATTTTAAAACGCCGATTTGAGGCTTTTTTGATCCGTTTTTGGAAAAACTTAAAACTACAAAGTTGTTCGGAACGTGATTTTCCACAAGGACACACGAGCACGCTACCATATCCTGCTTAAAACAGACCCGAAACTAACATATACAGTTCGGACCTCTTCACGATAACTTTCTGCGCAGAATTTTAAAACGCCGATTTGAGACTTTTTCGATCCGTTTTCGGAAAAACTTAAAACTACAAAGTTGTTCGGAATGTAATTTTCTATTGGGCAACGTGGACGAAACATCCATTTTCGGAACCAAAACAGCTCAAAATAGTTTTTTAATATGACGATTTACAAGTTCATAGATTTCTCAAATTCAAAAGGTTGTTCAACAATTCAATCCCTATAATGATGTTATTGCATTTGAATCTACATGGAGGGTGATCCTAATACATTGCATATCATTTTTAACATCAATATCATATTAATTTAGGGATCCAAATACATGTTCATGTGAAATTTCATTATAGATACATAATATACACATATAGGTTATTAACTTGCCTTGGATTGTATGGAGAAGTTGAATCCTCTTGAAATCCTCTTAGCTTTCTTCTCTTCTTACTCTCTCTCTCTCTACCAAACCCTAGCCCCCATTTGTGAAATGATGAAATGAAGACTTCTTCTCTTCTTTTCTATTTATACCTAGGGTTAGTTTATTTACAAAAATGCCATTACCCCCAATTTTAACCCTCTTGATCCTTTTACGCATTAATTTGCTTCTTATATTTAAGTCGCACATTCGTATCTCAATGAAATCATTTTAACTTTTCATTTCCAAACATTTCGAATATATATAATGACATAGTTTTATTTTCAAACATTTCGAATATATATACTGACATAGTTTTTTTTTTTCATTTTCAAATCAATAAAAAATGCGGGGTATTACAAGTGCCAACGATTTTCTACCATACAACGAACTCCACAGGCACTGTTAACACCAATTACTTCACCTTGGCCATTTTCTATGTGGGGAATAGATTTAGTTGGGCCTCTGCCAATTACAAGAGGACGATTCAAATATTTGGTGGTTGTTGTTGATTATTTCACAAAATGGGTGGAAACTGAACCTGTCATCGATATGGCATATGAAAGGGTCTATCAATTCATCTGGAAGAATGTTATTTGCAGATATGGTCTGCCACATGCTTTTATCACTGATCACGGTACCCAATTTGATAATGAGGGGTTCGCTGCGTATTGTCTACAGTCTAATATTAAAAGGATTCATTCTGCTCCAGGTTATCCCCAAAGTAACGGGCAAACAGAGGTGATGAACAGAACTCTATTGAATGGGTTGAAGAGAAGGTTGGATGATGCTAAAGGAAACTGAATAAACGAGTTGCACTTAGTGCTATAGGCTTACCGAACAACTCCTTGAACCGACAATTGGGGAATCTCCTTACATGTTAGCTTTTGGGAGTGAAGTACTGATACCTGTCGAATTAGGACTACCTACTCATAGGGTTCTTAATTTCGATTCTCCGGTAAGCAATTTGATGAGACGCTTGGACTTGGACATGTTCGAAGAAGTCAGAGATGACGCAACAATTCGAAATGCAGCTTATCAGTAACGGACCGCCATCTTCTACAATAAAAGAGTCAAGAAATGTGATCTCAAGGAGGGAGATTATATGCTCAAGAAGGTAATTCAAAAGCACAATAAGTTGGAAGCCAACTGGCATGGGCCCTATCGTGTCACAACTGTTGTTCGACCTGGCACTTACAGAATAGAAATTTTGGAAGGGGAAGAATTCAAGAATTCTTGGAATGCAGAGCACCTGTGAAAGTATTACCAGTAATGTAATTGTACAAGTACCCTATTGTTTCAGAATGAATGAAAACGTGGATTTCCCGATATTCCTTTGTGTTATTATTTTTTGGAGTACTAGTGCTACATCTACACTTTACACCAACACATATAAAAACTTTTTCTCTCATCTAAAAGTTGCTAAAAGTTACTCGACAGCAGCACAAACCCCAACAAAGTTGGTTGGCAACAGCACAAACACCAATAAAGTTGGTCGGCATCAGCAATCGCCAATTATAAATTGGTCGACATCAACACAACCAACAATGTTGGTACAACAATCGATCAAGGCAAGACCTATTTGATTAGAGGACCCCAAGTGGCATCTAAACTAGGCAAGAAGATGGGTAAAATATACACTGCCTAGGCACTAAGGCAATTATTTACATAAATAATTGCTACAACTAAGCAGAAACATGGGATAAAAATAACTCCATTGCTTAGGCACTTATGGGTGATAAGTCACTACAACTAGGCAAACATATGGGACAAAGTTCCATTATCTAGGCAAACAAATCAACAAAGGAAAAATTATCCCTTTATAGAGATATATATACTCAGTGAAGTACAACATTATTATAGTCGATCTCATGATTATTGACAAGATAAACATCATACAATTAATTTATTTCCAAGGAAACACAATTACAAAAATATGATTTTTTATCACTAACAAAATACAAACAACCTATTCTATTGGTTTCTTTCCTTCAGATTTAGGTACAAGATCCATTCCAGTCGGAGGATCATCTAAAGTAAAAGAAGAATTGATAAAGTTCTAGTCTCGCAGCATTCTGGTATTGCTCGTACTTGGTCGCTCAAGCAAATGTGGAGGTGGGGATATCTTAAAATCTTCATAAAGGTCGTACTCACTAAGGTATTTGGAGATCAAACACTGAAGAATGGACCTAACTGGAATCCAGCTAACATCTAGCTTGAAAGGAGGCACTGGAAGATCAAGTAATCCAGGGTCACACCAATCCCACAGCTCTGTTCCTTGTTTAACCTTCATCACAGTTAGAGCATTCAATCACCCCTATTTGTATCCCTCATTGTTTGATTGTTTCAACCTGAAATAAAGCTTCATTATATCCCCCATTCAAAACTCTCGGGGTTGCTTGTGGAATTGATAAGTCAATCTTTCAACATGCTGATGAAGTCTCTTCACCAAGTTTTCTTTACTCTCCAACACAAAACTCTGATGGGAAAGTTATTCGGTAAGAGCTTACATTTTTTGGGACATCTCAGCTAAAGCTTGATTTTTTGCCTTCAGTTGAGCATCTTGATTTTTAAAGCTTGTTGAGTCCCAGTCTCTTCAAGGATACTCCGATCAGCTCTATCTCTACCCCGAGAAGAAGATGCAGGTTTGGCTTTTCTCAAAGTTTCCAACTCTTCCCTTAAAAAGTCATTCTCAGTATCCGAAACAGAAAAAGCTTCATCATTAACTCGGACCAGAGCTCCTGACGAAGCAACAAATTTTAACTGTCTCAATTCTTCTCTTAAAGTAATATTTTCCTCTTCCAGCAGCTTAGCAATGTTTCTATGCTCCTCAACTTCAAGTTTTAGCACACTCTCTCTCTCGGTACGGGCTGAAATAAATTTGTTATAACCCTAATCAACATTCAACTACTGGTTCTTCTTCTCATAACCTTCATGCAGAAGAGCAGTGGTTTCCTTGTGTTGAAATTAAAGTTCTTCGATCACTCCTTAAAGATCCTCAATAATTTTATAGTAAGCCATGTTATTTACAACAGCTCGATCAAGTCGACATTTTAAATATTGGTAAGCATCAATTGCTCGCTCAGAGGCATCAGACCCAAGAATATCAATTATTTGTGCTTCAATGAAATCTGCATGACCAACTTTGAGGTAATCAGTACACTTCTTCATCAACTCTGTATCATGAGTTGACAATAATTCCATCCTGGGAATAAACTAGCAAGGAAAAGTAAAACCAGATCAACACCAGTACAACTATATTGAACAAGTAAAGGAGAAACTCAGAATAAATAATAACGTCCATTTTATTGATCATAAGAGAAGAGGATATAACTAAAGACACAAAATAGAAAACGAAAAAACAGAGAAAATCAACAAATTGCCGAATAACTTTATACATTCTCCTTATTCCCTACAACATGCTCAGTTGATTTTGCGGAAGGAATTGGTTACCCAGTGGGCATCTGGTGTTGTTCGATAGAAGTGATTATCTGCTGAACTTGCTCGGAGGACTCAGGGATAATGTCAACATGTGTTTGTTCCACTATCAACAAATAAGATTCATCATATTCGTCTTCTTCTTCTTCTTCAATTGCAGGAGGAGGGCCATGAACATGTCTCTAAAATAGTTCAGAATCCTCAGCAACATTTAACTCTTTCAAAACTGCAGCCCATCCATCCCTGAAGAACTTCAAACTTGCATACTCCATTTGAGTAGAGGCAACAGTTACATCTTTGTTCCACCCTTTATCCCAGCCAGAGCTAATGGCCTTCTTTACAACAGTTTTTCTCTTCCCTTTTCGAGGAAGTCTTTTCCCTAAGAAGCTCTTCAACAGACTTCACCTTCTCATCAAGGTATTTCTTATGCCGTTCAACCTCTTCAAGCTTACCCTCAACTTCAACCTTGTTGTAAATGGCAATCTTCAATTTCTCCTCTACCTTTTTGGAAGCATTTATAACTTGTTGTCGAACTGTATTAGCCTCCTACCGAGCTGTATCAGCCTCCTTGGCAGCTTCCTCAGTTTTTTTTAGTTATCTCAGCAGATTTGATTTTATTTTCCCAAGTAGCTTTGTCCTCTTCGTACTTCTGTCGGGACTCCACCAAAGATTTTGATAACCCAGCAAGGGCTTTTTCTACTCCACTGGATGAAGTTGAAGCCTTGATAGCCTCATCATTCTCCAGGATATTATTAAAGTACACCAAAAACTATAAAAGAAAGGAAAGCACAAGTCAGAATATGGATATTGTATAAAGAATCAAAATGACAAGTATAATGACACTTACTGATGCAAGATATTGGGCTGCCAAGTCATTAACCTTCTCCCGAGGAGTAGAAGTCTCAGCAGCTCGACAATTATGAAGTGTTCCAGACCAAATTTATTTCTTGGCTAAGCCAGGAGTAATGAGTGCTGGAGTACTAACTCTCAAATAAGGTACCTCAACCCCAGCAGATTGGGCAACATAATCCGTGGTCTTCTCAGCAAGACCCTTTCTCAATATTCTCAGAGGAGCAACTTCAATAAAAGGTGTTGTCTCTTCTCTAATAACATCAACCCCTTCAATAAAAGGTGCTGCCTCTTTTGGAGCAAGTGGGGGCTTCTTGCTGATCTCCTTGACAACTGCGACTACTCCACCAGATGGAGCAACATCCTTTTTCTTAGTTCCTTCAACATGGACATCATCTTTGCTTTTCTTTGCCCCATCAGCACATAGGGCAATCTTGGCAAAGAGATGATGCATTCTCCTCTTCTTCGTCATCAAGTAAGCAATAGAAGTACCCAAGTTAGAGGAATATTCTTCAATAAATGAAGAAGATGCTGGAGCCTGCTCAAGGTCAATCACTAAGGGAGGAGCAAGAGGTCGAGCAACGAAGGAAGAAGTGGTGTTCTTATATCTCAGCAAATAGGAGGCAGACTTCACGTGTTCCCCAGTTATTGCTTAATGCAATCCCCAGATAAATTTCAAATCTTTTATATTAATATCACTTTCTTTTGGGGATTTTCTCTTACTGTCAACTGCAATATAAAAAAATAAATATCAGTGACACATTTTATCACACAAAAACAGAGCTAAATTGAAAAACAAAGACAACCTATCCCATTGCCATAAAGAGGACATATGAGAACCATGGTACACGTCTTTCCCCTTTAATGGGGGTGTTGCCAATTTTTTTATCACAACCCCTTGTTCAAAATAATCCGGATCAGGGAGATTGACCACTAAAGCTCTGTTATAAAACCTAGTTTTTAAATAAAACGTGGTGTCGCTGGTAACCCATTTATAACAGTAAATAATTTTAGGAATCCCTAGACGAGGTCCGTGAATTTTATTAAACCTATGTACACCATTAACTACCCTCCATGTATTTGGAACTACTCATGCAAGAATAATATCAAAATATTAGCAAAATTCCAAACACAAAGGATTAGGCGGGAAAGAAGAACCACATTCTGCTACAAAAATGGAAGGAAACCAATGTCCCTCAGCTAGAGAAATTAATCAGAAGGGCGAGAAGGTTCTTCGAGAATAACCCAAGACGGAATCCCAAAATCAACCCTAGACTTATCCAACGATTCGATAAGGTAAACCATGATGGCTAAATCAAGAAGGAAGGAAGAAGTTGTTACAGAAAAATTAAGAAATCATCTAAGACGGATGAACTGAGAAGACCGGAAAAGTAATGATTACAGAGGACAATGATTGCTTTTTCGGCGGCTAAAAGACACAAGTACCAAAGCTTTCGCAAAAAAAATGAAATATTTACAAGTTTGCCACTTCGTGCTCAAAAATATTGTGCTGAGAAGAAAATTTCACCACTGCCGAAGGTCTGTAACCAAACAAGACATGGGAAATAGGCCCGAGCAACTTTTGGGCATAATATTTCATACTCTCGCATCCAATCTCAACTATGAAATATTGGGGGCTTCTGTTGACACAAAAGTTAGTCAGCTGACGTGGACCAGTTATGATAAGACTCGTGTCGTCCAACATGGCATAATTATATACACCGAGCAACTTAACATGCCGAGCTACTCAGTATACCGAGCAACTATCTGGGAAGACCAAACAACCAAGATGAATTTAATGAACATTCTTACTATGTACCGATACATATGCCTATCTAATGACGGCATATTATCTATTCATATGGGCAGCCCAAAGGCTATAAATACATTGTAATACCCTCATAACAGGTAAGCTATCATAAGCAAAGATAAGCAAGATTAAGGCAAAAGACCCAGCAATACAAAATAGTGGACGTAGGCCATTTCATTAAGGCTGAACCACTTTAAAAATCCTTTGTCTTATTTCTTATTTCATATTTGTCTGTGATTAATTAATTAGATCAAATATAGTTTTTTACATCAACAACACCTATATATAATAATATTTTCAAGTATAAGTTTAAACATCAACAACACCTATATATAATAATAACCCCGAGTATTTTCAATGCATGATTTATAAGTAATTTGCCACCTTAACTTAGTTAATCATCTTTCCTTGAAAGCCATATAACATTCACTATTTGTATAAATAATACAATTATCTCCATGTATTTGAATTACCTGTGCATAATTATTCACCCTATTATATACGTAAAGTAATTTTACAACAATCACACATATGTTGAATATGAATATAACCCATATATAATTATTACAATTCACTTCATGTATTTAATTACTTGTATATAACTATTTATCTCATTATATACGTAGAACCCTATTACAACATTCACACATATGTTGAATATAAATATAACCCATCCTCCCGAGTAATAACTCACCGGATGTATTCTCTAAAGTGCTATCCCACTAGATGTACTCGCATAACCTAGTTACCCCAAGTTAGAATCGCTCACTAACTTGGCCAAAATATATACATAATGGAGGCGGTCATATTCCTTCACTGAAAGTGAGATAAGCCCCTCACCCATATAACGGACGCTATGACCTGGGAATATACTCGCCCTACTCTTCAAGCTAGGGGATTCGTCCATTTCACACAACCTCCCTTGATAGCACTAGAGAATATAAATTAAATAAATATCTAGTCACTGATATTTAATAGCACACACAATATATATATATATATATATATATATATATATATATATTATCACCACACTGTATATATATAATAATTTGTCCCCGGCATTACCGTGCACAAAAATTCATAGCACTAGCCTATAATTTTCCCCGAGTCTATGGTCCGACTCTAATTTAATTAATTTACACATTAATTAATATATTACTTTCTCGAGTCTATAGTTCGACTATAATTTAATTAATCCGCACATTAATTAATTTAACACTTTGGTGTCACTCAACGAGTACCCGGACTCGCTCACTTGGCCCGTGTCTTATTACTACCCGAGTCTATATTCAAACTCCACATTAATTAATTACACCTCAATTAATTTAATAATAATGTAGTGCACTCAACTAATATACCTGAACATATGCGCCCAGTCCGTTATCTCATCCTTAAGAATTTATTTCGTCAAAATTCATTCGTAATGTGTCGCACATAAACACCCTCCAAATCCTAATTATATTCCCTTATAATTGTTAGGAATTAACTACCATAATTAATTTTCCCTATTAATTATGCTAGGTAGGAAATCCAATCAAAATATTTACCCATATAAATCCCAAGGCTAAACTGCTGAAAATCCTGTAGGGTCGATTGATCGATCCCCAAACGTCGATCGATCGATTGAGCAGGTGATTGTCTTCCCCGACGCTCAGTTACCACCATTAACGGGTTTCTCCAAGTTTTATCCCCTGCCCTGGTCTAACCCAAGCACAACCAACAATATATCTACATAGGAATAGGATCAAAACATCTTATGAAACCTTAAACTCAAATTAATTCTCACGAGTTTCTACCTTTCGATTTGGGAGAATTTTCCCGGTTTCCATTCTCTCAATCCAAATATCCATCTAATTATCCCAAATTTGTCCATAATTCCTATTGGGTTTCACATTCAATTCAGATATCCATATTCAGAATTATGTAACACAATCAATATTACTTTGAATTTCATTCAAGCGTTCAATTAACCAAAAATCCCCATTTTCTTACCCATTTATTCCCGAAATGGATTTCGGTTTACACATCACAAAAATATGAGTTGAGTATCAAAATGAAACATCACATCAAGTTAACCACTTGCCTCTAATTGTTCGTAGAGTCTGATCCGTTGAGGTAGAGGAAGGTTTGATGAAGAACACCTAAATCCCTTTCTTGATTTGTCTTCAAAAGCTCCCCAAATTGCTCTCAATTTGCTTCCTCTATTTCTCTCTCAAAGCCCTAGGTTTGGAGAATGACTTCTGTCATTTAATACTCTAAGACCTAGTTTCATTATACCAAATCCCATTTTTAGCCTAATGGGCCTAGCTCAAATGACCCGAACACTCCCGTGTGGGCCTGATTATGCCTAAAAATTCCCCGCGATCCATTTACTACCCCGGGTACACTTTTTCGACTATTTCGGCCCATCCGGACTCAACCGTGCGCTCAGAATAGACATCCAAATTAATTTATAAAAATTGTTATCTCACGCCCAAATTAGTCTATTGTAATACCCCGTATTTTTACGCATATTTATTTTTATGAAATTATGAAAAATGGGGATTAATTAAATTAAAGGGAGAAATTTTTTTAATTGTAATTAATTCGACTATGTGATAATAATTACTAGCGTGATGTGAGTTAGTAGTTATTGAAATAATATTATGGCCGGGGGATGAGATACACGGCACTTATGTTATAAATATTTGGGATGCGTATGGGTCGCGTCACTAGTATGTATTTGGGAGTTTAAAAGGTAAATTATTTTTTTTATAACTCGGATGACTATTTTGGATGCGCCAGAGTGTGCGGAAGGGTCAAAATATTCAGAAAGCACTACTCGGGTTCGGGGAATTTTAACCCAAAACGACACCCCTGAGGGGTATTTTGGTCTTTAGGGATTTTTGGGTAATTAAATGGACAAAAATTGGGTTTAATTAAAAGCATTTAGGGTTAGTGGCCTGTCAGTTTCAACCTACGTGAGAAAGAGAGTAAAAGAGAGAGAGAACCAAGGAAGAAGAAGACTCCATTAGAGCCCTAAGCCATGAACTCATGCTTTCACACCAAAAAGTACACCAACGCGTAGATCGTGTCAAGAGGATCGTTTCCATACCAATTTCAACCCACGAATCAGAAGTTTATTTT
The DNA here is from genome assembly GCA_949130495.1 of Sambucus nigra. Classification (NCBI taxonomy): domain Eukaryota; kingdom Viridiplantae; phylum Streptophyta; class Magnoliopsida; order Dipsacales; family Adoxaceae; genus Sambucus; species Sambucus nigra. Next base: position 125,041,790 of record OX422218.1, read on the forward strand.
AAGGCAAGTGATTATCTTGCTCTTTCTTTTAGCATTTATTATTCTTGTTAACATATGTTGAGGTTTTAGAACTATTAATACTAAAATTGGTTTACCTATGATGAGATTGTGTAGGAATCTTAGAAATTTGATGGGGGTTTGCTTGTAGAGGATTTTTTCCCTTATTAGGAATGTGAAATTTGGTGAATTAAATGTTAAAATCACAAAATAAAAATGGGGTTTTAATAGATTAATAATTTCGGGCTTATGTTAATATGACTCATAGGAAAAGTTAGTAATTTGTTGAATTTATTTAATAATTAGAAGGATTTGACCCCTAAACTATGCCAAGAAGTGTTATAAGGTGACTTAGAGTAGTTTGGAAACCTTGTACTTGGGTTGGAATGGGTTTAGGTTGATATTGAAGAGGAGAAAATCTGGAAAAAAACGAACCTTGAAGATGAACTGGGCAACTTCGGAAATTTCGTTAGAAGTCCAGTCGAGGTTGTTCGAACGACCTCGTTCGAATGAGACTTCTAACGAGATTCCAGTGGACCTTTTAATGAGTTTGGTAGTTCATTCGAAGTGGGGTGGGGGGGCTTCATTCGAACGACCCTCGTTCGAACGAGATTTCCTGGGTCTTCTAACGAGATTCCAGAATGACTCTTAAGGCCCGGTTTTTGATTCAAACTCCCCGTAGGCTTATTTAAATGAGTGTTAGACCTGTATGAATGTCGAGTGACTTAAAATTTATAATTATTAGTGAGCGGAGAATATATCGACCGTCGAAAGGTATGAAAATTCATAGAATTAGGGAGATGCGAAAATACAAGGGAGAATATATACAAATAAGGTACGGGGTATAATAGGGGATATATTATACGTACTGCGAATACTAGGCTGCGGGAAAGCCAATGAATTTATATAAGTTGTGTGTATGCTTATTGCTCAAAATATTATGTGTATGACATACCTATCTACTGGCTATCGAAAGGAGGTTAACGCGTTGTGGACGACCGAATCTTGTGTGCCTTCGGGGGATTTAGAGTCGTACCACTAGAGCATGGAACCTAGGTACGGGCTATCCGTGAGAATGATAGTGATGACGATCGTATGGGTGTGTAGGTATGTGCGTAGCCCATCGGCTTGGGACTATGTTCGCCTCCAATAGGTGTTTGTGTGTTTTATTGGTTCTCGAGAGATTAAACTTGTTATCCTCTATACGTGAGCGTTGCAATGGGACTAGATAGCCGAGTATGCGTAGCACTAAGGATTTCTCAACCAGGAGTGCAATATTGTTATATATATATATATATATATATATATATATATATATTGATATGTATACATAAAGAGTATGTGTGTATACCGAAATCCTATTTGGTGTCTTATGTTGATGACTCTATTTTTAAATGTGTACTTATGGTATTATCAGCTGGACATTTAGAAGAATATGAGAATAAACTAAAGTAATTCTAAACCTATATCGAAATCTGAAGTACGTCGGCTTTGAGTTATTTAGGGAGTCTTTCTAGCATAATAGTATGTACTTAGTAACCAGTTAGGGTATGATGACTAGTATGGGTAGTTAGACTCGTTAGGCGTGCACACTAAATCGAGGGGTAAGTATCTCAAGTGAGTACGCTAAGTTAACTTGAAAAATAATTGTGCTAATTGAATCAATTTAAGAACTTGCTATTTTAAACTGTTTTCAACTCGGACTCTGACCCGTTTTTCTATACATCTTTCTATTGTTCCATTATTTTTAGGTGCCCAGCCACAGGGACACCAGCCTTAGGAGACTCTATTCAGTTGTCATGCTATAGCTGCTGTGGAAGCTTCAAGATAATTGCTAGTAGACGACTCAACCTATTCTCCCTTTTTTAGTTATCTATTCTTTTGGACATGTCATCCTTTCTTCAATTTACATTCAGAGATTTAGTTGTTTTAAATTCTCTCTTATATTTGATTTCCTTTTATTGGATTTATTGTATGGGATTGTATCTGGATGTGTTTTACTCCAATCATTTATTTTACTTCCGTTAGACTTTATTTATGTTACTGTGATGCATGGTATTTGTTGGTATTCTTTTTTATATTAGTTAGTGACAAGTTAAAAATTTGGACATCACCCTTTTTAAATATTAGGTGGTTAGTTTTTATTAAATTAAAATTTGAGTTTTCGACAGTGATGCATTATCTGAACCAACTTGATATTCTGAAATTAATTAATTAATTAAGGACTGATCACCCGGTAATTAATTAGGCGGGGTGTCACATGTGGTATCAGAGCATCAGGTTCTAGTGTCCTTGGATCTGTACGGCTTATTATGTTTCCATGTACCATCCTTTGATATAGAGCTCTATATTTTAGGATTGTTGAATTCTTCATACGTTTTACGTTCTTCTGCTATTTTGAGAATATAACTATAGACTTATAAAACTTTTCTCTCTTTTCAGATGCCTCCTAAACGTGCACAAAGATTTCACAGGGATGCCCAACCAGAGGCTCAGCCTGCATCTGCTCAGGGTATGATGAATGCCGCTGAAGTGGCCGTCATTGTAGCTCAGGCGGTAAACGCTGTTTTAGCCGTTGTTCAACAGGTACCACCTCAGGCACCGGTGGTGGCTCCAGTTCAGGCCCAAACTTTCCCGTCTTCTTGGGAGCATGTTAGGGATGCCTTCCAAAAGGTGCATCCTTCGGAGTTTACAGGGATCTCTGATGTAGTCATAGCTAGCCAATGGAAAAAGGACATCCAAAGGCATTTGAGGATGCACGAGTGCACGGAGGTACAAAGTCAGATTTTGGCCACGTTCAAACTGGTGGGGGCAACACTGTAGTGGTGGGAGTCCATCACCATCGCTGAGGAAAGAGACACACTCAGTATTCGAGATATTTGGGTGCGGTTCGATCGTAAGTACTTCCCTTCGGCTGTCCAGATAGAGATGAGTCGAAAGTTAGTAAATTTGAAAGAGGAGGGAAGGACCGTGGTAGAGTACGAGGCAGAGTTTACTAATCTTCTCAACATTGTACCGAGCAAGATCCCGACCGAAGAGAAAAATATTCAGCGCTTTATGGATGGGTTGACATGGAGGATCCGCCAGCATTTAATAAGCAATCTCTCCTTGGCCACCTATTCAGATATGGTCAACGCAACACTACTCCACTGTCAGGACCATCACTTCTATTTGCCTGAGGTTAAGAAAGTGGGAGAATCCAGGCAACAGGGCAGGGTAGGGCAGGAGGGAATGGTGTCGGTGGGGCACAGGCAGTTCAGGGTCAGCATAAGCACATTGATTAGGGTTCCCAACAGGGGGTTCCTAAGAGGTTCAGGTCAGGAGGTTTTAGACATGGGTATGGAGGCTTTTGACATGGTCATGAGGGCCAACACGGTAATCAGGGCTAGCAGGGCCAGCAACAGGTTCAGTAGCGCCAGAATGGCCAAGGGAGGGGTGGTAACGGCCATCAGGGTCGGGGACAACAGGGACAGAGGGGAGGACCCTTCCCATGGAGATATTTCACATGTGGAAATACTGGCCACAAATGCGAGGACTGCCCTCAGAAGGGTAGAGGCCAGCAACAGCAGCAGGGTGTTCGTCAGGAACCCCAGAGACTGTTATTTCCCGCAGCTCTTCCAGCACCTCCACATATGGTAGCACTGTCACCCATTCCAGTCGCCCCAGTTCAGCAAGGGCAGCTTCAGTATGGACGAGTCTATAATCTTCACCAGACCGTAGTCCCGTAAAACCCGCCAACGATTGAGGGTATGTTTCCTATCAGTGGACTTTTGGGCGCATTTTATTTGACACAGGAGCCATACACTATTTTATTACCACGGGGTTTACACGTACTACGGGGTTATTTGATTGAGCAGAGGGTACGGTCACTTGTGTGGATTTGCCGTTGATTAGGGGTTCCGTTATTTCTTTTATTTGTCGAGGAGTGGGTATAGAGATTGGGAGGTTTATCTTACCCACTGACATGCTCGTATTAGACATGTCCCAGTATGATGCGATTGTGGGTATGGATTGGCTTATCAGGTATAGGTCCATGATTGATTGTTTTAGCAAGAGTATAGTTTTTGCCATACCCGGGCAGGAGATGTTCCTGGTGGCGATGCCTCTCTCTGAGGGAGGATCGTCCACTCATTTATACTATATAGAGGAGGAGACCTCACGGAGGTTGTGGTACCACTTGATTCAATTCCTGTAGTTCGAGAGTTTGCCAATGTGTTTCAGGAGATTTCGAGGTTACCACCGAGTATAGAGATAGACTTCGTTATTGATTTAACGCCAGATACTCGACCAAAAGCTCGCACACCTTATCATATGGCTCCAGCAGAAATGAGGGAGTTACGTGACTGATAAGCACCCAAAATTGTATAATTTATACCCCAAATAGACGTACTTTAGTTGCTAATTCTCGATAATATGGGTCTTATGTGCTTAAATGTTTATCTTGTAGGTCAAATGTGCGTTTGCGATGTCAAAAGCTATATATAGAGGCAAATGCGCATTTTATGGAGCTAAATACCCAATCCCATAACCTCACCCGAGCCCTAACCTACCCTAAACCTAACCCGAACCCCGTGTGTGTCTAATTTTTCCCTTTTAATATTTTTTATATTTAGTTTGAGTCATTTTTATTTTTAGGATTTACTTTTGATTTATTTTGTATTTTCTAGGTTTTGTTTTCTAATTTTCTATTTTATCTTTAGTAATTTTATTTTTATTAGTTTTTAGTTTTATTAGGATTAGATTTTTTAGGATTTCTTTTTCTTTTTAGTTTTATTTGATTTTACATTTATTTAGGATTTTAGTTTTAGTTTTATTAGATTTTATTTTTATTTTTTATTTCTATTTTATTTATTTTTTTTAAAATTTTATTTTTAATTTGAGTCTTTATTTTATTATTAGAAGTAGGATTTTTATTTTAGATTTTTAGTTTTATTAGTTTTAGTTTTTTTAGTGTTATTTCTATTTAGGTCCAAATTAAACACACTAACACCTAACTAACCTACACACACTCATACCATACACTAGCCTACACTCTTACACCTAAACATAACCCCTCACCCACACATTATCCCATGCACCTCACCTACACCCAAACCACACCAAAACTCATCTCCAACCTCTCACCTTCTCTATCCTCTCCCTCCATTAAACAAACATAACCCATTTACCTTTTCTCTTCCATAGCCACCATTAAACCCAACATCACACACACACACTCTCTCTCTCCATCTAAACCACTCCTATACCCCCTTGACCCGCCGAGAAACCCGTCGACACGGCCACTGCTCCGGTAGCCCAACGCTGAAAAAACATAACCCCATCGCCGTTCAGTAGCTCCCACGGCGATTGCTTCGGCCTATCCCGGATCCCATCTCCGGTCAGAAACAGAAACTCCGACCTCATTCTCCATTCGACACCCAAACTCAAAACTGTCCCAACTGGGTAGACCATAACCCACGCCCATTAGCCCTTACAACCCGGTCGCGGACCTAACCACTACCGCCGCTGCCCCGGTGGCACCCCACGTCGGAACCTGCGTGATCCAACCCCTACCCCGCTGCCCGTCGCCGTCCATCAACACCAGACAACCCTCAAGTCTCCACCTGCGAACCCAACTCCGGCGACGATGAATCCACGGGCGCCCACCAACCCGAAACCCATGACAAACCCACTTCTACTTGAGTTAAATTTCATCCCATCAAACACCATGCCTAACCTTGAATCCATTCAAACCCAAATCCTTCTTCAACCAAGACCCATTATCCATTTTCAAAGCCAAAAACGTGACCTGCCAAAAAGCCAACACTAAACCAAAATTAAAACAAAGTCCCCACTTGTGCACATGTGTTAAATCCTCTTTTAACCCCAATTCCTAAAATACCCCCAACTACCAACTTTAACCCCAATACCATTTATACCCTTGTGACAAATCAGATTTTTTTTCCTATACCATTTATCCTCACACCTCACCATTCCCATGCACACTAAAGTCCATTACCGACAATACATCCATGCTCCATGCACCTACTATTCAAAGAGAGTTGAAGACCATTTTAAAAGGAAGATGGAATAAAGAGTAGAGAAACCCTAGAGAGAGAATTAGATAGAGAAGCACCATTTTTATTTTTTAGTAGTTTAGTTTTTTTTAGATTAGAAAAAAAAAGAAATTCAATAAATTGAGTGTTGTAATTAATTGAGATGATGGAAGAATTTAAGAATTAATGCAATTAAAGGCAATTTTGGTTTGATTAGTCCTCTCTAATTTTCATTTATGCTCTTATTTGATTATATTTTTTATTGGATGATGATTATGGAGGGCTAATCACCCCATTCAAGGGATGAATTGAAACCCTCATGAATCTAATTTGATTTAATTGTAAATTCTAATTTTGTTAGTTTCCTTTGATTAGTAAATTTAATTCCTACTTATATTCACATTGAGAAATGGAAAATCATCCTTGAGAAAGTAATGAAAATTGTATTGTCATTTGATCATTTGATTCAAACTAGAGATAGGATTATCACTTGATTTAAATGTTAGTATAATTTTCATTTATTCTTGTTTTTACTTTGTCTAATTAAAATTAGTTTGGTAAATTGATCCTAGTGGGTGATTTATTTAATTGATTTTAATTCATTTAGAGTAGTGCTTGTGGGGATTAAACTTACTTTTCTAAAAGAATATTCAATTAATTCATTAGTGTAATGAGAATTAGCTTTTGAATTATATGAATATTTTAGAAATTGATGAAATTAAAATAGTGCAAGTTAGATAAATTTGTGTGAATTGAGGGTGGATTTTCCATCCTTTGAATATTTTCTGTCATTTAGTTACATCTCACTCACTAGTTTATATTTTTCATACTTTTATTTTAGTCTGATTACCCCTTTTCATTTAGTTATTAGTTAACTCATCCTTAACCACCCTATTGTTTTAATATTGAAAAAGCTAATAAAAATAGAAAAGTGAAAAAGAACAAAAAGAAAATAAAAAGTGAATTACAATTAAATTTGTTCCATTTGCTTTACAACCTTGAAAGTGGATTAATACCTGTTGATACCAAATTTAATCTGCTGACTTGGACCAACCATATGAAGACACGTGGCTATCTACATGACAACTACAAGCACTTCTGAGATGATCATACGCTCCGAGGAACTTTTATGCTCCGAGGAACAAGACCTCTCCGAGGAACTCTTATGCTCCGAGGAACTCATTAGCACCGAGAAGCTCAGGCGATCCGAGCTACTCAGGCGGTCCGAGCTGCATCTCGAACAAAGCATTAATAGCTGGATAACCAACAGTTCAACTGGTTCATTAAATGCTTATCATTCAGACGCACACACAAAGAGGGCATTAAATGTATTACCCTTTCATATGTATATCATTAAGTGTATTACCCTTTCACATTACAGCCTCAGAGCTATAAATACATTGTACAATCCTCATTGTAGGGGATCGAATTCTGAATCCAAACCTTGGGATCCAGAACGCAAACTCTTGTAATCGAGAATATCCAAACACCTAGCAATAAAATAACAGTGGACGTAGGCCATTCACATAAGGCTGAACCACTTTAAAATCTTTTGTCTCATTTATTTATCTGTGATTGAATAATTAGAGTGATATAATTAGAGTGATCTAATCTTTTGTCTCATTTATTTATCGTTTTCTCACCAATAACAATCCAATACCAATGGCTGATGTGCCGGAATCCAGCAATCGAAACGCCGGAACCCCTCAAAATCCATCTGCACCACCAATCATTCCAGATCTGACTGGAATAATGGCAAATTTGGCTCAGGGCCAGACCGTCATGCAAGAAACAATGCGACAACTCATCCAAACCTTCCATGGCGGTGCACCAGCTCATTCTGGATCACGAAACATCCAAAGAAATACCCGTGCGCCTTCTACGCGTACTAGGCGTGTTAATTCATATCGCAATGAGGAATCTGAAGATTTTTCTTATCAACCAGGACAAACTTCGTCAATGCGAGCCACAGATACTGAACAACGTGTCACCCTCTCCCCAGAAAGGGCCAGCGCATTGGAAAGATTAAGCAGGGCCACTCCTTTTGATCGATTAGGCCCTATGAGGAACAAAAGTACTCTTAATGCAGCGTCGAGGAGCTTTCGACGACCATCAGATTTAAGGGAAGGATCTTCCCAGTCACGACCAGTTACTCGTCGAGATGTATCTGCTGACCGATCAGCTGCTCGCCATGATAAATCCCAGGAAGCCGCTTCAACGCTATCTATTTCTCGAACCAATAGGCCCGAGGAAGGAAATGATGCTTGGAAAGGATCTATTCAGAGGCTGGAGGATAGATTAGGGGAAATGGATAAGGCTAAGAACCCTCTACAACGAACCTTTGTTCGAGGAACACCTTTTGTCCAAGATATTGTTGATTTTCCAACACCGTCAAAGTTCAAAGCACCTATTGTGACTCCCAAGTATGATGGGAAGACTGACCCTTCCCTTCATATAGAACAATATCAAGCTGCTGCCGACATCTATGCTGTCCCAGACGAGATGAGATGCAGGGCATTCTCGGGAACTCTTACCGGATCTGCTCAGATATGGTATAATAATCTTCCTCGGGGTAAGATTTCAACTTTTCTTCAACTGGCCGAGTTATTCATTGGGAATTTCTGTTTTGGAGCAAAGCCAGTTAAATGAGTAGCACATTTGTTAAGTGTTAGACAAAAAGCTGGTGAGAGTATTAGAGACTATATAATTCGTTTTAATAACGAGAAGCTCTAAGTCATTGATTATGAGGAGAAGACAGCGATTACTGCTTTGATGAGTGGACTACTGCCAAACAAGTTGTACTACACTTTGGCCAAAGACCCACCTCGAACCATGTCGGACCTGATGGGAAAAGCGTCCAAGAATATGAATGCCGAGGAGGCTATATCTGCGAAGAAGAATATGGACTCCAAAGAAACCAAGGGGGAAGGTGATAAAGCTAAGAAGAAAGAGCATAAGAACAATGGTGGTGACAAATATTCCAAAAGTAGGTCGTCATGGGAGGTTTTGAAGAAATTTGATAATTACACGCCTTTGAAGGCAAATATCAACCACGTCCTGGAAGAAATAAAGAGCAGCGAGGAGTTAAACTGGCCCAAGAAAATGATATCAGACCCTAACACAAGGAATAGGGAGAAATATTGCGAGTTCCATAAGGATCATGGCCATATGACCAAAAATTGCATAGCCCTTCAGAACGAGATTGAAACACTCATCCGAAGAGGAAAGCTAACAAAGTATGTTGATCGGGGAGGCGAAAGAAGAAATAATGACCGAGCTAGAGAGAGGTCTAGATCTCCTAGTCGGGCAGAGTAGAAAAAGAAGAGAAACCGTGAAGATGATCCAGATGATGACCCCGATATTCCCAAGAAACCAAGGCAACTAGAACGAGAGGTATTTTCAATACGCTTTGGGTCATTTGATTGTAATGTTATTATAGGAGGAGATGCAGGAGGAGGAGACCTTACTGCAGAAAGAAAAGCTTACCTCGGAGAGGCTCAAGCTTGCTCGTACATTCAGCGAATAAATTTAGCTGAGGAAGATCGCCCGAGAAAGGTGAATAAAGAAAAATTGGTCATTGGGTTTTCAAAGAATGATCTTGCAGGAGTTCTATATCCTCATGACGACCCACTAGTGATCAAAATGAGAATGAAGGAGGTAATAATCTCAAGAGTGTTAGTTGACAACGGAAGCTCGGCAGACATCATGTTCTACTCGTGTTTCGATATTTTAAATTTGAAGCTATCTCAACTGGAGCCTTACCACAGGCCCCTCATCGATTTTGCTGGCGAAAAAGTATTTCCACTTGGGACGATCAAGTTGGATATATTCATTGGTACGTGGCCTGCTTGTCGGACAGAAAAAATACGATTTTTCGTGATGGATAAGAATGTCCAGTCATCGTACAATATCATCATGGGAAGAGTAGGGTTGAAGAAGTTCGAGGCTGTACCATCTACAGTGCATCAATGCCTAAAATTTCCAACAAAATTTGGAGTAGGAGTTATGAAAGGTGATCAGAAAGTAGCTCGGGAGTGCTATTATTCATCCGCCGAGCAAGACGAATTGGAAGAATCAAAGAAAAAGACAACTACTTATCAAGTGGATGAAGGTGCAGAAATTGAAACCTTGGATCCTCGGGATGAGTCGCAACTCGTGAAGGGTCAAGTGGTGGAAACTACTAAAAATATCATTCTGGACGGAGAACACCCTGAACGAACTACTCAAATAGGTTCGTCATTGGAAGCCTCACTAAAACAGGAATTGACAACTTTCCTTAGAAGCAGAAAACAAAATTTTACGTGGAGTCATGAAGATATGCCTGGGATTGACCCAAACTTTTTATGTCACGAGCTCAATGTGAATAAGGATATCAAACCTGTGAAGCAGAGAAGAAGAGTATTCAGTCCCGAGAAGAATCAAGCTATACAGGAGGAAGTCGAGAAACTCCAAAAAGCTCGTTTCATTAAAGATGTTAAATATCCAGATTGGTTAGCCAATGTGGTGATGGTAAAGAAGAAAAACAACAAGTGGAGGATGTGTGTAGACTTCACCGACCTCAACAAAGCATGCCCAAAAGATCACTTTCCACTGCCCCGAATTGATCAACTGTTGGATGCTACCTCGGGACACGAGTTGCTGAGCTTCATGGATGCTTATTCAGGTTATAATCAGATCAAAATGAAACCCGAAGACAGGGAGAGTACTTCTTTCATTACCCCTAGGGGAACTTATTGTTATAATGTTATGCCTTTTGGTTTAAAAAATGCAGGTGCGACATATCAAAGGCTGATGAACAAGGTCTTTGATGAACAAATCAATGACAACATGGAAGTCTATGTTGACGATATGCTGATAAAAAGCAAGAAAGCTGCCGATCATCTAGTTGACTTAAGCCAGACTTTTGATCAACTAGATAAATATCAAATGAAGCTGAACCCGACGAAGTGCGTCTTTGGAGTACGAGAAGGCATGTTTCTCGGGTACATTGTCAATCAGCGAGGCATTGATGCAAATCCTGAAAAGATCAAAGCTCTATTAGGACTGCGATCTCCAACAACGAAGAAGGAAGTACATAGTCTCACTGGACGAGTAGCAGCACTCAATAGATTTGTATCACGAGCAACTGACAGATGTCTCCCATTCTTCAAGACACTCAGAAAGTCTTTTGAGTGAAATGATGAATGTGAGAAGGCTTTTCATGACTTGAAGAAATACTTGGAAGCACCTCCATTATTGTCCAGGCCGGTGACGGGAGAGAAAATATATTTGTACCTTACGGTGTCCGAGAATGCAGTTAGCTCGGCATTGATCAGAGTGGAGAATGGAGTACAAAAGCCAATTTACTACACAAGTAAGGCCTTCCGAGGAGCAAAGATCAGATATTCGAGACTGGAGAAATTGGCACTGGCACTAATTGAGGCGAGTAGGAGAATGAGGCCATACTTCCAGGCTCATACTGTAGTAGTATACACCGATGTGCCATTGAGACAAGCCCTTCATAAGCCAGAGAAATCAGGGAGATTGATGTACTGGGCAATAGAGCTCGGAGAATATGATTTAATTTATGAACCCAGATCATCATTAAAAGGGCAGGCTGTAGCAGATTTCATAACGGAGTTCACCTATCCTGATACCCCCGAGGAGCAAAAGTTGCTCGCTAATCAACCTGTGGATGTTACAGGATTAACAAACATAAGTCCAGACCAATTCCGATTGGTAAAAGGACGTGTGAATGTTACAGGATGTGATGAAGAGATAGTTGGGGGGACTCCGGACGATGAACAAGAATTGCTCGCTGATCAACCTATGGATGTTACAGGATCAACAAACACTGGCTCAGACCAACCCCGATTGGTAAAAGGGCAAGTGGATGTTACAGGATCATTAAATTCGAGCTCAGACCAACCTCGGTTGGTAAAAGGGCAAGAAAAGATGATCGATGAAGAGAGAGAAACATCTGGGGAGGATGAAAAGAAGCAGCAAATATTTCACCGAGGAACTCTAACTGATCAGAAATTTGAAAACGAGTTACCCATATGGAGGCTATATGTAGATGGCTCATCTTGCACTGCAGGATGTGGCGCGGGGATAGTTCTAAGCACTCCAGACGAGGTCGACATGGAATACGCTTTGCATTTCCAATTCAAATCTTCCAACAATGAGGCTGAATATGAGGCCATGATTGTAGGGCTTAATTTGGCAAAAATTATGGAGGCACAACAGGTTGTGATCTTCAGTGACTCTTAATTGATTGTAAACCAAATGATGGGAGTGTATGCAGTTAGAGGAGAATTAATGATCAGATATCATGCAAAGGCAAATGAGTTGTTGTCAGAATTTGCCGCTATTCAGCTGGTCGGAGTACCAAGAATGGAGAATACGAGAGCAGACGCCCTAGCTTGACTAGCATCTGCTACTCGCACCGAGATACGACGAACAATCCCAATTGAAGTATTAGCTGGTCGAAGTATAGATGAAGATCTAAAGATAAATTTTATCACCCTTGATTTAGGACCATCTTGGATGGATCCCATCAGGGTATATATCGAGGAAGGAGAATTGCCAACTGACAAGCTTGCAGCCAAGAAATTGAAGTATAAAGTTGCTCGGTATGTACTTACTAATGGTGTTTTATATAGACGAGGAATTATGGCAGGTTTGCAAAGATGTGTACATCCCAGCGAGGTGAAAGATTTGATTGAAGAGATCCATGAAGGATCTTGTGGAGCACATGTAGCAGGTCGGACACTTTTACAAAGGGTGATGACACAGGGATACTACTGGCCGACGATGAGGGCAGATTGTATAGCCTATGCCAAGAAATGTGATAAGTGCCAACGCTTTTCCTCCATCCGAAGAACTCCACAAGCATTGTTAACACCCATAACTTCCCCTTGGCCATTTGCCATGTGGGGAATTGATTTGGTTGGACCACTGCCAACGACCCGAGGAAGGTTCAAGTACCTCGTCATCGCAGTGGATTATTTTACTAAGTGGGTAGAAGCTGAGCCACTCATTGATATGACATACGAGAAGGTGTACCAATTTGTTTGGAAGAACATTATTTGTCGATATGGTCTCCCTCATGCCTTCATCACAGACCATGGGACACAATTTGATAACGAGGAGTTTGCCGCCTATTGTCATCAGTCAAATATTTTGAAGGTTCATTCAGCACCAGGCCATCCTCAAAGCAATGGACAAACTGAAGTGACAAACAGAACGCTGCTGAACGATTTGAAGAAAAGATTGGATGATGCGAAAGCAAACTGGATCAACGAGCTACAATCAGTACTTTGGGCTTACCGAACTACTCCCCGAGTAGCAACTGGAGAATCACCATACATGCTGGCGTTCGGAAGTGAAGCAGTCATACCTGCCGAGTTGGGCCTCCCAACACACAGGGTACTGAATTTTAATTCCACTATCAGCGACATAATGAGAAGACTGGATTTAAACATGCTCGAGGAAGTTAGAGAAGCAGCAGCCATTAGAAATGCTGCTTACCAGTAGCGACCAACTTTGTTCTACAACAAGAGGGTGAAGAAGTGCGACCTGAGAGAAGGAGACTATGTGCTGAAGAAAGTAATTCAAAAGCATAATAAACTGGAGGCAAACTGGCATGGACCATACCGAGTTACAGAAGTTGTTCGACCAGGAACTTACCAAATAGCAACTCTAGAAGGCGAGGAGTTTAAAAATGCATGGAATGCAGAGCACCTGCGCAAGTATTATCAGTGATGTATATGTAACGCAGTTTCCATCAGTATGAATAAAAAGAAAAATATTCTGCAAATCTCTCTGTTTATTGAAAAAATTTCGGGGAATACTAGTGCTATGACTACTCGGCAAAGCTCGGCAGACTACTCAACAAAATATATGAAAAAATTCCAAACTGTACCAACTTAGTTGGTCGACGAGGAGAAAAATTCCAAACTGTACCAACTTAGTTGGTCGATGGGGAGAAATATTCCTAAAAATGCCAACCTGTTTGGCTAGGAAACGAAATATTCCAAACTGTACCAACTTAGTTGGTCGACGAGGAGAAAAATTCCAAACTGTACCAACTTAGTTGGTCGACGAGGAGAAATATTCCTAAAAATGCCAACCTGTTTGGCTAGGAAACGAAATATTCCAAACTGTACCAAATATGGTTGGTCGGGGATAAAAACCCACTAACTGTAGTTGGTCGATGGGGAAAATTTATCGACCTTGGTTGGTCAGACACATTTTATGAAAAAGACAAAAATTTACCAAGTATGGTTAGTCGGGGATCAACTCTCACTAACTATAATTGGTCGACGAGCACAATTTAATAACCTTGGTTGGTTGGAAAATTTTTAAACATAGTTATATTCATTACTTGATTATTGAATTATGGAGTAACATTACTGATACTTGTAACTTTTCTACTAAGTTGGTCGATGAACAACACTATTATTATCTTTTTAACAGATATGCATAAATGTAAAATGTTGGGTATTTACAAGACAATAGCAATTAAGATTTGCAAGCAATAATGAAACTTTTTCATTAAAATTCAAAATAAATTACATTGATGATAAAAGGAAAGTTACATTGATATGTATACATTAAAAACTCCTATTCTATTGGTCTTTTCCCCTCAGCTTTCGATACAGGTTCCTCGCCAGCAGGCGGATCATTTAAAGACTGAGGAGAATTGATGAAGTTCAAATCCTTCAGCATCCTGACGTTCATCACAAAAGGTCGATCTAATAGATGCTCGGGACGAGATACCTCGATTTGAGAATGAAGATTGTAGTCACCGAGGTATTTTGAAATTAAGCTCCGAGGAATGGCACGAGCTGGGATCCATTCCATGTCCAGATTATACGGTGGTACATGCAAGTCGAGCACCCAGGGATCATGGTAGTCCCATAGATAGTGTCCTTGTTCGAGCTTCAGCACACCTAAGGCGTTCAGCCAACCTTGCTTGTAGCCCTCATTATTGGCATTCTGGATACGGTCGTCCAAGTGAAATAATGCCTCGTTGTATCCAGCCATCCAAAACTCCCTGGGATGTTTGTGGAATTGATACGTTAGCCTTTCAAGCTTCTCGTGGAGACTATTGACAAAAAGTTCATTAGTCTCCATCACTGATATCTTTGCAGAGAGTTGTTTTTCCAGGTCTCGAATCTTCTTTGACATATCGAATAACGCCTGGTTCTTCGCCTTTAGTTGGAAGGCCTGGTTCTCTAAGGCAGATGCTGTCCTCTGTTCCTCGACCATAACCTGAACTGCTCTTCCTCGTCCCCGAGGAGCTCTTGCCCGTCCTCGAGGAGATGTGGAAGTGCTCGACCTCCTCAATGTGTCCAACTCTTGCCTCAATTTGACATTCTCAACCTCTAAAAATGAAAATCCCTCGTCAGTCACTGGGATTACAGCTATTGAAGAAGAGGCTGCAGACTTCAACTGTGCTAGCTCTTTCTGCAAATTGTTATTCTCTTGCTCCAGCAGCTCGGCAATCTGTCTACATGCTTCAACTTCACCCTTTAGGGTTCTCTCCCTGACATCGTACCCAGCAAGAAGCTTCTCGTAGCCCTTCTCGGCAGAAAGCTGCTGATACCTCTTCTCATACCCCTCATACAACAGGGCAGTTGATTCCTTGTACTGGTTCTGAAGATCTTCTAGGGTACATTGAAGATCCTCGATCATTTCGTAGTAAGCCACATTATTGGCCACAGCTCGATCAAGTAAACACTTCAGGTACTGATAGGCTTCGACTGCCTGTTCTGGAGCATCCTGGCCAAGGATGTCGGCAACTTCTGATGCACTCAGGTCTGTGTGACCAGCCTTATAATATTCATGACATTACTGCATCAGCTTTGTATCATTGGCAGATAGCAGATCCATCCTGGCCAGAAACTAGCAGAGAAAGAAATAATAATCATCAATAAGAAGATCAAGACAGTAAAAATAGAAAAGAGACAATCGTATGGAAGAAAACTCAAATTTTATTAGATCATAGTACAGAGTTACAAAGATCTTGGTTACATTTGACAAAGAAGAAAAATAGAAAGAGAAAACCGAACAACACTACACCTTTTCCTTATCTCCCAAAACCTTCTCGGGAGGATGGGAAGAGGAGCAGGTTGCTCGGAGGGAATTGTGACTTGCTCGGTGAGCACCAACTGCTGCTCGGAAGAAGAAACTCCTTGATCAACAGCATGCTGACTGGTTAGGGCATTCTCTCCCATTACCATTGAAGATTCTTCAGAGGTAGCTTCGTCCTCTTCTAATTCTTCTTGAGTAGGAGGGGGACCAGGGATGTGTCTCTAGAAGAGCTCGGATGACTCGTCGACCTTCAATTCCTGAAGGGCAGCAACCCATCCGTCCCTGAAATACTTTACACTGCCATAATCCACTTGAGAGACCATGGCAGCACATCCCTTATCCCAACCTTTGTCCCAGCCAGAACTGAAGGACTTCTTCACGGTAACTTTCCTTTTGGCCTTCTCCAAGGCGAGCTTCTCGGACAACAAAACATCAGCAACTTTCAATTTTTGTTCAGCTTCCTCTTTCTGCCGAGTTACTTCCTGGAGTTGGACCAACCTCTCCTCAGCAACCTTGAGTTTATTTTCAAACTCCTCAGCATCCTTGAGCTTCACATCAATCTCTTTATTAGCCTTCTCCAAGGCATTCACTTTCTTCTCCAAATCCCTGGAGGCCTCAGCAACCCGAGTTTTCTCCTGCTCGGAGGAAGCAAGTTTATTCTCCCAAACTGCCTTATCAGTAGTGTACTTCTGGCGAGATTCCTCCAAGGACTTGGTAGCTTCTTCCAGAGCTCCCTCCACACTGGACGAGGAGCAAGAAGCCTTGATTGCTTCATCCTTCTTGAGGATTATGTTGAAGCAGCTCGTCAACTGTAAACAGAAAAAGAAAGCAAAGTCAGAAACAGATATGAGAAAGAACAAAGGAAAATATGAAAAGTTCAAAGTAAAGGTACTTACTAAAGCAAGATGACGAGCAACCAAAGAATTAACCATATCCCGAGTAAGGTTATCTTCATTACCTTGCACCTCGGGAATGGTCAAGGACTTTATCGAGCTCATGTCAGAGCTCGGGGGAACAGATGTAAGAACCTTAGTCCCAGCAGCAGGGGGCTGAATGGTGGCGTCAGCCAAATTAACCGAGGAGCTCTTCTTCAGTCTCCTCGGGGAAACAGGTACAACCAAGGAAGAATCCTTGGTCGGTGATATCACAATCACCTTTCCAGGAGCAACAGAGCTGCTCGGAGCCACTGCGGGCTTGTCAACAACCTTCTCGGAGATTTTTGCTGGAGCAGTTGAAGGAACTACACCAGTCTTCTTTGTCCCCTCCTTTGGGACATCAATCCTGACCCTTTTTACTTCCCCAGAACCGGAAGCAGTTTTCTCAAACAGAGCAGGAGTCCTTCTCTTCTTCATCTTTTTGCTCAACGGAATGTGAGATTCTGGTGAAGAACTTGCAGAGGGTGGTACTGGCTCTGTTTCACTGATCACTGGACGAGCAGTGAAAGAAGTTGTATAGCTCTTGTATTGGAGGAGATAGGAGGCTGATCGAATGTGCTCGTCAGCAATCCTTTGATGTAGACCCCAGATAAGTCCCAAATGCCTTATATTGACATCTGTTTCTCTTGGGCACTTTCTCTTGCTATCAACTGCAAATAAACATACATTGTTATCAGTAACACATTTTATCAAACACAAAACAAACATGATTTCAAGATGAATAAATAAATAAAAACAACCTATCCCATTGCCATAAGAAGGGCATCTGGGACCCTGGTAAACCTCATCTCCGATTAAAGGAGGATGTTGCCAATTTTTTACAACAACTCCATGTTCAAAATAATCCCTGTTGGCATCAGGGAAATTGACTACTAAAGCTCTATTTATAAACCTAGTTTTTAAATAATAAATATTATCATTAACTGCCCATCTATAGCAGTATATAATATCTGGAAGTCCTATACGAGTTCCATGCACTTGATTTAATTTATACACCCCATTAACTATTCTCCATGTGTTGGGGGCTATTCGTGCAGGAACAACATCAAAGTACTGACAAAATGCCAGACACAGAGGATTTGGTGGAAAAGAAAATCCACACTCAGTAAAAAAGAGACTGGGGAACCAATGTCCCTCAGCCAGATTGAAATAATTAGAAGGCTCAGAAAGCTCTTCTAATACAACCCAAGAAGGAATGGAAAAATCAGATCGAAATTTGTCAAGAGACTCAACTGGGTAAACCATGATGATGAATTAAAAGAAATGAAGAAGAAGAAAGAGGATCTTACAGAAAAAAGACTGAAGCTGTTGACAATGAACGACGGAAGAGATGAACGCACAAGAGAGTAGAAGACAATGAAAAACTCAAAGATAAAAATCTGAAAAGATAGAAGACGATGGGAGTCTCTGTGAAGTTTAAATACTTTGCCTTGGGAACTGGCGAAGTAATGATTACAAAAAGGACGATTACATTACCGGCGGCTAAAAAGGCATTAAATATTGTCGCGGGAATCAAAGCAAACAACAACGGCTAAAAAGGCGAAAAGCGACGTGGAAACCGAAGCGAGCAGAAAAGTCCAAAAAAGCATGATTCTACGAATTGGGATAGAGAAATAAATACAAGGGATATGATCCTAAAAATCAGGAAGAACTATTTAAAGCTACCGAATTCCGAGAAAGAATGTTCCATACTCCTCAAAATTCGAACTATGAAACATTGGGGGCTTCTGTTGATACCAAATTTAATCTGCTGACTTGGACCAACCATATGAAGACACGTGGCTATCTACATGACAACTATAAGCACTTCTAAGATGATCATACGCTCCGAGGAACTTTTATGCTCCGAGGAACAAGACCCCTCCGAGGAACTCTTATGCTCCGAGGAACAGGACCTCTCCAAGGAACTCATTAGCACCGAGAAGCTCAGGCGATCCGAGCTACTCAGGCGGTCTGAGCTGCATCTCGAACAAAGCATTAATAGCTGGATAACCAACAGTTCAACTGGTTCATTAAATGCTTATCATTCAGACGCACACGCAAAGAGGGCATTAAATGTATTACCCTTTCATATGTATATCATTAAGTGTATTACCCTTTCACATTACAGCCTCAGGGCTATAAATACATTGTACAATCCTCATTGTAGGGGATCGAATTCTGAATCCAAACCTTGGGATCCAGAACGCAAATTCTTGTAATCGAGCATATCCAAACACCCAGCAATAAAATAACAGTGGACGTAGGCCATTCACATAAGGCTGAACCACTTTAAAATCTTTTGTCTCATTTATTTATCTGTGATTGAATAATTAGAGTGATCTAATTTTTTACGTCAACAATACCCTTACTTACCTCTACACTTGAGTTGATATTATTTTGTAGGTATTTTAAGGTTTTGACTAACTTGGCTTTCAACAACGACATACAAAAAGCAAAGTTATCAAATGGCGTCGTTGCCATTATTGGGATTGTGAAGCTCGAAACGGATTTAATTTTGTAGTTCATTTATTTTTTGTATCATCTTTGGATTTTATTAGAAGGCTTGTATTAGGATTATTCTATTCTTTGCTTGTATTGCGGTGCATAGAGACACCTTTATTTTGTTTTTCATTTTAAAAACTTGTAAATCGAAGGGAAGTGTGATAGGAAAACCGGACAAGGTAGATAGAGGGCATCCATTGGCGAGGATTTAAAAGCCTCTCTATCTTGGGTCGGTAGGACTCCCGGGGACGACTGAGATAGGAGTAATCTTCCCCCGGTCGACTCAAATTTTTTGGCACCCCGCGGCATAAAAAACGTGGGAGGTACATTTCTTACACCCTCGCGCCTCTCCTGTTAGCGAGTCAGTTATTGTGTGTGCTCTTGTGTGATTTTATTCTTGCATTTATTTTTTGAATGGTGTGATGAATTAAATTACCAAGACCTACACCCGGTCACTCACGAGAAGGGATTTCATCACCCGACTCACTCGCTTACCATTGTGTGCTACCCTAGCCATCACTAAATTTAAAATGAATTAACTAGGTAGCCCACTAGGAGAAAATTTTTCAAAGGCGACCACAAATTTCCGTGAATTTTTATCACCCACGGAGTTAATTAAAATTTGACTACCCCTTTCACAAAATTTAAAGATAAAAATTGGCTACGTGCTAGTTAAGAAATTTTCTTGATTTGTGTGTGTGTCCAATTCCATTTTCGGTAGTCGATTTTAGTTAGTTCGTCCAAATCAAGAGTCCATATTTTTCCCCACCTTTTCTTCCACAAAAATCCAAAAATATTTTTTTTCCTTTATTTTTCCAAAAAATCCAAAAATATTTTCTTCTATTATTTTTTCCAAAAATATTTTCTTTCTTTCCTTTTTAGAAAAATTCAAAAATATTTTCTTTCCTTTTGAAAAAAAAAATCCAAATTTTTTTTTTCTCTCCACATGGCCGAAGAACGTCCTTTACGGGACTACTTTGATCATTTTCCATTGACACACGACACGTGTGAGAGTTATCCCGAGCCATCTCTTTATGATATTTTTAGCGGTTTCACTTCTCTCACGAGTGTCATAGATACTCTTGACCCGTTCATGAACGCACCTCCTATTCCATCACCCTCGGTGTCAAGTGTCGACGTGCCTCATCCTTTGTTGTGCACCTACTATTATTATGACGATCACATGTCCCATGAGTGACCTTATATTCCATATCCATCCGAACCCACCCTGGAACATGTGTGTCCATATGACACTGTTTCGGAACCCACCTCGGCCCATTATCCCGATACACCTAATCCCGAGTTGTGGGAGTACCCGACCTATTCGTGGAGGCCTGATCACCCTTCCACGCAATCCGTATCCCAACCCGATGTTGTGGATCCTCACACGTTCCAACGGTCGTTGTGGAAACCTTGTACACCCATTCCCGATCAGTTCCCTCACTACGCACCCAATGAGTATCAACCAATTGTCCATCACGAAAGCGATCCTTTCGTGTATGATGAACTTGGCCCCACTCCACAAACTTCATTTGAGTATTCTTCGTATAGTCCTGATAATAGCGCTTTGTGTCCGCCTCATTCGCCACCACCACCCATCACTCCACCACCATCATCCACCTCCACTCTCGAAAGCCTCTTGCAAAAGTTCATACTTGAGCAAGAGCACGCCACTCAAATTCAAACTTAAGCTCTCCAAAGGCTTGAACAAAGGTTAAATGAATTGGAGTGTGCGAGAGAGTCGAACATTACCATGGCCCCACCCATCGTTGCAACCGAGTATGACGATGATGTGTCCTCTTGTGACACAGATTTTGAGTGTGACCAACCCTACCACCCCGAGAATCTTGAAGTTGAGACCATTCCATGGTCCGGGTCTCAAGTCGATAATTGTGTTGACTTACCTTTCGATAGTGAGACTAATCCAATCCCACCATGTCCAAATGAACCCATTATTGCGGTTCACACTCCTGTAATATCCAATAATATGCCCGAGCTTTTACCTTATGCCCCAATTGCCTATGTCTCTGACATGACCATATCTTTTAGGTTCGCTCCGGCTACGAGTGCTAACCATTGTACCGAGATAGCGTCAGAGATGGTTCCCACCTCTCTTCATATGGATCCTACCCCATCATATTTGGCTTCCTTTGAGCCGAATATTGATATTGATTCATCTATCTCGGATCTTAATGCCTCGTTAGACCCTTTCACCACATCGGATGGCGACATAATGGTGGATAAGTTGATCACTCACTCGTTTATTTCCACACTTCCTCATGCGAGTTCCCTTGTGGATCACTCCGCGCCTCATGAGGAGTGTGTGTTTCCCACTCTTGAGTTGGATAATCTTCCTCCGCCATTTATCCCACCTGATCCACCATTTGTCCCACCCAACCCACCCATTATCCCTTCCACACCACCACCTGGTTTGGATCTTGATTTTACACAGTTCATGTTTCCATCTATATTTTTTTATCCTCACCTGCAACCATCCACCACCCATGAGAGTATATGTGGTGATACTATCCACTTCCGTGACACCGAGCTTGTTCCTCTATGCACACCACTTCCTTGTGGTGTTGATTTTTTCCATCAACAACTCCCTGGCGTGTCACAGCGCGACCATTATCATCGCCCATTCATAGAATGGTCGTGTGATTTTTATGAGTCCCAACCCATTCCCATTACCACACCTTTTTGCCTCCCTCACCAATTGGAGCACCATGCTTATAGGGACCTTGTTGCCCTCACCTTTTGGCTCAATAAGGCCCAAGACCGATAACTATTCACCCTCACCTTTACCCTAATACCCACCCACCCTTGGTCCACCGATGCTTTGCATCGTGTGATGCACTTTGCCATACAGGTGCATTGACCCGTTTTAGCCATTATCCAATAAGACTGGCGCTTCAGTCTTGTTTGGGGGTGATTCTCATCACCCAATTTTTCTGCCACCCCGC
The DNA here is from genome assembly GCA_949130495.1 of Sambucus nigra. Lineage (NCBI taxonomy): Eukaryota > Viridiplantae > Streptophyta > Magnoliopsida > Dipsacales > Adoxaceae > Sambucus > Sambucus nigra. The sequence continues at coordinate 125,064,281 of OX422218.1, forward strand.
GCCATCATAGATCCTATCCTTAGGGTGAGATTTCATCGGTCTGGCTGAAGACATTAAACTTAGCGCTATCGAGAGGCAGCCCGCGTTTCTTGTACTAGTATGATCCTGTTTGGGGGTGGTGTTTTCACATCACCCTATGTTTTACCATGCTTATAGACTTGTACACATTTTTTTTCTTATCACTTATTTAGGTTTATTATTGGTGATATCTTTCCACGTCATTAGCGGTTAATTCTGGTAGTCTCTTTCCTACCTTTCGCTCTCAATTTTAAAAATCATTTTACTTAACATCGAGGACGATGTTCCTTTTTGTTTGGGGGTGAAGAATTTTTTCAAAATCGTACCTCTTTTGAAAAATTTTGATTTTTGAACCTGATTTTTAAAATTTCGTGCACTTTCTTTCATCTCATTTATTAATGTGAATTTTCAATCATCCGTCCTTTTAAGTCTAGGAATCAAGCTAGAGAATATTTTTTCTAATAGCTTATGTAATACACCATGAATTTCTATACTCAACAAAAATTTACGTACTTATCACGTCAATACGGTTTAGAGTTGAAGAGTACTACAATTCTAAAGAGAACCTTAAGGATCACTAGTGGAGACTTTAACTTTTGAGTTCGTGCCTTTTACCCTTTCAGAGTGTTTTACGCAATCTCCAATTCACAAGTTGATTCCACTTCTTTTGGGTCTGCACTTAAATTGTTGCATGATCTCATTATCTTTCATAGAATTTTGGCTTGATCACTGAGAACAACATCATTTTCGAATTGTACGAAATGCGTGTCTTGAAATTTGTCCCGATCACTAGGTTTTCATCCATACACCTACCACTTTTCCATATCACATTTCCATTTACTCACCCATTATATTTCCGTTCACTTCACCCATATTCTTCCATATATTTCCCACACCATCCATATACATACCGCACCTCATTTCATATATCTTCCATCATTTCAAATAAAAGAGTGTGATTTCAAATGTAAATGTCTTCATTGTTGGTTTGAAAAGAGAGAGGAAAAAAAAGGAGAAAAACAGAAAAATAGCAAAAATAGAAGAAAAAAAAAAGAAGAAAAGAAAAAAGAGAAAAGAAAAGAAAAAGAGTTTGTAGTCAGTAGTTAGTTGTGAAATAAAGACATTTGTTCTTCATAGTACACTCTTCTCAATCTTATCGCATTTCCATCCATTTTTATATTCATCATTTCACACATTCATCATACACCATCCTCCATCATATCACCATCCTACCTCATATCATCATATCCTTTCCATCTCATTTTCCCCTCACCCACAATCATCCATGTTTTCCCTTAGGTGTTCGGGCAAATGAAAGTCGACGTGGTGAATAACTCGACGTTCTCACTATAGTGATTAACATTCTTTCATGAGATCACTTTTCTTTCTTACTGTTCGTTCTTTCTTATGTGTGTGTGAGACTTTTGAACTTGTTTACATTTACTCACCTCCTCACGGACAAGAGCGATACACTAACCCTAATCTCGAGAGTTCATTTGAGAGAGATATATCCGTGAGATTTGAAGTCGAAGCGTTGATTCCGAAGAGGCAATATAGGAATTACTCTTGTGAACCTCGCCCCGTTTTGACTGATTCACACTACACACGTTGAGTTCTAGGAAGGATGTGCCTTGAGTATTTACTTAGTTAAAATTTTTACACTTCTAGCTTGTATTTCTGAAAATATTTCTCATGAGATGGATTGTACGATTATTCTACGTCTAATAAGATATTGACTGTCTTCCAATATATTTTTGCAAATAAGAATTTTGTGGGTATATTCCCTGCAAACCCTCATGAGACACAACTCGTTCTGTAGGACAACCTATAGGTTTAAAGGCTTGTTGCACATGCTAAGTGCAATCGAAAGTGCCCACGAAAGTGGTACACTTTTGATTTCTTATCTTTCTCTTTCTCTCTATCTTATTGCTCGAGGACTAGCAACGCTCTGTTTGGGGGTGGTGTGATAAGCACCCAAAACTGTATAATTTATACCCCAAATAGACGTACTTTAGTTGCTAATTCTCGGCAATATGGGTCTTATGTGCTTAAATGTTTATCTTGGAGGTAAAATGTCCATTTGCGATGTCAAAACCTATATATCGAGGCAGATGCGTGTTTTATGGAGCTAAATACCCAATCCCGTAACCTCACCCGAGCCCTAACCTACCCTAAACCTACCCCGAACCCCGCGTGTGTCTAATTTGTCCATTTTTAATATTTTTTATATTTAGTTTGAGTCATTGTTATTTTTAGGATTTACTTTTGATTTATTTTGTATTTTCTAGGTTTTGTTTCCAATTTTCTATTTTATCTTTAGTAATTTTATTTCTATTAGTTTCTAGTTTTATTAGTATTAGATTTTTCAGGATTTCTTTTATTTTTTAATTTTATTTGATTTTACATTTATTTATGATTTTAGTTTTAGTTTTATTAGATTTTATTTTTATTTTTTTATTTCCATTTCTATTTCTATTTCTATTTTATTTTTATTTTATTTTTAATTTGAGTCTTTATTTTATTATTAGAAGTAGGATTTTTATTTTAGATTTTTAGTTTTATTAGTTTTAGTTTTTTTTAGTGTTATTTTTATTTAAGTCCAAATTAAACACAGACACCTCACTAACCTACACACACTCATACCATACACTAGCCTACACTCTTACACCTAAACATACCCCCTCACCCACACATTATCCCATGCACCTCACCTACACCCAAACCCCACCAAAACTCATCTTCAACCTCTCACCTTCTCTCTCCTCTCCCTCCATTAAACAAACATAACCCATTTACCTTTTCTCTTCCCTAGCCACCATTAAACCCAACATCACACACTCTCTCACTTTCTCCATCTAAACCACCCCTATACCCCCTTGACCCGCCGAGAAACCCGTCGGCGCGACGGAAAAACATAACCCCATCGTCGTTCAGCAGCTCCGGCGGCGACTGCTTCGGCCTATCCCGGATCCCATCTCCGGTCAGAAACAGAAACTCCGACCTCATCCTCCATTCGACACCGAAACTCAAAACCGTCCCAACCGGGAAGACCATAACCTGCACCCATTAGCCCTTACAACCCGGTCGTGGACTTCACCACTACCGCCGCTGCCCCGATGGCGCCCCACGCCGGAACCTGCGCGATCCAACCCCTACCCCGCTGCCCGTCGCCGGCCATCAACACCAGACAACCCTCAAGTCTCCACATGCGAACCCAACTCCGGTGACGATGAATCCACGGGCACCCACCAACACGAAACCCATGGCAAACCCAGTTTTACCTGAGTTAAATTTCATCCCATCAAACACCATGCCTAACCTTGAATCCATTAAAACCCAAATCCTACTTCAACCATGACCCATTACCCATTTTCAAAGCCAAAAACGTGACCTGCCAAAAAGCCAACACTAAACCAAAATTAAAACAAAGTCCCCACTTGTGCACATGTGTTAAATCCTCTTTTAACCCCAATTCCTAAAATACCCCCAACTACCAACTTTAACCCCAATACCGATTATACCCTTGTAACAAATTAGATTTTTTTCCTCTACCATTTATTCTCACACCTCACCATTCCCATGCACACTAAAGTCCATTACCCACAATACCCCCATGCTCCATGCACCTACTATTTAAAGAGAGTTGAAGACCATTTTAAAAGGAAGATGGAATAAAGAGTAGAGAAACCCTAGAGAGAGAATTAGACAGAGAAGCACCATTTTTGTTTTTAGAAGTTTAGTTTTTTTATAGATTAGAAAAAAAAGAAATTTAATAAATTGAGTGTTGTAATTAATTGAGATGATGGAAGAATTAAAGAATTAATGCAAATGAAGGCAATTTTGGTTTGATTACTCCTCTCTAATTTTCATTTATGCTCTTATTTGATTATATTTTTTATTGGATGATGATTATGGAGGGCTAATCACCCTATTCAAGGGATGAATTAAAACCCTCATGAATCCAATTTGATTTAATTGCAAATTCTAATTTTGTTAGTTTCATTTGATTAGTAAATTTAATTCCTACTTATTTTCACATTGAGAAATGAAAAATCATCCTTGAGAAAGGAATGAAAATTGTATTGTCATTTGATCATTTGATTCAAACTAGAGATATGCTTATCACTTGATTTAAATGTTAGTATAATTTTCATCTACTCTTGTTTTTACTTTGTCTAATTAAAATTAGTTTGGTAAATTGATCCTAGCGGGTGATTTATTTAATTGATTTTAATTCATTTAGAGTAGTGCTTGTGGGGATTAAACTTACTTTTCTAAAAGAATATTCAATTAATTCATTAGTGTAATGAGAATTAGCTTTTGAATTATATGAATAGTTTGGAAATTGATGAAATTAAAATAGTGCAAGTTAGATAAATTTGTGTGAATTGAGGGTGGATTTTCCATCCTTTGAAAATTTTCTCTCATTTAGTTACATCTCACTCACTAGTTTATATTTTTCATACTTTTATTTTAGTCTGATTACCCCTTTTCATTTAGTTATTAGTTAACTCATCCTTAACCACCATATTGTTTTAATATTGAAAAAGCTAAAAAAAATAGAAAAGTGAAAAAGCACAAAAAGAAAATAAAAAGTGAATTACAATTAAATTTGTTCCATTTGCTTTACAACCTTGAAAGTGGATTGATACCCTTACTTACCTCTACACTTGAGTTGATATTATTTTGCAGGTATTTTAAGGTTTTGACTAACTTGGCTTTCAACAACGACATACAAAAATGCAAAGTTATCAGTGACCAGATTGAGCAATTATTGGGGCAGGGGTTTATCCGTAGGAGTACTTTGTCATGGGGTGCTCCCATATTATTTGTTAAGAAGAGGGATGGATCGTTGAGGTTATGTGTTGACTACCGGGAGTTGGATAAAGTCACAAAACAGAACAAATACCCGTTTCCTCAAATCGATGACTTATTCAACCAGTTGAGATGAGCGGCTTTCTTCTCGAAGATTGATTCGAGATCGGGATACCATAAGCTACGTATCAGGGATCAGGACGTGTCGAAGACTGCCTTCTTAATGAGATATGGTTCATATGAATACAGGGTTATACCTTTCAGGCTAACCAACGCCCTAGCAGTGTTCATGGACTTGATGAACAGGGTGTTCAGAGAGTTCTTGGACCAGTTCGTCATCGTATTCATAGATGGCATTGTGATTTACTCACAGAACGAGGAGGATCATGCCGAGCAATTGAGGCAAGTTTTGCAGACACTGCGCCAGCATGAGTTGTACGTAAAATACGAGAAATGTGGATTTTGCTTGAAGGAGGTACAGTTCTTGAGGCATATCATCTTCGATAGAGGGATATCCGTGGATCAGGGGAAGGTGTCAGCGGTCAGGGAGTGGGGATAGCCCACGACACCAATCAAGATACGTAGTTTCTTGGGCTTAGTCGGATACTATAGGAGACTCATTCGAGGGTTTTCAAAGATAGCGGGTCCGTTAACACACCTGGCTCGCAAAGGGGTGTCGTTTATTTAGAGTGACGCCTGTCAGTTAAACTTTAATGAGTTGAAAGATAAGTTAACCTCAACACCAGTGTTAGAATTACCCAAGCCGGGAGTGGAGTATCTAGTCTACACTGATGCATCCTTGTTAGGACTTAGAGGTGTACTACAGCAGGAGAATCGGGCTATAGCTTATGCTTCCCGTAAGCTTAAACCTCACAAGAGGAACTACCCCACCCACGATTTAGAGCTAGCGACGGTGGTGTTTACACTTCGAATTTGGAGACATTACCTCCTAGGGGAGAAATTTCATTTATTCACGGACCACAAGTCATTACAGTACCTCGTTACGCAGAAGGAGTTAAATGTGCGTCAACGTCTGTGGCTTGAGTTTGTGAAGGATTATCAATTTGATATCCAATACCATCCGGGGAAGTCTAACATAGTAGCAGACGCGTTGAGCCGTAGGTCAGTCAATGAGGTGGCCGAGGTGTGGAAAGCGAAATGGAAGGAGTTAGGGAACCAGGATTCGGTGGTTCGATCATTTATGTTTGTGATGACGGTTACGCCCAAGATTATTACGAGAATAGTACAGGCTCAGGCAGATGATCCCTTCTGCCAAACTCAGATAGTGAAGTTTCTAGCCGAGGGGGCTGAGTCTTATATTGTGGGTTCAGATGGGGGTCTACGTTTCAATGGGAGATTGGTTGTTCCTGAGGGTGAAGATTTGCGACACAAGGTAATGATGGAGTCACACGGTTCCTGATTTGCGATACATCCCGGTGGGGATAAGATTTACCAGGATATGGGTAGACAATACTGGTGGAGCGGGATGAAGAAGGATATTACCGAGTTCGTTTCGAAATGTGCCACCTGTCAGCTAGTAAAGGTGGATCATCAGAGACCGACGAGACTTCTGTATCCATTAGAGATTCCTATGTGGAAATGGGAGAGCATTTCTATGGACTTCATCACGGGATTACCCACATCGCAAAGGGGTCACGATTCGGTATGGGTGATAATGGATCGGCTGACCAAGGTAGCCCACTTTCTGTCAGCCAGGACAGACTACACCACGGGACAGTACGCCCAGATATTTATAGCAAAAATAGTGAGGCTCCACGGAGTACCTCTCAATATCGTGTCTGACATAGATAAGGTGTTTGTGTCTCGATTTTGGGAGAGTTTTCAGGAGGCGTTGGGTACCGAGTTACGACTGAGCATAGCCTATCATTCGCAGACGAATGGTCAGACCGAGCAGACGAATCAGATGTTGGAGGACATGTTACCTTTGTGCATCATTGATTTTGGCGGAGGCTGAGAGCAGTACCTTCCACTGGTGGAGTTTTCCTATAACAACTCCTACGAGTTTACTATCGGTATGGCTCCATTCGAGGCACTATACGATAGACCTTGTCATTCCCCAGCATGTTGGCTAGAGGTGGGGGACAATAATTTACTTGGTCCGAAAGTGAGTCAGGATACTTAGGCGAGGATAGAGTTGATACGGAGTCGTATTCGGGTTGCTCAAGATCGACAGAAGAGCTACGCTGATGCCAAACGGTATTTTCACGAGTTCAACATTGGAGATCAGGTGTTACTTCGGGTGTCTCCTATGAAGGGAGTTATGCGTTTTGGGAAGAAGGCAAAGTTGGCGCCTAGGTATGTAGTGCCATTCCCCATTATCGAGAGGATTAGACCAGTTACTTATAGACTTGAGTTATCGGAGCACTTGCATAGAGTCCATGACGTGTTCAATATCTCTTCGCTGAGGAGATTTCTTCGAGATGATTTGGCCCACACCCACATTGCGTTGGAGGGGATAGACTTACAGCCTTATAGCTCCTACGAGAAGGGGCCAGTTGCTATTCTAGACCGTAGCGAGAGGAAGTTGAGATAACAAAACAGTACCACTAGTACGTGTTCAGCGGTGGCACCATAATATTTAGGAATCAACCTGGGAGTACGAGGATGACATGCGTGAACGTTATCCAGAGTTATTCTTGCCAGGTATATATATATATATATTCTTTACCAAATTTCAGGACGAAATTCTGTTATTAGGGGGAAAGTATGTAATACCCCGTATTTTTATGCATATTTATTTTTATGAAATTATGGAAAATGGGGATTAATTAAATTAAAGGTAGAAAAATTTAAATTGTAATTAATTCGACTTTATGATAATAATTACTAGCGTGATGAGAGTTAGTAGTTATTGAAATAATATTATGATCGGGGGATGAGATACACGACAGTTATGTTATAAATATTTGGGACGCGTATGAGTCGCGTCACTAGTATGTATTTGGGAGTTTAAAAGGTAAATTATTTTTGTATAACTCGGATGACTATTTTGAGTGCGCGAGAGTGTCCGGAAGGGTCTAAATAGTTAGAAAACACTACTCGAGTATTTTATTTAGAGTCCGGGGCTTTTTAACCCAAAACGACACCCCGAAGGGGTATTTTGGTCTTTAGGGATTTTTAGGTAATTAAATGGACGAAAATTGGGTTTAATTAAAGAATTTAGGGTTAGTGGCTTGTAAGTTTCAACCTATGTGAGAAAGAGAGAAAAAGAGAGAGAGAACCAAGGAAGAAGAAGAAGACTCCATTAGAGCCCTAAACCAGGAACTTAAGCTTTCACACTAAAAAGTACACCAGCACGTAGATCGTGTCAAGTGGATCGTTCCCATACCAATTTCAATCCGCGAATTGAAGTTTATTTTAAGGCAAGTGATTATCTTGCTCTTTCTCTTAGCATTTATTATTCTTGTTAACATATGTTGAGGTTTTAAAACTATTAATATCAAAATTGGTTTACCTATGATGAGATTGTGTAGGAATCTTAGAAACTTGATGGGGGTTTGCATGTAGAGGATTTTTCCCGTTATTAGGAATGTGAAATTTGGTGAATTAGATGTTAAAATCACGAAATAAAAATGGGGCGTTAATAGATTAATAATTCTGGGTTTATGTTAATATGACTCATTGGAAAAGTTAGGAATTTATTGAATTTATTTGATGATTAGAAGGATTTGACCCCTAAACTATGCTAAGAAGTGTTCTAGGGTGACTTAGAGTAGTTTGGAAACATTATACTTAGGTTGGAATGGGTTTAGGTTGAGATTGAAGAGGAGAAAATCTGGAGAAAATGAACCTTGAAGATGTACTGGGCAACTTTGGAAATTTCGTTAGAAGTCAAGCCCAGGTCGTTCTAACGACCTCGTTCGAACGAGACTTCTAACGAGATTCCAGTGGACCTTCTAACGAGTTTGGTAGTTCGTTCAAAGTGTGTGTGTGTGTGTGGGGGGGGGGGGGTCCTTCATTCGAACCACCCTTGTTCGAACGATCTCATTCGAACGATATTTCCTGGGTCTTCTAACGAGATTCCAGAATGACTCTTAAGGCCCTATTTTTGTTTCAAACTTCTCGTAGGCTTATTTAAATGAGTGTTAGACCTATATGAATGTCGAGTGACTTAAAATTTATAATTATTAGTGTGCGGAGAATATGTCGACCCTCGGAAGGTATGCAAATTCTTAGAATTAGAGATATGCGAAAATACAAGGGAGAATATATACAAATAAGGTACGGGGTATAATATGGGATATATTATACGTACTGCGAATACTAGGCTACGAGAAAGCCAATGAATTTATATAAGTTGTGTGTATGCTTATTGCTCAAAATATTATGTGTGTGACATACCTAGCTACTGACTATCGAACGGAGGTTAACGCGTTGTGGACGACCGTATCTTGTGTGCCTTCAGGGGATTTAGAGTCGTACCACTAAAGCATGGAACCTAGGTACGGGCTATCCATGAGAATGATAGTGACGATGGTCGTATGGGTGCGTAGGTATGTGCGTAGCCGATCAGCTTGGGACTATGTTCGCCTCCAATAGGTGTTTGTGTTTTTATTGGTTCTCGAGAGATTGAACCTGTTGTCCTCTATGCGTGAGCGTTGAAATGGGACTAGATAGCCGACTATGCGTAGCACTAAGTGTTTCTCAACGAGGGGTGAAATATTGCTATATATATATATATATATATATATATATATATATATATATACACATAAAGAGAATAATGTGTGTATACCGAAATCCTGTTTGGTGTCATATGTTGATGACTCTATTTTTAAATGTGTACTTATGGTATTATCAGCTGGACATTTAGAAGAATATGAGAATAAACTAAAGTAATTCTAAACCTATATCGAAATCTTAAGTACGTTGGCTTTGAGTTATTTAGGGAGTCTTTCTAGCATAATAGTATGTACTTAGTAGCCAGTCAGGGTATCATGACTAGTATGGGTAGTTAGACTCGTTAGGTGTGCACACTAGATCGAGGGGTAAGTATCTCAAGTGAGTATGCTAAGTTAACTTGAAAAATAATTATGCTAATTGAATCAATTTAAGCACTTGCTATTTTAAACTATTTTCAACTCGGGCTCTGACCCATTTTTCTGTATATCTTTCTATTGTTCCATTATTTTTAGGTGCCCAGCCACAGGGACACCAGCCTTAGGAGACGCTATTCAGTTGTTGTGTTGTAGCTGCTGTGGAAACTACAGGATAATTGTTAGTAGACGACTCAGCCTATTCTCCCTTTTTCAGTTATCTATTCTGTTGGGCATGCCGTCCTTTCTTCTGTTTACATTCAGAGATTTAGTTGTTTTAAATTCTCTCTTTGATTTGATTTTCTTTTATTGGATTTGTTGTATGGGATTGTATCTGGATGTGTTTTACTCCAGTCATTTATTTTACTTTAGTTTGACTTTATTTATATTACTGTGATGCATGGTATTTGTTGGTATTCTTTTTTATATTAGTTAGTGACGAGATAAAAATTTGAACATCACCCTTTTTAAATATTAGGTGGTTAGATTTTATTAAATTAAAATTTGAGTTTTCAAAAGTGATGCATTATCTGAACCAACTTTATATTCTGAAATTAATTAATTAAGGACTGATCACCAGGTAATTAATTAGGTAGGGTGTCACATCTATACCGACTCCCGGTTGAGATAGATAAATGCCACATCACTAATACACGTTATGACACAATTAAATTATTACTATTCATTTATTAATTAAATTTCCCTAAATATTAACCATTCACTCTCCGATTAATATTTAAATAAATATTACTATAATTAATTCAATTAAATTATGACACACAAGTAATTTAAAATTTTCCCGAATTAATTCAATATTAAATGCACAGAAAATACGGGGGGGTTACATACTCCCCCCTTACCAAGGAATTTCGTCCCCGAAATTTGGTCATAACTACAACGAATAACTCTGGATACTGTTCACACATATCCTCCTCCCTCTCCCACGTAGACTCGTCAATACTGTTGTGTCCCCATCAAACTCTGACTAGTGGCACCACCTTAGATTGTAGCTTTCGCTCACTGCGACCCAAAATAGACTTGGATTTATCCTCCTATGAGATGTTTGGCTACAAATCGATCTCCTCGAGTGGCCCGTGCTTGGAAACCCTCTCAATGTCTATGGTCACCAATCTCTAACTCGATGGTCCCCGACCATACAGTGCCTCAAACGATGAGCCTATACTCCATCAGATCTACTATCTTTATGTTAGGAAATTCCTCTCCTATATGGGTGTCAATTTCCTTATTGCCAAACGCGTGACTATCTTCCGGGTAATAACCCGCATCATCCCTGACTAAGTATGTCAGACCTCAACCTTTAACTCACGGTGACGTACCCCTCCTTATGTCCCTAAAATATACGAAAGGATACAACTTACTCAATTCTCGCTGATGGACCATAACCCATTTCGGGTCCTAACAGCTCGTTATTTCCCCACATCTTATCTACCAAAGATGGATAATGAAAATTTTCCCATAAGGTCTCCCAAGGTATCACGCGGACTAAGCTGTTACGAGGCATCACACGTAACTCTACCTGTGCTAATTACTACTCCAGAATTACCCAAAAAATCTATAATGCACAATCCTCACTTCCCGTCTACCCATCGACTTATGGGCAACATGTTTAACCCAATATGTAACTCTGTACCTATCACCTCCTGACACTTTTTACCAGAGGTGGGACTGAAAGGTCTCACCCAAGTTCCCAACAATATTGGACGATACCTTGTACTGTTTCACTCCTTCCCGATAATAGTGTAACAACTCGCATAATTAAATATCGGGTGATCAGTCCTTTATTTAATTAAATCAGAATATCCAGTTGGTTCATTATCATCATCACTATCAAAAACAATTTCTTTATTAATCACTTAACATTTAATTAAGCTAAGTGCCAAAACCTTTTTCCATTTTTAATTTAATTAAAATAATTCCACGACACTGAATAATAATATGCAATAACACATCAAAACTAAATTAACTACAACAAGATTAAAATGTGACTGGAATAACTCTCCAGTTAAATTATAACATTTACACTAAATAAAATTGATATCCACAATGCTTACATAAATAATTACGACCTCTAAAATCCTGGGCGACAAGCCCTAAATGAAGTAGACGCTATAGATGAGTGAATCAACAGAAAGAAATCGTCTAAACAAAGTCCGCATCTCTTCTATTAGCTATAATCCATCGGAACATCCATAATCTATTCTGGGCATCCCTACTGTTGGATACCTGAAGTACAAGATATAGTAGAGAAGAGAATATGCAAGGAAATGGGTCAGAGCCCGATTATAAAAGATTTTAAAAATAGCAAGTGCTTAATAATTACAACTAAGCATTTATTATGTACATGTTAGTTTCTCGGGCTCTCTCTTGAGAATCCTCACGAGTGCACACCTATCGTATCTTATCATCTACCTAGTTAAGGTTCCTTCCTAACTAGTTCCCACAACATAATTCTAACCCATATCATAACCCCGTATGTCCCATACCATCCGTAATATAATTATTCATATTCATTTCTCTTCAATATGAACTAGTCTTGTTACAACCTTGGAATTAAGTTTTCACTTACATAATTAAATTCAGATTTCAATATTTACTTCAATCTACAACATTACAAAGCAGATTAAATCACAGTTTATATTTTTAATCAACAATATCACACAGAAGATTACATCTCTATATCTACAATGTCACACAGTAGATTACATCACAATATATATATATATATATATAATATCACACTAATTATATATATACTAGTACGATACCTACCTAGTCACAACAGTGGTGTGTGTATACTCTGCTATCATGTCCTGATACATAATGTCACTGTATAGAGGACTATTGATTCGACGTCTCTCACGAATCATATCGTGACACAAATATATTGGAGGCGAGCATACTCCCCAGCCAAATGGGTCACACACATACCTACGTTCCCATTTGACCATCGAACTATCATATCTCGGATAGCACATTTCCAAGGTCCTATGCTTAGGGTACGAATCTAAAATCCTCCTAAATGGGTGCACAGGATAAGACTGTCCACAACGCGAAACCTCCACCCCGATAGCAAGCAGCGTAGGTATGTCATACATACAAATAATAATATAGGTATTCATCACACGTATATAAATATAACATCCATAAGGCATTCATACAACCATATGATAATTCTCATACGTAGTATTTTTTTTATCTTTCAGATCCTACGTATTAAAGATTATGACATTACTTCTTTATTTTATATTCCTGAGCCTCAGTCATTGCTCGAAGATTAAATAAGTATTCCTTAACCTAATTCAGTATATAAATGTCTACACTCTACTTGTCCATTCATCAAAACTTCCAAAATTTTATCAATTAAACTCCTATTTCATTAGGGTTATTCTTCGAAAATTCCTCTTCCCATTATAATCATTTATTCCAACTTCTAGGATTAGTTCCATATACCTAAGGTTGTACCGGTACTTAAATGATCACCTTTTTACTGGTCCTAACCTTAAATCATCAAGTATACGATTTAAAACACAAATCTTATATTTCTCTACCGCAATTCATTCGATTAACATACGTAAATCTCCCCATTTAAATCCCATATTAATAATACTTTCGTGGGTCTTACATATAACCTACTGCCCTTCCCTAAGGCCCATTAGGTTCAAATAATCATCACAAAGGATTCCTAAAAATCTTGGGATTAAATAAAGAATTAAAAATAAACAACTTCATCTTTTCTGGGGAGGTCGATCGATCGATGGTCCTGGGTCGATCGATCGATCACCCAGATTCTGCGTTGTTTTTCCTACGGGTTTCATACTTTTTAATCATCAAAACCTTTATAAAATAATCCCAAACTCCCCAATATTTATTCCATATGATATACCAATATATATAAATGATTTCTAATAATCAAACCACCTAAAATCATCAAGAAGGTTGGATTTAAAACATACTATTTATAGAAAACTCATATTTGTATAATTATCCATGAACATCATATAAACTCCAATTTTTCTTCACCAAATGATTCCGAATTTAATATCATGAAATCCATATCATATGACATTATATATGGATAATTTTTAACATAACTAAAATCATTTAAACATCATTAACATGAATCAATATACTCAGATTCCATTTTATTCTGAAGAACTTCTAATTTTTGACTTAATCCTCAATAAGAGAGTGTAAATCCCAGATTTCTTCACAAGATAATATAAAATTCATGGAGTTTATTCTATACTCAAAAGAGATCACTCCTAAATAATATCCAATTCAAAGATCCATTTAAAATTATCACAAATTTATCTTTGTTCATGCAACTTTTCAGAATTTTCCTAACTATCCTAACATGGGCAATAGAAAAGCTAAGATTGCAATAATTAATCACTTGCCTTTAGATTTAGGTATGATTGATTGGGGATGATACTCTAATGGTGGTTATCTCTTTTTTCGGCCAATTTTCGGCAGTGGTGGTGGTGGCTCTTGGTGGTGCAAGGTTGTTGTCCTTTGGTTTCCTAGAAAAGTCTCTTCTTCTCCCATAGAAAGTCTCTCAATCTCCCGTAAACATTTTCCTCTTATTTTTGGTGAATGAACCTAAACTCTCTAATCCCTTTACTTATAAAATAAACTCAGATTTTCGAAGTTACTATTCACCTCCCTTGTAAAATGACCGAAATACCCCTCCGGGGTGTCCTTTCGGTTCCAAAGTGCCCCGAGACCCAAATCAAACACCCAAGTAGACTTTTTCGACCATTTGAACCCTTACGGACACTTTGGCGTAGTCAGAATGACCATTCGGATGACATAACAATAATTCACTTTTATTTCATTAAATTATAATCCCGATACGACTCAAATGCGTGTCCTGACTTAATTACCATAATTGTCGTACACATAATTCGCGACAAGTTTATAAAGTCATTATCAATTGTAAATTTATAATCATATATATTACTTTAATCACTAAGTAATATCCAACAAAATTCACATATTACTTTATTCTCGAGTAATATTTAAATTCGGATTAATTTCCAATTATATCATAATTAATTCTAATTAATCCATTTTAAAAGTCATTAAAAATACGGGGCATTACATACTTCCCCCTTACAACGGAATTTCATCCCGAAATTTGGAAAACAAAAGTATAGCAGACAAGAACAATTCTGGATAAGTATTGCGCATCACATATATGCGCACCTAAGTAGACTACTCTGTACCGCCCATACAGTACGGTATTGAGTACCCCTAATAATGAACACCTCATTTATGATCATTTTAACCCCAGGTTACCCTGTCACGTAGGTTCTTGTCCAAGCCTTATAGTTTAAGTTTCACTACTTATACTTTATTCTATATATTCACTATCTAACCTTCTACTATATGCACTTAAATAGATGAACCGTTCTTTAGATAAATACCATCTCGTCTTGCGATTATCATACACAACTAGGTTAATTGTGCAGTATATATTTTTACACACAATATATACTATAAGTTTCAAATCATATCTACTATTCGCAATAGTTCCTGGTTCCTCACTTTTATCCCACAAGTAGGAGAAACAATAAGACTTACCGTACCATACTTCAGCTGGCACCATGCCCAACAATAAACTTATAAGAGTTACAGCACACCAACTTCACTAGTGGAACGTACGTCTCTCATCCTCCCTTAAGATTTAAGGTTACAAACATAATTTATCTTCCAACATCAGATTTGTCCGTTTAGTCTGCCTATTATTCCGCAGATGATAGTTCATACCCAATCACAACTCGGTACCCATACCTCGTGAAAATTCTTCCAAAATTGGGAGACAAAGTCACGTCCTAACTGGACACAATATTAAACGGTACCCTATGTAACCTCACTATCTCGGTTATATTAAAATCAAAGCATATTATCTCATAGTACGATCAACCTTAACTGGCATAACGTGATCTACTTCAGTCAATTGATCCACTATCACCCATATAGGATCGTAACCATCGTTGCGATAAAATCCTTACGAATACTCTCCCAATACTACTTAGAAATCCTTAACGGTTGGAGATACCTCTGCTGGTCTCGAATGGTCCACCCTAATTCCAACAGACAAGTGGCCCACTACAAGAGGAATCTAGCCAAACATCTCTTCATTTAAATCCTATTACCATGGCCATGTATAGCCTGATACATTTGTTATTTTACTAACTATATCTCTAATCATTATAAATGACCGGACATTCAAGTCCCGATATCTAAACCTCTATATTTATTCTCCTTATCCCATATCTCCAAAATGGGGAACAATATCAGATTTAATTACCTAGGGCGCCCATACACCCTATATTTCTCGCATTGTTGCACAAATAACATATATTCTACTTAAATCAATTTTCGCTTACTTGGCATACTGATATGGTATCGGTGCACTCAATCACCCCACTAGTCATAACTTGATCACTCTATCAGCGGCATCATTATTTTACTCATAATGTTACTAGGACTAGGCGACTCTTAAGTCATAAGAGAATTATCAATCTCTAAATTTATGTTTGTATATTTAAAATGACTAAGGTACGAACTTATGTACTATCAACCAAACTTCTCTCCCACTCCTGATGTTCTCTAGTTTCATGCGTGGGATGTCTCGCAAAGCGAAATTCAAATAAGCAACCCCCCCGATACACTACTACTTAATATAGTCGGTCGTCGAGATCCGTAATGGCCCTCAGTCCATAATCTGTACCTTCCCATAATTTATGTATGTTGACGTAAAAGTATACTAGTCCATGCTTATATATCCCTAAAAATAATATAAACCATGTTGCTCTCAATATCCCAAATTTTCGGTGCTATATATAATAAGCTATTTCTCGCTGTTCGACAAAAACATAATATATAACCTGAGTCACATCAGTAAAATAAATTTCTACGCCCACATATAACTATATAACATTTTTACTAAGGTCTATGATATAATGATATGTAGGCCCAACTCTATTTCAGTTGGCGCCGCACAAAATTAATTTTACTCTCACCGGAGTATCTAACACGATAGTCTTATCACTCAATCTACTATCATTTAAATATTTGGTAATTTATCACTACATATTACCACAATAAGTTCTATTATGATAACTTAAAGCAATAGAAAAATTATAATAACCAAAATATACTCTTAGGACCCACTCGATTCACTCACGGGCAACACCAAAAAGTCCCGCTATCAACGAGAAATACTTTTGTAACCAGACTGTTAAAATTATCGTTTCCACTAACCTCGACTCACACGCGAATTTAGGGATTTCAATTTATATATAACTGTTGTGACACACCATGTCACTAGGATTAATCCTTTATTCACAAGGATGAAATAAAACTTCTTCAGTCTCTCCTAATCACGTAGGGTCCTTACATGCACTTCTCACGCTCAAAACAACTCACGATCACTTGACCCATTATACATCTAGAATTTCATCCTATAGTTGTACCCACCCGTTGTGGACAAATTATTCACTCCCGTGGTTTACACACCAATTATTGAAACGTTGAACCAATATATCTAGGCCTCAATTATGGTCTTAACGACCTCCCTTTTTTTTCTTCTTGGACCCCGCTAACCTTTGAAATACGGTATGCTACAATTACTGAGGACTCCCCTGGTCCTACTTAAACCTACCACTCTTGGGTCGTAAATTTCCTGGGCCTAATTCTCTTGACCCAATTACTCCCCTAGAAGTCTCACTCCTCCAGTTGCTATGCCTAATTGGTATGGTTTTTTATTCCCAAGATTTATCGATCTCAGTACTCAATGTGGACACATTTAACACTTAGTAGTTTCTCTCTCTACATATAGGGTAATTTCCCTTACTATATCCTCATTACTGACCTTTTGAACGTCCTTTTCTTGGACCTATCAATCATAACTCCCAATTGCTATTCCCATCATTCTTTTGGCTCTATGGATCCTATAGGATACATTATCGGCGACACTATTCTTGGCTGATTTCATCACCACTAAGTAGGGGTTTAATCATGTCACTTTAAATTGGTCCCTTTATGGATACACCTTCCGGTGATGTTTCATTAATAATATTGAATTCAATCTCGCCATTCGGCTAGGTTTCCTAACCCTTCTAACTCCCCTGCATTTGGAACCATTATCCAATTTATTGGTGACGTTAATCTTAGTCGTCTTCGTCAGATTTCCACTCAAACTAGAGTATTTCACTCACGATTACTTTCACACAATGAACTCTACATATCTTCTATGTACCCCACTCTTCCTAGGGTAAGGAGTTCGTTAATCAGGTAACTTCTCTCTTCCTTGCCCATAAGAGATAAGTTTCAAAGTTCCATTCATATCCCGATGAAAACATTAAATGAACGATTTTACTATCGAACCATACTTAAAATTATTATTCCAACTTCGCACATGTTGTTATATGTGATGTCTAACTCTCATCACTTAAGTTTACCCTTCTTAGAAAAATTTTACTAGAAAATTTTCAAATCCTGGGTGTTATTACACTTCACCCTTCACAAATGTCTTTAAATTTCTTCCTTCACAATAGTTCTTCTGACTCCCTTACCTTTCGCATGTAGTGCTAGGTGAGTTAAGAACGGCATAACTATTAACTATGATGGTTTCTATCTCCAACACCACTTTCCAAAATAATTTATATCTTTGGCTGAGTCCTCCTCATGCTATCCTTCTAACGTCTCTTGGTAGTCGTCCAAATGTTTTTGGCGCACGATGCCTGACCGAACTTGTATAAGCATTACATCTCATATACATCATGGCAGGAGAACATGAGTTGAAATACGCAGAAGAATTCAACATCCTAATAATAGGGATCTACATCAAAGAACGCTATACTGAAACGTAGTAAGCCGCACAGATCCTAAAGACACTAGAACCAGATGCTCTGATACCACCTGTAACAACCCGCCTAATTAAATATCGGGTGATCAGTCCTTTATTTAATTAAATCAGAATATCCAGTTGGTTCATTCTCAGCATCACTGTCGAAAACAATTTCTTTATTAATCACCTAACAGTTAATTAAGCTAAGTTCCAAAAACTTTTTCCATTTTTAATTTAATTAAAACCATTCCACAACACAGAATAATAATATGCAACAACACATCAAAACTGAATTAACTACAACAAGAATAAATATGACTGGAATAACTCTCCAGTTAAATTATAACATTTACACTAAATAAAACTAATATCCATAATGCTTACATAAATAATTATGACCTCTATAATCCTGGGCGACAAGCTCTAAATGAAGTAGACGCTACAAATGAGTGAATCAACAGAAAGAAATCGTCTAAACAAAATCCGCATCTCTGCTAGTAGCTATAATCCATCGGAACATCCATAATCTATTCTGGGCATCCCTGCTGCTACATACCTGATGTACAAGATAAAGTAGAGAAGAGAATATGCAAGGAAATGGGCCAGAGCCCGATTGTAAAAGATTTTAAAAATAACAAGTGCTTAATAACTACAACTAAGCATTTATTATGTACATGTTAGTTTATCGGGAATCTCTTGAGAATCCTCACCTCTCATATAGAGTGCACACCTATCGTATCTTATCATCTTCCTAGATAAGGTTCCTTCCTAAATAGTTCCCACAACATATTCTAACCCATATCATAACCCCGTATGTCTCATACCATACGTAATATAATTATTCATATTCGTTTCTCTTTAATATGAACTAGTCTTGTTACAACCTTGGAATTAAGTTTTCACTTACTTAATTAAATTTAGATTTCATTATTTACTTCAATCTACAAAATTACACAGTAGATTAAATTACAGTTTATATTTTTAATCCACAATATCACACAGAAGATTACATCTCTATATCTAAAATGTCACACAGTATATTACATCATAATTTATATATATATATATATATAATATCACACTAATTATATATATACTAGTACGGCACCACCCCGGTCACAGCTGCGGTGCATGCATACTCTGTTATCATGTCCTGATACATAATGTCACTGTATAGAGGACTATTGATTCGGCGTCTCTCACGAATCATATCATAACACAAATATATTGGAGGCGAGCATACTCCCAAACCAAATGGGTCATGCACATACCTACCTTCCCATTTGACCGTCGAATTATCATATCTCGGATAACACGTTTCCAAGGTCCTATGCTCAGGGTACGAATCTAAAATCCTCCCAAATGGGCGCACATGATAAGACCGTCCACAACGCGAAACCTCCACCCCGATAGCAAGCAGCGTAGGTATGTCATTCATACAAATAATAATATATGTATTCATCACACCTATATAAATATAACATCCATAAGGCATTTACACAACCATATGATAATTCCCATACGTAGTATTTTTTTTTATCTCGAGCCTCACTCATTACTCGAGCCTCACTCAATACGTATTAAAGATTATGACTTTACTTCTTTATTTTATATTCTCGAGCCTCACTCATTACTCGAAGATTAAATAAGTATTCCCTAACCTAATTCAGTATATAAATGTCTACACCCTACTTGTCCATGTCATCACAACTTCTGAAATTTTATGAATTAAACTCATCTTTAATTAGGGTTATTCTTCGAAAATTCCTATTCCCATTATAATCCTTTATTCCAACTTCTAGGATTAGTAACATATACCTAAGGTTGTCCCTGTATTTAAATGGTCACCTTATTACTGGTCCTAACCTTAAATCATCAAGTATACAATTTAAAACCAAATCTTATATTTCTCTACCGCAATTCATTCGATTAACATACATAAATCTCCCCATTTAAATCCCATATTAATAATACTTTCCTGGGTCTTACATATAACCTATTGCCATTCCCTAAGTCCCATTAGGTTCAAATAATCATCACAAAAGATTATAAAAAATCTTGGGATTAGACCCAGAATTAAAAAGAAACAACTTCACCTTTTCCGGGGAGGTCGATCGATCGATGGTCCTGGGTCGATCGATCGATCACCCAGATATCAGGCCAGATTCTGCATTATTTTTCCTACGGGTTTCATACTTTTTAATCATCAAAACCTTTATCAAATAATTCCAAACTCCCCAATATTAATTCCACATGATATACCAAGATATATAAATTATTTCTAATAATGAAACCACCTAAAATCATCAAGAAGGTTGGATTTAAAACATACTATTTCCAGAAAACTCATATTTGTATAATTATCCATGAACATCATACAAACTCCAATTTTTCTTCACCAAATGATTCACAATTTAATCTTATGAAATATAGATCATATGCCATTATATATGGATAAGTTCTAACGTAACCAAAATCATTTAAACATCATTAACATGAATCAATTTACTCAAATTCTATTTTATTCTCAAGAACTTCTAATTTTTGACTTAATCCTCAATAAGAGAATGTAAATCCCAGATTTCTTCACAAGATAATATAAAATTCATGGAGTTTATTCTATACTCAAAAGAGACCACTCCTAAAAAATATCCATTTCAAAGAACCATTTAAAATTATCACAAATTTATCTTTGTTCATGCAACTTTTCAAAGTTTTCCTAACTATCCTAACATGGACAATATAAAAGCTAAGATTGTAATAATTAATCACTTGCCTTTAGATTTTAGGTCTGATCCGCTAGGCATGATACTCTACTGGTGGTTATCTCTTTTTTCGGCTAACTTTCGATAGTGGTGGTGGTGGCTCTTGGGGGTGCAAGGTGGTTCTCCTTTGGTTTCCTAGAAAAGTCTCTTCTTCTGCCATAGAAAGTCTCTCAATCTCCCCTAAACCTTTTCCTCTTATTTTTGGTAAATTAAACTAAACACTCTAATACCTTTACTTATAAAATAAACTCAAATTTTCGATGTTACTATTCACCTCCCTTGTAAAATGACCAAAATACCCCTCTGGGGTGTCCTTTCGGTTCCCAAGTGCCCCGAGACCCAAATCAAACACCCAAGTAGACTTTTTCGACTACTTGAACCCTTCCGGACACTTTGGCGTAGTCAAAATGACCATTCAGATGACATAATAATAATTCACTTTTATTTTATTAAATTATAATCCCGACACGACTCAAATGCGCGTCCTGACTTAATTACCATAATTGTCGTACACATAATTCGCGATAAGTTTATAAAGTCATAATCAATTGCAAATTTATAATCATACATATTACTTTAATCACTAAGTAATATTCAACAAAAATCAAATATTACTTTATTCTCAAGTAATATTTAAATCCGGATTAATTTCTAATTATATCACAATTAATTATAATTAATCCATTTTAAAAGTCATTAAAAATATGGGGTATGACAAATAGAAGTTTGGGTATACTACTCGATAGTATAACCCATTCTGAGATAACACTATGTCTCATTCAACACCAATTCCCATGCTCAAGAACTCCATTCCTTGTGCAGTTTTCGTCAGGTAGGAATCTACACCTTGTCTATGCGTAAAATCACTCTAGGCATATAACTAAGTGATAATCGTTTATAGTTTCCTGAAAATGTGGGTTTCTCCCATGCCTAGGAATATTTTATTTCGTAGGCCTTCCTCGCCTTTCCACTCCCTACGGTGGAGGTAGTTCTCCAGTTCACTACACTTTTCCATTTATTTTTTGACTGCCCCACAGGCATATATTCCACACGCTTATTTACACATTTCTTTATTTAAGATGATTCTGAAATCACACTAACCAGGGCGTCCATACACCTTAAATTTCGTGCATATTTGCACAACATCACAGACGTCACATACGTAATATTATTCTTTCAAGGTTATCCCACAAATCACACTATATCATATGATTACATTCGATATTTACCCATTTTGCAATTTAATCTTCTTGATGTTGCCCCGCCCATTAACTTGAGGTGCAAAAGTTTTCTCAATGCTTCTTTCGCAACACTACCTGGCTATACTGGCCTTTCAGAGCAATAGCTCTCAGTTCAAAGTGTTTTCTCCACACATTCAATAATCGCCATTTAAACTGGTGTCCTAGCATCCAATGACGCCTTTCCAATATCGAGGTTTATTAGGTCTTATGCGCATAACATTTCACAACAGAGTCCAAAAGAACTTTCCCCAATGCATTAAACACTAACATTGTCGTTTATTGATTTTCGTAAACCCGAGCATATAACCAGGATACCCAAAACTCTGTCCCTATACTCACATGTCTAATTATCAACTCCCGTGTCTTTAAAGGAGTTATATAATGCCACGCTCGCGCTATCATTAAGTCTTTAGCGCTAAGTCACTAACAAGTTAAATCTCTTCGCCCTATGGTTAATCCGCCATGCCCTGAATTACATCAGTAAAAGCCCCTACGCAACGGGATCCAATAGAACTAGACAACTGTACCCTCTGAAGTCTACTTCACACAAAATTTATCGCGAGACCGACCCTCTTTAAGGTAGAATATCGCAAAAATAAAATATACATCCTGCCAAGGAATAGCAAATACGATAGTCTTGCTGTAACCGCCCACCATCGCTTACGTATCGCTAACCAATTTGTACCCAGGATAGAATCATGCTCGCATGGCACTCTCAAAACGAGCTAATCTCGTACCGTATATATCATCTCAGTGTTCACACCTACTCCCCCTGTAAATAAAATAGAAGAGAGTCCCATTATCTCATGGTAAACATATACTTAGTAGTAATTATGGCCATCCCCGATCCCTACCGTGGAGGGAGGAAGGGATCCTTCAGGTCCCGCGCGTCCCCTCTCGGGAGAGCGCTTCGGCCGGCGTCAATTTATGAGGTGTGAAGATGTAGAGAGATTTAGAGTCGCCAGTCTATTTTACTCAAAATAGATAAAAGAAAAAGGGGAAGCCATCCCGAAGGATGACATCCAAAGACATACTGGTGCGTGCGAAACCAAATGATTCGAGAAGGGTTCGGAGGCTTAGTTACGAAACGGGAAGGTGTTAGGCACCCATTCCGCCCTTTAGGTTTCTCATGGATATTTGCTATTTTCCTTTATATTTTCTCCCGTGATATGTGTGCATGTGTATATATAGAACGGAGGTAGGAATCCTTGACTTGTATCATAGAAAAGACAAAGCGAGTCATCCGTAGTAATGTGAGATTAGTGTAGAAAATAAGATTTACGTGATTACTCCTACGTTGACCGTTATAAAGGAATGATAACGCATATGGAATAATACGTTACTAAGAACAAGTATATAGAATATAATGGAAAATGAGATAAATAGAAGATGGAAAATAAGAGAAAAAGTGAGAAAAGGACTCGAGTTTCGGGTTTTACCCCGAGATGCCTACGTAGCCTATAAAGGCATCAAAGTCCACGTAGTTCGCAAATAAACGAGGGGTGGGGTTTAACCCATAAATACAAATGGAGAAATCTCTTATTTGTAAGTGTGTGTGTGTAGAAAAAGTGTTTTAGTTATGAGAAAAGTGTGGAAAAGGTGTGAGAATCCCTACTTGGAATTTATGAGCAAACCCTATTTTTCTTATTTTTTGGGTTTTTATTTATATGAAAATACGAGATGTGCAATAATACTAGATAAAAAGTGTATTTATGATGTCTGAGATGAGATAATAAAAGTGCTAAGTAAGAAAACAAGTTATTGTAAATTTAAGAGAATTTAGGAGAGAGTTTGAGAAAGTTGGACCTTCTTGGAGACCTTGAGCTTGATCTTGAATGTTTAAAGGCAGCCCTTGCACTTGGATGATGATGGAGAGTGGTTAATTCATCAAGTTTGATGAAAGGGATGATGAAAAGTGGAAGTGAAAAAGGGATTTGAGAGTTGAAATCACGTTGCCTTCGAGAGAGGTTTCTGGGGGTTTTCTGAGAGTGATTTACCTCTGATCTCAGGTCCCTTGCAAATGAGGCCAAGGCCTCCTTTTATAGCTCCAGGGGACTGCCTATTGGCTTAGAGCCCTTCCTTCCTGCTGGCAGGAAGGTGCCGATAGGCAGGTTCTGGGACCTGCCGTTTGGTAGTGTGTTTCAGGCTTTTTTGGAAAATTGGTCGCCGAGGGCAAACCGTTGGTCAGAATCGTGCACGGGGCATACCATTGAAAAGGTATTTTAGAGACCTTCGAAAGTCCTTAGGACCTCTCCCGAGTTCGGGAGTTGACTTTGGGTCAAATGTGGCTCGAAAGCGTTTGGCGGTCCGTTGGACGGGGAATCGTTCGGACGCAAATGGATCGTTCGTCCTCATGGTAAGTCTGAATCGCACACGGAACAGACCGTTAGAATGGTTAGGAGGTGTACTTTGACATTCCAAAGAGTTTGGCCCAGTTTGGGGAGCTGACTTTGGTCAACCGGGCTCGAGAAGCATTCGGTGACCTCTCGGAGTCAAACGGATCGTTCGTCCGCATGGTAAGTCAGAATTGCGCACAAGATGGACTATTGGAAAGGGTATTCAGTGCCCTTTGAAGATTAATTTAGCCTCGATCGAGATGAAGAGTTGACTTGGGTCAAATAGAGCCTGGAAGCTCCCGATGGCCTCCAGGTAGGGTTTCGGACGCAAACGGAACATTCGTCCGCATGGTGAGTCGGAATCGTGCACGGGGTGGACCGTTGGAAAGGGTATTCAGTTCCCTTCAAAGATTCATTGAGTCTCGATAGAGATAAAGAGTTTGACTTTTGGGTCAAACTGAGCCGGGGAGTGCCCGATGGCTTTTAGGTCAGTACTCGGGACATGGCCAGGGTTTACAATGATGAGTGGAGGTACTAGGGACCTAAGGAGAGTTAGGGGGTAACGGAATGAGGTGTCTACATAGCCCCTCAACGGGTGAGTTTGGAACAGATGATAGGTGTCGATTAAACATCGCATGATGCTTCTGAGAGTGTGACCGATTCAGAGGGTCGAGGTCGATTCTGAGGACCTAAGGAAGCGAGGATGACCGATTCAGAGGGTCGAGGTCAATTATGAGGACCTAAGGAAGCGAGGATGACCAATTCAAAGGGTCGAGGTCGATTTTGAGGACCTAAAGAAGCGAGGATGACCAATTTAGAGGGTCGAGGTCGATTCTGAGGACCTAAGGAAGCGAGGATGACCAATTCAGAGGGTCGAGATCAATTCTGAGGACCTAAGGAAGCGAGGATGACCAATTCAGAGGGTCGAGGTTGATTCTGAGGACCTAAGAGTGGTGACGACCGAGGAACGAGGTCAATTCTGACCTAACTCAGGTGACGATCCAAGACCGGAGCCAATTCTGACCCAAGAGTGGTGACGACCGAGGACCGAGGTCAATTATGACCTAACTCAGGTGACGATCCAAGACCGGGGCCAATTCTGACCCAAGAGTGGTGACGACTGAGGTCCGAGGTTAATTCTGACCTAACTCAGGTGACGATCGAAGATCGGGGCCAATTCTGACCCAAGAGTGGTGACGACCGAGGATTGAGGTCAATTCTGACCTAACTCAGGTGACGATCCAAGACCAAGGCCAATTCTGACCCAAGAGTGGTGACGACCAAGGACCGAGGTCAATTCTGACCTAACTCAGGTGACGATCCAAGACCGGGGCCAATTCTGACCCAAGAGTGGTGACGACCGAGGATCGAGGTCAATTTTGACCTAACTTAGGTGACGATCCAAGACCGGGGCCAATTCTGACCCAAGAGTGGTGACGACCGAGGTCCGAGGTCAATTTTGACCTAACTCAGGTGACGATCCAAGACCGGGGCCAATTCTGACCCAAGAGTAGCGACGACCGAGGAACGAGGTCAATTTTAACCTAACTCAGGTGACAATCCAAAACCGGGGCCAATTCTTACCCAAGAGTGGTGACGACCGAGGAACGAGGTCAATTCTGACCTAACTCAGGTGACGATCCAAGATCGGGGCCAATTCTAACCCTAGAGTGATTGCATTTCCTTTGGGAAAAGAAAAAGGGTTCCACTGGGGAATAAGAATTGGATTTCAGGTTCCGCTGGGGAATAAGAATTGGATTTGAGGTTTCGTCGGGGAACGATGAATGAGCTGGGGAAGATTTGGATCGTCCTTTGGGAGAGATCGCCTGGGGTGAGTGATTCTTCTGAATTCTGCTGGGAAAAATACCATGAGATACTATTTCGCATTGGGTAGCCGATGGCTGGGGAGGCCTTTTGCCTTTGATTTAAGTGGAGGAGCTGATCGTGGGGGAGATAACCGGTTTGAGGTCGTAAACTCTACTGAGGAGGTGATTAGTGGGTCCAGGCGCATCGCTCGAGAGGTCATTTTCTTGGATTTTGAGGGTTTCGCGAGGGAAAAAGAGGTTTCGCCTCAAGAAAATGCGAAAATTTTCTTGATGAAAATGTTCAAAATCCATCCTGGGATTTTTGGGGATTTTCCGGGGATCTTTCGAGGCTTTCTGGCATTTTTTAGGAATTTCTGTACGAAATTTTAAGGGGGTGCCGGCCGGCATAGACTGAGGGGTGCCATTCGGCAGTCGCACGGACTTTTGGGTTGCCTCGGGAAGGTGAGGAGACAGTGCCGATCGGTATGGCGGTGGTCTGTGTCGATCGGCATGGCGCTTGGCCTCCTATATAAAGGGGGCAAATCCCTTTCATTTTTCATAGCTTCTTGCCTTCTCTCTTTCTGCGATTTCTCTTTGCGAATTGTTCTAACGTTCCGATCTTCAAGAAATGGCCGCCTTTGTGAGCACCGCTGTCCATCGGGAGTGGTTGACCGTTGATGACTGGGTGAATGTGGATTGGTGGGACAGGGTGCCCCTTGCTTTGGGGAATGAGAATGCTTTTGATGCATTCGAGACGGTTGCGGATGAGCGAACCTTGCTGCGAGAGCCGTCGCGTCATCGCTCTTCGAGAGTGATTCCCGGAAGTTATGTAAGTAACCTGACCTTTGGCATTCCTTTCCTTTTGGGTGATGTTTCCTTTTTCTTGACCTTTGACTGAATTTTTCCTTTTGCCAGTCAGATATTTCTTTGAAGAACATGCGTGCCCGCGGTACGACGGGGCTTAAGGATGTTTGGGAGCATCTTCCACCCGTGGTGTGCTAGATGGTATCGTCAGCGGGTTTTGGGAGGTTGGCGGCTGCGCTGGATGAGACGCCTCGTTCGACAGCAGTTTTGTGTGCCTTGGGGGAGAGGTGGTGGGACACTACCCACACCTTTCATTTTGGCTTCGGGGAGATAACGGTGACTCCCATAGATGTGTAACAACTGTTGGGGTTGGATTGTGATGGGGAACAGATAGAGGTGGATCGCTCCTTGCGGGTGAGGCCGGAGGCGGTGCATGCGGCACTTGGTGATGTGAGGAGGATAGTTTTTGGAGATTCCATCCGGCTGTCCTTGCTGAAGGATGTTTTGCTGAGCAGGGTGGTTGATGTGGAGGATGGGATTCAAGTGAGGCAGATGGCCGGGTTATTCATCTTGTTGGTATTAAGAGGTTTCATGGTGGCATCGAGCGGCGACGTCGTCCATTTGTGGTTTCTACCATACTTGAGGATGTTTTCGAACATCCCTTTCTATGATTGGGGGAGTCTGACCTTGGTGACCCTTTACTCTTCTCTGGATGCATTCAGCCGGTGCTGCCGGCAGACTTTTACTGAAGCCACGTATCTCCTTGTGGTATTCTTTATTTTGCGCATTTTGTTTCATGCATTATCATTTTCCTTTCATGCGTTCACATTTTCCTTATGCGTCTCTTTTTGCTTGTGAATTCAGACGTGGTTCCATGAGGTGATTGGGTGCAACACCCCGCTGATTTCTTTGAAGGATGACACTATTGGGGACTTCTGCCGACTGTACTGATGGCGTAAGGCCAACCGGTAGTCGAAGGGATCTCTTTCCCTGGAGGCGGTGCGTCAGGTCTTGAATGACCTGACCAGTGGTCGGGTAAGGTCTTTTACTTTTCAGTCTTGGTTTTTGCACCTTCTGATCTTGTATCCACTCATGCCTGCTTGGGGATTTTCAGGTGACCTTTTATCCTTGGGGAACAACTATTCAGGACACGGGGCTGACTGGGGTGAACACGCAGATGAGGCCCTTGTTGGCGCATGAGTTCGGCCATTCCTGGTACCTCGGGGAGAGGGTGATTCGTCAGATCTCTAAGGAGGAGGTGGTGGTGCCACCTGCGCATCCTCCTACGTCTATGAGGCCTGGAGTGACAGTTGTTAGAGGATGAGAGGATCGCAGCGATGATCGGCGAGTCCTATGCTTTGTATATTGATACGGCCGCGCCTTATGATTATATGGACTTTGTGACGAGCTGGTTGATGGCGCCCAGCATTCATGATGCCTTGCCTTTCCCTCCTGCTGGTTCGAGTCGAGCGGTGGGGTCTTCCCACAGTGGTGGTGGTCCCTCGGCACCTGCGGCAGTGGCGACATCGAAGGTTCCTTTCGTTCGGCTGTACACTCCTTCGTACAACATTCGGCGGGCTGATGGAGGGATAGTGCTGATGTTGCACCGTCCCCTTGCGACGGATCCGGAGGAGCTGGGTTTGACAAAGGAGGTCCTTCGTCCTGCGGTAAACCTTTCGGTCCTTTTCCTCTTTTTGATTTCTTTTGCTTGATACTGATTCTGCCTTTTCCTTGCAGCAAATCCGGGTATCGACCACTTGGCTGAGAGACATTAGGGATTGGATATCATCGACGACTGCCCACATTCGGGATGCTATCCCTGTTCCTTCTTGCTTGGTGCCGTCAGCCTCGTCTGGGGAAGACTCTGGCTCAGGTAGTGGGGGCGCGTCGTCTCGCCATAGGGGAAAGAGAGTGCGTCGCAGGGGTGGAAGCTCTTGAGAGAGAGAGAGAGAGAATGTGGGTTCGGGCTGAGTCCCGTTGTTTTTGCCTTTTTCTTTCTATTTCCTGCAAGATGATGTAACACAGAAAATAGATATATGCAATGCAATGTAATTTTTTGACTATCTTTTATTTTAATGATGAATGAATGCATGCACATGTGCTTTTTAATTTGCTACTGAGACCGTAAAACAAGAGTATTTTTGGAATTTTTCAAAGGAAACCTGTTTTATTTAAAACGGGGAATTCCATAAGGAGAAAATAGGATTCTTGAAATTCTTTTGAGATTATCAATTTATTTTTATGGAGTTTTCTGATTTGACAAAAAAAAGGAAAGGAGGAAATTTCCAAAAATGGGGGGTTGCCGATCAGCAAGCACCCTGGCCTGCCTATCGGCAGTTCAGTCCCATCAATTGAAAGCTTTGATTGGTACCCTCTTCAGCCTTTGGTACCTTGTGGGGTAGGATTCCCTCCAATTTCTGCAAGGATTATGTCTTTTGTGAGAGTTCTCAAGTATAAAAGGGGGTGAGGGTGGAGTGTTTTCATCACACCTTTGCATCCTTTCACTTGCCTACTATTTCTTTGCCCTACAAGATGGCTCTCCCTGGTAGCACCGAGTTTATCAACTACCTTGAAGCCTTGGAAGCTATGTGCTCTTATAATGTTGACTATGATGCTTTCAACATGCGTCGAGTCTCCTTGTGGCGCAATCGGCCTTTTGAGTGGAATATGCTGATAGCGGTGGTACAATTTTGGTATCCCGAAGACCACATATTCCGCTTTGGGTTGGAAGAAGTTTGTCCTACCTACGAGGAATTTTCCACCATACTAGGTGTGAATCCCAGTGTTGCTGCGGCTTTACCCGAATTTTCCCGCTCCCTAAGGGATTTGTTGGCCGAGCTTCTTCATATCTCGCCCTCAGAGGCCAGGTCATTGGTTTCTGGAGGAATCATCTCCCTCCCGGCGGTGTTGCAATCCGTGCAATTACGGGAAGTAGGTGATGCTGGCTATGCTGGAGCCGTTGTTCTGGGTCTGGTCTCAAAATTGCTGTTGGTGACCGGGGAGGTGCGAGTCGACCCACAACTTGCAGCCATTACTTTATAGATGTCATATCGTCGCAATCCTGCGGCGGTAATATTGGCGGAGACTCTGAATGGCCTGGATGCTTGGAGAGAAGGTCGTTCTAACTTTTTGAGGGATAGTCCTGTGATGCTGTTCATGTGGTTGTCTGAAATATTCCGCTTGTCAACTCCTCCAGAATATCCTTTGTCGGCTGTACCCAACTTCTTTTCACGCTACTTCATCCGTATTGGCCTGTATGTTGAAAACTGGGAGAATTGACTTGTGGAGCATGGGGCTTGTGGGCTGTATTGGTCAGTGCCTTGGTGGGGACAGTTTCAGCCAGTTCTGGAGCTAGGAGAATATTCATATGTGCGACTGGTTGGTCTCAGACATACCTCTTTTTATTTCCCTTGGCGGCTTTTGTGCCAATTCGGCTGGGCGCAGGTCGTGCCCCTTGGACCTTAAACTTCTTTCCAGTAGAGGATTTGACTGAGCGTCTGCGTCTGTTGCATGGATCTCTGTGGGAAAATCGGCGTCCGTCGACCCGTCCCTCTCAGTCTGTCGGGAAGGTTTTCCATGTCCCCAAAGATTATATAAGGTGGTTGTGGAGGAAAGTAGTCAACAAGATGTTGGCAGTAGAGACTGGTCAAATATGGTTTGTTTTATCTGACTCCATGGAAGGGGGTGTTGTGGTCTTTTTGAAGATGGTTAGGGCTCATCGATCCATGGAATGTTTGCGGCACTCCATTCAGGCAGGAGAAACTTGGGGTCCTCAGGATGTAGATGGTGAGGGTGCAGGATCTTCTGGTAGCTGTGGGTAGGACTCCTGGGGAGTTTATTTATGTAACAGACGTAGGGGATTTTATCTGGTTTTTATGGTAGGGGGGGGAAGGGAGTTATCAGTTCCTTTTTCTTATGTAATCCGTACTGTAGTTTTTTATTAATGAAATAAACAAGTTTCTGATCATCCAGCTCTGCCTTTCGATGAATTTTGTATTTTGAATTATCTATACCGATTGCTAAGGCATACATAATCCTTTTGTTCAAGTAGATGTTTAGAATGAACTGTCGTTCTCGGAGATAAGAAAAGAATAGTATTTTGTGAAAAAGAAAAGGGCCGTGCTCATGTGAGATGTATGAGCTGCCTACGTACCTTTGGGTTTTTTGAAAAAGTTTTAAAATAGTTTTTGTAGAGGATCAGGCCCATGTAGTTCTGGGTAGAGGGAAATGAAGAGTATATATACATATATTTTTTTTTTCTTTTTTTTAAGAATAGAAGGGGGATGCGAAGAGTCGTAGCGCGCCGAGATTTCGGACTAGGGGTAGAATTTCTTGAGACGGTCCAGATTGACTGGACGAGCCATCTCCTCCCCATCCAGGTCAGTGAGCATGGCGGCACCGCCAGACAAGATCTTCTTCACAATGTAGGGGCCACTCCAATTGGGCTTGAATTTTCCTCTGGGGTCCCAGATGGGTTATATTATCTCCTTGAGGGCTAAATCCCCCTCCTGGACACCACGGTCCTTGACTCTCTTGTTGAATGATCACGCTATTTGGTGATGGTATCCCTGTATGTGATAAAGAGCTTTTAATCTTCTTTCATCCAAAAAGGTTAGCTCATCAAGACGGCCTTGGCACCAGTCTTCTTCACTAACCTTTCTTTCGAGCATGACACGTAGCGAGGGTATTTCTAGCTCCACAGGTAGGACTTCCTCCATGCTGTAGACCAAGGAGTAAGGGTTAGCCCCAGTAGAGGTTCGAATTGAGGTTCGATATCCCCAAAGGGCGTATGGGATCCGATCAGCCCAGTCTCTACAACTTTCGGTCATCTTGCTGATGATGGCTTTAAGGCTTTTATTGGCGGCTTCAACTGCACCATTAGTCTGAGGTCGGTAGGGAGAAGATTTGTGTCTCTGAATCCCATACTCGTTGACAACTTATATGACTTCTGCTTCGAAGTGCAAACCGTTATCTGGCACTAGCTCGTGTGGGACTCCATATCGGCAGATGATATTTTTCTTGATGAATTTGGCCACCTTCTTGGCATTTAATACTGCATATGACTCAGCTTCGACCCATTTAGTGAAGTAATCGATGGCAACCAGGATGAACTCATGCCCGTTTGACACTTTTGGCGTAACCTTCCCTATGATGTCGATACCCCAGGTAGAGAACGGCTAGGGAGAAGTCATGTTGTATAATTCCCGCGGAGGCAAGTGTTGAAGATTGGAGAACTGTTGGCATTTAGGGCATCTCCGAACATAGGCGGTGCAATCCTGGGCCATGGTGGTCCAGTAGTAGCCCTGTCGGATGATCTTCTTGGCAAGCATGTGACCGTTCATGTGGGGCCCGCATTCCCCACTGTGAATTTTCTGCATTATCTTTTCAATGTCAGCCCCTGCGATACAGTGCAAATGAGTTTCGTCAAAATTTCTCTTGAGTAGTGCTTTATGACAGATGATGTACCGAGCGTCCAGCCTTTGGAGGGTAGCTCGATCATTCTTATTAGAACCCTCGGGATACCTACCGTACCTGAGGAGGCACCATATATCATAGTACCAGCAATCGACTAGTTCGGGGTCTTCTGTGGAGACAAGATTAATATGGTAACAATGGGTCGGTTTGTCCTGCTTCTGAACTATTATTCCCTCGGGCATGTCGACCATGGAGGCCAAGGTAGCGAGAGCATCGGCTAGGTTGTTCTTTGCTCGGGGCAGGTAATGGAAGGTGATATCTCGGAATTGGGAGGCTAACTCTTCTAATTGGGCATGAAAGGGTTGGAGCTTTTCGTCCTTGACCTTCCACTTTTTGAGCACTTGACCGATGATGAGGGCAGAATCCCCATATACATCAAGGTATTGAATACCTTTCTTGAGAGCGACCTTGAGGCCCACTGTGCATGCCTCGTATTCTGTCATATTATTGGTGCAAGGGAAATCCAATTTTATGGCGATGGGAGTGTGGGAGTCATCTGGGGCGACCATAAGTATCCCAATGCCATATCCCTTTTTGTTGGCAGCGCCATCGAAGAACATTTTCCATCGGAGGTATTCTTGAGTGGTGCAGAGGACATTTTCATCTGGGAATTCGAAGATCCAGACATCTGTTTCTTCTATAGGGTAGTCAGCGAGGTAGTCAGAGATGGCTCTTCCTTTAACGGCTTTCTGTGTGACGTACACGATATCGAACTCGGTTAGGAGCATCAACCATTGGGCCATTTGGATGGATAAGGCAGGTTTTTCGAGCAGGTACTTGATGGGATCCATTCGGGATACAAGCTTAATAGGAAAGGCGAGCATGTAGTGTCGCAACTTTTGGGTGACCCAGACAAGCGCGACGCATGCTTTTTCTAAAGTAGTGTAGTTGACCACGTACCCGTCCAATTTGTGACTGGCATAATATACGGCTCTTTCTTTATGGGAGTCTTCAAGGTATTGGGCTAGCAAAGCCCCAGCTGCAGTGTCGGTTATGGTTAGGTATAGGAGCAAAGGGAGACCAGGCTGTGGTGGCATGAGAACTGGAGGTTGGGTCAGATATTGTTTGATTCGGTCAAAATCTTCTTGGCAGGCCTCGTTCCAAACCTTGGTTGAATCCTTTCGGAGGAGCTTGAAGATTGGTTCGCAGATGGAGGTTAGCTGGCTGATGAACCGGCTGATATATTATAATTTCCCAAGAAAACCTCGGACTTCTTTCTCTGTTTGGGGTGATGGCATCTCAAGTATGTCCTTCAGCTTGGCGGGATCTGCTTCTATCCCCTTCTTACTGACCATGAATCCTAAGAGTTTTCCCTTTGTAACGCCGAAGATGCATTTCTGTGGATTAAGTCGCATATGATACTGTCGCTGTCGTTCGAAGAACTTTCGTAGAACAGGAGCATAACTGGCTGTGTTGTCGACGATCATATTGATGTTGGGTAGCGGATAATCATCCTTCGAAGAGGCTTTATTTAAATCTCGATAATCCACACACATTCGAACCTTTCCTCCTGATTTCGGTACATGTACAATATTGGCTAGCCATGCGGGATATTTGATCACTCGAATCAAGCCCACGTTTAACTGTTTGACCACCTCTTCTTTGACTTTGAGCGACCATTCGGTGCGGAGTTTTCTCAATTTTTGTTTAACTGGCTTGGAATCTGGGAGAGTGGTGATCTTATGCTGAGCTATTTCGGGATTAATACCTGGCATGTCATCATAGGACCATACGAATACATCCACGAACTCCTTTAGCAATTCTTCGAGTTGTGCGCGCTCATGCTCGTCAAGGGTGGCCCCTATCCTAATCTCGCGCAGTTGGCTACTAGAACCGAGATTAACAACAACAGTCTCTTTTTCATTAAATTGAACGCGGTTTTGTTGTTTGTTATTAACCTTATTTAAATCAGTTTAGAATTTTTCATTTGCAAAATCATCATCATCAAAAGTTTGATTAGAATCCAAGCAGTTAATGTAAGGCACAATAAGATACTCAAAATCTTTGTTTATTTCATTGATAGGAAAAACAACATTGAGAACCTCATCAAAAGAGGTATCGATTACATTTGAGCAAGGATGGACAATAGTAGAAGAAACAGGGTAAACATTGGGGTTAGGGGAGATTTCAAGAGATAGAACTGGCGTAGCATGCCAGTTGAGGAGAGGTGTATCAGCAGCTTTGATCAGATGAGAAGGGTCCAGTGATGCAGTGCTTGAGTGAACCATGCAGAGTGCCAGCCCCAGCGTCTGCAAGTTGAAGTAATCTTTAAAATCACTTTCCTCAGTCTCATCGATATTTTTGATGAGTGGTTGTACGCGGTGAGGGAAACTTTCGGCCCATGGGTAGATATCTTGGAAGAAGATCTCCATTCCAGGCTTCATTTTCTTATCTGTACGGTCATACCACCGTTCTGGAAAGCCGCAAAAGGGTAAGTCTTCACCCTCTTTAATGAATCGTCCATTTAAAGAATCTCTCGAGATAGTTTGAATGCAGTCTAACCCTTTCTTTGATCGAGACTGGTGGATCATTCGGAGCTCTTGTTTTGATGGTTGATACCCCAAGCCGTGAGGAGGGAAAGCTTTCTTCAATTCGATGGGCTCCAGTATCCCCTACTGTCTTTGTCCTAGCCCCATTCCGGGAATGAAGTGCATGCTTCTGAACATCTGAATCACATTGACATTGCCACGAGGGTCGTATTCTGGACAAACCCTTTCTTTGAAACCGTCCCCTACCGGGAGTAGAGGTGGCTCAAGTCGAAATCCTGATAGGAGCATATCATTTGACCCATGATGTATCTCAAGAATTGGACTGCTGGTGCCTGCACCTTCGGCGTTATCGTCGTCACCCAAAATGGTGATGACTCGCCCATCGACGACGAACTTCAATTTCTGATGGAAAGAGGAAGAGACACCCTTTATACTATGGAGCTAGGGTCGTCCGAGCAACAGGTTGAAACAGGCCGGGATATCAATGACTTGGAATTCGACGACAGGGTTTATAGGTCCAACCCCTATTGCCAGTTTTATGGATCCCATCACCTCCCGACGGGTATTATCGTAGGCGCGCACGGCGGCGGAGGTTGGAGCGAGGTCACTTTCTTTTAAGCCTAGACATTTGAAGGTTCTCAGTGGGTAGACATTCAAAGAGGATCCGTTATCAACGAGCGAAAGCGGTACCACCCTCCCCATAACTTCGATGGAGATGTTGAGTGCATGATTGTGATTCGCCCCAATTTTGGGGATTTCCTCTTCAGAAAATGACAGCATTCGGGTGGAGGTCAAGGACCCGACTAAATTCACCGCTTCTTCTGGTGTGGTAGAAGGAGGAACTATGGGTCCTGTGAGCAACTTGATTAAAGCATTTCTGTGCTGCTGGGAAGACATGAAAAGCCCCCATAGAGTGATGTTAGCTTGAGTTTTCTTTAGTTGATCGAGGATCTTTCTCTCCTCGATGGTTATTTCTGGCATAGGAAGGTTTTCAACGCCCTTCCTCTTGTCATTTGCTGGTAGTGAGTTTGGAATTTGATAATGTCTCCCAGATCTGGTCATGTGATTTATTGAAGAAGGGAAAAACTTAAATCTGGTTTCCTCGTCAAGCTCAGGTTGTTCCGCCACCCTATCTATTTCTCCAAGGAGTTCTTCAAATGATATCATCCCACATATGTCGACTACTGGGCCATTTCCTCCTGAAGCTTGTTCTTCATTTGAAACTTCGAATTCTTCCCCCCATTCGGTGACAATAATTCTATTTTCCCTCGTGAAATCAATGCATTCCACAACTTCAACGACCTCCTCATATAGGTCTTCCCATTCTGTGGGATGTGTAAGGATGAAGGGATCAAGCGCCCTTGTAGCTTCAAAGTGTCAAGTAACTCGGTGATACAACAAATGTTATTGATTTGCCTGAATGCTTCCGCCATGATCTGGACAACATCATCTAAGCTGACTTCGTCGGTTGGTATCACCCAACTATCTGACTCTCGGGCCCATTTTTGTGCCTCCAAAAATAGCGCGCTGAACCTCTGACAATCGATAATCATCTGTGAGGGCAATTTCAGCCCGAACTCTAGGAGTTGATTCAATACCTCTGACAATTCCTTACTTCCACTTTCAAAACGGGTACGGACAGTGATGCATGCTATGGTAAGGAGTGACAGTGCCTGATCAGCGGGGCTAGTAGGGTGTAGGAGGAAATATGGGCAAATTTGAAGAGGTTTAGAAGGGTATAGGGGTGTGATTTGAGTTGATGGATCGAAATTCCAGTTTTCTTCCAATAAGATGGCATTGGTGTGATTTGGGAGTGGGTTATGAGTAGTGTTTGGCTTAGGATTGGCTGGTGGGGCAATGGTACCCCGATCGATGAGATCTTGGATTACGTTTCGAAGGTGAAAGCATTGATCGGTGGTATGGCCAGCTGTTTGGTGAAAGGCGCAATGAGCATCGGTTTTGAAAATTCTTGGGAGTGGGTTTGGTAACAGATGGGGATCCAAGGGTTTTATAAGGTTTCGGCTTAACAGGGCTTGGTAAACTTTGGAGAGGGGAGCATGAATCTTAGTGTATTCCCTTCGGACGGGGGCAGGGCATCTTTCTGGTGCCCATGATGTGGTTGGTTGAGAGATGTTGTTGATGGTTGAGACTGCGGCACTCACAGGTTTGTCATATTTTCTAGGGGTGAACTGTCCGGTCACCTTCTTCGGTTCAACTTATATTTTGGCAAGACTTTCCTCGATTTCTACTCCTGCTTCTCTAAGAGCTCGAAAGTGGGGGTAGTACTGTCCTCCCATGGTTGCTCGGACATGGGGCAAGAAATTCTTCTTCATTATGTTGACTTATTCTTCCTCGGATGGCCGATTGGTCATGGTAGCTGCTTTTTCCCTCCATCGGGCTATAAAGTTACTGACTGATTCTCCAGAGTTTTTTTTGAGCAGCTCTAAATCACAGCGGGTGACCTCGAGCTCTTCGTTGTATTTGTACTGCGACATGAATTCTCGTGCTACATCCTCCCAGCTACGGATTCTGGATTCCTCAAGAGATAAAAACCATCGGAGAGCATTGTCCTTCAAAGTTTGTTGAAACAGTTGGGACATCACCTCTTCAGAAGCCCCTAGGAGAGTCATGGAACGATGATAACTACGAAGATGAACAATTGGGGGACCACTCCCTCCGAATTTCTCGATGTTTGGCATCTTGAACTTCTCGGGTAACCTTGCTTTAGGATAAGGAGACATATGGGTGTAGTCCATGTAATTCCCAGAGATTCGGACCTGGTCGAACTTCTTAGTGATCATCTTAAGATCTTCTTTGACTTTGTTTAACTCCTCCTCCTTTGGATCAGCGACCACAGGCAGGTTAGCCACAGGCTGGGCAATGTTTGTCATTGGAAGCTGGGCAGGCAGCGGCCCATTAGCTGGAGGGGCACGTGGAGCGTGCTGATATTCCTTCGGGACCCAGATGGGCTCGGGTGGACCCATAGCACGAGAGAACAGGGCCTCGGGCTCTTGAGGCATAGGAATTTAGTTTCGTTGCATTTCTCGGACCTCAGCTTGGAGGTTGTCAATCTTGGCCACGAGCTGAGCTAGGACTATCGGCAGATCCGGTTGTATGACTGGTGGTTGATCTGCATTCTCCATGGAAGATGGATGGATTACGAATTCGAAAGAAGTAGTAGAGGAGCGGATAAAACT
This sequence comes from Sambucus nigra, assembly GCA_949130495.1. Classification (NCBI taxonomy): domain Eukaryota; kingdom Viridiplantae; phylum Streptophyta; class Magnoliopsida; order Dipsacales; family Adoxaceae; genus Sambucus; species Sambucus nigra. Next base: position 125,103,161 of record OX422218.1, read on the forward strand.
CCGAGGTGATTTGACTGAAGACTGAAGCCAATAAGGAGCCAGGCCAACGGCGTGCGATCGACCTGAGAAGGCGTAGGATAAGATTAATTTTTGAGAAAAAAGGGAAGAAACTATTTTTGGATTTTTGATAAAGAAGGGAGAAATATTTTTGGATTTTTAATAAAGAAGGGAGAAATGTTTTTGGAGACGGAACTCAACATGATTATTATGATTATTATGTTCTCACTTGTATTTAATTCTCCTAAATGCAATGCCGGACGGGACTTGAGCATGGAAAAGTGGGGTTTTTAATATATGCAAAGCTACGGTTTGGACTTGTAACCAGACTCGCGGACAGGGTCCCGTTTTTAAAAAATGCGCAAAAATTGGGCGACAGGCCGACCCGGAATTTCGGCAGAGTTTCGGGTTGATACCGACAATCTAAAGTGCGTGTCCTAGGTTTGACACCTATATGCGGGTATGCAGTTGGTTGGGTGAATCGGCATGGGTCCCCCCTTGGCGTGACTTCCACGATATACGTCTTGCTCTTGCGGGCAATCGGTACGTGTGGACAAGCCATTTGATATACCTGAGTGTACGTGAATTGCCTCACCATATACCTAGTGGGGACGGTACGTGTCAGAGCGAATTCGATATACTCGACGTACGTGAATGAATTCCCCGCGATATACCTCCCGTCATGACTTCGGTCAAGCGGTACGATGCGGGGGAACCGTTAGATATACGTCGAAGGTACTTGGCTAATGGAAGGTGAGAGTCATATCGCTTAGGCTAACTGCAACCTGCCGGACCAGCGCCCATCACGAAGTGACCCTCTATTTACTGGGTAAAATTTGGTAAATATCAATGCTCTTTGGTGATATCGTGTGAATCATGCATGATTCTCTTATTAGTATCTTATGATGATAATGCCTTTCTTGATTATGCCAAACAGGGAGCCAATGTACAAGCACCCCAAAAGGTCCACCAAGCATGGATGGGTGATGCATGCAACATGGGGATATACATGTGATCCTAGGTGCACGTGGTGTGAAGTGTACATGGAGAATTTTCTACAAGTGTGTGAATATAAGCATAGGCATGGGGTATACATGTGAGAAAGGGGGATAGGCAGATATGGGGGGGGGGGGGGGGAGGGGGGGACATAAACAAATATATCATCCATGTAAATAGAATCAAGCCCTCAAAAATATAATAAAAATAAGTCCCCAGCAGAGTCGCCACTGTGTCCATCCCCGATCCCCGTCGCGAAGGGAGGAAGGGATCCTTCGGGTCCCGCGCGTCCCCTCTCGGGAGAGCGCTTCGGTCGGGGTCGATTTGTGAGGTGTGAAGATGTAGAGAGATTTAGAGTCGCCAGTCTATTTTACTCAAAACAGACAAAAGAAAAAGGGGAAGCCACCCCGAAGGATGGCATCCAAAGACATACTGGTGCGTGCGAAACCAAATGATTCGAGAAGGGTTCGGAGGCTTAGTTACGAAATGGGAAGGTGTTAGGCACCCATTCCGCCCTTTAGGTTTCTCATGGATATTTGCTATTTTCCTTTATATTTTCTCCCGTGATATGTGTGCATGTGTATATATAGAACGGAGGTAGGAATCCTTGACTTGTATCATAGAAAAGACAAAGCGAGTCATCCGTAGTAATGTGAGATTAGTGTAGAAAATAAGATTTACGTGATTACCCCTACGTTGACCGTTATAAAGGAATGATAACGCATATGGAATAATACGTTACTAAGAACAAGTATATAGAATATAATGGAAAATGAGATAAATAGAAGATGGAAAATAAGAGAAAAAGTGAGAAAAGGACTCGAGTTTCGGGTTTTACCCCGAGACGCCTACGTAGCCTATAAAGGCATCAAAGTCCACGTAGTTCGCAAATAAACGAGGGGTGGGGTTTAACCCATAAATACAAATGGAGAAATCTCTTATTTGTAAGTGTGTGTGTGTAGAAAAAGTGCTTTAGTTTTGAGAAAAGTGTGGAAAAGGTGTGAGAATCCCTACTTGGAATTTATGAGCAAACCCTCTTTTTCTTGTTTTTTGGGTTTTTATTTATATAAAAAATAAAAGATGTGCAATAATACTAGATAAAAAGTATATTTATGATGTGTGAGATGTGATAATAAAAGTGCTAAGTAAGAAAACAAGTTATTGCAAATTTGAGAGAATTTAGGAGAGAGTTTGAGAAAGTTGGACCTTCTTGGAGACCTTGAGCTTGATCTTGAATGTTGAAAGCCAGCCCTTGCACTTGGATGATGATGGAGAGTGGTTAATTCATCAAGTTTTATGAAAGGGATGATGAAAAGTGGAAGTGAAAAAGGGATTTGAGAGTTGAAATCACGTTGCCTTCGAGAGAGGTTTCTGGGGGTTTTCTGAGAGTGATTTGCCTCTGATCTCAGCTCCCTTGCAAATGAGGCCAAGGCCTCCTTTTATAGTTCTAGGGGACTGCCTATCGTCTTAGAGCCCTTCCTGCCTGCCGGCAGGAAGGTGCCGATAGGCAGGTTCTGGGACCTGCCGTTTGGTAGTGTGTTTCAGGCTTTTTCGGAAAATTAGCCACCGAGGGCAAACCGTTGGTCAGAATCGCGTACGGGGCATACAGTTGGAAAGGTATTTTAGAGACCTTCGAAAGTCCTTAGGACCTCTCCTGAGTTCGGGAGTTGACTTTGGGTCAAATGTGGCTCGGAAGCGTTTATCAGTCCGCTGGACGAGGAATCGTTCGGATGCAAATGGATCGTTCGTCCGCATGGTAAGTCTGAATCGCGCACGGGACAGACCGTTAGAATGGTTAGGAGGTGTATTTCGACATTCCAAAGAGTTTGGCCCAGTTTGGGGAGCTAACTTTGGTCAACCGGGCCCGAGAAGCATTCAGTGACCTCTCGGAGTCAAACGGATCGTTCGTTGGTATGGTAAGTCAGAATCGCGCACGGGATGGACCGTTGGAAAGGGTATTCAGTGCACTTTAAAGATTAATTTAGCCTCGATCGAGCTGAAGAGTTGACTTGGGTCAAATAGAGCCTGAAAGCTCCCGGTGGCCTCTAGGTAGGGTTTCGAACGCAAACGGAACATTCGTCCACATGGTGAGTCGGAATCGCGCACGGGGTGGACCGTTGGAAAGGGTATTCATTGCCCTTCGAAGATTCATTGAGTCTCGGTCGAGATGAAGAGTTTGACTTATGGGTCAAACTGAGCCGAGGAGTGCCCGATGGCTTTTAGGTCAGTACTCGGGACGGGACCAGGGTTTACAGTGATGAGTGGAGGTACTAGGGACCTAAGGAGAGTTAGGGGGTAACAGAATGAGGTGTCTACAGTAATACTACAATACACCCACTAAACTCGTCTCCCACGCGAATATAGTGTTAACAAGAATACTGTGACCACTCCTGTCACAAAATTCACCACATCTATCCGAGGATAAAACTCATACTTCCACTTGCCTATACACTAGAAACCCAAATGATTCCTGAACATAATATTCTCATCCAACCGAACCAAAACTTCATAATTATTGTCCCTCCTGGGCCTCCCACTCCTATCCCCTGACTCACTGTGGACAAAATCTATTGTTGTGGTCTCACTTTCCACACATAAGACTCCTCTCTATGTCAATCCCTTACCTCTGGCCCCAATGCCCATGTCGGGGTTATCCATCTTGCGTACTTAGTATTCTTGACCCAAATTGTTGTCCTCGTTGTCCCTTTGGATTTGCTAGCCCTACGGGACTCGTTGCTGGCCTCGACGACCAGGATTAAATCCACCATTAATTGCTAGGAATTTAACTGATATAAATCATATAGATGGGTTCCTTTACTGGGTATCCCCTTGTGGTGCCTCACTAGCACTGCAAAATACGATCTTGCCTTTTGGTCAGATACTCCTCCTCTCTTGTCTTCCTTCTCACAAAAGTATTGATATTAAATCGAAAACATATTACCTTGATGACTATTGCACTAGTCATCCTATCCGAAGTTCTCCATCCACTCTTGTGTATTACCCACGAGTCCATTATTAACTCATGGACCCCTTCTTGACCTCCGCATCCACCTCATTGGGTACGAAGTTTGCTGCATAATTCAACTTTCCCTTATGTCCGGCCACTGTCCGGCCCTTCTCAAGTAAGTACTGAAATCTCCTTTGCTTATCGGTTTAAATGACTGATGTGAAAATTTATGGTCAAAACGCACCCTAAATTCCTTATTATTCATGGTATTTCTCCATGGTTGTGGTGACTGACTCCTACCACTACAACACCGCCCCACTAGGCTAAAATTTCATTCAAAATTTAGTCCTGGTCCCGCCGTACACCACCATACACAATTGTCTTTGGGTTATCTCCTCCCATTGACTTATCACGCCACTCTGCTACTCGAATCCCTATAGATGGTCCTTCTAAAAGGGTCGTTCCACACTTTCCCCATCCCTTGCTTACTACGTTGGGTGAGGCTGAAATTGTACCACCATTATTTACAATAGTGCTTTGGGAGACTATCGCTCTCGGGTGATTATTCTATCACCACCGGCCTGAACAACAATCAAGGTTATTCTTAAAACGATCACCATTTCCAAAATACCCCATGTCTTCTGTTGAGCCTCTCCTCCTGCAATTCTCCTATTGCCCTCGTTGGTCGTCCCAAAGAATGTTCAGTGTACAAAGCCCAACTGAACTCGTGTATGAATCACATCACTATACTTGATAGTCGGAGAACATAAGTCGCATACGTAGAGGAATACAACAATCCTATCATAAGGCTCTACATCAAAGAACGCTAACTTGAAGCGTGAAAAGCCGTACAGATCCTAAAGGCACTAGAACCTGATGCTTTGATACCATATGTGACACCCCGCCAAATAAAATACCGGGTGATCAGTCCTATATCAAATTAAAACAGGAATCCCAGTTGGTTCATTCTTAACATCACTGCCGAAAAACTTTTTAAAACTTACTAACCACCTAGTATTATAAAAAGCCAGTGCCAAATTTCATCTTTTTATTTAAACAAAAATAATAACATGCGAAAATATACAATGAGCCATTCATAACAACTGAATCAAATTAACTGAATAAATAAATAAACTACTTGTCGAATAAACCATCAGCCACAAAAGTAGATAGTCTAATAACAATCGTCCAACAACTGAATAAATGAATCCAAAAATTGTACAGAAAATTCTGGGCGACAAGCCCTAAGTAAAACTGAAACTGATAGATGATTCCTACTCTAGGAAAGAATGAACGATGCGTCTAGTTGCAGCTCCGGCTAGCATCCACATGTACTACAGTTAAGTGTCCCGGAATAGAATATCAAGCCTGGCGTCCCTATGGCTGGACACCTAAAAGGTTTTGAAAATAGTTTTATAGCAAGGGATAGAACCCAAAACATTTTGAAAACATTTAACAAAGGATTAACTTGCAGTAGTATAAAATGCATGAATGTGCTTCATATTTAAGTTAGTGTCACACTCCTTTGAGGACAAACTCACCTCTCAACTAATGTGCACAACTAACACTTTCTTTATACCCTACCTAGTCCTCTACCCCGAAACTAGATACTTGATATAACTCTTGCCAACTGCCCTACTCAATCCCAAGTATTTTCAATGCATGATTTATAAGTTATTTACCACCTTAGCTTAGTTAATCATCTTTCCTTGAAAGCCATATAACATTCACTAGTTATATAAATGATATAATTTTCTCCATGTATATGAATTACCCGTATATAATTATTCACCCCATTATATATGTAAAGTTATCTTACAACAATCACACATATGTTGAATATGAATATAACCCATATATAATTATTACAATTCACTTCCTGTATTTAATTACTCGTATATCACTATTTATTCAATTATATATGTAGAACCATATTACAACATTCACACATATGTTGAATATAAATATAACCCATCCTCCCGAGTAATAACTCACCGGATGTATTCTCTTAAGTGCCGTCCCCCTAGATGTACTCGCATAACATAGTTATTCCAAGTTAGAATCGCTCACTAACCTGGCCAAAATATAAACATAATGGAGGCTGTCATATTCCTTCCCTAGAAGTGAGATAAGCCCCTCACCCATATAACAGACGCTATGACCTGGGGATATACTCGCCCTACTCCTCAATCTAGGGGATTCACCCACTTTGCGCAACCTCCATTGATAGCACTAGAGAATATAAAATAAATAAATATCTAGTCACTGATATTTAATAGCACACACAATATATATATATATATATATATATATATATATATATATATATATATACTGTCACCACACTGTATATATATAATAATTAGTCCCCGACATTACCGTGCACAAAAATACGTAGCACTAGCCTATAATTTTCCCCAAGTCTATGGTCCGACTCTAATTTAATTAATTTACACATTAATTAATATAATACTTTTCAGAGTCTATAGTCCGACTCTAATTTAATTAATCTTCACATTAATTAGGTTAACACTTTGGTGTCATTCAACTAATACCCGGACTCGCTCACTTGGCCCGTATCTTATTACTACCTGAGTCTATATTCCGACTCCACATTAATTAACTACACCTCAATTAATTTAATAATAATGTAGTGTCACTCAACTACTATACCCGAACATATGCGCCCAGTCCGTTATCTCATCCTTAAGAATTTATTTCGTCAAAATTCATTCGTAATGTGTCGCACCTAAAGACCCTCCAAATCCCAATTATATTCCCTTAAAATTGTTAGGAATTAACTACCATATTTAATTTCCCCCTATTAATTATTCTAGTTAGTGAATCCAATCAAATTATTTACCCATATAAATCACAAGGCCAAACTACCAAAAATCCTGTAGGGTCGATCGATCGACCCCCAAACGTCGATCGATCGATCGAGCAGGTGGTTGTCTTCTCCGACGCTCTATTTCCCCCATTAACGAGTTTATCCAAGTTTTACCCCTTCCCCTGGTCTAACACAAGCACAACCAACAATATATCTACATAGGAATAGGATCAAAACATCTTATGAAACCTTAAACTCAAATTAATTCTCACGAGTTTCTATCTTCCGATTTGGGAGAATTTTTCGGGTTTCCATTCTCTCAATCCAGATATCCATCTAATTATCCCAAATTCGTCCATAATTCCTACTGGGTTTCACATTCAATTCAGATATCCATACTCAGAATTATGTAATACAATCAATATTACTTTGAATTTCATTCAAGTGTTCCATTAACCAAAAACCCCATTTTCATACCCATTTATTCCCAAAACGGAATTTGGTTTACTAATTACAAAAATATGAGTTGAATATCATAATTAAATATCACAACAAGTTAACCACCCGCCTTTAATTATTCGTAGAGTCTGATCCGTTGAGATAGAGGAAGGTTTGATGAAGAACACCCAAATCCCTTTCTTGATTTGTCTTCAAAAACTCCCCCAATTGCTCTCAATTTGCTCCCTCTATTTCTCTCTCAAAGCCCTAGGTTTGGAGTATGATTTATGTCATTTAATACTCTAAGACCTAGTTTCATTATACCAAATCCCCGTTTTAGCCTAATGGGCCAAGCCCAAATGACCCGAACACTCCCATGTGGGCCTGGTTATGCCTAAAAATGCCCCGTGACCCATTTACTACCCCCGAGTACACTTTTTCGACTATCTCGGCCCATTCGGACTTAACAGTGCACTCAGAATCAACATCCGAATTAATTTATACAAATCCTTATCTTTCACCCAAATTAGTCTATACCGACTCCCGGTTAAGATAAATAAATGCCAAGTCACTAATACACGTTATGTCGTAACTAAATTACTACTATTCACTTAGTAATTAAATTTCTTTAAATATTAACTATTCACTCTCCGATTAATATTTAAATAAATTTTACTATAATTAATTCAATTAAATTATGATACACAAGTAATTTAAAATTTTTCCGAATTAATTAATTATTAAATGCACAGAAAATATGGGGTATTACACAAGGGTTAATACTTAATGATTGAATATTACTGTGTGGATACATAATAAGGAATTATGTAATTTGATAAATTGTCGAGAGTGAGAAATACGACAGTTTGGTATATTAAGTCAGGACGCGCATGTGAGTCGTGTCGGGACTGATTTAAGGGAATAAAAAGATAATTATTTTTATAACTTGTATGGTCATTTCTAGTGCACCGTTGAGTCCGTAAGGGTTGAGATTGTCAAAATAGTGTACCCGGGGGTTTAGTTTGGGTTCCGGGGTAATTTTAGGCCTAACTGGCGTCCCGAGAGGGCCTTTTGGTACATTGCATTTTTGGGAGTTAATTAATGACGAAAATTGGAGTTAATTAATATTAGTTACGTAAAGAAAAAGTTAGGATTTTATACACAAATGGAAAGGGAAAGCTGCATTGGGTTAGAGAGAACAAGTCCCTAAAGATTAAGGCCTAAAACCCATCATCTTCCACTACTTGGACTACCGTTGCGTAGATCGGAAGACGAGGAACGAGTCTATACCAATTTCATCAGCGGATCAGACCATCATATTTGAGGCAAGTGTTTATTACTTACTTTCTTTAGAAATAATTATTTTTATGTTAGAGTAGGTAATTACCCCATTATTATGACATTGAATTTGGTGAAAATTGGGAGACTTAAATCATAAGTTAAGACTGTTATTATAAGAGTTTGATTCCCTTGTGTAGATAGGATGATGTCCACGAATTTATGATAATTTCTAGGAACAAATCTGGGTTTAATTTAGAGAAATGCATATTTAGGGTTATTGATAATTAAATTGGGTATTTCATTTTTATCTCATGATTCATGATGATTGGATGATCCTAGGATGTTAGAAATCCTGTATACATGTTGGGTTATCAATCAAAATAGTTAAATTGAGGATGGGGTATGAACTGTGGAGTTTTGGGCTTGATAATGGCGGAAAAACATATCTGTGGGAGAAAAGCTCTGACAACATAGGATCGGTTCGTTTATAGACATGATTGGTTCATTTTTTTTACATAGGATCGGTTCGATTCGATTTGCTATAGATTTTTAGTTCTTCTGTAGAACCTCGATGAACCTTTTGAATCTTAAATTGTGAGACTAAGTTTGATGTATACTGAGGATTGGTTTAATAAAACCGTAGGCCAAGGTTGAAATTAGGTTTGGGCCTAAGAGTGAGAAACCATACGCTAATCTAAATTGGTATAAATTGGGGAAAACATAGTGAATGAATCGATAATTGGATATTAGAGAAAAATATTATCCTGGACCAGTAGAGTATAGAGAATTTACCTACTGTGATGATATGTAAATTTAAGGATACCCTTCGAGGGAGGAGAAATACTCGGGAGCGTTCATTAATGAACTTAGCTATGAATTAATACTACATAGAGTAATTGGGATAAAGAAAATATACTATACGTTGTAATGAGAGAGTAATACGTATGGAAATATAGGTTTGGGTTGGGTGAATACCTATGAATTTTAATAAGATGTGAGAATGCCTATTATATGCTTATTATTATGTGTGTAGCATACCTACGCTGTTTGCTATCAGGAGGAGGTTTTCGCGTAGTGGGCAGCCTTATCCCGTGTGACCCATTGGGGGGATATTTGACTTGTACCCAAAGTATATGAACTTGGTTACATGCTATCTGAGATGTAGGATAGTTTCGACGGCTGAATGGGAGCGTAGGTATGTGCGTGACCCATTTGGCTGGAGAATATGCTCGCCTCCAATATTTGTGATTTGAATTTATGGTTTGTGAGAGTTTGAACCAGTAGTCTGTAATACCCCGTATTCCTATGTATTTATGATTTAATTAATTTGGAGAATTAATTGGATAAATGCGTTTTAGTTAAATTACACGTGTGACGTAATTTAATGTGATTAAATAATAAAAGTGATTATTAAATATTAATCGAGAGATAGAGACTGATTAATATTATGTTACAAGATTTACTATGTGCATGAATAGTAAATAATTGTGGATTTTGATATATGGCATAGCGAGTGATATGTGCGTATTTTATTTTATCTCACTGGGAGTCGTGTGTAGACCATTTTGAGGTGAGAAGTGTATTTTAAGTGACTCGAAAGATAATTTTGGGTGAACTGTTGATCCCGAATGGGCCGAAATAGTCAAAATGAAGTACCCGGGGGTAATGTTTGGATTTCGAGAGCTTTTTGGACTAGTCGAGACTCGCATTTAAGTACAGAGTCATTTTACAATTGGGTATAAACCAAATTTCGGGATTCATAAGGGGAGAACCCTCATTTCTCCCACATTTCAGCCCTAGGAAAGAGAAAGAGAAGATAGAAAGAAGAGAAGAAAGAAGAAGAAATAGAAGAGAAGAAAGAAGGGGATTTCCGGCCAAGTTCCGCGGGATTCGACTCGGGATCGTTGAATTTTATCCACGAGGCAAGTGTTTAACTTACTTTTATGATTTAGTGTATTTATTCCTCATATTATAGTTGGTGTGTAAAAACTATAAAGATTTTTGGGTTGGGTTTTCGTGAATCAAAACGGGGGGTTTGGAAGTTTGAACGTGTAAAACCCGATTAATATCCAATTTGAGAAACTTAAGAATTAATTGAAATTAGTTGTTGATTATTGGTTCTAGGATGATTAAAACCATTTTTATGTGTGGATATATTGTTGGTTGAGGTTGGATGATGATGTGAGAGAAGATAAAAAGCTTGGAGGTGCATTAATGGAGATTTATAATTTGGAGAAGACAGTGAACAGTAACGCAATAGCTTGGGGGGTCGATTCGGCCAGGAAGAGGATTGATTTCGCTCTTGGTCAAAACGTGAAAGTTCTAGATCTTTTCGATACGGCCGTGTGGGCACTGATCGCGTATTTTTCTGATTTGTTTTTAATCAGTTATGATTTTTCTAAGGAAGCAGTTCCGAGATTGAAATTGTTAGCTCGGGAATCAAACCAGAAATTTTATAGAAAATTCAAATGCATGCCGATTTGAATTAGATTCACATTTATGAATTAACAAAAAGATATTGAAGTTATCTTTCTAATGAGATTTGAATGAGGTTAATTGGACTTATGTTGAGTGAGTTATAGCTGTTTTAGTACAAGGTGTTTAAGCTGCCAGAACAACTGAGTTACAGATATTTTTGAGCGAATTCAAATGCATGCCATTTTCTGTATGATTTGAATTATATTCTCATTTATAGATGAAAATAAAGGTATTGAAGTTATATTTCTAATGAGATTTTAATGAGGTCATTTGGATTTATGTAGAGTGAGTTATAGCTGTTTTAGTGCAAGGTGTTTAAGCTGTCAGAAAATTTATGATTTGTTTCGGCTGCCAGAAAATGTGAGATTTTTCTTTTTAAGCCTAAAATGGCTAAATTTTTTTATCGGGAAAGTGTTTGGGACCTTGATGAAATATATTACTGGAATAATGATGGTAGAGTGTTGAACTTTAATTTTGTGAGAGAATTAAAGTGGAAATTCATAGGTTTGATTGTGACGTATTCTGATTCAAGATGATAAGAATAATTACGAAAAAAGCGTTAGCGATCTTAAATTTGTTGGGTCAGTAGGTTAACAAGGGTAACTACTGAGTTGATATAATAATGTGTAACTAGTACCCTTAGAGTTGTGTGAAAAATACTATATATACGATAGTGAGATAAATCGTAAGACAAATAGTATGATAAATATGTGAGAGATATATAGTACGTACTAATGCGTATTATCGGGTTGAGTGAACACCTATTTATGCATAGTAATATATAGGTTGCGTGAATACCTATAGTATGCTAAATAAAAAAAATTGGTGATCTAAGTATGAGTCCGAGCCAATAAAGAGTAGAGGGAATACTCAAATAAATACGAAAGTGAGATAAATTCGAAAAGCAAACAAGTACAGTGAATATTAGAGAGAAATATATTACTTACAAGTATGAATAATTTGGTTGTGTGAATACTTATAAATTTTGTACTTAGGTTGGATGAATACCTACAGTGCCTATATGATATTGGAGTCGAGGATTAGACCGAGCCAATATTCTATTATTTCATTTACATTTGGAGTCGAGGATTAGACCGGGCTAATGTAAATGATAGGGGAATTGGAGTCGATGATTAGACCAGGCCAATACTCCTTATAATATATATTGTGTGTGAAATATATAATATATAAATAATCTACTTGGGTAGAATGGTAGATGATTATATGATGTTCATACATCTAAAAGATAAATAAATTGGGATAATTAGAATCGATGATTAGGCCTGGCCAATTATCCTTATAGTCTATATTGTTTATGAAATATATACTATATGAATAATCTATTAGGATGAAGTAATAGATAATTATTGTGTGTGAAATACATACTATATAAATAATCTACTTGGTTATAATGATAGATTATTATATGATGTTCATACATCTAAAAGATAAATAAATTGGGATAATTGGAGTCGATGATTAGACCGGGCCAATTATCCTTGTAGTCTATATTGTGTGTGAAATATATACTATATGAATAATCTACTAGGATGAAGTAGTAGATAATTATTGTGTGTGAAATACATACTATATAAATAATATACTTGGGTAGAATGGTAGATGATTATATGATGTTCATACATATAAAGATAAATAAATTGGGATAATTGGAGTCGATGATTAGACCGGGCCAATTATCCTTATAGTCTATATTGTGTGTGAAATATATACTACATGAATAATCTACTAGGATGAAGTAGTAGATAATTATTGTGTGTGAAATACATACTATATAAATAATCTACTTGGGTAGAATGGTAGATGATTATATGATGTTCATACATCTAAAAGATAAATAATTTGGGATAATTGGAGTCGACGATTAGACTGGGCCAATTATCCTTATAGTCTATATTGTGTGTGAAATATATACTATATGAATAATCTACTAGGATGAAGTAGTAGATAATTAGATGATGTGAATACATCTAACTATTAACTTAAGCGGAGATAGCTTAATGTGCAAAGCATAATATTAGATAGTGAGCATCTAATGAATAAGATTAAGTGGTCAAACTTGACTTTAAAATCAGAAACTAACATATGTGAAATGTTACTTGGAAATTTATTAACAATATGAGAGGGTTAATGAAACTTAGTACTGTATGGGAGATACGAGAACTTAGACGTCTAGATAAGTTCAGATGAGTACTATAGTCTAAATAGCTTGGGTAGTTGTAGCTATAATAGAATAAGTATAGAACATTAGGCGTGCACTATAGATGAGAGGTAAAGGGTATCTCATGTGAGTGTGACACCATTTTAAATATGGAGAGTATCATATTTTAAATATTAAAGTATGTTAAGCACTTGCTAAAATATTTTCAAAACTCGGGCTCTGACTCGTTTCTTTATTTTTCCCTCTCTTGCTATATATGTATATATATAGGTGTCCAGACACAGGGACGCCTAGATGATGATTCCTTTGAGTCAGACGTTCGCTGCAACAGCTGTGGATGCAAGCAGATTTATTTTAGACGCTTCTATCCTTGTGATCTAGATAAGAGGTACTGTAGATACACTCGGGCCGATAGCCAAACTGTATTCATTTATTCTTTTACCGCCTTTTTGTGCGACATTCGATTTGGTTGTATTATGTTGTACCGTGTGTTCGATTATTTTATTTCATTTCAATTTCGTGTTTATAAAGCGTGTGAATGTTTTAAAAAGATTTGTTAAATAAAATTTGACGCCAGCCTAATAAGTTATTAGTAATTAAATTGGCTTTCGACAGTGATGCTAAGAATGAACCATATGAGATTACTGTTTTAATTTGGTATAGGATTGATCACCCAGTATTTTATTAGGCGGGGTGTCACATAGTCCACCATGCAGTGAGTGATACACCGAGACATGATAGCAGAGTATGCATTGCGCCAAGTGGTCATAACCTAAAGGTGCAGGATTAACATATATATATATATATATATAAGGATGTTGTGACTATGTATATATACATATATGTACTTGTGGATAAATTCTACTGTGTGAAATTAGTAGATATGGTAATGTTGATAAATAAAGTAATATCTGTCGGTAAAAGATTAATTATTAGAACGGTGAATATGAAATGTGGTTAGCTAGGATAAGCTATTTTAATAACGTATTGTATGTGCGATACGGGATACTACTACGAGATATAATTAGAAAGTATAAATCTATGACCTAGTTGGGAACTTTATGGATAACTAGGTTAGGATAGATGTACGTTAGGCGTGCAAAAGAGTGGATATGTGAGAATCTCATGTGAGAATTCGATATTTAACACACACATAATACTTGCTTTATTGCAGTTTTAAATACTTGCTAAAACAAATATTCTTACACCTCGGGCTCTGACCCGTCTCTTGCATTCTTCTCTCTTCTGCTATATATATATATATATATATAAGTATTATAGCAGGTGCTCAGCCACAGGGACACCAGAGAGGTGAGAATCTCATGTGAGGGTTCGATATATAACATGCACATAATACTTGCTTTATTGCAGTTTTAAATACTTGCTAAAACAAATATTTTTACACCTCGGGCTCTGAACCGTCTCTTGCATTCATCTCTCTTTTGATATATATATATATATATATATATATATATATATATATATATGTACTGTAGTAGGTTCTCATCCACAGGGACACCAGACCTAGCTACTTGGATTTCTTGGTGAGCTGTAGGTATTGTGGAAGATGTAGGTTATTGAGATTAGACGCCTCTATCATTTCATTCAGTTCTATCTAGACTTTTCATTTAGGGCATGTGTCGCCCATTCTCAGTCATTTTTATCAGAGAGATTGTACTCAGTTTACTTTATAGTTTTATTTAGTTGGATTGATTATTATTATGGTTTATTGCCTTGAGACTTTAAACTGGAATGTTTTATTCCGTCTTATTTTCAGTAGCTGATTCCTATCTAGTATTTATTATTTAGGAGTATGGTGAATGGTTTATATCTTAATACTTGGATATTACTAATGAACTATTTTGGTTACAACTTAAATGGAAGATGTTTTGACACTAACTTAATTATTTAATAGGTGATTAATATTATTAAGTGTTTTTAACAGTGATGCTAAGAATGAACCAACCGAAGATTCTGTTTTAAATATAATAAAGAACTGATCACTCGGTATTTAATTGGGCGGGGTGTCACATGTACTTTCATTTACTTTGCATGTACTTTTTATATTATGCATGTACTTTCATTTATTATGAGTGTACTTTTATTTACTATGCATGTGATAAGAAGACGAAACATTCCCAGCCTACACCTATTGCCAAACCCACTCGAGCATCAAGCAAAAAGATGAAACATTATCGGCCTGTCAATGTCTGATCGGTTCAAGTAAAATATTATTTCTTTATACCTAGTTTATGCTGACATTAGTGGAAAAGTAAATTATGAAGAAAACCCCTTTTGGGGAGTTTTTCAATGCTGACTACAGTAATGAGGTTGTTAAAGAGCAACACAAGAAATGAAATAGAATTATCCTTGAGATTGTAAATCTTTACAAAAATGAGACAAAGAGTTTTGCATTGAATAACCATGTCAATATCTTACCAAATGACATAAGTGAGATTTTTAGGATTCCAAGAGAAGAAGGTAAAAAGTGCATTAACTTGAATAAGAGAGTAGAGAAAAATGCCAAGCCCGAATTCCTTAACCGATACTTCACTCAAAATAAGAAAATCTATAAGACGTAGATTGAGGGTGGCTTAAAATCAGTTATGACTTTGTACCCCTTATTTGTCTCCATTTCTTGACAATGCTTCTTTTCTGCAACTCTGCCTTCACAATAGGTGAGTTTTTGACTCCATGCATCAATAATATTGATTAAATGAAGTCATATGACTAGGTTGTTATAGTACACTAGTTCATTATCAGCTCCCTCGACAAAATAACACAGTCTAAGGCTAGCACATCCACTGGATGTGTCATTTCTCTCTTGGTAAGAAAAAGAATCATTGATTTGCCTATATTTGTCATTTCAATGAATTAATTTACAAATGTGTTTTAAGTTCTTCTTTACATTACTGGCTATGTGAGAAGGGGCATGTCATAGAATCGGTGGAAGGGAAAGATAACAAGACTCCTAAATTCCTTAGATATAGCTTGCCTCATTTGAGAGAATGGATGTGTAAATGAGACTTATTACGATCGATGTAATTACCATAAACATTGTTCATCAGTTTACTTGCTCGCCATCATCTTTCAACTTTACCACTTGAGAAATTCAATTGTGTAGGTGAAAGAGGTAGAGGTGAAAAAGAAGAAAAATAAAGTAAGAAATATGAATGGCATGTCGAGTTTTTCTATAAACTTTTCCTAATTCACCCCAGAAGAACAAGGACAACGCCAATAACCCACTCATGATTTAGAGTCAAGCATCAGTGAACAAGAATTGGATATGCATGTAATAGACATTAAAAAGTGTGCTCGAAGGAAAGTATTGAATGATGCTTACAGATTAAAGGATGAGATTAGGAAATTGGAGAAAGAAAATGAAAAATTAAATCATATGAACAAATCCCTTAAAAAGGAGGTTGATGAAGCAAAAATGAAGGAATTACAACATGTACTTTATTTTATATTGCATTAATTTCTTTTTGAACTTCATGAAAAGATGATTATTCTGTATGTACTTTCATTTATTCTGCGTGTGATTTTTCTATTATAATTGTACTTCTTCTATTTTGCGTTTACTTTATTTTATACTGCGTGTACTAAGACACATTATGCCTATAATTTTTCTATTATGCATGTAATTAGAGACACTTGGTTTAAGACACCATTATACTGCATGTACTTACATCACATCAAATTTTGATTCCACCACACAAAAAGTTAACACAAAATGTGCTTTTTTAGGAAATAATTCAACTAGATCTCATGAAGAAAAACAAAGGATTGGATCTCGATTCATCAAAGCATTGATTGAGATGACAAATTTGGAGCAAAAAATTCAGATCATGCAAACAGTCTAAAACTCTATGTACAAAGGCATACATAAGAGATGAGATCGAAGAGAAAATCAAGATTCAGATTTTGAGAGTTAGCGAAGAGAAAAATAATGAAGAAGCAAAAAGGGGGTTGGCGGAGAGAAAAATAATAAGGTGCCAAAAAAGATAATTGGAGGAGAGAAGAAGAGAGGTGGCGATGGTGTGCATATAGAAGGGATAGATACTGAAAGTGCCCCTCCCGACGGTGAACTGCAACCTAAAAGGCAGAGAAAGAATCCAAAGAGGATTACCACGAAAAAGAATAACAATTGATGAAGTGATAAAGAGCCGATAAATGTTGATGAACCAAAAAACCCAGCATCCTCCAAATAGTCCAATGATCCTCTAAACTTATGACTTTAACCTGCCACACGATACCTGAGTGAAGATGCTAAATCTAAATTGAAGGAATTTTAACATCAGGGGAAGATGGGTAAAGTGTATTTTCTTTTACATTGCTTGTGTATTATAGAATGCACATAAGTTTTCCAAAGTATATGCATCTTTTAACAAAATTACATGGGCATAATAAAATAGTACATGCAATTATCATTTTTCAAAATATTTCATCACTAACTTTCTCCCCCATTTAAAAATCGATGATAGGAAGGACAAACCTAGATGAACTATTAACTGAAGTCAAAATATCAAACCACGTAAGTATACCAAACCAATGTCATTCATTTAATATGTTTTATTAAATACCCTTACATGTATAAATTTGTGCAACAAGCCGTCTTATGCTTTTCATAAATTTTAGAGAAGAGTAGAAGGAGACCGGGGCTTGTTAATCCAACGACCTACACGTTGAGCACCTACTGTTGGGTTCAAAAAATACGACCCAACAACTTTGTTTTGTCATTTTGAGACGAATACCACCATATAATTTATGACTCCTAACAAATTTTGCAACAGGACATGGTCTTGCTCAATGACCGAATCTAGGAAAAGAAGTACATTCTCTACCCCATGTATGAACACTTGGAAATTGTGATAGTTTATTCATCTCAATCAAGCGTGCTGCAACCATTTCACTATATTCTCCATAAATAGGAAAAAAACAAAAGTCGTACATATGGATCCACTAAGGCCCAATAACAAAAATACAAAGTCAGCCTACTTTGAGGATGCGAAAAGATAGTGACACCCTAAACTAAATTTAATTACACGCACTTTTTAGTTTCATATACATTAACTTTTATTTCTTTACATGGACTGCTGTTGTGCAAGAAACCCTCAAATTAATAAAGTTCAATGCACCATTAATGATGAAGATCAAGAAGATTACAAGAATGGTGGAAAGAGAAAGGGAAACAGTGACCATAGTAGACGATCTTACAAAAGGTGAGAAGATCACAATTAAATGGGCTTTGAAAAATGATGTTCGGTTTGAATTCATCAGAGATACAAATTCACTGAATAGTACAACTCGTAAGTAACCAAAAATTCAAATTGCATTTCTTTTTACACTATTAACAAAATCCCAATGCATATTATTTGTGTAAATTTCCTTTCAGTGTTGAGTGTGGGGTTGTGGTTCTAAATTACATCAACGAATTAGGAAAAAGGAAATCCACTCAAGACTTGTCTTTGAGAACCAGATACGTTAGAAATTAGGGCATATGTTGTAACATAACTTCTTCTTACTGATGGTTCCTACAATATAGAGGAAATGGATTATATGAGAAAGCTACAAAAGGAATTTACCTAAATACACTATTAATTTATTTTGTAAATGGCTTGTGGAGGACACCCATTGGACATAATTATTTTTGTAACTGGCTGAAAATTATAGTACTTTTAGTAAATGGCTGGCACTAGTAATATTTTGTGTTAATGATTCTTAGAGAACAAATTATAATTTTTATTCAAGTTATGCATGTTACGTACATATAATTTGGTTTTCTTTTACATTTGAATGTAATATTCATGGAACAGTTCCACTGGTGTGGACCATAACCGTACAGGGTATACATTTGAATGTAATATAATCTAGACACATTGTTTTCTTAATTTCTGCATGGGATTTAGTTTTCTTCTACATTTGCAAGTAATATTCTTAGAATGGTGTCGTTAGCGTGGACCATAACCATACATGGTATGCATTTGAATGAAATGTAGTTTAGATAGTTTTTATTATTTTTGCGGCTACTGCAGGCCATAACCATACATGGAATACAAACCAAAGCAAGCTTAAAACAAAGTACGAGAATCAAAACAACAGGTACACCTAACAAAAACCATAAATATTCAAAGTACATGTTTTACAATACAAAGTACACGCATTTATGATACAAAGTACACGCATTTACAATTCAAAGTACATGCATTTACCCAGGAACAATAAATCAATTTTAATAACCCATTTTTATTGAAATCAATCAATTGTTATTTTTGGGTTTTTTACATTTTTATTTGGGCTTTTTAGTATTTCAATTTCAAAATGAATTTATGAAGACTTTTCATATCAGAAATAAATCTACCATTTCGGATCACTTTTATTACTAACAATTGTGATAAAGTACCTATTTGGATCACTTTTAATATTTATGGAATGTTTTCGCTGGCGCGGATTATAACCATACAGGGTATACATTTGAATGTAATTAGTTTAGACTTAGTTTTTGTTACTTTTTACATGGGATTTGGTTTTCTTCTACAGTTGCATGAAATATTCATGGAAGGGTGTCACTGGCGCGGACCATAATCATACATGTATACATTTGAATGAAATATAGTTTAAATAGTTTTTATTATTTTAGAGGCTAGTGCAGACCATGACCATCCATGGGATACAAACTAAAGGAAGCTTAAAATAATGTAAAAGCATCAAAATAATAGGTACACATAACAAAAAATACAAATATTCAAAGTACCCATTTTTCAATACAAAGTACACACTTTACAATATAAAGTACATGCATTTACAATGCAAAGTACATGCATTTTTACTCCGTAACAGTAAACCAATTTTAATGACCCACTCTTATTGAAATCAACCAAATGTTATTTTTGAGTTTTTACATTTTTATTCGGATTTTTTTCGTATTTTAATTTCCAAATGAATTTACGAAGACTTTTCATATGAGAAATAACACTACCGCTTTGGATCACTTTTAACATTAACAATTGTGATAAACTACCCCTTGGGATCACTTTTAATATTCATGGAACGATTTCGTTAGTGTGGACCATAAGTATACAGAGTATACATTTGAATGTAATATAGTTTAAACACGATTTTTGTTACTCTTTGCATGGGATTTGGTTTTCTTCTACATTTGCATGTAATATTCATGGAACGGTGCTGCTGTCGCGGGCCATAACCATAAAGGGTACGAATTTGAATGAAATATAGTTTAAATTGTTTTTTGTTATTTTTACAGTTGGTGCATACCATAACCATACATGGAATGCAAACCAAAGGAAGCTAAAACAAGGCACATATATCAAAATAATATGTACACGTGGAAAAAACATAAACATTCGAAGTACGCACTTTATAATATAAAGTACACGCATTTACTCAATAATAGTAAACCACTTTTAACGACTAACTTTTATTGAAATCAATCAATTGTTATCAACCCATAACCACATATGGAATACAAATCAAAGAAATCTTAAAACAAAGTACATGCATAAAAACTACAAGTACACGTAGAAAAAATCATAAACATTTAAAGTATACACATTTACTCAAAATAGTAAACCACTTTTAATGAAATTTTTTTATTGAAATCAATCAATTGTTATTAATAAAGTTGTATTTACAATGAATGACTTAAAATATGTAGAAATTATATATACAAATTGGTTATTTAAATGTTGTCTTGGTATGACTATTTTCTTACACCTAGAGCATGTAACTTTTTTTCACTTGAACCTCACCAATAGACTTTATTCTCTTAGTTTTCATTTGCCTCCTTGTCCTTTTCTCTTTAGAGGAAGGATTTATGATTCTCTATGTATGGGAATGTTTAGTGCCACCAGATTAGGGATAAGAATTATATGATGTGAGTTAAATTGTTTGTGAAATGAAACTTTATGGTATCCCTAGATGTAGTCATAAATATTCCCAACTTCCCTTTGTATCACAACTATAGCGTGAGAATAGGGGAAACACCGAATGTGTCATATCTTGTATGAACATACCCAATTATCTATTTCAATGGTAGAATTCTCTTCAGAATGCACTTCAAACAAAAACTCACTTAAGAGACTAATTGTCTAATGTCAACCCTTGTCATACGATTCCATCAGAACCTTGTTAAAATTATGACCTAACTTTGTTGTCCACCTTTCAACTTCAACCATTATTTTTGCATTGAAGTTCATAATCTTGACCAACAGTTTATCAGTCATATGAATAATAGGGAGATGCCTTTATTCTAAGATATAAGATTTAAACGACTCGACAACACTAGATAACATGTCACCACAGTGTTTCCCTAGGAAAAATGTGCAAGACCAGTTTTTCGGAGCCAAATTATCAAGGAACTGCCCAACAGCCATTCTCCTTTCCTTCCTTAGTTCACCCATTTTTTTCTTTAACTCATCAACGGTTACAACACATGCACGATGGAGAAACAATCAAATGATCATCTTGAGGAAATTAGTCCTACAATTCCCATAGATCTTATTCAAAATATTTTTTTGCAAATGATGTATACAGTAGGAATGCGCGAACATCAAGAAGACCTTCGAAACAGCCTCGAGAAAACTATTGTTTCGATTAGATACAAATGTGATATTCATCCCCTGAGAAGCGAAAGCATCATGTAAATTCTGAAGAAACCATACCCAATTATTTTATGTCTCTGGATCAATAACAAGATGTGCAAGAGGAAAATGCCTAAAAATAAAATTAAATGCATTACACAAGTATATCACGATCACTCGAATATCCTATAGTGTACAAGTATGAAAACTATATAGTACACATAGACTACTACAAAGTGCATGCATTTGTCAAAACCAAAATTATTAAAACAATGCAACAGTTGTAAAAAAAGTACACATATCTCCACATAAAAGTACATGTAAATATACGAAGTGCATGTAAAAAATCTTCTTAGCATTATTACCATTCTTTGCGGTTGTAGCCAAAATTTGACTTCTGTAACGGCTCTTTAAAAAGGTTGCATCAGCAAACAAAATAGTCTTGCAGTAGGTAAACCTGTAAATACAACCTCTAAACTTTACAAAAATCCTTTAAAATAATCTACTTTTGGATTCCACATCAAGAATGCAACGTGATCCCGGATTATATAGCAATACATTATCCCTATATATACCAAGAAGCATATATAATAACTTCTTATTACCATTTAATACACCACTTGCCATCTTTTTCCCTCACAACTCATGATGATACCATATATCAATACCATAGTTCTTCTTAACATCTCTCACCACATCAATTGGCTTAATTAAAGGCATGTCCGTAACTTGATCGACCAAAAACTTTGACACCAACTTGGAGTCCATCATTTTACTACCCAAACTATGAATCCCACCTCTATATGTATGCGAGTTATTCAGCATTCGTATGTAAAATAAACCATTAACAAAACATGTTGAAGCATAAACTAGTCGCATACGTCCTTTCAAAAACTTCTTAAAACACTTTGCAGTCACCCGTATTTTATCATTCCTCACATAAATAAACCCGAACCCAACCTTAACATCACACTTCCTCAATTTATCACAAAATCATCCACACCTCCCTCAAAATACTAATCAACATAACTTATACATGTCTTCAAACTGTTAGAAAGATAAATCTTGCAATTACCGGTCTTCGCCCCACCAATATATGTATCATTTTCTACGCCACCGCTCCCATCATATGTAACATTTGAACATCAACCATATAACCTTTCACATATTGCATCACTAACCAGCACTTCCAAATCCGTGACAAATATCGATATAAAACCATATTTCATGATCAACTGAAATCTCAATATAAAACGGACACCTTTGTCATATAACAACAATACATTACTTTCATCACCAAACGAATAACACAATGAATCTTACCATTTTTCAAACTGGTAAACCTACTACACAACTCCTTACATATGTAATCTAATGAGCAATTCTTATTAATCTCAATAACAACCATATTACACATGTAAGTACACCTATTAACCCTGCACCATCAATTTTTCTTCGTAATAAATGAAAAAATAATTAAAATTCCTCAACTAATGCCAGTGGCATATACCATAATAATATAGGAGGAATAAACCCAGAGAACAAAAATATTAAAGTTACATGCATAATATCTTAATACACAATCATTAACAAAAAGTACACGTAAGACGTATCATACATATACTAAGTATAACAAACTAGCACAAGTCCTCATCAAAATAGAGAAGTAGACAATAATAATATGAATGCAAACATAACTACGTTTAAACATAGTTTCAAATTGATCAAGCATATACATTACACATGCTCATCACATTTTTCAAACGAACACAACACCACAAATATTTCAATCCAGTAACAAATGGATCAACAAATACGAACTGAAAAAATAACATATCAATCTGTCGCATGCATACAAAAAAGAGATTAAAGCATACCTTGGAATTACGAAAGACTTTTAGATTGAAACATAATCACGATCGAAAAGCCACTATTGCCTCACTAATAAAAAAATGCTTCGAGACAATCAAATGCGAAATTAAAACCTAAAACTGAAACAAGTAGGGAACAACAAATCGTGATAGATATGCAAAAGTATCGTTAGATTTATTTCCAATTTCCGACTCGCATCCCGTTATCGCGTTACTATTGGAGAAGGGTAAAAAAGGAAAATGGACATAATTATTAAGACGCACGTTTTGCTTTGGACCTAAGCGTCCAAAGTTTAATTTGAGCATATCATCCAAAGCTTCTGATCAAATGGCTAAACCTTAAATTTCTCAAAAAACAAACACTAATTGGTACCTCCTAAGTTTGAATGGTTCAGAGTCATACTGATTAGGTAAAAACAGAAAACACCTCAAATAGACGAACAAAGTCATATGGGGACTCACGGAGAAATCCTTTTCTTCGATCGGTTGATTAACAAAACAATAACACGAACTAAAACTAGATTTGTCAATAAATTCACCTTATAATGTGACTCATTCCACTCTCGAAATTACCGATAAATGTAACTATTTTACAACAAAAATATTTATTCTTTTATTTATTAATAATATTTTTTGCTTATTAAGTGCATGTATCTACATGTATTGGTTGATTATATATTGGTGTTCTAAATATACTTTAATGACTTAATTATACTTGTATAAAAGTGTAATTACATACTATATGGATTTGTCATCAATTAGTAAAATATACAGTGTCCTTAAGATACCAAGAATATTTTCACATATCCTTAGCATAGATAAGCGAATAGTCAAGTGGGCAATCGACAATTCCCCCTTTATTCTTTAGGTCTCTTCATTCTTTTAAACAAAAATACCCATTTTGTTCGAATTTTTATGGTTTTAAATATATAAATATATAAACTCATTTAATATTAATGAATTAATTATTTATTGTGATTCAAAACTGAATTACTGGACTTTATATGTGAATTATCACTTTGGCATTCTAAAGAAATTAAGCACTCAATGTAAGAAAAATAGTATTAAAGTAGCCTTAATTTGTTATGTGTCATTTTTTAAAAAGTTAATTAATATGAAGCCCCATAAATAGGGTGATGTTCACGGCCTAACATTAAATACACATATAAATCATCGTTTAATAAAATAATTAAATGTATTATTGATAGATCTGGATTAGTTTGAAAATTGAAAGTCAAAAATGATATTTCTTAACTGATATAGATCGTAAAAATTTGTGAATGAGATTTTAGTGATCGTTTTTATAGGGAATTTAAATATGGGCTACTTTTATCTGATTTTTAGATGTTTGGTTATGATTTTATCCTTTTTCATTTGGGGAGATGAAGATTTCAAATCGTAAACACAACCTTGATTGGTTTTGCAGTCTTATCAAATGTGTATTGTTCTTTTTTACTGCAAGTTTGATTTTAATGAATTGAGTTTAGTAATATCAATTTGGTTCAAATGCACAACTACGATTTTAAAAACATTGAAAATAGTTTAAAAGTTATTTGAGACTATTTTAAATCACTTGTTCAAATACTTTAAAATTATCACATATTTTGGAAAACGAAGTGCACATGTGTGTTTAGTCAGATGAAAATCACAACAATACGAAAGGGTATAAACTTTATTCCAATGCGAATGTACGACAATTGAAGTCTTCAATAAGTAGCTTGCAAGATCTTAAACTCTTAAACGCTTCATCTAAGTCTGATATAAGACAAATGATTATGGCTCAATCATAATGAATCAAGTCTATATGAATTAAAAGACTTAACGACTCAAACGTTTTGTCAGGGTAATTGATGAGTGTTAAAATTATAAGTGACTTTAGACCCACATGTGCTCCCATCTAGACTTTAGAAGGGTAGCATAAGAGGATTATCAAAGTGCGAGATAATGGTATAAAGTGGTCTGGACCCGGACCTTGAATGAGGGTCCTACATTCACTGTTAAAGGTATTGTACTCATTTATTAGATTGCAAGTGGGTTATTACATTCTATGAGACCTCTTGCTCTTTATTCAAGAGAGTTTGAGGTCTTACAACCTTTGTCAACAATCCAAAGGACCTTAAAAAGTAACTAATTGACTTCTTTAAGTGTGCCTAAGTATTGATTTATGACTCGACAAGATATATAAGTTGGGTAAACAATGGAAATGATCCAAGTTATAAATATGAACTCAAAACAGTGGGTTGTCAGTACGAAATGAAAAGTAAAACACCTATGAATAACTAAAACTCTTGATTCTCCGATAATCTAATTGTTTGGACCAATATTCATCTTTTAATCAATGCCCTATTTATACACAAACAACTGAAAAGGTAATGAGTGGACTGAAAAAGCATGGTTGTGGTGTCCCTGAGGTCTTCTAGTGTCAGCAAAGTGGTGGAGTGTTAGCCAAAGTATTTGCAAGTAGTTTAAGGTGGTTATTGGCAGCATTAAATATGAATCAGAACCTTTAATGCAAGTGGGCGTACCTGGTGGTGGTAGGTGAAACGATGTTATACTTCTCGTCTACCCGCCAAACTGGTGGTAGAAGCTCTACTAAAGGTCTGAAACCATTAGGGGATCGTTCTAAGATGCTCTTGAGGTGACACCCATATTTTACCTTGGCATTGAGGTTTAAGTGTCCTCACAAAGTCATTTCACTTTTAGCCCGAGGCCTGCTTTGAGCATTAGACAGGGCGTAACTACTATGATGTGGTCTCTAAGCCTTATTGAGGAAGGGCGATGGAGGATAACCGAGGTCTGCTATTGCACCACAACTTACCCTTTAGAGCAATAAAGGTTTTAGAAGGAAATTAGTGCGGGACCTCTATTTTGTCTTGGAGGTAGTTTTGGAGTTTGAGGATATTTTAAATACCAAATGTGAAATAGGGTATCATTAGTAGCCATTGTTTCTTCTTATAAAGGTTGCAATGCGTAATATTTATTTTTTATGCAAGTTAGGGGTTTGAGGATCTTCTAAATACCAAGTGTGAAATAAGGTATCAGGAGTATCCCCTTGTTACTTCTTCCAAAGGTTGCAATGGGGGAATATTTATCTTTTATGCAAGTTGGGGGTATAATCATAATTAGGCACTAAGATTTTCATCATTATTACATTATGTTGGGAAGGAACTCACACATGTATGTGGATATGTGTTAAACCCTCTCTTAAAAAACAATGTATGTTGATAAAATCTCTCATTCTAGAGTCTTGGACCCCAAACCCTGATCAATTATTAGGCCTCATGTTTCACTGCTTGACTTGATGAATCCAATGGATGATCCTTTTATTCATCCTCCCAGTGGGTTAGTTACCCCCGGTGCAAAGGTGATGATCTTTGAAGGGGTTTTTAATCTAGAACACCCTAGTGGGGATCACTATGCCTCACAGATCAGTGAACAAAACTTAATGAAGATACGATTGACCTATCAAATTTTGAAGAATGTCACTTTTAGGGCCGACACACTCCATGAGAGGGCATGCTCAATGGTGGCTAATTATATGTGCCTCAGCGAGTGTTTCCTTTAATATGGAGCCAAACTCCTCCCACCTCTACATGTGATTAGGATCATGAAGGCTATTGGTATAGCCCCTTATCAACTAGTATCAAACTCATGGATGCCTTAGATGGCCACCGTCCTGGTCTTTATAGAGTCCAACGACGGTAAGTGTGACGTTTGCCCGACTTAATTCTCTAAGTTATTTAGGGTTCAGGAGAAGAAAAAGGCAAATGATAATAATCTGAAGTATTTAGACTCCAGGTATAACGTGGTGACCTTTGAAAAGGTCAAGAACAATGTCCTAAAGAACTATAGGAAAGATTCATCTTTATTGGGGGAGTTTGGGCCATCCCAGACCTTGTTGACCCCATTGGTTTCCCTACTCTCTGGTGCACACCTCCGATAGGAGGTAAGTTGAAGTTTTACTTTTGTTTTAATGCTCGAGTTGACTTATGTTTTGATAATTGATTTTTTTCTAGCTTTTGTAATGATTCTTGATATGACTATGTCAGAATTAAACATGTCTATAGAGGCCCATAAATTATCCTCTACTCCCTTTGAGATCCTTGCCACTGCTAGACATCTGTTCAACTGTGGGCTAGGACCTAAGCCTAAGCCTTTGACACCCGTGGGAGTCCATGAGGTTTCCAAGATTATTATGGTGGCCATGTTGGAGTCTGCGCCTTACATGTTATCTCTCAAAAAGTTAAGGTTGTGTTTGAAGTATTGGCAAAGGTTCCTTAGGCCTCCAAAGGAGAAGATGACCAACCTAAGGGTCTAACTAATCCTTCAAAGGCTGAAGGTGTCTCTGCTTTAGCTGATGAAACCATTATTATTTCTAATTGTTCCCCTTGTAAGTAGATTTACCCATTTCTTTCTTATGATATAGTCAATCTTCTATAAGCTGATTTTGACTTTTTCTTAATCCAATAAATGAACATGAAGAGCAGAGGATGGATCAAAGGCTTATCCAAGAGGTTCATACTAAGGCTTTGGTCAACAGGAAGAAGAGGATGAAGACCCTCAAAGGCCTAAAGTTCAGTTCCCCAGTGGATATTATGGTTCCTAGGGTTAAGTTAGTGGAGGAGTTTAAATCGTGATTTGGCTATATTAAAGGCTCAGATATGGATTTTATGAAAACCTTGTCCTTGTTTTAAGTAGAATTGGAGGTAAGTGGGACTTCTGGGGCAACCCAAAATTATCTTTATATTCTAAGGGACTTGCAATCCTTGGTCTCATAGAAAGAATCCATGGAGACGATGGTGCACCCTCGGATGAGGGGGTTTGCAAAAGGCAACTGAGGTACCCAGTACATCAAAGGGGCTAATTATTGTTGAGGGGAAAGACTTGCCACCCCTTATATTTTAGAGCTATTTGATGCTTCCCTAAGTCAATAGAATAAACTATTATGCTTCGGTTGTTGATGCCCTTGATTCGCTAGCGAGGACAAGCAGTTCTGATATGGTGACCACTTTGAGAGGCAGATGTGCTCCTGCCAATATTGAGGAACTTGTCTATTTGATGGATAAGGTATTTGCATATTTCTCTTACTTCTTCTTTAATTTTTTTACTTTATGCTCCTTATTTTCATACCTCTTTTCTTTTATGGGCTCATCACTTGACATAAGCTCTTCTAGTGGATGATCTTGTTGGTAGCACTACACTAGATACTGAGAATTCTCACAGTCAATTGGTCAAGGTCTAGAGCCATGACTAGGTAGTCAGAGTCCAAAATCGTGACCCCCTTCCAAATTATGTGACCAGACCAAAGTGTGACATTAATAGGGGATTGGTCACGGTTCTGGACCGTGACCATACTGGTCACGACTCCAGATTGTGACTAATTATTGACCCCTTAAGGCACTAAAATTCTTACAAAACATGTCATAATGATGGTTACAGTTCTCTACCATGAACCAGCGGTGACCAATCCTGGTGAATTATGGTCATGGTCCATAAATGTGACCCTTACTTTTAGTTTGAAATGGCCATATTCACACGGTCACGTTTCAAAATGGTGACCAAATTATCCATTGTCATTGGTCATAGTGGGGGTCACTGTCGAGAACCGTGACCATTTATCGGTGTCATATTGGTCACAGGTGGGGTCACGATCTATAACCATGACCATTTTAAAGATATAAAACAGAACTTAAGGTCAAATGGGGACCTACTAAAAATATTTTAATTTCTCTCTCTCTCTCTCTTGCAAAACTCGTAATCGGCGACCCTTTCTCTTTTTCTTCACTGCGAACGACCCTCTCTCTATCTTTCCACTATATTACTCTCTCTTTAACTCTCTGCATATGTGTGTATTATGTAGGTGTGTGTACATATATGCGTGTGTGTGTGGGGGGGGGGGGGGGTGCGGTGCGTGTGCGTGTTTGATTATTCTCACATGTTTTATATTGAAATATGGCCTTATTTATTGTTAGAAATTAGATACGAAACCATTGATGTAGAATTGACTTATTAAGGTTTTATACGTGTTATTGGATTTGTGATAATTGGAATATATTGAAACATGATAAAGTTTATGTTAGGTATAGTTATTCCTTTAACTCCATGAGTAGTACCCTTAATACCAAATACTTGATTGATGAAACTCTAAGTATGGAAATGTAAAATTATTGCCATGAGAAGATTTTATGTTTGAATATCCCATGATATACTCTTTAAAAGTTATTTGAATTTTTTTGTTAAATTATGTTTTTGGAATTGAAAAATGGACTAACTATGTAAGCCACTTTATTCCTTAAGATAATTAATCAAGTAGACGATTTTGAAGGAGTACGGAATAAACTTGTGTTGATTGTTGGGTTTATGGTTGTTGTGGCTTATGCTGAATGATCATGGTTGGATGTGGATGATGGATACTTAAAATGCTCACTCTATTAGTTATTCATAATAAAACTTTAACTAATTATTTGTCTTACAACTACCCTATCTTAATGACCACACACACACTCACAAGCTCACATATATATATATATACGACATATGTGCACATATGAATTGGGCATATGAAAGTTTAACACATATATACATACATATATACTTACAATCCCACACATACACATACACACCCATACATACATACACGTACATACAGACTCACACGCGCATATATATACATTAAATGTTTAGAACAAAGTCATCTGGTAACATTTTAAATTGAATAATATGTTAAGATGTTTTCTTCTTGTTCCACATGCGCATGCATCTGGAGAACAATTATTTGAGCTTAACTAATTCTAGGTGATTTCTTTTTTCAGGTAATTTTAGTTATCTTTTCTTTTGTATAATATTCTTATGTATAGTTATAACTTATCGATTAACATGTTGTGGTCGTGTTCACCCCTTCCTTATTTGGTTGTCATTTGGGTGAACACAAATAGGTGGAAGGGCTTGCAGATTTGGCGGACAAATAGTAATTTTAGGTTTAATTTAATTAAAATGAACTTAAATTGGACTTGTTGATTGTTCGTGTGTAAATATTAATGCGTATAACTTCTTAGTTAACTTGTATGGTCGTGTTCACCCCTTCCTTAAATGGTTATTGTTTGAGTGAACAAAAAATTAGTGGAAGGGCTTGCACAATTGGTGGACAAATAGTAATTTTAGGTTAAATTTAATTAAAATGAACTTAAATTGGACTTGTTGTGAATGACTGAGCGAATGGAAAGCCATTATTATTTTAGGATTATTTAGAGCCATTACCTCTACGGCTCATATTCACACCCTCCTTCTATATATTTTCTCAGAAAAAAATGAGACACGGTAGTAATTACTCTCAACAAGAGTATGAGAGGGTGTAATTTGATCGAAATAAAACATATTTCATTAATACAACCTATATGGAGGTAACTTTCATTTACAATTATGGGAATAGTAAAATTGAATAATTTAATTACCTTACAAATTGTGGAGTTGATCTCTTGCAAGAGTACCTGTTCGAGTGTATTATATTTTTCTTGCCAGAATGATGGGATGAGGTAGTGGTATATTTCTCCTTCATAATCCCGACAAGGCACTGGCATTAGTTACACTATTAGAAATGGCTAAAAAAATATTCATCCATTGTGGATACAACTCCGTAAATAGAGCATTCACCCAGATTGCGATGGCTCACGACGTATGCATATAAAAAATGAGCTTGCAAATAGGTTGAAGAAGAAATAATTATGATTTCATGCCACGGACCTTTATATGTCAATCATATATATGCTTTCGCCCAGTTGGTTGCGTGAATTTTTTTTATAGATTTTAAAATAGTAATACTATTTGGATGAAAATTAGACACATCGAGTATGTTTTAAAAGCTATTAAAAAGGTATATATCTATATATAGTCGTAAAAATGACTTGTGTATATATATTGCTATTTTTAACTATAGTAAATGTCGAATAGGAATGGAAATAATCAACCAAATAGTGAAATACCACCAACTGGGTGATCTTCTATACCCTAATCTCAATTCTTATCTCCTTCGGGTTATCAATACTCTACTTTGTCAGAGATTCAATCTTCCACTCCATTTCTAAGTCATCAAACTCAAGAGCCCCCTATTAATCCAATGCCCCACCTCCTGCTATTGATGAATCCCAAGAAAACCTAAGAATCCCATAGATTTCTCGTTCGTCGGGAATCATCCCACCAGTAATAAACCTAACGTTCATCTTTTTAAAAAGCGTTGTCTGTCTCTTGAAAAGATGAGTGTGGTAATCGTGGGTACATACAACTATAAGAATTTTAATCCTTCCATAAAGGATGATATGTGAGAACAGCTTGATAAGACCTTTCATTCCCAAACAATTTGAAGGCAAAGGTTCTTTCTCGAGTAGTTGGTTAATTGAAAACCTATTGAAAGAATCTTCGAAAGATTTTTTTACCTGAAGGGAGCAATGAATTATGATATTTTAAGATTAAAATACAGGGTTACCCAACATATTCAAATGTCCACTAACCAATAGAACAACTTTTAGTAGAATGAGGTCTCGGAGGGAAAACTGACTAAAAGGGCGAAAAACAAACTGAACAGGTCAAAGAAAGTTGATTTCCACAAACTTGGGGTTAATGGGTGGAACGCACCAAGGGGACTCCAGAATAAGGTAAAAAGCCTAACCGGGTCAATATGTACTTGCATGCCCAACGGGAAAAAAACCCAATAAATTCCCACACAAATTGGCTTCGACTCTGGTGAGTTTGAATTTAGTTACCATATATATTCATATTATAATAAAATATAGTTAAAATTATAGTCTTAAATATAATATTATGTTATATGAAATGATATAAGGCATGTCGAGCCGTCAGAGCGAGTGCAACCCTTATGGCATTTAAGTAGGTGCCCTAACCAAGGTACTTGGGAGGGACAGTAAGGGGAGTACAAGAGGTGTGGGCTCACATGTGCCAAGTAGAAAAATATAACACAATGCACCTATATTATATGAGATATCTTCGGTGGGGAGTCATGTGTTGAGAGAGGCGAAAGACCATGCCAGAACTAAAGGAGAGGTGTCAGACTTCAGAAGGAGGTGGGGAATGTAAGTAGCAGCATGACAATCCTGACGAATGAAATCCAGAAGTTTGTACGATTCTTTACTCAATAACAAGGTTACCCATTTAAGATGCCTCCTTAAACATTCCCCTATCCCAAATGCCTAAGCCTTAAGGATTCCCATCCTAAATTCCTATTTCTGGAACATCCAATCCTAAATGTCTCCTCCGAAGTTTCGTGGACCATCGTCATTCATACATGGTGATTATGGCGAGCAGTATTATATAAGGAACGTGTCCAATAGCAGGGTCGTTGGCTTATGCACTCTAGTTTCCATGAATGTCGGAACACCCCACAATAGAAGTGGGTGAGGCTCATATATTAGCTGATACAAGATACGAGGGTTGCAGAGATGGGTTTGTGTAATTTGACCACGGGGAAGGGCCTCTGTTAAAAATATCATAATTATTTTAAAACCTGGCTAGTTCATTTGTTGGACAAGACTAGGCGTTGAACAATGTTTTCTTTTTGAACAATTTTGTAATAATTTAATTATATGGGACATCCGTTTGATTTTATTCCATATTTACTGAATGATTAAGTCGAACGAATTTGCTTAGATTATAAACTGAGAGTTCTTGTATAATATGACATTCGTTTCAGCTTATTTATATAGGTGACTTGAATTTTGAAGACTACTTAATGACTTTTCCACAATACAAAAAGTGGATGGGAGAGAGTCATAGAGTATCTGATAATTATGTAAAGGACATTCGAGAATTTATTAAATATGTGATAGAAATTTTAACAGTGATAAGATTATGTGTTCGTACAACCGTTGTATAAATGACAGATTTAAGTATTTGGAAGATCTTGAATTGCATTTACTAATGTGGTGCATGATTAAAGACTATAAGATATGAACATTCAATTGGGAAAAGAATGCACCATATGTACAAGAATAATTATCGATACATAAGTGTGTGACGGAACCCCATCGAGTGGAAGTGGTGAATGATTTTCCAACACTTCGTCCTTTAACCTATATAGTTAATGATGTTTACGAAGACCACTACCATAAAAACTTCCAGCCTATGGATATGGATAATATGCACGTGACCAAGTCAGTAAAAAAATTGATGTTGAATTATCCGAAGATCGGGAATATATACGGTTAAAAATCGATGTAGCTAGACCTTTTTATAAAAATTGTGAAGAAAACCACTTGGTATTATACACAATGATTGGTTTGCATAATTTGAAGAGTCAATTTGTTTTGTTGGTCAATAACATAACTGCAATTTTTTAATTGAATAAAGATATTCTCTCGAAAGAGAACACGTTAACAAATAGTTATCCGAGCATGAAAAAGTGCTTGAAGGGCTTGAGTTTGAAGTACAAATCTATTCATATATGTAATTATAATTGCATATTATAGCATAACGAACACGAACTGAAGGATGAATGTCTTATATGCAAGGATCCAAGATATATGGTTTGTGATAGTGGAAAAGATGGTACTATAAAATTTTGCAAGTGCTTGTAAGTTCCATAAAGGGTATTAAAGTATTTCCCCTCGGGCCACGATTAAAAAGATTTTTCTGTGTACCATGGTTAGCAGAGGACATGACATGGCACGCTCGAGCTGAGATGGGTGAGAATCTCATGCGTCATTTGGTTAATTCACTCATCCAGTTGCTTTCAAACGCATGACACCATGAATTTGCCAAAGAACCACACAACCTATGTTTTGCATTATTAATCAACGGGTTTAACACTTTCAGTAATTTAAGCACTAATCATAGTTGTTGGCCAGTTCTCATGGCGACTTTAATTCTCCCTCCAACAGTGTGCACGATAAAAGAATTTATATTATTATCGTTGTTGATACCCGGGCCAAAAGTTACAGACGATGATATTAATATTTTCTTAGCCCCTTTAATCGAAGAACTTAAAGAGTTATGGGATGAAAGCATGAGAGCGTTTTATGCTCACAAGAGTGAAGAGTTCACACTTAAAGCAATGATTCTATGGGTGATCCATAATTTTTTTGCCTATGGGACCTTATTAAGTGGTAATATCCATGGTTATTATGGATGTCCCATATGTGGGGAGGAAACTAAATAAACTTGGCTACATCATATTCGGAAGATGAGTTATGTCGGTCATCATAGATTTCTGTTGAGCAGTCACCCAAGTCAAACTTTTTACCTGTCAGTCAAGAGCGTAGGGCGAAACCTTTTTGGATTTTTCGATTATAAAATCAAGGAGAAAACGAAGGCTATAACTTTGGGGAATAAGTTTGTAGGCAAATACCCTCAATTTTTATGCCAAAAGCATAAATCTAGGGAGGATCCACAAGATCTTAATAAAAGAAATCATGGTCCAGATGTTCAATCTTGTTTGACTTATCATATTAGAAAGAGCACCGTGTAAGGAATGTAATTGATGTGATGCATATGGATAAGAATTTTGTGGAACATATGATAGGAACATGTCTGGGCGGATCTCATTTGAAAGATATAGAGAGGGCGCATCATGATCTAAAGGACATGAAAAAAATGTGGTTAAAAATTGATCCCACAACTGAAAAAAATTCGATTCCCGCGGGTGATTTCACTTTGACTAATAGTGAGAAAAAGATCCTCTTAAACACATTGTTCAACTTGAAAACTCTAAATGTCTATTCCGATAATTGTGAAGGGTTGTAAGCTACAAAATAAATTACATGAAATAGTGTAAGTCTCACAACTGGTACATCGGCATCCAATTAATCCCTTTGTTGTTTAGGCATGGACTTTCTGAGCTCAAAAAGCTCTGTAGGGCAATTTTGCAGATTAGTTTATACTTCACCTTACTGTGTGCAAAAGTGGTAAACAGACGCCCATTAAGATTGCGAAAGCCACTTTAGTCGAGGCGACTTGTGTTTTAGAGAAGTATTTTTCTCTGTCATTTTTTGACATCAGCATCAACCTGCTTGTGCATTTATGTAATGAGGCGTTATTGTGTGGACCCGCCAAGTATCTCTGTATGTATCCTTTTGAGCGATTGATGAAAACCATCAAAGACTGTATTAAAAACACACTGTATATTAAAGGGTGAATTGCGAAAGAATTCATAACAATATAATCGTCGTTATATGTTCAGGAGCACATGCCAGAATAAGGGCTTAGAAGGTTCGATCCTCGTAGAAAATATTTGATCGAGGGACCTGATAATTTTGAAGATGAATTGCCTCTTGGAAATCCTAAAGAGGTGAGACTCACCAATTTGCAATACGCGTAAGTAACTCATTATGTCTTCGAATCCGAACATGAAATTGAGGATTAGAGAGAGTAAGTAACTACATAGATAATTTATTTTTGTTTGATTACCTTATTCTGTATATTACCATATAAAATATAAAATTTCATGAACATATCTAGGAAGTATGAATGAAAAATGGTCACAAATCAGAATAGAAGTGATTTTAGGGCATGGAATGAAAAGAGGTAATTCCCACCTCTTTTGCTACGATTATTTATGTATGTGTTGTATAACAGGGATTAATACAAATCCATTAATAAATGTAACTTTTAAAGAAAGGTGATGTCTCTTCAAGGCTTTCATGCCTAGCCCAAGGTCCTCGTTTTTGTGCGAAGGAGTTAAAAAAATCTGCATCAATGAAAAACTATCAATGCAAAACAACGAAACATTAATTTTTGCCTTTGACTTCTTATGTAGTTAGGAAAAGCGATAAAAATTCAAAGGACGCCGTGCTGACTTATTATGGGATTGTCTAATAAGTCCTAGAGCTATATTACTTAGAATTTAAAAAAAAATATTTTCTATTTTGATTAGGTGAAGGTGGAGGACATTAGAAAGGACATTTCTGTCCATTATCAATATGTATGTCGTACGCCGTTACACCGTTGAAGAAATTCAAGATCGCATCTACATCAACGGATCCGAATATCAAAGCGTATTCAACATCATAACCTCTGCGAGAATAAACTTGGTAAAGTTTTGTTTTTAAGTTCCTTAAAGTTTCATACTTAGTATTGGGAAATTTTTATAAAAATAAGAAGTAAGTTTTTTCAAGCAAAATGAGTTTTTTTTAAAAGAATTTTAATTTTTCTGGATAACCGGACCGGTCCGCCCATATTAAAAATGAACCGATCCGCTTCCATACCGGACCGATCCTATTTGCACCAATAAACCCCAGATCGAATGCAAACCGAAGAGGCCTATGTGGAAAACGAACCGATCTGAGGTCGGACCGATCCGCCTCCATACCGGACCGGTCCGCCTGAGATAAACTCGATCAGATCTATTTGGATTTTTTACCACCGACTCATATTTTCTATATATATTCCTATTTCGGTGGTGTATTTTTTTAAGTCTTTGAGAAAACGTTTCTAAGAGTTCAAACACAACAAGACTTCGATTTTTGATGTGCCAAACATCTTTTTTGATTCACACACAAAAATCCCAATTACTTTTGTGAATATTTTGGAACCCTAGAACACAAGCTTTGCTATTATTCAATCTTTGTGGGGAGATCTTTGCAACCGAGGGCTGCGTGTCATTGCTGAGGGAGTCTCTACAAAGTGTTATGGCTGCGTGTTATTGAGGAGAGCTGCGGTTCTTTCTTTGTTATTTGGGCTGCGAGTCCTTGGAGGGTGCTGCGTGTATTCTCTTGCTGAGTTCAAGATTGCGTGTCTTTGTGGGTTGGCTGCGCGTTGATCCATTGCAGATTTCTCTATATAATTGTAAGTTGCGATTTATATATTCATAGTGAAATAAAGGTTTTACCCGAAAGGGTTTTTTTCCTGAAATCTGTGTCTCAGCATAATTTTGTGTCACAAGCTTTATTTATTTATGGGTTGACACACGCACCTTAGATGCATGTTTAGGGACTCTAATTAAATAAGGGGTACTTGGAAACTTGCGAATTTAATTTAATCAATTATCACACAGTAGCACTTTTCACTACAAATTGTTATAAATTTGATCGTGCATCAAAACTTGTAATTGAAGATTTATCTAAGATGAAGAGTAAAGATTGCTTAATCGACTAGCCTTTTATTAATGTCTTTCAAAATGTCAGAAATGTATTCTACTCTAAGTGGATAAACGATGATAATCGATTTGTTTTTATGCATGCTTCAAAGGGTTTGACTACCAAGCCGACGCATTAAATGCCCCTACAAAGTTCCAGTCCACTCTTGATGACAATCCTAATTTGGACATTCTTTTCGTTTATTTAGACAAAGATTTAGTTTTTAAACATTATATTATTGTCATTTAGTTAACTCTTGTATGACTACCCGATTTCTATCGTATGTATTGGAATAAACTAAGTATTTATTTAAGTTCTACTCATATATTTAGTTCTCATAAACTTATTTCCCCATTGCTCACATTTTACAAAATATCATTCTATAGATCTTTTTGTTTTGAATACAACACTGATAGCAAACCATAACACACATGGTCACGGATTTTGTTGATGTTAAATATTTGTGTGGTTACCTCGATTGGGGGTTTATATTGAGTGATGTTCATCAAGACATGAGGCATCAAAATATCGTATTGGTAAAAATAATTCCATTTTCTTACATTCTTCAATCACTAATCCTACTACTTGTTTTGTGTTATTATTCCAATTTTATATTGTATCACAAATACCACTTTTTTTTATTCTCATATATACATTCACATATATTTTTATAAAGAAAAAAATCCTAAAAGTGAAATATACCATAATTTCCAATTTAGAGTGATCTCATAATTTCCTACACTTTAAACACATTTCACATGTATTTTCATAAATCAAAAGAGACATCCTAGATTCGAATTATGGATTAGACCCCAACCTTGTTCATCTTACGAACTACGTGGACTTTGATGCCATTTTTTACTATGTAGGCATCGTGAAGTTATTTTGGGATTCAAGTCCTTTTCTACTTACCATTTGGAACATTTTGAAGTCTTATTTAAAGGCCTAGTTGAAGAAGGAACATTTTGAAGTCTATTTCATGGAAGGAAACAATCATTTCATTGGATTTCAATGAAGATATTGCGATGTTATTATCATATTCACGCAAGCATATGTTGTATTATTATTTGTGCTGAACAATTTGACGACTTTGGTTAGTTAATTTGTATTGTACTATTATATTTTGATTTATAAATGGCGTAGTAGCTAGATATTTATTTTTGGAAATGTAAATAGGTTTGAAAAATGTATAGGTTTTTTAGGGGTGCAAAAAATAAATAAAAATAAAAATTTTATTTGGTTACGGTTTTGGCCTGTGACAAAATTAGAAAAAATATTTGGTCATGGCTAAGAACCTACTTTTTCTAATTTTTGCCAGAATTGTGATCACGGGCCAAAATCGTGACCCAAAATAAATGCCCCTTTAATGCTCACGGACTGGGTCACGGTTCTGAGCCGTGACCACTGGGCCACAGTCCCAATTTATGACCAGCCAATCAACATTGATGTCATCCACTAGCCCGTGACCCCAATATGGGATCATGATTTTAGACCGTGACCCATTATTTTTTCACCCTCAATATGGCCCCGTAGGCCTTGGTCACGGTCTAAAATCGTGACCATCTTGATAAAAAATTAGGACATCACCCTATTGTATTTAGACCGAATGAATAGAGGTCGAAGGCTGCGGGTGGAGGATCTGGAGAAGGAGAGGGGCGACCTAGGTCACTTTCCTGGAGTAGGGAAGCTTTCAAATGAGAAGACTTTCAGAGACAGTTCATCCTTATTGGCTACTGCACGAGATTCATTGGCCTTAAGAAGCCACATGACCTTGGGCAGGTTGAGCTCAGGCAATAACGGAGGCTTTCCAAGGACAGAAGATAAAGCTTAAGAGCTTTAAAGAGAGACTTATTTGATATGATGGTGAGGTGGAAATCCCGAAGCAATCAATCAAAGGCCTTACTGTTGAGAAGGGTCAATTGATTTCCCAATGTAAGGAGCTGAATAAGATTTATGCCGAAGTCTTGGTCAAGCACTAAGAACTTCAGGGACATATCTGTACAGTTGTGCAAAGCTAGTTAGATACCTACCAGGAGTTCGAGATCTTTCTGAAGTATCTCTTCTGGAACTTCAGCGCTAACTTTGAAGCTTGTAAGGATAAAATTCGGGCATTACTTCCTGATGTTGATGTCTCCGGCCTGTTTCCTAAATCCCCTCAGTCAGAAGAAGGGAGATCTTATGATGATGAAGATGACACTGATGGCGATGTTGCTGAAGCCTCTACTCCTAAAGCTCAAGAAGAATAAACCAAGGAAGTTATCTATGCCTCTCTGCCTTTAAAAAGTGAAGCCTTTGTGGACCCTCAAGCGTTGAAAAGTTCTATGTAATTTTCTTATCTTTGTAAACTGCCTATTGATCATGGGCCACTCTTTATAATCTCCATCTCTAACCTTAATGAATAGATAGTTTTAAAATCATGGAACTTTATTGTTCTTCAATCTTCAGTTCACACTTGCTTTACCTTTTGCTTTGTTAAAGAATTTTTGGACTTCTTGAGATGTTTGAGGTTTGTTCAGTACGTAGTAAATGCTTAGTCCCCAAGATTAATTAGTAAAGCAAAGTAACTTAGGTTGCAAATTTATAAAAGAAATTTGAGGGCTCTAAGACCTCTGCCATATACTTGTATAGTTGCCGAAGTTGAGATTGAGGTTTTATAGTGGAGCATTAAGCCTTGGAACCGTAATATGCTTGATACTTGTGCTTTTGTAAGATTCAAAGGCCATATTTTTTGTGGAAACACTTACCTCCCACCCCTCCCAAAAAAAATGTGCCACAAAGGCTTAAAATCAAACCTCTAAAGAGTCCTAAGCCCCCGGGTTTAAAATTTTATTTAACCTTAAGTCTGCAGTGAACTTAGGTGTCTGGAATGATATAGTTCTATAAATGGTTCGTGAGACCTTTAGACTTGAGACTTGGATAATTTAACAATTTAAAGTCCTTATAAGGGACTTTAGACCTTCGGACTTTGAAAATTTTGGAAAAAGGTCCTTATAAGGGTCCTGAGACCTTCATACTTCATTTTTTTAAATTGAGGCCCTTATAAGGGTCCTAAGACCTCCGAACTTAGAGGATTTTAATTTTGAACTCTTTATACAGGTCATGAGACCTCTAGACTTAGAAAATTTGAAAATTGAGGTCCTTATAAGGGACATACGACATTCAGACTTGAAAATTTTAATTTTGAAGTCCTTATAATGGTATAAACACCTCTGAACTTATAAATTTTTAGTGGTCACACCAGGCTAAAAAACATTTGGACCTTAGCCCTAAGGCATCTAGACTTTGGACCTTACGCTTTTTATTGTTTTGAAAACTGAAGTTTTGGATTATAATTTTTTTATTTGC
Source organism: Sambucus nigra (assembly GCA_949130495.1). NCBI lineage: Eukaryota > Viridiplantae > Streptophyta > Magnoliopsida > Dipsacales > Adoxaceae > Sambucus > Sambucus nigra. Next base: position 125,144,201 of record OX422218.1, read on the forward strand.
ATTTGAACACGAAGCCCCCCAAAATTGAAAAATATAAGTTTTTCTTTAAATATTTTCAGAAATTGGTTTGAGGGGTGTTTGGCTAAGGTCTACACATATTTTTGGTATAAATTTGAGGTAAAAAGAAAAAAAATTAGTGTAAGGAAATTGGCTGTTTATAGGTCCTTAGACGGTCTTCGGGGATTATGGATGAAAATGTCAATAATTACCTTTAGTATTTTGAGGGTCCCAAGAAATTTGAATAAGTTTATTGGGTTGTTTAAGCCTAAAGACTGTAGTTTTTTTGGGTCTTGAGACCTTTGACTGTTAGTCTTAAGTCAAGGCTGAAATTCTTGTAACTTAAATTTAGGTCCTGGGACCTCAGCTCAAACCTAAAGCCAAGTTCGAGATCCTTACAACTCTTTATTTTGGGTCCTTAGAGCGTGGTTTAAATTTTAATCTAAGGCGGAAGTTCTTCTAACTCGATTTATGGGCCCTTCAACCTTAGATTTTTAGAGCCAAGGTTGAACTTCTTGCATCTCTTAAAGAGTACTAATATTGAATACATCATAGGTAATAACAAGATTCTTTTCATTTAATTTAAATAACATAATACATTGTTCACAATCGTCTAATGGGATGACATACATCCCTTGATGCTTCTGCTATCTTTGGCATTCTTCCTTTGTTTAGACCCCTCGGTGTGATAGAAAATGTCCTCATCTTGTAATGTCGAGGTATCTAAACTCATCAATTAATGACCAAACTTTCTTGAGGGAATTCAAACATAGGCGGTGGTGTAGGTAAGACCTCTTATGAGACCTCAGGAACCCTCTAAAGATTTCTTGGGACCTATGACAGGCCTTATGGAGCACTGAGCTACCTTTTCTTAGTTTTTATGGAGGTGATGTACTACCACTACACCAAATCTTTCGAATTGTCACGGTCATTGACCTTGACAATTCTGGGGGTGACAACTTTTGTTGTCACGGACTTGTCATGGTCATGTCACGATCCTTGACCTTGGCAAGTTTTGTCACGATTAAGGACCGTGACAAACCCGTGACATTTAATAAAAAATTATCACGGTCATTGACCGTGACAAGTTTCGTTGTCACGGACTTGTCACGGTCAATGATCGTGATAATTCTGGGCAGAATTGAAAAAAAATATGCTGGGCAGTATGTCCACTGCCCAACAGTATATTTGTACCTGTTATAGCAATGTTGTACCTGTTTAAACATCATATATCCAAATAAAATAGAGATAATGCAAATATACATTCAAAACAATATGAATCACGATATAATCCAAATATAATTCAAATGTAATAAATTAAAATAATTCAATTCAAATAATGTCACTACATGTCTGGAGTAAGGTTAGCTTTGAGGAGGTGAGTAGGCCACACGATATACGAATTGATATACCCAGCAATATACATCGTGCCGCATTGTTCGCACAACCACAAGGGGTAGTTCTCCTTCCCTGGTATCACATGCGTGATGAGCACCTTGGACTCGATGTCTTGAAGTAAACGTTCATGCATAGGCATACCCTGGACAGTATTCGAGTACCTCAACCCCCACCCTATCTACTGGCCATCAAATATGTCTAGTAAAAACACGCTCGGCCAACCAAGTGTCGACATCGGTTGGTTGAAGGGAGCCAAATAGGGGAGTGGATCATCAAAGTCCGCACATGTCGACGATAAAGCAGCGAGGTCCACATCCTCATCATCCTGCACCTCGTCCTCCCGCACCTCGTCCTCCACCACCTTATCCTTCCCTTTCCCCTTACGGTTTCCGCCCAAAGAACGCTTCATGAATGAGAACATATCTTGGACCGTCGCCTCCAAATGGGACAGCTTCACGTCATGCGAGTCCACCATTCGAGCCAACTCGGTGTCGCTCGTCTCCAATCTGATGATCCTAGATTTGTCCACCCGCGAGCTCATCTCCCTTGTCCTTCCCTTGCGATCAGCGCCAAGCACTTGGCTAAGTGCGCCTGTGGACAAAGATAGTCTTGTCGGCATCAGACTGCGACTCATGCACTTCCTTATGCTTTGACTGAAACGACAAAAAGCACATGATTAGTAAAATAAGTAAATAAAAAAATTATAATGTGATTAATAAAAAGTAAACTGTCGGATTACTTACAATTGTGGCCGCGACGCTCGGGGAGACCTCCTTATCCTTCCCATTCTTCTTCCAAATAGCCACATAAGTATCGAGCCTATGTGGCCTACTCCCAGGGCTACTCCTTGTCCCATGAAATAAAATAAAGTAAAATTGGTATCGGCCCCACAAAGTAAAATAATACAGAATAATATGTTTCTGTAGTTATAGAAAAATTAAATCTTACCATCATCCTATGCTCCACCTCGGCGTAAGACGTCCGGCCGGAGTAGTTCACGTCCGTCTTTTTTGCCCGATTTTCCCTCCCCGATTGGCGAGATGCCAATTATCGCTCCTCGATCTCATTGTCAATGAACTTTTTCCATTGTGCCAATGAGATCGACTCCTTCAGCGGAACGGATTCACGCATTCGGATAACGGAATCTCAGGTCTTCCCAAAGTATCGGGTTCGCATATTTTTCTTCCACGTCTTGTGTTACTCCCTCAACTGCTCCAAGATGGAATCGCGTAGCTTTGGATCCAGGCCGAATTGTTCCTGTCCAACAAATACAATGTTAGTTGCGAATAAATATAAATATAAATATAAATATAAATATAAATATAAATATAAATGTAAATATAAATATAAATATAAATATAAAATGAAATCAAAATCGAAATCGAAATTGAAATTGAAATATTCATATTCATATAAATATAAATTCATTACCTGTAATGCCACCCAAATTTCTAACTTGAGCTCATTTGGCACCTCCATCCAACTAGTGTACCCCAAGCCGATGATCGTCTTTACCAGCTCGAAGGATCTCGCTAATAGACCCGTCTTTTTCTCGATGGACATCCCCAATTTTCCATATTTGGGGAGCCTAGGGGCCGAGGAGCCCTCCTCGCCTCCGCTACCACCGAGCCCAGACGACATCATGTTAATCAGCATCATCATCCTCGCCTTAATACCCGAAGGAGACATTTGTTGTAAAAAAATGTTGTTATTAGTACAAATCAAAATGAATTAGAAGAAGACATGCAAATATGTACAATTACTATAAATCCAAATCAATTGTTACTATTTAACACCTCAATTCTGAATTCCAAAACAACAACATCTAGCTCATAATATGTACAATTACTAAAAATCTGAAACATCCCCACCCCCACACCTACTGCCCACACACACGCACACTACACAAGAGTGAAAATGATAAAGTGCAAATAAATTAAAAGCATTAAAAATGGATTGATAAAGTACAAATTGGAATATTTATTACAAATTGAAAAATTGTTTCAAATTCGGGTTATCATAAAAAATGGATTGATATTCGGTAGGAGCAACCAAGTCATCCACACTACTATTTAGACTATTTGGCGCGTGTAAGACAATTGACCACGGCTCGTTGTTGATATACTCCGAGTAAAACACTTGGTTAACCTTTTGAAATGCATAAGCAAATGGCTCATCGCTCACGTGGTCGTTGCTCTTCAATTTGGACAAGTCAACCATGATCAAATTGGTGACAGGATCAACTTTACAAGCATTTTTATCCTCAAATCTTTCCCAGTCACAGTAAAATACAACCTCTTTGAAGCTTATATAATCCAATTCAAATATATTTCGAATTACTCCATATTAAGTCATTTCAGCTTCAACGAGATTTTTATCTTTTGCGCTCGCTGGAAAGAAAGTAAGAGTCTTGTATGAAATTCCCGAGTTCTGTACATTTGCACTTTCCTCGTACACTTTTGCGCCGAATACGTAACCGTTCAATCGATACTTTTTGTACTCGTGTGCCACGAACAAGGGTTCAGTGACTAGATGAGCAACCCTTGATGTTGCATCACCTGTCTTTAAGAGCTGAGAATATATATAAATTAATTAGACTAGTTGTAAAGTTTGAGTGTAATGTAACATTATATAATGACCATTTTCATTATAATTACCTCTTGTGACAACCACAACCTAAATTTGCTATCTGATTGTACCGTTATTTTTCGTCTTTTATTGTTCTCACAGGCTTCATATTTTCTTAATATTACAAAATTAATCATGTATAAAATAATCTAAAATATTTTAAAATAATGTTAAACATTAAAATAATTTAAACTTACCTTTTCCATTCTTCGACATCTTTATGTGTGTCAAATAGATAACGAGCTACTTGTTCATGTTGCAAACTCGTTAATTTCACTCGTTTTCCCATCACATGACCACCATCATCGACGAACTCATCAGTGTCATCAACGCTGGTCGAGTCAGGCATATATTCCCGAGTGTATATTGATAACTCCAGGGTGATGTATTCGTTTGCAATTTATCCTGCAATGTATCGCGTATTCTTGACGTAATCTTTAAAAACTTTCATCAATCTTTCAAACGGATACATCCACCAATATCTAACTGGACCACAAAGAAGTGCCTCGTCGCATAAGTGTACTAACAAGTGAACACTTATGTCAAAGAATGCTGGGGGAAAGTACTTCTCCAACACACAAATCGCTTTGGTCACCGCCAATTTTGCGGCCACTATGTGTTCTCGATTGACTACCTTCTCACACAAGAGTGAGAAGGTAATACTAATTTGCATAATATTCCTGCGCAAATCCTTGTGCTTGGAGAAACAATGCTTAAACAATAGAGGAACCAATTGCATGATGACATGCCAATCGTGGGACTTACACTTATGTAAATCATGGGTAGCATAATTCATAATCCTTTGCAAGTTGGTCGAAAAATTAGATGGGCCTTTCAAATTATATATTGTGTCTAAAAGCACATTCCTTTCCCCACTCGTCAAAGTAAACGCACTAGGGGGAATTATTGTCTTTCCCCTACTATCTTCTTTCAACCATAGTTGTGGCTTAAGTTTCAACGATTTAAGGTCTTTTTGTGCATTTTCTCCATCCTTCGAATGACTCCCCCCAAGGTAAGTGCCCACAATATGGTCACGAAGTTCTTCTCTGCATGCATCACATCCAATACATGGCGCACCAGGTTATTCTTCCAATAAGGTAAGTTAAATAAAATTGACCTCCTAGACCATGCCTTTCTTGTCTTAGTTTTATTCCCATTTGGGTTCTTCTTATGCTTGAAATTCTTAAATTTGGGATTCTTACTTGGCATATTAGGACCACATTCAGAAGATTTACTTTTAATTTCTGAACCTGAAAGTTGTCTGGACGGTAGCCTATATTCAACCCCGCCCAATAAAAAATTGGAACCTTTCTTAAATCTTAAACTAAGAGCCGGGGATAAAAACCTCTTATGGAAATGGTATACATTTTTGAGCTAAAGGATAGATGAAGAGATTTAGTCTCCTCTCCACAAATAGGACACCCCAAATAACCATGTATTACACAATCGGATAATGTCCCATAAGCTGGAAAATCATGAATTGCCCACATCAACATAGCTTTCAGCGTAAACTCTTCTTTTTCTAAAAGAGTAAAATGATTGCACACCCTCTTCCCATAACTCATTTAATTCTTCTACCAAAGGAGTTGGGTAGACGTCGATGCCATCACTTGGTGCCTTTGGCCCAGGTATCAACAAAGACATCATAAAAATTTTAGGTCTCATACACTATGAAGGAGGGAGGTTGAGTGGGGCTAGGATCACTGGACATACACTCTGATTGGTGGTTAGATTTCCAAACGGATTGAAACCATCTGTTGATATAGCCAAATGAATGTTGCGCTATTCTCGAGCAAAATCGGGATACTCATAATTTATCCTCCTTCAAGCTGTAGAATCAATAGGATGACGCATGAGATTAGCCCCTACTTCTGCCCTAGCATGCCAAGTCATTTCCTCCGCTCTCCATGATACTGTGAAAAATCGCTTTAATCTAGGGCCAATGGGAAAATATTTCAACACTTTTTGAGGAACTTTTGAGCTTGTGCCTTCCTTACCAGTAGATTGAACATATCTAGGTTCATCGCAAATCGGATAACGATCGAAATTTTCATACTCCTTTCGATATAGTATGCAGTCATACACACAAGCACAAATCGATTTATACTTCATTCCCAAACCGATTTATGCAGTCCCAAACTGTCCAAACGAGACAATTCGAGAGATCTCATTACAGGGGTAATGTCTCTCAAACGGGTCTAAGGGCTATTGAATGCGTACGCATAAGAACTAGAAGGCTAGTATCTATGCGCACTATATGTAATTTCATGTATGTTTGATTTAATTATCATACTATATATATATTATTCGTTATACAAAGTAATTTTCAAAAAAAGTTGAAAAATCTCACCCCCATATGGACAATAATCCAGTGGTGATGCCACTTTTAAAATTAACCAACCCAACATCGATCCACTATAATCCAACTGCAATGGAAACAACAAATGTGTATCCCGTACTCCTTCTAATTCATCTACTCAATTAATTATTTTCATCAATTAAACTAACAATTAAAGTATACAATTATTAATTTACTAATTTACAATGAGGGGCAATCCTACTTGCATATGAAAGGGGCACCAATTATTAATTTACAAAAAAATAAACAACCAATCAATATTAAATCAATCAATTCTTTTACAAGGGGCACTACAATATGAGGGGGAATATCTAATAAACCAATAAAAATTTAATTAAAAAAATACACACACGCACATATACACACACACGCACATATACACCCGATCGAGTGGAAAACCAAGCGTCCGTGTAATACGCTAATCGTTGTTATTGTCTTCCGACCACAATACAAAAACCTAAACTTTAACTACACTCTTGCAGAGTATAGTGGCGAGTCTGGATATCGAATCCACAGGGAACTAGGACGAGTGAGCGTGGCGACAAAGGTAATACTGTTAACCCTAGCTTGACACTACAAAGAAATAAAAAGATGATTTGATTGGTGGAATAGCTATACTATATGCAATATTGAAAATGATTAACTAATGAACTAAAATATGAATGGAATGCAACTATTCTAAATTCCCCAAAATAATGATGATGATTGAATCAAAACGTAAACTATATGATGAGAGAACAGGACGGGAATACAATCCCTCAACCCTAGTGTATTGATGGTATAAAACGAATCGTAAGTTTAAGTGATTAATTAGAACCAGAATTTAGTACTCCCAAGCATTACGTATATGAGGTTCAAGCCCGCACCATACTTAATCAGAGGCTGAGTAAATTGGTATTATGATAGTTACACTTGAATTGTATTCTGAAGCATCCCAGTTACCCTGAAGCAAACGAAATTGTCGTATTCCTACGCAATACGATCGTAATTAAATCATTAAATTTAGAGGATTAATTTTATACACATGCAACTACCACATCAGGTTGAGTTCATATATCCCGACCTTTAAAAGTCTAGCCTACCATGATTAAAATAAAAGAAAACTTAAAACTAAAAGTGCAGGAATTCATAACTAAATCTGGAAAATTGAGAACATGACTTGAATTGGGAATGGAAAACTAGAAAGCAATAATTAATTAAACTAACTATGAAAGCAATAAAAACAATAAATTAAAATTACTTGCAATGGATGAATGATGAATATTGAATAGATAGTAGACAAACTGCAAAACTAGGGTACAAGAATCCTTTAAAAACTAACTACTAGCCTCCTACAATGTGAAAAAAAACCTCTCTAAAATCTAACCCTCTCTCTAAAATTCGACTCCCTTGGAAGGATGTAGGGCTTGGCCTTTTATACACCTAAAAATGACTCTTCCCATGCCTCTCCACGTTTTACCCTTTTAATATACCTAAATGAGACTCTTCCCATGCCTCTCCACATTTAACAACTAATAAAAACGAATTAAACAAGAAATTTCAAGAGTTGTCTCTTCAGCTTCCAGAATTAATTTCAACTTTTGACTTTCTGTCTCGAACTTTAAATGGGCATAACTTTTTCACCGTAGCTCGGATTGGGGTGACGTTTTTTCCAATGTTCTTGTAATTTAGAGCTCTTCACTCTCTAGCTTTCTCCGCCGCCGGAATATATATGTAAAATTATGAAAATTCCCTTCAACTCCCCATTTCTTGGTTTCTTTCACTATTTTGCATTCTCTTTTGCACTAATTTGCATGAAATACCTGTAAACATATGAGAAATACACAAAACACGAAATAATTGACAAAAGAGGTTAGTAGCATAAATAAGAGACAAATCCAAGCTATATACACTGCACGGGATCATAAAAATACCGAAATTAAGGGGATAAATGTGAAGAATATGTGCCTAATCACACCCCCTAACTTAGAACTTTGCTCGTCCCGAGCAATGTAAATGAATATAACCAAAATTCCACTCTTGAAAATTCCTTTATTAAAATAAAATTCCACTTTCGCAGGCAAGCGATTGCATTGAGCATATGCAATAAGCCTTTAAACCCCTAGGTTACCCTAGTAGGACAAGTTTTGTCTCGTGAGGGTTTGCAGTGAATACACCCAAAAAATTCTTTATTGACTCAAATAAATATCAAAATACTTAAAAATTATACAATTTAAACTTTTCGAAAAATAATCACCATAAATTCATATTCAAATGTCTCAAACCATAGTGTGTGTGCAAAGCCAAAAATTAAACCTCAAATTTCCACCGATTGTGCATTACGTTACTTTTCAAAAATTCATTTTGATTCAAATTCTTACGGATGCACCCACGAATGAATTACTCGGATTGTGGCTATTTTCTCTCGGTATGCATGATATAAAGAGTAAATATAATGGAACACGAATTCACGCATACAAAATTGAAAAGAAGGAAATATATGGTGAAAAGATCTCATCATCGGAATACAGTTATTAGGAAACGGAAAACATCATCTCTTAATAACACCATTTTAATCTCTTTTATTATCTTTTCATGTCTTATCTCTCCATGCAGTAATTAATTTCGCCATTCGGACTCGGTTAGGACTTTTCGGGTTAAAAAGTGTAAAGGATAAAAATAGAAATGGACAGAATGTTAAGAATTGAAAAATGGCCTTATGACATCCATTAGTGCTTTTTCGGGCATTTACTCATTTCTCTCTTTCTTTTACTTTTTTTTTCTTGCTATTGTTCTTTTCTTGCCCTTTTTGTTGCACTTTTCGGACTTAAATTCTTACTTTTTCCATTTTTCACAATTCTGAGCCAATTGGGTTTTTTGGGTTATCAAACGAAAAGAAAATATTTTATCAGGCTCAAATTGGGTGCAAAGGGATAATTTTTTCACAACTTTATTATGGCTAATATTTTTGGGTTAAACAAACGAGGGCCTACTTCATTGTCCAAATTGCTAATCACATTACCATATGCATCTCGAGATTAATTAAGTTTAGAGATATATTTAGCACGAATTTTGAGATAACATTTCACACATTTCCCATAACCGATCAAAACAAAGGATTGAGATCATCAACGACTTATTAAAACTCCGAAAAGAACTTTGAGTTAATCATAAACTCGGATTGATTTAAAAACTCATAAAAAATTGAAAGGCTCGAAATCTCACCGGGTTTTATTAATCTCCATACTTATTCGTTAAGTCGTCAATTTTCTTTCGATTTCCATCTTCGGTCAATTTTGGCTTAGTGCAATTGATTGTTAACAATTTGAGAGTTTAAATAGAATAAAGGTGACATTTTTGAAAGATTTAAATTCCAATTTTTATTTATTTTGAAGAAAAATATTTTTGGTTTTTTCAACTTTTTTGAAATTTGTGAAATTTTCTAAAAAAAAACACACTTGGAAAGAACATGTGATCGAATAAATGAATCTAAACAATAAACGGGAAGAATATCTCACACCCCCTAACTTAAATATTGCATTGTCCTCAATGCGAATTAAGAACACAACATAAAGAGAGGAAAAGAAAAATATTACCTAAATGGAGCGATCCCCGATGAGTGCGAGTCCATTGAATCTACAAAACATGTTAGAACCAAGCATAGCAAAAAGAATAACAAAAACTTTAACTAATTACTCTAAACTATAAAAAAAAAAGGAAAAAGAAAAATCTAATTATGTACAACCTACGATTTGAAATTCTAATAAGTTATACACTAGAAGTTGAAAAATTTGAGGGTCAACCCAAAATACAATTTGGCTTTGAGGGATTAATGGTTTGCCCCCACTAGAAAGCATGCCGTCCAAAAAATAAGAATTCCGTTTGAACAACGAAAGGCATGTGCAAAGCGAAAGAAATGAATCAGCACCTATTAAAAAATTTAGGGGGATAATGAAGGTTTTGGATGCATAAGAGGACAAGTCCCATTGGGATCCAAGAAAAATAGAATCACGTTCCATAGATTTTTCAAGTAGTATGGTAAGTGGGGTATATAAACAGAAAAAGTCCGTCTTGGAAAAAAATTCAAGCATAGAGTCCTTGTCCTCAAAATCTTCTCCCCTAAAATTTTCAGTTGGATCTGGTGAAGTGACACATCTAAGTGTATGGCCTGTAAGATGAAGCATCTCAAAATAACATTCCCATACAAGAATCGGATCAACATCCTTAAGACATTCATCCAGTTCTTGTGATTGATTTAATGGGTCGATAATAGTGGGGACACAAGGAGACAAATGATCTTCAACCTCAATAGGTTTTGAAATATTTATAAGAGGTTGAGATTCAAAAGTACTTGGATCACTCTCAATGATTTCGTTCTCAAAAGTATTAGGTGAAGCGCAAGTCTTGACCTTCTCTAAGTTGTCTAAATAATCATTCAACTCCTTGCATGTTGCTCTAATTTTCAACTCTGTAGTAGCAAGGTCATCAGATTGCTTTTTGATAATAGTCAAGAGTTCTTCCAAAGTAGGCTTCCTTGGTTCTAGCACCTCGGATTCCTCATTTGGTTGAAAACATTCTTCAACTTCAAAAATATCGGAAGAAAAATCCTCATTGGGTTCAAATAATGCATCTAACTCTTGCTCCCAATAACGATTATTTTCCCAATATTCTTTTTCAAGTCTTTTTTCGTCAAGCAATTCATTTTGATAAATTTGGATGGCCTTAGTACTAGGCTTGTATTTATAAGATTCATCTTTAGTGATATTGATCCAATGTTCATAAGTCTTGAGCGCCCCCTCCTCATTATTAGCATAACAATTAAGGCCGCTAAAAGAGTTAAAGTAAGACATTTCAAATTGGGCAATTAAAAAACGTGACACACATTTTTCTGAATTTTTTATTTTTTTATTTTATTGTTTTTTTAAGGTCAAATTCGGGATTAACCAACCTAACCTAAAGTCTACCTAATTCCTCGGCAACGGCGCCATTTTGATCGAGTGGAAAAACCGAGCATCCGTGTAATACGCTAGTCGTTGTTATCGGCTTCCAACCTCAATATAAAAAAACCTAAACTTGTAACTACACTTCTTAAGGAGTATAGTGACGAGTCTGGGTATCGAATCCACAGGGAGTTAGGACGTGTGAACGTGACGACAAAGGTAAGGTAGTTTAATCCTAAAGTTGATGTTAAAAGAAAAGAAAAGAAAAAGATGATTGATTTTTGGATTTTATCTATGAATGAACTAAATTCAATTAAATTAACTAAGAAGGAATTAATATGAATGAAAAAATGGGTTAAGAATACACTCCCCCAAACCCTAGTGTGTATGCCAGTACAAAATTAGTCATAAATTAGATAATTGATCAGACCCAGTCTTTAGTACTCCAAAGCATTACATATATGAGGTTCAAGCCCGCATCATACATAATCAAAGAATGAGTAAAGCAGTGTTGCAATAGTTCACGCACGTTGCATCCTTAAGCACCCCGGTTACCTAGGGCAAACGAGGTCAAAAGTTCTACAATGGTTGTGAAACAATACAACACGATATAATCACTTATTTAATTTAGAGGATAAATTTTATATCTATGCATACCACATCGGGTTGGGTTCATGCATCCCCACCCCCGTATAATACGCTAATCGTTGTTATTGGCTTCCGACCACAATACAAAAACCTAAACTTTAACTACACTCTTGCGGAGTATAGTGGCGAGTCTGGGTATCGAATCCACAGGGAACTAGGAGGAGTGAACGTGGAGATAAAGGTAAGACTGTTAACCCTAACTTGACTCTACAAAGAAATAAAAAGATGATTTGATTGGTGGAATAGCTATACTATATGCAATATTGAAAATGATTAACTAATGAACTAAAATATGAATGGAATGCAACTATTCTAAATTCCCTAAAATAATGATGATGATTGAATCAAAACGTAAACTATATGATGAGAGAACACGACGGGAATACAATCCCTCAACCATAGTGTATTGATGGTATAAAACGAATCATAAATTTAAGTGATTAATTAGACCCAGAATTTAGTACTCCCAAGCATTACGTATATGAGGTTCAAGCCTGCACCATACTTAATCAGAGGACGAGTAAATCGGTATTATGATAGTTACACTTGAATTGTATTCTGAAGCATCCCGGTTACCCTGAAGCAAATGATATCCAACGATCTACAATTGTCGCATTCCTACGCAATACGATCGTAATCAAATCATTAAATTTAGAGGATTAATTTTATACACATGCAACTACCACATCAGGTTGAGTTCATATATCCCGACCTTTAAAAGTCTAGCCTACCATGATTAAAATAAAAGAAAACTTAAAACTAAAAGTGCAGGAATTCATAACTAAATCTAGAAAATTGAGAACATGACTTGAATTGGGAATGGAAAACTAGAAATCAACAATTAGTTAAACTAACAATGAAAGCAGTAAAAATAATAAATTAAAATTACTTGCAATGGATGAATGATGAATCTTGAATAGATAGTATCCAAACTTCAAAACTAGGGTACAATAATCCTTTAAAAACTAACTACTAGCCTCCTACAATGTGAAAAAAAAAACTCTCTAAAATCTAACTCTCTCTCTAAAATTCGACTCCCTTGGAAGGATGTAGGGCTTGGCCTTTTATACATCTAAAAATGACTCTTCCCATGCCTCTCCATGTTTTACCCTTTTAATATACCTAAATGAGACTCTTACCATGTCTCTCCACATTTTACAACAAATAAAAATGAATTAAACAAGAAATTTCAAGAGTTGTCTCTTCAGCTTCCAGAATTAATTTCAATTTTTGACTTTCTGTCTCGAACTTTAAATGGGCATAACTTCTTCACCGTAGCTCGGATTGGGGTGACGTTTTTTCCAATGTTCTTGTAATTTAGAGATCTTCAACTCTATAGCTTTTACCACCATCGGAATATATATGTGAAATTACGAAAATGCCCTTCAACTCCCCATTTCTTGGTTTCTTTCACTGTTTTGCATTCTCTTTCGCACTAATTTGCATGAAATACCTGTAAAACACATGAGAAATACACGAAACATGAAATAATTGCCAAAAGAGGTTAGTAGCATAAATACGAGACAAATCCAAGCCATATACACTGCACGGGATCATAAAAATACTAAAATTAAGGGGATAAATGTGAAGAATATATGCCTAATCAACACCCCCACGCTGCCCCTGCCCACCACACTCACACACTCACACATATATACACACGCATATATACACACACACGCATATATACACACAAACACACACACACACACACACACACACTCGCACATACACCCCCTCCCCTCCCCTAGCCCTGTTGCCTCCCCCCCATGCATATATACACCACACACACATACACGCACACATTTACACACACATATACATACACATATATATAAATGGAGGAGAAAACATACCAAAGTTGTAGAGAGAGAGAGAGAGAGAGAGAGAGAGAGAGAGAGAAATGGAGGGAACAAAATCGGTGGGAAAAAAAGAAGAAGTTTTTTTTTACTGGCAGAATTATCACGGACATGTCACGATCATTAATCGTGACAAATTTATAGGTTTGTCACGGTCAATGACCATGATAAAAAACACATGTTTTTTTTATCACGGTCAATGACCGTGACAAAAAACACATATTTTTTTTATCACCGTCAATGACCGTGACAAGGCTAAGCTCTCAAAGGGTGCCAATTTGACCATTTTGGTGTAGTGTACTCTCGAGTGTTCTTTTGATCTCTAAAGACCCTACCTACCCCCTGGGGGTCAGGAACCACATCACGAGCCTTCGTGTTGAGATGACGAAATCTAAGTCTTTAAGTGATGGTCTTCCCATTATCACGTTGTAAGTACTACTATGAACTCGTTCCAGATAGTTTTCCAATAATCTTGGGAGCCAAGGGTGAGGGGAGAGTAAAATACCCCAGTGAATAGGTTATTATTACATTGAATCCAATGAGAGTAGTGGTAATGGACTGCATGTGCTTTGCGCTAAGGCACATAGCCTCAAAGGAGTCCAATAATATGATGCATGTGAAACTTCATGCGTCAATGAGAAACTGCTTAATATTAGCATTCCCCATGATCACTATGATAACCAAGGGGTAATCATGAGACAAACGAACCCTCCTAAGGTCTGCTTTCGAAAAGAATATCATAGGGCCTTCTTTTAGAGCTTAACGAGGAGAAGAGATATGGTTGACCTGTACTCCTTCTTGTTGGATATTTCTAAGGTGAGCCTTTTTAGCTATGGCAGATAACCCCCACCCCCCGTCAAGCCTCAGGAGATACAATGGACATTTATTAAAGGGACATTATCTTTGTTTTTATTTTTACTTCCATGCTGACCTTTGCCTACATCTTTCGCCATGTATTCTTTCTGGTAGCCCCTGTTTATTACTCCATCGATGGCTTTTTTTAGTTTAAAGTAGTCGCTTGTGTTGTGGCCATGGTCTTTTTAGAATCGACAATACTTGGACTTGTCTATTTTTTCATCCCTTGTCTCATTAGTTTTGGATAAGATAAGATATCTTGAGGTACCACAACTACAAAGACCTTGTTTATGGTGGTTTTAGGAGGTTGAAGTGTTTGGACTCTAGAGGTCCATTTTTATTGAACCTCTCCTTCCCCTTCTTGGCCTCAGATACTTCTGAGGTCTCCCCAAGAAGGGAGAAGACATATTTCCTCTTTCCCTTTTGGGGAGAGGCTATGGCATGCCTGAATGTTATAACATCCTCAAGATTCATATATATTTTTAGCTCTTTCTAGCAGATAAGGCATGCATTTTTGGGGCTTCTCGCTAAGTGACCTCAATATGTCTTCTAAAGGGAGGTATGAGATAAAGGCTGCCATACAGATGGTGCCATTCCGATCGTCCAACCATAGTGCTTTTTGATTGGACCTCTTAGTATACTCTCAAAGGGATTCACCATTCGTTTGCCTAAAGTGGAGGAGGAAAGTGACCGCCTTCATCATCTTTTGAGATCTAATAAAGTGGATGATAAAAGTTCTTTCTAGCTCAGTGAAACTTGTAATGGTTCTGGATTTGATCTTGATGAACCAGTGCTTGTTAGTTCATCTTCATATAGTAGGAAAATCCCTATATATAACCTCATATGGGGTGTCCCGAAGGATTATGAGTGACCTGTAGGTCTCCAAGTAGTCAATGGGATCTTTGGACCCATCGAATGGTCCAATAGTAGGCATCTTCCAATTTGGGGGAATGACATAATGTTGAACATCATTAGACAAACGGGATTATGTCTTCTAGAGGTTAAACTCAATGGTGTTGGGAGTTTGAGTTTCGTAATGGTTGAGGAAATTCCTCAACCGGTCTTGCATCTTCTTTATCTCACCATCCCAGGGTATAATCGCCATGGACCTCCTTGATATTGATATCGAGGGAGTGATGATTTGTCCTTAATGGAAATCAGGGTCACTAATTATTTTTTGGGAGGGGGAGGCTCTAAGCACACCCTAATGATCATTCTCTCCTTATAAAGGGGCTTGTGGTTTTCCCTATTTCTGCTATACTTTGGTTCCACTAGTTTCTTGACCACTAGTGGTGGAGGGAGCCTACTAAGGATGGTGGCCAGTTCTCTTGGAGCACTTTTTATTGGGCCCTTATATCTTTTAAAGAGCGGCTAAGGTAACATTGGTTACCATTTTGGATGGAGTGAGAGTTATATTTGGAAGAAATTGAGCACGTCATTCCCACAAATGACGGCAAACTGATGAGTGTTAAAATCATAAGTGATTTAGACTCATAGGTGATCCCCTATAGACCTTAGAGAAAGAAGATAATAGGATTATCAAAGTGAGAGTCAATAATATAAAGTGGTTTGAACCTCCGATAAGGGTACTACGTTCATTGTTAAAGGTGTTATACTCATTTATAAGAAAGTGTAAATGTGTTATTACATTTTATGAGACCTCTTAATATTTGGTTAAGAGAGTAAGATGTCTTGTGACCTTTATCAATAATCCAAAGGACCGTAGGAAGTAACTTCTTTAAATGTGCGTAAGTATTGATTTAGGGCCCAACAAGATATACAAGTTGTATAAACAATTGAAATGGTCCAAGTTATAAATATAAACTCATAATAATGGGTTGTTAGTATAAAACGAAGAGTAAAACACTTATGGATACCTATGACTCTTAATTATCTGATAGTCTAATTGCTTGGACCTATCTTTATCCTTCAATCATGCCCTATTTATACACAAACACCCAAAAATATAATGAGTGGATTGGCGCAATATGGTTGTGGTTTCCATAAGGTCTTCCAGTATCAGCAAATTGGTGGAGTGTTAGCCAAAGTATTTGCAGGTAGTGTAAGGTGGTTGTTAGAAGCATTAAATATGAATGTGAACCTTCAATTCAAATAGGAATGCGTGGTGCTGGTAGGTGAAACAGTGTTATGCTTTTCACCTACCCGCAAACTGGTGGCAGAATCTCGAGCGGAGGTCCAGAATCGTTAGAGGATCATCTTAAGGTGACCTTGAGGTGACCCCCATGTTTTACCTTGGTTTTGAGGTTCAGGTGTCCTCCTAAGGTCATTTCACTTTTAGTTTGAGGTCTACTTTGACCATTAGATAGGGCTAACTATTTTGCTATGGTGTTTGAGCCTAGCTGAGGATGGGTGATAGAACAACTAACCTTTTTATGAGGAATAAAGGATAACTAAGGTTTATAACAGCACCATAACTCACACTTGAGAGCAACAGAGGTCTTAAAAAGGTCAATTGCGGGGCCCCTGCTCTGTCTTGGAGATAGTTGAGGAGTTTATGGATTTTCTAAATAGTAAGTATGAAACAAGGTATCATCAATAGCCCCTTGTTACTTCTTTCAAAGGTTGTAAGAGTCAATATTTACTTTTTATGCAACTTGGGGGTATGATCATAACTAGCCATTTAAATTTCCATCAGATTAGATTTCATTGGGAAAGAACTCACACGTGGCTATAGAATAGTGTTAAACCCTCTTTTCCTACACTATATTTGCTGAAAAACTCTCTCATTTTAAAGTCTTAGACTCCACACCCTTATCAATTGTTGGACCTAACGTTTCACTGCTTTCCTTGGTGAAGCCAAAGATTGAGCCTTTCATTAATCTTCCCAATAGGTTAGTTCCCGCCCATGCAAATGTGATGATCTATGAGGTTTTTTTAATCCCGACTTCGCTGGTGGGGCTCACTCTGCCACACAGATCACTAAGCAAGATCTGACAGAGATCCAAAAGACTTATTAAATTCTGAAGAATGTCACTCTAAGGTTCACCAGACCCCATGAGATTGCCTTCTCAATGGTGGCCAATCATTTGTGCTCTAATGAGTGTTTTCTTTAATATGGGGCAGACTTCTCCTACCTCTGCCTGTGGGTAGGATCCTAAAGGCTATTGGTATAACCCTTATCAAATGGTAGCCAACTTATGGATACCTTCGATGGACACAATCCTGGCCTCTAGGGTGTCAAGTGACGGCAAGTGTGATATTTCCCTAACCTAGTTCTTTAAGCTGTATAGGGTTCAGGAGTAGAAAAAGGAAAACAACAAGGGTCAGAAGTATTTAGCCCCTAATGTGGTGACCTTTGGTAAGGACAAGCACAATGACCCCAAGAACTAAAAGTAAATATTTTTCTTTATTGGGATAGTTTGGGCCAACCTACCCCTTCTGAGCCCATTGGTTGCCCTACTCTCTGGTGCACCCCTCTCACAGTAGGTAAACTAAAGTTTTACTTTTATTTCAATTCTAGGGTTGACTTATGTCTTGAGAATTAAAATTTTTCTTCATCTTTTCTTGCGGTTCCTGAACCCACCATGTCCGAATTAAACAGGACCAGAGGTTGAGAAGTTAGCTAATGTATCATGATATTTTATATTAGCGCCCATTAATCTTATGCATTATAGCACATTTGTCTCCGTTATTTCCTACTTTTATCCTAATATATTGGTTAACCTTTTTTGTCTATACATATATATGTTTTGAAAAGTTTGCGTGAGCTTTTGTAGGTATTGGAAAGCTAAACGAAGAATTTAGTTGCCTTTCGAGCAAGTGCCATCATTGGATGCAACTTCGAGGAAATTTTCATAATTTTAAACTTCTTGGTCTAGATTTAGAAACTCTGTGGTGGCATAATTCATTGAGTTATCTTCGTGTGGACACAAATGGCGCGTCATTTTGAGTCCGGATGATCAAGCTGTTGTCATTTTCGTAAAGCAATTTTTTTCCCTTTTGAATAACAAAATGCCCAAAATAATAGAGTCCCGATCGATCGGTGAAAAACTCTGGTCGAGGTAAATCTACTTTTTCCTTCGAAGGAACATAGTGGGCATTTTTCAAGACCACCGATCAATCGGTCATACCAAATATTGGGCAAATCGACTAGTTTTATTTATTTTCCCTTTTCATTTAATCCCTTACTATATACATGTTAGTGGATTTTTTGGAGAAATATCTTTCGTTTTAGGTTTTAGTTAGGGTTTAGTTTGGTAGCTCTACCTTCTCTCTTAGGGTTTATCCCATTTGTGTTGTAAGTTTACTATTCATTATCTTCGTTCATTAATTAAAGCTTCCATTGTTATTTTCTTGCTTTGTTATTGCTTGATTTCTTGATTTTTCTTTATGTCCATGTCATTTAATATGCTTTGTAGCTAAATTAGACTAGGTTGAGATTGATTGAAATCACCCTGAATTAATTGGTTGCTCTGATTTGGTGATGGATTAGACTAGTTTAAATGGGTTAGGTTGTTTTTTATTTTATACCTAAGATATTTAACGACGTATATCACGTTTACGCTGTATTTATGACCTTGCATGGGTAAATGGATGCAATATCCATTTGCGATGAAATGATTTCTTCTTTGGAAAACAAAGGGGAGGCTAAGACTTACGTTTCATCTCAAATAATTTAGAAGAACATTTCATTAAAAGTAAATCATTATCCTTTGGAATTCAATCTTCAAGTGATGACGAGTCATCTCTTGAGATTGATTTTATTTCCTCCCCATCTTTATTCTACATTATCAAATAGTTATAAATATCATATAAATTGGTTCAAAACTTTAAAACGTTCAACCCTTTCACCAATGAGGAGTACGTGCTTGAGCCGCTTTCCATAAAGGGCATCATTACTCCATATGCACCACCTCCAAGTCCATTTACAAAATCTTTGGGAGGAAATTCAGTTTGTGTTGGATCCCATGTGTACTCGTCACCCGTTCAATCTAAACCCCCCATCATCCGCCAAAAACTTTTTATTGGTGATGGTTCATTTTCCCCTCCCATTCCATGCCTTCCATTATTCAAACATAAGTTTTATTTTTCGGGAGTCATGAACTCAAATGAGGGTTCACCATTTATCCCTCAAAGTCAAATCTTATTTTGGGTGGACTCTCAAACATTTAAACTTTTAGTATATAGTTAGTTAAAAGTTAAAATTATAGATTGTACTTATTAGGTTGATTTTTCTTTTTACTTATTGTCTTGTGTAATTAATTAAAGTTTTTGTTATTCTTTTCTTGTTATGCTTAGTGAGAATATGTTTTGATGAATCTTTGGACTTGTACTATCCGGAGATCTCTCCATTTTGCATAATATCGATCTTTTCCTCTCTTTCACTTTTTTCCTCTCTTCCCATTACTTTTTGAGTTCCATGATTTGATTATATGTTCTTTCCAAGTATGCCTTTGTTGTAAAAAAATTCAAATTTTCAAAATGATTTTCTTTCCTTTTTCTCCTTTATTGTCTTTGTTTCCGGTGATAAATTTCAATAAATGTCTGATCTAATAGATAATTAAATGATGCATATTCTTGATTTTAGAAGTCATTAGAATTTAGTCCTCAAAGCATTGATATTATGAAGAACTTCGCGAATTAATATTTAAGCCTGTGTGCACTTGCGCTTTTCTTATTTAAATGATTTGGTCTTAGGAGGTTATAACTCGGTAATCTTTTGTTGCATTATATATACTTACACTAAGTGAGTGTTGTACATTACTCTTTCCTCCTTGAAAACATTAAATTCATCGGTAATGTCATTTGATCATTCATTAATTGAGTTCACAAATGAAATGTGTAAATTGATCATAATTATTAGTGTTACTTTGACTTTAGACTTGCATAAACTTTAGGGAAGGATCATAGGCCCTCTTTCACCTATATTGACCTTGACCTTGACCTTGCCTTATATGACTCCCCTCGACAACCCCTTTGAGCCTAAATATAGCTTTTCGTTTTATGACCCCAATACCATAACCAACTCAAGATTGGAGTTTTGAACCGTACATATTACCTTACTTACGATTGAATTATGTGGTTATAATTGAGCGTGTGAAAGTGTGAAAGAAAATAAAAAGTGAAAAAGAGCAAAAGAAAAGAGAAAAGAAGAAAACAAAAGAAAAATTAAAAAAAAAAGATGAAAAGAAAAGAAAGAGAAAGTATTTCCTTGATGTATATAACGTTCAATAATCTTTGTCACTTTTCGTTGTTATATCCAATGCTTGTTATGGAAGTCATATTCCAATTTTGAAATTGCCCATAATTTTTCATTATCCCAATTGTTTCATCCCCATACACCTTTGAATAATTATATAATCCATTCTTTTCATAACTTTAACCCCAAACCTACATTATAAACTATATAAGTCCTATGTGATCCTAAGGTGAATGTAATTCAAAAGTTTGAATAGTGCGATAATCTGTGAAAATGCATTTTACCCCTTTAATGATGATATCCTTCATTGGGATTGCATTTTATTATCTTATAAATAACATTCTTTACTAATGACATGTGTGTGACCTAGTGTCCTTTTACAATTACTTTTTATGCCCGCATCTCCTGTGTGTGTTACACCCTTTTCCATAGTGATTTGTTTGTTGAGTGTAGACACCAACAAGGATTGATATATATGCACACTTTAGCACTTATCCAATTTATAAAAGTTTTGCCAAATCAAAAGGTTTACATGTGCTGGTTTTTGCTCCCATGTTTAAGGTTTTAATTTTAAGAAGTTCATTTTATAATGTTGATAACTACGGACTTTTGAGTGAATTCATTCATTATGCTAATAATATGTTAAAATCCTTTTCGTTATTATTGATCATGTCTTGTACTGTTATTTGGGCATACTTTTTGAGAAAACTCGATGTTTGTGAGTTTTATCCCCCAAAACCCTCACGAGACAGCACTCATCTACTATGGTGCAATCATTTACTCAAGAAAGTGGCATTTCTATCTTTTATGCTTATTAATTTTTGTTATCTCTCATTGCTGGATGATTTTGTTTTATTTCATCACTGGTCTCCAACAATGTCTAAGTTAGGGGGTGTTGTATGCCACGAGTATTGTATATTAGCGTCCGTTATTCTTATGCATTCCAGCACTTTTATCTACATTATATCCTACTTTCATGCTCATATATTACTTAACCTTGAAATTCGATATATGTATATAATGTGCAAGGTTTTTCAGAGTTCTATAGGTATTGGAACGCTAAACGAAGTATTTAGTTGCGTTTTTGGAAAGTTCCATCTTTTGATGCAACTTTAAGGGCATATTCATAATTTCAAACTTTTCGTCCCTCACATCGAAGTTCAATGGGACGTAGTTCATTGAGTTAGCTTCGTGTGGCCACAAACGACGCATCATTTTGAGTCTAGGTGATCAATTTACACTACACTAAAAATGCTAATCTAGCACGCTGAGATAAGGAGAATCTGGTACGATTTTAGACCGTGCCAGAATTTAGCACGGTTTATTCAAACTCTGGCACGGTTCAAAACAGTGCCAAAATATGGCATAGTTTTAAACCATGCCAAATCTGAGTACGGTTCATTAAGAAAATATTATCCCAAAAATTCAATCGGGACCCCATCAATCTAACCTAAGTATTTCTTTATCTTTCTCTCTCTTACTCTCTTTTTCCATGCTACCAGCACACTTATCCCTTCATCTCCCCTACCCCTAGCTGCCACCCCGATCCCTGCTGTCTCCCCCTCTCCTCGCTGTCACCCCTTCTCCTCGCAATCTCCCTTCATCCAGTTGCCCCCATGCCAACCTCTCCCCCAACCGCTTCTCCTCGACGCGAATAGGTACAATTTCGGGTTTCGAGCTATGCGTGTTCTTTCAATTTAGGTTTCAATTGGATTTTTGTTGTTGTTTAGTTTTGTAGGGTTGAAAAGAGGGTTTTAAATGGAGATTAACAAGATGCATAAATCTAAATATAAGGTTTCAATGTTTTTTTGACAAATTTATTATGATGTTCTTAACATGGAATCCTATATGTTATTTAGGTTTTTGGTTTGATCAAAATCAGGTATTAGTTCTACAAACTCTTTTAGGGGGTATCAACCTCTTAGAATTGTCTGGCATCTGCCTTATTAGAACAGGTATGTACATATCTGACATTTGTCCCATTATAATTACTTTTAATATGATATATACCATGACATTTGTTAATTTACTAGAGTTGAGTTCATTTTGGAATTACTTGTATATCTTTTTGAAATATATATTATACATGCTGTTTTGTATTCAAACCCTAACTCTTTTGATTTCATAGGTTTTCTATGCTTCTTCAAACTGTACTTGTACTGGTCTAGGTTCAGGGCATAGTGAACTCCAGTCTGGGATACTGATGTATCATGTCAAATTTAGCGGTACGAAAATAATTTTTACTCGATAGTTATCATTTTATGTTTAAAACGTTCTAATTAACTAGCCCTAGAGGAGAGCTATATTGGGATTTAGTTACTAAGTTCTAACCTTCTTTTAAAAGTTACAATCAATATTTAATTATAGTATTGAGGATTTGTCTCACCTTGTACTCAAAGAAGGATAAAAAGACATATACATAATGCATGAATATAAGGGACTTACAAAGCTGTTTAAACAACATTTGAAGAGCAAAATTCCCATTTGACAAAGATTCAATAGGTTCTAAAGACACCACCAATAGAAACCCTGCCTTGATTTCTAAAAAATGCTATTTGTAATTAATTCGAGCCATCCAAATAGAGGGAATGCCCATTGAACAATAAAAAATTGAGGGTCTTTGTGATGTCTACCAAGAATCTAAAATTTGTGTAGAACTTTTGCAGTAGGATGTGTAATGTACTAATGGCGCACAATTTATAATAGGCGATTTTAGCTTAAATTCGTTCCATTGATCTAATTTTAGGATAGTTGTGGGTTTTAGGTGTTTGTCTTGGTGTTTGAGTAATTTTTTCATTTTACTTAATTAATCCTAATTGATTTAGTTTTTTCCATTGATGTATATATATTGAGTGGTGACTTATGTTCCATTGGCCTCAGGGCATTAAAAGTCCATTTTTAGTGTAGTGTAAGAGCAACTATTTCTCTCAGGTGTTTGACACAATTCCTAAATCTGTGTTTTACTTTTTTCTTAATTTTTAATGGATTACAGGTGTTAGATGGAGGTAGAAACACCCCCTGGGATTGTAAATCTAGGTATCAAAACACTATGTTGGATTGTGAATTGAACTGTAAATTTGTTTTGATAAAAATGTATAATTATTTTTCTATATACCTACTTCCACGTATCAGTAAGTTTTGAATGCATATTTGTTTTGTAGGTCTTTGATAGAAATCTTCTATATTTTTTTTTGATAAAAATCAATAATTATTTCTCTATATGTTTGTTTGTTCCTACTATGCCCATTTCTGGTACTGAATATATTTGTGTGGGAGATTTATGGTCCTGAAAGAGTACTTTGGGTTTGGTCCTGTTTATTGTTCTATTAAAGTAACCCATATGTTTTTTTTTGTGTTTATGGGGTTTTAACTTCCCATATTTTATTTTAGTGTCTGGGTTTCATTTTTTACAAACCAAGATAACTTCTAGTAGATGTTTTTGTGTTTTTTTCGTTTTTTGTTTTGTTTCCTGAACTAACTATTTTTTTTATCTAGAACTGCGAGAGTGGACTTCCAGTTTGAGAATATGACGATAATTTGAAAATATCTAGACTTGCGCTCAAAAACAAGTTGTTCCAAGGTGAAAACCTAAATCAACCCCCAAACGGTCTCGTAAGAAGCACGAACACCTCGTACGGGACCAGTGTAACTCATAGGAATTGACCGCGTAGTCACGTGATACCCGGTTTGAGAATATGACGATAATTTAAAAATATACTTGGCTTAAAAATAGCCGTTAAGGGTGAAAACCCAAATTAGCACCTAAATGACCCCATAAGAGGCATGAACACCTCGCACGTGACCCATATAATTTGTCGGAACTGATCGCGTAGTCATGGGTCTTCCGGATTGAGAATATGATGATAATTTGAAAATATCTAGATTAGGTTTAAAAATAAGCCATTAAAGGGTGAAAACTCAAACCAACCTCCAAACGGCCTCGTAAGAGGCATTAACACCTCACACGGGACCAATGTAACTTGCAAGAACTGACCGCGTAGTCACCGGTCTCCCAGTTTTGAGAATATGATGATAATTTTAAAATATCTAGATTAGACTTAAAAGCATGCCATTAGATGGTGAGAACTCAAAGCAGTCCCCGACGGCCCCGTAAGAGGCACTAACACCTCGCATGAGACTAATGTAACTCGTATGAACTGATTGTGTAGTCACGGGTCTCCCGGTTTGAGAATATGATGATAATTTGAAAATATCTAGATTAGTCTTAAAAACAAGCCGTTAAATGGTGAAAATCCAAACCAACCCCCAAATGACCCCGTAAGAGGCATGAACACCTCGCGTAGCTCGTAGGAATTGATGACGTAGTCCCGGGTGTCCCAATCTCAGAATATGAGGATAATTTGAAAATATCTAGATTAAGTTTAAAAACATGCCGTTAGAGGGTGAGAACTCAAACCAGCCCCCAAATGGCCCCGTAAGAGGCACTAACACCTCGCATGAGACTAATGTAATTCGTATGAATTGACCACGTAGTCACGAGACTTGCAGTTTGAGAATATAATAATAATGTTAACTCGTTTATGCATTTTTTTAGCCTGAATACAATTTTTTTTATATTTACTTGGTTACTAATATCATATCTTTTTTTTTATCCTATTTTTTTGCAGAATAACATTCAATCGTTAGTTTTTATCCACATGGAACACACGAAGAAGTCAATGGTTTACAATAAGGGGGTTATTTATTTAGTGTCGTTAATATTTAGGATTCTATTTGTTGTGTTATGGCCATGTAGGCTTTAGTAGTTTTATTGTTAACTTTTATGGTCATGCGGGCTTTTATAATTTTATTGTTATACTTTGTGGCTGTGCGAGGGATTTATATTAGCAGGTTTTAGAATGTCCAGAAAATAGAGGAAGTTCTGCCCAATTTTTTTTTTGTCTGTGAACTATTAAAACTTGTAATTTGAAGTTTGTATGTACATTAGTATATCACCAACGTGCGATATTCACAATTTGTGATTTTTTTGTTTTTGTTTTGCAAATAATAAATATTTTTCCTACCAGATTTGGTATTTGGTGATTTTTTTTTATTTGTTTTCAAATATTTTTTTTATTAATTGAAATTTTTTGCATGGTTTAAAACCGTGCCAAATGATAAATTTGAGTATGCTTATAGAAAAATCTGGCACGTTTTATAACCATGCCAAAAGCGTGCCAGAAAATGAAAATCTCGCACGGTTTTGAACAGTGCCAAAAAATCTAACCTCCCTGATTCTGGCATGGTTTTAAACCGTGCCAAATTGTTGTTTTTGGTGTAGTGTTATAGCCGATTTCGTAATGCAATTTTTCTCCCTTTTGATGAACAAATTACTCTAGAAAATAGAGTCCCCATCGACCAATCAATCTCCACCAACGATCGATCAATCGGGTTTTACGTAAGATGGAAAGCAGTGGGCATTATTCAAGACCACCAATCGACCGGTCAAAGGACCGATCGACTGATCGTAGTAGATATTTGGTAATTTTGCCTTATTATTTTCTTTTAATCCAACTTACTATATATATGTAAGTTATATTTGGAGAGGGGGATTTTCATTTTTTATTTGTATAGGTTTTGGTTTGGTTGGTGTTTGGGAGCTATTTCCTCCTTTTTCTCTCCTAGGGTTTGTTGTGTTAGACTAATATTCACCATCTTCTCCATATATATAGATTGCAATTCTTTATTTTCTTGCTTTGTTAATTAGTTTACAATCTTTGTTAATTAGATTAACTTGCTTAATTTACTTTCTTTTCTTTAATACATGTTTTTCAATGCTTTACAACTAATTTAGTTTAGGTTGAGATTGATTGAACTCACTTTGGATTAGTTTGGCTGCTTTTCTTTGGTGATGGATTGGATTAGTTTTAAAGGATCAAGTTGCTCTTGATTTTGCGCCGGGAGATTTAATGGCGTATATCATGTATGTGCCATATTTACAACCGTATGTGTTTGTAATACTGAGAGTATTTTCTTATGCCAAAATCAAAGTAGGCTTGTATGATAATTTGGTGGTTGAAAACTCTAGGTTTGATTAATTGATGAAATGAGATATAATCTTGATAAGCTTATCTTCCCATGTAACCATTTATAATAATTAACCCTAGGTGAGGGATTTTATTCTCAATCTATTGTTTTTACTCGTTTTAATTAATCATAGTTTCAATGTATGCCTAGCTGTTAATATCTTAATAAAACTATCACCTTTTACACTTTTTATTTAGATGTATTAAGTCAACTAATGTCTTCCAATATTCCTTGTGGATTGGATACCTAAACTAGCTGCTATACCCCCGTAAAGAACGTAGTCATATTTTAAGTTTTTGTATAGTATTGGGAGTAAAAAATAATGACATCATAGTAATACGAGCACATGGTTTTTCTTTGCCTATAATTGGACTCTACTCCCTTTGAGATCCTTATCATTGCTAGATGTATCTTCAACTATGGGCTAGGACCTAATCCTAAACCTCTAACACCCGTGGGAGTCCATGAGGTCCCCAATATTATTGTGGGGGCCATGCTGGAGTCTGAACCTTACCTCATGGCCTCCCAAAAAATTAAGGTTGTGTTTGAAGTCTTTGTAGAGGTTGTTGAGGCCTTTAAAGGCAAATATGGCTAGCCTAAGGGTATAGTTGATCCTTCAAAGGCTTAAGGGATCTATACTTTAGTTGATGAGCTCATTATTCTTTGTTATTATTCACATTGTAAGTTGCTTTGCCTAGTTGTTTCTTATGATATTTCCAATCTTCTAAAAGCTCATTTTTACTTGTTGTTGATCCAACAAATGAACGGGAAGAGCGGAGGATGGCTGGGAGACTTGGCCAAGAGGTTCCTAATGTGGATTTGGTCAATATGGATAAGAAGACTAATATTAAAAATAGTCATTAGCCCTTTCACTCGTTTAGAAAAATAAATATTATTTGTTATCTATTAAGTCTGAATGGTTCAAATTAAAACTTAAGAGATACAAACATACAAATCATTTTGGGGACTCATGGTGAAAACCCTCTCTTCGATGGGTTGATTAACAAAACCGTAACATCAAACTTAAACTATATTTGTCAAAAAATTCACTTAATAATATGACTCATTCCACTCTTGAATTATAATCCTATCGATTGAATGTAATTACATCAAATAGTCGTTAGCCTCTTAATTATTTAAAAAAATAAACACTATTTGGTACATCTTAAGTCTAAATGGTCCAAATTACGACTTAGAAGGTAAAAACAAACAACGCATCGAGTAGACAGACAAAATCATTTTGAGGACTCACGGTGAAAACCCTCTCTTAGGTTGGTTGATTAACTAAACAATAACAACAAACTAAAACTAGATTTGTCAATAAATTCCCCTAATAATGTGACTCATTCGACTCTCAAATTATAATATTATCGATTTAATGTAATTATGTTACAACGAAAATATTTATTCATTTATTTATTCATTATCTCTTTTTTATTAAGTGTATGTATCTACATATATCAGTTGATTATATTTGTGTTATAGATACACCTTAATGACTTGATTATACTTATATAAAAGTGTATCTACATACTAAATGGGTTTGGACTTAGTTAATAAAAAATATAGTGTCCTTAAGATACGAAGCAAAATTTTTCATATCCTTAACATAGATAAATGAATAGTCGAGTGGACTATAGACAATTCCCCTTTTATTCTTTGGGTTTCTTCACTATTCTTTGTAAAAATACCTATTTTGTTCGAGTTTTTATGGTTTCAAATATATAAATTATTAAATTCACTCAATATTAACGAATGAATTATTTCTTATGATTCAAAAGTGAATTACTGGACTTCATATGTGAATTATCAATTCGGGATTCTAGAGAAATTACAAAAACTCAGACCAAACAAGCACTCAATGTAACAAAATTAATATTAAAGTAACCTTGATATGTTATATGTCATATTTTTAAAATTTAATTAATGTTAATCCCCTGAAATAGGGTGTTGTTCAAGGCTTAAACGTTAATAAAGCATATAAATCATGGTTTAATAAAATAATTAAATGAATTTTTGATTGATATGTATTAGTTTGAAAATTTAAAGTAAAAAATTGACCTTTCTTAACTAATATGGCTCGTAAACTTTTGTGAATGAGATTTTAGTTATCGTCTTTGGAGGGAATTCGAATATAGACTAATTCCATATCATTTTAGATGTTTGATTATGAATTTATCCTTTTACAACAGGGAAGACGAAGATTTCAAATTGTAAACACAAGCCTAATTGGTTTTATAGTCTTATCAAATATGTATAGTTCTTTTTTGCCGCAAGTTTGATTTGAATGAATTGAGTTCGATAATATCAGTTTGGTTCATCCGCGCAACTACGATCTTTTCTGGGTATGTTCCAATTATTTTTGTGTTGATTCATACGTTTAATTGTTTCCCATGTAATGGCTTCTTATAGTTCATTTGGTGAATGTTTTCATATCTATCGATTTTTCATTTTGTTTAGTTTTGGGTTTTGAGTTTATAATATATGAATTGCTTGAGAAGTTTATATGATCTTATTATGCATGTTTATTGTGTTATATTTGTATACTTTAATGTTTCATTTGGCATATGTTTTTTTTTTTTTAATTTGAATCATGTTTAGATTATTTGAAGTTTGATATGTTGAAAAAATGTTAATGTAATGCCCCAACAAAAATGTTGGTTAATTAGAAATATACATACATATTTCGTAACATTTTACTCTCTGAAAACCTTGCACTTATTATCATTTTCTAAATTTACTGTCCAATTAACAATTAGTCTATTCTTGATAGCCCTTAATTTTCCATTTTCACAATTTTAATCCATCGTTGGCCTAGGTAGATATTTTTACTTTCATTGTTAAACTTTCTTATATATAATTCATTGGCCTTTAGTATTTAACTGACTCGTGTAAGAATATTCATCATAGAACATATATCACTTTTATTAAGTGATTAACACATAAGGAACACCGAGTTCCATTTATGAGTTGTTATTTTATTATTAAACCATCTTCAAGTTGTCGAGCTCCATAATTAGTTTCTTTTTATTCAGTATGAACATTGGAGTTTACCGTTTCCATCTATATTCACACCCTTTGTCGTGAATACCACAATTGTTACTTCTTTAGCCAACAATTCAAGATTTGGTCAAAACCTAACGAACCCAAAGTCTCTTGGTCCTCAAACTTCCACAGAAACTTCCACTTATCTTTCATTTTAACCCTTACGCTCACTTTAAATTTTTTGTGGTACACACCACTTTCTTTTCATTACAAGACCAACACGTTAGCCCATGTTAAATAAATTAGATTTATGCTCCACTTACTTGTAATCTGTTGTTGGTGAGGAACATTAACTATTATGAATCCGCTGTTACTTTCTGTTGTAAATACCCCCAACACCTTAATTTGCGTTCACCAACACGATCCATTTATGAACTTACATACACGCATATGTTTATACCTAGTCAAATTACTCATTTGATATACTTATTAAGTTCACACCATTTAACTCATGCTCATAACACTTTATGTTTAAACTAAAACACAAAGAGTTGATAAGCCTAAAGTTATAAAATTGAATTTTTTTCGTGTTGATAAGATGACTCTGTTGTTGTTGAAACAACGGCTATTAGAGCAACTTCAACGAAAGCTAGCTAGAGTGACCCTCATAACGACTTTTGTCATGTAGTTTTTGAAATCAAGTTTCTAACCCCAAAATTCTTATATATCAAATTTGGAATTTATATACAAACTCCAACAATTATTCAGTATTTATTTTCGACATCGAAACCTTATTTATCTCATTTAATTAACATGTTGAGGAAAATAAGATATATGGGTATATTTCGGAGCTTAGGGTCAATAAATATCCTCCGAAAAGAGAATATATCTAGGTACATGTATTGATCTTTTAGAGTCACTATAATATACTCTTAAAGAATAGATAGTATTTAAGATGTGTGCTAACCTTTGGGGGCAGTAAAGTATATACTAAAAGGGATAATATTCAAATATATCCTGATTTTATTTTTAGTGTAATATCCTATAGAAGGATAGAGTATTTATGGAATATGTCTTGGCTTTTGAATTATGTAAAATACATGGTATGAGATAATTCTTTAGGTTATATCCCAATTTTGTGGGTTAGTTTTAGATATTTATACATGAAAAGCAGAGATTATGGGATATGTACAAACATACACATTGATTCTGATATCACATGAGTACTATAAATGGTCTTAATTTCTTTAAAATGGATCTCTCAGTGTTCGTGTAAAATAAACATAAATGGATTTTCGTTTCGGGTAGGGTTAACCCATTATGGTAATTTTAGTTGTTGGTTTGGAGACTCGATGATGCAATGCGACATTTAGAGTAACTTGATTTTCCATCGCTTACAACTATAGTTAATTTTACCTAACCTCTCTTTATAATATTTTCGACATTCTTTTTAGTTCGTTTGGAGTTGTTTAAATGCATTTTATTGATGGTTTCTTAGATAGTAGTTTAAAGTTTAAGTATTCGTTAGTTCACGAGGAGATGATCATTTTTCGTCTCAAACTACTCTTATGGATGATGATGATGATGATTGGAAGGCAAAAGTCCCCACAGATGTCATTCCACGGGGAGTTAGTGGTCTATAACATCATTCTCATCAACATGGTGACTAAACCATCCTTTTATAAAAACAAGATACTCTAATCTCTAATTATGTCCCTTACTGTGTCCGAGTACGTAAAATTGTAACTTTAACATTTTATATTTTTAAATTAATTATTACACAATGAATTAATGGGATTACTAAGTAATAAACAAAATAAAATATATCAAATTAAATTATCAATTTTAGAAAAACATGGCAAAACCTGTGGGGGAATTGTCTGACCAATTAAATTATTAATTTTAGGAACAACTGACATGTGTCTGCCAAAATTCGATAACCGATCATAACTTGGAGATAAGAACAAGGAAAGACCAATCAATGGAAAACTTGGTAATTGATTCGCTCGATCAAATCATAACACTAATCCAAGATCAGGGAGTCCCACACAACTCAGTCTCTTTTTATTATTTATAAATGTAAGCCACACCTCTGGAAAAAGGCGGCATGCAGTATTTATTATCAATAATCGATCAATAAAGAGAAGAGCAGCACCACGTGGATGTAGTAACATTGCTAAACCACTAAGATATTATGTCCATATGTGAAAATAATTTTTATTTCTCCTCAACTAGATTGCATTAAATTTATAACAATGTGATTTTATCGCCTACAATTAGCACCGTCTGTGGGAACCGACTTTATTTTCTCATCCAACAAAGGCTAACGAGTAGTTATGTCTTAATCAAACAGCCCACATCAGTAATCCAGTATTGACCATCAAAATGACCAAAATGGACTTCCGACACTTAGAGTCTGGTCTGAAGTCCATCCCAATAAGAGTCATAACACCACTAGCTCATATTACCATCCCCGCGAGGAACAAACTATGGAGAGCAATGAACCTTCACGATCCAACCAGATTTTTTTACTTGTAGATGCCTATGAACATCGACTTCATCAATAGTAGGATGCCATGCGCCTCCAATAGGAGGATAATGTCCATTTTCAACGTCATCTGGTAAGAATGGAGTAATATCCCCATGGGGACAAATGCAAGCACCATGTCTGAACACCCAGCCCTCAGGTGAGCAAAACTCGTAGCCGATGAAAGAGTTCGCGACACGATAAAGAGTGCCCCAGGTACAGATCTCGCTCGAAATAAAAAAATAAGAAGGAGGGTATCGCAAAAGGGTTTCTGTAATTTCATTCAACGAAAGATGGATGAGCATCCCGCTCATCGAGGGAACATATCCATCAAGAAACTTGCTAGGAGGGCTCTCATCAGCCAAATAAAGTCCCCTTTCTCAAGATTAATTGAGTAACTAAAACCTCCCAAGAAATTCACCATGCTTATATTAAATATCTATGATGGGACGATTGATCCCATCGATCGTGTTCATCACTATTGGTAAGCTATGACCTTCTAAATAAGCAAAGAGTCCCTCATCTTTCATATATTACCTTTCATTGTAGGGGATATCATACAAACGTGGTTTGGAAAGTTACCAAATAGGTCGATCACCATCTTCAAAAAACTTTCTAGAGGCTCTCATTGAAAGATTTATCACCAATAATTCACATCTAAAGATAATGGACTCACTCCTTACAGCGAGGAAGAAACCCCAAGAAATTTTATAAGAGTACGCTTGGCGTTACTAATAAATCTGTAATGAAGTTTAGGATTTCTCTGAGCAAGTGGATGTGGCTTCATTAACGATCGGCCTGCCGAGAAACTCAATGCTGCACCAGTTTGTCACGAAGAAAGAGGCCAGTACTATCGATGACCTTATGTCTATGAATGAAAAGTATGCCAAAGTGGAAATGTGGTGGTTGGAACCTATCACAACAACTGTCGGTTAAAAATGACAAAGAATGGTGATAAAGAAAACACCCCTAATAAGGGAGAAAAGAAACAAAATGGGGGTATCTAGAGGCAATAACAATGCAGACCCCATTAAGGCCAACCATGCGATCAATATAGTTTTCAAAGTATCGACCTACAAAATATTGAAAAAGATTAAAGATCAACAACATTTTAAGTGGCCGAGGAAGATGACAAGGGATTCATCGAAGAGAAGCATTAGCATTAGGTCATCCAACCACAAGGAGCACAGACATAAAATATAAAATTGTAAAACGCTAAAGTCCCATTTGGAATAACTAGCCTAGACAGGCCACTTGGATGATTATGAAAAAAGAAGGGCGCGAAGACCGTTGTGGAGAAGGGATAGAAACTTGATAATTTCCTAGATGGCAACGAGATGGGGCACGAGTTTATAGTCATCCAAGGTGAATCAAGTACAAATCAATTCAAGGCAATGCTGTTCGAATGGAATTGAAGAAGGTTACTGCGGTTATGGAAGTTTTCCAAATTGACCCTGTCAATACCTCATAAGGAAAGCGCCATCGACCAGAAGACATTGATTACAACAAGCATGTAGTCTTTATTGAGGAACACCTGGTCGGAGTCAAAACTCGACATCACGATGAGTAAGTAATCACTCATAAAATTTCCAACTGGGGTGTGGGTACGCTACTAGATGACCAGAGAAGCTCTTTAGAGGTCATATACTTAAAAATTTTCAACAAATTGAACCTCGAGATAGAGGACCTAAAAGAAGTGTCCATCATTTAGTTGACTTTACTAGATAAATGACTATTCCTTTAGGAAAGGTACTGACAGTATGAACTGGAAACATCTCAAAGATGATCAAATTTATTGTCATGGACATCGAGTCCCCTTATAACGCAATACTTGGATGAGGATGGTAGTCCACTCCACTTATTACCATAAGATCGGGACATAATAATAATAAGGCAAAATCAGGCTACTGCTCGACAATGCTTTCAACTCTTCCACCAAGCCTAAACAAGAAAATAAAAAAGAGAAAATGGTCACAAACAAAGCGATGAAGGAAAGGGCCACTCCATCCAAGTAAGAACTAAAGTATGGGAGATCAGGGGTGGAAGAAATAAGGTTGTCCTTTGCAGATAGAGTTATAGAAACATTGCAACAAGTTATGTTGGGCGACTCATGCGTGGAGATAAAATTTATGATCGACAACTCACTTACCGATCTCAAAAAGGAAGAATTAATCTCTCATTTCAAATCGAATTAAAACGTATTCACTTGGCAACATATGGCATGCCTATGAATAATCCCAAAGTCATGTGCCATTAACTTCACGTGGATCTGATATTCCCATCGACCACACAAAAGGCACGCCGAACAACCTCAAAGAAGGTAAAAGTTGTGGAAAATAAGTGGGGAGAATTCTGGAGTCAAGGTCCATTAAAAAAGTTCAATTCCCCAAATAGCTCTCTAACCCAATTATTGTTAGAAAGAGTAATAAGAAATGGACAATTTCTATAGACTTCACCGACCTGAACAAAGCTTATCCCAAGATAATTTCCCTTGCTGAAGACTAACCATGTAGTCAATGCCATAACCAATCATAAACGAATGAGATTTTAAGATGCTTACTCAGGGTATCATCAGATTCCTCTGTTCGGACCCGACTAGTAGAAAACTTCCTTTATCACCACTATTGGCTTATACAATTACACAATCACATCATTTGGGTTCAAGAACATAGGGGAAACCGATTAACAGTTAGTCACCAAGCTGTTCAAACATTGATTGGGTGACACCATGGAATTTTGCATTGAAGATATGCTCATGAAAAGAAAATTTAAAGTCAATCATCTACAGGACCTGACGAAGACGTTTAAGGTTATCGAATACTACATGTTGAAGCTTAACACAACTAAATTCTCTTTTGGAGTGTAATCCTAGAAGTTCATGGGATCACTGATTAGTCAAAGGGGGTGGAAGAAAATACCGACCAAACTGTGGCTTTCTAAAAAGTTCATCTACATAAACAAATCAGGGATGTATAAAAAATTGGCTGGAATGTTAGCCGATCTTGATTGTTTCATTTCTAAGTCCTCTAAAAAGTGTCGATCGCTCTTTCAGCTCTATAAGAAAGAGAATGGGTAAGCTTGGAATGAATAATGCTCTAAGGAACTTGAGTAAATCAAATTCTACTTGAGCTGACCACCTCTACTCGCAGTCCCAAATTTGGGTGATCCAGTTTATTTGTATCTCGCGTTGTTTGACCACGTAGTTAACTCGACCTTAATGTGCGAAACAGGGCACTAAACCCCATTTATTATGTTAGCAAAACACTACTAGGCATCGATAAACGCTACCTTCCTCTGGTCAAACTAACTTACACTCTGGTGATCGCCTCACGAAAATTAAAACACAATTTTGAAGCCCACTCACTCATAATTATCTTCTCTTTTCCACTTAAGGAATTTCTAAAAAATGTTGACATCTCTAGAATGAGGTCGAAATGGTCTGTGGAACTGGGGAGATTTAATATCCACCATCAACTATAAATTTTGATAAAAGGGAATGTTTTAGCGGAATTCATTCATGAGTTCACTGGAGGACAGGAGTCCATTGAAGAGGAGAGCGCCGACCAAGTTTTAATCTAAGAACTCGACCAACTCAATAAGTCGAAACTCTATGTCGATGGAACTTCTAACTCGAAAGGGCAGGAGTTGGAATTGTTCTTACAACTCTAGATCAGACTATGCTCGAGCAAGGAATCAAACTTAGATTTAAAGTATCCAATTATGAGGCCAAATACGAAATGCTCATCGCCGATTTAAAGAAGTCCCTATCATTTAGCGTAAGTCACCATGAAGTTTTCAATGATTCAAGGCAAGTACCCAATCAAATATTAAGAGACTTAATGCTAGGGACAAAGGAATGTGATCATATTTATAGGTCGTTCAGGACATGATCTCGAAGTTCAAGAAAGTTTAGGTTCAATAGTTTCCTTAAGTAAATTATAACCACATGGATGCCTTGGAGACTTTAGCCTCAACCATTGACTCCGACCTCAAAACGACAATTGAAATAGAACATTTAGATCAACCGAGCATTACCAAGTAGGCAACTTATGAACGAGTTCTCACCATATAAAATTCTCCTAGCTGGATAGACCTAATCACTAAGTACCTGTAAGAAGAGATTCTGCCTATCGATAATAAGCAAAACTATGAGATTAAGGTTAAAGTTGCTTTGCTTTACTTATTATGTGACAACCCGAATCAAGCTATGATAAATTATATTTGAATAATTTTTACCTTATATATATATATATATATATATATATATATATATATATATATATTAGTCTAATTGTACCAGCAAATATCATAAGATATCAAGCTGGTTATAAATAACAAAATTTTAAGATTTTCGGTAGGAATATTCATGTTAGAGACTAGTTTTGACCCTTATAATGTGATAATTGGGTCAAGGTAAAAACTAAATAGTTGTAGATATCTGATTTTGGCTTGAAACACAAAAGAAGGTGTATCAAACGGATGTCCAAGTAAGAAGTTATACCGAATTTACGAACCACGAGCAAATCTGTCCATCCTTTTAAGTGACATTTTGTCTTTTAGTGCAACAAAACTTTAATTTAATTGGTTGGAGATGGAGACGGCTTTGGCCAACTTTAAACTCTTTATATCACCTCATTTTTCATCAATTTTAATCCTTATTTCAGTTTGAAGAATATTTGGCTTGATGAGGGAGAAGGGAGAAGCTTAAGGAAGAAAGGGTTACAAGAAAAGCTAGGAAAAGTTAAAAAAAAATAATAAAACTGTTCCCAAGGTATAATTATGTGTTAATCTTATTTTATCTTGGATTATACTTATAAAAAGTTTATAAATCATAATTTATTGATTAAAATTTCATCCTCCTTTGTATATATAAGTATATGTTTACTTAAGATAAATGGTATGTATAAGTTATATTGCTTTATATAGAACTCCCTTGTAACTTGTATATATTTTTGTATTCATGGTGGAATTGAGTAATTCCTATTGGAGATGAGAAGAAACTTATATATTCAAATCATATCCAAAAGTTATAATTAAACTCCTTGTGGTTAGACCTTGGTGATGGTCAAAAGTTGGTACATAGTTACTATTTGCATAATCCGTTAAAATATACCCTACGTTTGATTAAGATTTTGACATAGCAAATTAACTCTAAAAATTATGAAACTTTAATTTTGCATTATTCAGTATGTGTATTGAAAAGGGTTGGAAAGTCATAGAAATTTACGGTGTAGAGAAATTATGAAAATTCTTGGAAATTGACTCAATAATAAAGGAGCTTGTAGGACAAATTTAATATGTTGTAAAGAAATGGTCATATCTTGCTTTAGGAAGCTTGAAAAATTACACCATCACTTGTAATGAAAACTATATTCAGATATATTTTCATATTGATAAAGTTGGATATCTATATTTGTACAATTTATAAATTTATAATGGTTAAGAGTAGAGGATAATAATTTGATGCCAAACTAGATACCCCATGAAAGAATATTCTTATGTCCTCATTCCAAAGGGTATTTTAAGTACATGTTCCATGATAATGTATACCGAGAAGCATACTTCTTTTTTTATTTGGTTTTATTTATAAATTCCTTAAGAAGTATTTTCTAGGGTTGAATGCTAATAAAAACATAAATACCATCGCATCATCTTTACTCAAGTTTCATGAAATTCTACTTAAGTGGTGTTATATTATAGTTGCATAATCGTTGAAAGTTACATAAATATATTAATATCATACTTATGATTGAAATTCAATGCCGATTTAGTTAGATTGACATGTTTAAGGTCTTATCCACCAAGTTCAACTCCACTCGAGGGAAACACAAACATATAGTTGAGAACATAAGGTGAGTATACTCACTGGAAAGATGTATATGTAAATTGTTATGGATATGATCATGAAAATATGAATATGAAATTGTTTCATTTCGGTTTAGTGATATGGGAGGTTACTCCCCGACCTAGAATATGGGAGAATTGTCTCTTACAGACAAGGGGCTACTTCCGAATCAAGAATGGGAGAGAATTGTCTATTGTAGACATGATATGTGAATTATGATTTGGAAAGTTGGGTCCTTCTTTATGAATGGAACGAATAAGTTTATACATTATTACATGGATATGATTTATTACATTTAATTTCATGCAATAATGTGGTAGTGATGCATTCACTGAGCTATTTTGCTTACGGTTCCTATGTTTATCTTTTCCAGGTATCATAATTTCACTTCTAAATTTAAGAGTTCGGGTTGGGTTAGCAAGGAATGGGTAAAAAAATAATTTTGTTTAAATATAAATGACGTAATTTCGTCAACTTATCCTTCAAGGGGAGTTTCTCATTGCAAAAATCGCAACTCAGAATCTGAAGATGTTATAAACAAGTTTTGGGATAATGAAGGGAAATGGAACAGGGACAAGGTTATGGAAAAGTTCTCTCACAGCGAGGCTTTAAATATTCTTAAATTTGAAGATATATTCACTAATAAAGAAGATATAGCAGTTTGGAAGCCCTGGAGTAATGGAGATTTTTCATTTTCATCTGCTTGGAATATCTGTAGAGAAAGAGGTGGTTCTTAGTTCAGTTATAGATACATATGGCATCCTAAACTGCTATTAAAAATTTATATTTTCATGTGGAAACTCATGAATACTCTCTTGCCTATAGATGATAAAATAAGATCTATAGGCTTTAGAGGTCCATCAAAAATGCCATTGTTCCTATAAGCCTAGCGAGGAGAGTTTAGATAATTTGTTTAAATCTGTAGAATTAGCTTTAGTAGCTTGGGATTTCATGTCTAATAACTATGGGATTCAGAGATCTAATGGCAGAGGATACATAAATCAAGTCATCATATGGTGGCTTCATGGGGAAAAGTAAAATCCTATTCCTAATAGAGTGGCCCAACTATAATATGTTGGTGTTTATGGACTCAGAGAAACAAAAGTAGATTTGAAGGAAGTCCCTCTAATGTGCATACAGTCCTCTATCATATCAGCTACCATATGTCCGCTCTCTCATATATCCATCATTCTCCAAGCAATCGATACCAAGTTAGATGGATGAATCCCCCCTCAAGTGTTTTAAAGTTTAATGTGGATGGAAGTTCTCTAGGGAACCCATATAAAGGTGGAGGTGGGGGAGTTTTAAGAAACTAGTCAGGAGTTCTGTTATGGGCTTTTCATGTTCAGTTGGGAGTTGTTACAAATATGGAATTAAAGATTATGGCATTGCAAAGAGGTTTGGAGATTTATAAAGATTTTAGATTCTATGGTCTCATAATTGAAAGTGACTCAAAGATATTAGTGGACATTTTGAACAACAAAGAAAATTGCCCATGGAGTATAAGGTGGAATCTTCAATCAGTTCTATCTTTGCTGCAAGGGCTAAAGTGTACTATAATTCATACTATGAGGGAGGGCAATCAAATGGCAGATTATTTGGATAAATTAGGAAGTTCATAGGTTAAAGAAGGTTTCTCTTTCAATATGCCAGGCTTTCCAAAGAAGGTAAAATGCCTAATCATAGTGGATAAATGGGGTATGCCAAGTTTCTCTCATGTATAAAACTCATTGTTGTAAGACTAAATCTTCTAGTGGTATTAAGTTGTCTTTAATTATTTAAAAAAAATTATAATCATTAGTACTTTAATATGGTAAAAAGTTTTTAGTTGTATAGATTTAAGTTGATGACTCTAGAATTAAGACTCATGTTTATGGTTTAGTAAATGTAATTATGGGTTGACTAACTTTTACTTTCAAACTTAATGATAAGTAACTGGGTTGGGATGTTCAGCTTTTGGTATCAAAGCATAGGTTTTAGAGGTTTGGAAGTTAGAAAAGTCTAGATTTGGATGAGAATATAAGAAATATGTTTATTTTATACTAAAGAATATGTTAGAGAATATATGTATATATTCATGTTGTTATATCTTTGATTCATTTCAAATATAAAATAATGGAATGAGGGAATGTTAATGTGAGAGTATATGACGGGGCTTCTAATATTCCAGTAGAAACGGAGGTTAAACAACTTGTTTAATAAATGTAAAACCCAATCCAGAATAATAGAATGGACATGGAAAAAATGGCATGTGGTATGATTTTAATGGTAGATCAACAGTCTAGATTTATGGGTCAAATGGAAGAACAACAGGCTAGGTAACTAGAGGCATAAGCATTTACTAGGTTTGAAGAGGTGATCATTGAGAAGAGAGGAGTACTTCATACGAGAAATTTATTTAGATGAATCCACCATCGTTCGAAAGAGCAATTGATCCTAGTGAGGCAAAAGTATAGGTTAAAGAGATTGAACTTATTTTTAGGATAATGAGAATGCCTGAAAATCAATAAGTGACCTTAGCGACGAATATACTGAAAGGAGAAGCTAAGTATTGGAAGGATGCCACCAAACATTTGCTGATTACTCCAGGAGTTAGGAATGTGATCTCATGGGATACTTTTGTTAAAGCTTTGTATGAAAAGTATTTTCCTTCAATGTATTAAAAATAGAAGTTGAAAGAATATTCTGTGTTGAATTAGGGAAGGATGACAACTAGAGAATATGAAGTTAAACTTATAGCCTTATTTAGGTTTGCTTTGAGGTTTATATATAGTGAGGAAGACACGTGTAATCAATTCCATGATAAACTAGAGTTGGTCATTAAATCACGGTTGTCTACTTTAGAGACTATTAATGATTTAGGCTTGATGAATCAAGCCACGCTAATAGAAAAATATGTGAATAAAGCACGAGGGAAACGAGAACAAGTCATAAAGAGAAGTAGATTCGATTCGAATTATCAAAAGGGTAGTGATTCAAAATATTATAGACTTGGAGTATAGGAATTTCAGTATGGTAGGGCTATTGGAAGTAGTTAGTAAAGGGGAAAAGCTAGTTGTGGAAGAGGTTCAGGAGTTTCAGCAGAAGGAAATCAAAATTCTTGTTTCTTTTGTGGGACATAAAGTCATATAAATATAAATTGTCCAAAGTTACTAAATGTAGAATGTTTTAATTGTCATCTAAAAAAGAATCGTCCTATGATATCTAGAACAATTTTAGTTAATAGTGTCGGGCCTAGTAAATGATCATCTCCAGGTAGTACAACTAGATGAAAAGGTATAGGAAAAGAAAGTGTATCGAAGGCTAGAGGACGAGTGTTTGCGATGACGTTGCAAGATGCTCATGTTACACTGAAAGTTGTCACAGGTAAACTTTATATTACAAATAAAGTTCTATATGTGCTCATTGACCCTGGATCTACGCATTCATTTGTAGCATTACCTATTATTTCATATTTGGGTTAACTATGTTTATTTCTCAATTGTGCTATATATATATATATATATTTCTACTCCAATGGAAATTTTAATTATGGTTGGGCAATTTATAAAAAATGTGTCTTACGAATGGGTGAGCGAGATTTGCATGTCGATTTGATACCGTTGGCCATTCGGGATTATGATATTATAATGGAGATGGATTGGTTATTATCGTATCATACTTCTATTGAATATTTTTGAAAAGAAGTTACATTTAATTTGCCAGGTGAATCCGAGTTTTGGTTTATAGGAGAAAGGAATGTTGTTCCTAATTGTCTTATATCAACAACTAAGACCAGGAAGTTGTTGAGTAAAGGTTGTACTGGGTATTTATCATATGTTATTGATACTAGTAAAGAGACACTTAAAACTGAATATAAACTAGTGGTTAGATTATTTTTCAATGTATTGCCAGAGGAGTTGCCAAAATTTTCACTCGATAGGGAAGTAAAATTTTCCATTGAATTAGTTCCAAGTACTAGTCCAATTTCCCTTGCTCCTTATAGAATGGAATCAATAGATTGAAATATATTAAAAGTGCAATTAAAATATCTGATAAGCAAAGGTTTTATTTTGCCTTGTGCTTTACCATGGGGAGCCCCAGTGTTATATGTGAAAAAAATATGGAAAAAATGCATTTATGTATTGATTATCGGTAGTTGAATATGGTGACCATAAGAAACAAGTACCCATTACCCCATATCGATGATTTGTTTGATTAATTACAAGGGGCCATAGTGTTTTCAATTATTGGTTTGATATTGGGTTACCACCAATTGAAAGTAAAAGATAATGATATTTCCAAAACATCTTTTCGAAGTCGATATGGGCACTATGAGTTTTTGGTGATGCCATTTGGATTAACTAATTCTCCGACAGCTTTTATGGATCTAATGAATTGGATATTCCACCCTTTCATTAATTCATTTGTGATTGTGTTCATAGATGATATGTTGATTTACTCACGAAATATGGAGGAACACGAGAAATATTTGAGCCTTATATTACATATTTTAAGAGAGAAGAAATTATTTGCTAAATTCAGTGAGTGTGAGCTTTGGTCAAATGAAGTTGTGTTTTTAGGGCATATTGTCTTGGGAAATGGGATATATATTTATCCAAATAAGGTAGAAGCCATCGTTAATGGGGGAGTCCTAAGAATGTGATAGAAATTAGGAGTTCTCTAGGATTCGCAAGTTACTATCATATATTTATAAAGAGATTTTCATAAATAGAATTACCTTTGAGAAAGTTGGCTCGTAAAGAAGTGAAATTTTAAAAAGTTAAAGAATCAGATGGTTTAAGCCCCTATACTTGCTATTTCGTGTGGGAATGAGTCTCTTGTGATCTATACACACCCTTTATTTCAAGGGTTAAGATATATTCTTATGTAGAATGGGAAAGTAATCGTATATGTTTTTAGACAATTAAATATACATGAACAAAATCACCTTACACATGATTTGGGTCTAGATGCTATTGTTTTTGCTCTACAGTTGTGAAAACATTACTTATATGGAGAAACTTGTGAGATATTCATGGATCATCAAAGTTTAAAATACTTGCTTACACAAAATAATTGAAATTGAGGCTGAGGCGTTG
Source organism: Sambucus nigra (assembly GCA_949130495.1). Taxonomy (NCBI): domain Eukaryota; kingdom Viridiplantae; phylum Streptophyta; class Magnoliopsida; order Dipsacales; family Adoxaceae; genus Sambucus; species Sambucus nigra. The sequence goes on from OX422218.1 coordinate 125,187,489, forward strand.
GATAAAGCTGATAAAGACTATGACTGTACCAACCATCATCATCTTGGGAAGGCCAATGTAATAGCAGATGCTTTGAGTAAAAATATCTAGGATTCTTGGTTGCATACAGTGAGCAAGTGTTGGAAATATTCATGACTTGGCATCGATGGGGATTGAATTAAAGTAACCAAAATAGGGAGAATTATCGACACATGTTACAAAGAGACCTTTATTGGTAGAATGCACTCAAAATTTACAGAATAATGTTTTCTTTAGAAGAAGAAACACGAGGGTCGGGATGGTAAAGATAATGACTTTGAGATTAAGGGTGATGAATCATTGTTTTATAAAAACATAATTTGTGTACCAAATTATTCGTTCTTAAAGAAGGATATATTATAAAAGACCCATAATTCTATTTATTCTATCCTGGAGGTACCAAAATGTACATAAATTTGAAAGAGTATTATTGGTGGAACAATATGAAATGTGAGATTACGGAATTTATAACTAAATGTTTAGTATGCTAGTAGGCGAATGTGGAACATTAGAAACCAACAGGATTGTTACAACCATTGACTTTTCCACAATGGAAACAGGAGCATATAACGATGGATTTTGTAATAAGATTATCATGGTCACAAAAGGGGAATGATTTCATTTGGGTGATTGTACACCGGTTGATGAAGTCAACTCATCTTCTTCCTATAACGACTGTCTACACCGTTAACAAGTATGCACGTATATACATTTATTAGGTTATCCTTTTATATGGGGCACTAGTGTCAATTGTATCAGATAGAGATCCAACATTCACTTCTAAATTTTGGCCTCGTTTATAGAATTCCATAGGCTCCATTTGAAGTTCAGTACTTCATTTCATCCACAAACAGATGGAAAATTAGAACGGATGATTCAAATATTAGAAGACATGTTAAGAATTTGTGTATTTAATTTCAATGGTAGTTGGGATGATCATTTTCCATTGATGGAATTCTCTTATAATAATAATTATCAGTCTACCATTGGTATAACTTTATATGGGAAGAGATGTAGAACGCCTTTGTGTTGGGATAAAGTAGGTTAAAGAAAAAAAATTGGATCCTGCATTAATAGATATGACATGTTGAATTGGAAGAAGACTCAACATGTTGAATTGGAAGAAGACTTGTCTTACATCGATGAATCAATGGAAATTATTGATCGTAAGGAGCAAGTATTAAGGAACAAAGTTATTCCCTTAGTTAAAGTGATTTGGAGGAGCCATGGAATTAAAGAACCAACTTGGAGAAGGGTGGGTATCATGAGGAAACAATATCCTCATTTGTTTAGTAAGTGACATTCATATTAAATTTCGAGGACGAAATTTTCAAAGGAGGGAGAGTTGTGACAAACCGAATAAAGCTAAATTATACTTGAATCATGCTTACCTTATGTGATATGTATAATGTTATATATATATAAATATACACACACACATATACATATACATATACATATACATATACATATACATATACATATACATATACATATACATATACATATACATATACATATACATATACATATACATAATATTAGGTTATTATATTTTTGTCTAATTGTACCTTCAAAAATTTATAAAATATTAGAGTTGAATAATCAAGATTATTTTTTGTGAAATCTAAAATTCGATTTGACAAACACCTGATCGTAACCATTCGAAGCCGATTCAATCAAATTTGAAGTAAATTCATCCTGAAGCAATTAGTGTTGAAGATAGTAAGGATGATAAATTAATCTACCTCTATATTATTACAAATGAAATTGTATAGAGTGAGATGATATTAGGAAGAGGGGATTGAGGTAACATGAAGCTAGGATTTTGGAGAGAGATAATATGTATGTACATGTGTGTGTGTGTGTGTTTGTATAAACACACACACACACAAATAAGTTGACACAATGTGTAATTATGTGTTGTTGTGTGTGTGTGTGTGTGTGGGGGGGGGGGTATTAGTAACATAATGTGTAATTATGTGTTAGGTGGGGTGGGGGTTATTAGTATGTATGAGTGAATTCAAATCTTAGGATGAGTCGACTGGTGCATGTGGATGTCCTGAGGGCGGAGGACAGCGTTATTTCTTGGGTTATTAAGATGGACACATTTGTTGTCGAGGCATACTTTGTCGGCGATCGGTGCAACCCATGTGTAGGGGGATGAGGCGGTGTAGGGGTTTGGTGTTGGGGATTATTGGGAGACCTTCTTCGACGAGATCTTCGGTGAATACGAGTTTGGCGTTTAAGATGAGTGTTCTCGGTTTGGATGTCCATGAAGTATTTAATTCTTGTATTATGTTTACCCAATTTGAAAATAAAATGTGGGTTTTATGCTTGTGGCGTTTATGTCTTAAGTAGGCTATGTAAAATATGATATTTTATACTCATACTCACACATAATTAGACATTGTCACTACAAAATGCTTAAATTTCTCCAAAATATGTGTTAGGAGCAGTAAGACAAATACGGATGACAAAATGTAACAAAAAAACTCTTGTGTGCATTAGGTAAAAATAAACGAAGAAATTTTTTTGAAAGGTGTATCATGCCAAAATTTAAATGTCACCCTACAATCCAAATGACATAAGTATCTAAGAACAATGTTTCAAGTTATGTGTTTGTGTCTATGTAGGTGTGTTATCCTATTATTTATGGAGTCTGATATCGTTGTGAGTGCGACTTTGATTTAATGTACTTTTGGAGAGTCTTTTCAATTCATAAATTAAATTTATTTTTCTTTTGTGTTGAGGCCTTATTTTCTTATACATTTAGTTACTAACTTAACTACCATTGTGGCCCACAGTGAAATTTTCCAAACTCCACATCTTCCAAGCAGAGAATAAATGTGAAACTTATGTTTCTTTTGTTTTTATGTTCGTCTTTAATTTTTCGTTATATTTAATTACTAATTTAACTACCTTATGCTTTGCTCTTCCATTAGTTTTTTCTACACTATATAGGTACCTTATTTTGTTAACAATATCATTTTTATGATATAGGGTCGAGATATACATACCATGATGTTAGCAATGTCAATGGATTTATAAGTTGCGGGACTCATACACTAATCACAATGTTGTTTTCATCAAGTTATTCTATACATATGGCCGATTTCTTTTACATAATGCACATTAGGAATTGGAGAATCATTTAACTGAGACAGGTTTTATGTTTTCTAAAATTAACCAATTCAAGTGTAGAATGAATGTGGATGATTTTGATGTTTTTTTTATAAGAAAGTAGTTATTATGTACTTATACTAGCATAGAAGGAAGGTAGTCTTAACCAAATTAACAAAATTCGTAGGCAACTAAAAACTTTTTTACTGAACATAAGCACTATATTTTGAGCTTAATGATATCTTTATCAATGTTTTAAAAGTTGGGTCGGGTTTAAAGTTAATACTTGATTATATTTGTCTTCAATGACTGATACGTGTTTGTGCCTCATTTTTTTGTTTATGCATATTAAATCATAAGCAGTGATGATTACTATCGCTTATTGATATTTGATAAAATTAGATGGACAGATAATAGTTAAACATATCCTTACAATGGGATTAATCCGAACTATTTGGTTTTAAGCATCCATTCATCGTACCATTTTTCAGTTCATACTATGTTATCAATATTAGATATTCTATTTGTTACCATCTATCTCCTCTCTAGTACTTTAAATTTTTTTTATTGATGTAGGTTTATTATATACAGTAAAATTTGGACCTTTTTTTTTATCCAAAAAAGTAACCTATTTCAATGGAGAAATCATTATTATCGAGCCATTCATACGTTATGGTACCTTCAAGTAAGTATTTTGTTCAATACTGAATTTAAGATTGAATTACATATGTTTGATTTTTGTTACATCCAGTGTTTCTTCCGAATTGGATAATACTTTATTGCTTTATATTGTAATACCCCGTATTTTTAAAGACTTAAATAATTACGTGATTTATTATTATTGTGGGATTAATTAAATTAAAATGCGAGAATTAATTATTAATCCGGATTAAATTTGAATATTTACTAGCATGACGAGAAGTTAGTAATTATTAATATTAGTGTGAGAATAAGTAATATGGAATGACGATTTTTATATAATTTGTCGTGATAGAGAAATACGACAGTTTGCTATAGTAAGTTGGGACGCGCGTGTGAGCCGTGTCAGAACTAATTAAGTGAAGTAATAAAGTAAATTATTTTTAAGTAACTCTTATGATCATTTCTAGTGCGCCATTGAGTCCGTAGGGGTTGAGATAGTCAGAAAACTCTATCCGGGTATTTTATTTGGACGCCGGGACATTTTTAGGCCAAGCCGGCACCCAGTAAGGGTAGTTTTGTAATTTGGATTTTTAGAGGAATTAAATGGACGAAAATTAGAGATATATTATATCAGATAATTGGGGACAATTAGGGTTAGGTTACACCAAAATGAAGAGAGAGCCACAGTGGGTGAGGGAGAGCAATTTCCAAAGGAGGAGAAGTCATGTTCACCACCCCGCACAACCACCACCACCACCACCACCGTGTAGAGCGGAACGCGAGGAACGCAACCATACCAACAACACCAACGGATCAGACCTTCGAAATCGAGGCAAGCGTTTATTACTTGCTTTTTTTTTATCAATAATCATACTCATATTAGTGTAGGTGGATTTAATCCTTGATTTACATTTAATTGGGTGAAAATTGGAGTTAAATGATGATTAGAGACTGGACAAATTAGTTGTTGATATTACTTCATGTATGTAGAGGTGAAACTACAAAATTGAATCATATATGGATGAACGAATCTGGGTTGGTCGGATTCTTTAATTGAAATTATGAAAACTAGGGTTCATATGAATTAAATTGGGGATTTTATGTAATTATGATGATTATTGACGAATTAAGGATCCTAGGATGTTAGGAATGCCTTATAATCTGTTATGGGTCGATGGGTATTGATGATGAGGTGTTGGGTGTTGAATCGTAGAGGTTTCAGGTTCATAAATGGTGGGAAAAACGTAGAATTCTGGGAAAGAAGACGAACAGTGACATCTCGCGCGATCTCGCGCGAAGTCGTTCACACGAGATAGGGATGTCGTGTGAAGTCGTTCGAGCGACACTTGAATTCATTCGAGCGAGATTGCTAATTTTAAGAAATTACCTATTTTGCCCCTATGTTAGTAAATGGTTGATTTGAGTGAGGAAAATTAGTGTTCGATGAACCCAAAATAGTGCAGAATTATTGGGAGTCATTTAGGGGTAATGATTTCTAATATTCGGGACAGTGAGATTACCTTGGAGATTATGAGAGAGAGATAATCGTAATTGTAAATGCGTCGAGAGTATTGGGTGATAAATACTAACGATATTAGTCCGGAACAAATAGAACTTATAAAAATAAAAATTAGTGGTTACTTGTGGGACTGATTGTGATTTTGTATTAAGGATTTTTGGGTGATATATTATCCTTAGAAATATATTACGAGAGAGGGAATATCATAACTTAAAATACGTTGATAGTATTTAGTGATGAAAATACTACGTATGGAATATGACAGTTGGTTGTGTATACTGTTTGATTGTATGGGTTGTGTGAATACCTATTACTTGTTAGTATTATGTGTATGACATACCTAGGTGCTTGCTATCACGGGAGGTGGTGTAGAGACAGTCTTATCCTGAGGGGATTTTGACTTGTATCTCAGAGCATAGGACTGTGAAGACTTACTTGTGAGTTGGTAAGTTGCTGACTATGGGAGTGTAGGTATGTGCGTGATCCATAGGTATGTGAGCTATGTTCCCCTCCATTATGTGTGTTCTGTATATATGGTTCGTGGGAGACTTTCGAACCGATAGTCCTTATTAGAGTATGAGATGTACCGGGATATGATAGCAGAGTATGCAATGCACTACATGTATAGCCTTGGGGTGTTGTGTTAGTATATATATAATGAGTGGTGAATATTTATATATACTTGTGATATACTTACAATGTGATATTTGTAGGCTATTAAGATTGGGTTAATGCATATATACAATAGTGAAAGATATATATATGTATGCTTTTGGTATATCTAAAATGTGAAAATATCAGATAATTAAGATAGTGAAATCTTCAGTAATATAAATAGTGGATACTTGACTTTAGTGTGTTAACACTTATTTAAAATGATAATAGTTGAGATCATATACAGAATATTACTACGAGTGGTAATTAAATGGATAGACCTATCACCTAGTTAGAAGTGTCAGATGGCTAGGTTGGAGTAGATGTACGTTAGACGTGCACACCAGTCGAGAGGTGAGAATCTCATGTGAGAGTTCGAACTAACATGCATATAATACTTGCTTTAATGCAGTTTTAAATACTTGCTAAAATAAATATTTTTACACATCGGGCTCTGACCCGTCTCTTGCATTTTTGCTCTCTTTTGCTATATATATGTATGTATTAGTACAGGTGCCAAGCCATAGGGACACCGGTTCTAGATACTTGGATGGTTTGCCGAGATGCAGCTGTTGTGGAAGTTGCGGGATATTTGAGATTAAACGTTTCTCTCATTTCATTCAGATCCTAGTTCAGATATCTCAGTTAGGGCATGTGTCGTCCATTATCATAAGCGAAGTTGTACTCAGTTTTCTTTGTAGTTATTCTCAGTTGGTTTGAGTATTTATTATGGTTTGGTTTGTAACCATGAACTAAAAGGTTTTATCCAGTCTTATCTATTCAGTTTTGAATCAGTCAACATTTAATCCTTGTGTATGGTTTATACTTACATGTTCAGAATTTATTAAATTAATTGGTTTCAAGTTTAATTGGAAAAAGTTTTGACACTAGCTTAATTAAATGTTAGGTAATTAATTGGATTTAAGTTTTCGACAGTGATGCTAAGAATGAACCGACCGAACATTCTGTTATAAATTTTATAAAGGACTGATCACCCGATATTTAATTGGGCAGGGTGTCACATATATGTTTTAAAATTTATTAATTAAATATAATAATTGACAAGAAAGTGGGCAACTCTCCAACCCGAGTGAATATCATTGTACTCTCATAAGGCTCTGAATCCTTTTCCAATGGTCCATACCGTGCACGAATCGACCTCACGAATCGTGTGTACTCAGCTTTTTACTCTAAACCTTGATCAAGAGGCCTCGTTTGACCTTGGTCTACTGTCCACCCCAAGATAATATCATTTCAATCTCATAGGGTTCTTAATCCCTTTTCTAATGGTCCATACCGTGCGTAAATCAACCTTACGGTTCACGCGTACTCACCTTTTTACTCTAAAACTTGATCTAGAGGCAACCGGGAACTTTCGTGCTCCGTTTGAATTTTGTTAACTATCCAACCCGAGCGAATCTCATTTCACACTCATCAGGCTCTAAATAACCTTTTCGACAGTCCATATTGTACGTGAATTGGTCTTACGCTTCGCGCATACTCACTTTTTTTTATCCGAGAACCCCTGTCTAGAGGTCATCAGGTGCTTCGGAGATCTATTTGAATTTAGTAAACTCACGAACTTGTAACGCTCCGACCCAAATTTATGGGTTACCTGTGAGTCGACCTGGTCCGACCTGAGCATTAGGTGTGAGGTGCAATGCAACAACGTAAATAATGTTGCTAGTCCAGTTTTAATTTAATTAACATTTCACTTGTTAGAACGCAATTTAAAATTTCAAGATGAACTAAGCGAGGGGCCCATGGGGAGCACCCCAGAGTCCAAGTAAACATAGCTACAAACGTGTAACATAAATAAAATATACTTACCTGTATAACGCTCTCACAATACGAAGCCTCTCCTAACCTGCCGCAACAAAGTGGGGATACGAGCCTATGTTTAGTGGGATTTATACAAACAGTATAGAAACGAATGACAGAAAGGAATACTCACACACTAAAACCACATGCATGCGAAAATATGTATATATCTACATATGTATATCTTTGAAAAATACATATTCCAATGTATTAATCAATTTATTTTCGAAAACCTTTACTTGCCCAGATTAATTGACCTTAATCTTATTTAAGATTTTATTTAATCATACTTAACATTCTCACTTTGTTTAACGCACCCCGTTCAACACTTGAAATCTTTCCACTTAATTTATTAAAACTGTTCCCTTAGGAATTTACCCTTTTATTCATTCCAATATCCTTGAGTATTTTCATTGAAAATCCTTATTTAATCTTTGAAAATCCTTTTCACAACACATTCTTATGTTAAATATGAGTTTAACCATTTAGGTTGTTTAACCACCCATTTAATTACTTTCTTTAACCCTTTCCCCTTCCTTTATGGACATTAATAGACTTACGCATTTACTTGTCCATTTTACCTTTACCAGAACATTTATTACATTCGTTCAAGTTAGCCTATATTAACACATTTTACCACACAATCCATTTCTTTATATGTTCCATATTTCCTTTATCTTTTCTCAGAATCTTCCTACACCGCATACTTACACGGGCTCCACATCGATGGGTATACGCACCATATGCGCTGGCTAGTGATTTAGGGCTTTCCACCCAAGGGCTTCGACCCTTCTTGCTTTATCCTAGTGTCATCTGAGTTCCCTTAATGTGTTATAACATTTTACAAATATTCACAATATTCCATTTCCTTACTTTTACTCGGTCGAAGCCAAAAATTCGGACTTAACCGTCCGTTTTTCCATTAACAATTGGAAAATGATTTCTTTCTCCTTTAAGTCTTTTATTCACATACACGTCGATTTTATGCCAAAATCATTTACGCCGTTAAGGAATTAATTCAATTTCAACCATACTAATTCGAAAACATTCATTAACATTTTTATTCCATACAAATGTCCCACTTTAAGTCAATTACTAATTTACCCTTTCCATGACAAATTTGTAATTTAATCCTTTAACAAGTGTTATTTTCTCAAAAATGGTTATTAAGTTTCCATCCTAGCGCATATACGGATGTGGTGAGGCCTGGTGACCCGGTTAAAGTGTTATTGAGAAATTATAATGATGAAATGCTATTGAGATTTGCATTTTGATTTGAATATTCGTACTCGTGTTGTTACGTTTTATTCATTGCTAATCCATATTTGTTGAGCATCTTTCCTGTCGTATTGTGTACTTCCCCATATTTTCTTTTAGTGGCAGGTTAGCGTAGATTTGGGCGCTATGGATTATTGGAGATTGATTTTATCTTTGATATTTTGGGAAGAATTTTAAATACATTTGAGAAGACTTGTATTTATTTATTTTGATGTATAGAGCATTGAAATTTATTTTATTTCGTGTTAGATAGTTGTAATTTTAATTCGAGAGACTTGTTGTAATTGAAGAGATTGAGATTAGTGGATTTATATTATTGTGGGTTTATTTAGATGCTCTATACCTTGTCACTTGTGGATTTGGATTTATTTTATCGCATTAGCGCTCTGTTCGCTCTCCCCGGGCAGGCGGGGTGTTACAAATTATCACAATTAACTCCACTTTCTTACTAACTACTTTAACATCTCTAATATATAAAATCACACCCTTTCACATATTAATGTCCCATTTTCCCAACATTTGAAAAACACACTTTATTTATGAAATTTTGCATTTTAACACCCACTTTGCTATTATTCACACATTTGAACCCCTTTATCTTTCATTATTAACTTTATACCACCATTCATGTAAAACCTTACTTTTCATACATTTGAAACATTAAACCCATCTTACTTCTTACACGAATTTTACATACTTTTAATATGCATTTAACATGGAAATCTCCTTTTCTTTATTGTCTTCATTTATTAATATAGGAAATAATCCTTTAATCTCACCAAGTGGTTCAAACAGGCAAATACATTTTTATTGCCAAAAATCACATTCTTTCCGTTTAAAATATCATTATAATACATTTTCTTACATAAAATGTTTAAGACATACATTCTGAAAATTTCTACACTTTAAACCCATTTTAAATCAGCCATTTTTAAACCCATTTTTATACAAATGATAAGATGACTACTAGTGCAAACTATCATCAATACTATATATATTTAGTCTAACATATGTAATTAAATATGCTGAATTCATACTGTATTAGAAAAACACAAAGCAAAGTTAGTTTACCCACCTCAATAAACTCTAACAATGGTAGAGATGGTGAAGAAGATGGAGGACCGCCCCCCCACCCCCACCTCCAAAGGTGGCCTTAAGGGAGTGTCTAAAAGCCCTCTCAAACTTGACTCCATTTTTTCTCCAAGAGTGCTCCAAATGATTGTTCCACAAGTTCCTCTTTCATCCTTAAAATGCCTCCCTCAAACACCCATCAACCATGCCAAGAACACCATCTTCATCTTCTACCAAGTTGCCCTAGGGTTTCTACTAGTGTTTGGGAGCTTGGGTGTGGTATCCAATGGTGAAAATGGACATGGGTGTGGTGGGAAGGGGTGGAAATAATATTGGACATAAGGATTTCCTCCATGGAAGCTCAAACTAGAGAGATATGAGTTTAGACATCTGATGGGTTCTCCCCTCTAACTCACACGATTTCTCTCTCTTATAACCCAAACTAATGGGTAGTTACCAAATGAGGAAATCTTATAACTCCGAAACTTCCAATATCAGGTATTAGGAGGTCCCCAAACCAAAAAATCATAACATCCTAAGGCTATTCTCGTGACAACACTTAAAAAGAACAAACCTGTCCATTTTCTACTAGGGGGAGTCAACCGCAGCCAGGGGGCTGGTCGATTGGGCACTGTGCGAAAAACCTTATTTTTTTGTAATTTTGACCCCAAGGTATTTTTATATACATTTTAAAGACCCAATAAAAGTGGTCAAACGATTTTTACTCTTAAACAAGAGTCCCATTAAATCGCGCAAAGTCCCTCTTGTTGCGTTGCATATCATCGCAATATAACCTTATATTAACCGTGTCCGTGTCACGTTCGTTCCTTGACTAATTCATGTCATACTTCATCAACGTCTTAGCACCAACTAATTTAACACAAATGTTCATCCATGCGGATCATGCAATGTGAAGTTTTCTTTTTAATCTCTATATGTGACGTGTCACCTTTTGTACAATTTGGCCTATTTCCTTATGTATTTGTTTCTCGATAATTTCTCGGAATAACTATTCAAATTATAATTAAACTATTTATTTATAGGGTGGGGTATTACAAACTTTCCTTCTTAGGGAATGTGGTCCTTAAAATTCTTAGCCCTAAACTTTAGGATCCAATTACCTTTATCTAGTTTCTAATCCTAGGGTGATCTCAACACTATGGTCTAACACCCAAGGCTTCAATCTCATCAGTCATCATTGTTAGTTCACTCACAATGAACCCTATGGTCTCATCAAAATTCTCGAGGATGCCTAACATGCCTACTTAACAAAACCTCGAGATGTTAGATATTTGTCAAATATGGTACCATCACCCATGATTCATCATCATGGATCGTTTTATGTTAGGATTCACGACATACGTTTCCTCAAACAAATCTTGGGTCACGCCTAGCCTAGGTTGATACAACCTCAACACTTATGATTATACATGCCAATGATTGTTAAGTCAGTGACCCTATCAGAAAGGTCTACCTGAATGATATCTCCCACAAGATCCTTATGCTAACCTAGAGTCATCCTAGGTATCACAATGCAAACACATACGAGCGATCACATCCTCAATCTGTACAATCTCGAACCAAGTGCAACACTACCATATACTGTTTTATCAAATTCCAATATTTATAATATTCTCAAGTCGTAACCTCAAGACACATGACCCAATCTCACTAGTTACACCGACTAACTAACAAGCAAGTTAACCTAAGCAATCAAGTAATATATACAACTATATGCAACAACGCGAGACTATGCGCACACATAAGAAATTGTAGGATAAAAGTTCTTCCGGAGAAGAGTGCACTCATATACCATGACCCATCAGCCACAACTCGCCTAACCCGCATAACTATTGATCTCATGTAGAGATACACCCACATCAGAACTGATCAATAACTTCCCATTACCGGGATCAAAGAGGGAACAAAAAGGCAACGAGTCAGGAGATTGCCTCACAAAAAAATAATCTAATTCTAATAGTGAATCGAATCACATGAAGTACAAACCCACCATGTACACTTGAGGTAATCGATACATGCTAAGAACCATAGCCATGCCACGCACCTTGGCTTGACCTCCTAACCTTAGCGAGTTATACTCAAGAATCATCCGTTCATACCGAGCGGACGGAACACAAACAAATTTCCTTAGAGAAGCTGAACCGCTAAGCTTCCCTCCTTAGAACTAATGTTACCTATCCATCCCCGGTAGGAATAACGATATTAATTCAAGGTGAAGCTACTTCTATTGTCACTCATCATTAGTTACCGGTCTATCCCAACTAGGCATCCTGAAATGTTAACATGCGATAGCTATCCTTAGTTTTCGAGATCACTCTCATCAAGTGAACATAGCGCTCACATAATTCCCACATGAACCATTACTACCACTCTTAGTACCACCTACATGATCCCAAATTGTAATCACTCTAATGGAATCTCAACTTCCAAGCATCACACATGCGTAATGATTTCCCTCAACGGGGTCATTACTAACCACATATGTGCTATAATTAAGCCTAACACTTCATCCCGAGTGCCACTTCTAGAAGCCATAACGAAACCTCATCGTGTTCTAAGTCTCCCAAGTGCATCACCTATCATTAATCAACCTATTCTCGAAATTATCCTCGAAGGTCATATCATGATACATGTCTATAAAAAAAATGCCGTAGCACTAACTCCAAGGCACCACCACAAACTGACATGATCTAATCGTATTACAGTCACGAGTTGTCAACCATCACTTATGTAAACTGCAATATAATAATGATTTCTAATACCTCATGGGTGACGATGTCAAACTCAATTATTTCTCTAAATAACTTACATGTCTATTATAAGAAACCACGAGTCATACCATGACTTATGCTACACGCCCTGAGTTTCACTATGAAATGGACATTACAACATAAACCTCAATGTAACAATAAGTCCCAAGGTTTTGAAGAGAGATACTATGATCATTTGTAATGCACGATCCACAACTTCAAATTCACTATTATCAGGGAATGACTACCACTCATATAAATATTTCATTAGACAAACCTTAATATATGCCCCCAAGGGACTTTTCAATAAAATTTCACAAACTTACGACCTTCTAATCTCTAATGAGTTTTTAACCAATATGACTGATTTGACTTACTAGATAAACCTCATACTATGTAGTAATCTCAATTCATCGTTACTTAGTTATGGTATTCTAACTATCAATATCTTTAGTTGATTATACAAAAATTTATGCCATCTACTCAATGGGCACAATCTCATTCTATCAACATCTCCAAAGACTCTACGTCATCAAAGGCTGGAATACACACACTTCACAATAAGAACCACGGTGTCATCAATATTGGCTTGCATAGACACCTATGAATTAATAACATATTTAATCAGAAGCGCGAAGCGATTAATAACAACTAACTTGATTATATGCCACTTGGAACCAACTTACTTGTCACGACAACCTCTTTGACTTTACCGTCGAGGACACAAACTAAAATCGTCACCAGATTAGCATGATCGGTCCAAACCAACATCGACGTCGAAAGCTCTAATACCGACCTCACCACGTCACACTCGAAAGAAACCTTGAACCTAGAGCCTTGATACCATTTATAACACCCCGATCCAGATTTATGGGTTATCCGTGAGTCAACTCGGTCCGACCTGAATATTAGGTGACAGTCTACATAATGTTGCTAGTCTTGTTTTATTTTAATTAACATTACACTTGTTAGCATTATATTTAAAATTTCAAGATGAACTATGTAAGGGACCCATGGGGAGCACCCCGGAGTCCAAGTAAACAGAGTTACTAACGTGAAATAAAAATAAAATATACTTATCTGTATAGCGCTCCAAAAATATAAAGCCTCTCCCAACCCACCATAACAAATTGGGGACGTGAGCCTATGCTCAGTGGGATTTATACAAACAGTATAGAAACGAACGACATAAAGGAATACTCACACGCTACAACCACATACATGCGAAAATATGTATATATATATACATACGTATACCTTTGAAAAATACATATTCCAATGCATTAATCAATTTATTTTCGAAAACCTTTACTTGCACAGATTAATTGACCTTAATATTAGTTAAGGTTTTCTTTAATCATACTTAGCATTCTCACTTTATTTAACGTACCCGGTTCAACACTTGAAACCTTTCCACTTAATTTATTAAAATCGTTCCCTTACCGGAATTTACCCTTTTATTCATTCCCATACCCTTGAATATTTGTATTGAAATGGCCAATTCAACACAGGCAATCCCCGTGTTAGAAAATACTTATTTAATCTTTGAAAATCCTTTTCAAGACACATTCTTGTGTTAAATACGGGCTTAACCATTTAGGTTTCTTAACCACCCATTTATTTACTTTTTTTAACCCTTTTCCCCTTTATTTATGGACATTAATAGACTTACGCTTTTACTTGTACATTTTACCTTTACAAGAACATTTATTACAGTAATTCAAGTTAGGTTGTATTAACACATTTTACCACACAACTCATTTCTTGATATGTTCCATATTTCTTTTATCTTTTCTCAGAATCTTTCGATACCTCATAGTTGTAACAACCCACGTAATTTTGGACTATTTTAATTAATTTTTGAAAAATGGAGGAAAATAAAGTTTTTGATAAAATTATTTTTATTTTTCAAATATGTTGGTTATTATTTTTAAAGGAGAGAATTTCAAACGGTTTTGAAAACGGAGTTAAAACAGATTTTAAAATAATTTTTAAATGTTTTTAACTCTTGGAGTTGTTTTGACTTCCAACTCTTCATTTCTTTGCCTTATTTAAAGGAGCCTTTTGGATTCCAACTCTTCATTTCTTTGCATTATAAAAGGGAGTCGTGGGCAACCCTTTTAACATACTTTTGGCATAAATTTTGGCAACAAATATATTTTATATTCCTCTTCTTTTTATATATACTTTGGCCCTTGAGATTTGTGAGTTCCAACCTTAGATTAGAGGTGTTCTTGGGGCTATTTTGTTGGAGGTTCTTGGAGGAGCTTTTGTAGATCTTTTGTGTTGATCTTGAGGATGTGATCATTGGTTTCTCATGATGGTTTGAGGTATGGGGTTTTACACAATATGCTCCTTAAATCTCGCGAGTGCCATTCTCTTTGAATTCTTGTTAATTGAACTCATATTTGAATTGTTAAATTCATTGAAATCTGGAAAATAATTTTTGAAATTATTTTGATTCATGTGGTATCATTATATTATTGATGAGCACGTTGTAATGAGATTTTAATATGGCACGGATGTTGGGCACCCGCCAAAATTCCTGTTTTCCGGGATATGGCTTGATAAAGCATATACGGATGTGGTGAGGCCTGGTGACCCATTGATGTGTTGTTGAGAAATTATATTGATAAATGCTTTGAGATTTGCATTTTGATTTGAATATTTGTACTCGTGTTGTTACGCTTTGTTCATCGTTAAAATATTTGTTGAGCATCTTTCCTGTCGTATTGTGTACTTCCCCATATTTTCTTTTAGTGGCAGGTTAGCGCGGATTTTGGGGTGCTATGGAGATTGATTTTAGCGAGGATTGTTTGGGAAATATTTGTATTATTTTGATGTATAGAGCTTTGGAGATTTGTATTTTATTTTTGAGTTAGATAGTTGAAATTTTAATTCGAGAGACTGGTTGTAATTGAAGAGATTGAGATTAGTGGATTTATATTATTGTGGGTTTATTTAGATGCTCTATACCTTGTCACTTGTGGATTTGGATTTATTTTATCGCATTAGCGCTCCGTTCGCTCCCCCCGAGCGGGCGGGGTGTTACAAATGGTATCAGAGCTTAGGTATACGGCAACCCTTGGGACTTGGGTTTTGGGTTCATTGCGTGGTTAGCAATTTTTTGAGATATAAAATTTTAGGTGATATTCGTGTTAGGTTTCGAGATTAGATGTGAGGAATTTATTTTTGGGAGACGTGATTTATTTTTGGAGTTAGTGTAGTGGCCTGATTTTGAGAGTTAGGCATTCAGCGAATTTCGAGGGCGAAATTCCATTGTTAGTGGGGAAGTGTAACAACCCATGTAATTTTGGGCTATTTTAATTAATTTCTGGAAAATGGAGGAAAATAAAGTTTTTGATAAAATTATTTTTATTGCTCAAATATGTTGGTTATTATTTTTAAAGGAGAGAATTTCAAACGGTTTTGAAAACGGAGTTAAAACAGATTTTAAAATGATTTTTAAATGTTTTTAACTCTTGGAGTTGTTTTGACTTCCAACTCTTCATTTCTTTGCCTTATTTAAAGGAGTCTTTTGGATTCCAACTCTTCATTTCCTTGCATTATAAAAGGGAGTCGTGGGCAACCCTTTTAACATACTTTTGGCATAAATTTTGGCAACAAATATATTTTATATTCCTCTTCTTTTTATATATACTTTGGCCCTTGAGATTTGTGAGTTCCAACCTTAGATTAGAGGTGTTCTTGGGGCTATTTTTTTGGAGGTTCTTGGAGGAGCTTTTGTAGATCTTTTGTGTTGATCTTGAGGATGTGATCATTGGTTTCTCTGATGGTTTGAGGTATGGGGTTTTACACAATATGCTCCTTAAATCTCGCGAGTGCCATTGTCTTTGAATTCTTGTTAATTGAACTCATATTTGAATTGTTAAATTCATTGAAATCTGGAAAATAATTGTTGAAATTATTTTGATTCATGTGGTATCATTATATTGTTTATGAGCACGTTGTCATGAGATTTTAATATGGCACGGATGTTGGGCACCCGCCAAAATTCCTGTTTCCCGGGATATGGCTTGATAAAGCATATACGGATGTGGTGAGGCCTGGTGACCCATTGATGTGTTGTTGAGAAATTATATTGATAAATGCTTTGAGATTTGCATTTTGATTTGAATATTTGTACTCGTGTTGTTACACTTTGTTCATCGTTAAAATATTTGTTGAGCATCTTTCCTGTCGTATTGTGTACTTCCCCATATTTTCTTTTAGTGGCAGGTTAGCGCGGATTTTGGGGTGCTATGGAGATTGATTTTAGCGAGGATTGTTTGGGAAAGATTTGTATTATTTTGATGTATAGAACTTTGGAGATTTGTATTTTATTTTTGAGTTAGATAGTTGAAATTTTAATTCGAGAGACTGGTTGTAATTGAAGAGATTGAGATTAGTGGATTTATATTATTGTGGGTTTATTTAGATGCTCTATACCTTGTCACTTGTGGATTTGGATTTATTTTATCGCATTAGCGCTCCGTTCGCTCCCCCCGGACGGGAGGGGTGTTACAATAGTTATACGTGCTCCACACCGACGGTTATGTGCACCATATGCTTTGACTAGTGATTTAGGACTTTTCACTCAAGGGCTCCGGGCCCTTACTGCTCTATCCCGGTGTCATTCGAGTTTTTTTAATGTGTTCAAACATTTTCCAAACATCCACATTATTCCATTTCCTTACTTTTACCTGGCCAAAGCCAAAAATGCGGACTTAACTGCCCGTTTTTCCATAAACACTTGAAAAATGATTTCTTTCTCCTTTAAGTCCTTTATTCACACGCACGTTGATTTTATGCCAAAATCCATTACGTCTTTCGGACTTAATTCAATTTCAACCATACTAATATGAAAACATCCATTAACATTTTTATTCCATAAAAATGTCCTACTTTAAGTAAATTACCAATTTACCCTTTTTCGTGCAAAATTTGCTATTGAATCCTTTAACAAGTGTTATTTGCTCAAAAATGGTTATTAATTTTCCAACTTAACATTTAAACACCTTTTAACCATTTTAACACTTGTTCAATATCACAATTAACCTCACTTTCTTACTTACTACTTTAACATCTTTAATATATAAAATCACACCCTTTCACAAATTAAAGTCCCATTTTTCCAACATTTGAAATACACACTTTATTTATGAAATTTTGCATCTTAAAACCCACTTTGCTATTATTCACACGTTTGAACACCTTTATCTTTCATTATCAACTTTTATACCATCATTCATGTAAAACCTTACTTTTCATAAATTTGAAACATTAAACCCACCTTACTTCCTACGTGAATTTTACATACTTTAAATATGCATTAAATATGGAAATCTCCTTTTCCTAATTATCTTCATTTATTGATATAGGAAATAATCCATTAATCTCAAAAAGTGGTTCAAACAAGCCAAATACATTTTTATTTCCTAAAATCACATTCTTTCCCTTTAAAATATCATTATAACACCTTTTTTTACGCAAAATGTTTTAGACATATATTCTGAAAATTTTAACCCCAAAACTTCCCATATCTGGTATTAAGAGGTCCCCAAATTGACAACTCATAACATCCTAAGGCTATTCTCGTGACAACACTTGAAAAGAACAAATTTGTCCATTTTCTGCTAGGGGCGGTCGGCCGCGGCCAGGGGTCCAATCGACTGGGCCCTGTGTGAAAAACCTTAATTTTTTTGTAATTTTGATCCCATTGTATTTTATATGCGTTAATAAGACCCAATAAAAGTGGTCAAACTATTTTTACTCTCAACCAAGAGTCCCATAAAAATCGCGCAAAGTCCCTCCTGTTGCGTCGCGTACCGTCGCAATATTACCTTATATTAATCGTGTCCGTGTCACATCCATTCCTTGACTAATTCATGTCGTACTTCACCAACGTATTCGCACCAACTAATTTAACATAAATGTTCATCCATGAGGATCATGCGAATTGACGTTTTCTTTTTAATCCCTACGTACGACGTGTCACCTTTTGTAGAATTTGGCCTTTTTCCTCATGCATTTGTTTCTCAATAATTTCTCTGAATAAATATTCAAATTATAATTAAAATATTTATTTCTAGGGCGGGGTATTACAGAACCCGAGAGTTGCCCCAAATATTTTCAAATGGATCTAAATACCCTTTTCAATGGTCCCAACCATGCGTGGTTCAGACTTACGGTTTGCATTTTATGCCCGTTTTTCCTAAAAAGCCATTTCTGGACTGCTTATAGGCACCCCAGACTCTCTGCCTATAGGCAGGGTTGTACTTTACTTCGCCAGTAAGCCATGGATATTTTGATAGGCAGGTTGGGGCCTATGCCAATCGGCAAACCCCTAAACACTAATTCTTGATATTTAAGAAGGTCATGTCCTCATTTCCAAGGACCGCCTTTCAGTAATTAAAACATTCCCTGCCTCGAAATCATTGCGCCGCCACTTCAAAAAATCAAGGCTTCCAACATTCCTTTCACCATTCTTACCTTTTACCACTTACCGCACCCCTACTTTACCATCATCCCACCACCATAAAATTAACCCACTCTCCTTGAAAAATTAGTAACAAAATCTTTTAGGAGGTATATTCCTACTCTTTTCTAATTCATTTAATTAGTGTTGTTATTTATTTTACTTCCACTTTTGATATCCTTTAGTCTTAGTCCACTGTCATACATCAACAAATATCCTTTTTTATTACTAGTATTCACAAAAAATATTTTAATAAAACCAAAAAGATAAAAGAGGGATTTATTTATAAACCCCAAAAGTAGGTTTTTCTCATTTTATTCACATTTTTACACTCGAGCACCTCTTTCAAAAACAAATAAAGAGGCATCCTAAATTTGTGTTTATGGGTTAAATCCCACCCTTGTAATATATCGAACTACGTGGATTTAAATGCCGATCTTGGCTACGCAGGCTTCCCGATTCATTGTCGGGATTCGAGTCCTATTTTACTCATTGTGCTACCTTTGTTTATATCTCATATTAAGTAGAATTGTGCGTATACACACGCCTATATATTAGTGTTCTCGCCCAACATGCACATTCATTTTCTAATGGTAAGTCTTGATTCAGGGGTCACTAACATAATATTTCCTTTTATTCTCTTTCTTTCGTTGTAATACCCCACCTTAATATTTCATTTTAATTCTGTACAAATTATGCTGTAGTGGGGTTTGATGATAATTATTGAAAATTATGGGTAAAAATTGGAATTTGGAGAAAAGAATAAGAAAGGAGGGTTCGAACGAGAGTAGGATCATTTGAATAAGATTTGGATCTCGTTAGAAGCGGGGATCGAATGAGCTTCGAACGAGAGCCCATTGTACCATGTTCAAGGGTCATTAGAAGTCATGAAACGAACAAAATTCCTTTGTCGTTCGAACGAGGCTCAATGTCGTTCGAACGACGTAATTTAAAATTTTTAGATCAGACTGCCCTTTTGCGCTATCATAATTCTGGCCCTTGGATCGTTGAGCTGTCGAGCTCTGATGAGGCCAGATTGGGAAAAACGAGAATTTTAGGCTTTAGAGGGTTTTCATAACGATTTGGTTGGCTCATTTGGGTTAAGTTAAAATTAGAAGAAGGAGAGAGAGAGGAGCAGGTCTTCCCCCATTTGTGTATTCTTCCACCTCCCTCCACTACAAACCACCGTACCACCACTACCCCTCCACCTTATATCCCCATATTTGTGATGTATTCCACCATATTTGAGTCGTACATACCCATTCCACCATGGATGAGGAGAGTTGTGAATTTGTGGAGTTGTTAATGGAGGTTTTGAAGAAGAAGAAAATGAAAGCTTTCATGGATTTTGAAGAGAGTTTGAAGGAGGCTTAAATGGAGTATTCATGGAGGATGCATTTAGTAACCCCTTAAGGCCACCTATAGAGGTAGGGGTTGCTCTTCCTACACCAACTTCTCTACCACCATTTGAAGTATTTAAGGTTGGAAAATATATCCTTATTGTAAGACTCTATTTGCATTACTATTAGTCTTGTTGTTAGATTACATAACCAGGATGCACATTAATAATGATGGTTTCTGGTGGATTAATATTAAACATTTTTATGGAATAAAAATGTTGAAAAATGTTATTTTGTTGGAAATAAAGGATGAGTATAAAAATTGATATTTTTATGAAAATAGTGTATTTTCTACAAATCTAATGGTAAACATTTTATGAAATAAAATATTGGGTGTAGGAGGGTAGTGTGACTAGGGTCTGGTAAGATACTGAAATAGGTGAGGCGTGAGACACTCCAATGGACTCTGCCTCTAAGGTCTTCAAATGTTTTAAGAGTAGCTCTTGAAAAATCCTTCATTTTCTGGTAAAAATGGAGTCAAAGTTAGAACCACTCTATGCAAGAAGATGAAATTCACAAATAATAATGGTAAATTGGAGAAAAGGATCTCCTGAGAATGATGCCTATCAAGGTAGGAGTGAAGAAACAAGCACTAAACACAGAGAGAGAGAGAGAGAGAGCAAGGAGATAATACTAGGTGGTTTAGTGTGATTTTGATAGAGTAACGTTTCAAGCTTGAGTTTCTTGTCCAGGGGTCCTACTTATACTTGGGCCCTAGGGCTGAGTTGGCACTATGGGCACCAAAAATTATAGGAAAACTTAGAGGGGTAAGGTCTACAATGTACCTTTTGTCTCTACTAGGTCTGCAGCCGCCTGTCCCCTCTAACATACGACACATCGTGTAAACCATAGTCAAAAAGCAAATATATCTCCTAATGGAGACAAAATATTTGATTTGTTGCACAAACTTTGTAAACTTGAGAGGGGCCTCGAGGACCACCTCCTCTAAAACCATTAAACTTGAGAGGGGGTATAAGGACCCCCTTCTCTAAAATATTTTTACTTGAGAGGGGCCTTGAGGACCCCCTCCTCTAAAATCATTTTTATAAAAAGCTCATTTCTTGTGAGCAACCTCTTGGCTGCTCACTTTTATTATGAATGGGTGTGAACTGTGTAAGGACTGAGTGACCTCCAGGGTATTTCTACTAGTATTATCTCAATTGTAAAGTTCTAAGTGGTTGATTTTGCTTAATAAACCTTGTTCCTCAGCCACTAAGCCAAAACTTCCAAGAGATCCCAACTGGCATTTTTTAGCACTGCTTGCTCAATTAGGCTACCTGTACAAGAAAGTAAAAATATTAGTACTTTAATATTTTTTGGGTAATAAATCTTGGGGAGGAGGCCACTCTAGGTGGACCTCCTTTCCCTTTGTCTATTCTATAGTAGGTTATTTGGGGCAGAGGAGTCACCTTAGGTAGACCTCCTCCCCCTTCTTCTAATTATGTATTATATGAATTTGGATAGATGGGGTTGCTCGTGATGAGTCAGTCCCCTTGCCTTGGCCTTTTTCTATGGCCTCAACTTATATGGAAGGGCTTCTCGTGGTGATCCCTCTCAAACTTGCCTCTTTTTTGTGGCTTGAATCTTGGGATGAGGGGCTTCTCGTGGTGAGCCCTTCTCGTCCAAAAAAATTATCTGTAGCTTGAGTCTTGGGATAGGGGGCTGCTCGTGGTGAGTCCCCTTGCCCAAGTGTCACATTTGGTCATGGGGTTTAATCAAGGTACCCCCTCTCTTTTTTAATTTTATTGATGATTTGAGTAGTGGCAACACCTCTATGTGGTCCTGCTCGCCAAGGTGGACCTCTTCGCTCTAAACTTTTATTGATGATTTGAGAAGAGGTAGCCCCTCTTTGTAGGCCTGCTCGCCAAGGTAGATCCCCTTGATCTAAACTTTATTGATGACTTGAATAGAGGCAACCCCTCTATATGGGTATGTTCGTAAAGGTAAACCCCTCGCTTTAAACTTTTATTGATGATTTGAGCAAAGGCAACCCCACTATGTGGGCCTGCTCACCAAGGTAGACCCCCTCGCTCTAAACTTTTATTGATAATTTGAGCAGAGGCAACCCCTCAATGTGGGGTTGCTCGCCAATGTAGACCCCCTTGTTCTAAATTTGTATTTGCTAACTTGGACAGTAGGAGCCCCTCTGGGTGGACTCACTCGCCCTAGGCTATTTTGGAATAGCATATGGACACCCTTGTACATTAGTCCCCTCATATAAAAATCTTTGCGTTGGGTAAAGCAAAGGGTTTTCTACGAAAGATTCACTTCCTCTTAGAATACAAAAGTTTCATGCCATTACATCATTACATTGTTTTATTTGGAATGGTCGAGGGATTCCTCGTGGTGGACTCCTTCGTCACAAAATTACTCTTTGTTGTGATCTTGGTAGAGGGGTCGCTCATGGTGAAGTTACTCATCCTAAGTCAATTTCTTTTCTGGATTTAATTTTGGGCATATGGGCCACTCGATGTGAGTCCCCCCGCCCTAGCTCATTTTACCTTATTTTATAATTTATGCAACGAGGGGGAGCAACTGGGGGTAGAACCCCTCGTTTCTATGTCTGTCTTTAGCAGAGGGGTCACTTACCTTGGACTCCCTCACCTTGGGTTTTCTTTTTTGGATTTTTCTTTGGAAAAGGGGTCACTCGAAGTGAACTCCCTCGCCATAAACTATTCTTAACATTGATTGTAACTGAGGGGCCACTCCTGGTGGACTCCCTCACCATAAACTATTTCTTATTTTAATATTGGCTAAGGGGGCCACTTGTGGTGGACTCCCTCTTCCTCAAACTATTACTTGTGTTAGTATTGGCAGAGGGGCTACTTGAAGTGGATCCCCTCTCCCTAGGCTATTTTCTGCCAGTCTTGCAATCTTGGGCATGTGGAGCCACTCATTGGCACCCACTTCTCTTGGCACCCATTTCTCTTGACACCCACTACGTCAGGGATCTTAAGGGGTTGCTCGGGAAACCTCTTTGCCTTTTTATCATTGCTTACTTCACCCTTAGGTAATTGAAGGATTGCTCATGTACTCCTCTACAGTAGCCCTCTCGTGCAAAAGTGTATTGTAGTGTCAAGAGACTTGTGCATGAAATATCGACTACTTTATTATCATCATAATCACAATTTCACTCTTTGTTCACTTGCTTGAGGACTTCTCAACAGTAGTTCCCTCGTGCAGAAATGTTTTGTAGTGTCGAGAGACTTGTGCACGGAATATCATAATCAAGATTCCACTATTTGTTCACTTGTTTGAGGACTTCTCAATATTAACCCCCTCGTGTAGCATATAAGTTAATACTATGAGCGCTCTCGTGCCCTTGGAGCCTGAGGTACTAAACTGTCGTACCTTTTATTTATACTTGGCACTTGCTCGTTTGCACAATCCCGATTCTTTATTTTTAGGTTAATGAAGAAATAAGAAAATTCAGCCATTAAAGTGTGTGTAATGGGTGTTGTGATGTGTTAAAAGTATCAGGTGATAAGACTACAAGTGTTAATAAAGAATGGTGTTTTTCTTAAGAGGGTAGTCTTGTATGTTTAATGATCCTTGGAAATAAAAGTGTTGAAATAAAGATGTTTCCAATTAAGAAAAATATTACTCCAAGGTTAAAAAGGTGTTAAAAACACTTAAGAAGGTAGTGTGGGTAACTTCATAGTGTTTTGAGAAAATTAACACTTAAGAAAATGGAGTAAAAGATGAGTTTGAAAACAAATGGATAAAATGGTAATTTTTCGTAAAGTGGAATATTTTCATGGAATAAAAATATTGAAAAGGGTGTTACACATGATAGTCCTAATGAACATGATTTTTGAAATAAATTCAAAGTTGAAGCGTAAAGGACATGAAATGATGATTTTCGAAGTGTAACACAAGCTGAGGTGAAACCCTGGGTTTAGGCTTTAGCCTAGTAGAAGGAAAAGTGGAATAATATGGATATTTGCAAAATATTAAAACACATTAAAAAGATAAAGGTGGGCCCAGAGCTCAGGATGAAAGACCCAAAATCACTGACTAGAGCATATGTGGCGTCGCCGGCGGCGTGGAGCCTGTTAAGTACGCAGTTATTGGAAGATTCCGAGAAAAAGATAAAGGAATAAGGAACATGTCAAGAAATGGGTTGCGTGGTGAAAATGTGTTAAGGCAAGCTAACCTGAATGAATTAATAAATATTTCGGTAAAGGTAAAATGGACAAGTAAATGCGAAATTAATCAATGTCTATAAGGTAAAGAAAAGGGGTAAAATAAGTTAGTAAATGGGTGGTCAAGCAACCTAAGAGTTTTAAATCATAATTAACATAATGTGTGTTGTGAAAGTTTTTTCAAAGGCTAAATGAGTATTTTCTAACACGATATTCACGTGCATTGAAATGGTGATTTTCAATGAAAATAATAATGTGGAATGGTTCAAATAAAAAGTGTAATTCCGGTAAAGGAATGTTTTTTAATCAAACCAAGTGGAGTATTTCAAATATTTAATCGTGTGTGTTAAATAAGGTAATGAATGTCAAATGAGAAAAAAAGAAGTCTTTTATAAGATTAAGGTGAATAAATTTAGATAAATAAGGTTTTCGAAAGTAAAATTACTTTATGCATTAAGTATATGTATATGTAGGTATATATATGTACAAGATAATTGCTTGTGCATGTAGGCATAACGTGTTAGAGTCTTCTTTCTGTCGTTCGATTCTATACTCCTTTTTGTATATTTCCCACTGAGCATTCATCTCATTCCCTCGTTTTGTTACTGCAGGTTGGGTGCATTTTTGTATTTTGAGAGTGTTATATTGGTAAGTACTCTATTTTATATTACGTTAGTAGCTCTGAATGCTTGGACTCCGGGGTGATTCCCACAGTCCCTCACATAGTTTGACTTGAAATTAGAATCGCATGCTAAACAAGTGAAACGTTAATAAAAATAAAATCGAAATAGCAACATTATATAGGTTATTCATTGTACTTCACACATAATGCTCGGGTCGGACCGGGTTAACTATGGGTAACTCATGAATCCAGATCAGGGAGTTACATTCGTGCACTTCTTAGGATGACTCCTCTCCGTCCTTCCCATGATGTGAGTCGAATGATTTCTCTTTCTCACCTTATTTTCACATCACACACATTATACACATGATTCTTATCTTGGAGAAAATGAGCATATTATCATATCCCATGACAAATCGAAAAGGAAGAGTGGGTGCCTAATACCTTCCCATTAAGTAACTTAGTCACCAAACCCTCGACTCACGTGGTTTCATATGCCTCAATTTATCTTTTGATGCACTTCTTGTTGGGAGGGCTATATTCTTTTTCCTGTTTTGAGCAAAATAGACTGGCGACTCCATTTTCTCTATTTTTCTCCCCCTTTATTAAAGGTCGATTTATATCCGTGGCAGCTCATGAAGATTACGCACGTGGAAGAAAGAGGATTCCTATCCTCAAATACCCATACATGCTGAGAGAGATTTCCCCAATTTATCTATCTACTTTCGATCCCAACTCGCTCCGGAGGAATTCTGAATGGCCACAGGGGTGACTCCGTTGGGGATATATTTTTTAGAGGACTAGACACTATTTCACATGGGTTTTTGTGTCCATCCCGATCGAGATCGCTCTCCGAGACTCCTCTCTCTCTTTCTCTTTCGCCCGCTCAGAGGGGGGAGAGATGGTGGAGAAGGAAGGGGTCACGCCCTTACTTAGAAACGCTTCAACCGTCGTCAGTGTGGGTTAAATGTAAAGAGATGGAGTTGCCTGCCTATTTTTCACACAACATGCAAAAGAATATGTTATTTCCTCGAAAGAGCGGCATCAGAGACAAACTGATGCATACGAAACCAATAGTTCGAAGGTTCGGGGGCTAAGTTACGGAATGGGAAGGTGTTAGGCACCCATCCCGCTCTTTCGATCTCTCATGGGCTAGTGTTATTATTTTCCTTTATTTCACCATGAAGTATGTGTGCGTGTGTATATAATAGAGATCGAAATCGTTCAAGTCATACCATGGAAGAGATAGAGTGAGGTCATCCATAGGAATGTTCCCCAAATAATATATATAGAAAATATGATTTATGTGTTTATCACGATATTAATCGTTATGATGAAAAGATAATATGTGTTGGATGAAACGCTAATAAATATAATATGTATAGTAATGCAAGAATATGAAAATGAGGAATTTAGGAAAATTAGAGGCTTTAGAGAAATTGATAAATTAGAAAATTGGAAATTGGAAAATTTGACTCGAGTCTCGAGTTTTAATCCAAGATGCCTACGTAGCCTATAGAGGCATTAAAGTCCACGTAGTTCGAATACAACATGGGGGCGGGGTTTATCCCATAGATTCGAACGGGATTTTATTATGGGTGTGTGTGTAGAAAAATGTGTTTTAGTTTTGAAAAAGGGTGATGAATAATTTCATTCGGAATTTAGGGATGTAACCTTTTTTTGTTTGTTTTGTTTTTTATAAAAAATAAAGTAAAATGGTCCGGGAGTGCCACTTTGTAAATAGTAAGTTTATTGGGGTCAAATCGGGGGTCGGGAGCACCCGGTGGCCTCCGAATCGATTTTCGATAATAAAATGGTACGTTCGTCTGAACCGTTATGCCGATTAGTGCATGGGACGAATCGTTGGAATGGGGAGTCAGAGCCTTTCAAGGATTCAAAGAGTTTTCACTCTGATAATAGAGTTGACCAGAATCAAATGAGAGCGCCCGATGGGCTGTAGATCGGTACTCGGAGTGCGACCTAGGGGTTTAGTGAAATGGGGAGGTGCTAGGGACCTAAGGAGAAACTTAGAGAGGTCCTAGAATGTGGTGTCTACAGTTTTGTTTTCTTTTTCCCTCCTTTCTCTTTAGATTTCTCTATGCATACATATGCCTCCACTTGTATATTATTCTTACTCTCATACTTGCATGTTATATATATGTCTTGCTCATATCATGATGTTTATATCCTTCTCTCTACTATGCTATTTTCTCATCACATGTATATATAATCTTCCTATCACACACTTCACTCTTTTACTCATGTATAACCACCATGTTTCACTCCACTTACTCACATTTGCACATGATTCACATTCCTTGTAGATATCCATGCTTAGTCTCATTAGCACACACTCTCACATTATTCTTACATTACATATCCACATGTTGCTTATATATTTCACACACCACTTGTAAATATCCATGCTTTGTCTCACTAGCACACATTCTCACTTGTACACAACCACATGTTGCTCATATGTTTCACGTGCCACTTGTAGATATCATGATTAGTCTCACTAATACACACTTCCACATTTCTACCACTAATATATATATCCACATATTTTATTCACTCACACATGTTCCCATGCCGCTCTCACTTTACACATAATTCTCACTCACTTATGTATATCTACATGCCTTACACTTTGTATATACCATCTCCATGCTTCATGTATATATTTTCTAGTTTTACGCTTCATGTTTATCCCCTTATCCCATACTACTCTTGTATATTATATGCTCTCCCTCGTAGTAGCAGTGTTTCTCTCGCTTAGCATACATAAAATTCTCCATAAAATGCTAATTAAGACTCATGCATTCTTACACACTACGTCCCTTGATCATTATAATACTAATAAAAATGTGTCCCATACTAGGGAGGTCACTTCGTGATGGGTGTTGGTCCTGCAGGGCGCTGTTAACCTAAGTGATATAATTATCACCTTTCATTGTCCTAGTCCCTTCTTCGTATATTGAACGAACTCATAACGGGAGGTATATGTTAGGGAATTTATTCACGTATGTTGAGTTTATCGAATTCTCTCTCACATGTACCATCTCCACGAGTTATATCGTGAGGCAATTCACGTATACTCAGGTATATCAAATGGCTTATTCACACGTATTGATGAATGATTGTCCTTATAGGCATGAGGTATATCATGGATGTCACGCTAAATGGGAGAACCTTTCCTTATCCACCAATGCATCAACCTCATATAGACGTCTCCAATATGACAGTCATACCTAGTCTGCTGGTTGTAACCCGAAACTCTGCCAAAATTTTGTGTTGTCTTACCACTCGAATTTTTGTGCTATTTTTCCTGTTTTTAAAACAGGACCCTGTTCGTGAGTTTGGAAACCAGTTAAACCACATCTTGCATCGTGGATTATATATTTTCTCAGACTTGGGTCTTGTCCTACATCTCACTTATACCCTAGACGGAACATAATACAAGTGGAACCTAATAATAATAACTACACTGAGGACTTTCATTTTCCCCTTTTAAAAAATACCAAAGATATTTTATCCCTTTTTCAATAATACCAAAAGCATTATATATATACACCAAAATGTTCTCTTTCCCTCAAAACGAATGCAAAATTCATTTTTCACTCTGGTGCGATCGCATACCCTAATCTTGGCCTGGCTCCCTATTGGCTCAGATCTTCCATCAAGCCACCTTGAAGCTCTACTACTTCCTCTGCTTCTTCTATAGAATTCGAGCAACCCCTCCGAAGACTATTCAAGGAGAATATTGATCAGAATGGAAATTTCCAGGCATATCTCATGGTAGTCCTTGCTCAATTTAGCGCCAAGATCGACAATCTTCAAGCAGAAGTCCAAGAAATGAAACGACATGGAATTCAGACTTCTGAAGCTCCATATCCCGATATTATCTCTCCCCGTGCTACAGGTCCTTAAGCTCCAGAACCGGTTTAGGCCCCGAAAGAATACCAGAATATCCCGCCTACTCCACCTGCCAATGGGCCGCTACCAGCTCAGCTGTTAATACCGAATCTTACCCAGCTAGGGGGTAATCTGCCAGTGCATGTTGATTGTAGCACCCCATAGTTTTGGGCTGATAATTTAAACCGACGTGATAAATAGTCAGAAAATTATTTTGATTTTATTTGGATTATTCTTTTAGCATTTAAAATGTTGGTTTTATTATTTAAAAATTTGAGATTTTATGCGGATTTGAAATCGGGTGAAAAAATTGGGTTTTTATGCACTTAAACATTTTTGGGACGCCCGGGAACCTACTCAGGGGCGAATCGATTTGCAGCGGTCAGTGCTGGCAGCTTTCGTTAGTTTTTAGAGTTTGAGTTGTATTAAAATACCTCCATATAAATATAATTTAGGGGTTAGACTTTTTCAAACACTTTATATCAGACATAAGAGTAGTAGTCTCCCTTGTTCATATCTCCTTTTATCTACATAACCCTAACCCCATTTAAAAACAAGTTTCAACCCAAGTTTTGAAGATCTAAATCATGTTTTCTCAAGAACGCATCTTTATTATTTTCTCGAGAGGAATGCAACCGTACAATCGAATTCTTCAAACGACTTTTTTACAGGTATGAATACTTATATTATTCCCCTTTTGTATTATGCATTTGAAATGTTTTCTAAACACTAATAATCATTGTTTTCTTAAAATAAATTAGGGAGACTAATTAGAAAATGTGAAACTAAAGTTGGGATTGTTTTTATTCAAATCTCTAATACGAATTAATACTAAAAACTCTCGCTTGCTTAAATTTGAGGTTGGAATTCCGTTAGAAAATATGGACGTTCGCATGTTAGAATAAATCATATGAACTTTATCAATAGAATTTGACTCGTAAAATCAAGTTATTTATGTATTGCTTGTAGAATAGAAATTTATTGTTGTATGCCCCCTGAAATATGCATGTGGATGGAAATTGTATAAATTATTGAAAAAGAAATTTGTTTAATTAATATTAAAATCAATCGGACATAAATTGGATAAATAGTAATCTTATGATTGAATTAAATAATTGTTGTGTTAGGATGAAATTATGTCTTATGTGATCGTTCATTGTGTTAATATTTAATATTGTGGGGACGATAGGATTTTTGGGGTAGTCATGCTTTCCCCTTACTTTTAGGTGGCTTGCTAGGTATGGGACTAATAGGTAGGCCTGTATTGTTGTTAACACTTTCTAGTTATGGGATAGTTAGTGTAGGTTTGGACAGGTTGGATAATTCCAGAGTGGGGCTGAATTATACGTTGTTCCGTTGGTTCGTTAGACTAGATGCGAGACTAGGTAGTAACTATTGGTAGGTATTCTTCGTATATGATAGGCTAGGATATACTTGTGTTTTCGAGATCTCTAGGTATGGAATTATGGATGGTTTGAGGATTGATGCTCGATTAAAGGCTGGGGAAAATTTAAAATAATGAGAACTTGAGAAAATTGATGCCGAAGATAATAAACGGGTACAAAAATAACTTTGTGTCGCGAGTATGTGCAGAATTAACGATAATTGAGTTGACTGGTTATGGCGATGTGAGTGTGTGTTGGCTTCACGAGTATGTGCGGCGCTAACGATAATTGGGCCAACTGTATATAATGACGTGTCATGCGTGGAACCTCACGAGTATGTGCAGAGCTAATCAATTTGGATTGACTGGTTATAGTGAGGGAAATGAGTGTGATGTCTCGAACCTTAAGCGCACCAAGAGTATGTGCAGGATCGATAATTAGGTTGATTGGATATAGTGGTGTCGCACGAATAAGAATAATTGGATTATTGAATTAAGTAAGAATAAGATCTAATGTTTAAATTAAAGTTGTAATGGAATTATTGGGCTCAAATAATGTGGCAACTTAGTTATGTGGATAGATAGTGGTAGTTTATTTTCACTCGCATGTTAGTCTATATATTTCATTTAATTTAAAATACTCTATTGTTATATTTATCATGTATAATGCTACTGTCTGGGTTTACGGACCCTAATTGGGAGGAGTGGCTAGTATTCATGCGGTGGGCTCTGACCCATTGCGTTGACTAACATTTCAGGTATAGTGCTAGAATAGTTGTATAGGAGTGATTGGAGACATTTGGAGTGCAGTTGGATATTTATTTTATCGCTTTAGTAGTAGTTTGATTTATTTCCATTCAGTCGTTTTAGTATGAGACTTTCATTTATGGATTTGGTGGGCCAATCGGTTCCACAGTTGTTTATAGTGTCAGTCAGATATTTATAGTTGGATTATTTTATTTGAATTCAATACTTTGGAGTTGAATTTATTTTGAGAGATATCAGGGTGATGGATCTTAACTTGCATGAATGCTTATATTGGCTAGATAAATCTGAATATTGTGACACCCCGCCTAATTAAATTCCAGGTGATTAGGCCTTTATTAAATTAAACAGGAATCTCATTTGATTCATTCTTAGCAATCTGGTCGAAAACGTATTAATTACTAACCACCTAATTGTTAATTAAGCCGGTATCAAAATTTTATCTTTTTAAACCACCAAGTCACTAAATACAATAAGAAACTAAATAGAATCATCACAATATAATAGATTCTAGGCATTCCAAAAATATCTGAATCAAAATACTAGTCGAATAAACATCGACTAAAAACATCCAAACCAAAATAAATCTGAGTGGTAGAAAATAAATCCTATACAATCTGAACTGAAATAAACTGAATAACAGCAGTGAGAAACATGATCGAAAATACAACTGAAAATAGAATTCCTAAACTAGGAATGAATGAAAGAGGCGTCTAATCCAACTCCCGTGGCACCAACATTTGCCGCAGCTCCATAACCCTGGAATATAATGAAATCTGACATCCTTGTGGTCGGATACCTAAAAGGTTTTGAAAATATTTAATAGCAAGGGTTAGAACCCAAAATAATTTGAAAATATTTAGCAAGTGAATTAAATTACAGTAAATTAAAATGCATGAATGCCCTTCATATTTAAACTAGTGTCGCACTCCCTTGAGGACCGACTTACCCCTCAAATATTGTGCCCTCTTAACGTTTTTCTACATAACCCACCTAGTCCTCTATCTCGTGACTAGTTCTCAATAATATCCTTCCTCACACACTACTCTAACCGAGTATGTTTAATATACGATTTTTAAGTTATATATATAATCAATATAATTCATTTAATGTATTTTACCCATATATAAATATCTACACCATATATACATATCATCATATTAAAACATTCACAAACATGTCGTAGATATATAACCATCCTCCTGAGTGGACACGCACTGAATGTTTTCTACAATGATATCAATTCAGGCATACTTATCCACCCGGACACCCTGGCACGGTTAGCTCCCCGAATCAGTGAAAAAAAATAAGCGCAGCGGAGGTGGTCATAGTTCCCTCCGAAAATCTCATCAAACCTCTGGAACCCCGACCATAGCCCAATCCCATTCCTCAAAATTTCAATCATGATGTTGGTTGCAACTTTCACCAAATCTTCGGGCACACCATTAATTAGTGTTTTCATTTGAAGAATGTTATCCAAAGCCTCATAGATAGGGTTATCATTTCCCCACCAGCTAATCCAAAGCCCAATACTACTCAGAATCCTCTTCCAGCGCACCTAACAGGGGTAAATACCATCCTCTAAGAAGAAAATCCAGAATTTGACCCTTCCACCAAAATCAAACCCATTCAAACACCCAACTCATCTACCATCTCACCCCAACTCCTAAAAGTCTATCCTCTCTTCCTCCTACACGCTAACAATCCTTATGACCAAGGTCTATCTCTACTCACTAGAGCTTGTATAGCCGTTCGTATCCTTTTAGAAGGGGGATGCATAGATTTCCTATAGTCTTAGATCAGCTTCAAAAGTTTGGGCTGAAATTGCCCTCAGAAATGACCCTTAGAGAGGACAACTGAGAAAAGATAGACATTATGTCCATAAAAGCCTATAACTGGGATCGACAATCCGATGAATGGTTTGTACCAACATAAGAGTTCAATTTAGATGACATCGAGCAGGTTATGTCTGATGTCTTCGTAAAAAAGCAGAAAATATGCACTGTCTTTGAGCTTCTCATGATTTTGAAGCTTCAAGGGAATCTAGTCCCTTCCTTCCAACATTTCCCTCCTAAATGGGAAGACCTGTACAACGAAGCCATTGAGGTTGTAGAATGCATTGACTTTTCCTCGAAAGTGACATCCTTACCACTGGCTGGGGTGACAACTTTGACAGCTCAAGTGATGAACCAGAGGGTGAGGATTTCCCTTTTTGTGAGTTCCCCGAGCCGTGGTATTAAAAGATAAAATTGATGTTGGAGATATTCTTTTAATACGAGGTTTCCTGGGATGAAGAAAAGAATCATGAGGTGAAGCCTCTAATAATCAAAGTTGTGGGAAACACCAAAAACTTATAGGGTAGTGACACCGATGAACTATTAGACCTGTATACACTGGGGTTGGATCTATGCACGATCCACCTAGAAGCTAATCCTTCTGACTAGTGAAAAAAATGGCCATTGTTGATGCACTGAATTTACCAAAAATGTGTTTAGTGTGCGTGCTATTTAGGCTCAAGTGCAAGCCTTGTCGCTCAAGTAATAATCCGATAAGTCGGGTATCGATCCTCAGGGAAACAGGACGAACGAAGTTGTAACGACGTTGGAAAGACGAAGATAACCTAACTTTGACTTCTAAAGAAACGAAAAGATGATTTAGATTGTGAAATGACTACAACCAAATGCAATTTTAAAAATGAGTAATTACTTAAATAAGGACTAAATGAAATGCAATTACTTCTAATTAACCTAAAGGTGAATGATGACTAAACTAAAGCTTTAAGTATAAGATGAGAAAGATAGGTTGGGTTACAATCCCCCATACCCTAGTAATTCACTTCATTGGATACTGGATTCAGAATTAAAACTTCAAATGAATCTGACTTTTTATTTCTCTTAAGTATTACATATAAGAGGGATCGTAGCCCGCACAATATGTAAGCAAAGGTTGAATTAAAAATTCGATCTTTATTTCTTTTAAGTATTACATATATGAGGGATCGTAGCCCGCACAGTATGCAAGCAAAGGTTGAATTAAAGTAGTATGGTAGGAACTACGATACAATTCACCTAAAATTTTATTTCCATCTTCTATTTCCACTAACATGAATTACATCGGGTGGGGTTCAAGCACTCCAACCCTTGAAAACTTAACCGAACATACTAGAACTAGAAAAAAACATGTTTTGAATGATAGAAAACATTTTTACTAGCTATCGATTACTACTAAAGAAAGAACTACTGCAATAATTAAAGAAATAATTGAAGTGAATTTACTTGAATTGCAATCTGGAATCAAAACTAGGTTTTTTTTCTTTCTCTAAGATAATTACAAAGCTTCTCTAAAAAACGAATTAGAAGCCTCCTTTTTTCTGGGAGTTCTTTTAAATTTATATCCTACGTAATTTACAAGAGTTGGATTGATGCAAAACTCTAAGAAGAAGAAGATCAGATCAAATCTCGAGCACCAGATCGATCTGGTCAAGACATATCGGACTGGTCCGGTCAGTAACCGGACTGATCCAATTTCTAAACAAATCGGATTGGTCCGCTAGATGTCCATCTTTATAGTAACTTTGGGGCCCCGGACTGATTCATTTTTTTATAAAATCGGATTGGTCCGGGTTGTCTTCTCAGTTTCTCTTCAATTTCTCTTCAATATCTCATGATTATCTCGTATCTTCGGGTCTTCATAACTTCTTATATGGGAATTAGATTGGGACGCTGTTTCTTCCTACGTGTTCACAAATGTGAGATCTTTGGCTTTTATTTTGGATCCTCGGCCGGATTCTTGGTAGAAATTATGCTTTCTCCCTTTTTATTCTTCTTATTTCTTTTCTCTTGCTTCTTCTAGTTTCTTTCTTCCTTTCATGTAATAAATACCTGTGAAATTAATAAAAAATACACGAAACTCGGGGTACTTTTAGACGAAACCATTAGCCAAGATATGAGATAACTTAATTTGTTTTACGTTGTCCGAGGTAATAAAAGCCTCTAAATTAAAGGGTAAGTTTGGAAGAATTTATGCCTAATCAAACCCCCTAACTTAGAACTTTGATCATCCCGAGCAATGTAAAAGAATCAAAACGTGATCCAACTCAATAAAATGGAATAGAATACCTTTTTCGCGGGCAAGAGACCGCATTTAGCGTATGCAACAAGCCTTTAAACCCCTAGGTTACCCCAGTAGGACGAGTTGTGTCTCGTGAGGGTTTGTAGCGAATATACCCACCAAATTCGACTCAGAGAAAACTCAAAATACGCAAAAATCGTATAATTCAAACTTTTCCAAAAAATAGTCATCACCAATTAATGTTCAAGAGTCTCAAATCTTAGTACGTGTGTGCGAAGCCAGAAATTCAATCGCGAATTTCCACCGATTGTTCATTACGTTACTTATCCGAACATTCATTTTGATTTCAAAATCTCACGGGATGCTCTCACAAACGAATCTCTCAAAAGTGTGGCTATTTTCTCTCGGTATGCGCGATTTATAATAGTAAATGTATTGGAACCAAATTCACGCACACAAATAGAAAGATGAAAATTTTATGGTAAGCTGATCTCATCATTGGATTATGGTTATAAAAAACGGTTCTCTTTTATTATCTTTTCGTGTTTTAGCTCTCCACGCGGTAACTAATTTCGCATAAAGGACTCGGTTAGGACTTTATTGGGTTAGAGGTATATTGGGTAAAATGGGGGTGATTGGAAATTTTGGAATTGAAAAATTTTCTTATGATGTCCATTAGTGTTTTTTTCGGGCTTTTGCTCTTTTTTTTTCAAATTTTTTCCTACTATTTTTGATGAGCATAGCTATTCTTTTCTTGCCCTTTTTATGCACTTTCCGAGCTTAATTTCTGAAGTTATAAATTTTCGCCATTTCGGGCCAATTGGGGTTTTCCGGGTTGTCAAACGAAAGGGAAACAATTATTCAGCTCAATTTGGGTTTACAAAAGGGGTAATCGCTACTTTTTCTGGCCAATATTTTTGGGTGACAAAAGAGGGCCTACTTCATTATCCGAAATACTAATTGCGTTACCATATGTGTTTCATGATTAATTTAATTTAGAGACCTATTTAGCACGTTTTTCAAGGCAATATCACACACATTTTTAATAACCGATCAAAGTGAAAGAATTGAGATCCTCGATGACTTGTTAAAATGCTGAAAAGAACTTTGAGTTAACATTTAACTTGGATTGATTTATAAACTCAAAATAAGGAAAGGTTCGAATCTCACCGGGTTTGTTAATCTCCACATTTATTCGCTAAGTCGTCTACATTTGCTCAATTTCCATCTTTGGTCAATTTCGGCTTTGTGTATTATGTTTTTACAATTTGAGACTTTAAACCAAATTTTAATGATATTTTTGAAAATTTTGAATTCTAATTTTTATTTATTTTGAAGAAAAATATTTTTGGCTTTTTTCAAAATTTTTCAATTTTTTTTTAAATTTTTGGGCATTTAGAAAATTTGTGAAGTTTTAGAAAGACGCACTTGTGACCCCTCCTAACTTAGACTTTTGCATTGTCCTCAAGCAAAAAGGACTCAAATCTAACTCAAAGCGAATTAAAAGTGTGAAGAAATAAAACGAACAAATAATGAAAATGCAAAAAGACACTAAATGACACCAACACATGACTCAAAAATACAAAAATCACCCCATACTCGTCGGGGGTGCGACGACCTATCTCTCGGTCCTAACAACTCAACCGATCCCACTCACGGTATTCGATGCTCTCCTTCTTTCTCCAGTCCTAGGATTATAAACCAATAATCGGAACAAGTTGGTACCTCACCCGTAGATAAAGGAAAGATCGGGAGGCTCGTCGTGACTAATCGAAAAGGGATCCTTGTGATGCTGACTCAAAGCGTGGCCTACGTGCACTGACTCGGAGGGAACACCTAGGTTTATTTTAATTTTTGAAACTCATGGGTCGGGCTCTAAGTGGGAAGAAACATAATTTTTTTTCGCAATCACCTCCGGGACCTCAAGTGGTATTGGTGGATGGTCACAAAGAATGAATTCATCGATTTTATCTTTCCATGCGCTTTCTTTAAAGTGACTACAAGAGCCTAGTAGGGATTGGAATTCAACAATAAGGCTCTCATCCACCGACCCGAATTCTTTTTCAAAGTCTTCAAGACTTATATCTCCTAATTTTCTCTCTCGAGTAATGCCTATCTCCTCGCTTACTCGCCCGATCTTTAACTCCACTATTTTTCTCTCCTCTAACCAATCTCTCTTTCTCTCATGACTAGACACTAACCAAGCTTCTAAGGCATCTTCACATAAATTTTCCTCAATGTGTTCTTCCACAATCTCATCAACAAAGCTCACCGCGTGTAGATCATCTTCTTCCCCTGCTTGTTGGGCTATGTTGAAGATGTTTGTTTCTAAAGTCATGTTCCCAAAAGTGAGTTGCCTCTGCCCATTTATAGTATTGATAAATGCGTTAGCCGTAGCTAAGAATGGGCATTCAAGGATGATGGGAACATGATTTTTCGAGGCAAATGAGGGATCCGTGTCCCAAATGACAAAATCTACTGGGAAGTAGAAAGTGTCACTTGGATTATCACGTCCTCAACTATACCCCGTGGTATCTTCAAGGTTCGATCCGCTAACTGGAGAGTGGTCCTTATGGGCTTGAGATCGCCCAGATCAAGTTTCCTATAAATCGAATAAGGGAGGATATTAACACTTGCCCCCAAATCTAGTAAGGCTTTTTCGAATTTGTTCTCTCCAATGGTGCAAGAAATAGTGGGTGCACTGGGATCTTTATATTTAAGTAGGAGATCGTTAAGAAGGACTGAGCTCACATTTTGTGCTAGAAACACGTTCTTCTTTACCTTTATCCTCCTCTTGACTGTCAATAAGTCTTTTATGACTTTTTCATAGGATGGAATTTTCCTTATTGCATCGAGGAAAGGTAAGTTCAACTTTACATTCTTAAGCACTTCTAGAACTTCTTCACTTATGGTCCCTTTATGGGCAGGAACCAATCTTTGAGTAAATGTCGAAGCGGAAGGTGGTTTTACAACTAGCTTGAGCTCTCTAGTGTTTTCCTTTTCACTCTCGTTCAAGGAAATAACTTCGGCCTCTTTCGTGTCGGGAAAATTGTCCTCGTCTTTTGAAATGTCATGTGGGGGAGGTAATAAATCAACAACCCTCCCACTACGAAGAGTGGTTATCTCTTGGAAGTTCTCATGTTGTTCGATAGAAGTGGAGCTAACACTAGGTTGACCTTGGGGAGGTCTTTGGCCTTGAGCATGAAACTTACCCTTCTCTTGGGTGCTGAATGCAGCTTGAATCTTGGAGATGTTTGCATTTATTTCAGTGAACAAGCGTTCATGTGGAGCATTGTGTGCACCTTGAGAATTTATGAATTTGTTCATTGTATCCTAGAGGCTCCTCCGCGGTGGGGCTACATATGGTACTGGAGGTGTTGGTGCTTGTTGATATTGAGGAGGTGGTGGAGGTGGAACAACCTGTGAATGTGGGTTCATCGCAGCTTGTGGTTGTCCATAGTTGAAACCAGGATGGTTACTCCATGAAGAGTTGTAAGAATTTCCATGCGAGGCATTAAAATTCTCCTTGAATCCTACTATAGAATCCACCTGCTCGGTGTGCATGGCCTTGTAGGCAGAGATCGTTGGGCAGGCCTTTGTGGAGTGGCTCACCTCACAGATAACACTCACTTTTTCTTTCGCACTGTGGATGGATCCAGAGATATTCCTCCACCGACCATCAAACCACTCCTTCATATCTCTTTGAAACTGATCAAATCGACGGTCTATTAAGGTTTTGCTATCTAATTGGTAAGACCGAAGGTAGTTTAATTGGCAGATAGTTGTTTAGGTCGAGCTTGGTTGGGATCAGATGTGTCCCATACTTGAGTAGTCTCCGCGACATACTTAAGGTGGGCCTCAGCATCGCATGCTTCTAAATCCCAAAAGGTTCTTTCACACATCGTTTGAACAAGTTATTTGGAAGCTATTGTCAACCCATTATGGAAGAAAGATATCACTGGGTGTTTGTCAAATCCATGATGAGGGAGTGCGCTTATTAACTTTTGAAACTGTTCCTAATATTTGTTAAAAGACTCATTATCGTGTTGTAGGAAAGCTTGGATTTGAGTCTTGGCAGAGTTGGTCTTGTGATGCGGATAGAATTTTGAGACAAACTTGGACTGCATATCTCTTCAGGAAGTGACGAAGTTTGGGAGGAAGAGACCATAGCTAGGTCTTGGCTTTATCCTTTAAGGAGAAAGGAAAAACTTTAGGCGAGTGACATCTTGCGTGCAAGTTTGATCACCAAATGGGTCACATGCCTCTTCGAACTCGTGAATATGCAGGTAAGGTTTATCGGAATCCATGCCATGAAATGTAGGGAGAATATGTATCATCCCATTTTGAAAGTGGAACTGACCAACAGTATATGGAAGTAAAATGCAACTAGGGGTGACAGTCCGCTCAAGAAAAAGTAAGCCTTTCATGGGACGATAGGGAATATCTCCCTCTCCAGTACCAAAATTCGCATCGTCAGACATCGCACTCGTGCTCTCTTCAAATGACTCTGTGTACTCGCTCGGTGTCCTAGATGTGTGACTCAAAGTTCAACTCAGGGTGTAGCTACTGATAGAGTGCTCAGGAGTAGGAATTGGAAACCAGAGTTATGGGACACGAGGTGTGTGGGGGCTTTCAAAGTTATACTCAACTATAGGATTTTCGTGGATTTTGACTGGAGTATTGTGAGGAGTCTGAGTGTGTTCAGGATTTTGCATTAAGGGCTTTGAGAGATGATGAGAATTTTTTTTATATTTTCAGAACTTTTTTATTATTTTTTATTTTTGGAAATTTTTTGTCAAAGTTTTAGATTGACTTGATC
This sequence comes from Sambucus nigra, assembly GCA_949130495.1. NCBI lineage: Eukaryota > Viridiplantae > Streptophyta > Magnoliopsida > Dipsacales > Adoxaceae > Sambucus > Sambucus nigra. The sequence goes on from OX422218.1 coordinate 125,227,985, forward strand.
TAACCTAAGTCTACCTAAATCCCCGAAAACGGCGCCAAAAACTTGACGCGGTCACAAATGTGTTTAGTGTGTGTTCTATTTAGGCTCAAGTGCAAGCCTTGTCGCTCAAGTAGTAATCCGATAAGTTGGGTACCGATCCTCAGGGAAACAGGACGAACGGAGTCGTAACGATGTTGGAAATACGAAGATAACCTAACTTTGACTTCTAAAGAAACAAAAAGATGATTTAGATTGTGAAATGACTACAACTAAATGCAATTTTGAAAATGATTAACTGCTGAAATAAGGACTAAATGAAATGCAATTACTTCTAATTAACCTAAAGGTGAATGACGACTAAACTAAAGCTTTAACTATAAGATGAGAAAGATAGGTCGGGTTACAATCCCCCACACCCTAGTAATCACTTCGTTGGATACTAGATTCAGAATTAAAACTTCAAATGAATCCGACTTTTTATTTCTCCTAAGTATTACATATATGAGGGATCGTTGCTCGCACAGTATGTAAGCAAAGGTTGAATTAAAAATTCGGTCTTTATTTCTCCTAAGTATTACATATATGAGGGATCGTAGCCCGTACATTATGTAAGCAAAGGTTGAATTAAATTAGTATCGTAGGAACTACGATACAATTCACTTAAAATTTTATTTCCAACTTCTATTTCCACTAACATGAATTACATCGGGTGGGGTTCATGCACCCCAACCCTTGAAAACTTAGCCGGGCTAAAACTAGAAGAAAACATGTTTTGAATGATAGAAACATTTTTACTAGCTATTAAAGATGAAGAATAATGAAATTACTACTAAAGAAAGAACTATTGCGATAATTAAAGAAAGAATTGGAATGAATTTACTTGAATTGAAATCTTGAATCAAAACTAGTTTTTTTTCTCTAAGCTAAATACAAAGTTTCTCTAAAAAACGAATTAGAAGCCTCCTTTTGTCTAGGAGTTCTTTTAAATTTATATCCTGCGTAATTTACAAGAGTTGGATTGATGCAAAACTCTAAGAAGAAGAAGATCAGATCAAATCTCGAGCACCAGATCGATCCGATCAAGACATACCGAACTGGTCCAGTTAGAAACCGGACTGATCCGTTTTCCAAACAAATCGGAGTGGTCCGCTAGACGTCCATCTTTACAGTAACTTTGGGTCCCCGGACTGATCCGTTTTTCTATAAAATCGGATTGGTCCTGGTTATCTTCTCAGCTTCTCTTCAATTTCTCTTTAATATCTCGTGATTATCTCGTATCTTCGGGTCCTCATAACTTCTAATATATAACTTAGATTGGGACGCCTTTTCTTCCTACGTGTTCACAAATTTGAGATCTTCGACTTTTATTTTGGGTCCTCGATCGAATTCCTGGTAGAAATTACGCTTTTGCCCTTTTTATTCATCTTCTTTCTTTTCTCTTGCTTCTTTCGATTTCTTTCTTCCTTTCATGTAATAAATACCTGTGAAATTAATAAGAAATACACGAAACTCGGGTTACTTGTTAGACGAAACCGTTAGCCAAGATATGAGATAACTTAATTCGTTTTACATTGTTCGAGGTAGTAAAAGCCTCTAAATTAAGGGGTAAATTTGGAAGAATTTAAGCCTAATCATGCACTACTCCTCTACTGACATGCTTTCCCTATCAAGTCTGCCCAAGTCAATCTGAACCCTGTTATTCACCCCTCCAAGAAACACCTGAATCTATCATTTTTTCTCCTATTACTGATGTAATTGTGAAAGAGGCATCCTTTAATAAGGTCCTTACCGCTGTATTTCCTGAAAATATTTTCCATGAAATGAATTATTATTTCGAGTATCTTATTATGCTTTACATTAATTTCATTGATTCTAATCAAACGATTGATGAAGATGATCTAATAAAAGAATAATTCTTAACTGATCTCAATAAGGAAAAAACTAAAAAATATAACCGCGTTCAAACTAATGATGATGATACTATTATTATCAATCTCGGTTTTAGTAGCCATTTTCACGAGATTAGGATAGGGTCCACTCTCAAAGAGCATGAGCGGTCGCAATTTGAAGAATGACTGAAAGAATTCGTGGATGTCTTCGCATGATCTTACGATGACATCCCTAGTATTGACCCAAAAACCAACATGAGATACCTACCTTCCTAAAAAGAAAGTCTTTCAAGAAAAACTGAGAAATATCCAGAAAGTGTGGTATCTCAAGGTCAAAGATGAAGTAGTGAAATAGTTAAATATAGGTTTCATTCTCATGATCGAATATCCTTCGTGGAATGAAAACATTATCCCTGTGCCAAAATCAGGAGGAAAAGTTTGTGTATATGTCGACTATGGGGATTTGAACAAAGCATCCCTAAAGGATGATTACCCGCTGCCCAACTTCGACATGATCATTGATAACACTTCCAGTCATGCTATCAAGTCATTCATCGACTGTTTTGCTGAGTATAATAAGATCAAGATGCATCTCGACCGTCAGGAAAATACTGTCTTTATCACCTCGTGGGAAACCTTTTACTACACGGTCATGCCATTCGGTTTAAAAAATATCAGGGCTAACTACCAAAAGGCTGCTACAACCATTCTGCATGATCTTATCCACAAAGATGTTAAAGTCTATAACAACGACATGATCATCAAATCTAAAACTCGAGAAGGTCACATTCTTACCATGAGGAAATTCTTCGAGCGACTGCAGTAATACCATATGCGACTTAACCTACAGAAATACAGCTTCGATGTCACGAAACGTAAACTCCTTGGCTTCATGGTCAATGAAAGAGGGATCGAAGCATACCCTACTAAACTCAAAAATATTCTTAAAATGCCACCACCCCGAATAGAGAAATAAGTTCGCAGTTTCCTTGGAAAACTCCAGTATATGTGTTGGTTCATCATCTAACTATCCTCTATTTGTGAGCCCACTTTTAATCTTCTTCGAAAATATTCAACCAAAGTCTGTAACAAGGCATGTTAAGAAGCCTTTGATCATATTTAAATGTTATCTCGCCCAACCTTCGGTGCTCATGCCTCCGTAATAAGGTTTCCCCCTTATCTTATACCTCACCATCGTCAGCACTGTAATAGGGGATATGCTAACCCGATACATAAAAGAATCATGTAAAGAAAGATCCATCAACTACACTAGTGGGAAGCTGGTAGGATACGAGGTGAAATACATTGTATTGGAGAAGGCATGTGTCGCCTGCGTGTTGGTCACACAAAAGCTCCGACACTACATCTTAGTATTCCCTATCAAATTGGTATCCCGAATAGATTTGATGAAATACCTATTGGATAAGCCTATCTTATCTATCCGTATGTCCCGATTGTTGATGTTTTTAGTTATATTTAACATCAAACATGTCACGTAAAAAGCCGCGAAGGAAAGATTCCGACTACTTTTTTGATAATCCCATTGGGGAGTTTTGATTTGGATTTTCGAATTCCCAGATGTAGATATTCTCTATACCTCTCATGAAAATTTCAGATGGCATATGTTCTTCCACAGAGTTGCTAATAATAAAGGATACAATATTGGGATATTCCTTATTGCTCCTAATGATTCTCACATTCCCATCGCTATTAAATTAAAAATTCCCATACACCAATAACATGATGGCATATGAGGCATGTATCTTAGGGCTCAAGATCTCCCTCAAAAGAGGAATCAAGCGCATTGATGTCTATGGAGATTCAACTTTCATCATGGGGTAAATTATAAAAAATTGAAAGTCAAAGACAATAAGCTCTTCCTCTTCCATGCTTACGTCGAAGAGCTTGCCTCCCAGTTCGAAGATGTCACCTTCCACTACCTTCCTCGCTCAAGAAACAGCCTATTCGACACATTGGCAACCTTTCTCCTATGGTCGATATGCCATCAGGTATAATAATGGACCCCTTTCTAGTCTAGAAATGAGCAGAACACACTCACTGCTACCACTTTGAGCTCATTACAGAAGAGATCCGGACATATCACGATTGTGGTATTATGACATTTGGCGCCTCCTCAAGCATGGTAGGTATCCTCATGATGCTGATAAGAAAGACCATTCGACCCTTCGCAGGTTGGTTACCCAATACATCATCTGTGACAGGGCACGCTTCAAAATAAATTTCAAAAGAACCCACTTGCATTGCATAGCAGGGAATGGGGTCACAGAAAATCCACTACGGGGAATATGAACCCCACATGAATGGTCCTATGCTTTCTAAAAAGATCATCTGTAGGGGATATTACTAGATCATCATTATTCAAGACTGCACATCTTATGCCAGAAGGTGCATCAAATGCCAACAGTTTGCCAACCTTTAGCACTTTCCTCCTCGGGAGTTGTATAGCATAACTTCTCTCTGACCCTTGTCCACTTGAGGCATAAACATCATCGGGAAATCACCCCCAATGCATCAAATGAGCATGAATTCATCCTAGTATCCATAGATTACTTCACGAAATGGATTGAATCTGAGTCATACGCAGTTTTGAATGCAAATAAAGTAGCTATGTTCATCAGGAAAAACATTATCAGCCGCTATGGATCTCCTTACGAGTTGTAACAGACAATGGGATCAATTTTGAAGTTGAGTCCAAAGAACTAGTTGATGAGTATGGAATCCAAAGGAGCAAGTCCTCTCCCTCTTTATCACAAACCAACAGGGTTGTCAAAGCCTCCAATAAAAGCCTCAAGACTATAATCGATATTATGACCGAAAGTTGAAAAGACGGGATGATCGGATCATATACGCCCTCTAGGACTACTGTATCTCCATTAAAATTCCCACTAGGGCTATTCCCTTATCTCTGGTATATGGCATGGAGACAGTCCTACCTATCGAATTTAAAATACCTTCCTTGCTCGTTGTGCTCGAAAGTCAAGTGAGTGAAGAAGATTCCCAGCAAAATCATTATGACGAACTTGTGCTCTTAGATGAAAGGAGATTGAGATTCTTATATCATATACAAGGGTGCCATTGTCGTATTTCCTGATCATTCAATAAAAAGTTGAAGGACCCCAGTGTACAAGAAGTAGATATTTCCCATAAGAAAATCATTGAACTCATCTGGGACCCGAGAGGGAAGTTCAAGTTGGGCTTAAGATATCCCTCACGGATCTCGGTAGAGAGGAGATGGCGCATCCAATTAATTTGGATGGTCTTTAGAAATTTTATCACTAGTTTGAACTATCATCACGCTATGACTATTCTCATCTCCCTTATATTCTAAAAAAATCTTATTTCTCCCTCTCTACTAAGAAATATGTAGGATTTGATCCTCTCAAAAATTACCTTTTCAATGGAAAAACTTGCGAGTTTCACACCTTGGGCACAATCTTTTGTCTTTCACAAAATGATATTCTTTTCTTCCTCCGAGAATATTAGTCAATCTCATCATTTAAATGAACAAAGTGATTATTTATGCCTTAGCAATCGGTATATATAGTACAAATAAAATAAATTCATCAAAGGCATGACAAGATACGTGTGACACCCCGCCTAATTAAATACCGGGCGATGACTCCTGTACCAAATTAAAATAGGATTCTCATATGTTTCATTCTCAACATCACTGTCGAAAACCAATTTAATTACTAATAACTTATTAGGCTGGCGTCAAAATTTTATTTAACTAATCTTTTTATACAAACCATTTAATATCAAAAATCCACAACAGTTATAAATAGAACTGCATGAAATAAAATAATTGAACACTCGGTTTAACATTATACAACCAAAATGAAATGGCCGCACTAAAAGGTGGTTAAAGAAATAAGTGTAGTTGGGTTATCAGCCTGAATATTTATACAACACCTCACATCTAGATTTCAAGAATAGAAGCATCTATAGTATACCTGCACGCATCTACAGCTGCTCAAGTGAACGTCTGGCTCGAAAGAATTTGCATCCAGGCGTCCCTGTGTCTAGACACCTACAATATATACATATATAGAAGAAGAGGAAAAATATAAAAACGGGTCAAATCCCGAGTTGTGAAAATATTTTGCAAGTGCATAGATGCTATATATAAAATATATGATTTATCTTATATTTAAGTTGGTATCGCACTCCCATAAGATACCCCTCACCCCTCTTCTAATGTTGCACACCTAACGCAACCATTTAAGACCTCCTAGTTATGCTTCCTCGCCTAACTATTCTATCTCACCTGCCCTCTAGAAACCTCGAAACCCGAGTACTAAGGGCTAAACTTCTCCCAATTCTCAACACTGCACTACGTTCGTGCGTGGGCTGTGTCGCGAAGCGAAATCCAAATAAGGAACCCCCCCCCCCCCGATACCCTACTATTTGGCAATGTTGATCGTTGAGATCTATTAGGCCCTTAGCACCTAACGTGTATATATATATATATATATAGTTCTTACTAGAACTCTGATTCATATTCATATAAATTCGGATATAAATCTACCGGAAGGGGAAAATACACCTTATTAGGCTTTTCACTTTATATACATAAGTTTACTACATGATGTCTCATTTTCATATACAAACAATATAATATACGCATCCAGTATATAATTATACCTATCACAAACATAAGTATAATAACCATCCTACCGAACTATAACTCGAGGATGCAGTGTCATAGTGCCGATCCAAAATCCTGGTTTACTCACTATACCATGGTACCAAACCAGACTTACTCAATGGTCTTGGTAAAATACACACAACGGTGGAGGCAGTCATATTCCCTCTGCAAGTGGAGTACACACATCGCACTCGAACGCGGGACGAGATGACCTGGGGATATACTCACCCTACTCCTCAAGCCAGGGGATTCACACACATCGCGCAACCTCCCTTATCGTACAAGAGAAAATATATAATCTGGTTGTTCCAACCCTATGCCAAAGGAAAGCCCGTGAAACCAGCCTCTAAGATACACATATACCAATCACACACAATTATATATGTATTATTATCATATATAATATATACCATAATCACATCATATATATATACATATATACAAATTATCACTCCTCAAGTCTATACCTGGCGATAATTGTCAATCTCACAAGTATTTAAGTATTCCCATACTTAAAATACTAATCCTATAAGTATACTCTTACATAGATATACCTCGTACCTCGATCACCGTTAGGAATTTATATACTCTCCACATATCACAATTCATAATCATTTAATAAGTATGACCTCAACTTATTTTTAGCCTATAACCCAAATTCCATTCTAGTTGCCTCCTAGGATTAACTCACTAATTCCACATATAATTTCCTTTTCTACGCACACAATTATTATCTACAATCGCTCGCTAAAATACTCCATCGGTTGTTACTCGCCCCGGACATCCATAATTAAATGAGTCATGGATCCTATTTTCCATGAACTCGTAGCTTACATACCATTCAAAAATAAACTTAGAGGTCCCGACTCTAATTTAGGAGCTCTAAACCTTTAAATTCCATTAAACTCTTTATTTTCCCCGAAAATATACTTTTAGTGCCACACCAATTTAGCACCCTCCTAGACCTTATAGGTTTCCTCAAATGGCTAGCTATTAAATCCCTAAATGAGTCTTTATCCTCAATTAAATAAACTAAAATTAATTAAATTTGGGATTTATCCCATATAAACAACCCTAGACAAAATTTCCAAAAATACTAGACCACCGATCGATTGACCCTGGACCATCGATCGATCGATGGCTCCAGACAACTTCTTCTCCGAGAAGTTGTTCGGCCATTAAAGCTTCTCCTGGGCTTTTATCTCATCTCCTAACCTCCTCCGACCTCAATCCACTACATGTATACATATAAAAAGGGTTCTAAACATCCCAGATGCCATAACCAACAATTAATTTCAATAAACTCCTAAGTTTCTTAAATTCGAAATTATTCGGGGTTTACTCGGTTATACTTTCAAAAACTCATTTTGATTAACAAAACTTGTCCCGAAAATCTTTGTGGTTTATCACTACCAACTATGATATGAGATTTATGCTTTAAGTAAAGAAAGCAACCAAACACTTGCCTCGTGGATGAAATCCGACGACCTCGAGTCGAATCCCGCGGAGTTTGGCTGCAACCTCTCTTTTCTTCCTCTTTTCTCTCTTCCTTTCCTCACCTCTTTCTTTTCTCTCTTTTTTCTTTCTTTATTTTCCTCTCCCGTGACTTATATAGGGAGAAATAAGGGTTTATCCCTTTAAACCCAAAAATGACTCGTTTACTCAATTACGAGTCCTTATTAGCCCAAAAATTCTCGGAACCTACACAATACCCCCGGATACTCTATTCTGACTATCTCGTCCATTCTGAAACCAACCGCGCACTCGAAATCTCCATCTGAGTCTCTTAACTGCAAGTTCACTTATCAAACCTAGCACATCTCGATACGGGTTTTCCAAATAAAATAATATCCTTTGTCGCTTTACCCAGTTGCGATATGTAATTAAAATAGTCTAACTTATTTACTTAATCCCAAAAGTAAATCAAACACAACTCTGAAATTATCTAACCCTCATAAATTCCAAAACTTATTATTCAGATAAATTCCTCAAATTTCCAAATTACACCCATTTATGAAATTTAATTATCTCTAAAAATGCGGGGTGTTACATACTTCCCCCCTTACAACAGAATTTCATCCACGAAATTCGAATATAACCTACACTATCAACCTAGGATCGCCAATTGCACTACGTCCCAGTATACCAAAGTCGAAAGGTACTAACACATTAGTCCCCTACCATATTCCACCTATCTCAAGGCGTATGCTCTGACGTACTATCTTGACCACAAGGTTATCTAAATCTACAGATACTACAACGCTACCTCAGTCGTAAAGTTGACTCTCACACCACATCGCACCTAGTGCTTCTATAGCCGCAAGTAAAGAAAATGAGCCTATAAACACCGCTCTAATTTATCGATCCCATCGAAGATCCGCTATCCTACTACATCGAGACATCTGATTTCCTTCCCTAAAAAAGGAGACTACACTAGCGCTTGACTATTCACGTCATCTGATTGTTCATCTTAAGTGTACCAACTCTCGTTACGCCTACATCATTGGGTTGTCGCGTGCCCGGTACGACGTTCCATCCTAAAAATTGTAGTCTTACTTAACTGCCTCACAATATGTAATTCATCCTTATATACTACACCCCCTTCTATTAGAGACGGTATATAAAACTAACTTACCAAGGTTCCCATACACCTGTATGGCCCGTGCCAAAATGTGGGACCATTGTAAACGTCCAACACGTAACACTTTCTCTAAATAATGGGCCTTCTTTCCTCGGCATAATACTCACACTAGGGTTTTCTTAACTAGAAAAATTCAATTCTTCCTATACCTGGGAATCCAATCCCCCATAAAGTTAACCCGCCAATCTTCTCGAGGTCAGCTCACAATAATCTCTTTATATTGGCTCCACTAGTCCTACTGGTTTTGCTTCCTAATAGCCCTACGTTTGATGTATTTTCCTACCTATGTGAAACGAGTACTATCCTAACTATATCCCTAGTGCCCAAGGCCTCTCTCAATTTACGACATTTTCTCGGTTTCATGCGTGGGACGTCTCGCAAAGCGAAATCCAGACAAGGAATCCTCCCGTTACACTACTTCTTTGCATCATCGGTCATCGAGATATAACGGCATGAGGCACATCAGTGGGACGCCCTAAGTCCTACCTCACTAACATACTAACGCTCTTCTACCACTCTATGCTTCCACCTTGACGAAAAGGAAAATCTAACTAATCGATGTGCCTACTCCCTTCAAACATGTTATGAACATCACACCCAAAACACACTATCTCTGAATTAGCCTTCTCATCAAGGCCTAGATGGAAGACTTAAATTAATTTCCTTTACCTTGCCTTACCCACATACTTGTGGTGAGAGAACCATTTCAATTCTTCTCCATAGCCCTTTCATCTCTATAAGCATATAATCATCACACGGTTCTTAGTCCATAGTGTTTTCTCCATACTATGTAACTTATCGTCAAAACCAAAATCCTTGCATCTCATAACATCTTTCCACTCTCGACGCCATTAAGGTTCATGCGTGGAGCGTCTCGCAAGGCTAAATCCAAACAAGGAACCCCTCCAATATAGTACTACTTAGCTTTGTCGATCGTGGAGGTCCTTTAGCTTCAAATATGCAACCGGGATAACCCTATCCCCTCTTTCAACAAAAGGTGGTCTAAACTCCTATTTATTTCCAGGAGCCACACCACCAAGCGCTCGTACGAACACTAAGTCCTTGCACAAATAATAACAAGCTTAATACTCATAGCTTAACAATAAATCATGTATACCTTAAACCACATCAATATGGTCGCCACACATTCAAATCATAATAATGAAACATCTACTCACTGAAGTCCCATTTAAACATAAAAATAAAAGCGAGATCAATATGTATCCAGATGAGATATCACAATAAGAACTTGTTCCACCCTAGAACTGCGGACACGATAGTCTTACAATCATTAGCCTGCTATCGCTTCGATCATACAATAACATAACTCTTATAATAGTACTATACTCGTATAACACATTCAAAATGAGTAGAACAAACCAGATACAAATCCAAAATAGTACCCCGTTACTGCGAAAAAACATATAGACATACACTATATAATGTTATCGATACCGCCCCAAAGCTCGAATTACACAAGAGTCTAGGGTTAGCGGAATACCGCGACTCTATCTAGTCACACTAAATACACCCCCTCCTTCCGAGGTGAAACTCATAATAATAACTTCGCCAGTCTTCCTGATTGCTCCGATTGGTTCCCTAACCTAGCACACTTGTCTTAATCGAACCAAAACTACTCTCATTAATGCCCTACCTCGGCACCCTACTCTGGTCCTTTAATTCCTACTATGCAAGGACTAACCATGTGGCTGTACATTCCACACTACCACATTCCCCATCACTGGCCTTCCTGGCCATGATAAAGTTATCAGTATCATCGGACTCTATAGCCTCGATTCGAACAATCATCTGCATAGTCCCCTTAACTTCTTCCTTACTAGGAAACTTCACTACCGGCTTTAACAAACCTATTTTAATGAATTCCCCCGGGTGTATGTCCACCAAAGGGGTTTTTTATAAACATAAATCCTCCATAAGTCTTACCACCACTTCATAGTGAACCTATCATTCCTTCGAAGATCTCTCTCTCCAATGTACCTGCCTTAATTCAATACATAGTTCACTTATTCATATCACTCTTTATTCACTGTCGGCCTCTGACTGATCCTTATGTGAATAATCCAAAACTATATTATTTTCCTTCCTAATCAACCAAAGGAATTTTCTATTAAAACCATCCGTGAGATTCCTCTATGAGCAACACATCCTGCTCCCCCGAATATGATGACCAACGTTCCCACCATATAAATATTGCTCCCACGAGTGAAAATTTTTCCTCAAATTTTCACATATGGGTATTTCCATACCCTGCTCTAAGCCAAAGTTTCGAAGACTTCTACTTCCACTAAGTAATGCTACACTGCCTTCGCATGACTTAACTTCAATATATGGTCCTTATCAAAGACCCCTTTCAAACTTTTTCCCCCAACTTAACTTCCGAGGTAATTCAACTTTGGAACCACTCTCTACTACAACGTTACTTCGATGATTATATTTCCTATACTTTAGTAGTCATTGCAATAATCCTCAATAATTCCACAAAAGGAGTGACCTCTGCTATGGTCCTCATCCCCCAATATAACTAACCGCTCAAAATAAGTCATGCAATCTGCTACCCTTGCAATTGCCTTCTGTGGTCGTCCTTCATCGATCAACACACAAGTCATGAACGAGCACACAAAAGATTTTCAAAATTTTTATATAATGGCAGGAGAACGAAATCTCGCAAAAGGAATCAATAATCCTAATCTTAAGGCTCTATATCAATTCGAGAGCAACGCCGAAAGCGTAGTACTTCCGCACAGATTCCTAAGGACACTAGAACCTGATGCTCTGATACCATTTGTGACACCACGCCTAATTAAATACCGGGCGATCACACCTGTACCAAATTAAAATAGGAGTCTTATATGGTTCATTCTCAGCATCACTGTCGAAAACCAATTTAATTACTAATAACCTATTAGGCTGGTGTCAAAATTTTATTTAACTAATCTTTTTATACAAACCATTTAATATCAAACATCCAAAACAGTTATAAATAGAACTTAATGAAATAAAATAACCGAACACTCGGTTTAATATTATACAACCAAAATGAAATGGCCGCACTAAAAGGCGGTAAAAGAAATAAGTGTAGTTGGGTTGTCAGCCCGAATATTTATACAACACCTCATATCTAGATTTCAATAATAGAAGCGTCTACAGTATACTTGCATGCATCCACAGCTGTTGCAGCGAACGTCTAACTCGAAAGAATTTGCATCCAGGCGTCCCTGTGTCTAGACACTATAATATATACATATATAGCAGAAGAGGAAAAATATGGAAACGGGTCAGAGCCCGAGTTGTGAAAATATTTTGCAAGTGCATAGATTTTATATATAAAATATATGAATTATCTCATATTTAAGTTGGTATCGCACTCCCATGAGATACCCCTCACCCCTCTTCTAATAGTGCACACCTAACGCAACCATTTAAGACCTCCTAGCTAAACTACCCCACCTAACTAATCTATCTCACCTGCCCTCTAGAAACCTCGAAAATCGAGTACTAAAGGATAAACTTCTCCCCATTCTCAACACTGCACTACGTTCGTGCATGCGGTGTCTCACGAAGCGAAATCCAAACAAGGAACCCCCCGATACACTACTATTTGGCAATATTGATCGTCGAGATCCATTAGGCCCTTAGCACCTAACACGTATATAAGACTCATATATATATATATATATATATATATATAGTTCTTACTAGAACTCTGATTCATATTCATATAAATTCGGATATAAATCTACCGAAAGGGGAAAATGCACCTTATTAGGCTTTTCACTTTATATACATAAGTTTACTATATGATGTCTCATTTTCATATACAAACAATATACTATACGCATCCAGTATATAATTATACCAATCGCAAATATAAGTATAATAACCATCCTACTGAGCTATAACTCAAGGATGCAGTCTCATAATGCCAATCCCAAATCCCGGTTTACTCACTATACCATGGTACCAAGCCAAACTTACTCAATGGTCTTGGTAAAATACACACAACGGTGGAGGCGGTCATATTCCCTCTGCAAGTGGAGTACACACATCGCACTCGAACGCGGGACGAGATGACCTCGGGATATACTCACCCTGATCCTCAAGCTAGGGGATTCACCCACATCGCGCAACCTCCCTAATCGTACTAGAGAAAATATATAATCTGACTGTTCCAACCCTATGTCAAAGGAAAGCTCGTGGAACCAGCCTCTAAGATACACATATACCAATCACACACAGATATATATGTATTCATATCGTATATAATATATACCATAATCACATCGTATATATATATATATACATATACACAACTTATCACTCCTCAACTCTATACCTGTCTATAATTGCCAATCTCACAAGTATTTAAGTATTCTCATTCTTAGAATACTAATCCTATAAGTGTACTCTTACATAGATACACCTCGTACCTCGATCATCGTTAGGAATTTATATACTCTCCACATATCCCAATTCATAATCATTTAATAAGTATTCCCTCAACTTATTTTTAGCCTATAACCCAAATTCCATCCTAGTTGCCTCCTAGGATTAATTCACTAATTCCACATACAATTTCCTTTTCTATGCGCACAATTATTATTTATAATCGCTCGCTAAAATACTCCCTCAGGTGTTTCTTGTCCCGAACATCCATAATTAAATGAGTCATGGATCCTATTTTCCATGAACTCGTAGATTACATACCATTCAAAAATAAACTTAGAGGTCCCCACTCTAATTTAGGAACTCTAAACCTTTAAATTCCATTAAACTCTTTATTTTCCCCGAATGCATACTTTTAGTGCCACACCAATTTAGCACCCTCCTAGACCTTATAGGTTTCCTCAAATGGCTAGCTATTAAATCCATAAATGAGTCTTTATTCTCAATTAAATAAACTAGAATTAATTAAATTTGGGATTTATCCCATATAAACAACCCTAGTCGAATTTGCCAAAAATACTGGACCATTGATCGATCGACCCTGGACCATCGATCGATCGATGGCTCCGAGCAGCTTCTTCTCCGAGAAGCTGTTCGGCCATTAAAGCTTCTCCCGAGCTTTTATCTCATCTCCTAACCTCCCCCGACCTCAATCCACTATATATATACATATAAAAAGGGTTTTAAACATCCCATAACCCATAACCAACAATTAATTTCAATAAACTCCTAAGTTTCTCGAATTCGAAATTATTCGAGATTTACTCGTTTTATCTTCCAAAAACCCATTTTGATTCACAAAACTCGTCTAAAAAATCTTTGTGGTTTATCACTTCCAACTATGATATGAGATTTATGCTTAAAGTAAAGAAAGCAACTAAACACTTGCCTCGTGGATAAAATTCGACGACCTCGAGTCGAATCCCGCGGAGTTTGGCCAGAACCTCCCTTTTCTTCCTCTTTTCTCTCATCCTTTCCTCTCCTCTTTATTTTCTCTCCTTTTCCTTTCTTTATTTCCTTTCCCGTGCCTTATATAGGGAGAAATAAAGGTTTATCCTTTTAAACCCAAAAATGATTCGTTTACTCAATTACGAGTCCTTATTAACCCAAAAATTCTCGGAACCTAAACAATACCCCGGAATATTCTATTCGAACTATCTCGTCCATTACGAAACCAACCGCGCCATCGAAATATCCATCTGAGTCGCTTAACTGTAAGTTAACTTATCAAACCCAACACATCTCGATACGGGTTTTCCAAATAAAATATTATCCTTTGTCACTTTACCCAGTTGCGACATGTAATTAAAATAGTCCGACTTATTTACTTAATCCAAAAAGTAAATGAAACACACCTCTGAAATCATCTTACCCTCATAAATTCCAAAACTTATTATTCAGAGGAATTCCTCAAATTTCTAAATTACACCCATTTATGAAATTTAATTATCTCTAAAAATGCGGGGTGTTACAATACGTCGAAATCACCATCATCTTTTATTAAAAAAACAAAATACGACAATTACATGACACATCAACAATAAGAATGAAAAATGATCAACACCTTACAAACACTTCATAAACAAAACACCTCAAATTTAACGTACAAAACGGACCCACATATTACCAACACCTTCCCCATATTCAAAACTTGCTTAAACTGCTAGACGGGCCCACCTCATTATCATTCTGAATCCCTTGAGGAACCCTAAAATCCCAATCCTGGTTTCGATTCCGCATCCGCTCCATGCAATGGTATACTTTGATCAGCTTGGGTGAAACCATGACGCCCTCCTCTAAAGTGCCAAATATCGCAAACCACCTCTGCCTCATCTCTTTAGCACAAATCTTCATAATCACCTGCTTCCATAGATACTTAAAATAGTCACAAGGAACAAATTCTACCTTCTAAATAGACTGAGACAGACGTGCACACGGTCGATGGTGCTATCACAAAGGTCCTTAGATCATCCTCAAACATTCAGTCAGATCCTCTATAGGAAAAAAATTAGTTATACGGGGAGGAATGATCTGCTCCTAGCTGATATGCCCCAAGTGTAACCTCGGCCTAGAGACACCAACCTCGGCCGAGATGATGGCCGAGATATTGATCGATCCTAGATAAGCCATGGGCCCACGATATCATCCCTCGACCAGACCAGGGTCGTCCCAGGCCGATACTATCACCTACATTTCCAATGGACACCGCGCGCATCACAGGCATCAACAGCACTCTCGTATACCTGGGTATGGCAACCTCGGCCGATAATAGGCCGAGGTGACAAGGAGCCTTGGTAACCTTCAACATGGATCCAGTCCAACCTCGGCTGGGGCCGAGGTGACAAGAAGCCTTAGTAATCGTCAGCATGGAATCAGACCAACCTCGGCTGGGGCCGACCCCAACATAATGTCTCGGCTGAGATCAGGCCGAGACTCCCTACGACACATCTCAGATCGAACGAACATCAATCCTTTACAGCTCGACCTCTCCCAGGCCGAGGTCATGCACTAATATGGCGACCGAGCATCTGTTGACATTTGGATAAGGACACCTGGGCACAAATCAGTTGTAACAAGATTATTCTCCACATGTGGGGAGAATATTTCATCATCATTCCTTACATGTGACAGTAACAGATGGCACTCCCACATTGGTGAGGCTACCACACACATGCTCATTACATGCATGGGGGGTACATTACACCCCCTAGGCACTATATATAGGGATCATCCCCTACCTTGCAAAAGGATCCCAGTTATTCTACCCTAGCTAAAACTCTGTCTAAATCTACAGTAGAGAGAGAAAGCTTGAGAGATTGTATCCATGGCCATCAGTGCCTTCATTCAGTGATATTATTCACACACTCACAGTGGACGTAGGCCAGATTGGCTGAACCACTTATATACCGGTGTACTCTCCACTTATCCTCACCTCATTCTCTTATCTCTTTATATAGCTGTGTTGCCATTGTTGTTCTTATATTAAGCTTAAAAACACCTTACACGGTGGTGTTGATTCTTAGCATCATCATTTTGGCACCGTCTGTGGGAAAGAGAAGCTACCTCTTCCTCTTTTTCTGCTTAAACTCATCGGAAACTCTGGTGGTGAACCAGGAACGACCCCTTGCGTGGAGCTATTTCACCATTGAAAGAGGTCCTTTAAGGTATTAAGCTCACTTGTTGCTCAAGCTCTTTATTGTTAACACATGGCACCAGAATTACCATCGCCTCTTCCGCCGCCCGGAGGTGGAGGGGCTAGTTCCAGTCAGGCTCCTCCCCAGCCCGAAAGGTGGAGGTAGTAGCAGCCTTGAAATCTTTAGCTGCAACACAACAAGCCATGAAGGAGCAATTTGCCCAGCTCAGCCAAACCATGATGATGAGGCCACCTGGAGTCTCACCGGACATGATCACTCCGACGGTAGTTTAGCCCCATCCTGATGCCAGGGGACCACCCCAGGCGCCGATGAAGGACCAGCCTGCACCCCAGCGGAGAAGGGACGTTGCTGACCCTAGGCGCTTGCGCCTAGGGAGGCAGGGAAACCCTTGCCCAGAGGATAGGTATGATGACCTAGAAGCTGAAGAAGCCCCAGAAGACTGCTGGGAGCCGTATGAGGTGTCAAATGACACTATACGACCTCTTAGGCAGAGTCAAGGATGTCTCGACCGAAGAAGATAAGAGGCCCAACAAAGAGGGTCGGCCTTTGATAGGTTGAGCAGAGGGTCGGCCTTCGAGAGGCTGGGCCCGGTAAATGACCTAAGACAGAGGTTATCGAGGTCGAGGAGCGCAGTAGGCTCTCAGAGAGGGGGTAGGCAAGGTCGGCCAGACCAAGGCCGGCCCTGTGGAGGAAGAGCCAGGGAATATGAAGAGGTCAACAGTCAACATGTTGTGGCTGGGGAACCCTCTGTCCATCTCAGGGAGGTGGCAGGGGATAACCTCGGCCAAGCTGATGACAGAAGACCTTGGAATGATTCTATCCAACGCCTTGAGGAGAAGATAGGAGACCTCATTAAGAGCAGGGACCCATTACAGAGGGGTTACTCAGAGGGATCCCCATTTGTGGCTAGTATAGTGGGGTTCCCAACCCCAGCCAAGTTCAAGCCTCCTACCGTGACTCCCAAGTATGATGGCAGCACTAACCCTGTACACCATATCGAGATGTATCAGTCGGTAGCAGACATTTACTCGATACCCGATGAGATGAAGTGTAGGGCCTTCTCAGGGACCTTGACAGGGGAAGCTCATAGTTATTTCACCTCCCTTCCGAAGAACTCGATTGAGAACTTCAAAGGCTTGGCTGAGCGGTTCATCCACAACTTCTGCTTTGGGGTAAGACCTCAAAAGAAGACCACCCACCTGCTATATGTCAAACAGTCCACGGGTGAAAGCCTAAGAGACTATATAGCAAGATTCAACAAAGAGAAGTTGGAGGTGGAAGATTATGAAGAGAGCATAGCCATAACCTCCCTTATAGGAGGCCTCCAGAAAGGGAAGCTATTGTGGAAATTAGCGGAAGACCCCCCCAGGTCTATGGCGGAGCTGCTGGCAACCGCAGGGAAGGTGATGAATGCGGAAGAGGCAATGGCAGTCAAGTATGAGGAGGAGAACCGCGGTAGCATAGGAAAGTCCCAAGGTAAGAAAGAGGGGAAGAAGAGGTCAGGAGATGACAAGTTCGCTCATTACACTCCTCTGACTGTGAGCTGTGAGCACATACTCAATGAGATTAAGACTGACCGGTCTTTGAGGTGGACGGAGAAACTAAAGGCCCTGCCACATAAGAGGAACAAAAACCTATGGTGTGAGTTCCATCAGGATCACGGCCATATCACAGACAGGTGCTTCGCTTTAAAGGATGAGATTGAGAAGATGCTGAAATCTGGAAAGCTGAGGAAGTATGTGGATGGCAAGGCTCTGAAGGGTGGCAGAGAAGACCCTAAGAAGAGAAGAAATGACAGATGCCGTGGCGATGTCCCGGCCAGAAGGGATGATGATTCTGAGGGAGATGATGAAGACGACCCGGATCTTCCGCCAAAGGATGACAACACCCCGGTGAAGAGGGTCGGTATGATCTCCTTTGGTGTTAGCACCATATGTGGGGGATTTGTAGGAGGTGGCTCTGAGGTAGCCGATAGGAAAGCCCATGTAGCAGAGGCCAGGTCAGTGGCCAAGCCTGAGGCTGTGAATCTAACGTCTTCCGATGTCGTGCAGAAGAGGAAGAAGGTAGACATGGACACCCTCGTAGTGGGGTTCTCCAAACTCGACTTCAAGGGTATCTTAGCCCCCCATAATGACCCTTTGGTCATAACAACAAGGGTGCATGGGTGCGAGGTAGGAAGGATCCTCATAAACGGGGGAAGCTCAGCAGACGTAATGTTCTGGCCCTGTTTTAAGAGCCTGGGTCTTAGCAGGGCAAGGCTGGTGCCCTACCATCACCCCTTGATAGGCTTCAGTGGTGAAAAGGTGCACCTCTTGGGCATGTATGAAATGGATGTACAGATGGGGGATGAGTGGCCTAAGAGGCTGACCAAGAAGATAAACTTTTTCGTCATTGATGAAAATGTTTTCTCGGCCTACAACCTCATCGTAGGAAGGGTGGCCCTCAAAGACTTTAAAGCCGTGCCGTCGACGGTCCATCAGATTCTAAAATTCCCGACTCCTTATGGAGTAGGGGAAGTGCAAGGGGACCAGACCACGACGTGGGAGTGTTACTTCAACTCGGCCGAAGAGAGAGAGGCCCATAAGAGAGCAACCGCCACTTACAGCATTGACACTCTTGACCCAAGAGACGAAACAAAATTGAAGAAGGGCGAGATCGCGGAAGAGGTAGAATCCATCATCCTCAATGAGGACGAGCCAGAAAAAACCGTCCAGGTCGGTAAGGCCCTAGAGCTAGGGATCAAGGAAGAGCTGGTAAAATTCCTCAGAAGGAGACGGAGTGTCTTCGCATGGAGTCACGCAGACATGCCTGGTATCGACCCTGAGGTCATGAGCCATAAGCTCAACGTAGACAGAGATGCCAGGCCGATCAAGCAGAGACGAAGAGTGTACTCCATGGAGAAGTATGACGTCATCCGGGAAGAGGTAAAAAAGTTGGAACAGGCTGAGTTCATAAGAGAGGTTACCTATCCGGGGTGGCTCTCAAATGCAGTCATCGTGCCTAAGGCCAATAGGAAGTGGCGAATGTGTGTAGATTTCACTGACCTGAACAGGTCTTGCCCGAAAGACAGCTATCCATTACCTAGGATAGACCAGATGGTGGACGCAACGGTAGGGCACGAGATCATGAGCTTCATGGACGCTTATTCGGGTTATAACCAAATCTTCATGGATGCTGAAGACTCTGAGAAGACAGCCTTCATTACTGACAAAGGGACGTACTGCTACAAGGTGATGCCCTTCGGTTTGAAAAATACGGGGGCAACGTATCAACGTCTTGTCAATAAGATGTTTGAGGAGCAAATAGGTAAGACCATGGAGGTGTATGTGGACGATATGCTAACGAAGAGCTTGAAAGCCTGCACTCACGTAGCGGACCTTGAGAAGACCTTCAATGTCATGGACTCGTACAGAATGAAGCTCAACCCAGCGAAGTGTGTCTTCGGGGTAGGAGCCGGGAAGTTCCTGGGGTTCATCGTTAATCAGAGGGGGATTGAAGCAAACCCTGAGAAAATCAAGGCGTTACTCGACATGAAGACTCCTAGGAGTATCAAGGATGTACAGAGACTCACAGGAAGAGTGGCTGCCCTTAACAGGTTTGTTTCTAGGGAGACGGACAAGTGTCTTCCATTTTTTAAAGTTCTAAGAAAGGCCTTCCAATGGTATGAAGAGTGTGAAAAAGACTTTGACCAACTCAAGTCCTACTTAGGGTCTCCCTTGTTGCTGTCTCGGCCCATCACGGGGGAAAGGTTGTTTGTGTATCTGGCAGTCTCTGAATTAGCCATCAGCGCGGCCATCATACGGGAAGAGGATGGGGTTCAGAGGCCTGTGTACTTCAACAGTAAGGCCCTTCAAGGGTCTGAACAAAATTTTCCCCGAATGGAGAAGTTGGCCTATGCCCTCATACATGCCTCAAGGAAGATGAAGCCCTACTTCCAAGCTCACTCCATGGTAGTCCTCACTGACTCCCCACTAAGACAGGTTCTGCACAAGCCTGAGAAGTCCGAAAGATTGATTACCTGGACCATCGAACTGGGAGAGTATGATCTTACCTACCATCCTAGGACAGCCATCAAGGGGCAGGCACTCGCAGACTTCGTCGCAGAGTTAACCTGGGAAGAGGCTGATAAAAGTTCGGAAGAGGCCGAGACAGAGAAAAGCATAGTTAACGGTGAAGAGACGAATCGTAGTGTCCTCCGAGATTCGGAAGAGACTGCACCAAACGTCTTCCGAGGCCGAGAAGAGGTCGTCCCAGGCAAAACCCGGAGCAGAATAGAAGAGAACGAAGAGGATCGATACCTCTTCAAGAAGGGGGTTATGAGAGAAGGGGTCTTCTCATCAGATGCAGACGTATGGAGCCTCTTCATTGATGGCTCTTTCTGTGACAGTGGAAGCGGCGCGGGGATAATACTCTCGGCTCCAGATGGCGCCAACATTGAATACGCCTTGAGATTCAACTTCCAGGCCTCAAACAACGAGTCCGAGTATGAGTCCATGATAGCGGGTCTCTTATTGGCAACAACTCTTCGAGTAAAGCGACTCCTACTCCATTGCGACTCAAGGTTGGTTGTCAATCAAGTGTTGGGGGTATACGAGGCCAAAGACGAAAGGATGGCCAAGTACTTAAAGAAGGTAAGAAGGTTGTTAGAGTATTTTGAAGAAGCAAAGCTGAAGAGAGTGCCTCGACTGAGCAACAATCACGCTGATGCGTTGGCAAGGCTGGCCTCGGCAATGAAGACAGATTTGGGAAGGACCATTCCAATCGAGGTCTTAGGAAAAGCAAGCATCGAGGAGGACGAGGGATGTATCCCTTATCACAATGTGAACCTAGGAGACTCATGGATCGACCCGCTCGTCAGATACCTAAGAGACGGAGAGCTACCTGAGTCCAAGATGGAAAGGAGAAAGTTGAGATACGGGGCTGCCAAGTTCTCAATAGTAGGAGATGTCTTATACAAAAAGGGGTTTCTATTGCCTCTCCTCAGATGTGTGCATCCCATGGAGGTACCCCAGGTTTTACAGGAGGTTCATGAGGGTTCCTGCTCTAGCCACATAGGGTGAAGGCCCTTAGCCAAGAGGATCATCACTCAGGGATACTGGTGGCCTACCTTGTCTAAGGACGCTGCAGACTATGTGAAGAGGTGCGACAAATGTCAAAGGTTCACCACTATCCCTCATTAACACCATCAGCCTATGACGTCAATCTCTTCTCCATGGACATTTGCGGTATGGGGAATTGACTTGGTAGGACCTTTGCCAAGAGCTGTCAACAACTATAGATTCTTGATAGTTGCCATTGACTACTTTTCAAAGTGGGTGGAGGCAGAACCGATGATAACAATTACAGAGCAGAAGACCTTCCAGTTCATTTGGAAGAACATCATATGCAGATATGGCCTCCCAAACACTCTCATCTCAGATAATGGGACCCAGTTCAAGAACTCCTCCTTAGAAAAGTATTGCCTAAGAGTGTGGATTAAGAAATTCTTCTTATCTCCTAGTCGACCTCAGGCAAACGGCCAGACCGAGGTCACAAACATAACAATCTTGGACGGAATCAAGAAGAGGTTAGAAGATGCGAAGGGGAGATGGACATAAGAGGTTCACGCAGTGTTATGGGCCTACAGAACCACGACAAGGACACCAACAGGAGAAACCCCATTCATGCTGGCACATGGATCAGAGGCCGTCATACCAACGGAAGTAGGACTACCAACTCATCAGATTCAGACCTACGACCCTGACAGAAATGGGGAAAAGAGGAGGCTAGACCTGGATCTTATCGAAGAAATAAGGGAAGACGCGGAGGTCAGAAAAGCAGCCTACCGGCAGAGGGCAGCGAAATTCTACAACCAGAGGGTGAAGTTAAGACCCATTGCAGTGGGAGACCTAATGCTAAAGAAGACCCTACAGAAGGCAAACAAGCTACACCCAAACTGGCATGGCCCCTACAAAGTAACGGAAGAGGTTGTGCCTGGCACTTACAGGCTAGAAAACCTAGAAGGAGAACCTTTCACTAACCCATGGAATGCTGACCATCTCAAGAAATATTACATATGATGTTGCCTAGAATTTTATGTAAATGTACCATCTTACTGAGAAGAGGTTATTAATAAAGATCAGTTTCCATATCAGTTCTTGCTTCGTTCTTTAGACCAAAGATTTATTATGGGGATAACCTCTTAGGTGATGACCTCAGACCCTCATAACATCACTCGGTGGTGACGAGTTCTGAGCTCAGACACCTTAACAGATGACCTCAGACTCTTAACATCATTAATTTGGTGAGATTAATTATGGGGATAACGTCTTAGGTGATGACCTCAGACCCTCATAACATCACTCGGTGGTGACGGGGTCTGAGCTCAGACACCTTATCAGATGACCTCAAACCCTTAACATCATTAATTTGGTGAAGTTTATTATGGGGATAACATCTTAGGTAATGACCTCAGACCCTCATAACATCACTCGGTGGTGACGAGGTCTGAGCTCAAACACCTTAGCAGATGACCTCAGACCCTTAACATCATTAATTTGGTGAAGTTTATTATGGGGATAACGTCTTAGGTGATGACCTCAGACCCTCATAACATCACTCGGTGGTGACGAGGTCTGAGCTCAAACACCTTAGCAGATGACCTCAGAGTCTTAACATCATTAATTTGGCGAATTATGAGGCTAACATCTTAGGTGATGACCTCCGACCCTCATAACATCACTCGGTGGTGACGAGGTCTGACCTCAGACACCTTAGTAGATGACCTCAGACTCTTAACATCATTAATTTGGTGAATTATGGGGATAACATCTTAGGTGATGACCTCAGACCCTCATAACATCACTCGGTGGTGACGAGGTCTGAGCTCAGACACCTTAGCAGATGACCTCAGACCCTTAACATCATTAATTTGGTGGGATTAATAATGAGGATAACATCTTAGGTGATGACCTCAGACCTTCATAACATCACTCGGTGGTGACGAGGTCTGAGCTCAGACACCTTACCAGATGACCTCAGACTCTTAACATCATTAATTTGGTGAAGTTGGTTACGAGAGTAGCATCTTAGGTAATGATCTCAGAGCCTAATTACAATTCAGTGGTGAAGAGACCTGAGGCCAGAATTATTGACCGAGTATAAACAAGAGCACTACAACAAAATAATAGAAGGGATTGACATTCAGTAAAGAGAAGAAATCATGTAGCATTCAGAGACATTGTTACAAATATTCCTTAAAAAATACCATGGTATTACAAGTTAATAATTACAAATTACAAATTGTTTGTTACAAGTTATAAATCAATCCTGGTCTGGGGGGGGGGAACATTGACAGTCTCGGCCTGATTGGCTTGCTCAGCATTAGTAACCTCGGCCACGTCTTCAGTACGGTTTGCCCCTCCGCCCTCAGTTCCCCCAAGAGTTGCAGTTTCAGCAGGTGCAGCAGCCTCATCCTCTACCTCTTGAAGCGCCTGAGCAAATTGAGGGTCTGCGAAGCCGAGTCCCACAAAGTCAGAGGCCTTCAGAGTACCGACCTCCTTCTCTCTGACTTCAGCCCATTTGGTAGTGGCCTTGATACCTCTTTCAATATATTCAAAGCCATAACCCGTGAACTCGTCTGAGCCTTTATACTCAGAAATTATTTTGGGGGAGGCATCTTCAAGGGCAGCTTTGACAGCCGCGCTGACCTTCTGCTGCAGAACGTCATCTCTGGCCTTCAGGGCTTTGGCATGCTCTTTGACGAGCAGAGAGATGTCTTTTTATAGCCCCTTAGCCTTATTTTCAGAGTTCTGCAGCTTTGACTTCAGACGGTCGACCTCAGCATTCAGGGCACTCTCAACCTTCTCGGCCTCTTGCCCCTTCTGGATAAGGGGAAATTTCCTCATAACCCAGTTCAATAGTTGATACATGGCAGTCACTCCCTGCGCATTTAATGAAGAGGTTAAGCGGGAGAAAAGTCAGATGTTGCACTTATAAAATTTTGACATGGGAACAAATCATACCTGGATGGCTCTGTGAAGGCCGAACTCAACCAGTAGGGAGGTGTACATAGCTCTGTAGAAACGCTTATCAGCCTCGATCATTACAGAGGCGAGTGCATCCATGTCCTGCCTGCTGTTGTCGACCACACTATCAGTCAACTTTAGCTGGTCAAGACTTGCCGTCAGGATGTCGGCCGAAGAGATTGGAAGAGCAGCATCTGAGGCCTTCTTTTGCCTTGAGGTCAACCTCTGATCATCAGAGGCATGAGCCTCTGGGGACCTCTTCTTTGAGGCCTGAGATTTGGATGTTGTGGGAGCTGGGGGAGGAGCGTTCAGGCCAGCCTTTTTGGCAAGCCTCGCCAAGCTCGGAGCAGCCATCTCCCACAGTTCGTTCGGGATGTCTTGTTGTCGCTCTGCAAAAGTTAAAAGATATAGGTCAGAAATCAGAAATGAATGAGTTCAGAAGTTAGACTTGAAATAAAAATTCTTACCAAAATCAACAAGGGGACTTCCACCAAGGCTCATCCCCGAGAGATAGTGGGGGGTCAGCAAATGTTCAAACTTTACAAACAGACCATGTGCCCCTTGGTCTTGCAGGGCCTTCACCTTCTGCATATTTTGAAGACTTAGACCAGGATCGGCCCTGGCAGACATGGAGACCTTGCCCCATTTGAGGGGTATCCTCGGCTCAAGTGTGGAAGAGGGGATGCATGGGCCAAATTCCCATGGTCCTGAGGTGAAAAAATAACGGGGCTTCCAGTTATGATTTGAGGTCTGAGTCACCTGCAGCATTTTCTTCTCAGGCCTCCGAGCCACAAAATTATAGTAGCTCGGATGGTTTTTGGTCGAGGTTGGGACATAACAACCAACGAAGACCAGAACTGGGAGGTCAGAGTGGTGGACTGCCCTCCATAGAATAATGGCCCCTATGATGACTCTCCAGGCATTGGGAGATAGCTGTGAGGGGGCCAAGTTGATATAAGAAAGAATGGATTTAATTATGGGATGAATGGGTAGGCAAAACCCTAACTTAAACATCTGCTCGTACAGGCAGATTTCCTCATCTCGGCCGTGATAGGCCCTCTCTTCCCTCAGAGGTCTCCTTAATTTGATGGAAGGACTGATGGAGTACAAATATCTGAAGCACAGAAGATCCACCTCAGTGACTGTGCTCTCGAACTCGGCCGCCTCAGAGAAGTCAACATCGCTTTCAGCATCTTCATCATCATCAAGCTCAACGTCGGTCGGAGAAGATGTAGATGGGTTACTAGGGAATCTCTGAGCGAACTCTGCCCCTGTGACGGCCGACAGGGGGATGGCATCAAGAATGGGTGGCACAACCACACTCTGCTCAAGCACTTCAACCTTTGAAGAAGAGGCTGAGGTGCTGGAGCCATTATGGGATGAAGCTCGGCTGGATACCTCGGCCTGATCAGGGGCCCGATCAGGCCGAGGTGTGAAATCCATAGCTTCCTGGAAAGAGTCCACTGACATGGGGTCTGAGGTAGAAGCTTCATACTCAGATATAGGTGCTGGATCAGCAGGTACCCCTGTATGATAGAAGTTCTCCGGGGGGTCAGGATATATAACCCTCAGAGGTGGAGGAAACAATGGTCTAATGGGAAACTCTTGTGACCAACGAGTTTCCTCTTGAGCTCTCTTTATTTGCCTAATCTTTTCTAGGGTCTTCTTTCTGAGAGAGGGGAAATCCTCAAGAAGCTGGTATAAAGGTCTGAGCATCAGGGGACGACCCTAAACTTGGGAAAACCTCCTAAAACTACAAACACGATTGACTTGTAAAACAAAGGAGTTCAAAGATCAAACTTAGAAGTTTAAAGCAAACACAGTTCGCCGGAAAATATGATGCTCGTCGAAAAATATGAAACTCGCCAAAAAATGCAAACCAAATACCAGAAACAAAGGAAATGGAAAGGAAGAAGTACCTGAAGATGAATTGATGAATGGAATGAAGAAAACTCGCAGGAAAATCGACAAAGGCTTCTGCAGAAGAGCACTGATTGAAGAAGTTTGAGAGAGAGAAAATCGCTAGAGAAAAATGCGCACAGGAAGGGAAATGGAGAAGAAAGAGAAAAAGAAGGGTTAAAACCCTTAAGTACATGGGCACGACTCCCAAGGCCCATCATTGCCTTGGGAACCCCAAACGACAGCACACGCCAGCTAAGTAGGTACGTTCTAGCGTGGACAGGTGTCATGCCGGTACTAGCTTGGGACGGACATGCCTCGGAGGTGTAGTCATCCCCTAGACACTTGCTCTCGCATATGACTAAGAGTTGGGGGTGATTGATATGCCCCAAGTGTAACCTCGGCCAAGAGACACCAACCTCGGCCGAGATGATGGCCGAGATAGTGATCGATCCTAGATAAGCCATGGGCCCACGATATCATCCCTCGGCCAGACCACGGTCGTCCCAGGCCGACACTACCACCTACATTTCCAATGGACACCGCGCGCATCACAGGCATCAACAGCACTCTCGTATACCTGGGTACGACAACCTCGGCTGATAGTAGGCCGAGGTGACAAGGAGCCTTGGTAACCTTCAATATGGAGCCAGTCCAACCTCGGTTGGGGCCGAGGTGACAAGAAGCCTTAGTAATCGTCAGAATGGAATCAGACCAACCTCGGCTGGGGCCGACCCCAACATAATGTCTCGGCTGAGATCAGGCCGAGACTCCCTACGACACATCTCAGATCGAACGAACATCAAGCCTTTACAGCTCGGCCTCTCCCAGGCCGAGGTCATGCACCAATATGGCGACCGAGCATCTGTTGACATTTGGATAAGGACACCTTGGCACAAATCAGTTGTAACAAGATTATTATCCACATGTGGGGAGAATATTTCATCATCATTCCTTACATGTGACAGTGACAGATGGCACTCCCACATTGGTGAGGCTACCACACACATGCTCATTACATGCATGGGGGTACATTACACCCCCTAGGCACTATATATAGGGATCATCCCCTACCTTGCAAAAGGATCCCAGTTATTCTACCCTAGCTAAAACTCTGTCTAAATCTACAGTAGAGAGAGAAAGCTTGAGAGATTGTATCCATGGCCATCAGTGCCTTCATTCAGTGATATTATTCACACACTCACAGTGGACGTAGGCCAGATTGGCTGAACCACTTATATACCGGTGTACTCTCCACTTATCCTCACCTCATTCTCTTATCTCTTTATATAGCTGTGTTGCCATTGTTGTTCTTATATTGATCTTGAAAACACCTTACACGGTGGTGCTGATTCTTAGAATCATCACTAGCCTACTTGACGCAGAAGCCACCATGGAAAATAGAAATAAGTTTAGTGAAGGCCCACCAATTGTACATATCGAAAGTCGCCCAATTACAGAACAAACTGCAGGTTTCCCCATCACGACACAGACCAGTGAAGATTATTGGCCCCGTGCTCCACAAGCGAATCCACTCAGTTACCCGTAGATGGGACAAAGCTAAAGAATGACCGTGCAAAGAAATTGGGAACAATCGCCAGAGGGTACTCAGGAGGAACCACCAGTCGCAGTCTCTCCGATATCCATATCAACAACATCACAGTTCTTCCCCGTAAAAAAATGGCCTAACCTTCTTTCCAGTTATCAAGTCCATTCAAAGTCTTCACCACTATAACATTCAAAGTCTCCACCAATATAACAACAGTAGGATTACAATGATGGGACATCCACAACATTATCGTGGCCACTTGGGGGTCTGTCGTTATGTTACCAGTCACAAAAAGTTCCTCTGGAATTCAACCCCGTGGCTACAACATAGAAAAGCCATTATCAGTATAGTCTCTTCGGCACACCGAATTCAATAACACCAGCAGAGAAATACTTCCTCCATGTACTAATGGTCGGGTAGCTAAAAGGAAAAATTTGAGATAAATTAACTAAAGATATTCAAGGGGAATGAGACAGGTTCGGCATAGCTATCGCAACAATTGGGTTGATGGCCAATATCATAGAAAACTCCTCATAAGTGGGGCATACTTCTTTGGGATAATAAAACTGCAATGTCACTTTGAAAAAATTCTAATTCGAAGGAAGGTTACGCTGGAAGGAGACGGAGCGCAAGTTAAAATCTTCATAGTTGACATTGTAGAGGCACATGGCCTCTAAACCCTGAAGATAAGTTGTAAATGCTTCGATCATGGAAAGCGCCATTTCACGAAAAGAATAAAATATTGGAGTGTGGTGATGGAACCCACACATGTAAGAGCCAGTCAAGAGTTGCCGTAAGTTCAGAGAACATTTAGCGCATAACCCGACCTGTAATAAGAGGTAAGCCAAGTTATTTATCCTGCCCATGAGATCCATGAATTCACAGATGTCACAAAGTAGCTTATTTAACGACACACGGTGTAGAAGGGCAGAAAGTGACTGTAGATTTGTCCTTATTAATGGTCTGGCCCGAAAACAACCAAAAGTAGTTAAATTTTATGGAAGTGAGTCACAGATGCTGGCGTAGGTTGGAGGAAAAAAATACAGTCGTCAGCAAAAGTAAGCCCATGAATAGGAGGTCTCTTGCGAGAGGCTCAGAGAGGCGTTATATGTTTTAAAAGATAGTCTGACTCCACAGGTCTTAGAAGGACGTCTAACGCCAAGATAAATAAGTAAGGAGAGAGGGGATGTCCTTGGCGGAGTCCTCAAGTTGGATAAAAAGTGGATCCCATGTGGCCATTAATGAACGTGGTGAATGACGTCAAAGAAATACATTCCATTAGGTATCCAATCCACACCTCTGGAAAGCCATGGTTTTGGAGAACCCATTGGATAAAGGGCCACTCCATTTGATCGTATTCTTTAGTGAGATAAATTTTAATGGAATAACTACCTTTTTTAGATTTAGATTTATGCATGGTATGTAAAATCTCGTATACGATCAGCATATTATCCTGAATATAACGAGAGGCAATAAAGGCATTTTGATAAGGGGAAACAAGATACTGAAGGATGGGTCTCATGCGAGATAACAGGATCGTAGAGATAAGTTTATAAATAACATTACATAAAATGATGGGACGAAAGTGTTTAACTTGAGTAGGGTGTGGAATTTTGGGGACAAAGATGAGGAGGGTTTTATTAAGGGCTCGGAGTAGTCGACTAGAGGTGAAAAAAGCTTTAACTAAATTAAGGACGGAGGGTCCCATAATATCCCAGTGGTTTTTAAAAAACCTCGCAGGTCAACCCATATGGACCCGAACTCTTATTCTTTCCCATAGTACACAAGTTTTGCCAAATTTATGCATCTTTTATAGGTTTTGGTACCCGAGTAACGTCAGCAGATGTAACTTGGACAAAATTATCTGTAAACGGAGGACGAGGGGGGTTAGTGGTAGTAAAAAGGGTTTCATAGAAGAGTTTTAATTGACCCTGAATATCCTGGATAGTAGTGCGCCATCCAGTGTCCGGATTGAAAATAGCAAGAATCGAATTATTACTCTGGAGTTGTATGACAGAAGCATGGAAAAATTTAGTATTATGGTCCCCGTCTATAAGCCACTTATTTTTATTCTTGTTGCGCCATTACTGACGTTCTAAAGTCATACAGTGTATAACGTGTGATTGTAAGTGGTTCTCCCGGGAGACCAACAGGGGATCTGGATTAGTGTTAATACACATTCGAAGGTTATGTATCTCATGTTTTAAGGTAGAGATTGAATGAGCCATATTCCCAAAAATAGATTTTTTCCAATGTCGAGCAGCCCCCCTAAAAGACTGAGCCTTACACGAAAAGGAAAAAGCGGGTGAGACCTAGATCTAAAGATTCCAGTGGTAGTGTAAGAGGTTAATAAAAGACCGATAGGATGCCCACTCAGGGCAGTAAATAAATTGTGTTGGGGTTTTGAAGAGGGGAGGGTGTGTGTCTAACAATAATGGACAGTGGTCAAACCCAGCATTTGGAAGATGAGAAATTCGGGTAGTTGGGTACAAGGACATCCAACGCTCATTACCAAGTCCTCGATCAAGTTTCTCTCTAAAATGTTGGCCGAGAGCACTATTGGCTTTCCAGGTGAAAGAAGGTCCAGTAAACCTTAGATCTTGGATATTACATGCATGCATAAAATTCTTAAGATGACGTGCACGCGTAGCTTGAAACGGACACCCCCCTTTTTTACATGTTGTCCTAAAATAGCATTAAAATCTCTTAGTATAAGCCAAGGATGTTGGACAGATGTGTGGATATGGTGAAGGAAGTTCCATACTTGGGTTTTCTCAGCAGGGTGGGTGGCATGTAGACAACATTAAACTCTGTAGGTGCCGTCATAGGGTCATGCTGAATGAGCATATGAATGAATCGATTGGAAATGATGATGTCAGGGGCAACTATCAGACTTTTATCCCAGAGAATCCAAATCCCCCCTAATTGACCGAGAGCCGGAGAGACAACATGAATGATGTAAGGTAATCGACGAATCTCGAGCGTTGATCTTTGAGCATCCATTCAAGTGTCCAAAATCACCAATATATGAGGGTGATATGAACGAACAAATGTCATGAGTTCTGTAGAAAAAATTGACCTACCAACCCCTCTAGCATTCTAAAGTATAATCTTCATGAGATGTAGCAAAAATATCACCACATGCCCACCTTCGGCGCTACCCTACCCCACCCCTTGCCCTGCCCTGCCCTCACCCCTGTTCATCTTCGTACCCTGATCCGCCATACACCTCTGCTTAAACTTCACCACTAGTGGTGATGAAGTTAAGCCAGCCCTAAAAGTAAAACCCATCTCTACTCCCTCCCTCATTGATGCGCCAGTAACCTCTCCTGTTCTGGCCAACGACTTCCTGCTTCACCCTCCCCTGATTACTCCGTCCTTTGCCTGCACCGAACATCCATCTTTGGTGTCTTTTGTTGAAAGACTTTGGGTTATCTACCATGGAAGCACACCCAGACCATGACCTTTCTCCACCCCTTCTTCGTCCCCCTCCTGAACCTCCCAACCCTATATCCACCTTGCCTCTCTCCTCTTCGAAAACACCTATCACTGATTCAACCACAAACCTCAATACCACCCGATTAAATCCCCCTCATGTGCCCAGATACAAAGACAAATTGATTAGCTTCCCGTCCATCGACTCGGATGCTACCATGACCGGATTCACAGACCATCGAACTCCTCCTCAAGCTCCACCTAACCCGCCACATGTTCTTTTTCCTTCTTGGAATACGAATTCCACTGTAGACGATTATGATTTAGATGACGAAGCCTTGCAGGCGGATATAAATTTGGAAAATACTCCTACAGTACCTATTTTGAATTAGGAACTCCAAATTCTCAGGAAAAAATGGCGTTCTTCACTCGTGTATGAATTAAAAACTGAAATTTTCTTTTCATGTGGGATTGTCGATTATATCATTTGTTTCTATATTCCTTTTGTTTTGGCTTAAGATCTTAATGCTTTGAGAAATTTCTAGAAGGGGTCATGAAAACAAGTGAAAAAATGCATCAGATCTCTTAGAACAATACATGTTTGCCTAAATCAAGGTGGGGGCATGGGATTTAGAGACCTTGAGAGTTTCAACTAAGAATTGGTAGCTCAATAATCATATAGACTAATGTAAATTTATTTTGCATTTATTCGTGGTATAGTGGATGCTTTTGATTAATTTGGAAGTTCAAGTTCAAGGTTTTTATAACCCAATTACTTTGTTCACTCTCTCATAGTTTCTGCAGTGTACTAATATTGATTGGCCCAGGCATCCACATTGAAGGTCACCAACCGCCTTGCATAGTGCTTAATCCGACAAAACTGTGTTGGGAAAATTTAGGTAGTTTAGTCGGTTGGGTTGGATTTTTTTAGTGGAGCTCACTAGGCAATGTACTTAAAGTGATAGAGTTCAAACATCGGATGGATGATGTACGTATATTTGTGTGAATTAGGCTATGTATTTAATTTTTTGGGTGATTCATTTTAATATATTTAATAGTTTATGCATATATGTGCGAATTTAGGTAAGAACTTGCCGATTATGAGTTAGAAGGTCATTAGTTGTGCATCTTACAATTTTTAGAACACTGGTTTTCTTATTATATGTATTAAATTTGACATATTTTTTTGTTGAGAAGCCTAACTTGAGTGTTGTAATAATATTCCTAATAGTATTGGAATGTCTATTTATCGTCTTTTAATATATTGATATATATCTATAACACATTGTCTTACCTAATGAATTATGTAGGTTTTTTAATCTTTTATTTATAGGTTCTCATTGCTTTGTGGGGTGACCTCGTTTGGGCAAGTAATTAGTGGTGTATTTATTATTCTTTGGTTTATTATAAACTTGTTTGTTGCAACTTATGTCAATTATTAATTTAGATAAGTTCTTTAATATTTAAGTAATTTAGTGTTTAAAATTAGTATATAAAAATATTTAATGACAAGAATGATTGATTTTTTAGTGATATCACTATCTCTAAAGAATGGATCATCAAAATACTCGTTCTAAGTAATAAATATTTTACTATTAACAGATAATACAAAAAGTAAAATGTTGAATGAAGGGAGAATGGTCGAATCCATGTCATGTGATATGTCACGCGGATAACATGTGATAGATTTTGAAAGACCACGGTATTGGAAAATCACGATATTAGAAGACTAGTCCCTATATGACTCTATAACTTATAATTCAGATAAACCTAAAGAGACCTAGAAGGGAAGGATCCCCAAGATTATCAATAAGGGTGACCTCACCCATTATAAGGATATTGATTGTAACTCGAATGTGGTGACTTGGACTCTCAGCTAGCAACCTTAGCACTCCAATCGTTATTATTTTTCCTGCATAATAAACCAGTCTCCCCCTTTTCGCGTGGATGTAGGAAGATCTCCCTATCGAACCACGTATATCTAGTCTTTTTTATTCTTTAACTGTGTTAATAATTATTTAGGGGCTAATCTATAAATACTTCTTTTATTGTGGGTTAATATCCCCTATAATTTAGCGTTTTCTGTGGAAAACTCAAAGTTCTCACCATTATCAAAGCCAGTTAGCCCAACAATCATCATGAGTGCAAATTAATCTCTCCACATGCACATGAGTAGATGCATCCAGTCTGAAATACGTGTCATGAGAAGGGACCACACTCCTATTAGGCTATCTTTTTATCTAGTCATTATAGGTCATATAAGGGAAAATTTTCCATCATTTCCCCTAGCATCTAGGACTTGTCCATAGAGTCTAGTTTACATTAAGTATGGCATATACCGTTACATCCGTCAAGGCACTCAAGTTCAAGAAGACGTATCCGAATAGCAAGCATCTTCAATAAGATCAATGACTTGACGTAATATTGGTATGTACTTAGTTTTGTGTTTCGTAGATTTTTTGCTAAATATTGGGATATATTTCTAAATTGATTTTTATCAAAACGAAGCATTTTCAAACAGGTTTTCGAACTGAATTTAAAGCTTAAAAAATAATTTTATTTTGAACAGTCTCGTTCAAATGAGATTGATATCTCATTAGAACGACTTGTTCATCTCGTTTGATATGTTGTTTGATGGCCTGAATATAATATGGTTCAAACTAAGGCGTGATGTTTTAGTCTTAGAAGGTCGTTTGATGGTCGCTTCTAACGAGATAGACATCTCGTTCGAACGACCTAATGATCTCATTCTAATGACTTTCCATCACCTCGAAATTTGTGTTTGCCTATAAAAACATGCTTTCGTGAAGCAATTTGTTAAGACTTTTGGTTTTCAAAAACTACAGACCTGCTGCATTTAGTATTCACTTTTTATAGGGCAAAAACACTTTTTGATTCACAAAATCAATCCCAAATACTTTGTGAATCATCTTTGAAACCCAAAGCACTTCTATTTTGAAGTTAATCTTGTACAGAAGGAGTCTCTATTATTTATCTTATTGTTCTTGAGGGAGTCATGGCTAACGACTGTGGCCATTGTGGGTTCTCGAGGGAATTCATTGCTGAAAAAAGATTGCGATCTTTTTAGTTCTCGTGGGAATTATTATTGAAGAAGAAGACAGTCATTAGCACGAGATTGTTCGAGAAGATTTCTCTAATTGTATTTGTAAGTTGTGATTTGCAAAACTATTAGAAAAATAAAATGTATTTTCCTTTGGAGTTTTTTCTTGAAATTTTATTTTCTTTACATACTTGATTTGAATAACATAGTTGAATGTTTCAGGTTTGATAAAAAATTGAATTTGTTTGTGGAATTGACATATAATTAAATAATTTTAATCCATTGGAGAATCGCGCACTCTCAGGTCCAGGGACAATCTTTGGGGAAATCAGGGCCCAATCGGCGATATCGCACGCCGTCGATAGAGAGCCGAATGAAGGGTTTCTTCCTATCTGGCCACTATTTATGAGGAGATACTGAATGATCGTTACTAAGAGATCACCAACTTGAGGAGGTAATTAACCTAGCAATCAGAAGATCAAAAGTTTGACTCCCGTACTCAGGGCGTCACAGGAGAAGGCCTCACTCTCAAAGAAATCGCGGTTCATATCAAACTGGGAGGCTATCCCATTCAAGAATCCCCGGCGTGATGCACCGCAATCAACAACGTGACAACCGTTCCCCTTTGAGGAATTCCATCAACCTCAATCACCATCAGTTATAGCTAACTGAGTCAGCCCAAAGTAGCAAACTTGCCCATCCAGAGGCACAACTGAATAGAGTAAGGAGTGATGAATATAAGGGACTTATCCAAAAAGAGTTGGAAGGGAGATTGAACCTACATCTAGCCCAAACTCCCAAGGACCTAGCTATAGCATTGGGGCATGGTTCTTCACCCCCATTTATAGAGAAAATAGAGTATTTTGAACCACCCAAGTAATTCTCCATGACAAAGGTAACATATGATGAGAAGGAAGACCCAATTCATCATATGAGGCACTATCGTAAGACCATGTCGCTTTGGAATCATTATGATTCCCTAATGTGATGAGTGTTCCCATTTACTCTGAGGAAATCAGTTTGAAGTGTATTGAGAAATTACCCCCGAATCAATCGTCTTTTTCAAAGAACTGGATGAGTAATTCACGACCCGAGTTATTATAAGCAATAAGGAAATCAAGGAGGTTAATTCACTGATCTCTCTAAATAAAAGTAAGGAATAGTCTCTCAGGAAGTACGTCCAGGGGTATTAGGAGATATACAACGAGATTAACGATTACAATAATAAGTTAGCAATCTATTTGTTCAAGTTCTTCTTAGAACGATCAGATGATCTCTACCATTCCCGGATGAATAAGACGAACTCTATGATGGATGATCTCATATCCCGTATTGAGAAGTATGCCAAGATAGAGGATGAGATTATCAACATAAAAGCCCCGACTGACCAAAAAAAGAGTGAACATAAGAAGGTCCTCAAAGAAGGAAATCAACCCCCTTGGACTAAAAAGAGATTCAATAATAAAGTCCCCAAAGGTCGCCCCAAATCACAGACTAATGAGAACAGCCATATGGCATGAAAAGCAGACTTCAAAGATCCCACCTACAAGATTATCCTGAAGATTAAAGACAAGGCCTACTTCAAGAGGCCTTCTAAGATGGCCAACGATCCAAATGATATGGACACCAACCTCAATTGCACTTATCACCAGGATCACAGGCACCTTATGAAAAACTGCAAAATGTTTAAGAAACATTTAGAGGAGCTCATTCATGCAGGGCACCTTAAGGATCACACTAACACGACGAATATAAAAGTTTTGACAAAGATCAATGTGGTTTAGATGGTAGACGAGGATATTCCACTAGCTTGGCTAGTTGCAGCCATTCATGACTTTGACATTGATCGTGCTATTATATTCACCGATAATGATTTGGTTGGTATAAATCTACCCCA
Organism: Sambucus nigra; assembly: GCA_949130495.1. Taxonomy (NCBI): domain Eukaryota; kingdom Viridiplantae; phylum Streptophyta; class Magnoliopsida; order Dipsacales; family Adoxaceae; genus Sambucus; species Sambucus nigra. The sequence goes on from OX422218.1 coordinate 125,264,629, forward strand.
TAAAGATGGCCTAGTCCTCATTTTGCAAATTGTAGATTTTGACATGAAAAGAATATTATTGGACCAAGGAAGACTTTAGAGATCATGTACCTCACAGTGCTCTATAAGATCGACTTCAACATCAAGGACCTTGATACTAATGTAGGCCCACTGATCGACTTCAATGGAGATATAGAGGCTCCCTTGGTAAGGATCAAACTACTAGTCAAGGTTGGCTCAACCAATAAAGAGGTCGAGTTCTAGTCGAGGTCGGCTCAACCAACAAAGAGGTTGAATTCCATGTCATCCTGTCGGAATCACCCTACAATGCTATAGTGGGAAGATGATGGATTCATAAGATCGAAGTTATCCCCTTATTCCCCCCACCAAAAACTTAAGTTCTTGACTAATCGGGGGTGGTGGAGATTATAGGAGATCAAGCAGCAGCTTGATGTTTTTTCATTTTAGTTGTTAAAGCAAAATAGAATCAGTCCAAGAAAAGTCACGACGATGACAATTCATAGCATGATCAATCTAAGTGAAAATCAAAGGGCACTCAACTGGGAGTAGAACAATCTCGGTTGACTCCTACGAAATAGGTGATGGAGGAACTCATTTCAGTTCCTTTAGATTCATCACTGTCGAAAAGGAATTACCTCATCGAATCAGAGCTATCTAAGGATGATGAAGCATATTTGCTCGCTTATTTCTTTAGAACCAATACAAATGTCTTTGTATGGAAACAATAAGACCTTTCAGGAATAAACTCGGAGATAACTTGTCATCGGTTGCATGTAGATCCAACTGTCCAGATAATCAAGCAAAAGCTGAGAAAGTCAGCCTCGAAGAAGGTGAAAGTTGTAGAGATTGAGGTTGATAAGCTACTTCAGGTTGGCTCCTTTATAGAATTCCAATTACTAGATTCGGTCTCTAACATTATTATTATTAAGAAAAAGAGTGGCAAGTGGAGAGTATGCATAGACTTCACCAACCTCAATAGGCACTGCCCAAAAGACAACTTTCCATTACCGAAGATATATCAACTCGTAGATTCCACGGTAAGACGTCAATGCATGAGCTTCATAGATGAATATTCAACCTACCTCTAAATACCCATGTTCGGCCTAGATCAAGAAAAAACCATGATCATCATAACCTTAGGATTTTACTTCTACAAGGTAATGCCCTTCGATTCGAAGAATGGAGGAGCAACCTATAAGTGGATCGTGACCAAGATGTTCAAGAAGCAAATTGTCTTTACCATGGAAGTATATATTAACGATATGCTTTTCAAAAGCAATCAAGCGACTGACTACATCAAAGATTGCGTGAAGACCTTTAAGAGTCTTAGAGAATACATGATGAAAGATCAACGTCTCAAATGCATCTATAAGAGGATTTAGAAATAAAGTGATTCAGAAAAGATGGCACTCTAGTGACAACCTAGATGTCCCTGATAGTAGTCGACTTTCTGATATCTTTGGAAGGAATTCAAAGCATTAAAAAAATAAAGACTAGCCTTACTCCAAGCATTAAAGAAAGAAATCCCTACCATCTGGACAGAGAAGTGCGATTAATATTTGGAAGGAATTCGACAGTACTTGGTATATCCTCCCTCATTGTCAACCCCCGAAAATGGCAAAGATTTGTACTTGTTCCCGGTCCTCTCAAATCATGCTGAGAGTGCGCTTTTGTTCAAACCAATAAATTGTTTAATTAAACTCAGTTTTTTCAATTAAAACCTAAAACATGCATCTAGGTATGATTGAAGACAATATGATCATGCAAGAACATTCAATCACAAACAAACACACAATTGAGGAAAAATCCCTCAAAGGGGCAAAAGTTTTTTCTATTTTCACTATAATTTTGTAAAGAATGATTTACACGGATTATACTGAAAACATGAGTGACATACGAAATACCCTTAGGTGTTGATTATGATATCGTCGACTAGAATCTCCTGTAAGAACTCTAGATAGGCAGCAATGGAAAAGAGTCGGCTTCTCCACAAGTTACTCCAGATGAATAAAAACGATCCTTTGAAGGTTTAAAGATTCACACACATATTTAGGAATGGTTTTGTTAATCAAAAGGCATCAAACCTTAAAAACTTGAAGTTTATTTTCTGGCTGTAAATCGCATAAATGTGTACGAAAAAGACTTGGAAAAATGTGCATAATGGGTACAGATATTTATACGAAAATCGAGGTGGTGTCGTCACTAGAACGACATAGGCACGTCGCTCGAACAAGACTACGTGTGACTTGAACGAGATCGCGCGACATCCTCATGTCACTTGAACAACAGAGAGATGTCGTTCAAACGAGCTCAACGACTAATAAAAGTCGCTTTTACACTTAGAAACATTTGTTCTTTTGTGTTAAAAATAAATCAGACTTCGAAAAATATTTTTTAAAACATTTCCAAATATTTATGCAAATATTAACAACTCCAATAAACCATTTTACCAATAACGTGTTGTGGAGTCGTGGGAACGGTTGAGCAGTACGTCGTATGAAGCATGATGCACGTGTGAAGATAGTGGATGCATGGATTCGGATCAAGCCCTTCGAGGATGATCTTGTTGACGTTTCGAATGTAGAGGTATCAGACATACATAATGTGATCTAGAAAAAATAAAAATTCCTCGATTCTACCCTGGACATTTATTAAATTATGTCCTTACAAATCTGCCTATATGTCTATGCCGGCACATACATAAAAAATCCGAATTATGCTATATCCATAAAGCAAATGACCTATAAGATAATATCCCATTAAACCCTCAAACTGAGAATACCAACTGACATGTCTTCAACCAAACTTCAATATCTTCATATCTTCAGCTTTTCTCATCAGGGTGTGCAATCCAATAATCATCAATTTTGTACCTACACACATGAGATAAAGCACATACCCGTGACACGCAACAGTTTGAAATATAATGATATACAAAAAACGAATCAATTAAGCTTAATCAAATCATTAATAAATCAACCAAACAATTCTCCCTCATAATTCATTCTCCCCCTTTTTATGATGTCCCCAAATACACAGATATAAGAATCATAAATAAATTCAAATGGAGAGTTTCACGAGGTAATAAAATTTATATTTTTGAATTTTTCAAAAATTTTCACAAAAAATATACAACAAAGAATCTCACCATGAAAAAACACAAAAACAACCAAGTCGATGATAGCAAAAATGTAGGGGTGTGAGCAAATTCGATAGGAAAATCAATGCATACAAACATAACATATGTGCACGATGAATATTGGATACTCCTAACGAATGAAATCAACATCTTCCTTAGGTATAAAAAGATGGAATTATAAGAAATTGACTCAATCGAATCAGTAAATCAAAGCTCAAATTAATTTCCACACCAATAACATCCAAAACTATTTAATGCATTTTCAGGACTTTCAAGGAAGTGTAAACCCGTTTAAATTCTCCAACCAAACTCCCTCAGATTTATATTTTGTTTAGAGGTGATCTAAATTCTCAAACATTGGAGAATTGATGGTGAAACCTAATGGCCCATATTGGACATGTATTTCTTTTTATTGCCTTTAAATTTATCTCGGCTCTTTTAATCTATGTGGACCACGGATAATAAAATTTCTCAATTTTTTAGGTCCATTTAAACGGTGGCTTAATCGCAAAGGATAGATAAGAACCTTTCGTAGCCCTTCACCGTTTTAAAATACCACACAATCTCACCAAACGGTTTTTACATGCATTCCAATCTTGTCGAGTTTTATCGCATATGGTTCGTTGCATAGACATAATTGAGATGGAAACACTCAAGGAAATATGTGATAGACAAGTACAATAATCAAATAAAGTCGTGCATGTGTAAAATAAAGGAGATAAGGAGCCAAACATGTAGAAAGATATCACTAATCACATCTCAAAGACTCCAAATAATGTAAAGCACATGGATAAAATGATGTAGAATCTCAAATCACTATCAAACAGTTACGTGAAAAATGGAAATGGAAGTTGTGACTCGGCTATCTTAAATGCTCATCCATAAGAGGTGTAAACAAAATACAAAAATCTTTTTGTTCTTTTCTAAAATTTTATAAAAAGAAAATCTTTTTGGATCTTTTGAAAAGAAAATATAAAAAGCAAAAATAAGAATACAAATGATACAAACTAGCAGTAGGAATCATATGATATGAACATGGCAATGCATCCTATCCTAGACACGGACCATCCTCTCATTCAACTGTGTAAATCCCTAAAGACTTCCTAAGACTCTCGAATTTAAGGGCATCTAAAGGTTTCGTGACAATATCGGCTAACTGAAGGTCAGTGGGTACGAAACTCAGGGATACGACTTTTTTCTCAACTAATTGACGTATGAAGTGCTCGCGTATCCTGATGTGCTTTGTGTGAGAATGTTGGAGCGGATTACGAGATATGTGTATCTCCCTCTATCTGTGTGTAGCCTTGAGTGACCAACCTAGCCTTGTTTCTGATTATGGTACCATTTTCATCCATTTTATTCTTGAAAATCCACCTGGTACCTATCACATTCGTCTCACTAGATCGGGGGACAAGTTCCCAGACATTGTTCTTTTTAAACTGAAGCAACTCATCCTGCATAACAGATATCCAGCGTTCATCCATAAGTGCTTCTTTGTGATTCTTGGGCTCGAGTGTAGCAGGCATGGCTAATAACATTCCCTAGCTGAGCACGAGTCTTGACCCTTAAAGTGGGATCACCAATAATAGTGGAAGGATCATGACTCTTGCGAACCCAAGCAGGCGTGTCCCCTAGAACAGGAGTAGGGTCCTCCATAGATGTGGGAGACACAGTGGGATCATCAAAAAGGGGTGTGTCATCCGTACTCAAATAGGTGAAGTCAACAGACATCGAAGGTTCATCATCTTACACAATAACGTTTATTGACTCTGTCACTTTAAAGCTCTTCAGGATAAAAACTCGGTATGCTCTACTATTTGATGAATATCTTAGCAATATTCCCTCGTCGCTTCGGGAGTCTAACTTTCCTAATTTCTCTACATCCCGTAGGATGTAGCATTTACTCCCAAAAACACGAAAATATGCAAGATTGGGCTTCTTTTCAGTCCACAATTCATGGGGCATTTTAAGTGTGTGGGGATGAAGGTAAACCCGATTCGCCGTATGGCATGCAGTAAACACTGCCTCTGCCTAAAATCTCCTAGTAATTTTATGACCTAGAAGCATAGATCTAGCCATTTCCTGAATTGTCCCGTTCTTTCTCTCAAAAATCCCATTTTGCTGAGGACTCTTCACAGCAGAAAACTCATGTTTGATTCCTAGGCTATCACAGTAAAGATCTACTTTTTGCTTCTTAAATTCAGTGTCATTGTAACTACGCATTCTACTAATAGTGACTCCATTTTGGTTTTATAGGACACGACAATTGGTCGTTAAAAACTCTACAGCGTCGAATTTCTCTCTCAGAAAACCTACAATAGAATATCTGGAGAAATAATCTACCATCACTAGGATATACCTCTTACCACCCAGACTCTCTGTACGAGTAGGACCCACGAGATCCATGTGTATCAACTCAAGTACTCGTGAAGTGGTAATGGAATCCAATTTCGTGTAGGGGCAACGGATTTTCTTTCCCAACTGACAGGGTCCACAAACCGTGGAAGTTGACTTTCCAAGTGTTGGTAAGCCACGTACTAGGTCCTTTTTAGCTACTCGCGTCAAATCTCTAAAGTTCACATGACCTAAACGTTGGTGCCACAAATCCATAGGAGTGATCATGGAGTTGTTGCAGACAAGTGGGGATTTGCGCACAGTCCCATAGCAGTTATCTTCTGTCCCCACCCCTTGCACTAAAAGTTTACTAGCTTGATTTTAGACATTACACGTGTCCTGGTTAAACTTTACGATAAAATCAGCATCGCATAGCTGGCTAATGCTGAGAAGGTTTGCTTTCAAACCTTTGACGTACAAAAATTCTCTAGCTTAGGAAATCCTGGCAACTCTATTGTACCTCATCCTACGATGCTAGACTTGCTCCCATCTCCAAAGGTGACTCTACCTTCCTTATAATCCTCTAGGTAGGTAAAAAATAAGACATCACCGGTCATATGTCTGGAGCACCCACTATTGAAATACCACTATGAGGTATTATGTGCTTTGAGAGAGATATGAACAACAAGGGACTTTTCATCTGGAGCACCCACTATTCTCTAGTTTAACCTTGTTGTTGTTGGTTTTAGTTGGGATGCGGGAAGTATTCACTGACGACAAAGACATCCGTCGGAATTCTTCCATCAAACTCTGTGATGTGGCGGCTAAAAACTCAACACGCTCTTTCAGACTGGTAAACTCATCAGTACGATGTGGTGGAGCAGTAGTACGTCATTCTGACCCAAACAATACCAAAACTCCCTGAGGTTGACCTTTCTTTTCCAGTAGGTACAAAAGTACACAGTCTGAGGCAGGCCTTGGTTTTCTTTTCTTGGTTGAACTCTCCTTCCTGAATTTTGACGATGGCTATATGGAGTTGTATTAAACTCAGGAACTAGTCCAGGTGCTATTTGGGATATGGAGGTACCATCAAAACCTACTCCATGCCTATCACCAAAACCTAAAGCGGGAACGAGGAGCATCTTTCCCATCTTTCCAGATCTATCCCCGATTTGAACCTTGACTTCCCGTGCTCTCTCAAGATCATGAGTAAGCTGGGCTACAAGGGCTTCAAGTTTCTTTCGTGTATCCAAGGAGGAATGGAGCTCACTCGTAAGACTAGCCACTTGTTTAGTCAAGTCCCTTTTCTCTTTCTCAAAACAACTCTCTCTCTCTCCAAACAATCTCTCTCTTTCTTTAAACTGACTTTCTCTCTCAATACAGACAAACTCCCTCTCTCTCTCAAGGCAGTGCAGGTGGAGGACTCTCTCTCTCGCTTCTCCTAAATCTTCCTCTAAAGAGGTGATCCTAAGAACTAACGCTTTGTCACGCTTTTTATTTTTAAATGACTCAGTATATAACTCAGCGTAGGCGCGTTGAAGATTACTCTCTCTTTCACTTGCATCATCCTCCCCCTCACTCACTTTGTCTTCACTGTCGAGGTGTCCCTATGAAGTAGCATCCTCATCGTTGTGAGGAGCACTAAAGGTACTCATATGACTAGCCATGAATGCAGTGAAGTTACACTCATGCGGTGACTCATCTCTAGAGTCCACCGACTCGACCTCACTGTCGTCACAAAGGGTAGCATTAAGGACAGCTTTGCCCTTTTCTTTGGCAAGTCTGTTTAGCGTAGTATCACACTCAAAAGTTCTATGACCCTTACCGTCACCCTCATAACATCTCTCACCGTCTTTCTTAGGAGGGTCTTTAAAATCTTTTTCATTTTTCTTTTCAAACTTATTTTTCTCAAAATTCTTTTTGTCTTTGAAATTTCCATTTTTCTTGCATTTGAGAATTTTCTTGAATTTTTTTGCAAACAGGGCCAAATCATCTAATCAAGGTCACATTCGGAATCCGACGTTTCTATCTCCCTTTTTCTAGATGGCTTTACTCTCTTTCTTGTCGACCCCTCACTCTTCATATCCTGGGCATTAAGTGCAATTCCCTTTTCTTTAGGCCTGATAGATTTAGGAAACATATCAATTTCATACGTTTGTAAGTGTCATACTAATTCCTCTAATTTAAGCGTGTTAAATTTACACATAGAAATTAGCACAGTGACTTTAGGGATAAAATACTTAGGTAGTGATCTTAGAATATTTGTAACAACTCTAGCATTAGGAATGTGTTCACCAAGATTAAAGCTAGTATTTACTATATTAGATAATCTAGCATAGAATTCATCAAAACATTCATATTCAAGCATGGTGATAGTTTCAAATTGATTTGTTAAGTTTTGTAATTTTGATTCTTTCACGGCATTAGTTCCTTCATGGGTAAGTTAAAAAACATCCCATGCCTCTTGTGACATGGTACACGTCATTATCCGTCGGAACTCGTCAGGAGTGACGGATCCAAAAATAGCACTAAGACCCTTAGAGTTAAAATCTGACCATTTAAATTCATCTTCAGTCCATGCAGTCACATATTTTAAATTTATCACGTTGTCAATAGTGATGGAGGGAGGATTCCACCCTCTTTCAACCAAAACCCAAACTCTTTCATCTATGGCTTTTAAAGCAGATTTCATACGGGCTTTCTAATAAGCATAATTTGTCCCATTAAAAACTGGCATTTTATTATATAATTTCTCCATTTTGAACACGCCCTTTTTTTCAAAATTAATTTTTCAGAAAATTGATATCTTTAGAAAAAAATTGCGAAAAATTACACGGTATAATTGAATTATTGGCTCTGATACCAATTTGAGAGTGCGCTTTTGTTCAAACCAAGAAATTATTTAATTAAACTCAGCTTTTTCAATTAAAACCTAAAACATGCATCTAGGTGTTATTGAAGACAATATAATCATGCGAGAACATTCAATCACAAACAAACACACAAATGAGGAAAAATTCCCCAAAGGGGCAAAACCTTTTTTTATTTTTACTATAATTTTGTAAAGAGAGGTTTACATGGATTATACTGAAAACATGAGTGACATACGAAATACCCTTAGGTGTCGGTTCCGATATCATCGGCTGAAATCTCCCGCAAGAACTCCAGATAGGCAGCAATGGAAATGAGCCGGCTTCTCCCCAAGTTACTCCAGATGAGTAAAAACGATCCTTTGAAGGTTTAAAGATTCACACACATATTTAGGAATGGTTTTGTGAATCAAAAGGCATGAAACCTTAAAAACTTGAAGTTTGTTTTCTGGGTTGTAATGCACAGAAATGTGTATGAAAAAGACTTGGAAAAATGTGCAGAATGAGTAGAAATATTTATACGAAAATCGAGGTGGTGTCGTCGCTCAAACGAGACCACGTGTCACTTGAACGAGATCGTGAAACATCCTCATGTCGCCTTAACGATACATAGATGTCATTCGAACGAGCTTGATGACCAAGAAAAGTCCGCTTCTACACTTAGAAAAATTTATGCTTTTGTGTTAAAAATAAATCAGACTTCGAAAAATATTTTTTAAAACATTCCCAAATATTTATGCAAATATTAACAACTCCAATAAACCATTTTACTGATAACACATCGTGGAGTGGTGGGAACGATTGAGCAACACGTCGCATGAAGCAAGATGCACGTGTGAAGATGGTGGATGCATGGATTCGGATCAAGGTCGTCGAGGATGATCGTGTTGATGTTCCGAATATAGCGGTATCAGACATACATACTGTAATCTAGGACAAATAAAAAATTCTTAGATTCTACCCCGTACATTTATAAAAGTATGTCCTTACACACGCGATTAGCATTGCACTGGTTTATCTATGTAATGTGGAGAAAAGAGTGGTCTACTACGTGAATCTTACTCTCCTTGAGGCAAAAATCAGATACATGCATATTAAGATGTTAATTCTGGAAATAGTGACCATCTCTAGAAAGTTGTGGCACTACTTTGATGCTCACACCATTATCGTTTCCACAACCTATTCTTTAAAGGATGCACAAGAAGGCCGATATCTCAAACAAAATGATTAAATGGTCCCCAAAGCTAACCCAATTTGATGTTAGGTAAGAACCTAGGATAATGACCAATGGTCAATACTTTGCAGAATTTGTAGCTTAATTTTTAATATCACAAATAGGCGATGACGAGCGGTCAAATCCCATCCTGGAATCATTGGCAGTGTGGAGAATTAAAGATCTTGGAAGCCCTTTATAAATGGCACGTAATATGAAAGGGGCATTAGAGTTAGAATAGTCTTTGTGACACCACAAGGCAGCCTTATTAATCAAGCCATTAGATTGGGAGTGAAAGGCTAAAATAACGAGGTAGATTGTGAGGACAGTACACGGTCTTCATAGGGCGATCAGTGTGGGTACTCACCACTTTGATGTATATTGTAACTCTAAACTGATCGCAAACCAACTTAATGGAGAATACGAAGCAAGGGACTCCATAATGATTGCTTATTCAAACAAGCCAAGAGGTCTTTGATGTTGCGAAAACCGAGTGTCCATATAGATATGCCAATCGTTGTTATCGGCTTCCAACCGCAATGCAAAAAAACATAAACTATGACTGCACTCTTTACGGGAGTATATCGGCCAGTCCGGGTATCGAAATCCATAAGGAATGTTTGACAGACTTTAATTGATTTATTATTTCTAAAATAAAAGTGGAAAAGGTGATGAGGTTTAAAAGGGAAAAAGGGGAAAAAGAAATAAAACTAGAGAGGAACAATAAAACGGAATTAGGGTCACATCCCTGTCGTAGGCTAAACAATGCGTAAAAAGGATTTTGACTCAAAAACATTTAACCGAGCATATTCCATTAATTAGAAACATCAAACATGAAGAAAATTAATTCAATAATGAAAGATTAAACATTTAATCGAAAATGGTTACACATGGATTAATTTCGGATTATCACTTTAAACACTAACGTTGCACGAAAAAGAGAGTTAAACGCTTACTTTTCTAAATTTAATACATGAGGTTTAAATTAAATGCGTTTTGACCCAAAACCTAGATTTCAAAGCTCAAGACCCATTAATGGCGGAAAAATGACCCCAGCCCTTAAATTAGTTGCAAGACATAATTAAAGCAAGAAATAAACCTAGTTAACAAATGAAAACAACTAATTAATGAACAAAAAGTGAACACAAGGCAAGTAAATGAAAGACAAAAACATGAAATAAAGACAATAAGTCTAAGTAAATCAGACAATGAATAGTAAAATATACTTAAATAAATGGGTATTACCCCAAAGAGGAAAGGAGAGGGTGGCTCCTAACAACAAACCTTAAAAACTATCTAAAACGAACGATATTTACAAAACAAACAAAGTTTTGTTTATATATTAAGTGGAAAAGAAAATAAATGAAAGGAGCAAAGCGCCGAAAATCTGTAGCGACTGGTCGACCGCGGCCAAGGGGCCGGTCGACTGGGGGTCAAGTATAAAGTCCCTCGATTTGGATCGTTGGCAATATTGATTTGTCCGGTCGATTGGAGGCTCAGGGTCGGTCGACAAGTACTCCATTTTTTAGGCCCTTAATTCATCACGTGGGAGAAAAGGTGCTTTACGGATTTAGTTCTAACTTCTTCATCCGAACTCGAAACAACGTGCCGTTTGCGGCCACGCAAGGCTAATTAATGAACTACGCTTTCGTGGAATTACACTGAGTCGGAGATGAAGTATGAAATGACTAAAGTGCCCTTAAAGTTGAGTCTAATGATGGAACTTCGTCAAAACATAACCAATTCACACGCTAAGCATTCCAATACCTGCAAAAGCTCAATTATACCTCGCAAAGCATATAAACATACAAAATAGAGGTTGTGTGGTCAATGAGAATAAATATAGGCATAAGGAACACAAAAGAGCTATAATGCATAAAGATAAAAGGCACACATACATAATATTCATGACATATCGCACCCCCTAACTTAAACATTGCTAGTCCCTAGTAATGAAACAAAACAAAACAAGTCCAACAGTCAGTGGTGCAAAACGTATATGTGCATACAATTATAAATGCCACTTTCTTAGGGAACATGATTGCATTTATCATATGCAATAAGTCATTAAACCTCTAGTTTACCCTAGCAGACTAGTGTTGTCTCGTGAGGGTTTTCAGGGATGAAACCCATAAACATCAAAGTTTTCTCAAAGTGTATGCCTAACAAACATGCGACAAATTCAACAATAACGAAAAAGATTTCAAACATGTTATTAGAAAAGTGAATAAACTTACACAAAAGTCCGTATTATTAAAATTATTGAACAGACTTTATATAATTAAAACCTTAAAAGTGTGAGGAAAAATGAGCATATGCAAAGTATGAGTTGATAAAACTTTTATAAACCGGATAAGCATTAAAGCGCGCATATATGTCAATCCTCATGGGTCTATACACTCAACAAATGAAATCTCTATGAAAGGGAGGTAAAATATGGGATATGCGATCAGAAAGAGTAGATGGAAATGGAAACAAGGCCCCTTCCATGTCATTATTGAAGAACGATGTATATAAAATGAATAATATGTAATCTCAATGAAAGATACTGTCATTAAAGTAGGCGAAATGTATTTTCACAGATTATCGCAACTGTTTAAACTTTTGAATTGAATTCACCCTAGGATCACATAAGACTTTATAGGGTTGTAATGTAAGTTTGGGATTAAGGGTAGTAGATGAAAGGAATATGTACGGATTCAAAGGTGTCCGGGGATAAAAACTTGGGATAATGGAAAATTGCGAGCAATTTCAAAATTGGAAATGATTTCCATAACAAGCATGAGATATGAAATTGGAGAGCGACGGGGATTATTAAACACTATATACATTATATACAAACTTTCTTTTTATTTTCTTTTCTTCTTTGTCTCATACTTTTCTTTTGTTTTCTTTTACTTTTTCATGTTTTCTTTTCTTTTTCACCTCTTTCTATTCTTCACTTTTCTCACTCTCACATGCTTAATTGCAATCACATAAAAATAACATCATTAATTACCAAGTATCATTCCAAAAAAAGGTATGGAAGGTAATATGTACGGTTTATATCTCCAATGTGGAGTTGATTATGGGATTTTGGGTTATAAAATGAAAGGCTATATTAAGGCTCGAAGGGGGTGACTGGGGAATTATGTAAGGTGAGATCAAGGTCAGTATATGTGATATAACAAAGATGGACTATGATCATTTCCAAAAGTTTAAGCAATTCTCGAGTAAAAAAACTCTAAAAATCATGATCAAGTAACACATTTCAAAATATGAACTCAAATAATGAACGATAAAATGAAAGAATAATGAGATTATCGACGAATTTAACGTTTTCACGGAGGAAAGAGTAGCGTGTAACACTCACAAGCGAAGAAAAGCCCAAAGCTCACTAGGTGTAAGTATATACATTGCAAAAAAAATTATCGAGTTATAAAACTCTTAAACCAACTCATTAAAATAAGGAAAGCGCAGTGCTCATGGGATTAAAGTTTAATTCATAATACGAGTGATTTGAGGAATGAAGTCTAATAACTTATAAAATCGAGAACATGCATCGTTGAATTGCCTATTAGATCGGACAATTATTAAAATTTATCATTGGAAACAAATGTAAAAAGCCTAATAAAAGAGAAAAAAGAAAGAAAATATTTTTTAATTTTTTTAATTTTTTCAACAAAAGCGTGCTTAATGAATAACATGTGATTGTATCAATGAAACTACCAATAAATGGATAGAATATCACACACACCTAACGTAAATTTTGAATTGTCCTCAATGCAAATCAAGAACACAACATAAAGAGAGGAAAATAAAGATATTACCGAAAGTGGAGCGATCCCTAATAAGTATGAGTCCATTGAATATACAAAACATGTTAGAGCCAAGCAAAACAAAAAGAATAACAAAAACTTTAACTAATTACACTAGATTAAAATTAAAAGTAGAGAAAAATAAAGAAAGAAAAAAGAACTAACTATATACAACCTATAGTTTTAACTTCTAACTAACTATACACTAGAAGTTAAAATTTTTGAGGGTTCACCCAAAATACGATATGACTTTGAGGGATTAATGGTGTACCCTCACCCGAGTGCGTGCCTCCCAAAAAATAAGAATTTCGTTTGAACAACGGAAGACATGTGTAAGGTGTAAGAAATGAACCATCACCAATTAAAAAATTTAGGCAAGTGATGGGGGATTTATATACTAAGAGTGGCAAGACCACATTGATCTCGAAAAAATTGAAATCACATCACCCTGGTTTTTCAATTGCAAGGAGAGGTGAGGCAAGTACAAGTGCAAGCAAATAGCCCATGAGGTGAAGCATCTCAAATTAACATTCCCGATCAAGAATCAGATCAAAGTCCTCAATACTTTCAATCAATTCTTGTGATAAATTTAATGCTTCGAGAATAGTTGGGAACCAAGGAAACGAATCAACAGAGTTTGAAATATTAATAAGAGGTTGAAATTCGAAAGTTCTTAGATCACTCTCAATTATTTTTTCCTCCAAAAGGGGGGAAGGTGAAACGTAAATTTCAACCTCAACCAGAATTTATAAAGAAGAAATAATCTCATCAAGTTGACCATTTATTTTTAAAGACCAAACTTTAACACTCTAAGATTGGTCATTCAATTCCTTAAACGTTAACTCATGATCAAACCAACAAGAAGACATGACATATTCTTGGGAGGTTTGCTCATAGCAAGACGATTTCCCACTTCCCAAATTACATTCCCCATGATATGAGGGATTACTTATAAATTTTTAAACTTCACGGTCAAGTTGTTCATTTTCAAGAATTTTTAGGCATTCTCGCATAGTCTTGGGAGTGTAACTTGAAAAATTATTCTCATAAGAATTATGGTTAGCTAACTAGTTATAGCGAGACATTTCAAATTAGGCAATTCAAAAATGCAACGAGAGCCAAAATTTCAAGGTTCTCGAAATAATTTAGCACAAGTCAAAAAGAAATGGGAAACAAAGAATACAAATATAAAAAAAAGAATACTACGAAACAATAAAAGAATTACAATATATAACAAACATTCCCCGGCAACGAAGCCATTTTGATGTTGTAAAACTCGAGCATCCATGTATATACGCCAATCGTTGTTATCGATTTCCAACTACAATGTACAAAAACCTAAACTATGACTACACTCTTTACGGGAGTATAGCGGCCAGTCCGTATATCAAAAATCCACAGGGAATGTTTGACAGACTTTAATTGATTTATTATTTCTCAAATAAAATTGTAAAAGGTGATGAGCTTTAAAAAGAAAAATGGGGAAAAAGAAATAAAACTAGACAAGAACAATAAACGGGATTAGGGTCACATACCCAACGTGGGCTACACAATACGTAAAAAGGATTTCAATTTGAAAACATTTAACCGAGCATATTCAATTAATTATAAACATCAAACATGAAGAAAATCAATTCAACAATGAAAGATTAAACATTTAGTCAACAATGGTCACACATGGATTAATTTCGAATTATCGCTTTAAACACTAACGTTGCATGATAAAGAAAGTTAAATGCCTAATATTCTAACTTTAATACACGAGGTTTCCATTAAATGCGTTTTGACCCAAAACATAGATTTCAAAGCTCAAGACCCATTAATGGGGAAAAAATGACCCCAACCCTTAAACTAGCTACAAGACATAATTAAAGCAAGATATAAACCTAGTTGAAAAATGAAAACAACTAATTAACCAACAAAAAGTAAACCCAAGGCAAGGATTTAAAAGACAAATCATGAAATATAGGAAATAAAGCTTAAAACAAGTAAAGAAGATAATGAAAAATAAAATATACTTACATAAATGAGTATTACCCCAAAGAGGAGAAGAGATGGTGGCTCCCAACAACAAACCCTAAAAACTATCTAAAATAAAAGATATTTACAAAACAAACAAATTTTGGTTTATATATTAAGTGGAAAAGAAAATAAAAGAAAAAGAAATGAGAGGACCAAAGCATCGGAAATCTGTAGCGATCGGTTGACCGCGACCAAGTATGAAGTCCCCCGGTTTGGATCGTGGGAAATATTGGTTTGGCCGGTCGACCGAGGGCTTAAGGATGGTCGACTGATACGCTATTTTTTAGGGGCCTTTATTCATCACATGGGAGAAAATGTGCTTTACCGATTTGGCTCTAACTTCTTCGTTCGAACTCGAAATGACATGTCATTTACAGCCACACGAAGCTAACTCAACGAACTACACTTTTGTCAAATTCCACTGAGCTGAAGATTAAGTATGAAATGAGTAAAGTGACCTTAAAGTTGATTACGACGACAGAACTTTCTCAGAATGCAACCAATTCACGCGGTAAGCATTCCAATACCTGCAAAAGCTCAATTATACCTCACAAAGCATATAAACATACAAATAGAGGTTGTATGGTTAATGAGAATAAATATAGACATAAGTAATACAAAAGTGATATAATGTATCAAGATAAAAGGCACAAATACGCAATATTCGTGACATATTAGTCTTCTTTAAAAGTCTGAGTCTTCCTCGGTGGAGGAGCATCTGAGGAATGATAATAGCCATATAAATTCCATTGACACCCTGGATTTAGCCATTGATACTGATATGAAAGGAAATATTAAAGTGGAATATATATACTGACCAAGAATCGAAGTTTCAGATCAGGATCTCTACATTCTCCAAGTAGATTTAGCTAAGCCTTTGATGGATTCCATCTTATCCTACTTAAGGATCAACGAGCTTCCCCCAAATGGTAAAGAGGCACATAAGTTGAGAATCAGGAAGGCTAGGTTTTTCATCAACTCCAAAGGAAAACTATACCAACGATCATTCATCGACTCATTATTAAGACCATTCACCCAAGTCAAGTGGGGGATTACATGAAGGCTGCTGCAGAGCACACACGGGTGGAAGATCAGTGTCCTACAGGGAAATCTCTCAGGGATATTGGTGGCTATTTATGCAAAATGATATTAAGAGGTTCGTTCGAAAGTGCACCCAGTGTCCGTTATTTTCATCGTTTATCAAGCAACTTGCAGGAGACTTAAATCCCCTCACTAGCCCATGGACTTTTTCCCAATGGGGCATGGACATAGTGGGTCCATTGTCTGCTACACTGGGAATCAAAGATATCTAATAACGACGATCGACTACTTCACGAAGTGGGTTGAGATTGAACCACTCACCCATATCATAGATTCAAACACTAGAAGATTCATTTATAGGAATCTCATAACACGATTTGGAATCCCAAGAGCGTTAGAATGCAGTTCGACAATGTTTCATGATTTTTGTGAAAAATAAGGAGTCATAATCCACTATACATCATTAGTCTTCCCCCGGTGCAAAGGATAAGCAAATATAACCAATAAAACTCTCATATAGACGAACTTCCCTCCGTTCTTTGGGCATACAGGACAACCCCAAGAAAATAAATAAAAGAGACTCCGTACTCCCTTGCCTATGGTATGGAAGTTGTCGCCCCTTTGGAAATGGGACTTTCAAAACTACAATCAGAGATTTTTTGAGACGGCAATAATAATGACCGAATGGCTCACGAATTGGATTTGGCTGTGGAAAGAAGGGAATAAGCTCTGATACATTTGGCGGCCTACCACCAAGAGTTAACAAAATAACATGACAAGAAGGTTAAGGCTAGAGAGTTCCAATTCAATGATTTGGTCCTCAAGAAGACCCTACTTGCTTCAAAGAAGTCATCAGATGGGAAACCTATGCCTAACTGGTAAGGACCCTACCGAGTAGATTCAAAGGGGGTGGGGGATCATATTATCTAGAAGAATTATATGGAAGAGTAATCCTAAGGTCATGGAATGACATGAACCTAAGGAAGTTTTATCATTAGATAAGAAATTAGATATTTTTCTTCTTTCTTTGTGAACAATAAAACGATGGACAATTAGTTATTAAAGTTATTCAAAAACGGTCTCAAACCTTCTTTTTATTTAAGGTTAATCAAGCAGTGGTACTACCGATAAGAAAGGTCCGGCTCCTAAAAGAGGCAAAAACCCATGTAAGAACTGCGTGGTGCAATTCAGATATGACCTGTCCACCTGTATTTAGCACAAAAACCCACTTGAGAAGTGGTACAATCTAAATAAGATCGGCCTATAAAAGGCAAAAATCCACTTGAAAAGTGGTATGATCTACAGTAGATCGTCCTAAAAGAGGTAAAACTCTCATAAGAACTGTGTGGTACAACTTAGACGTGAGTTGGACGCTTGCGTTTGGCACCAAAACCCACTTGAGAAGTGGTACGATCTAAAGTAGATCGGACGAAAAAGGCAAAAACTCGCTTAAAAAGTGGTATGATCTAAAGTATATCGACCCAAAAGAGGCAAAAATCCACGTAAGAATTGCATGGTACAACTCAGACGTGAGTTTTTCGCCTGCGTTTGGCATCAAACCCCACTTGAGAAGTGGTATGATCTAAAGAAAATCAACCTATGAAAGGCAAAAACCAACTTGAGAAACAGTACAGTCTAAAGTAGATATACCTAAAAGAGATTAAAAACCCACATAAGAATTGTGTGGTACAACTCAAAAATGAGTTGGCTGCCTGTGGTTGGCACCAAAACCGACTTGGGAAGTGGTATAATCAAAGAAGATCAGCCTAGAAAAGAAAAAAACTCGATAAATGGGATGATCTAAAGTAGATCGGCCTATAAGAGGCAAAAACCTACTGAAGAACTGCATGGTACAACTCAAACTTGAGTTGGATGCCTACATTTGGCACTAAAACCCACTTGAAAAATGGTATGTCTAAAGTAGATCGGATTAAAAAGTCAAAAACCCACTCGAGAAGTGGTATAATCTAAAGTAGATCGGAAAAAAACCACATAAGAACTGCGTAATATAACTTGGAAAACTTGATCGTCAGTATTTGGAACCAAAATCCACTTGTAAAGTGGTATGAATGGCCTGAAAAAAAAGAAAGCCCATTTAAACTAGATCGACCTAAATTAGGCATATCTTTTATCTATGGTCGACCTCAAATGAGCATAAAATTGAAAACGTCATCCATGTTTAACACTGAGACGACCAAGGACCAAATTCAAGTGACATAAGCCGACCAAGTTAAATTTATAAATGAACTATTTATTTTCTGTTAAGGAAAAAGAAATCTTAGGAAAACAAATAACATTGGGAATATGCTAAACATGGTCTCAAAATCAAAAATTATGATATCACAATAAAAATAGCAAACGACCTTGCTATATTGCAAAAACTAAATAAATGCACGACAAAAGATCAAATAAAATGAGAACACAATTTTTCATTAATAATTAAAATGGCCATAGGCCTACAAAAGTGACCATGAAGGGTCAAAATTAAGACTACATGAAATAAAAATTAAAGGATGAGGCAGACTAATCGGTGATAGCAGGCGGGTCGGATTGCTCAGTGGTGACTCAGCATCCAGAGTTAATGGATCGAAGGTAGGCCCCCAAGAAAAAAAATGTTAGAGGCAGACTGATTGGTGGAGATCTGGGATGGAGGATCAACAATATAAGAGTCTTGTACGAGGTTCAATAAGGGTGGATGTTCGGCATAAGCAGGATCGCCCTCACCAACATTCCATATCTACATGTCGACTATCTAGCCCTTACTGAACGCAACTAATTCATAATAGTCCAAATACGAGGTGACCTCATGAACGACTACCTCATACCCTTCATTATTGCCTTTTTTAGATCGTCCTCCCGACCTCGCTCCATCACGTATTTTCACTTCTAGAAAATAAGCTTTTAGAGATTCCTGCTGAACTCATTTTGAGTTCGCTCAGCTTCTTCCACCACTTTTGCCTCAATGTCCACCTCAACTTTTAACTTTTTATTGAGCTCGTGCAGCTCATTGTATTAGGTGACGAGATAGACCTTCAGGGTAGTAATGGTCTTTTTTAGTTGATTGTTATTCTTTCGATTGAGATCAACTCGGCCAGTAAGTTCTTGAGCGACATGCATGCTCTGCATAGAAAAAGGAAAAAATTTATAAGTAAATTTTATCGTGTAGAAAAATAAAAGAGTACATGATTTACTAGAATATTGCGCCGCAAGACTTCCGTGTGCAGCTTCTCCAAGGAAAAGCCCCTCAGATTAAGCATATCAGATGACAACATCACCGACTGAGCGACCAAGAACGCTTCCTCCAAATCCCTGTGGGCCGAATCGGCCTCAGTTACTAGTTTTTTTCCTTTTCGTAAGTATATATCCTAAGGGCGAGATCGATTCCTTTAGGAGGAAGGGTCCTTGAACATTCCCCTCATTACAGTTGAGTTCATTAATCATCACAAGTCGCCTGGAAACGGTAGTTGGGGTAGGCGGAGCATCGGCCTGAGTTTTTTCCATCTTTTTTTCTTCGTCGGTTCGGCCTCCTGACATTGGTGTTCTAGCTCAAAGGCCTCTTTTTCACTGAGGGTGAACATCTCCTTCTTTATCTCAGCAGCATTTTGTTCGGTCTGGCTACTGCCGATTGTCTATTTTTTAAGCTTGTATTTGGCAACTCCCAGATCTTTTGGTTTCCTCTACCTACTATCCATGTCTTTCAGATCACTAAGGACCAGAGGAAATGAAAAATATTCCATGCGAAGGTGCTCTTAAACTTTAACCTCCTCCCAAGGATAACCAGAGATGTTGGTGTCGTAAGAAAATAGTGGGTCGAGGTCGTCCAAGAATGAGCCAATATCCTCTTCCTCTTTATAATCAGAATCTGATTCAGTTGAGATGACGAATGAGGAAGATTCCCCCAAATAAACCCGTGTGGTGGTCTTACTGGGAATGGGAGTGGTAGTTGGAATGGAACGGTGCCGACCACAAAATAATCGGTGACCAAAACTTCAAGAATGGCTGTGAAATTTTTTATCGATTGAACTGTCAAATTGTAGTCGGGCAGAATTTGAGCTTCCCTTTATTATGAATGAACACCTTCTAGAGTTTGACGCCTCAAAACTTTCTCTAAATATTCAAAGTTAACTTGATAGTTAGAAGACTTTGTACTCAGAAAATGATCTGTGTAAAAATCAGGTCGGACAGATATTTCAAGTACTTGGAAAAAAATAACTAGACGACCTTAAAGGTGCCCCTTTTATGGTAGGAACCTTGCAACCGTCATAGTCTTCACTATATAGATCACCAATACCACAAGTATATTTTTGTCGGCATCCTTTTGTGGTAAGGGTAAATATGTAACCAAATTGCGGGACTTTTCCCTTACCTGGAAATAGTAAATATATGAGCTTGGGGAATACCTCAAGTTATAATAATACTTGATCTCTTCAAGACTTAGGTTCATCCCACATATTTGGTTAATGGATAATTTACCCATCACGATTCGATAGAAGCTACTATTTGCTTGAGATGGGAGTATTCCATAATAATAAAGTACCCTCACTAGTATTGGGTGAAGGGGAAACGAACCCCCCTTTCGATATGACAACTGTCATAAGAGTTACTCACCAGAGGGAAGATCTATGATAAGCTCTTCCCCTGGGGATATCCTTATGTTGACACTATCAATAATTCCATATTTGTTACGAAATTCCCAAAAGTTATCAGTTACAAATACCTCATACTTTCTACTATGCTTAGACATGGTGAGAAGAAGAAGAAAATTAATAAGATAAAGAAAATTCCTACCCGTGGCAAAAAGTTTAGAGAGAAATTTGAGCAAGAATACCTCTGTAGAAGCTGGAATGGTAAGGTATAAGGCTTCTTTGAGGGCCTTATACCTTTTACCTCATGTCACGTCAATTGATGTCCATCACTTGGGATAAACAAACACCCACTCACGTGCCATCATTAACTTAGAAAGTGACGTTGGGTCGCATGGCCCAAGGGTGGAAGTACGTGCAAAATAATTCCCTAAGCAATGATTTAAATCCCATCACGTGGCCCAAGGAGCAAACGCATGTAAGCTTTAGAACGCATCCCAATAACTATTTTAAAATATGTGGCTAGTAAATTAAATACAAGGTCTGAAGAGTGCGACTGTGTGATATCGATTTAAATTAAATTCGCAAGTTTTCAAGTAACCCTTATTTAATTAGAGTCCCTAAACATGCATCTAAGGTGCTTGTGTCAACCCATAAATAAATAAATCGTGTGACACAAAAATATGCTGAGACACAGATTTCAGGAAAAAACCCCTTTCGGGTAAAACCTTTATTTCACTATGAATATATAAATCGCATCTTACAATTACATAGAGAAATCTGCAATGAATTAACGTGCAGCCAACCCACAAAGACACGCAGTCTTGAACTCAGCAAGAGAATACACGCAGCACCCTCCAAGGACTCACAGCCCAAACAATAAAGGAAGAACCGCAGCTCTCCTCAATGACACGCAGTCATAAAACTTTGTAGAGACTCCCTCAGCAATGACACGCAGCCCTCGGTTGCAAAGATCTCCCCACAAAGGTTGAACAATAGCAAAGCTTAAGTTCTAGGGTTCAAAAAGATTCACAAAAGTAATTGGGATTTTTGTGTGTGAATCAAAAAGATGTTTGGCACATCAAAAAAATGAAGTCTTCTTGTGTTTGAACTCTTAAAAATGTTTTCTCAAAGACTTAAAATATACATCACCGAAATAGGTATATATATAAGAAATATGAGTCGGTGGTAAAAATACTCACGGAACTGTTCGAATTTATCCCAGGCGGATCGGTCCGGCTAGGAAGCGGATCGGTCCGACCTCGGATCGGTTCTTTTTAAAAAAAAGGATTCTTCGGTTCGCAATCGGTCCGTGCTATACTGGAGCAAAGCGGATCGGTCTGGTAGGTAGGCGGATCGGTCCAGGGGCGGATAGATTCTTTTAAAATAGGGGCGGACCGGTCCGATTATCCAGAAAAATTAAAATCCTTTTAAAAGCCTCATTTTGCTTGAAAAAACTTACTTCTTATTTTTATAAAAAACATTTTATGAAAATTTCCCAATACTAAGTATGAACTTTAAGGAACTTAAAAACAAAACTTTACTAAGTTCATTCTCGCCGAGGCTATGATGTTGAAGACACTTTGATATTCGGATCCGTTGATGTAGATGCGATCTTGAATTTCTTCAACGGTGTAACGGCGTACGACATACATATTGACAATGGACAAAAATGTCCTTACAAGGTCGGACTAAACAATGCGTCGGACGATCACCCCAACCTTGGGAGAAATTAAAGGAAGAATGGTCGAAACCATGTCACGTAATGTGTCATGTGGATACCATGTGACATATATTGGAAGACCATGATATTGAGAGACCATAGTATTGGGAGATCATGATTTTGGAAGACCACGCTATAGGAATCTATGACTTATAATTAAGATAAACATAAAGGCACCTGGAGGAGAAGGATACCTAAGCTTATAAATAAGGGAGACCTCGCCTATTATGAGGGTATAGATTGTAACTTAGACATGGCGATATGGACTCTTATCTAATAACCATAACACTCCAATCACTATTGTTCTTCCTGCATAATAAACCAGTCTCCCACCTTTTTCCGTAGATGTAGACATATCTCCTTGTCGAGCCACATACATCTGGTCTTCTTTATTCTTTCACTGCATTCATAATTGTTTGGGGCTAATCTATAAATAATGATTTTATCGTGGGTTAATATCCCCGACATTGAAGATATAATGATTCATCTTAGCTTGATGTTATTATAGTCGATCAATATTTTGTCATATTTAAACAAAGTGTCCCCTCCTTAAATTCTGCAAAACTCTTAATAAAATTTGAATTTTTATCCTCGAGTGTGGATGATAAGCTCACCCACGAAATAAAAGTAACACAACACGATAAGAAATCTAATTTTTTTTATTACCAAACTGGAACACAACTCATTTAAGACACGACAGGACACAAAATCTTGATTTTTTATCGAACACAAAGTAAATAAATAAAGGCCACGTTACATGAAATCTTATTATTTTACCAAACACAAAGACGTCTCAATTAAAACGCGAGACGACGGATAATAACCTGAAATCACAAACATGATCCAAATAAAACACACAACATAACACAATATTATTTACCAAACATAAACACGACTCAACTAAAAAGAGACACGACACGACTCAAAATCTTATTTTTGTAACAAATCTAAACACAGCCCAATTAAAACATGACACAAAATATTTTTTAGACTAACATAAATAGGACCGAAATGAAACATGGTATGACACAACCCAATTAAAATGTGATACAACACGAAACAACAAGAAATCTTATTTTTTTACCTAACGCGAACACGATCGAAATAAAATGTGACACTTCTTGGAATTGTATTTTTTACCCAATATATGGAACTTTATATATTATATAAATATGTATACCAATACATGAAAATTAATGTACAGATATATATTCATAAATATACATAACTGTTTGATTGTATTCTTTATAGAACTATATATATACTTTGTGACATTCATGCATACTTCACGATAAATATATTTTATTTATGATTTTAACTGCCATTTGTTTAAGTATGATTTGATCTTGTATTTGGATAGATACATGATGGATGCACGAGATGTTAGGCCTCATCTTAGAGATGTCGTGCCAGATCCAAAGCATCTTGAACTAAGTATGGATTGGTTGGAGGTTAAGCCTGATTCAGAACTTAATAGAAAAGGCAAAAGGGAAACACAATTAACATATTTAGCTAAAATAAATAGTAATGAGGAGCGGATAAAAATCATTTATAATGACTGATGCAACCAAAAGGTAGGGACAAAAAGTCTCTAGCAAGTTTTTAAGGTAGGTTTGTTGTTGTCGATCTCTTTACCATGATTGTTTATTATTTAGACTCAAAAAATACTCAACCCACTGAACAAAAAAGTTGTATATCAGTACATGAGTAACTTCTGATGGATAATTTCTTTTACATTAATTGTCATTACAAATATGTGTTCACAATTAATGATAATATTTTTTTAAAGTAGGCTGAACACATTTTCCATCGATGGAAAAAGGTACACACAAACCTGTAATTGTGTTAAGGTAAATAAGCAGTTTAAAATTGATTTGTCATTTTAATTATTTTTAAAACAACTACTAAGTACCTTTACAGTACATATCTGAATCCAGTGTCTAATGCAAAGAAAAAAGTGTATTGCGTGTGGATATTTTGTGATGATGTCTATGAAATATTTGATGGAGGATCCTTCCAATTATATTAAAATAAAGGTAATTATATTTTATGTTATTTTAGTCATATTGATCTTTAAAATCCTTAAAGGTCTTATTTTTTTAGTTATTTGAATTTATTAGATAGGGATGTTTAGCAACGAAGAGATGTAAGCAATTGATGCATAAATGAAGTTAAAATCGATTTCACTGAGATCAATTATGACTATATTAGGTAACTACTTAACCTTAATAATAAATATAATTTTTTTGGAACTCGCTCATTGATTTTTTATATTTAGACTTTGCTTAGCCGGGCGAGCCAGTGATTTGAAACTGCAGTATGTCATAATTTTATACTTGGACATGAGTTTGATGATTGCAATTTGAATTAGTCATTTGCATTTTTAAGTTATCCTATATATTTTTGATGAACTGAATAGGTTGGTTTCACATAAAAACGAAGGAGACTCTACCTATTTTTTTTAAACGTATAGAGTTAGGATATTTACTTTGTTGGGACGTGTGAGTTGATTTATTTATTTTTATTATTTTTAACAGCCTCTTTCGATATTAAATTTGTTGTTCGTATATATATATATATATATACATGTGCATGCTTGGTCATGCGTGGAGTGACTCGAAATTATTGCTTTTTGAAATTTTATACTTAGACATGCATCCGACGATTGAAATTGAAATTGAAATTATTGATTTTTTTTTAAGTGTATGTTCTCGATAAACGAAATAGTGTGGTTTCATGTAATAACAAAGGAGATATTGTTGAAATTTTCTAAAACGTAAAGAGTTGCGACATTTATTGTGTTGGGTTGTGCGAGACGATGTTCTTTTTACCAACTTCACTTTATGTTTTCTTTATTTTTGTATATGTTATGATGATGATGGAGTGGTTCACATATTATTATTATTATTATTGAGCTGAGTTGACTTATTTTATATATTATCAATTGATTAATTATTAATTTTTTTAAATGATGTTGACTTGGATTGTCGACATGGGTGGTCATCAAGAAGTGAATTTCTTGAATGCAGTTCATTTGGATCGTTGAGTGGAGTTGTTTGTATATAGTACACTTATTTTGGGGCGAATTATGTTAAATAGTTCACGTTTTCGTTTGACATTATGAATCAGTAATTATTATTTGTGGATATTATTAATGGTTATCATGGTATGAATATTACACATTGGTAGTTTCAAATTAGTATATCTTTTGGTTGTGGGATTTTAAGTTGAATTAATGGTGGTTAAAATAAAAACTTTGGCATTAAATTATTGTATTTATTTGTCTTATGGTTGCAGTTGATTAGTGGATGAAAAACATATCTCTATTGTATAATTGGAGATTGGTTTAATGAAAATCCAATTTATGTATATAAAAAATAAGGCTTTTTATGTCGGTTTTTAAAAGAAAGGCAGAATCAAGAGTCGACTTAAAAATTTATGATAAAAATATGACCTTTTATCACATTTTACCTTGCTAAGCTCAGATTAATATGACATGGCTACACTATATTTTATTGATGTTTACATAAAATGTGATAAAAACGACTTTTCTTTTATCACAATTTTACAAACATTTATGTCACCCTTATTTATCACAGTTTCTCAAAATTTTAAAACCATGATAAGAGGCTTTTTATCCCAATTTTTAACCATGATAAATAGCCTTTATTCTTCCAGTCACCATTTAAAGATTTCTGGAACATTCAGAACATCAAGCACCATTATAGTTCGGTGGCCCACCCTGTGACACCCCGACTAATTAAATACCGGGTAGCTACTCCTTTATTAAATTAATTCAAAATGCCAAGTTGGTCCAGTTAATAGCATCACTGTCGAAAACATTTTAATGATTACTAACCACCTAGTATTTAAAAAGTAAGTTGCCAAATTTTAGTTTAAGTCTAATTAACATGCAACAAGTGTAATGAAGAATAATAACGCCATTCACCATAACGAAATAAATAGAATAACCATCACATAATGTAAATAAAGTCTGGAGGAAAAAATCCTCACTACAAATCCCACAACTGAAATAACTAAACTGAATACTGAATCAATACATGACAAAGTCTGAAAACTGAAATGGAAAGATGTCTCTAAAAGAAATGGGCAACATGCCCTACAACTGATAAATACTGAATCAGGAATCCAAACGGTAGAAGCGTCTAAAAGCAATTCCCTGTAGCTTCCACAAACAGCTACAGCTCGTCACCTGAATGAGTATCCTATGCTTGGTGTCCTTGTGGCTGGGCACCTAAAATGGTTTTACAAGAAAAATAGATTTGAAAGCAAACGGGTCAGAGCCCGAATGTGGAGATATTTTAAAAACCTGCAAGTGCTTTAAAAACATTTAAAAAAATAAATGCAAAGTACATGTTAGGACGTGCACTCTCATGATATTCTCACCTCTCGTCTAACTGTGCACTCCTAACGTAAGTACCCATCTACAACGACATAAACCACTAGCTAAGTGACATCATATCTAGCTAGACTGTCATAGGTCCTACCCTTATCACTCGGTTCCATTAACATTATAACGATCTCAGTTAAATAGGTGCTTAACCTAAATTCAGGTTCTTATACAAAAGTAATACAACTCGTTATAGATTAGCCTTCTATGTTATTCCATAGTTACACACAATACCATAAGAAAGTTCCCAGTTTATTAAGCGTGTATTTTCCACAACATAAATATACAATATAAGCACCCCGAGACTAAGCTGCGGTGCACACATACTCTGCTATCCATCCCGGTACATCACGTACATAAGGATCACATATTCCGAATCTCTCAGGAATAGTTCAGATAACACAAATCACAAATAATGGAGGCGAACACAGTCACATCACATGGGTCACGTACATACCTACGCTCCCACGATAAGCGGACTTATTAACATCCCAATAAGTCTTTCTCTGACCTATGTTCATCGAGGTAACCAGTCTAAATCCGGGCAACACAAGGATTAGAAGGCCCTAAGCGAACGCAAATCTCCCGTGATAGCAAGTATGGTAGGTATGTCATAAACACAAATCATATACCAATACTAAGTAAGCACACATCTTAGTAATCCCGTAGTTTAGTTGTAGTACTTATCACATTCTCGTACCAACGTAATATATATACAAGTTATATAATCCCTGACCATATTTATACGCGCCATAGATTATTCTCACGACATGGTAAACACTCACGTCTCAACTCAAATGTATATTTGATTTGATCCACACTTATGTAATTTACTCCTCATTATAACCTAATTGCCCCAAGTATACTAATACATCATCAAAGAAATGTTATCTCTATCCTCGAACAAGTTTACGGGACTCCCAAAATCAAAACAGGCCGAAAAGGCCTAAACTGCCAGCTCGTTAGAAGTCTCGTTCGAACGAGGCTGTTCGAACGAGATTCCAGTTCGTTCGAACGAACTGTACCTTCTAACGAGATCTCGTTCGAACGAAGTTCCCTTTCGTTAGAAGCGACTGGTCAACTCGTTAGAAGCTCGTTCGAACGAGCTCGTTCGAACGACCTGGGAAGGTCTTCTAACGAGGGACCAGTTTCGGCCCAGATTTTTCCCAATCTCGTTTTTCACCATTTCTACTCCTCAAATATCCTCTAAAATTAGTCCCAACGATTGTTTTAAGGTCTCTAATAAATCCTAAATATCCTATAGTCACATCCTAACACGTTTTAAAGGATTAATTCATCCTAACATCAATCAATTTACAAATTTCTACACTTTTCCCCCAATTATTCAAGAACATAAACCCTAGAATTTGTAATCATCAATTAGTCCATTCTAGATCCGTTTTCATTACATCCAACATATATTAATAACAGAATAATCATCTCTATATGATTCTACATGCAATTTGTCCTCAATATTCAAGTTCTAAGTCCAAACAACATGGGTTTTCATTTATCTTCCAAGAACAATTGTAAATCTTCAAATTATCTAACATGGAGGAAACATTCTCTGAATTAAAAGAAATTAAATCACTTGCCTCGATTGTCTCTGAATTTGGTGTTGATTTTGTAAAGATTTTCTGCAGGATTCCCTCTCTCTCTCTTTCTCCAAGCTTCTTCTCCAATGGCTATGGTGGCTAGGGTTTTCTTATGGAAAGTAATAGAAACCTAATTCTAATAACCTACGTAACCTATTGGGTTAACATGGGTTGGTTAGTGGCTTAGTGGGTCAAACCCACATCAGATTTACTTCTCTAATTTTCGTCATTTTTAATTCCTAAAAATACGAAATTACCAAAATACCCTTTATATTGCCGGTATGGCCTAAAAATACCCCGGGACCCAAACTACACCCCCGGCTAGTGTTTTCTGACTATTTCGACCCTTCCGGACGCGTTGGCGCACTCAAAACGACCATACGGTTAATAGAATTTAAATTCACTTTTATAATCAAAATAATTATATCCTGATGCGACTGTCACACGCGTCCCAATAAAATGACCAAATTGTCGTATATCAATCTCACGACAAATTTCATAGTTCAATATTCATATAACACCATATATACTCAATATAGTCAAATACCAACTCACATATCGCTAGTATTTTATCCGGATTAATTTCCAATTAATTCACATTTAATTAATTAATCCCAAAAATAAATATAGCCAAAAGTACGGGGTATTACATCTAAATCAATGGGCAGGCCGAGGCCTCCAACAAGGTGGTGCTCAACAAAATAAAGAAAAGGCTAGAGAAAGAAAAAGGATTTTGGGTGGTTGAGTTTCCTTATGTCGATTGGGCATATCGAACAATGCCCAGGACGTCAACTAGGGAAACTCTCTTCTCCTTGGCTTATAGAATGAAAGTCGTAATTTCACTAAAAGCGGGATTGATAACTATGAGGACGACCGTTGTCATTTAAAGCCTAAACGAAGAAATCCTAATGATCGAGCTCACCCTGGCCGAGGGAAGAAGACTACAAGACTTGATCAAACTGCATTCATATTAACAACAGTTGGTCAAGCAAAATAATAAAAGCACCAATCCAAGGAAGTTCCGGGTTGGAGACTATGTGCTAAGAAAGGTTATCAGAAAAGTGAGGAAGCCATCATATGGAAAATTGGGTCCAAATTGGGAAGGACCATTAAAAGTCATCATTAATGACCTCCAAGGAGCCTACCATCTAGAAATAATAAGGGACGAGGAGATACCTAGGGCTTTGAATGCAGCCAACCTCAGGAGATTTTCTTTATGAAATTTTAAACTTTGCGCAAATTTTAATTTTTGTCATTCCAACTTCTTGGATTATTTAAGCTCAATTAATATAATTAGCTCTTTTATTCTTCCAAATGGAAGGCTGAAATTGTTAATCATGAACTTTCATTATGGTGCGACCATCATCATTGCAGATTTGTTCAAATGTGTTCATTCAAGTTCAGATCGACCATTTAATTCCTGAAAGAGATTACTCTTAGTCATATCTTAAGGATTACATGTTCTCATCACTAATAAACATGAAAACATCAAAAATTTTCCAAGTAAGAAAAACACCTACGGAGATCCATAGGCACTAAGTGTCCCGACTTTGGTTGACTAAAATCCTGAATGGGTGAATGGCCCTGTGACCATATGCATTTTTATCATAGTTTATCCTATACCTAAGGTAGTATGACAACATTATCCTAAAAGGTAGTGTAGACAATAAAAACATGCTCGACATATAAAATGGGAAAATACAAGTCCAGAAATGAACAAATTAATTTCATTCATATTTATTTAATTACAAGTGTCCAAATCAACAAGTTATAAAAACTAAAGTAAAGAAAATATGACTATAGTTATTTAATTTTCAGCAATCAAGCTCAACAGTCATCATACCACGATAACTATCATCTAGATGAGGAAAGAATTCGTCATCACTATTATAATCAAGGATATAGTCCATGATAAGTTAAATTAGAATGGCATCTACAGGGATACATGATTCCTAACTTATAAGAGGGGGAATCCAAACACACCAGCAATCAACCCCATACTAATACCAGAATTGGGAATCATGGGGAACTCTTATAATGGACAGAGCATTAAAACACCCATATTTATAAGCGATCTTCTTGGCTTCATCCAAGTGAGGTAGGGCACACATACAAACCCCATCATAGCCTTCCAACCAAAATTATGCAAGGTCCATGTAAAACGAATATCTCACTCTCATCATTTTTTATTACAGACTCTAATTGATCACTTAGTCTTCATTGAAAGGCTGCTCGACTCTGTCATTATTTTTCCTCAAAAAATATTATCATCCTGGAGTAGACGAGCGATGTCTACAACATCTTTGATCTTTATTCGAAGAGAAATCTCTAAACAGGTTTACTATCCATAAGCATTTCTCGTCTTTTGATGTATTTGATGAACAGATAAAAATACCTCTCGAGCTCATCCAGAAGCATCCCGACAAAGAATGAGGTCTAAAATTTCATTCTCTTGGGCTATTGTAACTAATGTCAAGTTGTTATTAGATTATAAAGATAAAAAAGGAAATTCAGAAACTGGAAAATTAAGCAAGTATACACAAACGATATGAAGTTATCGAATAAGGCACAAATAAATCCAAAATAATGAATATTTTCGTTAAAGTGCAGAAGTTAGACAAGCCCTTGTAAAACAAATGGCCAAAAGAGAAAAAAAAAGTACAAAAAGTTCTAAGCTAATCTAACTAGATTGGCCTTTTATATTGTTAGACGCGCCTGATCGGTCATATAATTGCTTTGGTCTATGGCCTTCTTTGCTTAATCGAAGATTTCCTTATCTTGGACAACACCAGCAGATTCTCCCTCGTCTTTGTCTAGGTTTAGGGGAGAACCTAGATTATGCTCACTAAAGACCTCGAACTCGTAGGAGGATCCTGTCTTAACCAAGGCTCCATCCCAACCTTTTATAAATAAAGACTTGTAAATATAGTCCAATTGTTTCTTGTCCTACGTGAAAACATTATCCCACCCATGGGCATAGGACTTGTCCTTATCCCCTAAGGCCTTAGACAATATATGATCAACTCTCTAGTAACCTTCTCCAACTGCTCAACCTTGGAGTTCAGCTTGATGAGCTACAACTCCTTGGCCTTTCTCTCAACCTCCTACGCCTTCTTGACAACCTTTAGAGCATTATGGGACTCACCTAGAGTGTAGTCTAGGTTAGCATTGGCCTTATCTTGGTCGACCCTTTGATTTAAAATGTCAATAAAGTCCAGCAGAAAAATGCAAGATAAAACTCGATTAAATAAAGTTAGCATATCAAAGAAGAGAAGCTTCTCAGGTGGCCTGAGAAGTTGAAGTCTCCACCCCAAAAAAGGGACCAGGCAAAATGGTGCGGGTTCCATAGAGATCATGGCCATAAAACCAACAATTTTTTCTTCCTAAAGAACGAAATTGAAAGGCTCGTGAGGCAAGGAATGCTGCAGCAATTCCTGAAGGAGGCATAAGGGGATGCAACCCTCATCTTATAGGCCACATTCTTAACTTTTGCCTTAGTTTCTATTTCCTGTTAAATATCTAAAGTGTAGCTTTTACACGTGCTTTTGTATTTCCCTTGCAAGAATTATATATATATATATATATATGCATGTGTGTGTGTGTGAATGACAGTTTTAGTTGTATATCAACTCTCTATCTCCTCATTTATAACCTTGTGAAAAATCTATGTCTCTGTTTTATCAGATTTTAAGAGGATACTTAATGACCTATTATCTCAGAAGATTCTTCTATTACGAGAGAAGGGGTCTGTTGAGGAGAAAGGGCGATAGCGATAACTGTCCCATAACATCCCTCGTAATGCGGAAGCATTTGAGGGTCCGAGATGATTCAATTAGCCACGGGGGCTTATAATGCCCGTTCTCATCTTTCATGATGCTTCAATTAGCCATAGGGGATTATAATTCCCATTATCAACTTTCAGGATACTTCACTTAGCCTCAGGAGCTTACAATACCCATTCTTATCCTTTGGGATGCGTCATTTAGCCATGGGGACTAATAATACCTAGATAGAGATGGCTTGATATATATCTGATTATAGCCGTGGGTGGATTGATAACGAACCCAGCTAGGGAGCCTTGATAATGCTCCAAGAAAAAAGAATAGGCAGAAGGATAAAGACCGTGTCACAAAGACAGATGTCTGCGGCAATGGAAGATAATTCCCAATTATCCACCTATCCTACCTTTATGTGGCAACATTCCTCACCAAAGGGCTAAGGACTTAATCGTTCATTCCAGCATTTCTTCAGCAAAGATTTCAATTGAACATGATAAGCTTATGGTCGCAGCTTCTTTGGGCCATAGCCTTTTACAGTTCCTCATTCTACTATAAAAGCAATAAATCAAAGGTCGCTGCAAAGAAAATATTGTTACAGCCTATAATGAGCTACAGCAAAGATCCATAGTGCAAACAAATTCAATCCAACATCAAGGACAAAGAGAAGCTGAGGTAAATGAAAAAGTGAAGCCAAGGACTTAAATGGCCGTGGCAAAGGAAGTTATTCTTCTCAATTCACATAACATTCCTACAACAGAAATTCTAGTTCTAGTTCAAATTGAGCAAGTTTACAGGCCTCAACCTTTTAAAGCCGCAGATAGTTTTCAGTAAGGTGCCATACAGCTGCAGCCTAACATTAGGGCAAGCTTTAAGTTTAATTATAAAGAAGTGCACAATCAATATTTAAGTGTAGAAAGCAGTGCAAATAAAGAGGCTGCATCCCCATAAAGGTTGTTGCAACCAATTTGAGATTCTATAGACATCATTAATCAAAGTCCGCATCATGATAAAAAAAACTTATAGGCATATAAAATGGGGAGCATGGAAATTGATCAAGAAGATCAAAATGGCCACAGCCTCACAAATATAGCCACATCCACTGTATAATTACAAGAAAGTTAAATATTCAGTATTGCATAGGGTGTAAGGAAGATTACATAAATGTTCAAAATTATAAGATTCAGTCAATATGGCCGCAACCCAAAAAAGATCACAAGAAAATTATTAACTATGAGGTTGCATCGTCTTTATCTTCGTCTTCAGCTCCATCATCTACTGCGGTCTTAATTCCTTCATAATTTATCGCATCTTCCTCCTCATGTTGCTTCTTAGCGCTCTCCTCTGTCGCAGCATTCAGCTCTGCCACGCACTCAGCATGCTCAGCATCACTTAGCTTTCATGACATGATTTGCTCTCTTGATTCAGGGAATATTCTCATCACCCTGTGCCTAAGTTCTAAGAAGCCGCGGAGGTAGGCTTTGTGATTGGTAAAGAAGAAGTCCCTGGAGGTCTTATAGGTAGCCATAGCATCATCTACAACCTTTTTTAAAGCTGCGGCATTATCCTCGTCCTTTTGCTTGAGGGCTACAGCACATTCATTATCCTTTTGTTTGAGGCCAGTAACGTGTCGTTGCTCCAGACCCTCATACTTATGTTGAAGAATATGAAGCATTTGTTCAAAGTATGAGGCTTTCCTAGTAGCCTATGCAGCCTTGGCCTCAGCAACCTTAATAGATTCGGCAGCATTGGTTAAATTTTGCTTATCCTCATCTTTTCCCTTAGTAGCGGCCTCCAAATCCATTTCCGTCAATTGAAGTGTCACGGCCGAGGATTGTTTTCCAGCTTCAAAGGAAGAGGTGCTGGCAGCCTTCAAGTGAATCTTATGAACAGACTCTGCGGCTCTATGGAGTTTGAAAAGGCCTTCATATTTTTCCCTTTGGGACATAACCACCTCCGCAGCCTGAAGTTTAAAATTTTATTTAGTATAATTAAACAATGTAATTCAGCAGAAAATAAACAATGGAATGAACATTACCCATAACCAACTATGGAGGGCATATTCCTCTAAATCTCAATGGCCCTCTTCCACCAGACGGTCGAGATCAATAGCGTCCATAACCCTTCTCATTTTGGAGACCACCCTAGCAGTTGTATCCCTTGAGGATTTAGGATCAGGCTACCTTAACTGAGGCCGCAAACGATCACTCTTGCCCTATTTTGGGGATTTGGTAAGTTGGTGTGAATTTCCATAATATTACGCAGAGGGGGAGAAGGAGAGACAGAAGGAGAAACATGTTTGGGGTTGTGCCCACCGTGGAAGTCCCCATCAGAAGCCATTAGGCCTAACGTGATCAACTGCGGAGCTATGCCATCGTCAACTCCGTCATGCTTATCCTGGGTCATGGCATCACTAGCATTGGTTGCATCATTCTTAGTTAGAGGGTTCTCTTCATCCCTAGTAGCAGTGGGTTCAACCGGAGGATCTGTCCCCTTAAGCGCTCTATTTCTCTTCTCCCCTTTCTTCTTGGGGGCTTAATTGAGGGTTGTCGCATCTTCATCTATTTTAGCCAATTGGCCAGCCAGAAGTTCTTGGTTAATCTCCTCTACTATAAAAAAATAGGCTAAGTTAAAAACAAAAGTCGTAGATAAATACTTATCAAAATAAGGGGTTGGGAATTACCTTCCGTAGTCATTTTCTTTGGGCACAGGCAGGCCACCTATGTTGGAAGGATGCCCCCATATCAGTGACAGCCTATATGTTTTCTCTCTCTCAAATTGTTCTGGATGAATATCCCAACTTTCCCCAGAGACAAAGAAGAATTTGCCTTTCCAGTTTTTAACACTGGAAGGCCTCTCAATATACAAAACTAATTTGTTGTTCCATAGAGTAAAATAGTGATGACACAAAAAGTCCACATAGTTCTCCTTTGGACTATAAAAGTGGAAGAACTCCGCGGGAGTAATGCCTCTCCCAAATTTCTTCCTCCAAAGCACTAAGGCGATGATAATGTCCCTCCATCCATTTGGATCTAATTGGGTTGGGGCCAAGTGCATAGTATCGAATATTCTCCTAACTGGGCTAGGAATTGGTAGCTGCAGCCCTAGGAGGAAAGCATGTAAAGGAAAGCATATACCCTCATTGGGGACTGTAGAACATGATCTTTTCTCCATAGAAGGAAGTATGCAAATGATAGACTGAGAAAATTCAGAGGTCGCGACAACCTGCGAAATCCACTCCTCATCCATTATGAAGCGATGGTTTAATGTCGTAGGAGCCTTCTCTGTTCTGTTAGAGGGTCCAGTCGTGATATTTTTGGTCTCTAACGACAGTCACGGACCCAGAAGCCGCTGCAGCCACATTTTCAACTGGAGGATTATTACTGGAGTTAGTATCCTCCTCCATAATGTCGGCAGCCTCACTAGTATCCCTACAATTTAAGGAGTTTATTGAGTCACAATCGATGGTGATGCAGTTATTTTTTAAACAAGGCCCAATAGACTTCAAAGGCTTCACAGAAGGAATTTCAGGAGTAGGAATGCCAAAATAAAACCTTCAAAAGTCGTCTAAAAATCTGAGGGGTTCCAACTCATAGGGGTGCAGTAATACCTGAAAAGCAAAAGGGCTCCGCATTTAGGTGCCGCAACCACTATGGTTAGAGAATCCTCTTAGAGAATGCGGTAAATGGAAGAAATAAAATAAAAAGCGTGCAGAAAAATACAAGTCAAAGTTACGGCCATTTAACCCAAATGGGTTAAGGGGAAGTTCTTACACAAGTAAAGGCTCCAGTCGATCTAGCAAGCTGTAACACAAGAAAATCTAAGGCCACAGCCAATCAATGTAAACTAAAGACCATGGGAAATAGGTGCTTTGAATTTACAAGGATTGAAGTAATTTCGCAGTTATAAGCAAAAAAGCAATTAACGTTTAACTCAATGCTGCAAAAACTTATTCTAAGACTACAGCCAAAGGGAACCTTGAAGCTACAGCCAATGGGATTCTGATCAATTATAAACGTATGGTCGCAGAATTCAAGTACAGATTCATTATCCGACCACAGATGAAAACAAAAATAGGTAATTTGGATAAAAGACGTGTTCTCAAAGATTGAAAACCCAAGACTCTAGGGTTTTGGCCAAGAACATCAAGAACATATTCTTCGTGTTCTTAGTTAAAAACAAAATTTAAAAGAGGTTCAAGGTGTGGATTAAACCCAAAAAATTAACCAAATCCAATTTAATCACCGAAGCTACCCAAAAATCCAACAATTTAACTTCATCAACCCTAAAAATCTAGAAACAGTACCAAACAGAGATCAAGGATTACAACAAGGATTTTCGTAAAATTAAAACCTATGTGTTTTAGGGATAATGTGAAAAGGCTACAATACTATGAAAAGATTCCACATCAATCAAACCCCTAGTTTCTACAACAAGTTCATAAATCAAAATCAAGCAAGATGGATTCACAGTAGAATTTATCCAAGAAGACTCATACAGGCAAATTGTGCATATTTGAACCCAACAAACATGGATTAAAATGACCGAATTGAAGAAAAATGAAAGGTTAGTTCAAGGGTTACCTGGAATTCAATAAAGGGTGATCGGTCAGCCTCAAACCAACGTCCACTGCCTTGAGCCACCACACGAAACTCGCCAAAAAAACTCAAAGATGAAACTGACAGAGTATTTCTCTCGATGTGATATCAAGATTTAGAAAAAGTAATGAAGTCCACGGCTGAATAACATTTATATAAGAAGGCATGGGAAGGTGAAGTGTCACCTTACAGCTTTCGAAGAAATATTTGGATATAAACGGACATTGAATTCAGTCACAGCCCCATCTTGCTGCCTCTTGGCACTATGGCTTGGGGCTTATTCATATGCCCAATAGAGAGACTATAGCCGCGAAACATTAACAACAGGCTACTGTCTAAGAACAGAAAGGTTGCGGCCCCGTTTTTATTTACTAGGCCTTATCCCAAAGGAGGCCTTGGCCAGAGTTAGCTGCTGCCTAGGCACAGGCAGACTGCGGTACCCACTCAGACACTCGTCGCTACTTGAGTTCACACAGACTGCGGCACCTATTACAGCGTTGGATGCTTGACAGCTGCCCATCTTCTAAAAGGAGTTCAGGCTCATCTCACTTATCCACATGTCACGTGTTCTGAGCACGTGATATACCTTCTTTACCTCTATAAATAGAAGTATTCACCTCACTATTAGGGGGATTCGATCTTGGCGAGGCCTTGCAAAACTCTCAGCACACTCTCTCTCTCTCTAGAGAACCACACACTTGGGGCTTTACCCCAGCCGCAACTGTAGCCAAAGCTACTCAAGTTGTCCAAGGATACCACTTCAGATATATACATATACTCTTATCTCTTTTCTCTCTTGTAGTTCCCTGTGATCCCATGTCGCACCAAATTTAATAATTAATTAAATAAATGACTTTTGGTCTTCTAATGGCTTATTTAATAAAAGTGTTGTATTAAAATTATAAATCACGAAGTTGTATATTGGTGAGTGTTATGCCATAAATACGGGACACCTCACGAATTAGTCAGAAGATAACATGTGGACCCACTCACTAAAGCTTAAGAGGTCGGCCCACTTATGAATCTATTCGGTCCCCAGTTATGAGGTCAGACAGAGAAATCCAATAGTCCATTTGATACCATCAGTTCATAGTTGACTAACACTGTTAGTTCACTCTGTTAATGCAAGTACGTACTATGTGATTTGATGACATCATCAATAATTACAATACCTGTGTATGTGGGAGATATACAAATATCCTCCCCCATGTGCATGTAACAAACTCATAATCATCCCCTCACCTTTATGTAAAGCGTGCATATGCCTCGCTTATAAAGGCATGACACGTATCCCTCTCCAGTCTCTCTACTCTAACACCCTATAAATAGTACACCACATTCTCATGGGTAGGGATATGAGATATGTTTTCCTATTATTATGATGCCAAATTATAGAGAGAACTTGTGAGCTTATATGTATTCATCAATAGCGATTGCCCAATAATCTAATCTCAACTGCACTGCACAGTGGATTAACCTATTTATGGTCGAAACACTTACATCCTGGTGTCGTTCTCTTTCTCTCCTCGTTTACTGTTTTCTTTAAATTAGCATCTCGGTGATTATTATATATTATCTTTTATTTGTTTATAATTAGTGCAATTAAGCTAAGATAAAATATGTACTAGTTTTAGACGATAACAGATTGGTGTCATCTATAAGAATCAATTGGCCATCTGTCGTTTTTAACCATTATTATTTGCTAAACTTATAGGATACCTAGTTTATGTAAACTCATGGATTGTAATCCAATTATGTTTGGTTTCATAGGGTTATATTGCTTTGATTAGTAATTTATGTCCGATTCTCTTAAATTCCTCAAATTTTAATTCTTATTTGCATTTTTCTACTTTAATTTGCAGTTTTCTACAAATTTTCTGCGTTTCCATTGCCATTATTGCCATACTCGGTTTTCCTATTATAGACTCTATTTTTATTCAATTTTCTATAACCACGGAGGAAAATCTAGAAAGTATTAAAACAGCAGAGGGGGTGCCACCCTAAACACCAGTCGGTACGAGAGATCTATAAAGGATCTTGCAAAGCCTAGAT
This sequence comes from Sambucus nigra, assembly GCA_949130495.1. Lineage (NCBI taxonomy): Eukaryota > Viridiplantae > Streptophyta > Magnoliopsida > Dipsacales > Adoxaceae > Sambucus > Sambucus nigra. Next base: position 125,303,783 of record OX422218.1, read on the forward strand.
AGAAGCCAAGAGGCTATGCAAGAGAACATGAGGTCGTTGGCGCAAATTATTTTGGTCAGATAGCAAAGGCCGAAAATCACCCCTGTTATTGGGGAAAATACTGATAGGACATAGGATATGCCTCCCCCAACTCCATGTAGAGATAAGAGGTTGTCTCACCATGACCAAGCTATGGAAAATCCCAAGAAGTTGGATTTAGCCGAGATAAAAGGAGAAGATTTGAATTCACTTTTGAAGGGTTCAGGTCTATGTTTAATGATGAAAGGAGCGGGTCCAAGTATAAAGGGTCTGTCCAAGAATAAAGCTTCACAACTGAATGTATCAATGCCTTTGAAAGACTCATATATGGTTCCTTGACCGTTTGGAATAAATTTCTACGTGAGAATAGTCGCAAAATAATATAACGAAGCGTAGGTAAGAGTTAAGAAGGAATGGAAATAGACATGAAAGTTGCTCAGCTCGTTCTAAACATAGCGGAATGGGTTCGATTAGATCCAAGCACATGACAAAGAGACCTAGAGTCATAGTAAAGCCAATAAGATTAAAGATGAGTAGGACGAGTAACCGTGGAAGGGGTCCATCCAACATCTTAAAGATCAACTAGGTGATTTCATCAAGACCAAAAATCCTTTTAAGATAAGGTATGTGCAAGGGTCGCCATTTCGAGAGTTAATTATTTGTTACCCCATGCCTATAAAATTCAATCCACCGAGCACCACTCCTAAGTATGATGGGAAATATGATCCCTTGTTGTATATGGAACAATATCAATTTACTTCTGATATCTATTCAATTTCGGATGATATGCATTACCGAGACTTTTCCACTACATTGACCAAATCGACTCAGATCTAGTAGAACGGAATGCCAAAAGGGAAAATCACAAACTTCAAGCAACTAGAGAATTTATTTATTAGTATCTTCTGCTTTGGTACTAAACTAGGCAAACATGTAGCTCACTTGTTAAGGGTGGATAAAATGACAAGGGAATATATTACCCGATTTAATACAAATAAATGGAGGTCAGTTACAACCGTTAGAAGATTTCCATCACGATAATAATGAGTGGATTACTACTAGGAAAACTTTATTGGGGTCTTACAAAGGAACCGTTGAGCATAATGGGCAATCTCTTGGATAAGATAGGAAAGATCGTGAATGCAGAAGAGTCATGATAGTGAAAGAATCCAGTCATGGTAAATCTGACACGAAAAAGAGTTCAGAAAAGAAATACAAATCAAAGAAGTCTAAGAAATTTGATAAGCATGAGAAATTTGATGAATATACCCCGCTCATAATGGGCGTTCACCACATCCTTAACAAGATCCAAGGAAGTAGTGACCCCAAGTGGATCGAGAAATTTTAAAGCCCCTGCAAGTAGATGAGACAAGAGTAAATATTGTTAATTTCTTAAAGATCATAGTCATGACACCAATAGTTGTTTACCTCTGAAAAATGAGGTTGAGACTCTGATTCGAAAGTGTAAGGTGTAAAAATTCATTGATAAGTCGATCCAAGCAGATAAGTTCAAAGACGACCAATATCCTAGGGGACGATCTGAGTCTCCTTGAAAAGGTAAAGACGAGAAGAAGCGTGATCGAGAGTCGGATAATCAAGACGATCTTGATCGCCCAAACAAGCCACAAAATCCAGTGAATAATTTTGGGATGGTCTTTTTGCGATGCCACTTCATTGCAGGAGGTGATGCTAGTGGTGGTGATGAACCAGTAGAAATATAAGCATACTTGATTGAGGCCAAGGACTGTTCTCATATCAGGAATATGAATTTGGCTGAATTCTCTGAGGCACGACCTCACAAGGTGAACATAGATCGATTGGTTATTATTTTTTATAAATGATATGTCTCGGCTATTCTACCTCCACGACAACCCTCTTTATTGCACCATGATGGTCCACGAGAGGTTATTTCCTTGAATTTTGGTTGATAATGGTAGCTCAGTAGATATTTTATTTTAGGACTGCTTCAAGAAGCTAAGACTAGCAGATCAGAAGCTGCAAGAATATCACCGTCTGCTAATTGGTTTTAGGGGGAGAAGGTGTACCCCCTTGACATGATTAAGCTCGACGTCATCATTGAAACTTAGCCGATCTACCGAACTGAGAAAATATGCTTCTTTATATTGGAAAATAATGTGCTCTTAGCTTACAACATCATCTTTATAAGGGTTGGTTTGGAGAAGTTTGAAGGAGTATCCTCCACTTTGCATCAATCTATGAAATTCCCCACAAGCTATGGTGTGGGAGTTATGAAAGAAAACCAAGTTGAAGCCCGTGAGTGTTATTATACGTTATTTGAGCAAGAGGAACTAAAGAAACTAATATAAACTTATCAGATTGAGACATTAGATCCTCCAAATAAAGATAAAGTAGTCACTAATGAAATTATCAAGAAAGTGGAGCCAGTTATTCTTAACGACAAACATCCATAAAAGACAGCCCAGCTCCAGTCGTCTTTAGATCTAGCTCTCAAGAAAGAACTTGAAGATTTCTTGAGGATCAAAAATGATGTTTTTATTCGGAGCCACGAGGACATGCCTAGGATTGACCTAGACATCCTCTCACATAAGCTTAGTATTATTAAAGACGCCAAGTCGATTAAACAGAAATGAAGTGTATTCTTGGATGAGAAGAATGTGGAAATTCAAGAGGAGGTTGAGAAACCAAAAAGGGCCAATTTCATCGAAGATGTCAAGTACCTGAAATGTCTCTCTAATGTGGTGATGGTTTTAAATAATTAGAACAAGTGGACAATGTTTCATGACTTCACGAATCTAAACAAGGTTTGTTCGAAAGACCACTATCCTTTACCCCGAATTGACCAGTTGGTCGATGCCACCGCTAGGCACCAAGTTTCATGGATGTTTATTCTGGGTATAACCAAATCAGAATAATGCCAGAGGACAGCGAAAAAACTTATTTTATTACTAGTCGAGGCACTTTCTATTATAATGTAATGCCTTTGGGGCTTAAGAATATAGGGGCAATGTATCAAAGGCTGGTAAATAACGTGTTTAAATATCACATCAGGAAAATTAGGGATGTATATGTAGATGATATACTGACGAATAGCAAGAAGGATACTGATTACATCATAACCTCGGCCATAATTTTTATCATCTAGAAAAGTACAAGATGAAACTAAACCCAAAAACGTACATGTTCAATGCAAGGGCGGACAAGTTTCTCGAATTTATTATCAACCAGAGGAACGTATAGGTTTATTTCCTAAGCAATCAATCGATGTTTACCATTCTTTAAGGTGCTCATAAAAGCCTTTGAATGGAATGTTGGATGTGATAACGCCTTCCTGGAGATGAAGAAATATTTAGGATATGCTTTTTTATTATCCAGGCCAATCCTTGGTGAAAAGATTTACCTTTTATCTCACGGTGTCTGAGTCAGTCGTGAGCTAGACTTTGGTATGACTGAGAACAATGTCCAAAAATTGGTATATTACATTAGCAAGGTGTATAAAGGATTTGAAATACAGTACCAAACGTTAGTAAATCTCGCACTCGAATTAATTGAATTGTCCAGAAGAATGGAACCTTATTTGCAATATCATACCATTATTATGTACTCGAACCTCCCCTTTCGACAAACTGTTAATAAGCCGAAAAAAGTCTGGCAAGCTGATGGATTGGGCTATGGAGCTCAAAAATATGATATCCAGTATGAGCCGAGAACATGAATTAAGGGCCACGCATTGGCTAATTTTATTGTATAATTCACTTATGAGGAGGGGAAGTTAGCCCTGACAGAGGCTACTCTAACTGCAAACAGTGATAATCTATAGTCATCAGGCCAATAAGAAGAAAGATCCCAAGATCTTGAGCAGATGAAGAAATTATTTTAAAATGGTGCTTTAGTCAAAGGAATTTTAGAGAAGGAGCCCCCAGTTTGGCAACTATATGTGGATGGTTTATTATGCACCAACAAAAGCGGGGCAAGATTGATTACATCAACACCTAATAGGGCTAGTGTAGAATATGCCCTCAGGTTTGACTTCAAAGCCTCAAAGGATGAAGAAGAGTATGAAGCCTTAGTAGCAGGTTTAATCTTTGAATCTTTATCAGGAGTTGAGATGTTGACAGTCCATAGTGATTCCTAACTGGTGGTCAATCAAGTGATCAATATTTACGAGGCAAGAGTAGAGACAATGTCAAAATACCTAAAAAAGGTGAAAAGTCTACTCCTAATATTTTTAGTTGTGCAAATGGTCAGAATTTCAAGGACAGAGAATTCCTGAGCATATGCACTTCCTCGTGTAGCATTTGTGACTAGGGACGAGCTCAAAATAACTTTTCTTATGAAAATACTACTGTATTGAAGCATTGGCAAAGAATGTGTACATGTGATAAAGTTGAACCTGGATCCATCTTAGATGGATCCCATTAAGTCGTATCTGAAGACTGATGAGGTATTAATCTATCACAAAGAAGCACGCACGTTGCGCTATAAGGCAACTCGATATCTTATATATGGAGGAATTCTGTATAAAAAGGGCTTTATACTCCCATTATCCCGGAGAGTTCATCTGGATGAAGTGCCGAATATAGTAAAGGAGGTACATAAGATCTCACGTGCAGCACACTTAGAAAGATCGATCACTTGTCAAGAGGGTGGAAACTTAGGTACATTATTAGCCCAATATGAAATAAGATTCTGACAACTATGTGAGAAGGTGTGATAAATGCCATTATTATGCTAACATGTACAAGATCGCAGGGGTAGAGATGGCCTCGATTACTTATCCTTTGACCTTTGCGATATGGGGAGTAAATTTAGTCAGCCCACTATCGAAGATAAAAAGGAGATCATATTTTCTGGTCATGATAGTAGACTACTTTATGAAGGGCTGGAAGTTATACCGTTAGTAGAAATAACCTACGCTAAATTATTCTATTTCATATGGAAAAATGTCATCTGCAAATAAGGAATGTCATATGCCTTCGTAATAAATCTTGGTACTCAATTTAACAATGAGAAATTCCTGGACTACTGTCCTGATCTATAATTAAAAAGTTTTATTTTACTCTTGCCCATCCTTGGTGCAATAGAAAAATGGGCCACCAATGAAACACTACTTGTAGGGATAAAGAGAAAGTTGGATAATGCTAAGTGGAATTGTATCAATGAGCTTCAAAGCGTACTATGGGCTTACAAAACTATGTCGAGGATGCCACGGGTGAAACCCCATTTATATTGGCATTTGGCCTCAAAGTAGTGGTGCCCACTAAGATCGACTTGCCTAGTTAGAGGGTTCTGAACTTTGACTTCCAAAAAGAGACTTCATATGCAAGCTTGATCTGGACCTAGTTGAAGAAGTCAGCGAATAAGCGACCTTGAGAGTAGCAACCTACCAGAAGAGAACTGCACGATTATACAACAAGAGTGTGAAATTGAGCACTCTAAAAGAAGGTCATTCAGGAAGGGAATAAATTAGAATTGAATTAGCACAACCTATATAGAGTTTCATAGGTAATCCGACTAGGAACGAATAAAAACCCTATATGAAGAGCCATTTATAAACCTTTAGAGCTTTGAGCATCTGAGGAAATATTATTAATAGAGACGAGCATATTCCAATTGATGAGCAAATATCTGTAAACGGTTTTAATTACATGTATTCAAAGTTTCAAGTGATTAATGAAAAAACTGCAGCTCTCCTTTCTCCATCATGTTATTATTATCTACAAATGACTATCTACATGTTCATTAGTATAAGATATGTGCAAGAAGTTCAGGCCGAAGACATTTTAAACACAAGTCAACAAGCTAGACTACGATCAGACCACACTTTTTCAAATGCCTCGTATTTAATATATCATAATCAAGAAGTTCACTGACCGGGGAAACTAATGATGTCACATAGTCAGGATGACAAGATTTGTCCACAACGACTTCTAAGCTGTCCAAAGTAATGGTAGATTCTGGGTCAATAATTGATAGGGAAGCTCTAAGTTTTAACTTACGATGACCCTATCATGAGAACTCTGGTTCATCCAAAAGTACTAGATAGTAAGTCAAGTCAGGTCGACAAGATTCGACTACATGACTATACGACTAAACTACTGGCAAGTCGATCCTAATTTAAAGGTTAATAAGTCGGCATGGTCAGGTTGATGAGCTCCAACCATAAGACTAAACTAGTGGTAGGTCAACAGGATCCGACCACATTTTCTAGCCAAAAATATTTTCGTATAAAATTATAAGCGGGGGCTAAGAGTTTAGTCGAGCAAAATAACTTAGCAATAAATATAAACATCAGATGCATACAGGAAAACATTTATGTAAGGGAAAATTTTCAATCGAGTCAATTTGTAGCGTTGGATTAATTCCGGACAAAACAATTTGAGTCATAGGATAGATGTTAATGTTGTATCCTTCCAAGCCTATGACAAGTTTATATTGAAAACGATGCGGCCAAGCAAAATTGAAGATATCATTGTCGGTTTCAAGTGCCTTGTTTCTCGTCCTCAACATTGTTTCATTTCTCAAGGTCTTCAAAAGGTATGAATGCATTTATATATAAGAGCTTGGAATTTTTGGGGGGTGTTCTTTTTATATAAACGACTTTGTATTTTTCTCAAAAAATATTTTTAGAACTTTTCATAAAAGTTTTGGGCTTAAAATGAAAATTTTGGTTTTCTGAAAAGTCGTTCGAACGTACCTGGAATCTCGTTCGAGTGAACTACTACCGAGATTTTTTTTATTTTCCCGTTAGAAGTTTGGTTCGAACGAAAATTCCAACGAAAAATTCTACTGAAATCTCGTTCGAACGTAGTCGTTCAAACGACATTGAAAATTTGTTCAAACGATAGTGTCAGTTTTTGTGTAGTTTTGTCAGTTTTTGTCCTACTCGCCCACTACTTTTCCAACTTCTTTTTCCTGATTATCTAAGTGCGGGAACCATTTTTTTTATAACTTTTTCATTCCTCCAAGAGAGAAAAGAGAAAATATTCTTAAGAGAAAAAGTTCATTTCATGTGTTACGTTTTCAAGAACAAATTTCTACCAAACACACACATACATGCATATATATATATATATATATATATATATATATATATAGATATAGATATATATATATATATATATATATCTTTTCTTGGCGAATGTTTGGCACCGGGTTCTTCTCTACCCATCAAAGGAGATTGTTTGGGTTCCTTATCTACCCCCAAAAGGATATTATTTTTGTTGTGGCGTGCTCATACGGTGAAAGGCACCGTGTGTGGTTTGACGTCGACAGAGCCCCATCGGTGGATTCCGAGACTACGGTGTAGTCCATGGTTGTCGACTAGGCAGAGGTTGAAGAGCAAAAGAGCATCAAGTCTTGGATGGAGTCAAGTCGATGTTCTGGTTGTGTCTTTTGTAAAAATATCGTACTTAGTGGACTTGTAGGCAGGGTCATCCTAGTTTTTCCCGTTTTGAATTTTTCTCGTACATCGTGGCGTAGTGTGTTGTGTTTATTTTATCTTGGAAAAATCATTTAGATGCATGCTTAGGTTGATCAAGATAAAAATTGGTTTAAACACACAATTTGTTTAAATTGGTGCTAAGTTTAATTTTGGTAAGTTTGGTGTAATTAATTCAAGTTAACATAAATTAATTTGGTTTTACTCATGTTTGGTTTGTTTAGTTTAACTTAAAACTTGAGTTAGTTTTGTTTTAGTGAAAATTAAAATGTTGGTGTAGCTTAATTTCACTTTTAGTTTAATTTACTTTTAATTCTGAAGAAATTAAAATTTGAATTTTATAATTGTATAAGTTTGAAAAGAAAATTTAATTTCGAATATTATAATTGAACAATCTCATAAGTAGAAGTTTAAAATTTGGGGGCATCCACCCATCTTAAGTGATATCAGAGCGGGAGCGCTAATTTATTGCGTTAAGATCCGTAATTGGGTTTTGGTTTAAAAATGAAAAATTAACTTTTTACAAAATTCCCTATTTTTTTTGTTCAAATTACGCGAATAAAATCGACACTTAAGTCCTTATATGAGAGGGTTTGGCATTCCGTAGTTAATTGGTGGTCTCCACCTACATGTCTAGTTAAAAATGAGCGTGTACCTAAACCCGTAGAGAGATGGAGTGAGAATGAACTAAAATTAGCAAATTTTAATTCCTGTGGTTTGAATGCTCTTTTTAGTGCGGTCACATCGGATGAATTTCGATGTATCATGACGTGTGAAACTGCTAAAGAGGCTTGAAATATTTTACAACTCACCCATGAGGGAACTAGTGTCGTGAAAGCTTCAAAACTCCAAAACCTCACCACTCAATTCAAAACCATCAAAATGCTTGAGAGTGAGACTTTTGATGAATTTTATGCTAGACTTTCTGATATTATTAATTCATCTTTTAACTTGGGAGAAACGATACCCGACAATCGTGTAGTAACGAAAATTTTAAGGTCCGTACCCGATAGGTTTATTCCAAAAGTGATCGTGTTAAATTTTTTACCCACTTTAGCCTCTACGAAACTTGAACATCTCGTAGGTGACTTACAAACCTATGAACTTGACATGTTTACCTCCAAGGATGAGAAAAATAAAGATAAGGGCATAACCTTAAAATCCTGAAAGGAGGAAAGTTTCGAATAATGAGAGTGACATCGATTTCTATTAGTTGTCTATGTTTGCTAGGAAGTTTATAAAATTCCTTAAGTTTAATAAGGACAGTCTTACAAAGGATCTTAAGAAATTTGATACGTCTATGGATGACAAAGCCAAAAAATTCCCTACAAGGCATAATGAAGAACTTAATTGGGACGAGTCGAATAGATGTTATGGTTGTGCCCACTAAACTAAAGAGGGAGGGAAAGCAACCAATTTCATATAATTCCACCCTTAGTGATAGTGATAAAGAAGAGGGACTCGAATGCCCCACTGAGCGCAACTTTTTCGCGTTCATGGCAAGTCATGCAAGTGATAGTGAAAAATCGTCCAATGATGACATCTTAATACATGACGCTTCCGAGGCCATTATTTATGAATCCCAAAAATTTGATGGTACAGAGAGTGGAGAAGAAAGTGAGAGTGAGAAAGAAGAAGAGGTTGATGTGAGTAAACTTCAAGTATCTTTTCAAGAGTTGTATGCCGAATCGATTAAATTAAAAAGTTCCAACTTGAAGTTAGAAGCTAGTTTGAGGGATAGTGCCAAGGTTAATAATGAGAGTGCTTTAGTAGAAGACCTTAGGGCACATGAGAGAGCTCTTCGTGAGAAGCTTGAGTATGTAGAAGGTGAGAGAGATAACCTTAGAAATTTAATAGAGGCTATGAAGAAAGAGCCTCTTGGGTTTAAAGAGAGTAAGTGTTTACTTTAATCTAGAATTTTAGAATTAGAAGAGAAGTTGAGAGATTCAAGTAGGATCAAATTTGATTTGGAATGTAGGTTCAAAAAATTAGATAAAATTCTTGGAACAAATTAAAAATGACTTGTGTGGTATTGTCTTTATTACTCAAAATGATTCAACTAATAAAGCCAAAACCATAAGTTTGAAAGAATCTACTCTGAACACTTTCAAAGGTCAATCCTTAGGTACTACTTTTTGTCAGGTCTTTGCATGTTCACATTGTGATCGACAAGGTCATCTTAGGAAATTTTGTTTTGATCTTAAAAGGGATTCTAGGAAGTCCAATGGTAAAGTCACCAAAACTCCCAAATCCCAAGAGCGTCACTCTTCACTAGTTTGGGTTAGGAGATCCGATTTAGTGGCTTTAAAAAATAGGATTTTTTACTCTCATTTTCTTGCACGTGATACCTCCCTTGCTAAATCTAAAGGTTAAATGTGTTAACTTTGTTTGTCATTTTCTAGTCTTTGCTTCATCATATATGTATTGCTAGATTTACGACCTATTTATCTTTTGTATTTTAGTCTTTTAACTTTTTTTGGTATTAAATGAAAAATACAAAACGAGTTTCGTTTGTCTTGTGAGTTAATTTTGCGTTGGTTAAAAATTTTGAAAAACTCAAAAAGATTTTTTTGTGTATTTTAGTTTTACACATTTTGTGTGGCATATACTTGTGTTTGAATCCAATGTCTTATCCTCTTCCATGTGGCTAGAACTTTTTGTTAAGATTTTCAATCCTTAAAGTGTTCTTCATCATGCTTGCATGGAGTAGTATGATTTTGTGTTGCTTAATGGATTCTATTTATATATGCCTCGATTCACACATGCACGAGCTCACTTGAAATGGAACTTCACATGTATTTAAGCTAAGTGAGATGTTCTCCTATCAATTTAGTCATATACATGTTGCTATGACTATGGAGGATTTGTGCATGTAATAACCATTTCCCGGATTTAATAAAAAATATAAAAAAATATTTACCCGATGTTGTTGTTTATCAATGGAATCGGGTACCGAAAGACAAAATTACTTTGCGTGAAAAGCCACCATTGAATTTTGACCTAAAAAATGTGGCATAAAAATTAGCCAAGGCCTTCATTGTTTAGTTGGTATGTTCATAAAGAAAAGAAAAAGAAAAAGAATATTAATGAGGAAGTTTGGTTGGATATATCAATGCGTTTGCACAATGACTTTGTATTCTAGTTATGTTATTCTTGTCATGACTCTATTGGTTTGTAGAATCATCGATATTCTAGTCTTGTGTGTGTTGTACATGTTTGTTCATTGAGTTCACTCTATATGTTCACATGAGGCAATATTTAAGTGTGATAAAGTTTTGCAATCAAATGAGAACTTCGTGAACATGTTTAGGTGATTAGGTCTATATTTCTTTAGTCTCGAGCTCACACCCCTTCACTTCCGTTTACCACATGTATTATGACACATTTTTTCCATATGAGTGTGGAAAGGCTTAATGTATTTTCTGTCGTGTGTGGTGTTTATACCTATGTATATATGCATGTGAATTACTGGTATCTTTTGTGTGTGTGTGTGTACGTGTGTGTGTGTGTGTGTATGGTTGGTATTTCTTTGTTTTTGAGCCTTTACTATGCTAGATAGTCCATATATGCTTTGAATACAAAATGGATATCTATCTTGTTGTGACTTTTTGTTTGATATCTCATGCTTATCGTAGTACATTTGAGTGGTATCTTTTGTCATCGCATCATAGTTGATATTTATTACTCAGTGTATGGATTAGTTGTACTTCATTGTTGCCCATATGCTTTAATGCTCTTGTCTCTATATACATCATTGCATGTTTAACTTGTTTTTCCTTAGTTCATAACCCTTGTGTAGTCTTAAGGGGGAGAAATGGTATTTGCCTTAATTAGGGGAGAAATAAGTGATTTTATAATTCTTTAGCCTTTGTCTTTTCCTGAACAAAAAGGGAAAGAAATGGTATCAAATCCTTTGAATTTGGAAAGATCTAACTTAGGGGGAGACGTCTTTCTTAGGTAGATCATTGTTAGATAAAGGGGGAGAATTAATTAAGGGGGAGTATTATTATTTTATGCACTTTAATTTGCTATATTCCCTATGCTTTTAATGGTGTGTTTAAGTGTGCAGGAAATCATCTTTAGCGGCATTTCTTAAAGCGGCAAAAACATTTCCTATGAGTTGAGTCAAGCGTCTGTATTTTTAATTTTTGGGCGTGGGATTGAGTCTATATGTGCTTAACGGCCCGTAGGATTTTTTGGTCTGGTTTCCTCCCGGAATAACTAAAGGGGGAGATTTGTAAGGGAAAATTACCATTCGAGTCAATTTGTAGTGTTGGCTTAATTCCGGACAAAACAATTTGAGTCTTATGATAAATGTTCATGGTGTATCCTTCCAAGCCTATGACAAATGTAAGTTGAAGAAGATGCGGCCAAGCAAAATTGAAAATATCATTGCCAGTTTCAAGTGCCTTATTTCGCGTCCTCAACATTGTTTCAATTTCCAAGGTCTCAAAAAGGTATGAATGCATTTATATATATATACACACTATATGCTAGGAAATTTATTTGGGTGTTCTTTTTATATAAACGACTTTGTATTTTTCTCAGAAAATATTTTCAGAACTTTTCATAAAAGTTTTGGGCCTAAAATGAAAATTTTGGTTTTCTGAAGAACGAATCTGGAATCTCTTTCGAATGAAATTCCCAGGTCGTTAAAACGAACTACTAATGAGATTTTTTCTATTTTCACGTTAGAAGTTTGGTTCGAACGAAAAATTCTACAGAAATCTCGTTCTTAAACTCGTTCTGAATCTCGTTCGAACATAGTCGTCCGAGCGACATTAAAAAGTCGTTCGAACGACAGTGTCAATTTTTGTACAATTTTGTAAGTTTTTGTCCCACTCTACCACTACTTCTTCCTCAACTATGCTTAGAGCTTGAACATTGGCCACAAGTTAGTCGTCTTTCTATTCGAGGTCGTGGAAAACCTTATCATAGTTAGCCTTAGATGATTTCATATCCTCCGTTAAATTTTTGCATTACGTAAGGAGCTTAGAGTCCTTTTCTATGAACCTCTTTTTTACCCTCCCACTTATTCACAACATCACCTCTATCAGGGTAATGTTTTATGGACCTTTTATTCGACTCATAGTAAACCTGCATGAAGAAGGTTAAGTTATCTATAGTGTACTCGACATAATCGTTAAAATTCTTTACACCATTATCTTTAGTTATGGTAAGGGCTTCATTGGCTCGGGTAATCTCCTAATTGGCCTTTTTAAGGGCTTCCTCCAAGATTTAGAACTTCACGACATTAGTACTGATTTGCTCCATCAGCTTCCTATTCTCTCCATCAATTGTGCTCAGAGCTTGAATATTGGCCATAGGCTTATCATCATTCTCTTTGAATTTATGGTAAACTTTGTCATAGTCAAGATTCGACATTTTGATCTCCTATGCCAAATATTCGCATTGCGTAAGGAGCTCAACGTTGGCCTTTTATTCCTATCCATAAACATGTTAACAGGATAAAACTTTCTTCGTATATATAGTGCCACCCATCGCTCCCTGAAAATTAAGGTAATGAGATCGGTTGAATGAAACATTTAATAGAAGTAAGATGAGCACATGTTTTGCTGATAACTTACCATAAACATCCGGTGTTGAACCATGTTCCACGGGGCATCATGGTCAAAACCCGTAAAGAATTAAAAATTCTTATTATACCCGTGGTAACTGACCACATCAATGGCAATTTTTATGTAATGAAAAATGGAGTTTGGGTCCGTTTTCGACAGGGTTAAAAGTGAACTCCTCCACTTCTCTATAGTGATAAGATGACCCCCACCTCTAACCAGACGACGAGCTCGTTGTCCATCAATGTGCATTATATGCCTTGGAACATTGGTCTTCTGATGTTTAGGATGATTTTGTGTCATAGGGCCCCCCTCTAGAGGCCTCTTACTACCGACATGCATGACATCTTGTGAGGCAGCAGATTCCCCCCTTTCCCTTAGATTTTGTACCAATAGCAACGATAATTTCATTTTTAACTTTCTTCCTGGATTTAGCCTCAACCCTCTTCTGAGCATCTGCCTTCTTCTTGGATTTGGCCTCAGTTTCAGCCTTTTTTTAGCTTCCATCTCAAGCTTTTTCTGACGAATTGCATCCATGGTAGCACGATCAACATGTTTGGGTGCCGTTCTAAAGGAGGGTTCAACAATGAATCCTATGGGTAGAAGTTGAAAAAAAAATCCAACAGTTAGACAAGTTGTGATGAGATTAAAAATATGAGGATGGCCTAACTATAAAGTTATGCATACCTTTAGTGACCTCCTGCTCAGCCTCGGCCTCATATTCAACTTTTGGTGCCTTTTTTCCCATTAACTTTACTACAAGAGCAGAATCTATTAGTTCATAATAGCCAAATTTATCAAACTTGGCAAAGGTAGAAATATTCTCAAAATCTAGAGGATTTTCAGGACAAGTATCCTCCATTAACCCCTTCAAGATTACAGATTGTTGGGAGGCTTTCTTAACTGCAGAAGATCATATGAAAGGTTTGCACAGTTTGAAAGAAATAAAAGAACAAAAAAAATGCTATGAAGATGTTAAAATATATACTAATTTTCTGTGTACCAACCCACTCTCGGAGCACTGTAATAGTTTGGTTCCCTTCTATTGCGTTGAACTCGCATGCACCATATAAATATACAAATTTTGTCTTCCCGGTATGATTGCTCATCTGGACGACCTTGGACAACTTTATATGGGATTTCCTAGGTTAAAAATAATAATAACCTCGGGCCTTGGCGTTGTCCTTAATCCCATAAATAGACCAAAAGATATCCCCAATGATATCATAACCAGTATGGCTCTTCCTGTACACCATTGACCCCAAAATCATTTGATACGCGTTAGGGGAGATAGCTCAGAGCTACTCCATAATCCTGGGGAATATAAACCCCAACTTGCAAAGCCCATATAGGGAAATAAATCTCGTTATCATAAACCCTTTCATCACAATCCGATAACCTAACATTTATACAAATGAGATGGAGAGGTGTTCCTTCAGATCATCAAGCTCATATTTAGTAATATCACAACCATGGTACTTGGACTCTGTATTACTAGCATCATAAAATCATTAGAGGGCTCTTCTCACTAGGGGGTACAATAATTCGGGAAGTTGACGGGTCAGGCCTCATAGCCATCTCCTCTTCGATAGAAGACTCTAAATTTACAATAAAAACATTTAAAAATCTAGAAAAAAGGCATAATTCTAAAACCGTAGGTTAACCAACTTAATGTTCACCTAAGATGTAAGATTATTAAATCGAACCCCAACATTACCTAAAACTAGCATATAAAAGGCAACAAAGAGATGGAATCACAGTGAAATATATGAATTTTCAGAACAAACCCCTAAGAAAGCTGTAGATGTGAGAAATACGTACCTGAAATGTTAAAAATATAAATGACGGTTAAGACTCTAAAGCCACTAACGCTAGATGGGAGAATATGTCATCGGAAGGTTGTTTTCCTAGGTGAAGGTAACCGAAATTGGAATAAATATGACGAGTTTAGTCAAAACTTAATGGCTTTAAACGACAAAGATGATTTCTCTCTAGAAATCTCTCGTGTTAAGCAAATGTTTTGAAGATTGAAATGATGAAAAATCAAGCTTTCATGCTTTTAGGCTGTAATCATTAACCTTATTAAAGCAAGGTATGATGTCATGCCTAGGAAAGGTAACAGGCGATTCAAAAACTGACGCAACGCTGCTTGAGGCACGCATATCATAACTGCACCTAATGCCACTCCCAAGGCTTGACACGTGTAAAGTTCAAATCTAAGGTAAAATTTTCGTAACTCATTATGCTCGGCATTTAGTGAGAAGATCCAAAGTTGACCAGAATCAAGGAAGTCGACGACATTATTTAGTTAACACTTCACTCACTCGATTCACCTAGCATCTGCTCAGAAGACATAATACTACAAAGAACCTGCTACAAGTTCCAATCGTGAGCAAAGTCTTGGGTGCTTTTATTATACCATAAATATGGGACCCTTTATGGACCAGTCAGAAGATAGCACGTGGACCCAGTCACTGCAACATAAAAAGTCAACTCAGTTTTGAATATGGTCGGCTTCCAGTTATGACGTCGGCCAAACAGTTTCAGCAATCCATTTGACGCCGTTAGTTCACAGCCAATGAAAACTGTTAGTTCACTTCGTTAAAGTAAATATGCATTGTGTAATTGGATGACGCCAACAACAGTTACCACGCATGCAAGCGTATGAGGTATACAAATATCATCCCCCATATGCGCATAACAAACTCGTGATCATCCTCTTAGCTTGAAGTAATGCATGCGCCTACCAGGCTTATAAAGGTATAACACATGTCCCTTTATAGTCTCTCTCCTCTAACAGACTATAAATAGTACACCACATCCTCATGGGTGGGAGTCCAATATATCTTTTCCTTCGGTTATGCTGCCAAATTCTAGATGGAACTTGAGAGCTTATATGTATTCACTCCAGTAATCTAATCTCAATTGCACTACACAATGGACATAGGCTATTTTTAGCCGAGCCACTTACATCCTAGTGTCAATCTCTTTCTCTTATCTTTTTACTATTTTCTCTAGATTAGCACCTCGGTGATTATTATCTCTTATATGTTATTTATTTATAATAAATGAATTTAAGCCGAGATAAAACATGTACTAGTTTTAGACAGTAGCAATGAGGTAAGGGACGTATAAAATACCCATTTTAACTTAAAAGGATGAATTTTACGCCTGTTGGGTAAATATATGGCCTCGATAAACTTTAAGTCATTTGGAGACTATTTTGAACTTTTTTAGTAGAGGCCCATTAAGGGCCCAAGCCTAATTACGAAATTAAATGGGTTTAATGAACCATTGGGGATATC
Source organism: Sambucus nigra (assembly GCA_949130495.1). Lineage (NCBI taxonomy): Eukaryota > Viridiplantae > Streptophyta > Magnoliopsida > Dipsacales > Adoxaceae > Sambucus > Sambucus nigra. Next base: position 125,320,102 of record OX422218.1, read on the forward strand.
ATAATTGTCATAACACGAATTGGGAAGCATCACAAGCCTAGAGAGATTAAACTTTAAGAGAAAAGGAATACTGGGAAGGATCTTGGCATTGATTTCTCTTAAAACATTATTGAGGCAAGTTTATTTAGAATGTGATTATGATTTCTATTGAGTTATATCATATCAATTTATTTAAATCTAAATATAACCATGTTTTAATCTGATTTGAATGATTAAATTTATTAATTTCATAATTAACCTAATCTAGTTAGTAACTAGGTTGAATCTCCCTTTTACTTTGACTGATTTCCTCATAAATATGACTTGTAGTAACTAGAGGACGATTAGTATTTGTTATGTATCGTAAATCATACAAAAACCCTCTGATTATATGTATTAATCCATTAAAATTATATGCTAATTGAGGAAATTAGTAAATTTAATGTTCTTGAATAAGAAATTTGAGTTTTCTTTTAATCTTATGATAAACTTGGGGATTTGATGTTAGAAATATGCTCCAATCAATTTTATTATGTGGATTTTTTGTTGAGTTGCGCATTGGGACTTTGATGAAGGAGATTTTAAATCATTAATGGTGGTTTGGTAAGAGAATGTGGGTGTTGAGTAATATGAATCCCGTAAGGGGGAATTGTTAGAATAACTGTAGCCAACGATTAATCGATGGTGGTCGATCGATTGATGCAACCAGGTTTTCGTCAATTTTTGCCTATTGTTTTATTAAATTGGATTTTGGGTTAATTTAAGGCTGGCCTTTAGACCAATTTGATTTATTTGAGCATGAAAAATTTAATGGGTTGCAGGGTTCTAATTTGGGTAAATATTGGATGCCTAGTTTTATAAAAGTTTAAAAAATTTCATAATTCATGTTGAGGCTAGTTTTTTATGATTGAATAGGATTTCATTATTTGTGAAATGCACACAATGTGTGAGTGGTCGTGGTTTACGTACTAGAAGGGATTCCATTATGGGATGCATGTGGTGTCTACTTCAATGGTGCCTCGGTGATAGAGACGGACTTACCATAGTCATTTTACCTCGAGTCCAATGCCTACGTACCCGTATCTCGAGGGGGTTTCACGATGGTGTTCATCGTATAGTCTTGGGTATACTAGGTTATGCGATTGACGGGAATGCGTAGCGATTTATCCCTCGATTAGTAATGAGGTCTTAGGTTTGCGACGGCCTAAGACTGTACCTAGTACGCACAAGTAATCCTCGAAGGCTATAGGGATAGGCCTTCATTATCTACGGGCTTGATTGGGCCCATTTATATTATACGTGTCTGGGACCATACTCGTGTAAATATTGAGATTGTCTTACTTATGTGAAACAAATGAGATGTTTAGTGTATTTTTATTACGAATCCATTTGTTATATTCAAATTATGTAGAATAAAATTAATCAGGGGTTTGGACTTTTAGATGCATGTGATATTTAGGATTGTTTGGGTTGGAATAAAATTAAAATTAACCGAAATATGATAGGGGAATGCATGCTATGATTTATCCCAATTTTAGTTATATTATTATTCTTTAAGACTTCTTGTAAACATTTTTGTGAACTTTACATTTCAGGACCTAGGCCACAATTATCGCCTCAACCTTGATCATGTGATATTACATCTCATCCAGTGCTACTCATCTTACGATGTAGGTGTCGGGCCTGTGTGTCGATTCTCATTTATGTTATTTCCATTTATATGGTCCAGATTATGTAGTTATTTTTACATTTTATTTGATTATTAGATAGTTGGGGATGGTTGTGTAGATTTTACTATTGATATTCATGGTATCAGTAATGGCGGATTTTTACTTATCGTTCTTTATTTATTTACTTTAAAATATTTCGTTATTAATCATGCTTAGAATAATACTTAATTATTTAGACTCCTATATAGTTTAATTTAGACTTGATCAATTTATTATTAGATTTTACGGGGTGTCACGAATTTTTCGAGGGAATAACCCACATTGATGAGGTCAAACGGACCCCCAACATCATTCTTTTGTAAGGTTGGTCTTTGGGAGAACTGGGGGCATTGGCCTCCTCCAACAAATTGGTAATCCTTATCCTTGGCGGTATCTCTTCTTCTAAAGCAAGAGGAACCACTAGATAAATTAATGTGATATCTACGAACTCGAATGAGTCTGATGAGCTCGTGCTTGAGGACTCCTCCTCAAATAGAACATGAATTTCTGGCTCCTTGACGACCGGTCGAGCGAAAAAGGAAGTGGTGGTGCTTGTGCTGTTTAGCAATAATAAAGTCGACCTCGGGTGTTCTACACCAGCAAAAAAAGGTCTCTTAAGTTTCCAGATCTTACTAAATTCATCAAAATTAACGTGTTCTTGGTCGGGATAAAAATCATTTATAATGATTGATGCAACCAAAAGGTAGGGTCAAAAAGTCTCTAGCAAGTCTTTGAGGTAGATTTGTTGTTGTCGATCTCTTTACCATGATTTTTTATTATTTAGACTTAAAAAATACTTAACCCACTGAACAAAAAAAAGTTGTATATCACCACATGAGTAAATTCTGATAGATACTTTCTTTTACATTAATTTTCATTACAAATATATGTTCACAATTAATCATAATATTTTTTTAAAGTAGGCTGAACACATTTTCCATTGATGGAAAAAGGTACACACCAACCTGTAATTGTGTTAAGGAAAATAAATAGTTTAAAATTGATTTGTCATTTTAATTATTTATAAAACAACTACTATGTACCTTTACAATACGTGTCTCAATCCAGTGTCCAATGCAAGGAAAAAAGTGTATTGCGTGTGGATATTATATGATGATGTCCATGAAATATTTGATGGAGGATACTTCCAATTATATTGAAATAAAGGTAATTATATTTTATGTTTTAATCATATTTATCTTTGAAATCTTTAAGGGTGTTATTTTTTGGTTATTTGAATTTATTAGATGAGGATCTTGAGCAACGAAGAGACGTAAACAATTTATGAGATAAATGAAGTTAAAATCAATTTCATTGAGTTCATTTATGAATATATTAAGTAACTTATTAACCTTAATATTAAATATAATTTTGTTGGGGCACGCTCGTTGATTTTTTATATTTAGACTTTGCTTAGTCGTGCGAGCCAGTTATTTGAACCTACAGTATTTCATAATTGTATACTTGGACATGAGTTTGATGATTGCAATTTGAATTATTGATTCGCTTTTTTTAAGTTATTGTATATATTTTTTATGAACTGAATAGGTCGGTTTCATGTAAAAACAAAGGAAACTCTACCGTTTTTTTAAAAAACGTATAGAGCTAGGATATTTACTTTGTTGGGACGTGCGAGCTGATTTATTTATTTTTATTATTTTTATCATCTTCTTTCGATATTAAATTTGTTGTTTGTATATATATATATATATATATATATGCATGCTTGGTCGTGCTTGCAGTTACTCAAAATTATTGCATTCTGAAATTTAATACTTAGACATGCATCCGACGATTGAAATTGAAATTGAAATTATTAATTTATTTTTGAATGTGTATGTTCTTGATAAACTAAACGGTGTGGTTTCATCTAATAACAAAGTATATATTGTCCAAATTTTCTAAAACGTAAAGAATTACGATATTTATTGTGTTGGTTGTGCGAGACGATGTTTTTTTTACCAACTTCACTTAATGTTTTCTTTGTTTTTGTATATGTTATGATGATGATGGCGGGGTTAACATATTATTATAATTGAGCTAAGTTGACTTATTTTACATATTATCAATTGATTAATTATTAAATTTGTTAAATGATGTTGACTTGGATTGTCGACATAAGTGGTCATCAAGAAGTGAATTTGTTGATTGCAGCTCATTTGGATCGTTGAGTGGAGTTGTTTGTATATAGTACACTTATTTTGGGGCGAATTATATTAAATAGTTCACCTTTTTGTTAGACATTATGAATCAGTAATTACTAATTGCGGATATTATTAATGGTAATCATGGTATGAATATTACTCATTGGTAGTTTTAAATTAGTATATATTTTGGTTGGGGCATTTGAAGTTGAATTAATGATGGATAAAATAAAAAATTTGGTATTAAATTATTGTATTTATTTTTCTTATGGTTGCAGTTGATTAGTGGATGAAAAGCATATCTCTATTGTATAATTGGAGGTTGGTTGAATGAAAAACCAATTTATGTACATAAAAAATAAGACCTTTTATGTATGTTTTTAAAAGAAAGAAAGAATCAAGACTCAACTTAAAAATTTCTGATAGAAATATGACCTTTTATCACATTTTACCTTGCTAAGATCAGATTAATATGATATGGTTACACTATATTTTATTGGTGTTTACATAAAATGTGATAAAAACGACTTTTCTTTTATCACACTTTTACAAACATTTATGCCACCCTTATTTATCATAGTTTCTGAAAATTTTAAAACCGTGATAAAAGGCTTTTTATCCCAGTTTTTAGCCGTGATAAATAGCATTTATTCTTCCATGACCATTTAGAGATTTCTGGAACATTCAGAGCATCAAGCACCATTATACTTCAGTGGCCCACCCTAAATCAATGGGCAGGTCGAGGCCTCCAACAAGGCAGTGCTCGACAGAATGAAGAAAATGTTTGAGAAAGAAAAAGGTTCTTGGGTGGATGAGCTTCCTTATGTCATATGGCCATATCAAACAATGCCCAGGAGGTCGACTAAGGAAACTCTCTTCGCCTTGGCTTATAGAATAGAAGTCGTAATTTCATTAGAAGCTGACTTATCAACCATGAGGACGACCGCTAACAATTAAAGCCTAAATGAAGAAATCCTAAGGATCGAGCTCAACCTGGCTGAGGGAAGAAGAGTACAAGACTTGATCAAACTGGATTCATATTAATAATAGTTAGTCAAGCAAAAAAATAAAAGCGTAAATCCAAGGAAGTTCCAAGTTAGAGACTATGTGAGGAGGAAGGTTATCCGAAAAGTGAGGAAGCCATCATATGGCAAATTGGGTCCAAAATGGGAAGGACCATTAAAAGTAATCAGTAATGACCTTCAAGGAGCCTACCATCTAGAAATAATAAGGAACGGGGAGATACCTAGGGCCTAGAATCAGGAGATTTTCTTTATGAAATTTGCGCAAATTTTAATTTATATTATTCCAACTTATTGGACTATTTAACTTCAGTTAATATAATTAACTCTCTTATTATTCCAAATGGAAGGCTAACATTGTTAATCATGAACTTTCATTAAAGTGCGGCCATCATCATTACATATTTGTTCAAATGTGTCCAATAAAGTCGAGATCGATCATTTAATGCCTTAGAGAGATTACTCTTAATCATACCTCAAGGATTACATGTTTTCATCACTAATAAACATCAAAACATCGGGAATTTTCCCAGGTAAGAAAAACACCTGTGGAGATCCATAGACACTAAGTGTCCCAGCTTTGGTTGACTAAAATCCTGAATAGGTGGATGTCCCTGTGACCCGGTGCATTTTCATCATAGTTTATCCTGTACCTAAGGTAGTGTGATAACATTATCCTAAAAGGTAATGTAGATAGTAAAAACATGCTCGACATATAAAATGGGAAAATACAAGTCCGGAAATTAATAAATTAATTTCATTCATATTTATTTAATTTCAAGTATCCAAATCAATAAGTTACAAAAACTGAAGTAAAAAATATAACTATAGTTTTTTAGTTTTCGACAGTCAAGCTCGACAGTCATTATACCACGACGACCATCATCTAGATCATAAAAGAATTTGTCATCTCTATCATGATCAAGGATATAGTCCCTGGTCAGTTAAATTGGAATGCTGTCTACAGGGATACATGATTCCTAACTTATAAGAGGGGGAATCCAAACATACTGGCAATCAACCCCATACTAATATCAGAATTGGGAATCATGGGGAACTCTTATAGTGGACAGAGCATTAAGACACCCATATTTATAAGAGATCTTCTTGGCTTCATCCAAGTTAGGCAGGGCACACATACAAACCCCATCATAGCCTTCCGACCAAAATTACACAAGGTCCATGGCAAAATTGATATCTCAGTCTCATCACTTTTTTTGAAGACTCTTGTTGATCACTTGGTCTTCATTAAAAGTTTGCTCGGCTATGTCGATCTTTTCCCTCAAAAAATATTCTCATCGTGGAGTAGACCATCGATGTCTCCAACATCTTTTATCTCAGTCCGGAGAGAAATTTTGAAACGGGTCAGCTCTTCATAAGCACTTATGATCCTTTGATGTACTTGACGAATAGATAAAAATACCTCTCGAGCTCATCCAGAAGCATCTCGATAAAGAATGAGGTCTAGAATTTCATTCTCCTGAGATATTGTCACCAATGTCAAGTTGTTATCAGATTATAAAGATAAAAAAAGGAAAAGAATTCAGAAATTAGAAAATTGAGCAAGTATACACAAACAATATGAAGTTATCGAACGAGGCACAAATAAAGCCAAAACAATGAATCTTTTCGTCAAAGTGCAGAAGTTGGACAAGCCATTGTAAAACAAATAGCAAAAAGAGAAAAAACAAAGTACAAGAAGTTCTAGGCTAATCTAACTAGCTTGGCCTTTTTTCTTCTGTTGTTACTCGTGCTTGATCGGTCATCATATAATTGTTTTGTTCTATGGCCTTCTTTGTTTGATTGATGATTTCCTTCTCTTGGACAACACCAGCAGATTCTCCCTCTTCTTCATCCTGGTTTGGAGGAGAACCTAGATTATGCTCACCAAAGACCTCGAAATCGGAGGGGGATCTAGTCTTAACCAAGGATACATCCCAACCTTTTATAAAGAAAGACTTACGAATATAGTCCCACCGTTTCTTGCCCTGCGTGAAAGCATTATCTCACCCCTGGTCATAGGCCTTGTTCTTATACCCTAAGGCCTTAGACATGGTATGCGCAACTCTCTAGTAACCTTCTCCAACTGCTTGACCTTGGATTTCAGCTTGGTGAGCTCCAACTCCTTGGCCTTTCTCTCAACCTCGTAGGCCTTCTTGACAACCTTTAGAGCATTATGGGACTCACCTAGAGCGTGGTCTAGGTCAGCATTGGCCTTGTCTTGGACGGCCCTTCTATTTAAAATGTCATTAACGTCCACCAGAAAAATGCAAGATAAAAGTCGATCAAATAAAGTTAGCACAACAATAATTCTCGAAAAAGTAAAAACTTGAACAAAATATAAACACTTACCAACGATAATGTTTAAGCAGTAATATGGGAGACTATCTTGTCAATTGACAATCTGCCGAATATCTCCTATTCAGCCTTTAAGCATGCCCTCTTTAGTAGTTCGGGGGGGAAAATCAACATTTTTATCCACTCATATATTGATAAGGATATTCCCCTTGTAGGGGCATCCACCTTCTTAATAGGAAAAACAACTGAAAGACTGGTTCCTAATATGCCCAATATAGTGACTTTGGCCGCTAAACATCAACATTAGGCCACTGCCCGAGAATAGACAGGTCATGGCCCCCTTTGTATTTACTCGGCCTCATCCTAACAGAGGCCTTGGCCAAGTTAGTCGATGACTGGTCACAGGCAGGCCACGACACCCATTCAGACACTTGCCACTGCCTGGGTTCACACAGGCGGCGGCACCTATTACGGCGTTGGATGCTTGACTGTTTCCCAGCTTCTAAAAGGAGTTCAGGCACATCTCACTTATCCACACGTCACGTGTTCCGGGCACGTGACACATCTTTTTTACCTTTATAAATAGAAGTGTTTGCCTAACTATTAGGGGGATTACGGCTTGGCGAGGCCCTGCAAAACTCTCTGCTCACTCTCTCTCAAGAGAACCATATACCTGAGTCTTACCCATGCTTCAGCCGCAGCCAAAGCTACTCAAGCTACCTTAGGCTACCATTTCAGATCTATACATGTACTAGTATCTCTTATCTCTCTTGTAGGCCTGTAATGACCAGTCAATCATGTATTACACAACGTTTATAATGAGAGTATAGCACCAGAGTGGACGTAGGCTCATTTTCATAGTCGAACCACTCTATATTTTGTGTTCTTTTCCTGATTGTTGCTTTATGTTTATTCTACACTTGATATAATGCTTGAGAATGACTTGCTTCTGATTTCTTGTATCATCAGTTTCAGTGTTACTTTTCTTTGCAAGATGGCCTTGTGATTTTGTAATACCCTGTATGTTTCATGTAATAAAATAGTTAAATATTATTATTATTTATGCTTATGTGACAAGTGATGTCACTATTTGAAATTATATATGTTAAATAAGTAAATATGAAATTTGACTTGAGATACGATAAGATATTAATTATTTTAACATGGTCGCATATTATGGGTGACTATGAAATGGTTAGGGATTCTATATCGGGGATTTTCCTGCTTGTATTATCCCCTTAGTGTCGGGTCCCAATGATAATGAAGTAGTTCTCTATGATCCCATGTCGCACCAAATTTAATAATTAATTAAATAAATGACTTTTGGACTTATAACGGATTAGTTAATAAACGTGTTGTATTAAAATTATAAATGATGATGTTGTATATTGATGAGTGTTATACCATAAATACGGGACACCTCATGAATTAGTCAGAAGATAACATGTGGACCCACTCGCTAAAGCAAAAAATGTCAGACCAGTTATAAATCTGGTCGGCCCCCTGTTATGAGGTCAGACAGACAAATCCAGTAGTCCATTTGATACCATTAGTTCATAGTCGACTAATGCTATTAGTTCACTCTGTTAACGCAAGTATGTACTATGTATGTGATTTGATGACGTCAGCAACAATTACAATCCCTGCGTATATGGGATATATATAAATATCCTCCCCCATGTGCGTGTAACAAACTAATGATTATCCCCTCGCCTTTATATAAAGCGTGTACATGCCTCACTTATAGAAGCATGACACATATCCCTCTCCAGTCTCTCTACTCTAACATCCTATAAATAGTACACCAGATTCTCGTGGGTTGGGATTTGAGATATGTTTTCCGATTATTATGATGCCAAATTATAGAGAGAACTTGTGGTCTTGTATGTATTCATCAATAGAGATTGCCCAATAATCTAATCTCAACTTCACTGCACAGTGGATGTAAGCTTTTTTGGCCGAACCACTTACATCCTGGTGTCGTTCTCTTTCTCTCCTCGTTTACTAATTTCTTTAAATTAGCATCTCATTGATAATTGTATATTATCTTTTATTTGTTTATAATTAGTGCAATTAAGCTAAGATAAAATATGTACTAGTTTTAGACGATAAAAGATTGGTGTCGTTTGTGAGAATCGACTGACCATCTATCATTTTTAACCATTATTATTTGTTAAACTGACAAGATACCCAGTTTTTATGAACTCATGGATTGTAATCCAATTATGTTTGGTTTCATATGGTTAGATTTCTTTATTTAGTAATTTCCATCCGATTCTCTTAAATTCCTCGAATTTTATTGCCTATTTGCATTTTTTTACTTTAATTCGCAGTTTTCTACAAATTTTCTGCGTTTCCATTGTCGTGATTGTCATACTCTGTTTTCCTATCATGGTCTCTATTTTTGTTCAATTTTCTGTAACCATGGAGGAAAATCCAGAAAGCAGTAAAACATGAGAGGGGGTTCCACCCCAAACACGAGTCAGTATGAGAGATCTATAAGGGATCTTCCAAAGCCAAGAGGTTATGCAAGAAAACATGAGGCAGGTTGGCGCAGATTATTCTGGTCAAACAACAAAGGCCGAAAATTACCCCCGTTGTTGGGGAAAATATTGAGAGGAGATACGAGATGCCTCCCCCAACCCCATGTAGAGATAAAAGGTTGTCTCACCATGACCAAGCTATAAAAAATCCCAATAGGTTGGATTTGGTCGAGGCAAAAGGAGAAGATTTGAATTCACTTTTGAAAGGTTCAGGTCCATGTTTAATGATGAAAGGAATAGGTCCAAGTATAAAGGGTATGTCTAATAATGATTAAAATTTTAAAACTAAATGTATCAGTGCCTTTGAAAGACTCATAAATGGTTCTTTTTTTTACCGTTTAGAGCAAATGTCTACGTGAGAACAGTCGCAGAAGAGTCTAATGAATCATAAGTAAGGTTTAAGGAGGACTGAAAATAGAGATGCAAGTTCCTCGGTTCGTTCTAAACATAGCGTCATGGGTTTGATTAGATCCAAGCACATGACAAAGAGACCCAGAGTCATAGTCGAGCCAACAAGACCAAAGATGAGCAGGATGACCAACCGTGGAAGGGGTCCATCCAACATCTTAAAGATCGACTGGGATATTTCATCAAGACCAAAAATCCTTTGCAAATAGGGTATGCGCAGGGGTTACCATTTGGAGAGTCATTTATTAGTTACCCCACGCCAGCAAAATTCAATCCACCGAGCATCACTCTTAAGTATGATGGGAAATATGATCCAATGTTGTATGTGGAACAATATCAATCTACTTTTGATATCTATTCAAATCCTGATGAAATGCGTTGCCGAGACTTTTCCAGTACATTGACCGGATCGACTCAGATCTAGTAGAACGGAATCCCAAGGGGAAAAATCATAAACTTCAAGTAACTGGAGAATTTATTTGTTAGTATCTTCTAATTTGGTACTAAACTATGCAAACATGTAGCTCACTTGTTAGGTTGGATAAAATGACATGGGAATATATGACCCGATTTAATACGAAAAAAATGGAGGTTAGTTACAATGGTTAGAAGATTTCCATCACGATAATAATGATTGGATTAGTGGTAGGAAAAGGTTATTCTGCTCTTATAAAGGAACAATCAAGCACAATGGGTGAGATCTTGGACAATGCGGGAAAGATCATGAATGCAGAATAGTCATGATAGCGAAAGAATCCAGTCATGGAAAATCTGACACTGAAAAGAGTTCAGAAAAGAAAGACAAATCGAAGAAGTATGAGAAATCTAATAGGCATGAGAAATTTTATGAATATACCCCGCTCACTATGGGTGTTCACCACATCCTCGATGAAATTCGAGGAAGTAGTGACCCCAAGTGTCTCGGGAAAATTAAAGCTCCTGCAAGTAGATGAGACAAGAGTAAATATTATGAATTTCACAAAGATCATAATGATGACACCAATAGTTATTTAGCTCTGAAAAGGGAGATTGAGACTCTAATTCAAAAGTGTAAGGCATCAAAGTTAAGTCAGGCCAAGCAGATAAGGCCAATAATGACAAAAAACCTAGGGGACGATCTGAGTCTCCTTAAAAAGGTAACGACGAGAAGAATTATGATCAAGAGTCATATGATCAAGATGATCTTGATCTACCAAAGAAGCCACAAAAGCCACTGGATAATTTTAGGATCATCGATTTGCGATGCCACTTCATTGCAGGAGGTTGTGCTAGTGGTGGTGAAGAAACAGTATAAAGAAAAGCATACTTAATTGAGACCAAGATATAAGGACATTGTCTGTCACATTTAGTACGTCATATACCTCTACAAGTTTGTCGAAGAATTAGGAATCTTACATCTACAATCGACAATCCAAATTTCAAGTAGACTTCAACAATCATGCCCAACAAGGACGGATTTGGTAAATGTCTTTAAGTTCCATTTACATTTTGCATAAAAAGTGTTAGGATATTTTTATGAAAAATAAAATATTTTTCCTTTTATGAAAAGTGATTTTTGAATAATCTTAAATGGTTTTTTATTTTTCAAAAACTTTTTTTATCATAAAAGTTTTTGGATAAATGTTCTCAGATTTGTAAGAGTTCTGGTTTCAAGGTTTGCAAAAGTTTTAAAACTCTGTTAATCGAATCTTGAGATTTGTGCCTGGTCGTTCAAACGAGAGCCTATCTGGTTCGAACGACATGACAGTTCGTTCGAACGAGAACACTTTTTTTTTGACACGTGACCGCCATAAATGTTTTATAAATAGAGTGTCAGACGTATTTATTTCGTGTGGAGAAAACACTGGTTTTAACAGAATACGATTTTTAAGTGTTTTTGGTTTATTCTCCATCACTTTGAGGGTTCAAAACTTTGTTTTACAATTCACAAATCCCATGGCTTTTGTGTGAGTTGTTTCATGGAACCCAAAACTTAGTTTTTTGTGGAGCTTTGCTTTTGTTCATCCTTGGTGGGAAGATCTCTACAATCGAAAAGTTGTGTGTTATTATGGAGGGAGACTCTACGAAATTTATGACTGCGTGTCATTGAGGATCTTCTGCGTGATGATTCTTTGCTAAAAAGTGTGTGTCAGGGTTACGTGTCCCTGTGGTGTTGCTGCGCGTAAACCACTGCTAATTTCAAGATCAGTACTTTGAAGATTTGTAGAAGGCCCCGTGCGTTACACTTATGGGAGATTATCAAGTGGTCTGTAAGTCAAAGGTCTTGTAAATTATTTCAAAGTTCTAGAAATATAAAATGTTTTGCCCCTGTGGGGGATTTTTCCTAAAGCTTGTGCAGATTTAATATGTTTTGACACGTAGTTGCATATTTTAGGGATGAACAAAAATTGGTTTAAAATTGGGTTTTATATAATTTAGAATCAAATTGCTCTGATACCGACATTGTCCGTCACATTTAGTATATCGTATACTGCTTCACGTTTGTCGAAGGATTGAGAAGATTGCTTCTACACAAGTCGAATTCAAATTTCAAGAAGACTTTAACATTCATGCCCAACAACGACAGATTTGGTAAAATGTGTTTAGGTTTCACTTACAACATACATAAAAGTGTTGGGATATTTTTATGAAAAAAAAAATATTTTTCAATTTATGAAAAATGATTTTTGAAATTATTTTAAATGGTTTTTAATTTATATTTTGGATAAACATTACTAATCTCGTAAACAGTCAGGTTTGAGGTTTCCAAGTTTTTTAAAAAGACTGAACTATTTTGGACACGTGTACGATGTCGTTCGAACAACATCGTTTCTCGTTCAAACGAAATCAGATCCAATTCGAATGACTGTTTTAAGTTGACACTCCACCGCCTTAAATTTTATTATTTAAAGGGTGTCAGACTTCGATATTTCGTGTGGAGAAAACACTGTTTCAATCAGAATACGTTTGTAGTGTTTTGGTTTATTCTACATCACTATGAGGGTTCAAAACTTGTTCTACAATTCTCAAATCCCAGTGCTTTCGGGTGAGTTGTTTTATGGAACCCAAAATATTGTTTTACTGGGTATTTTGCTACTGTTCGTACTTTGTGGGGAGATCTCTACAACCGAGAATTGCGTGTTATTGTGGAGTGAGTCGCTACAAAGTTTATGACTACATGTCATTGAGGATCTTCTGTGTGTTGATTCTTTGCTGAAGACTGCGTGTCTGGATTTTGTGTCCATTATGGTATAGATGCGTGTGAACCATTGTTGATCTGTATTTCATTGTAATCGGATGTAAGTTGTGATTTACAATTATATTGAAATAAAAAGGTTTTGCCCTGCGGGGATTTTTACTGAACTATTGTGTCACATATTTGACTTATGTTTGTTTGACACTTGTACACACGTTGCTATTTGAGTTTGAGGGTTGTATTGACTTGATTTATAAATTGACTCTAATTAAATAAGTTTGTGATTGGAAATTGCGAATCAATATTGTACACGCATTCTCAAATTGGTATCAGAGCAGGATACGCTAATTTATCGTGTATTCCAATTTTCCGTAAAATTGTGTGATATTGATTTTTTTTAAATCTAATTTTTGAAAGTTTGTCGTAATGTTTCCAAACGAAAACTTATATAGTCGGTTGCCAATTTTTGACGGGTCTAATTATGCTTACTGGAAAGCCCATATGAAATCTCATTTAAAAGAAATTGATGAGAGAGTTTGGATCATTTTTTAAAGAGGTTGGAATCCCCCCACTGTCACCACAAATAATATCACAAATTTAAAATCTGTGTCAGACTGGACTGAAGATGAGTTTTGGTGGAGCACTTATTATTCACGTGGGCTTAGTGCAATTTTTGGACATGTCACCCCTGACAAGTTCCGACGTATTATGACGTGCCTCGCGTCTGAAGAAGGGTGGGATGTTTTACAACTCACCCACGAAGGCACTAACGCGGTCAAAGAGTCTAAAATTCAAAATTTAACCACTCAATTTGAGACCATCACCATGTTAGAGATTGAGTGTTTTTACGACTTTTATGCACGTTTGTCCGATATTATCAACATTAGTTTTAATCTTGGTGAACCGATTCCTAATGCATGAGTGGTTAAAAAGATTTTAAGATCGCCGCCTAAACGTTTTATCCCAAAATGAACTGTTTTGAATACCTTAGGAAATTTGAATTGTCTGAAATTAGAAGAGTTGGCAGCTGACCTACAGACGTACGAAATTGACATGTTTCCCGATACTGTCAAACCTAAGGATAAAGTGACAGAACTTAAAGCCAAGTTGAAAAGGAAAAAGAAAGTCAGTTTTTGTGAGTTTGAGTCTGAAGACGAGTCTGATTTTGACATGACCCTAGTTGCAAAGAATTTTAAAAAGTTTCTCTAGTTTTCAAAACAAAATTCTTTAAATAAAAAGTTTTCGGAGAAAAACAAAAAAAAGGTAAGGCCAAAGAAAGCGGTGAGAAAGAAAACTAGTGAAGAAAATTTTGAAAATTTGAAATGTTTTGAGTGTGAAGGGAAAGGGCATAAGTCGTTTGAGTGTCCCACTAGACTTAGGAGATAAGGCAAGAAAGTTGCCATGCCAGCGACCCTGAGTGATAGTGAGGAATATGTGAATGATTCCGATTATGAGTCTTCACAAGGGAAGTGTATTGCCTTTTTAGCATGTCACGTAACCACACCCACTTTGTCCCATGACAATGAGGAAACTTGTGCACATGATACACCCGAGGAGGTTTTGAGTGTTTCTAGCGAGTCTGAGAGCGAGGGCGCTAGTGATGATGAGAGTGAGCTCCAGATTGCGTTTCGAGAGTTGTACGTCAAGACCTTAAAAACTAAAAAATTGAATAACAAGTTTGCTCTCAAAGTGAAAGATTTGGAGAGTGATATTAAGAGTTTGAAGGATTTTGAGTCAAAAGCAAGTCAACTCGATAAAGTAAAGGTTTCTTTGAGTGAGGAGTTGAATACTTTGAATAGGGAAAAGAGTGAGCTTATAGCCCACGTATCACAGTTAGAGATAGATCTTAAGCATGCCCTGGAGGCTAAAGTCACTTTAGAGAATGCATCTAATAATGTGGAAAAGATGGTTCTCAATCCTGTTTTGGGTGGTGGTGAGATTTTAGGAAAAAGTCATGACGGTGCATCCACTTCTTTTGTTACACCCGAGCCGGTTCCCACTTTAGTGAGAGATTCACATGGTTATCATCCCAACCCACCTAGGCGTCCCATTCATGTTAGGAGAACAAGTCCTAGAATTTTTTAAAATTTAATTCCTAGGCCTGTTTACGTTTGCTCCAATTGCAAAAAGAGAGGACACCTTAGGGAATTTTGCTTTAAGTTGGGTTACGGCCCACAATATACCACTACACATGATCATGCTCATGCACCCACTAATGATACTTTGCATGCACATAATGATAGAGAGTTTGCTCATATTCACGAGCAAGTAAATTTTTTGCTCAAGACTTCACATGATTTAATGGAGTTGTTTCAAAAGATGTCACCGTCTTTGAAAAACTCCACTGCACTTCCCAATTGAGGTCTAGACATGTTTACTAGCCTAGGGTGATTTACATGATGATACTTTTGCCTATTGATAGTATTTACCATTTGTACTTTGTTTTTCTTATTTTTTGATACTATTTTAGCACTGTCTGGATCTGTATGCCCATTCCAGGAAATGTTTTTATGAAATTTTCTCACTAGACATAATTGCATGTCATTCTGTGTATTCTGGGAAAGTTTGACTTTTTTCGTTCTAACGAGATTGCCTGTCGTTCGAATGACCTAGCATCATGTTCGAATGACCCTGGATTTGTTTCCAATCCCTTGTTTCTTCTAGTTATATATTATTGGTACTCCTGGGTTGCTTCTGAACAGTGTTTGAAAAATACAAAAAGGTTTTCTCCTTTTAGAAAAATTTTGAAAAATTCAAAAAAAGTTTCGTATTTTGTTTGCACCGTATATGAATGCACAATTAGGATGATCAAGTCACAACTTCATGCCATATCCATGTGACTGTTTGATACTGTTTTGAGACAACATATTGTGTCATTCATGTGCTTTATAAAGTTTGGAGTCTTTGAGCTGCTATAGTGTTGCTACCTACATGTTTGACTCACTTTGTCCTTTATTGCACACATGCACGGATTTGTTTGACTTTTGTGCTTATCTATCACATGTTGGTTGAATGTTTCCGCTTCAATTTTGTCTATACAATGAACCAAATGCGATAAAACTTGATAAAAAGTAATACATGATATAAACCATTTGTGAGATTTGTGTGTTTTATTTTGAAAAGCGGTGAAGGGATATGAAAGGTACTTATTTATCCTTTGCGATAAAGCCATCGTTTAAATGGTCCTAAAAAAATGAGGAATTGAAAATTATCCAGGGTCCAATGAGGTTTAAAAGAGACCAATAAAATTGAAAGGCAATAAAAAAAAAATTATGTCAAAAATGGGCCAATTTTTTCTGTTTCATCATCTGATAAGAAAAAATAACAGCATTATCTTTTAATGAGGGAGTTTGGATGGAATTATCTATACGATTTGCACGTCCTTGAAAGTCATGAAAAAGCATTACATGGTTTTGGACGTTATTGGTGTTGAAATCATTTATACTTTGATTTGTTGATATGATTAAGATGATGTCATCTAAATTCAACAATTTTACACCAAAGGACTATTTTTTATGTTCATTCGTTAGGAGTACACTTATGCATCTTGCACATATGATATGATTGAGTTGATTTTCCTTTCGAATTTATACACACCCATTCATTCCGTTTTCAAGATTTGGTCGTCTTAGTGAAAATTCATGGTGTGTGATTTTTTGTAACTTTTTATTGTATTATAAAAATTTGAAAAATTCAAAAATAATCTGTTTGATTTATTTCACGTGTAACCCCGTTTTTCACTGACATAATTTATTCTTTTCCTGTCTATTTCGGACAAATAAAAAGGGAGAGAACGAATTATGATATTATGGGGGAGTTTTAGTATGGGAAGATTTGATTATGCTTTCATGTTTTATGTTTATATCACTTCAAACTCGATACATCACGAGGTTTTTGATTTGTCTCGTGTGTATAGGTACGATTGAAGATGTTTGGATTGCATACCCTCAAGAGAAAAGCTCGGAGTTTTGAAAAGTTGATTGTTGAAGCGAAGTTTGAAAAAGTTTGAAGACTTGTTCAATTTATCTTTCCACAGTCGAGTTTTTGGGAGGGTAGATTTGTATAGGTCATTTGGTTTTGATAATTCGGATATTTTTATTTTGTATCGGCATAGACATGGGGGAGATTTGTAAGGACATTGTCCGTCACATTTAGTATGTCGTATACCGCTACAAGTTTGTCGAAGAATTGGGAATCTTGCATCTACAATCGATAATCCAAATTTCAAGTCGACTTCAACAATCATGCCCAACAAGGACGGATTTGGTAAATGTGTTTAAGTTCCATTTACATTTGGCATAAAAAGTGTTGGGATATTTTTATGAAAAATAAAATATTTTTCAATTTATGAAAAATAATTTTTGAAATGATTTTAAATGGTTTTTAATTTTTTAAAAATATTTTCTCATATATATTTTGAATAAACTTTACTGATCTCGTAAACAGTCTTAGGTTTGAGGTTTCCAAGTTTTTTAAAAAGACTGAACTGTTTTGGACACATGTACGATGTCGTTCGAACGACATCGTTTCTCGTTCAAACGAGATCAGATCTCGCTCGAACGACGTTGTGTCTCGTTCGAACGAGCGATTTTAAGTTGACACTCCACCGCCTTAAATTTTATTATTTAAAGGGTGTCAGACTTGGATATTTAGTGTGGAGAAAATACTATTTCAATCAGAATACGTTTTTAGTGTTTTTAGTTTATTCTACATCACTTTGAGGGTTCAAAACTTGTTTAACAATTCACAAATCCCACTGCTTTTGTGTGATTGTTTTATGGAACCCAAAACATAGTTTTGCTGGATATTTTGCTATTGTTCGTAATTTATGGGAATATCTCTACAACCGAGAGCTGCGTGTTATTGTGGAGTGAGTCGCTACAAGGTTTATGACGGCGTGTTATTGAGGATCTTCTGCGTGTTGATTCATTGTTGAAGACTGCGTGTCTGGACTGCGTGTCCATTGTGGTATACCTGCGTGTGAACCATTGTTGATCTGTATTTCATTATAATCCGATGTAAGTTGCGATTTACAATTATAGTGAAATAAAAAGGTTTTGCCCTGCGGGGATTTTTCCTGAACTATTGTGTCGCATATTTCAAAAATCAGATTTTCAATATCACACAATTTTGCGGAAAATAGGAATACGCGATAAATTTTTCTATATCTTATAAATGATTGTATCAGTTTATTTTGTCACACACTAGTTATACTTCATGATATATCCATGCTAGTGTCATGACTATGTACTTTTTATATTAAATTTTGTTTTTGAAAATTTTCATACAAAAAGTTTTTTTGTAGTTTGTTTACACCTTTTATGAGTGCACACTTAGGATGACCAAGTCACAACTTCATGCCATATCCATGTAACTGTTTGATAGTGTTTTGAGACAATACGTTGTGTCATTCATGTGTTTTACAATGTTTGGAGTCTTTGAGCTGCTATAGTGTTATTACCTACATGATTGACTAATTATTTCCTTTGATGCACACATGCACGAATTTGTTTGACGTTTGTTCTTGTCAAATCACATGTTGGTTACGTGTTTTCATCTCAATTATGTCTATTAAAACAAATCAAATGCGATAAAACAAGATAATAAAAGGAGTGCATGTTTTTACCGTTTGCCGTAGGTTTGTGTGAATTTTATTAACGGTGAAGGGCTATGAAAGGTACACATTTATCCTTTAAGATTAAACCGCAGTTTAAATTGGACCTAAAAAATTAAGGAATTTTAATTATCTGGGGTCCAAAGAGGTTTAAAAGAGCCCGAAAATATTGAATGAAAATAAAAAGAAATATATGCTAAATTATGGGCCATTAGGTTTATTCACCAATTCTCCAATGTTTGAGAATTTAGATCACCTCAAAAAGAAAATATATATGAGGGAGTTTGGTTGGACAATTAAAACGGCTTTGCGCGTCCTTAAAAAGCCTTGAAAAAGAATGAAAAAGCTTTAAGTCGTTATTGGCGATGTTGACTTTGATTTATTTTGATTTAAGACGGTGTCATCTAAATTCAACATTTTAACACCTAAGGACGATTTTTTATGTTTATTCGTTAGGAATACACTTATGCATCGTGCACATATGATATGATTGAGTTGATTTTTCTATTGAATTTGTTCACACCCATTCATTCCGTTTCACACGATTTGGTTGTCCTAGTATAAATTCATGGTGTGTTTTTTGTAACATCATTTTTTGCATTTTTTGTATGAAAAATTGAAAAAGTCAAAAATAGTTTGTTTGTTTCGTTTTTCGTGACACCCCCGATTTGCATTATGAGATTTATTATTTTCCTGTCCATTTCGGACAAATAAAAAGGGGGAGAACGAATTATGATATTATGGGGGAGTTTTAGTATGGGGGAGATTTGATTATGCTTTCATGTTTTATGCTTATATCATTTCAAAATCAATACGTAACGAGGTTTTTGCTTTGTCTCATATGTGTATGTACGATTGAAGATGTTTGAATTGCACACCCTGATGAGAAAAGCTTGGAGTTTTAAAAAATTGATTGCTGAAGCGAAGTTTGAAAAAGTTTGAAGACTTGTTCAGTTTATCGTTCCATGTTTGAGTTTATGGGAAGGTAGATTTGTAGAGGTCATATTTTAGATTGATAATTCAGAAGTTTTTATTTTCTACCGGCATAGACCTAGGGGGAGATTTGGAAGGACATTGTCGATCACATTTAGTATGTCGTATACCGCTACAAGTTTGTCGAAGAAGTTGGAAGCTTGCATCTACAATCAACAATCCAAATTTCAAGTCGACTTCGACAATCATGCCCAATAAGGACGGATTTGGTAAATGTATTTAAGTTCCATTTACATTTTGCATAAAAAGTGTTGGGATATTTTTATGAAAAATAAAATATTTTTCCTTTTATAAAAAATATTTTTGAATAATCTTAAATGTTTTTTATTTTTCAAAAAGCTTTTTGTCATAAAAGTTTTTGGATAACTGTTCTCAGATTCGTAAGAGTTTTGATTTCAAGGTTTCCAAAAGTTTTAAAACTCTGTTAATCGAATCTAGAGATTTGTGCCTGGTCGTTCAAACAAGAGCCTATGTCGTTCGAATGAGACCAGACGTCGTTCGAACGACATGACAGTTCATTCGAACGAGAACACTTTTTGTTTGACACGTCATCGCCTTAAATGTTTTACAAATAGAGTGTCAGACGTACTGATTTTGTGTGGAGAAAACACTGGTTTTAACAAAATATGTTTCTTAAGTGTCTTTGGTTTATTCTTCATCACTTTGAGGGATCAAAACTTTGTTTTACAATTCATAAATCCTAGTGCTTTTGTGTGAGTTATTTTATGGAACCCAATACTTAGTTTTGCTGGGAGCTTATCTTTTGTTCATCCTTGGTGGCGAGATCTCTATAACTGTAAAGTTGCGTGTTATTATGGAGGGAGACTCAGTGAAGTTTATGATTGTGTGTCATTAAGAATCTTCTACATGTTGATTCTTTGTTGATAACTACGTGTCAGGGCTGCATATCCTTATGGCGTTGCTGCACGTAAACCACTGTTGATTTCTAGATCGGTACTTTGAAGATTTACTGAAGGCACCGTGCGTTACACTTGTGGGCGATTATCAAGTGGTCTGTAAGTCAAAGGTCTTGTAAATTATTTCAAAGTTCTAGAAATATAAAAGGTTTTGCCCCTGTGGGGGATTTTTCTTGAAGCTTGTGATTTAATTTATTTTGACAAGTAGTTGCATATTTTAGGGATGAACTAAAATTGGTTTAAAATTGGTTTTTATAAATTTAGAATCAAATTGTTTGAAACCACCCAAAGGCAATTATTATTGGGCCAACACAAGGACTTTGCTCATATCAGGAATATGAATTTGGTTGAATTCTCTGAGGCACGACCTCATAAGGTGAACATAGATTGATTAGTTATTAGTTTTTTATAAATTATATATCAAGACTATTGTACCTCCACATCGACCCTCTTGATTGCACCATGATGGTCCAGGAGAGGTTATTTGCTTAAATTTTGGTTGATAATGGCAGCTCAGTTGATGTTTTATTTTATGAGTGCTTCAAGAAGCTAAAACTAGCAGATCGGAAGCTGTAAGCATATCACTGTCTGCTAATTGGTTTAAGGGGGAAAGGTATACCCCCTTGGCATGATTGAGCTCAGTGTCATTATCGAAACTTAGCTGACCTATCGAATTGAGAAAATATGCTCTTTCATATTGGAAAAGAATGTGCTCCCTGCTTATAATATCATCTTTAGAAGGGTTGACTTGAAGAAGTTTGAAGAAATTTCCTCCACTTTTCATCAATGTATGAAATTTCCCACAAGCTATGGTGTGGGAGTTGTGAAAGAAAACCAAGTTGAAGCTTGTGAGTGCTATTATACGTCAGCTGAGCAAGAGTAACTAAATAAGCTAATATAAACTTATCAGATTGAGACATTAGGTCCTCCAAATAAAGATAAAGTAGTCACTAGAGAAAATATCGAGCAAGTGGAGCCAGCTATTCTTAACGACAAACATCCAGAAAAGATAGCCCAGATCGACTCCTCTTTAGATCTAGCTCTCAAGAAAGAACTGGAATATTTCTTAAGGATCAAAAAGGATATTTTTGTTTGGAGCCACGAGGACATGCCCAAGATTGACCTGGGCATCCTCTCCCACAAGCTTAGTATTATTAAAGAAGCCAAGTCGATCAAACAGAAACGACGTGTATTCTTAGATGAGAAGAATGTGGAAATTTAAGAGGAGGTTGAGAAACCAAAAAGGGACAATTTCATTTAAAATGTCAAGTACCTGAAGAGGCTCTATAATATGGGGATGGTTCCAAAGAAGTAGAATAAGTGGCTAATGTTTGTTGACTTCACGAATCTAAACAAGGCTTGTCCAAAAGACCACTATCCTTTACCCCAAATTGACCAGTTGGTCGACGCCACTGTTGGGCACCAACTTCTTAGTTTCATGAAAGCTCATTTTGGGTATAAACAAATCATAATAATGCCATAGGACTGCGATAAAACTTCTTTTATTACCAGTCGAGGCAATTTCTGCTATAGTGTAATGCCTTTGGGGCTTAAGAATATAGGGGCAACGTATCAAAGGTTTATAAATAAAGTGTTTAAAATCAAATCAGGAAAAATAGGGATGTATATGTAGATGATATACTAACAAAGAGCAAGAAGGATATTGATTACATCATAACTTCGGCCATAATTTTGATCAACTAGAAAAGTACAAAATGAAACTGAACCCAACAACATACGTGTTTAAGATAAGGGCAGACAAGTTTCTCATTTTCATTATCAACCAGAGGAACATATAGGCTAACCTTGACAATATCCAGATCTTGATCCATATAAATCCTTTTATAAGCAAGAAAGAGACATAAAGCTTAACATACCGAGTGTCTTCACTCAATAGGTTTATTTCCTAAGAAACTGATAGATGTTTACCATTATTTAAGGTGCTCATAAAGGCCTTCGAATGGAATGTTGGATATGATAAAGCATTCCTGGAGATTAAGAAATATTTAGGATATGCTTTTTTATTGTCTAGGCAAATCCTTTGTGAAAAGATTTACCTTTATCTCGCAGTGTCTAAATTTGTCGTGAGCTCGACTTTGGTACGATTGGTAGATAATGTCCAAAAATCGATATATTAAATTAGTAAGGCGTATCATGGAGTTAAAATACGGTACCCAGGGTTAGAAAATCTTGCATTCGAATTAATTGAAGTGTCCAGAAGGATGTAACCTTATTTCCAATACCATACCATACCATTATTACGTACAAGGACCTCACCCTTGGATAAACTGTTCATAAGCCGAAAAAAGTCTGGCAAGATGATGGATTGGGCTATGGAGCCCGAAGAATACGATATCCATTATGAGACGAGAACATGAATTAAGGGCCATACAGTGGCCAATTTTATTGTATAATTCACTTATGAGGAGGAAAAGTCAGCTCTGACAGACGCTACTCTAACTCCAAACAGTGATAATCCATAGTCATTGGGCCAACAAGAAGATAGATCCCAAGATATTGAGCAGATGAAGAAACTATTTTAAAATGGTGCTTTAGTTAAAGGAAGTTTTGAGAAGGAGACCCCAGTTTGGGAACTATACGTGGATGTTTCATTATGCACCAACTAAAGCGGGGCAAGATTGATTATATCATCACCAGATAGGGCTAGCGTAGAATATGCTCTCAGGTTTGACTTCAAATCCTCAAAGGATGAATCAGAGTATGAATCCTTAGTAGCAGGTTTAAGCTTGGAATCCTTATTAGGAGTTAAGCAGTTGACAATCCATAGTGATTCCCAACTGGTAGTCAACCAAGTGATAGAGATTTACGAGGAAAGAGTAGAGATGATGTTAAAATATCTAGTAAAGGTGAAAAGTCTACTCCCAATATTTATAGTTGTACAAATGGTCAGAATTTCAAGGACAGAGAATGCCCGAGCATATGCACTACATCATGTAGCATCTGTGACTAGGGCCGAGCTCGGAATAACTATTCTTATGGAAATACTACTGCAATAAATCATTGACGAAGCATGTGTACATGTGATAGAGTTGAACCTCGGTCCATATTAGATGGATCCCGTCAAGTCGTATCTGAAGACTGGTGAGGTATCGATCTATCACAAAGAAGCACGCAAGTTGTGCTACAAGGCCACTCGATATCTAATACAAGGAGTAGTTTTTTTTTAAAAAGGGCTTTATACTCCCATTATCGCGGTGAGCTCATCTGGATAAAGTGTCGAATATTGTAAAGGAGGTACATGAAAGCTCAAGTGCAGCACATTTAGAAAGATCAATCACTTGTCAAAAGGGTGGCAACTCAGGGATATTATTAGCCCAATATAAAAGAATATTGTGGCAAGTATGAGATAAGGTGTGATAAATTCCAATATTATGTTAATATGTACAAGATCGCAGGGGTAGAGCTGGCCTCGATCACTTATCTTTTAACCTTTGCGATATGGGGTATGAATTTGGTCGGCCCACTATCGATGATAAAAAGGAGATTATATTTTCTAGTCATGACATTAGACTACTTTACGAAATGGTTGGAAGTTATATCATTGGTGGAAATGACCTACGCTAAATTATTCCATTTTATATGGAAAAATGTCATCTACAAATAAGGAATGTCACATGCCTTCATAACAAATCATAGAACTCAATTTAACAATGAGAAATTCTTGGACTACTGTCTTAATCTAAGATTAAAAAGTTTCATTCTACTCTTGCCCATCCTCAGTGAAATAGGAAAACACATGCCACCAATGAAACACTAATTGTAGGGATAAAGAGATGACTGGGTAATGCTAAGGGTAATTGGATCAATGAGCTTCAGAGCGTACTATGGGCTTACAAAACTATGCCGAGGATGGCCACGGGTGAAACACTATATATATTGGCATTTGGAATCAAAGCAGTGGCCCACTGAGATTGACTTGACCAGTTATAAGGTTCTGAACTTTGACTTCCAAAAAGAGACTTCATACGCAAGCTTGATCTGACCTAGTTTAATAAGTCAGAGAATAAGCAACCTTGAGAGTAGCAGCCATAAAAACCCTACAAGGCGAGCCATTTATAAACATTTAGAGTTTTGAGCATATGAGGAAGTATTATTAATAGAGACGGCATATTCCAATTTATGAGCAAATCATCTGTAAATGGTTTTTAATTACATGTATTCAAAGTTTCAAGTAATTAATGAAAAAACTGCAGCTATCCTCTCTCTATCATGTTTTTGTTATTTACAAATGATTATTTACAAGTTCATTAGTATAAGAGATATGCAAGAAATTCAGGCCGAAGACATCTCAAACACAAGTCAACAAGCTAGACTACGATCAGACCACACTTCTTCGAATACCTCGTATTTAATATATCATAATCAAGAAGTTCACTGACCTGGGAAACTAATGATGTCACGTCGTCAAGATGATAAGATTCGTCCACAACGAATTATAAGCTGACCAAAGTAATGGTATACTTTAGCTCAATAATTTATAGGGAAGCTCTAAGTTTTAACTTACGATGACCCTATCATGAGAACTCTGGTTCATCCAAAACTAGAATCTAGTAAGTCAAGTCAGGTCGACAGGATCCGACCACATAACTATACGACTAAACTACTGGCAAGCCGCTCCTAATTTAAAAGGCTAGTAAGTCGGCATGGTCAGGTTTACGAGATCCAACCACAAGACCATAAGACTAAACTAGTGGTAGGTCGAGAGGATCCAACCACATTTGCTTGCAAAAATATTTTCGCATAAAATTATAAGTGAGGGCTAAGAGTTTAGTCGAGCAAAATAACTTAGCAAGAAATATAAACATCACATGCGTATAGGAAAACGTTTAATTTGCATGTGAGTGATTTAATATTATCGTTCAAACATCATAATGACTGCTTAATAATCATAAGATATTATTCAAAAAGTTAAATTGAGAAGTTACATAAACAATTATTTACCAAAGTAATAAGGTAGAGAACTCAAGAAATTGAAACATTTTCATCGACTTGGGGAGAATCACTACCGACAGCCTTATCCATAGGAGTGTCTCGAGAAGTCACTTGGGAAACTTTAGGATCAATGAGGGGGACATTAGTTATAACAACCTATTCGGCTCAACTATCGATCGATCCTCAGCAACTTGGTCATCATGATCGTCTAACTCCATTATTTCCTCTTCAGTTTCTAAAGCCCTTGCTTTGTCATCATCACCATCCCACTTTTTCACACCATCAGTTATATTAAGGTAATAATATACCACCCTCTTCTACATCTCATCGTAACCCCGCATGAAAAAGGTCATGTTCTCTATGGTGTATTAGGTAGAGTCCTTAAACTTCTTGATTTCTCTCTCTTTAGTTATGGTAAGGGATTTCACTCTCTTTAGTTATGGTAATGCATTGGCTCGATAATAAGTTCCTCATTGGCCTATTTAAGGGCCTCATCAAAGATTTGGAACTTCACAACATCACTACTAATTTCCTCCTTTATTTCCCTATTCTCTCCCTCAACTATGCTCAGAGCTTGAACATTGGCCACAAGTTAGTCATATTTATATTCGAGGTCGTGGAAAACCTTATCATAGTTAGCCTTTGATGATTTTATCTCCTCCATCAAATTTTTGCATTACGTAAGGAGCTTAGACCTCCCACTTATTCACAACACCACCTCTATCAGGGTAATGTTTTATGGACCTTTTATTCAACTCATAGTAAACCTGCATGAAGAAGGTTAAGTTATCTATAGTGTACTCAACATAATCCTTAAAATTCTTTACACCATTATCTTTAGTTATGGTAAGGGCTTCATTGGCTCAGGTAATCTCCTAATTGGCCTTTTTAAAGGCTTCCTCCAATATTTAGAACTTCACAACATTAGTACTAATTTGCTCCATCAGCTTCCTATTCTCTCCATCAATTGTGCTCAAAGTTCGAATATTGTCCACAGGCTTATCATCATTCTCTTTAAATTCATGGTAAACTTTGTCATAGTCAAGATTCAACATTTTGATCTCCTATGCCAAATCTTCGCTTTGCTTAAGGAGCTCAATGTTGGCCTTTTTTTCCTATCCATAAACATGTTAGCAGGATAAAACTTTCTTCGTTTAGGTACTGCCACCCATCGCTCCCTAAAAATTAAGGTAATGATATCGGCTGAATGAAACATTTAATAGAAGTAAGACGAGCACATGTTTTGCTGATAACTTACCACAAACATCCGGTGTTGAACCATGTTCCACGGGGCATCATGGTCAAAACCCATAAGGAATTAAAAATTCTTATTATACCCGTGGTGACCGACCACATCAATGGAAATTTTTATGTAAGGAAAAATGGAGTTCGGGTCCGTTTTCAGCAAGGTTAAAAGTGAACTCCTCCACTTCTCTATAGTGATAAGATGACTCCCACCTCTGACTAGACAATGAGCTCATTGTCCGTCAATGTGCATCATATGCCTTGGAACGTTGGTTTTCTGATGTTTAGGATCATTTTATGTCGTAGGTCCCCCCTCTAGAGGCCTCTTGTTACCGACATGCGTGACATCTTGTGAGGCAGCAGATTGACCCCTTTCCCTTAGCTTTTGTACCAATAGCAACGATAATTTCATTTTTAACTTTCTTCCTGGCTTTAGCCTCAAACCTCTTCAGAGCATCTGTCTTCTTCTTGGATCTGGCCTCAGTGTCAGCCTTTTTTTAGCTTCCATCTCAAGCATTTTCTGATGAATTGCATCCATGGTAGCACGATCAACATGTTTGGGTGACATTCTAAAGGAGGGTGCAATTATGAAGCCTGGGGGTAGAAGTTGAAAAAAAAATCCAACAGTTAGACAAGTTGTGATGAGATTAAAAATATGAGGATGACCTAACTATAAAGTTTTGCATACCTTCAGTGACCTCCTGCTCAGCCTCGGTCTCATATTCAACTTTTAGTGCCTTTTTTCCCACTAACTTTTCTTCAAGAGCAGCATTTATTAGTTCGTAATAGCCAAATTTATCAAACTTGGCAAAGGTAGAAGTATTCTCAAAATCTAGAGGATTTTTAGGACAAGTACCCTTCATTAACTCCTTCAAGATTACAGATTGTTGGGGGGCTCTCTTAACTGCAGAAGATCATATGAAAGGTTTGCACGGTTTGGATGAAATAAAAGAACAAAAAAAATGCTATGAAATGTCAAAATATATACTAATTTTCTTTGTACCAACCCACTCTCGGAACACTGTAATAGTTTGGTTCCCTTCTATTGTGTTGAACTCTCATGCACCATATAAATATATAAATTTTGTCTTCCAAGTATGATTGCTCATCTGGACGACCTTGGCCAACTTTATATGGGATTACCTAGGGTAAAAATAATAATAATCTCGAGCCTTGGCATTGTCCTTAATCCCATAAATAGACCAAAAGATCTCCCTGTGATATCATAACCAATATGGCTCTTCCATTACACCATCGACCCCAAAATCATTTGATACGTGTTAGGGGAGATAGCTCAGAGCTACTCCATAATCCTAGGGAATATAAACCCACACTTGGAAAGCCCATATAGGGAAATAAATCTCGTTAATATCGGCCTGATCATAAACCCTTTCATCACAGTCCAATAGCCTAACATTTATACTAATGAGGTGGAGTGGTGTTCCTTCAGATCATCACACTCATCATTGGTAATATCACAACCATGGTACTTAGGCTCTGTATTATTAGCATCATAAAATCATTAGAGGTTCTCTTCTCACTAGGAGGCACAATAATTGGAGAAGTTAATGGGTCAGGCCTCGTAGCCATCTCCTCTTCGATAGAAGACTCTAAATTTACGATAAAAATATTTGAAACCATGTTTACTAACCTTACACCATTAGAAGGGTATCCGACATTATCAGCGCCTACAGAACCTATAAACTCAGGTGAACCGTACTCTCGATTTAGGGGCTGGGGAGAGAACGAGCAGTCGAATGAACTTGGGGAGTATACTTGGGAAGATCAGACTCTTCCTCAAGATTCAATACGAATGGTTTGAATTGGTGTTAGGAATCTCTTGGAGTAAGCATAAAGACATTGGTGGTCTAATTCCTTAAGGTTTTCTTACCATTTGTTAATCCAAGGTTCGTCACTCATAAAATGACGTATCTCGAGGGATAATCTCTATATTGACAAAGCGAATTTTATGGTGAAAATCAAGAAAAATGCATAATTTTAAACCTATAGGCCAACCGACTTAATGGTCACCTAAGATGTACTATTATTCAATCGAACAATAACAATGCCTAAAACCAGTATAAAAAAGGTAATAACGAGATGGAATCGCAGTAAAATAGGAATTTTTAGAAGAAACCCCTAAAAAAGCTACAAATCTAAGAAATACGTACCTAAAATGCTAAAATTATGAAGGACGACTGGAACTCTAAAGCCACTAATGCCAGAAAGAATGAAATCTCGTCGAAAGGTAGTTTTCTCAGGTAGAGGTAACCAGAAATGGAATAAATATGATGAGTTTAGTTGAAGAAGAAGGGCTTTTAATGAAAAAGATAATTTCTCTCTAGAAAGCTCTCGTGTCAAGCAAACGTTTTAAACAATTGAAATGATGAAAAATCAAGCTTTCATACTTTTAGGCTGTAATCATTACCCTTATTAAAGAAGGGTATGATGTCATGCCTAGGAAAGGTAACTGGCGATTCAAAAACTGACGCAGCGCTGCCCGAGGCACGTGTATCATAACTGCACCTGATGCCACTCCCAATGCTTGACATGTGTTAAGTTAAAATCTAAGGCAAAATTTTCGTAACTCAACATGCTCGGCGTGTACTGAGAAGATACAAAGATGACCAAAATCAAGGAAGTCGACGACATTATTTAGTTAACACTTCATTCACTCGATTCACCTAGCATCAGCTCAGAAGACATAATACTATAAAGAACCTGCTATAAGTTCCAATCGTGAGCAAAGTCGTGAGGGATTTTGTTATACCATAAATATGGGACCCTTCGTGGACCAGTCAGAAGATAGCACGTGGACCCACTCGCTATAACATAAGAAGTCAACTCAATTTTGAATCTAGTCGGCCCCCAGTTATGAGGTCGGCCAAACAATTTCAGCAATCTATTTGACGTTGTTAGTTCGCAGCCGACTAAAACTATTAGTTCACTCTGTTAAAGTAGCCATGTATTGTGTGATTGGACGATGTCAACAACAGTTACAACGCATGCACGCATGGTAGGTATACAAATATCATCCCTCATGTGCGCATAACAAACTCATGATCATCCTCTTACCTTTATGTAATGCGTGTGCCTACCTGGCTTATAAAGGTATGCCACATGTCCCTTTCTGGTCTCTCTCCTCTTACAGCCTATAAATAGCAGACAACATCCTCATGGGTGGGGATCCGATATATCTTTTCCTCCTGTTATGTTGCCAAATTCTAGATAAAACTTGAGAGCTTATATGTCTTCACCAATGGCGATTGTCCAGTAATCTAATCTCAACTACACTTCACAGTGGACATAGGTTATTTTTGTCCAAACAACTTACATCCTGGTGTCATTCTCTTTCTCTTCTCTTTAAATTATCTTCTCTAGATTAACACCTCGATGATTATTATCTCTTATATGTTATTTGTGTATAATAAATGCATTTAAGCCGAGATAAAACATGTACTAGTTTTAGACGATAACAATGAGGTATGGGATGTATAAAATACCCAATTTAACTTAAAAGGGTGAATTTTAGGCCTCTTGGGTATGGCCTGAGTAAAGTTTTAAGTCGTTTGGAGGCTATTCCGAACTCTTTTAGTAGAGGTCCATTTAGGGCCCAAGCCTAATTACGAAATTAAACGGGTTTAATGAACCATTAGGGATATCATAATTGTCGTAACACGAATTGGGAAGCATCACAAATCTAGAGAGATGAAATCTCAAGAGAAAAGGAATATTGGGAAGGATCTTGGCATTGATTTCTCTTAAAACATTATTGAGGCATTTAGAATATGATTATGAATGATATTGAGTTATATCATGTCTATTTATTTAAATCTAACCATAACCATGTTTTAATCTGATTTGAATGATTACATTGATTAATTTCATAATTAACCTAATATAGTTAGTAACTAAGTTGAATCCCCCTTTTACTTTAATTGATTTCCTCATGAATATGACTTGTAGTCACTGGAAGATGATTAATATTTGTTCTTTATTGTAAATCATACAAAAACCCTCTAATTAAAAGTATTAATCCACTAAAATTATTGGCTAATTGAGGAAATTAGGAAATTTAATTTTCTTGAATAAGAAATTTGAATTTTCTTTTAATCTTATGATAAACTTGGGGATTCGATGTTAGAAATATGCTCCAATCATTTTTATTATGTGGATTTTTTTTCGAGATGCGTATTGGGACTTTGATGAAGGAGATTTGAAGTCATTAATGGTGGTTTGGCAAGAGAATGTTGTAACACCCTGTGTTTTCATTAATTATTTTAATTAATTAATTGGAATATTCGAGAAAAAATAAATTTTTGAATTTAATAATTTTTATTGGATAAATATGTTTGTTATGATTTTAGAAGAATAAAACTTCAAGAGGAATTGAAATCGGAATTAAAATGGATTTTATATGATTTTTGCAAATATTTGTCCCTTATATTTTTTAAGCAAAACTGTCAGTTTTTTTGAGCGATCGATCGATCGACGCCTGGGCATCGATCGATCGATGACTTCAGAACGTTGAAGTTGTTTTTTAATTAGAGTTTGTGTAGGATTAGGATTCCTAATCACTATATAACCTTGTTAATCCATAGGGGGGCTTCTCATAATCACTTTTTCTCCAGTTTTTCACCAGAGAACTCTTCCAAATATTTTTCCTCTCACTCATAATCATCAACCTTCTTCATAATAAAGTTTTTATCATAAGTTTTGGGAGACTTAACTGGAGCTTAATCAAGTTTGATTCAAGAACACTTCTTTGCTAATTTTTCGAGCGGAATTCAGACTTCTAATCAGATTTTCAACACGATCTTCACAAGCATGAATACTCTATTCTTTTCACTTAGTATTATGCGTTTTAAGTGTCGCCTAAACACTTAATTACATGTTTTCTTAAAAATAATTAGTAACTTAATTAGAAAAAGTGGACACCAACTATGGGGATGTTTTCATAAAATCTTTTCATCTGAATAATATTCATAACCCTTTGGGTACGTAGGATTCGTGAGTGATTTTGGATTTTATTGGTGTAAGTTGCATGTAGAAAAATCCTAGTTTTTAAATAAATGGGTTTGGGGGCGTATAACTCATGTAAGTTGTGTTGAAACAATGATATTATAAGTTTGATGTTTTAAATGATGAAATAGCGGTATATTTAATTTAAATAATTAAATGAGATTAATTGGAAGTTTATGACGAGGTGATAACTAAATTAAGATTTAATTGAATTGGACTATCATGCGTAGTTTTATACTTTGATTAATTATGCTTGTTTGTATGACTTGTTGGTATTATTATATTGCCTTTGTGACGACGGGTTGTTGGGTAATTTTTTCTCTCCCTATATTTTAGGATGCCTTCTAGGTATGGGACTAGTGGGTAGGCCTTTTGATGATTTACACCTTCTAGGTATGGGACTAGTGAGGGTAGATTATCACGTTTCTATCATCTTGGGGGTGTGCTGATTTTTGGTAGTTTATCGTCGTTACGCTAGTCTAGGTATGAGACTAGGTCGAGATTTAAGTTATAAATTCTTCCTATACATAGGGTAGGACGTAATAATAACTTGGGGACCCTTAGTTATGGGACTAAGGAGTATTTTTAGGATCTCACATCGATTAAATGGGTGGGGGTGATTGTAAATTGAGAAATCGAGAATTAATGCCTAAGATAAAAATGGGTATTAAAATTTGTGGCGACATAATGTGTCGGGGCCGACAGTTTAAATGGGTCAGAGGGCGATTTATATCGTGTCGTGTGTGGAACCTTATCATGTATCGGGGCCGACAGTTTAAACGGGTCAGAGGGTGTTTTGACAAGGGGAAGTGTGACACTTTAATAAAAAATGAGAACAATAATAAAAGTTGGTTAATTTAATTAAATTAACATCGTGCGACTTGGAATTTGAAAATCATATTGGTGTGCCTTTTAAATGGGGATTCCTACGGGTAATAAGTAATTTATATTTGTCACGTTTAATTATCCCGTTAAATTTTAAAATATTATATTGTGATATTTATTGCGTATAATGCTACTGTCTGGATTCAAGGATCCTATTTGAGGGGAGTAGTGGTTTTCTTGCTCGGGGCTTTGGCTCTGACCCATGCGTTGACTAATAGAATTGGAGAAGCTGCATAAGTTTATCGGAGTTATCATTTGGAGGTGCAGTTGGAGTTGTTTATAATATGGCATAGTTTAGTTAGACTTTCTTTTCCAGTCGTATTTAATTATGAGACTTCATTAGAGTTTTATTGGGCCATTCGGTTCTAAAGTTGTTTAGAGGATTTATGTTGGATTGTTCATATCTTTATTATTCAGGTTTTATTTAATCGTTTTTGGAGATTGGATTTATTCGGAGTTAGCATGTGAGGGATCTTTTATCGCATAGTTGTTTATGATCATTTGATATTGATTCAATTATTTATCTTATGGACTGATTTATTTATGTCTCATATCTGTCTCATGCTAAGAATGGTATTTATTTAGATCACGCTCGACATAGTTCGGCGGCGGTGGCTGGTCACCCCGTCTGTCGGATTTTGCGGGGTGTGACAGATGGTATCAGAGAATGGTCTTAGGTCTCGTAGGTTATGAGTCCGTTTTAGCTTCCACATTGCTTATCTTTGATTTCGTTTTGATGATTTGTACTCTTTGTCATTCTGAGTCTGATGTTGTTTTGTTCCTATCTTCACAGATGGCGAACACAAGGAGAGTTGAGAATAGGAGAGAGGAGTCTGTTTCTGGTCCCACGGCTCAGGAGAGGCGGCATCAGATTACTTAAGAGGCCGAGGAGTTAGCGGCTATCATTCGTGAGGCCACGGCGGTCGGTCTGGAGATGAGGAGACAGAGATGGGTGACTTTAGAGGCTCAGCAGCAGGGTACACCCATCTCAGCTTGGGATAGGGTGAGAAGTAGTTTTCTTAAGGGCAATCCTCCCACCTTTGGAAGGGGATTTGACCCTACGGCTGCTCACCAGTGGAGGAGAGATATGGAGAGGCATTTAAGGATGGTGGACTGCACAGATGTGCAGAAGAAGATGTTATCAACATTTAAGTTGACAGGGAATGCGTTGCAATGGTGGGAGAGCACCACCACATTAGAGGAGAGAGATCAATTGGGTTATGCAGAGTTTCTGATAAAGTTTAATAATAAATACTTTCCGTATGCGATTAGGAATGCAAAGAAGAGAGAATTTATGGATTTGGAGCAAGGTTCAAAGTCGATTGTCGAGTATGGACAGGAGTTCACCAATTTATCTATGTTTGTACCAGAGGAGGTTAGCACTGAGATTAAGAAGACGGAGTGTTTCATTAAGGGATTGTCTTGGTCAATTAGGCAAATGGTGTTGGGGAATCCGGCATACACTACTTATGCTCAGGTGGTGGATGTCGTTATGTTGCTATGGCAAGAGAAGGCCAGTTATCAAAAGAAGTTGGGAAAGAGACAAGAATCTAATGGACAGGGAGGTGAGAATAAAGGTCGCAATGATCAAATATGGAAGAGTCAAAGGACCAATCAGGAACAACAAGGTCAAGGAGAGGAGCAATCCAATACTAGGCGTTTCGGACCTTTTAGGGGTGAATGCTTTGTGTGTGGAAAAGTAGGACATCCAACTGCAAAGTGTTACAAGAGAGCGGGCCAACAAAACCAAGGAGAACCAACCCAACAAGGTCAAGGTACTCAAGGACAACAAGGGTAAGGAGTTCAGGGGAAGCTAGGATGGAGGAATCCAGTCTTAGCATCAGTTAGCGTTCAGGGAACGCAGGCTGCACCGGCAGCGTCAGGTGCGCAGGGGGTGGTCACTGCACCAACCAATCTCAGTTATGGGAGGTGCTATGTACCTCAGGTTCAGTCGGAGCAGGATAGATTGCGTGACTAGTGGCGTATCGCGGTACGTAATACCTTCTTAAATACTTATACATATCATTTTGTTGCTCGTGGAGTTGATACGTGTAGAATTAGGTGTATGGGCACCTAATTGTGTTATTTTACGGTGTAGGCATATGTGAGCCTTATTTCCTTTTGCGAGATTTACGCGTTGATGAGTATGCTTCGTCTAATTTTGAGGACGAAATTCTTTGCTAGTGGGGAAGTATGTAACACCCCGTATTTTTACTAATTATTTTAATTAATTAATTAGAATATTCAAGAAAAAATAATTTTTTTAATTTAATAATTTTTATTGGTTAAATATGTTTGTTAGGATTTTAGAAGAATAAAACTTCAAGCGGAATTGAAATCGGAATTAAAATGGATTTTATATGATTTTTGAAATATTTGTCCCATATATTTTTTAAGTAAAACTGTCAGTTTTTCTGGGCGATCGATCGATCGACGCCTGGGCATCAATCGATCGATGCCTTCAGAAAACGTACGCTGAAGTTGTTTTTTAATTAGAGTTTGTGTAGGATTAGGACTCTTAATCACTATATAACCTTGTTAATCCGTAGGCGGACTTCTCATAATCACTTTTTCTCCGATTTTTCACCAGAGAACTCTTCCAAATATTTTTCCTCCACTCATAATCATCAACCTTCTTCAAAATCAAGTTTTTATCATAAGTTTTGGGAGGCTTAAGTGGGGATTAATCAAGTTTGATTCAAGAACACTTCTTTGCTAATTTTTCAAGAGGAATCCATATTTCTAATCAGATTTTCAACACGATCTTCACAGGCATGAATACTCTATTCTTTTCATTTAGTATTATGCGTTTTAAGTGTCGCCTAAACACTTAATTATATGTTTTCTTAAAAATAATTAGTAACTTAATTAGAAAAAATGGACACTAACTATGGGGTTGTTTTTATAAAATCTTTTAATCTGAATAATATTCATAACCCTTTGGGTACGTAGGATTCGTGAGTGATTTTGGATTTTATTGGTGTAAGTTGCATGTAGAAAAACCCTAGTTTTAAAATAAATGGGTTTGGGGGCGTATAACTCATGTAATTTGTGTTGAAACGATGAAATTAGAAGTTTGATGTTTTAAATGATGAAATAGCGGTATATTTAATTTAAATAATTAAATGAGATTAATTGAAAGTTTATGACGAGGTGATAATTAAATTAAGATTTAATTGAATTGGACTATCATGCATAGTTTTATACGTTGATTAATTATGCTTGTTTGTGTGACTTGTTGGTATTATTATATTGCCTTTGTGACGACGGGTTGTTGGGTAATTTTTTCTCTCCCTATATTTTAGGATGCCTTCTAGGTATGGGACTAGTGGGTAGGCCTTTTGATGATTTACGCCTTCTAGGTATGGGACTAGTGGGGGTAGATTATCGTCTTTCTATCATCTTGAGGGTGTGCTGATTTTTGGTACTTTATCGTCGTTACGCTAGTCTAGGCATGAGACTAGGTCGAGATTTAAGTTATAAATTTTTCCTATACATAGGGCAGACGTAATAATAAGTTGGGGACCCTTAGTTTTGGGACTAAGGGGTATTTTGAGGATCTCACATCGATTAAATGGGTGGGGTGATTATAAATTGAGAAATTGAGAATTAATGCCTAAGATAAAAACGGGTATTAAAATTTGTGGCGACATAATGTGTCGAGGCCGACAGTTTAAACGGGTCAGAGGTCGATTTATGTCGTGTCGTGTGTGAAACCTTGTCATGTGTCGCGACCGACAGTTTAAACGGGTCAGAGGGCGATTGACAATGGGAAGTGTGGCACTTTAATAAAAAAATGAGAACAATAATAAAACTTGGTTAATTTAATTAAATTAACATCATGGGACTTGGAATTTTAAAATCATATTGGTGTGCGTTTTAAATGGGGATTCCTACGGGTAATTAGTAATTTATATTTGTCGCGTTTAATTTTCCCATTAAATTTTAAAATATTCTATTGTGATATTTATTGCGTATAATGCTACTGTCTGGATTCAATGATCATATTTGAGGGGAGTAGTGTGTATTCTTGCTCGGGGCCTTTGCTCTGACCCATGCATTGACTAATCTTTTTTCAGGATTAGAATTGGATAAGCTTCATTAGTTTATCGGAGTTATTATTTGGAGGTGCAACTGGAGTTATTTATTTTATGGCATAGTTTAGTTAGACTTTCTTTTCCAGCCGTATTTAATTATGAGACTTCATTGGAGTTTTATTGGTCCATTCAGTTCCAAAGACATTTAGAGGATTTATGTTGGATTATTCAGATCTTTTTATTCAGGTTTTATTTAATCGTTTTGGAGATTGGATTTATTCGGAATTAGCATGTGATGGATCTTTTATCACATAGTTGTTTATGATCATTTGAGATTTATTAAATTATTTATCTTATGGACTGATTTATTTATGTCTCTTATATGTCTCATGCTAAGAATGGTATTTATTTAGATCACGCTCGACATAGTTCGGCTACGGTGGTTGGCCACCCCGTCTGTCGGATTTTGTGGGGTGTGACAAATGTGGGTGTTGAATAAGAAGAATCCCGTAAGGGGGAATTATTAGAATAACTGTAGCCAACGATTGATCGATGGTGGTCGATCGATCAATGCCACCAGGTTTTTGTCAATTTTGCCTATTGTTTTATTAAATTGAATTTTGGATTAATTTAAGGTTGGCCTTTTGAACAATTTGATTTATTTGAGCATGAAAAATATAATGGATTGCATGGTTCTAAATTGGGTAAATGTTAGATGCCTAGCTTTATAAAATTTTAAAAAATGCATAATTCATATTTAGACTAGTTTTTCGTGATTGAATGGGATTTCTTCTCTTGTATTATTTGTGAAATTCACACAATGTGTGGGTGATCGTGGGTTACGTACTAGGAGGGATTCCTTTATAGGAAGCATGCGGTGTTGACTGCTATGGTGAGACGGACTTACCGTAGTCATTTTACCTCAAGTCCTACACCAACGTACCCATATCTCGAGGGAGTTACACGGTGGTGCTCATCGTATAGTCTTGGGTATACTAGGTTATACGATTGACGGGAATGCATAGTGATTTATCACTCGATTAGTAATGAGGCCTTAGGTTCGGGTTGGCCTAAGACTATAGCTAGTACGCACAAGTAATCCCCGAAGGCTATAGGGATAGGCCTTCATTATCTACGGGCTTGATTGAGCCCATTTATATTGTACGTGTCGAGAACCGTACTCATGTAAATATTAGACTTTGAGATTGTCTTACTTATTTGAAATACTTGATATGTTTAGTGTATTTTTATTATGAATCCATTTGTTATATTCAAATTATGTATAATAAAATTAATCACGGGTTTGGTCTTTTAGATGTATGTTATATGTAGGATTGTTTGTGTTGGGACAAAATTAAAATTAGCCGAAATATGATAGGCAAATGCATGCTATGATTAATCCCAATTTACATTATATTATTATTCTTTAAGACTTCTTGTAAACATTTTTGCGAACTTTACATTTTAGGACCTAGGCCACAATTATCACCTCAACCTTGATCCTGTGATATTACATCTCATCCAGTGCTCCTCATCTTAGGATGTAGGTGTGGGGTGTGAAGGCAATTATTATGCGACACAAGTAAATATAGGAGAGGCAATTACCAAGGAAGAACAAGGAATGTAAAATGACAATCACACACCAAAGGATGTACGTGGTTCAGCAAAGATGTGCCTACGTCCACGGTGGTGCAGTCGGTGTTATTTCTATATACTCCGGAGAGCAGTTACAGAGAATATAACTTGTCCTTTTGCCCCGGAGCCCAGACCTAGGGTTTAATATATACATGTACATTTAGGTAAGTGTGGGTGTTGGATTCCCCCACGTCTTCCATCTCTCCCTATAACCTCCCTTAATGGGGACGTGGGAAGAGACCGGATAATCAAATAGGAGATGGGGGGCCTGGACTTTGGGCCGCTAGAATTGGGCTACTCGTCCAGGCCCATGATCTTAATTTTGGGTACCCACAATTGCCCCTAAGTTTGTTGGGCCATATTTTAGGCTCAACAAATTTAAATGATTAGTCATAATGGCTTTTTTGGACATTGTGCAACTCTCCGAAGGTTGTGAAGCTGATTTTGGCGGCATCCGCTTCGTATTTTGTGTACTATGATTAGCAAAATTTAAAGATTTTCTGGAATAGTCACTTTTCTACCGTCATTTTAATCTTTCCAGCACTCTTCCATTCTCTGTGAGCTCTAGCACTTCGTACCTTCTTCTCTCAATCTCCATTCTCATTGCTTCATTGTTGTTTGGGGTCGTGTTTCTTCATCGTTCGAATCGATCTTCTATGTTGTAAGTTTCCTGTGCCTTTTCTTTGTACTTTCTCTTTGAGTTTGTAGTTTTTCTAGGGTTTTCCAATGGCAAAGATTGGGAATAGGTCGGTCTTTGAATTTAGGAAGTTTTATAACATCCCTGAGTGGGTAGATATTGAGTGTTGTGCTTCCCTTCCTAGAAATGTTAGAGAGATAGATGACGCCCACTGGATCCATGTTTTGTTGCTTTCCCAAGGGAGACTCACTTTCCCTCCCAACGATTTGTTCTTGCATTTCTTTGGCTATTTTAATATTATTCCTGCACAATGCTCGCCCAATGTGTGGAAAATAGTTAATGGCGTACATAGTATAAATCAGTTGTATGGTACTAAGTTAGGGCTCGCCGAGGTCTGTTTTTGCTATTCCTTTTCTCGAACTAGCTCTGGTGTCCTCTATCTCAAAGCTAGGATCCCTGACCGGGTATTGGTAGTAAATCTACCTGATTCCCATAAGGACTATTGGCAAGAAGGTTTCCTTGTTAGAAACTGGCAGTTTTCGCTCCAATTTGAAGGGTTGAGGTCTGAGAGGTTCTTTGTTCCCTTTTATGGGGAAGAATACATAGGTAGACCTTGCTCTGTTGTTTCAATTTTTATTGATTTGTGATTTTTCTGATTCTTCTTTATTTTCCTTCCACAGCGAGGTCAAAGAACTTGGAGCCTTCTCTCAGCGAGGTTCGTCTATCTGAACTGGTTAAGGCTTGAAACAGCAGGGAGCCTTTGAGTGACGACGAGCATCCTAGGTCTGCTGTTTTTCTGCTCGAGTATAAGAACGTTGGCTCCAGTTTCATAGCATGGCCTGTGGATAGTATCCCAGAGTTTGATACATTCGAAGAGACAGCTGCGGATCCTATCTAGTTGGACGAGGAGGAGAGAAGCTCTGAAAGTAACATCGTAGGTGCTATAAGAAATTTGGGTGGAGGAAGCTCCAGTAGTAGCAGTTCTTCTTATCGTGGGGAGGTTTCTGAAGCTCGAGAGTCGTCGAGTACCTCCAGCAGTTCGAGCGAGGAAATGGTTCCCCCAAGGAAGAACTTAATTCGGGATGATGATGATGAAGACCACATTCTTCTCGCATAAAGGTCGAAGAAGCAGAAGTCTAGCTCTAGGGCCGTGACTACTGGTTCTCGATCTTCTGCTCAGGAGCGGGAGAAGAAGAGGAAGGAAGAAGATCAAGTAAGGGAGAGAGAGAAAAAAAAGGAGGAGGAGAGAAAGAAGGTGGAGGAAAAGAAAAAGATAGAGGAGAGGAAAAGGATGGAGAGGGAAAAAGAAGAAGAGGGGAGGAAGATGGAGGCTAGGACGAAGGCTGGGCAAGCCTTGGTCCCGGTGTCTGCCCTGCCTGAGGGAGATTCAGTTGCAATTTCCCATCAGCTGGCCCCCGCACTGCTCGAGAGGGCAGTTCTCCCTCCTGATCGCCAAAGGGCGCTGGAGTCTGAGCAATTGGCCCAGAGGCTAGCTTTGGTAAGATTTTTTCCTTTTCTCCCATGTTTTTATGAATTCCATCATTTTCTTCTTTTAATGTCTTCTTTTTTCTGCAGTTTGTGACTGACTTAGCCGTGCTCTATCGTTCACGCGATGAGCTGGTGAGGAAAAATAGCGAGCTGGAGAAAGAGAATACTGCCTTGAAGCTGAAAGGTACAGAGCTCGAGGCTGGTTTTAAAGCCTTTGACGCTACTCGGATATCATCCGACCTAGCTCTTGCTATAGCCAACTGGGAGAAGGACGCCACAGTCAAGGATTTAAAAGAGCTACGACAGGCCTACGACCTATTACTGTTGTGGAAGAGAACAGAGTGTTGTCTGAGGAGTTGAAGAAGAAGGAGTCTGAGGCTGTCACTGCCAAGGAGGACTCATACAATTCTAGCTGGGCTGCAGCATACGAGGATGCTGAGGTTCAGATAGGATATATTAGCCATCTGAACTTCAAGAAGGGATGGAATAAGGCCCTATTGGCTGCCGGTGTTGATATCGACTCCCCTCTATTTGACGAGCATGACCCAGGTTCGAAGTCGACCGTGGATGAAGTCCCTGCCCCCGCTATTAAAGCTGCTGACTCTGTCCCCCAGTCGACCCCTGGTGACGTTTCCCTTGTTGTGGCGACAGAGGTTACCCCCGCTGGGGGCGATGCTCCCGTTGATGCTGATAAAGGGAAATAGCCACCGACCTCTGGGCAACCTGAGGTTGCTAACTAGTCATCTTCTAGGATTACTTTGTATTTTTGCTTTTTTTGTCTATAAACTTTCTTTTTACTGTTCGATGTAATTTCAACTCTTATTAATGAAAAGGTTTCTTTTTCCCAGCGCACTGATTTTGTCTATCTTTTCGATGCTTTCTTATGTCTTGTAGTTGGTTGATGTAGAAGAATATATTCCTGCCACATCTCAATTGGGCAGGACCCTTGGTCCTAATGCGAGTCCTGAGATTCGCCAGGTCTTCGTTAAGCTTTGCAAATCCTTTAGGTCTAGGAATCAGAAGTATAAGGATTAATCTGAACTTGTAGCCAAGTTGAAGGACAGGCTCCAGGAGATGGAAGAGGTTGGTGCTTCAGTGCAAGAAGAAGTGAATGCATTGAGAGCAAAGCTTATCGATGCTTCTGAGATCAACCAGGTTGGTGAGATGCTTCAGCAAGAAAATAAAGCTTTAAGGCAAGAGGTCTCGCGACTTAGGGAACACGCGCCAAGCACCTCCCCTTCAGTGTTACGAGGCTCTTCATCAACGCAAGCTAGGGCTGGCTCGAGTGATATTAACCCTGTGCTGCGAGGTTCTTCATCGATGTGAGCTGGTAGGAGCACCAAGAGCTGAGATAGGGAAATGGAAGAGCTTCGAGAGAGGGAGATGGAAGAGCTTCGTGGTGACGTCCAGCGAGCATATGTGATCGCTGCTGGGCTTCAAAGGGATGTTACTCGGCTGCGAAACCTATTTAAAAAAGGTCCTCGATGAGTGTGGGCTGAAGGCTACGACCAGGGCTGGTCAGATGCTCCAACAAGGTTGTTAGAGTTCGAAGAGCTTTCTTTTGTCAGGGGGTGGCTGAGTGCCTTGAAGGAGCTGCAAGTCCTGAGTAACTCGATGCTCTGGTATCGCCATAAGATTTCTCCCTCTACCCCGATGCCTAACCCCTTCCGGAGGGATGATCGATGGATCCCCATCGATGCCATCCCTCGACAATTATTGGAGTCGGATGCGAATGAGGTTGAGGAAGAGTTAACTCCTGCTCCCGATGATGGACGAAGAGCTCGAGTGGCTGATTATCTCGCTCAGAGGCCTCACCCCCATTGAGATTTTGCCAGTTGTTACTTTTTCTATTTTTGGTAGTGTAAATGCTTTGGGCGAGCTCGCCGACAAAACATGTATCACTATTGTTGTAAATATGATAAATTAATATAAAGTTTGTGTTTTGGGCGAATTTGCCGACTAAATAAGTGTATTATATTCTTCATATTCTTGCTGCTTTATGATGTTCTAAGTTTTTGTTGTTACGCAAGTGTCCTCCCAGTCCAGTATAATATCGAGATACCATTGTGCACCACTTTACCTTTTAGGTCGTGTCGTTACACTCCCTTGGGCCTAAGTGTGGAAATTGGCGAGGACACACCTGGTGTTGGATACTTCATCCGATCAGGATTTTATTTAGCCAAAGAAGGTTTGATGACCAGTATAAAATTTAGCCATATTGCTTAAGGATCCCCTGTAGGGCTTCATATATTGCCAGGGGCAATGCTAAGAGGTCCTTCGTGTTTCATGACGATGAACTGAGGAGGGGTACTCCCCTGCTATGATCAATGTGCCAGTCATTTGGAAAAGATGTGCGATAAAGCTTATATAGTTGTTACTTATTAGAGTGCAACCGTTTAAATAACTTTCATTAATGATAAGGGAAATGAACTTCTAGTTCCATAATAAAAGAATAAAAGAAAGATCTAAAAATAGAATCTCTTGAGATCGGCTGCGTTCCATGCTTGTGATATTTCTCTACCCTCCATCGTTTCCAAGTGATAAGCGCCCTGCAGATCGTCTCTTGTTATCTTAAAGGGTCCTTTCCAGTTTGGTCTTAGCTTGCCGTCTGATGGTTTTACTGCGCTGCCCAGGACCTTCCTTAGAACGTAATCCCCAACTTGGAATGTCCTCGGGTTAACCCTTTTGTTGTAATGCCTCGCGAGGTGTTGCTGATAGCTCACTAGTTTTACTAGGGCTAGCTCTCGGCGCTCGTCAGCTAGGTCGAGTTCAGCGAGCAATGCTGCATTATTATGGCCCTGGTCGATAAGGTTGGACCTCATTGTCGGCAAACCGACTTCTAGTGGGATGACTGCTTCCATGCCATATGTCAACGAAAATGGGGTTTCTCCTGTTGCTCGTCGAGGAGTGGTTCGGTATGCCCATAAAATATGTGGTAATTCATTTACCCATGCGCCTTTGGCTAGCTCTAATTGTTTCTTTAATCCGTCGATCACAGTTCTGTTGGAAGCCTCAGCTTGGCCATTGCTCTAAGGGTAGACCACCGAACTGAAGTGGTGTCTGATACCG
The DNA here is from genome assembly GCA_949130495.1 of Sambucus nigra. NCBI lineage: Eukaryota > Viridiplantae > Streptophyta > Magnoliopsida > Dipsacales > Adoxaceae > Sambucus > Sambucus nigra. Next base: position 125,363,875 of record OX422218.1, read on the forward strand.
TGTTCGTTATAGAAACTCTGAAAGGATCTGCTTTCGAATTATGTTCCATTGTCGGTGATGATGGTTCTGGGGATGCCAAAGCGAGTGATTATATTTTTCCATATGAACCTTATCATATCTGCATCTCGGATGTTTGTTAGGGGTTCCACCTCGATCCATTTGGTGAAGTAGTCAGTTGAAACTAACAGATATTTTCGATTGCCAGTGGCGATAGGCAGTGGTCCCACGATGTCAATTCCCTATTGGGCGAATGGCCATGGGCTGGACAGTGATTTTAGGTCGTTGGCGGGTTGGTGGACCATAGGAGCGTGAAGTTGGCATTTCAGGCATTTGCGGACATACATCGCAAAGTCCCTTTGCATATATGGCCACCAATAGCCCTCTTTCATTGATCGAAAAGATAGAGACCTTCCTCCGATATGACTTCCACAGACTCCCTCATGCAGCTCGTGTAGCACTTGCTCGACATCCCCTGGGTGAACGCATTGGAGGTAAGGACCGGAGAAGGATCTCTTATACAAGTTGCCCTCTGAGGATAAGTGAAAGCGAGCAGCTTTGACTCTTATCTGGTGGGCAGTCTTTTTGTCATTCGGGAGCGTGCCATCCTACAAGTAGTCCCTTAAGGGGTCCATCCAACTGGGAGCTGATCTCACCTGGAGTACCTGCTCCACGTTTGGTGGCTTGTTTTTGCGGTTAATGCTCGGACGAGTGAGGAAATAGATGGGGATGCTTCTTTTTAGGTCAGAGTCGACTGCCGAGCTCAGGGCTGCTAGGGAGTCAGCATGGCTGTTTTGCCCCCTGGGAAACTGCTAGACCTGAACCTCTTTGAAGCTTTCCATTAGTTTTTTAACTAAGGCGAGGTAAGCTGCCATCCTGTTATATTTTGCATTATAGTCTCCACTTATCTGATTGGAGACTAACTGGGAATCACCGAATACCTGTAAATATCTTGCTCCCAAAGTGTACGCCTTCTGGAGGCCGACTATTAAGGCTTCGTATTTTGCTTCGTTGTTGGAGGCTGCAAATCCAAGCCTGATTCCTTGTTCAAGGATTGTATTCTCTCAAGGATTGTATTCTCTGGAGTAAGGAGGACAATGCCCACCCCTTCCCCCTTTGAGTTGGAGGCTCCGTCAATAAACAGTTTCTAGGTTTCCTCTACGGCTTGGTTCTCCTTTTGCCTTGTCGGTTGAGGTTGGTCGGAAATTTCCTCGCCCGTGAATTCGACTACGAAATCAGCAAGGATCTGCCCCTTGATTGCGATCCTTGGTTGAAATTGGATGTCAAATCGCTCGAGCTCGACTGATCATGTAGACAGTCTGCCCGATAAATCCGCTTTTCTCATGATTGCTTTAAGGGGGTGCGATGTAAGGATGATGATAATGTGGGCTTCGAAATAGTGCTTCAGCTTCCTCGAGGACACTGCTAGATCGAAGGCGAGCTTCTCCAGCGGTAGGTACCTCTGCTCGTCGTCGAGTAGGGTCTTGCTCGCGTAATAAACAGGGTGCTGGATTCCTGTAACCTCGCATATTAATGCAGAGCTGACAGTGTGGTTGAAAATGGAGAGGTATAGGAACAAAGAATCTGTTTGCCGTGGTATGACGAGCAGTGGTGGAGAGCTTAAGTTAGCCTTGAGTTCGATCAATGCTCGCAAGCAATCTGGGCTCCACTCTACCGTTTTATTCCCTTTTAAACGCTGGAAGAAAGGCTTGCACTTCTCGAAGGATTTAGAGATGAAGCAATTTAAGGCAGCGAGCATACCAGTGAGCTTCTGTATGTCCCGAATTGTTCAAGAAGGTTGTACCCTATTAATTGCATCGATCTGGTTTGGTCTGGGTTAGCTTCTATGCCTCTCTTACTGACTAAGTACCCAAGGAATTTTCCTAACTGGACACCGAAAGAACACTTGCTTGCATTAAGTTTCATTCGGTACCTCCTGAGGATTTCTAAGGTGTTTGACAGGTCTGAGAGGTGATTTTCCTTTTTCTTACTTTTAACGAGCATGTCATCGATGTAGACCTCCATGGTGTTTCCCATCTGGTCCTTGAACATCTTGGTGACCAGCCGCTGATATGTTGCCCCTGCATTCTTGATCCCAAAGGGTATGACCTTGTAGCAGTATAATCCAACTGTCGTGATGAATGCTGTCTTGTCCTAGTCTGGGACATACAAGGGGATCTGATGATACCCTGAGTATGCATTCAGAAAACTCATTCGCTCATGAGCTGCAGTGGCGTCCACTAGTTGGTCTATTTTTGGGAGGGGGAAACTATCTTTAGGGCACGCTTTGTTGAGGTCAGTGAAGTCGATGCAAACTCTCCACTTCCCATTATTTTTTGGAACTACTACTGGGTTGGATAACCACTTGGGGAATTGTACTTCCCGTATGGACCCTGCATCCAGCAATTTTTCGACTTTTTTTTCTACCGCTTTAGCCTTCTCGGGTGCAGTTCGTCGTGCTTTCTGCGTGATTGGTTTGAAGGCAGGATCGACGTGCAGCTGATGGCAGACCATACTAGGATCTATTCCAGGCAGCTCGTATGGTTCCCATGCGAAAACATCTATGTTGCGTCTCAACAGAGTTGTCAATTCCTTCTGTTCCTGGCCAGTGAGAGATGCTCCAATTAAGAAGACTCTATTACTGTCTCCATCTCCAGCCGCAACTTCTACCAGGTCCTCGACGACCCGTTCAGAGGGTAGAAGCGTGGTCTCCTCTACTCCAGGTCTTTCGTACTTTAATTTCTATTTAGAAGGTGTCAGACCTTCTTCAACTTTCTTGCTGGGTTGATCGGCCTTCTTCTCTGTCTTTGGTCAGATGGATGCTATGAAGCACCTTCTTGCCATCGCTTGGTCGCCATGGATCTCCATTACTCCTCGCTCGGTTACATACTTGAGTTTATGATGGTAAGTCGAGGAGAATGCCTTCATTGCATGAAGCCATCCCCTACCGAGGATGGCCTGGTATGGCGAGTCGATGTTAACTACCAAAAACTCGATCATCTTGGAGACGTTTCCAACACGCACCGGTAGCACAATCTTTCCCAGGGGCATAGTTATTTTTCCAGCGAAGCCAACTAAAGGGACAATAGCTTCCTTTAGGTCGACGACGCTTAACTTCAACTTTCTGAATATACATAACTTCGGACGAGCTTCCTTGGTCAACGTCAAAGTTAGCTATTCTGAGGGTAATGATCAGAGCATCGTGATGTGGGGTTCTCACTCCCACCAGATCTTCATCTGTGAAAACAATATGCTTGTTATAGTTGACGTCATCTCCTCGTCGATGCTTTCCTGACTGCGACTTTGTTGGATCGATCTGAAAGCCTGCATTACCGCTGTAAGTTTCTTCATGTCCATTCGAGCTGAATTTCCTTGGATCTGCTTGGCATCAGATACCCCGTGAATTACCGCGAACTCATGCCAGGCGTCATCTTCGAGCACGTTGTCAGGTCTAGCTTCTCTATTCGCAGCCACCTTCTCTGCCTTTTTCTCCACAAACTGGTTCAAATGCCCAGATTGGGCTAGCTCCTCGAGGTGAGATTTAAGAGCTTTGCAATGCTCGGTCTTATGTCCTCCCTCTTTGTGAAAAGAGCATCTCAGCGCGTTGTTCCTCTTCGAGGGATCTCCTCCCATCTTCCTGGGACATTTGATGAATGGCTCGTCTTTGATTTTTGCGAGGATCTTGTAAATTGTTTCTTTGAAGACGGTGTTGACCTCCTGGAATGCTTTCGACACATCATTGTTCCCTCCGTTCTTGAAGCCATTTTTGCTCCCGTTTTTTCCTCCTTTCTTTTGATTCTCAGCTTTATCACTTCCCTTGGTAGTGAGCTTAGCTCGACCGTTTTCTCCTGTACTGAGGCGGGTGACATCCTCCACCTTAGCGTACTTCTCGATGCGAGCTATTAAGTCATCAATAGTCATAACCTCCTTCTTTATCAAGGACTGATAAAGAAGGGAAGAGATGGGTAGCCCAATTTTGAAAGAGGCCACTGCCACTTGTTCCGAGCAATCCTCGACCTCGTTGAATAACTCCCAGTACCTCTTCGCGTAGTCTCGGAGTGTCTCTTGAGGCGTTTTCTTCATTGTCAGTAAAGCATCCATCCTTTTGGGATGGGAGATACTAGTAATGAAGCGGGCCATAAAGGGTTCGGCCAGGGATTTGAAACTTCTGATGGATCGATGGGGGTGCCTTTTGAACCATTTCTGCGCAATGTCATGCAAGCTCGAGGGGAAAATTTATCACATTAGCGCGTCTCGGTGGTTTCAGAGGGTCATGGCCTGTCGGTACTGTCTGATGTGATCAATGGGATCAGTCTTACCGTCATAAATTTTGAACCTTGGAATGGAAAATTTCTTGGGGGCTTCTTCCTCTTAAATTTCTCTCGTGAAAGGTGATTTCATCTGGGTTTTGAGAGCTCGTCTAGCAAGTTCTCGGGTCGATCTGGTACCGTGATGGGCAGGATGTTGGTCTGTCTCCCTGCGAACCAGATTTCGTATGTTCTCGTTACTGCAAGTAGGGCTCTGGTAATGGCGAGCTCTTCACAGCTGCTCGCGGAGGTCGTCGTCTGATTCTCCTTCCTCAACCTTTTAAAATCCTCGCCTAGGGCTCTTTCCTCGGCTGTGAGACTTGCTCGCCTGAGGGCTAGGAGTGCGGTATGGGCATCTCCTGTTATCATGATGAATCTCTCTGTCCAATTTTTCCAGTCTTCTTTTCAGGCGAGCATTCTCAGCCTCGTGTTTGCGAGAAGACTCCCTTTGCTCGTGGAGCCTTGCCTCATATGCATCAATCAGTCTGGATGTCTGCGTGGACCTCGCTGGTCCTTGGCTTTCTTCTGAGGCTGGCCTTTCTAAGCGAGCCCTTTGATCTGAACGTCGAACTTCAGACCTAATCCTGCGAGGAGCAGGTAGTTCTTGAATATCCCCTGCCTGGGGGGTATTGCTACTGTGACCAGACATTTTTAACTCCTTTCTTGGTATTGGGCTCTTCTCGGGGAAAGATGAGCGTTTCCCACAGACGGCGCCAATTTTGAAGGAAATTATTATGCGACACACGTAAATACATGAGAGGCAATTACCAAGGAAGAACAAGGAATGTAAAATGACAATCACACAACAAAGGATGTACGTGGTTCAGCAAAGATGTGCCTACGTCCACGGTGGTGCAGTCGGTGTTATTTTTATATACTCCGAAGAGAAGTTACAGAGAATACAACTTCTCCTTTTGCCCCGGACCTAGGGTTCAATATATACATGTACATTTAGGTAAGTGGGGGTGTTGGATTCCCCGACGTCTTCCATCTCTCCCTATAACCTCCCTTAATGGGGACGTGGGAAGAGACCGGATAATCAAATAAGAGATGGGGGGCCTGGACTTTGGGCCGCCAGAATTGGGCTACTCGTCCAGGCCCATGATCTTAATTTTGGGTACCCACATGGGGCATGTGTGATGATTCTCATTTATGTTATTTCCATTTATATAGTCCAGATTATGTAGTTGTTTTAACATTTTGTTTGATTATTAGATAGTTGGGGATGGTTATGTAGAGTTTACTATTGATATTCATGGTATCAGGTGTGACGAATTTCTACTTATCGTTGTTTAGTTATTTAATTAAGAATATTTCATTATTAGTCATGCTTAGAATAATACTTAATTATTTAGACCCCTGTATTGTTGAATTTAGACTTTTTCAATTTCTTATTACATTTTACGGGGTGTCACGAATGTTTCGAGGGAATCACCCACATTGACGAGGTCAAGCGGACCCCCAACATCATTCTTTTGTAAGGTTGGGTTTTGGGAGAACTGGGGGCATTGGCCTCCTCCAACAAATTGGTAATTTTTATCCTTGACGGTATCTCTTCTTCTAAAGAAAAAGGAATCACTACATGAATTAATATGATATCTACGAACTCGAATGAGTCTGATGAGCTCGTGCTTGAGGACTCCTCCTCAAATGGAACATGAATTTTTGGCTCTTTGACGAGCGATCGAGCGAAAAAGAGGAGATGGTGGTATATGTGCAGTTTAGCAGTAATGAAGCCGACCTCGGGTGTTTGACACCAGCAGACAAAGGTCTCTTATGTTTCCAGATCTTGCTAAATTCATCAAAATTAACGTGTTCTTGGTCAGTATCTTTCCTTTTGGAAGTTTTCACACAAGACAAATAAGGAAAACATCAGTACAGAATAATACAACACTTGGTCTGCCAAAATGGAGGACAAAAAAAATCAGTAATTAACTTATTTCATGTTCCCTAATAGGACACTTATAGCCCTTATAGGATTCACCACCCTCTGGAATATGTAGGTGCTCCCACTTCCTTACAATGAAGTAGTGAGACCAATAAGCTTTATTAGAATCAAACAAGTTCACAACTAGCACCCTCCATTACTTCCTCACTTTTAGTTAAAAGGTATCATTATTTATTCTCACTCATATGTAACAATATCGGATCTCCTCTGACACCCCAATCAATGAAATACCAGATGATCAGTCCTATATCAAATTAAAACAGGAATCTCATCTGGTTCATTCTTAGTATCGCTGTCGAAAACTTTTTAAAACTTACTAACCACCTAGTATTCAAAAGTTGATGTAAAAATTTTAATCTTTTTATTTAACAACAATAACCATATAAATATCAATACGAACCATTCACACAAACCATGAATCTAAAGCAATACTGAATAAATCAATAAATGACCGACCGAATAAAGCATCGACAGAAAACCAACATCCACTAATATAATCCAACAAAAAATAGTAACCAGTACAAGTCTGACTGAAATGAAAATAGCTGGGGCAACATGCCCGAAAGAAATACCAAGTTGCATCCTACTCTAGGAATGAAATGACTGAAGTGTCTATGTCCAAATCTTGCAACATCCACACCTGTTGTAGCTACGCATTCCTGGAACAGATCTTCAAGTTTGGAATCCCTGTGGTTGGATACCTAAAAGGTTTTGAAAATATTTTGCAAGTATGGGTCAGATCCCAAAGTCCTTTTGAAAATATTTTACAAGTGAATTAAAATGCAACAATTAAAATGTATGAATTCTCATCATATTTAAGTTAGTGTCGCACTCCTTTGAGATACATCTCACCCCTCCTCTAAAGTGCACACCTAACGCTTTCTTCCTGACCCTCCTAGTTACACCACCCCGTTTAACTAGCCTTGTCATGAAACTCCTTGAACTCTACTCTAACCCGAGTAATTTGTATCTTTACTTCGTAAGTTATTTATTGCATTAACTTTATTAATCATTTTTTTAAAGTCAAATAACATTAACTAGTTATATAAGTCATACAAATTCTCTACATGTATTTAATTACCCGTATATAATTATCTACTCTATTATATACGTAGAACTATATTCCACAATTATACATATGTTGAATATAAATAAAACCGCTCTTAGAAGCCATATAACATTCACTAGTTATATAAGTAATATAAATTATCTTCCTGTATTTAATTACCCGTATATAATTATCTACTCCATTATATACGTAGAACTATATTCCACAATCACACATATGTTGAATATAATTAAAACCATCCTTTCGAGTAATACCTCATCGGATGCATTCTCTAAAGTGCGATCTCCCCAGGTCTACTCAGTCCCACCTGGATTTCAGAGACAGCTAGCCACCGCCGAATCAGAACATAGAAACATAAATGTATTGGAAGCGGTCATATTCCCTCGAGTGTGAAGACAATCATCTCAATGCCCACCTCTATTTGGACGCTATGCCTTGGGATATACTTGCCCAACTCCTCAAGCTAGGGGATTCACCCACATCGCGCAACCTCCCTCGATAGCACTAGAGTATATAATTCTAAATAAACACCTAGCCACCGGTATTTATGAGCACACTATATATATATATACTATCACACTACCGTATATATATATATATATATATATATATATATATAATTTAATCCCGGCTTTAACGTGTACAAATTCCATAACACTAGCCAACATATTCCCGACTCTATGGTCCGACTCTAATTTAATTAATTTACCCATTAATTAAGTTAATATCTTCCCGAGTCTATGATCCAACTCTAATTTAATTAATATTCCCATTAATTAACTTAATATCTCCCCGAGTCTATGGTCAGACTCTAATTTAATTAATATGCCCATTAATTAACTTAATATCTCCTCGAGTCTATGGTCCGACTCTAATTTAATTAATATAATAATTAATTAACTTATTATCTCCCCGAGTCTATGGTCCGACTCTAATTTAATCAATATACTCATTAACTAATTTAATATCTCCGTGGTGTCACACAACCAATGTACCCGGACTCACTCACCTGGCCCGAATTTCCATCTCTTAGAACGTACTCCTCAAAATTCCATTATAAAGAGAACGCTCCTAATTAAATAATATTTAATAATTTATTATATAATTCTATAATAAATTATTTCAGCTATAAGATTTAATTAATTAATCCCCCAATAATTAATCTATTATCATGGCATCACTCAACCAAAATATCCGGACACCCCCTTGGTCCATAATATAATATCTCCAATTAATTTTTCAAAATTCTCCCCAATAAAGTTTGTACAATTATTAATCTGAGGTTTTCAATTTACTCAATCTGTCCAGATTTTTAAAATGTCGTTTTGGGAAATTTTGGGACCGTTTTGGAAAAAGCGTATTAGATAACGAAAGTTATAAAATGCCATTTTCTAGAGGGCAGCGCAGATAGAATCGCCATTAACAGCTTGTGTGAAGCTTTTTACCCAGAATTATGCACTAAAATCCTTACGAATCAAAATCAGTCCCAATAACTTGATTTGTAACTTCCCCAAATCAAAACCCAATTTGTATTAACCCAATCCAAATATCATTTGTATAACACCGACTATGATATGAATTGAATATCACCAATTTACATTGAAGCAATTTAACAACTTTCCTTATAAATTCGTAGTGTCTGATTATCCTTTGGTGTAGAGATCGTTGTATGATGAAGAAAACCTTCTTTGTTCTTCCTTTTTGGCTCTCAAGAGTCCTCCCTCTTTGTCCCTTATGTTCTCAAATTTCTCCCAAATGAGTTATGGCTCTCCACAACTCCAAAACTTAGGTTTTTATCTCCAAATCCCGTTTTTAATCATACTAGTTTTAAATCCCGCGCGATGCGCGAGCGTGGTATAGTTTTTTTCGTAAAATATATGCCACATAAATAATATTATCATTACATTTAAACTAATGTTAATATGAGATGAAAAAATGAATAAAAAATTTGGGACATATGAACATGCCTCTATTTTAAAATTACAAATCAACTACATATTTATATTTTTTAGTAGAGATGGTAGTTCTATGATTAGTATACACTAACCACCGAGATACTTTTTTTATTTAAGACATAATTATATTTTTATGTCTATTTGACACATTATATAAGTATTAATTAATAATAGATGGAGAGAAAATGGACACTCATATATAATCACGATAATTACTATTATATATATATATATATATATATATATATATATATATATATATATATATATATATATATATATATATATTTCAAAATATTTTACTTAGGCACTTAATCAACTTTACATAAATTATACTTTAACCCCTAATTTTTGAAAAATATAATGAATAGTATCATGGACATGATAGATAGAAATGACAAACATTTAAAACTTGTGTGTTAAGAAAATAAAGCATAAAGGGTATAATTTGTATAAAAAAATGTGAAAATGAGTCAAAATAAAAATATCAAACCTTATAACAAAGCACAAAAATAATTGTGCAATCACAATATAAAAAGAGAAAAATCCAAAAAGGAATATTATGTATTTTATTTAAAAAATAATGTTATTAAACATGGAAGCATACCTCACTTCCTTTAAAATAGAGCAACATACACCATATGCTTCTAACTAACTAAATTCACATCATATGCTTCTAACTAATTAAACTCACATTTCTATATAAAGATTCAATCAAAATTATCTTAAGAAAAACACTATTTCAATCTTCACATAACACATTCTACTTAAACAAAATCACAGTCTATTCTACGGCTCCTTGTCAATTTTGTAAGGATCTTTTACTATTTGGGGTCCAATAGTTATTTAGAGTTTTATTCCATTTGTTTACATTCTACTCGTTTGGGATTCAAAATCGACAAAAAACGTTAGTTAGCTAGTTTGATGGTCAGTTGACTCATTTCCAATCAAAAAGGCTATTTTACCCATTAGTATAAGTATTTATTAGTGTATTAAAACAAATTTTACATTATATCTTATTGTTTTAAATAGTAAAACTTTTTTTACTAACACTTTTTTATAAAATGAGAAAGTTTTATAAAATGAAAAAGTTTTATACACTTTTTTTATTAAGTATTTTTTTTTTAAATCAAAAAGTTTTACAAAATCAAAAGGTTTTTTTATAAACTTTTTTTAGCACTTTTTTTACAAACATTAAAAAATATTGTTTTTAACTGTTTTTATAAACGTTGAAAAAACTTTATATAAAAACAATCTTATAAAAAAACAGTTTATGAATGTCAAAAGTTTTTTTGTAAATTGTTTTCAACTTTTTTCATAAAACCAATTCTTTATATGAATAAATTAAAAACGTAAAAAACACTTAATATAAAAACATTAAAAACACTGTTTTTTTAACAGTTTTTTGTATAAACGTTAAAAAAAATTATGTAAAAACACTGCTCATAAAAAAAAGAACTCTTTTAAAAAAATATTAAAAAATGGTTTATATAAAAACAACATATTTTTAAATAGAATTATAAAACTGTTTTTGAATGTTTATAAAAAACAGTTAAAAATTCAGTGTTTTGTAACGTTTTTTAAAAACAGTGTTTTTTCCTTAAAAAAATAGTGGTTTATATAAACAGTTTTTTAACATTTTTATATCAACTGTTTTTGAATGTTTACGTAAAAAATAATTTTATAAAAAAGTTAAAAAAATTGTTTATAAAAAAAGGCAGCACTTAAAAATAATGTTTATATATTGGGAGGAAAGAAATATATCATTCTTAATTGCTTTTGATTTGGTTTCGTAGATGGATTAAATTGAAGGAGAGAGAGAAAACTCTATAGTTTAATGTATTAATTAAATTATTTGTATAGTATTTTATAGAAGTATAAAATATAGAGTGCCACGTGAACTCTCAATGAGAAGGAGTCTTAAATGCTTATAAATGATATAAAGTGTCACGTGGACACTCTCAATGAGAAGAAGTCTTAAATGCTCATAAATGCCTTGTTTTGCATTTTATAGTATATAGAGATGGGCCTAATTAAAATGGCCCAAATACCCCCGAGTGGACTCAGTTATGCCCAAAAATATTTCATGACCCATTTACCACCCCCGGGTACACTTTTTCCACTATTTCGGCCCATTCGGACTCAACCGTGCACTCAAAATTGACATCCGAATTAATTTATAAAAAGTTTCTATCTCACACCCAATTAAGTCTATATCCGACTTTCGGCTGAGATAAATAAATGCCACGTCACTTATACACGTTATGACGTAAATAAATTATTACTATTCACTTAATAATTTAATTTCCATAAATATTAACCATCTTCTCTCTGATTAATATTTAAATAAATATTAACATAACTAATTCAATTAAATTACGACACACAAGTAATTTAAAAAAATTCGAATTACTGAAATATTAAATGCACAGAAATACGGGGTGTTACATCTCCTAGATCCCTAACTGAGTGCCATGTTAACTCATCTATCCTGTTAACCCCTTTAGTTATCCTCTATGTATTTGGGGAACATAGGGCAGGAACCACACAGAAAAAATCATAAAACTAAGAATAGTTGGTTAAGAGGAAATGTTATTCTCGCTTCAACGATGGACTGGGAGAACATCTAATGCCCTCCTCCAATACTATTATAACCCTAGGGTTTTTCCCCAAACTCAATCACCACCCACTCCGATGAAAAACGCCTCTTAAACTCCTATATGAACCCTCACTGACTAGGTAAACTATCTTCATAAGGCAAGAAAGAAAAACAACAGAGAAAATTGAGACAATTGCATAAAGAAAATTATAGCAAAACAATGAAGAAGCGAGAGGAAGAACTTAGAGTGAATATAGAGGGCAAACAGCTCTGAAGTGTTGTTGAATAATTAAGAGTGGGAATGAGCTCCAAAAACGACGGTAGAGAAGTCATGAACCAGATTGGTTAAACTTCCAAGGCAAATTCATCATTCGAAACGCATCACATACGTCACCGCCTCTTGGTCTTATCAATAAATAATTATCAACGTACCCACAAAACACCGAGGAAAATGATGAAACATTCCAAACAAGCCTGATGGGTGGGACAAAAAATAGTTTTTAATTAGAAAAAAAGTGTTAACGCATTCCGACCATAGCTTCTATGGGCGATCACATCTCCCTGTCAATCGTAATCGGAATAAAATTTGACTATCGATCAAACCTTTGCAACCCGATCAGGATGCAAAACTTTAGGGGTGATTATGGGGGAATTATCCGACCAAAAAGGAATAACTAACACGAGTTCGTAAAAATTTGATAACAATTACAACTCGGAGATAAGAACAAGGAGAGGTCGATGAATGGAAATTTCGAGATTAGATTCACTCGATCAAATTGTAACAACAATTCTACATGGCTCGGTCTCTTCATGTTCTCTATAAATGCAACTCACAACTCTGGAAAAAGGGAAATGTAATATTTACCATGAAGAATTGATCAATAAAGAGAATAAAACACCTCGTGGACATACACATTGCTGAACCACGTATATATTGTGTCCCTGTGTGATTATGATTTTTATTTTTGCTCAGATTGATTGAGTATTACAATATGATTTTACACTTACAACCCAACAGGGAACTTAATGATGAACTAAACTCAAAGAAATTGAATAAATAAATTAATAATGAACTAAATAGAAAAAATCATAAATATTGGAGTGGAAACAGAGTAACAAACTAAGTCCATTAGAAATATAATTAATTACTACTTGACAAACAAAGTTATTGTTGTATGTAAAAATTATACTCCCACGTGTACAAATGATAAATGTACACAGCATACTTCATCGGCTTCATAGACACTTAGTCGGCTAGAAGGCCGACCAACTCCAAAAGGCCTATCAATGGTTACTCGGATGGGAATGCCAACCAACACTGAATTCCAAGAGTTTTACTTATTGTACACATATATAAGCGCCTGGCAATATAAAGGCGTTCCATTTTTAGGGTTTTGGCACCCCCTATAAATACAAACTAATCACTTAGCTCAAGGGACAACTCGAATCACTCATATGCACACCATACTGAGCTATTGTAAATCCTACTAAATAACAATAACACTGGACGTAGCCTATTTTACAACTGAACCACTCTAAAATCCTTATCTCTGGTGTGTATGGTTTGAGTTACTTATGTTATTTTTATATTTGATTTATAAAATTGGAGTTATTCCATTTTTAGACATCAACGGATTAACGACATTTGTGGGAGCGTTTATCTGTCACCGTTCTCTACCATTTGCTTTGTTTCTTTATCTCTAAAGAAATGACTGACCCTGAGAAAAGCGCTCGCAATGAAGGCAACACCATCATTCCATCTGCTCCCTCTAGTGCGATAAATTTACAGGGCATTCTTATCAACCTTGTTAAAGGTCAAAAAGCCATGCATGAGACTGTTGAGCAGTTGGATCGCACCATGCAATCTAAGTCCTCTAATTCATAATGGAAATGCCACCACTAGCACTAGTTAGGCATGAAAGAAGTTATTATTCTCTTTCTTCTCATGATAGGTCATATCATCCTGACGTAACTTCTTTGTTCTGGTCAACTGATTATTATGATGGTGGATCTTTTTCCAAAGAAAGACCAAACGTCTTAGAAAGGCTCAACAGTAAGTCTGCCTCTGATAGGCTAGGCCCCCGAGTAACCAGAGGACACCATAGGGGGCAGGATCATCATCGTGAATATAGAGAGGGTTCCATAACATCTAGGGCCAGTATGAGGGACCCTGTACGTACCGAGAAGTTCTCTTGAGAGGAAAGTTCAACACATAAGCACAACAAAGCTGCTAGATCTATATCGCCCAAGTATAAACCAAAAGAGCATTCGTGGAAGGGATCAATGTAACGTTGGGAAATCGATTAGGAGAAATGGCCAAAACAAAGAATCCATTGCAATAGAGTTTTATCAAAGGGTCACCTTTCATCGAAGCAATTTTGGAATATCCCACGCCTTCCAAATTTAAGCCACCAGTGGTTACTCCTAAGTATGATGGAAAAATGATCCAATATTGCACATAGAGCAATATCAAGCTACTATCGACATTTACTCAGTGCCCGACGAGATAAAATGTTGAGATTTCTCTAGTTTTATCACCGGACCAACTCATATTTGGTATAATAATCTCCCCAGAGGTAAGGTCTCAAGTTTTCACCAGTTAGCTGAGTTGTTCATTGATAAATTTTGTTTTGGGCTAAGTCGATTAATAGTGTCACTCATCTCTTGACCATGCAACAAAAGCTAGGAGAAAGCACTAGAGAATATATTACTCATATTGATAATTAAAAGCTAAAGGTGGTAGATTATGAGGAGAAAACAACCATAGCAGCTCTTATTAGTGGGTTACTTGTTAAAGATCTTTACTATGCCTTAGCAAAAAATCCACACAAAATCAGGACGGAACTATTGGAAAAAGATGGAAATATAATGAATCCCAAAGAAGATATGGCAACTAAGGAAACTCCTGATACCCAAAGTAAAGGTCGGAAAAATAAATCAAATTCATTTAAAAAGGATCAAAATGCTTGATCAGGTCAGGAATTATGATGAATATACCCCGCTCAACAAAGGTGTTCACCATATCTTAGAAGAAATCAGGGGAAATAGAGACTTAAATTAGTCCAAAAAGCTAAAAACTCCCCCCCCCCCCAACAAGAGAGATAAGTCTAGGCACTGTGACTTCCACAGGGACTATGGCACAACACCAACAATTCCATTGCGCTAAAGAATGAGATTAAAAATCTTACTCTGCGTGGAAAGTTGAGTAAGTTTGTTGATCAGAATGGCAACAGAAATGATAAGAAGAGGTCAGAATCTCCAGCCTGAGCAAGGGAGGATAACAAAAAAGCAAGAAATGATGATCTTGAAGAAGATCCAAACTTATCGAAGAAGCCTGATGAACCAGAACTTGAGGTCGTCATGATATCCTTTGGATGCCATTTTATTGCAGGTGGTAATACTGGAGGAGGAGATGTCATAGCAGAAAGGAAATCTTATCTGAATGAAGTCAAAGCCTACCCAACTGTCAGATAAATTGACATGGCTGAATCCAGTGATAGTCGGCCAAGGAAAGTTAATAGAGACAGGTTAGAGATTGGGTTTTCTAAGAATAATTTGAGTGGGGTTCTCTATCCTTACGATGACTCGTTAGTAACCACATGTAGAGTTCATTATGCCAGAGTTTCAAGGTTCTTAGCAAACAATGGGAACTCAATCGATGTAATGTTATATAGCTATTTCAATAACCTAGGGCTGAAGATCAACAGGTTAGAACCATACCATAGGCCCCTCATTTGACTTGTAGGGGAAAAGGTATACCCATTAGGGACCATTACGCTGGAAGTCTTAGTCGGAACTTGACCGGCGAGCAAAAGAGAAAGAATGCGCTTTTTTATATTAGATAAAAATATCCCATCAGCTTATAACATCATCATGGGAAGAGTGGGAATCAAGCAGTTAGAGGTCGTGCCATCTACAGTACACCAATGCATGAAGTTTCCAACGAACTATGGAGTCGGCATAGTAAATGGCATTCAGAATGATGCCAGAGAATGTTATTATACATCAACCGACCAGTAAGAGATGCAAATAAAGAGCACAACCACTTTCCACATCGATACTCTAGTTCCTCGGGAAGAAGAGCAGCTGGTAAAGGAACAAGTTATGGAGGAAACAAAAGTTGTGGTGCTGGATGATGAAAAGCCATAAAGAACCATTCAAATCGGTTCCAAATTATTTCCCTCTCTAAAATAGGAATTAATCACTTTCCTTAGGGAAAAGAAACACGTTTTTGCCTGGAGCCATGAAGATATGTCGATAATTAATTCGAGTTTCACGTGCCATGAACTCAATATTTATCCAGACTCCAAGCCGATCAAGTAAAGGTAGAGGGTCTTTAGTCCTGAAAAGAATGTTGCAATCCAGGAGAAAGTAGAGAAACTGCAGCGAACATAGTTTATTGAGGATGTCATGTACCATAATTGGTTGGCTAATGTGGTGATGGTCAAGAAGAAAAATGACTAGTGGCGCATGTGTGTAGATTTTATTGATATCAATAAAGCATGTCCAAAAGATCATTTCCCTTTACTAAGGATTGATCAATTGGTCGATGATACAGCATGTCATGAGCTACTCAGCTTTATGGATGCTTATTCTTGTTACAACTAAATTAAGATGAAGCCCGAAGATAAGGAAAGTACTTCCTTTATTACCAGTCGAGGAACTTATTATTATAACGTCATACCTTTTAGGTTGAAAGATGCTGAAGATACATATCAGAGACTAGTGAATAAAGTTTTTCGGAACAGATTGGTAAAAATATGGAGCTTCATGTAGATGACATTCTCACCAAGAGCAAACATGTTGTCGATCATAGAGCAGACTTAGCTTAAACCTTTGATTAATTGGAAAAGCACCAAATGAAGCTCAATCTAACCAAATGCATCTTCGGATTACAAGAAGGGATTTTCCTATAATACATTATTAATCAGAGCAGAATATAAGCAAACACTGACAAGATCAAAGCTTTTCTTGAAATGCAGTCCTTGACAAACAAGAAAGAAGTTCAAAAGCTGACAGGAAGAGTGGCTGCCTTAAATCGCTTTGTCTCCCGAGCAACTGATAAGTGCCTTACATTATTTTTTAAGGTTCTTAAAAAGACCTTTGAGGGGAATGATGAATGTGAAAAGGCTTTCTTGGAGCTGAAGAAGTATTTGGATTCTCCTACACTCCTTTCCCAACTAGTTCTGGGAGAAAAAATATATTTATACCTGCCTGTTTCGGAGTCAGCTATTAGTTCGTTCTTAGCATCACTGTCGAAAACCAATTTAATTATGAATAACCTATTAGGCTGGCGTCAAAATTTTATTTAACTAACATTTTTAACCAGACTATTCAATTAAAACATTCACACAATTTATATACATGAAATTGGAATGAAATACAATAATCTAACACTCGGTTTAATATCATACAACCAAATCTAATGCCGCACTAAAAGGCGGTAAAAGAATAAATAAATACAGTTGGGCTATCGGCTCGATTGTTTTTACAGTACCTCTTATCTAGATTACAATGGTAGAAGCGTCTACAGTAAACCTGCATGCATCCACAGCTGCTGCAGCAAACATCTGACTCGAAAGGATTATCATACAAGCGTCCCTGTGTCTGGACACCTATATATATAACAAAAGAGGAAAAATAGAGAAAACGGGTCAGAGCCCGAGTTTTGAAAATGTTTAGCAAGTACATAAATGCCATATTTAAAAAAAATGAATTTATCTCATATTTAAATTGGTATCGCACTCCCATGAGATACCCCTCACCCCTCTTCTTATAGTGCACACCTATCGCATATCTTTTAAACAACCTAGTTAAGCTATCTTGCCTAACTAAACCATTCAACCATCCTCATACCCGAGTACTAAGGACTAAACTTCTCCCCATTCCTAACCTTGCTCTACGTTCGTGCGTGGGGTGTCTCGCGAAGCGAAATACAAATAAGGACCCCCCTCGGATACACTACTACCTGGCAATGTTGATCATCGGAATTCATTAGGCCCTCAGCACATAACGCGTATAGACATATGTAGCTCTCATAGATAGATAGATAGATAGATAGATAGATAGATAGATAGATAGATAGATAGATAGATAGATAGATAGATAGATAGCTCTTACTAGAACCTATAATTCATTTTCATATAAATCCCAATATGAATCTACCGTAACAGGAATCACTCTTATTAAATCTTTTCACTTTACACAAGTTCAATTTATATAATTATTCATATCCATATACAAACAATATACTATACACAACAAGTATAATTATACCTATCACAATCATAAGTATAATAAACATCCCTCTAAGATATAACTCGGGGATGAAGTCTCATAGTTCATATCTGAATCTGGGTTTACTCACTCAACCACGGTACCAAGCCAGACTCACTCATGGTCATGGTAAAAATACACAACAGTGGAGGCCGTCATGTTCCCTCTGCAAGTGGAGTACACACATAACACTCGTACGCGGGACGAGATGACCTGGGGATATACTCTCCCTGCTCCTCAAGCCCGGGGATTCACCCACATCGCGCAACCTCTCCGTATCGCACTAGAGAAAATATATAATCTACTTGTTCTAACCCTACGCCAAAGGAAAGCTCGTGGAATCAGCCTCTAAAGTACAAATATACCAATCACACACAGATAAATTTATTCGTATCATATTATATATACTATAACAACGTCGTATATATAATCTATATTACTTCTCAATACCTATGGCTATAATTGTCAAACTCTCATAGCGATAGGCAATACTCCGACTGTTCCCATTTGTAATAGTATCTAAGTATTCGCACACTTACAATACTAAACTTATAAGTATTCTCTATACACACTAGCTGAAGACCTCTCTCGAACGTTATTCAATGCGAACCTTCACTAAGTCCATACCCCGAATTGTATACTAAACTAATCCAAGGTTATCTCTTTCATTCCAAGGTTTACTCACCCTCAATACCATCAACTAGGAGTCCTAATATCATAGCTAGACTCCCCCACAATTTTTTCCAATTGTAATTTAACTCCACTTTAACTCAAAGAAGGAAAACTGCCAATTTCAACAAAGGCAAATCGATTCGCCCCAAATGCGAATCGATTCGGGCCAGCGAATCGATTCGGTTTCCATCTGAATCGATTCGGGAAGTGTTCTGCAAGCAGTTCCTCAAAGTCGATTCAATTCGTTCTTAATTCGAATCGATTCAGCCTGAGACAGCTTTACAGGTCCCCTTATGCGAATCGATTCGTCCTAAACCCGAATCGATTTGCCTTGTTCGAGGGGCACTGTTTGGGCGATTTCTCAATCTCCAAAATACCCAAATATCAACTCAACATCCATTTTTATAGTTTCTAATCTCAACCACCAACTCTATAATCATCCTAACACTGATTTATAACTAACACGTAAATTTCTTTTCTCCCAAAGTCATGTTTGATTTCTAAATAACGATTTCGATCTCAGACAACCTTCCGTAGAAAAATCATTATAAATCCAAAAAAAATTAGAAAAATACGAGGTCGGAGACCACACGATCGTATCAAAAAGTATATAAATTTTTTTTTTACCAAAAGACGAATCGATTCGCTTCCTAGCCAATCGATTCGGAAGTGACGTCGTCACTATTCACCTTATTCTACAAAATCTCAAACGTCTATTAATACACCTCCAAGCTTTTTATTTTCTCTCCTATCATCCTCCAACCTCAACCAACAATATATATACACATAAAAGGGGTTCTAATCATCCTAGGACCCATATCCAATAATTAATTTAAATAAATTTCTAGGTTTCTTGAATTGGATATTATTCGGGGTTTATTCGTTAAACTTCCGAAAAACGCGTTTGATTCACAAAAACCCAACCCAAAAATCTTTATAGTTTGTTATTACCAACTATGTTATGAGATTCATGCTAAAAAAGAATAAAGAAAGTAAACACTCACATCGCGGATAAAATCCGACGACCTCGAGTCGAATCCTGCGGAGTTTGGCCGGAAACCCCCTTTTCTTCCTTCCTCTCTTCTCTTCTTCCTTTCCTCTATTATTTTTCTCTCTCTTAGGGTTGATTTGGGAGAGAAATAAAGGTTATAAGGGTTTATAAATCTTATCCCTTATTATACCCAAAATTGACTCGTATACTCACCTGCGAGTCCCTACTAGTCCAAAAATCTCCGGAACTTAAACGCTACCCCCGGATACTCTATTCTGACTATCTCGACCATTTTGAAACCAACCGCACACTCGAAATCTCCATCCGAGTCACTTAACTAAAATTCACTAATTAAACCAACACATTCCAATACGCGTGTTTTCCAAATAAAATATTATCCTTTGTCGCTTTTCCCAACTGCGATATGTAATTAAAATAATCCAACTCATTTACTTAGACCCGTAAGAAAATCTAATACATATAAATATTAATCCGACATCAGCAAACTAATATTTTCTACTCACTTTAAATTCTAAATTTATCAAATTATACTCATAAATTTTAATATTACTATTCACAGTAATTTCCTCAAATTTCCAAATTAGTCCCACTTATGCAATTTATATCTCTATAAAAGTACGGGGCATTACATACTTCCCCCTCACAACGGAATTTCGTCCTTGAAATTTAGATAAAACATGCACCACCAACCTAGGATCTCTAATTACACTACGTCCTAGTACACCGAAGTCGAATGGTACTACCCAGTAGTCCCCTACCATGAACCTATTAATGGTACCCATTTATCTCGAGGAGTATGCTCTAATGCACTAGCTTAACCACAAGATTAACTAAATCTGTATATGCTACAACACTGCCTCGATCGTAAGGTTGACTCTAATAACTTCACATCATACCTAGTGCTTCTATAAACGCATATAAAGAAAACGAGCCTATAATCGTCGCTCTAACTTATTGATCCCATCGAAGATCCACTACTCTAGGCGTCCACTCATCTACATCAGGACATCTAATTTCCCTCAAAAAGGAAACTACACTAGCGCTTGACTACTCCAGTCAGTCACATCGATTATCTTAGGTGTGATAACTCTTATTGCATAAATATAATTAGATCATTGCGTACCTCCTACGACGTTCCATCCAACCCATTCCAAATCCATTTATAACTGCCTCACAGCATAATCGTTCGCTTTATATACTACGTCCCTTCTATTTCGGGCTGTATATAAAATTAACTTACCAAGGTTCCCATACACCTTTTTAACCCATTCCCATCTGCACAACCATTGTAAACGTTCGACACGTAACACTCTCTCTAAACAATGGGCCTCATTTCCTCGGCCTGGTACTAACACCTGGATTTTTCTAACCCGAAAAATTTTAAATTCAATTCTTCCTATACCTGGAAATCCAATCCTTCTTAAAGTTAACCCACCAATCTTCTCGTGGTTAACTCACCACAGTCTCCTTATATCGGCGCCACTAGTCCTTATGTCCTTACTTCCCAAAAATCCTGAGATCGATGTGTTTCCTACACACGTAAACACTACACCAAAAACAGGAAACTGGCACGGTTTTAAACCGTGCCAGACGCAATCTGGCACGATTTTAAACCGTGCCAGAATCAGGTGTGCCAGATTTTTTGGCGCGGTTTAAAACCGTGCCAGATTTTTCAAACTGGCACGCTTTTAAACTGTGCCGATTTTTTAATCTGGCACGCTTTTAAACCGTGCCAGATGTTAAATCTGGCACGCTTTTGGCACACGCCAAAACCGTGCCAAATTATCTTATTTCCGGCACGCTTTTGGCACGGTTATAAAGCGTGCCAGATTGTTTTATAAGCATTCTCATTTTTATGCATTGGCACGGTTTGGGCACGGTTTAAAACCGTGCCAGATTTTTCAGTTGATTAAAAAAAATAATAATAGGAACCAAATCTGGAAAATCTGCAAATTCCAAATTCGGTAGGAAAAATATTTTATTTTTTGCAAAAACAAAATCAAGAAAATTCACAAATTATGAATATCGCAGGTTGTTGATAAACTAATGTGCATACAAACTTCAAAAAATTACAAGAGATAATACCAATATAAAGCAACACATGACCATAAGTCGACAATAACTTCAAAAAATTACAAGAGTTAATAGTTCCCATATCAAAAAAAAATTGGACAGAGTTGCCTCTATTTTTTTAGCATTCCAAAACCTGCTAACATAAAATCTGCCCATATAAAGCACGCACGGCCATAAAAGTCAACAATAAAACTACTATAGCCAGCACGACAATAAAAATAAACCATAAAACTACTGAAGCCTGCTCGACCATAACACAAAAAATAGAATCCTGAATATTAACGACACCAAATACACAATCCCCCTATTGTAAAGCATTGACTTCTACGTGCGTTCCAAGTGGATAAAAGCTAACGATTGAATGTCATCCTACAAAAAAAATAAGACACAAAAAAGATACAATATTAGTAACCAAGTAATTTTTAAAAAAATCATATTCAAGCAAAAAATTGCATATACAAGAAGAAAAATTGCATATACAACTACGCGGTCAGTTTCTACAAGTTACATTGGTCCCGTGCGAGGTGTTCGTACCTCCTACGGGGTCGTTTGGGGGCTGGTTTGGGTTTTCACCCTTTAACGGCCTGTTTTCAAGTCTAAGTGTGATTTTTGCAAATTATCGTCATACTCTCTAACCGGGAGACCCGGGACTATGTGGTCAGTTCCTATAAGTTACATTGGTCCGGTACGAGGTGTTCGTGCCTCCTACGGGGTCGTTTGGGTGCTGGTTTGGGTTTTCACCCTTTAACGGGCTATTTTCAAGAAAGTGTGATTTTCGTAAATTATCATCATACTCTCACACCGGGAGACCCGGGACTACGCGGTCAGTTCCTACAAGTTACATTGGTCCCGTGCGAGGTGTTCGTGCCTCCTACGGGGACGTTTGGGGGCTGGTTTGGGTTTTCTCCCTTCAATGGCCTGTTTTCAAGTATAAGTGTGATTTTTACAAATTATCGTTATACTCTCTAACCGGGAGACCCGGGACTACGCGGTCAGTTCCTACAAGTTACAATTGTCCCGTGCGAGGTGTTCGTGCCTCCTACGTGGTCGTTTGAGGGCGGGTTTGGGTTTTCACCCTTTAACTGTCTGTTTTCAAGTCTAAGTGTTATTTTTGCAAATTATCATCATACTCTCAAATCGGGAGACCCGAAAAGACGCGGTCAGTTCCTACAAGTTACATTGGTCCCGTGTGAGGTGTTCGTGCTTCCCACGGGGACGTTACGGGCCTGGTTTGGGTTTTCACACTTTAACGGCCTGTTTTCAAGTCTAAGTGTGATTTTTGCAAATTATCGTCATACTCTCTAACCGGGAGACCCCGGACTACGCGGTCAGTTCGTACAAGTTACAATGGTCCCGTGCGAGGTGTCCGTGCCTCCTACGAGGTCGTTTGAGGGTTGGTTTGCGTTTTCACCCTTTAACTGTCTGTTTTAAAGTCTAAGTGTTAATTTTGCAAATTATCGTCATACTCTCAAATCGGGCGTCTCGAAAAGACGCGGTCAGTTCCTACAAGTTACATTGGTCCCGTGCGAGGTGTTCGTGCCTCCCACGGGGACGTTTCGGGGCTGGTTTGGGTTTTCACCCTTTAACAGACTGTTTTCAAGTCTAAGTGGGATTTTTGCAAATTATCGTCATACTCCCTAATCGGGAGACCCGGGACTACGCGGACAGTTCCTACAAGTTAGATTGGTCCCGTGCGAGGTGTTCGTGCCTCCTACGGGGTCGTTTGGGGGTTCGTTTAGGTTTTCACCCTTTAACGGCATGTTTTCAAGTCTATGTGTGATTTTTGAAAATTATCGTCATACTCTCAAACCGGGAGACCCGGGACTACGCGGTCGGTTCCTACAAGTTACAATGGTCCCGTGCAAGGTGTTCGTGCCTCCTACGGGGTCGTTTCGGGGCTGGTTTGGGTTTTCACCCTTTAACGGCCTGTTTTCAAGTTTAAGTGTGATTTTTGTAAATTATCGTCATACCCTCAAACCCGGAGACCCGGGACGATGCGGTCAGTTCCTACAAGTTACATTGGTCCCGTGCGAGGTGTTCGTGCCTCTTACGGGGTCGTTTCGGGGCTGGCTTGGGTGTTCACCCTTTAACGGCCTGTTTTCAAGTCTAAGTGAGATTTTTGCAAATTATCGTCATACTCTCAAACCGGGAGACCCGGGACTACGCGGTCAGTTCCTATAAGTTACATTGGTCCCGTACGAGGTGTTCGTGCCTCCCACGGGGACGTTTCGGGGTTGGTTTGGGTTTTCACCCTTTAATGGCCTGTTTTCAAGTCTATGTGTAATTTTTGCAAATTATCGTCATACTCTCTAACCGGGAGACCCGGGACTACGCGGTCAGTTCCTACAAGTCACATTGGTCCCGTGCGAGGTGTTCGTGCCTCCTACGGGGTTGTTTGGGGGCTGGTTTGGATTTTCACCCTTTAACGGCCTGTTTTCAAGTCTAAGTGTGATTTTTGCAAATTATCGTCATACTCTCAAAACGGGAGACATGGGAAGACCCGGGCAGTTCCTACAAGTTACATTGGTCCCGTGCGAGGTGTTCGTGCCTCCTACGGGGTCGTTTGGGGGCTGGTTTTAGTTTTCACCCTTTAACGGCCAGTTTTCAATTCTAAGTGTGATTTTTCAAATTATCGTCATACTCTCTAACTGGGAGACCCGGGACTACGCAGTAATTTCCTACAAGTTACATTGGTCCCGTGTGAGGTGTTCGTGCCTCCTACGGGGTCGTTTGAGGGCTGGTTTGGGTTTTCACCCTTTAACGGCCTGTTTTTAAATCTAAGTGTTATTTTTGCAAATTATCGTCATACTCTCAAATCGGGAGACCCAGGGTGACGCGGTCAGTTCCTACAAGTTACATTGGTCCCGTGCGAGGTGTCCGTGCCTCCTACGGGGTCGTTTGGGGGCTGGTTTGGATTTTCACCCTTTAACGACCAGTTTTCAAGTCTAAGTGTAATTTTTGCAAATTATCGTTATACTCTCTAACCGGGAGACCCGGGACTACGCGATCAGTTCCAACAAGTTACATTGGTCCCGTGCGAGGTGTTCGTGTCACCTACGGAGTCGTTTGAGGACTGGTTTGGGTTTTCACCCTTTAACGGCCTGTTTTCAAGTCTAAGTGTGATTTTTGCAATTTATCCTCATACACTCTAACCAGGAGACCCAGGATTACGCGGTCAGTTCCTACAAGTTACAATGGTCCTGTGCGAGGTGTTCGTGCCTCCTACGGGGTCGTTTGGGGGCTGGTTTGAGTTTTCACCCATTAACAGCCTGTTTTCTAGTCTAAGTGTGATTTTGCAAATTATCATCATACTCTCTAACCGGGAGACCCGGGACTACGCGGTCAGTTCCTACAAGTTACAATGGTCCCGTGCGAGGTGTTCGTGCCTCCTATAGGGTCGTTTGAGAGCTGGTTTGGGTTTTCACCCTTTAACGGCCTATTTTCAAGTCTAAGTATTATTTTTACAAATTTTCGTCATAATCTCAAACCGGGAGACCCGGGACGACGCGGTCAGTTCCTACAAGTTACATTGGTCCCGTGCGAGGTGGTCGTGCCTCCTACGGGGTCGTTTGGGGGCTGGTTTGGGTGTTCACCCTTTAACGGCCTGTTTTCAAGTCTAAGTGTGATTTTTACAAATTATCGTCATACTCTCAAACCGGGAGACCCGGGACGACGCGGTCAGTTACTACAAGTTACATTGGTCCCGTGGGAGGTGTTCGTGCCTCCTACGGGGACGTTTGGGGGCTGGTTTGGGTTTTCACCCTTTAATGGCCTGTTTTCAAGTATAAGTGTGATTTTTTAAAATTATCGTCATACTCTCTAATCGGGAGACCCGGGACTATGCGGTCAGTTCCTACAAGTTACAATGGTCCCGTGCGAGGTGTTCGTGCCTCCTACGGGGTCATTTGAGGGTTGGTTTGGGTTTTCACCCTTTAACTGTCTGTTTTCAAGTCTAAGTGTTATTTTTGGAAATTATCGTCATACTCTCAAATCGGACGACCCTAAAAGACGCGGTCAGTTCCTACAAGTTAGATTGGTCCCGTGCGAGGTGTTCGTGCCTCCCACGGGGACGTTTCGGGACTGGTTTGGGTTGTCACCCTTTAACGGCCTGTTTTTAAGTCTAAGTGTTATTTTTGCTAATTATCGCCATACTCTCAAACCGAAAGACCCGGGACGACGCGGTTAGTTCCTAGAAGTTACATTGGTCCCATGCGAGGTGTTCGTGCCTCCTACGGGGTCGTTTGGGGGCTGATTTGGGTTTTCACCCTTTAACGGCGTGTTTTCAAGTCAAAGTGAGATTTTAACAAATTATCGTCATACTCTCAAACTGGGAAACTCGGGATTACGCGGTTAGTTCCTACAAGTTACATTGGTCCCGTGCGAGGTATTCGTGCCTCTTACTGGGCCTACTATGATAACTAGGACCCCAAGTGCAAAACCATTATTTAACTAAATAAAAAGTACTGCTTATATGCATAGGAAATGGAAATTAGTATTTCATAATTATGTTTACCTTGATGAATTCTTGATTAAATATAACCTCTGCCTCAAAATCTGGGAATGAATTTCCAACTAGTTGAAGTTCCCCCTCTGCAAAATGATTAGAAAATTCAACATGAGCACCCAAATAACATACCAATAGTATCTATTAAATCAATCAAATGTAACTATACTATCCAAGAAGAAAAGCACAACCTGAATGACCACATGAATGCACCCTTGCAAAACACTATCTTGCCTTTGACCAGTCCACCCGTCTCCCGGCATAACACTGCGTCTTCTGCATGTTGTTCATCCTTTTCACCATTTTTGGATCCACCTAAAGCAGCAAAATCACAATTAGAGAGATAATACATTAGAACAAGATATATATGTAAGCAGTTTAGCAAACATTAAACATAAACACTATAAGAACTCATCCATCCAAAAAGATCCATGTTCATTAGAGATAGCTATTCTTCATTATGATGTTCAATGATGAACTCCTTAAAATAATTCAACATTTTCTAATAGTATAAAAATATAGTTTGAAAACATACACTAAAAATATTATCTACAAAGGGAAGAACTAAATGAAGCCATGCCTTACCCAATCAAGTAGATACGCGAACTCCTCTTTGGGCCTATAGTTTGTGTTGCTTTTTCCACTAACAATCTCTAATGGAACAATTTCAAAGTTGTAAACATCTGCTTTGTTTGTCAAAATGGTGAATGTGAGAGAGCAACATTTGAGGAGGTAAACCCCAAAGTAGGCAACGCCTTCATGCAAAAGTTGACACGATAAGTTAGATATAACGAACATAACAATGAACATTTATGACATATAAAGATTGCAATGTCTTTTCTACACTTTTTTCTATGAAACTTCTAATATGTTTTGTTGATATTTCTACAACCGTTGTTTGTCAAACTTATATTTAACTCTTGGTTTTCTGTAATTTTTAAATTTGTAAATGTTTTTTCTGTAACTTCCAGATTTTTAAAAATATATGGTAACTTGAAGTTCTAGAGGTGTTCCAACTAGGCTTCAAAAGCCTTGGCATAAAGAGCTATGTTTTTCACCCACTACAAACATCAAATTCAACTTGAAAACAAATTCCTAGCAGAGATAAAAATGAAATACAAACATAACTTTGATTGATCTGCACATAATGTATCGAACCAAAATTTAGAAATCTGCAAATGCAGGAGAAAAAAAAGTTAGGCTTTAACTTACACATATTTTACTCACAATACTAAGATAAACTAGCAAACATTCAGTCATGATAGAACAAGCCAACCTCCAAAGTCCAAACAAAGCTACCAAAGTCTCAAAAAAGGTATGCCACTGAACAATAAAAAAATATCAAAAGTCCAAAAAAACTTTATGGCCATGCCTAAGTCTAATTCTGGCTAGTATCAAGGTACCCAAGTCTAAAAACCGTGGCATCAATAAAAGGGTTGCTAAATAAGTATATTTCCCTGAAAAAATAGATTAAAAGTAAGCATATTTCCTTAAAAAAGAGTAAAAATAGTTATATTCTGGCCACCAACATTTAAACACAAAAAGAGTAAAAATGGTTTTATGTTGCCGAACTGAACAATCAATGCAGACTCTGCATGATTTATGTAGTTCCAATCATCTTGTTGATGGTACAAAGGATTAAAAATTATAAATAATAAAAAAAGTAACATGTAAAAAGATACCCCTATTTTTTGCATACACCCTACACTTTCTTAATTTTGTCATTATTTTCAGTAATTAGATGTCTCAATGTTCTACTATCCAACCAAGATTAACTCAACATCCAATTGTATGAAGCCCATACTTGTGAGGTTTGAACAATATGCATATTTAAGTCTGACATGTATAAAAAGATCATCGCCAATCAAAACAATCTGCATTAAAAATGAACACTTGCCTAGAAGTAAAACATAACAAAACATCAATCAGAACATAACATTAAAATAGGGAAGAGATAAAAAGATATACCTATGTTCAAGATTGCCGGCGCCAAAAGAATCAAAGAAATCAACTGGAACAGCGGTGTGGTCGGAGCTATAGAGATCTTTGCTGATAACATCTAGGGTTTGGCTGGGAAACTCGACGGACCAGAACTCACACTGATGAAAAGTAGTTACCTCATTCCTTTAACCTAACCAAGTTAAGACCCAATTTATTATCCCCAAAGAACTATTGCCACTCCATCGATTCATAAATCATATCACATCACTAATCCTTGCATTTTCAGTTGTCAAATCAACAGAGTTTATGTTCTCAATTTTTTATTTATCAATATCGTCTCCTTTGCCATTTTTTTATGAGATGTCTAATGTATTAATATGAAGAAAAACAAAGTTAGAGACCCAAAAAAGAAAAAAAAGATAGAGCATATTCAAGTTCCCTCAAGAGAGAGAGAGAGGGGGGGGTGGTAGCAGCAACAATAGACAACCATGCCATCCTATGGAAATCTAGTATCTGAGACACAAATATTTGAATGACTCCAAATAATAACATACAAATTTTGTCACCATATTTGCGATGTGCCTCATGCCCTTCTTTGTGGTAACAGTCTAATCTTTGAATTGTTCTGCATCATAGTAGAAGCTAAAAATTATTACACTACTAAATAAATCATCACATCTACTCAACAGAAAATAATCATTAAGGAAGAAGGAAAAACTATGAGTTCATAATTATAACTCTTCAACCAAAAAAAATCAAAAGTGAGATTAATATTACAAAGCCTCTGCCAAAATTGAGATTAACATTACAACTCTTACACTAATTGTAATCACATATTACAAAACCTCTACCAATAAGAGTTAAGGTGGGGGTTCATTGTTGTGTGAGATATGAGGTCGGGATCCAAAAAATTTCATATACAAGTGTTACATATTATTTTATCAATTTCTCGAACCTTGCTGATCGGCGGCAACAGCTATGATGCAGAACCTTGATGGTCGTCGGCGGCAACAGCTACTGGTCGGCGGCAACAGCTACTGATCGGCGGCGATGGTTTATAATATAGGTCTAGGGTTTATAATATATGTCTTCCCTTCCCTGCAGTGTGGCTGGGAAGACAGCAGGTCACCGCCGAGAGAGGGTGCGCGGAGGTGGGTGGCAGCTAGTCATCGAGGAGGGAGAGGGGCGGGTAGCGGGTCTCGTAGAGAGAAGGGGGAGAGAAAAACGTGTAGATAGGGTTTGTGAAATGGGAATGAAATTTTATTTGGCATGACTTAATGAAGCGTGTCACGATTTGGCATGGTTTAAAATCGTGCCTGATTTTGGCACGGTTTTAAAGCGTGCTAAATGAGGCATAAACCGTGCCAGATTTTGGCACGATTTAGAACTGTGCCAGATTTTCCTTGTATCAGCGTGCCAGATTGGTGTTTTTGGTGTAGTGAAAATGACTACTATACTAACTATATCCTTAGTGCCCAGGACCTATCTCAATTTTCGACATTCGCTCGGTTTCATGCGTGGGACGTCTCGCAAAGCGAAATCCAAATAAGGAACTCCTCCGATACATTACTACTTAATTTTATCGGTCGTGGAGGTATGTCAGCGTAAAACATGAAAAATTATATATATCCGGCATATCCCCATGCACTTAAATCATGCTAGTGAAACATCTACTCACCGAAGTTCCATCTAAACACATAATAAAGGCGGGCTCAACCTGTATCCAGGTGAGATAACGCAACAACAACCAGTTCCACCCTGAAACCGCGGATGCAATAGTCTTGCAATTATTAGCTTGTTATCGCTCCGAAAATCCACAAATACATTATTCCTATAATAGTACCATACTCGTATAACACACACAGGTGCAAGCCCAAATATAAGCTCAAAATACCAACACCCTCTATCACGAAAAAATATATAGATATACCCTCTATAATAATACCGATACTGCCACGAAGCTCGAATTACACATACGAATCTAGGGATAACAAAATATCGCGACTCTGGCTAGCCACACAAAATATACCTCCTTCAACCGAGGTGAAACTCATAATAATAACTTTACCAATCTCCCTTACTGCTCCAATTGGTTTCCAGACATAGTACACTTGTCTTAGCCAAACCAAAAACTATTTTAATCAATGCTCCATCTAAGCACACTACTCTTGTCCTTTAACTCCTACCGGGCAAGGACTAACCATGTGGTTCTACACTCCACCTCACCTGATTCCCCCTCGCTGGCCACCTTGGCCGTGTTAAATTATCAGTATCTTGGACACTAACAGCCTCGATCCTGACAATCACTTTCACAGTTCCCTTAGCTCCTCTGACTAAAAAGAAACATACTACCAGCCTCAAATGCCCCGTTTCAATGAATCCCCCGGGTGGATGTCCACCAATGGGGTTCCACGAACATAAATTCTACATAAGTATTAGCAACACTTACGAGTGAGCCTATCATTCCACCGAAGGACTCTCTCCTCTTTGTACCTACCTTACTTCGGCACAAGGTTCACTTCTCCATATTACTCTTTATTCATTGTCGGCCTCTAACCGATCCTAATGTGAATAATCCAGAAACTACATTGTCTTCATTTCTGATAAACCAAATGAACTTGCGGTTAAAACCATCAGTAAGATCCCTCGAACATGGTGACCACCGTTCCCACCATTTCAATATTTATCCCACGAGTGAAAAATTTTCCTCAAATTTTCACATCTGCGCATTTCCATACCATGCTCTAAGCCAAAGATTCTGAGCCTTACACTTCCACTGAGTCAAGCTACACTTCCTTCGCACAACTTAACTTCAATCTATGGTCCTTATCAAAGACCTTTTTGAATCTTTTCCCAATTTGAATTCACTGGGTAATTCAACTTTAGCACCACTCTCTACTATAGTTGTACGTAGATACTCATAACTATTATACTTTAGTAGTCATTGCAGCAATCCTTGACAATGCCACTAAGGGAGAGACCTCTACTGCGATCCTCATTCCCAACTTCAACTTACAGCTCTAACTAAGCCCCACCTCCTGATGATGCCCTCGTCACGGCCTTCCTTAGTCGCCCTTCCTTGATCAGCATACGAATCTCGAACGAGCGCGCAAAAGATTTACTATAATCTTATACAATGGCTGGAGAACGAAATCGCACAAGAGGAATCAACAATCCTAATCATAAGGCTCTATATCAAATCAAGAGCAACACTGAAAGCGTAGTACGTCCGCACAAATTCCTAAGGACACTAGAACCTGATGCTCTGATACCATCTGTGACACCCCGCCTAATAAAATAGCGGGGGATCGATCCTATACCAAATTAAAACGGAGTCTCATATGGTTCATTCTTAGCATCATTGTCGAAAACTAATTTAATTGTTAATAACCTATTAGGCTGGCATTAAAATTTTATTTAACTAATATTTTTAACCAAACCATTCAATTAAAACATTCACCCAGTTTATATACACGAAACTGGAATTAAATAAAATAACTGAACACTCGGTTTAACATAATACAACCAAATCAAATGCCACACTAAAAGGCGGTAAAAGAATAAATAAATACAGTTGGACTATTAGCCCGATTGTTTCTATAGTACCTCTTATCTAGATTACAATGGTATAAGCGTCTACAGTAAACCTGCATGCATCCACAGTTGCTGCAGCAAACGTCTGACTCGAAAGGATTATCATCCAGGCGTCCCTGTGTCTGGACACCTATATATATAGCAAATGAGGGAAAATAGAGAAAACGGGTCAGATCCCGAGTTTTGAAAATGTTTAGAAAGTGCATAAATGCCATATTTAAAAAAATGAATTTATCTCATATTTAAATTGGTATCGCACTCCCATGAGATACCCCTCACCCCTCTTCTTATAGTGCACACCTATCGCATATCTTTTAAACAACCTAGTTAAGCTACCCTGCCTAACTAAACCATTCAACCATCCTCTAAAAATCCTCATACCCGAGTACTAAGGGCTAAACTTCTCCCCATTCCCAACCTTGCTCTACGTTTGTGCGTGGGGTGTCTCGCGAAGCGAAATCCAAAATAGGACCCCCCCCCCCCCGGATACACTACTAGCTGGCAAAGTTGATCGTCGGGATTCATTAGACCCTCATCACATAACGCGTATATACATATGTAGCTCGCATATATATATATATATATATATATATATATATATATATATATATATATATATATATAGCGCTTACTAGAACCTATAATTCATTTTCATATAAATCCCAATATGAATCTACCGGAAAAGGAATCACTCTTATTAAATCTTTTTACTTTACACAAGTTCGCTTTATATAATTATTCATCTCCATATACAAATAATATACTATACACAACAAGTATAATTATACCTATCACAATCATAAGTATAATAACCATCCCTCTGAGCTATAACTCGAGGATGGAGTCTCATAGTGCCTATCCAAATCCGAGTTTACTCACTCAACCACGGTACCAAGCCAGACTCACTCATGGTCATGGTAAAAATACACAATGGTGGAGGCGGTCATATTCCCTCAGCAAGTGGAGTACACACATCGCACTCGTACGCAGGACGAGATGACCTAGGGATATACTTTCCCTGCTCCTCAAGCCAAGAGATTCACCCACATCGCGCAACCTCTCCGGATCGCACTAGAGAAAATATATAATCTGGCTGTTCCAACCCTACGCCAAAGGAAAGCCCGTGGAATCAGCCTCTAAAGTATAAATATACCAATCACACACAGAAACATTTATTCGTATCATATTATATATACTGTAACAACGTCGTATATATAATCTATATTACTTCTCAATACCTATGGCTATAATTGTCAAACTCTCATAGCGATAGCCAATACTCCGACTGTTCCCATTCGTAATAGTATCTAATTATTCGCACACTTACAATACTAAACCTATAAGTATTCTCTATACACACTAGCCGAATACCTCTCTCGAACGTTGTTCGACCCGAACCTTCACTAAGTCCATACCCCAGATTGTACACTAAACTAATTCAAGGTTATCTCTTTAATTCCAAGCTTTACTCACCCTTAATACCATCATCTAGGAGTCCTAATATCATAGCTAGACTCCCCCACAATTTTCTCCAATTGCAATTTAACTCCCCTTAAACTCAAAGAAGGAAAACTGCCAATTTCAACAAAGGCGAATCGATTCGCCCCAAATGCGAATCAATTCGAGTCGGCGAATCGATTCGGTTTCCATCCGAATCGATTCAGAAAGTGTTCTGCAAGCAGGTCCTCAAAGTCAAATCGATTCGGTCTTAATCCAAATCGATTCATCCTGAGACAGCTTTACAAGTCCACTTATGCCAATCGATTCGGTCTAGACCCGAATCGATTCGCCCTTTTCGAGGGGCACTGTTTGGGCAATTTCTCAATCTCTAAAATATCCAAATATAAACTCAACCTCCATTTTTATGGTTTTTAATCTCAACCACTAACTCTATAATCATCCTAACACTGATTTCTAACTAACACATAATTTTTTTCTGCCAATGTCAGGTTTGATTTCTAAATAAAGATTTCGATCTCGGACAACCTTTCGTAGAAAAATCATTATAAATCCAAAAAAAATCAAAAAAAATACGCGGTTGGCGCCCACGTGAACGTATCGAAAAGATATACAAAACTTATTTTTTGATGAAAAGCTGAATCGATTCGCTTCCTAGCCGATCGATTCGAAAGTGACGCTATCAGTATTCACCTTCTTCTACAAAATCCCAAACCTCCATTAATACACTTCCAAGCTTTTTATTTTCTCTCCTATCATCCTCCAACCTCAACCAACAATATATATACACATAAAAAGGGTTCTAATCATCCTATGATCCATATCCTACAATTAATTTAAATAAATTTCTAGGTTTCTCGAATTGGATATTATTCGGGGTTTATCCGTTAAACTTTCGAAGAACCCGTTTGATTCACGAAATCCCAACCCAAAAATCTTTATAGTTTGTTATTACCAACTATGATATGAGATTTATGCGAAAAAAGAATAAATCAAGT
Source organism: Sambucus nigra (assembly GCA_949130495.1). NCBI lineage: Eukaryota > Viridiplantae > Streptophyta > Magnoliopsida > Dipsacales > Adoxaceae > Sambucus > Sambucus nigra. The sequence continues at coordinate 125,398,278 of OX422218.1, forward strand.
AAACACTTACCTCGTGGATAAAATTTGACGACCTCGAGTCGAATCCCGCGAGTTTGGCCGAAAATCCCCTTTTCTTCCTTCCTCTCTTCTCTTCTTCCTTTACTTTATTCTCTTTCTCTCTCTTAGGGTTGATTTGTGAGAGAAATAAGGGTTATAAGGTTTTATAAAGCTTATCCCTTATTATGCCCAAAATTGACTCGTATACTCAAATGCGAGTTCCTACTAGTCCAAAAATCTCCGGAATCGAAACGCTACCCCCGGATACTCTATTCTGACTATCTCGGCCATTCTGAAACCAAACGCGCACTCAAAATATCCATCCGAGTCACTTAACTAAAATTCACTAATTAAACCCAACACATTCCAATACGCGTGTTTTCCAAATAAAATATAATCCTTTGTCGCTTTACCCAACTGCGACATGTAATTAAAATAATCCAACTCATTTACTTAGTCCCGTAAGAAAATCTAATCCATATAAATATTAATTCGAAATCTGCAAACTAATATTTGCTACTCACTTTAAATTTTAAATTTATCAAATTATACTCATAAATTCCAAAATTACTATTCATAATAATTTCCTTAAATTTCCAAATTAGTCCCAGTTATGCAATTTAAATCTCTATCAAAGTACGGGGTATTGCAGATACCACCAAAAAACAATGGAAGTTATCTCTCTAATCACTTTAGTCAAAATAGTGAGAATTCCCAAACTTGAGAATACCCGACCAGATGCTCTTGCTTGGCTGTGTGTCAGTAACCTCAACAGAGCTCGGCCGAATAATCCCAGTAGAGATTCTTTCTCACATAAGTATTGATGGGATGGAAATCAATGTCATATCTGTGGAATTATGTCATTCCTATATGGACTTAATTTGAGAATAAATCAAGCAAGGGACACTGCCATCCGACCAAAAAGAAGCCAAGAAGATGAGGTACAAAGCAACAAGTTACGTGTTAGAAAAAGGTGTCATATACAGGAGAGAATACCCAGTTTCTTTGATTCATTGTGTTCATCCAAATAAAGTGAATAATCAGACCAAAGAGTTGTATGGAGGCTCATGTGGAGCACAAACAGCTGGGAGGTCTCTGAGACAACGAATAGCAATGCAAGGTTATTATTATCCGACGATGAAAGAAGATTGTGTGGCTTTCACCATGAAATGTGATAAATGCCAAAAGTTTGTTACTATTCACATAAGACCAAGGGTTATTTGTGAAACTGAAATGTAAGTTTTTTCATCTGGTTTAAAGCTTCATAAGAACACTATCTTTGGCTTTCAGTTAAGCAGTTTGGTTGGCAATAGCCTAGTCTTTCGATTATAACTGGGCAAATTGGTCGACAAGAGCTTTCTTAGTTCTTTCTTCATCAGTAGTTGGTCACACAACTATTTGATAGCTTGCGAGAGGTGTGGTTGCTTAAGGCCATAGTCGTTGTTTTCTGTCTCGCCGCGACTATACAAACAAACCTAAATTATGACTACACTTGCGGGGTAAGTAGAGCGATAAGTCGGGTATCGAAAATCCACAGGGACAAGTTGTTAGAATTTATATGATTTAATACTCCAAAATAAAAGTGTAAAAGGTGATTACAAACTAAAAGAAAAGATGCATGAAAGGTAAATGATTAACTAGGCGAGGGAAATGAAACTAGATTAATAAAGCGAGTAAAACTATAGGCTGCGTCGAATATCCCTCACCCGAGTTAATTTGTATAAAATGGTTACATGGGTCAACGAGTTATTTAGAATGAGTCTCGTTTCGACAGTTAATTAAATCAAGGGTTGTCACGCCCCTAAATCACCATAAAAGTCTAATAAAATTTTGGCGTCAACAAATATCCCAAAAATTGCGCACGAAAGGTCGTAAGCACGGGACATACATGATATGCCCTGTCAAATCTCCTAGGCATAATAACTAGGACAATGCACCCGAAATAAACCCATAAACACTATCACCAAGCAAAGCAACGCGTTAACTCGAGTAAGTTCTATTCAAACACAACCTAATTTAAATTACCTAAAAAGCATCGTAAAAATGCGATAAATAAACGCAATAAAGAAACGCGATAAAACTATACTAGAAAGCATGTAAACTAATTAACAAAGCATGTAAATCTAATTAGAAAGCAAGGAAATAATGAAATACAACTATATTAATGGAAATGGAAGATGGTAGCACAAATTACACAACAAATGGAGTGTCAATCCAAGAAGAAATGAGCTTCCAAACCTTCAAAACCCTAACATATCTAACCTAAAATCGTTTATATCTGTTTATTACATCAAAATTGCTTTATATACAAAGTTAGAATAAAAATAGAAAAGAAAAAGAAATGCCAAAATATCTGCAGAAAATAAGGGATCGATCGATCGACCAAAAGGGTCGCTCGATCGATCAAGGCCAAATTTTGGCTGATCAGAAGGGTCGATCGATCGACCAAAATGGTATGGTCGATCGATCGATCAAGCAGGGGTGAGCCAAGTTCTGCATTCTTTTCTTCTCTTTTCTCCTCCTCTTTTGATTTCCTTGTTTTTCCTTCCGCTAAAATCGTCGTAACTTCTTCGTTATCAATCGGAATCGTGCACCGTTCATGGCTACGCAAAGCTTGCGAGGAGGGCTACAACTTCCGTGAAGATGATGGGCCAGATAACCAAGCTGTGAAAAGACTAAAATTCCCTTGAACGTGTAATTGTGTATGGAACTTCACCGGAATGCGTCTGAACTTCATACTTAGTACCTAAATACCTACAATAGCCTAATTATACCTCATATAGTATGTTAACAATATAAACCGAGGTTTTCTGGTTAACGGGCTTAAATATAGAGATGAAGGCACCCGAGGGGGATAAAAGGCGTAGGTTCGGAGTTTGAAATACGCAATATTTGCATATTATCACTATTCTCTGCCTAGAAGTCTGCCCAGATTTAGTCTTTTTCTTCTAAAGTGCCTCTAGTTCTTCTAAGAGTCTTGCATATTCATTTTTCAAAAAGAAATAACCTTCCTCGGGACCAGCAACAGTTAATCTCTTCAAAGTGTTTAGTTCATACCTCAAAGCATTATTATCCTTCTCTAATATTACAGCAATGGACCTCGTACTTTTTAAATCCTGCTTCAAGGAAAGCTCTTTCTTATTCAGAGCATATGTCATATCATTTAACTTCTTATTAAAACCCCAGCTTTCAATTAATGTTTTGTACTTGGCTTCATAATCAGAGTGAATTAAATCGAGGGACAACTTGTGATCTTCTTATAGTTGTTCGGCCATTTTATAGTATGCAACATTATTGGCAACTGCCCTGTACAACAAGCAATGAAGGTGGATATTTGACTCATTGACTTGTTCAAAAACAACACGTGTAAGACTTCTTCGGACATAGGCACATGACCAGCCTCTAGAATATTTTTACTTCATCTGAGCAGGTCAAATTCAGAAAAAAATATAGCTTTCTTCCTAGCATCAAACTGAAAAGTTACAAATACATGAGTTTGTGAACGTCCAAAAATATCAAACAATATAAAAACTAAAGCAACACAGTTCAACAGAAACTACAAGTCATTATGAGACATACACAATAATTGAAGATGAAAATTTGTTGTTTCATTAATTGATAGTTGAAGTACAAAAGTTGCTATATCATTAAGAAAGAAAAAATAAAGAGAAATAAAAAAAATTGCTAGACCTTCTCTTTATCCTTGGCCTGGTGTTGACCAGCAGCTGGTAGGTCAGCACAGGTGTTGGGCACCACTGAAGACATATGAGGTATTTTAGAAGATTCCCACGATCCCTCCTCATTGTCAAACTCCTCATCCAAGTTGGGAGGAGAACCATGATTATGTATTGTGAAGAGTTCAGAGCTTTCTTCAGTGCTGACCAACTTCAAGTACTCGGTCAGTAATGTTAGTCCTATCATTGGCCTTCCTAAACTCTTCTTCCCAAGACTTTTGATTCGAATCTAAAGTTCGTCGGGACTTTGCCAAATAACTCTTCAAACCTTCAAAGGCCTCTTAAACGTTTCCAAGATAAGAACATAATTGGTCGTCCTTCTCCATCATCTGGTTAAAATCAACCAAGAACGGCAAATAAAGGTAAACGATCAAATAAATTCACCATTATAAAGAAAAGGACAAATAAATAGAAGAGACAAGGAAAAATTATCAAGGCCAAGTTGTGGCAAGCTCTCTCAGTGAGCTTGGATCTCGGTAGGGGATGAAGCATCGAGATCAACGGGAAGGGTCCCTGATTGGATTAAACCCCTGACTAATCCAGGATTAACAGCAACGGAGGTTGACCCAGTGTTTAGGTCAGCTTGAATTTTCTTTACCAACTCTTATTGGCTGGCGATTTTTTTTTAGCTAGTGCCTGCTGCTCAGTTGATGTCTTTTGTACCTATTTTGAAATATCAGCCAAACCTCTCTTTTCAATTGGTTCTCCTCGGCGTGAGTCTCATTAGCACCAATAGGCCTCTCGTCACTGGCCCTGGATTTCTTTTTAACTGTTTTTTCCAATATCAACAACTTTCTTTTGTTGAGAAGATAGGGGACCACCCATCAGATTAGGAATCTTCCTCTTCATCATACTTACAGAAAGAGAAAGAGGATTCTCATAAACATCCAAAGATTTAAATGAGGAAGAAGTTTCTTCTGGAATAACTTCAGCACCTGCAGACTTGGTAGCTGAAGAAGTTGGCACTAGATCTTCTTCAAGGTTGACAATAAGCGGAGGCAGAACAACTGTAAGTCGGGAAATAAAGGATGTGATGGAACTCTTATATTCCAACAACAATGATGTAGCCCTCAGATGTTCTTCCCTAAACTTTTAATTCAAACCCCACAGAAACTTGAGGTCGTTCAGGTTGATTTCCCTATCCTTGGGGCACTTTTTCTTACTCTCCTCCACATCATAAAAGAAAAAACAAAGTTAGTCGACTGATATCGAAATACAAATCAATAGAGAAAAAATCATTAATAAAGACCAACATATGCCACGTCCTGATTGAGAACATTTGGGACCAGTATAAGCTACCCCAGTTAAGAGCGGGGCATAATGCCAGTTCTTGACAATAAGACCATACTCCCAATAATCCTTATTGGAGCCTGTAAGGACATTTTGTCCATTATTTCTGTGTATGTCCTGAGCCGTTACATCGTTGAAGAAATTCAAGATCACATCGTCATCAACGGGTCCGATTATCAAAGAATTTAAGGAATTAGTTTTCTGGTCAGCCGAACCGGTCCGCCTATTTTAAAAAGGAACTGGTCTGCACCGGACCGATCTTCCAGTTTGGAAAAAGAATCGATCCGCCAACGGACCGATCTGCCTCAAGTCGGACCGATCCGCTTATGCTTCAATCCAGTAGACCCCAGATCGATTGGGAATCGAATAAGCCCTTTTCAAAAAAGAACCGATCTGACCTCGAACCGGTCGGGATCAGAAGCGGACCGATCCGCCTGGGATAAAATCGTGCAGATCGTGTTCAAATTTTTTAGGGCCAGGTTTTCTTTTATAAACCAACTTCGGGGATTTGTTTAGCAAGACTTTCATAGAAAATTTTCTGAGTCATAAATACTCTAAGTCTTCACCTTTGTGAGTCCCAAGACTCATGTTTTGATTCACACAACTTTTCAAACCCTTGTGAATCCGTTTGTAACCCAAGAACACAACCGTCTGTCTGTTCAAATCATTGTGGAGAAGACCGTCCTTCTTCTTCATTACTGCCCTCCTGAAAAGGGAAAGTCCAGTCACCGACTACAGATCCGACGCCTGCGGGTAATTCTGTGTCACTGTATTTTCATTCTAATCTGAGAAATTATATGTTACAATATTATAATGAAAATAAATGGTTTTGCCCCTTTGGGAGATTTTTCCTCACATGTGTGTGCTTGAATGTTCTTGCATGTTTCATCATCTTGTTCAACCACATATAGATGCATGTTTAGTACTTCACTGATAAAACTATGTTTAATTAAATAATATCTCTATTTGGACGCACGTGCACTCCTTTAAATTGGTATCAGATCCGGTTACGCTAATCTATCGCGTATTCCTAATTTTTCGCAAAATTTTTTTTCTTAGATATCAATTTTCGAAAAATTGATTTTTGAAAATGAGTGTGTTCATAATGGAAAAGTTATATAATAAAATGCCAGTTTTTTACGGGACAAACTATGCATATTAGAAAGCCCGCATGAGATATGCATTAAAAGCCATTGATGAACGTGTATGGATTTTGGTTGAAAGATGGTGGATACCTCCCTCCGTCAATGTTGAAAATGTGACCAATTTAAAACCTGTCTCCTCTTGGACTGAAGAAGTGTTTAGATGGTCATCTTTTAATTCTAAGGGTTTAAGTGCTATTTATGGGTCTGTCACACCTGATGAGTTCAAACGCATAATGACGTGCACCACGTCAAAAGAGACATGGGATGTTTTGCAACTTACCCATGAATGTGCTAATGCTGTGAAAGACTCTAAACTACAAAATTTGACAACTCAATTTGAAACAATCACCATGCTTGAATCGGAATGTTTTGATGAATTTTATGCTAGACTGTCTGATATTGTTAACACTAGCTTCAATCTTGGTGAACACATTCCTAATGCTAGAGTTCTCAAAAAGATTCTCCGTTCTCTCCTTAAGCGTTTTATCCCTAAAGTCACTGTGCTAAATTCTATGGGTAATTTAAATACGCTAAAATTGGAGGAACTTGTAGGAGATTTTCAAACTTATGAGATTAATGTGTTCCCTAAATCTGTCAAGTCTAAAGATAAGGGAATTGCACTTAATGCCCAGGAGAGAAAAGGTGAGGGGTCGGCAAGAAAGAGGGAGTCATCTAGAAAAATAGAGATTGATACGTCAGATTTTGAGTGTGATTTTGATCTAGATGATTTAGCCCTGTTTGCTAAAAATTTCAAAAGAATTCTCAAATTCAAGAAAAATGGTAATTTTGAAGATAAAAAGAAGTTTGAGAAAAATAAGTTTGAAAAGAAAAATAAAAAAGTTTTTAAAGACCCTCCTAAGAAGGAAAGTGAGAGATGTTTTGAGTGTGACGGTAGGGGTCATAGAGCCTTTGAGTGTGCTAATAGGTTGAACAGAGAAAAGGGCAAAGTTGTCCTTAATGCTACCCTTAGTGACGACAGTGAGGTCGAGTCGGTGGATTCTGAAGATGAGTCACCGCATGAGTGTAACTTCACCGCATTCGTGGCTAGTCAGGTGAATACTTCTAGTGATCATCACGACGATGAGGATGCTGCTTCACAAGGACACCTCGACAGTGAGATCGATGTGAGTGAGGGGGAGGATGACAGAAGTGAGAGAAAGAGTGATCTCAAATGCGCCTACGCCGAGCTTTATTCTGAGTCATTCAAAACTAAAAAGCGTAACAAAGCGTTAGTTATTAGGATCACCGCTTTAGAGGAAGACTTAAGAAAAGCGAGAGAGAGAGATTCCTCCACCTGCACTACCTTAAGAGAGAGAGAATCTGCCTGTGATGAGAAAGAGAGTTTGTTTAGAGAGAGAGGAGGTTATTTTGAGAAAGAGAGAGAGGACTTGACCAAACAAGTGGCTAGTCTTACGAGTGAGCTCCATTCCTCCATGGAGACTCGGAAGAAACTTGAAGCCCTTATTGCCCAGCTTACAAGTGATCCTGAGAGAGCACGGGAAGTCAAGGTTCAAATCGAGGACAGATCTGGAAAGATGGGAAAGATGCTCTTCGGCCCCACTTTAGGTTTTGGTGATAGGCAGGGAATAGGTTATGATGGTGCCTCCACGTCCCAAATTACACCTGGACCAGTTCATGAGTTTACTACGAATCTTTATGACCATCATCAAAAACCTCGAAAGAGAGTTCGACTAAGAAAAGCAAACCAAGGTCCGCCTTTGACTGTGTTCTTTTGTACATATTGCAAAAGAAAAAGCCACCTTAGGGAGTTTTGCTATAGTATGGGTTGGACACGACGTACTACTGCTCCACCACAGCATACTAATGATTTTACCAGTCTGAGAGAGCGAGTTGAGTTTTTAGCTGCCACATCACAGAGTTTGATGGAGGAATTCCGACGGATGTCTTTACCGTTAGTGAATGCTTCCCACATTTCGGCTAACACCAACAACAATAAAGGTAAACAAAAGGTCACCACTACTTGGGTACCTAAGAAAGATAAAAAGGCCTTTGTTGTTCATGTCGCTCTCAAAGCACATAATACCTCACAGTGGTATTTTGATAGTGGGTGCTCCAGACATATGACAGGTGATGCCTCATTTTTTACGTCTCTTAAGGATTATCAGGATGGCAGAGTCACCTTCGGAGATGGGAGCAAGTATAGCATTGTAGGACGTGGTACTGTAGAGTTACCAGGATTTCCTAAGATAAAGAATGTTTTGTACGTCAAAGGTTTGAAAGCAAACCTTCTCAGCATTAGCAAGTTGTGCGACGCTGACTTTGTCGTAAAGTTTGACCGGGACGGATGTAATGTCTATAATCAAGCCGGTAAACTTTTGAAGCGAGGGGTGAGGACAAATGATAACTACTATGGGACTGAGCCCACATCCTCACTTGTCTGCAACAGCGCCACGATCACTCCTATGGATCTGTGGCACCAACGTCTTGGTCACGTGAACATTAAAGACTTATCTCGTTTAGCTAAAAAGGACCTAGTACGTGGCTTACCATCACTTGGAAAGACAACTTTGACGATTTTTGGACCCTGTCAGTTGGGAAAATAAATTCGTAGCCCCCATAGGAAGTTGCATTCCATTACCACCTCTCGTGTACTTGAACTTATTCACATGGATCTTATGGGTCCTACTCACACTGAGAGTCTAGGTGGTAAGAGGTATATCCTTGTGATGGTAGACGATTTCTCCAGATATTCGATTGTAGGTTTTCTGAGGGATAAATCCAATGCTGTGGAGTTTTTAACGACCAAGTGCCATGTCCTGCAAAATCAACATAGTGTCACTATTAACAGGATATATAGTGACAACGGTACTAAATTTAAGGAAGCAAAGGTAGATCTTTACTGTGATAGAATTAGGATCAAACATGAGTTTTCTGCTGTGAAGACTCCTCGACAAAATGAGATTGTTGAGAGAAAGAATAGGATGATCCAGGAAATGGCTAGATCTATGCTTCTAGGTCGTAAGGTTTCTAGGAGATTCTGGGCAGAGGCAGTGTCTACTGCATGCCACACGGTGAATAGGGTTTATCTACGTTCACACACACTTAAGACGCCTTATAAATTGTGGACTGGCAAGAAACCCAACCTTGCATATTTTCTTATTTTGGGGAGTAAGTGCTACATCCTACGGGATAGAGAGCAATTAGAAAAGTTTGACTCCCGGAGCGACGAGGGAATCTTACTAGGGTATTCATCGAATAGTAAAACGTACCGAGTTTTTAACTTGAAGAGCTCTAAGATTATGGAGTCAATAAATGTCACCGTGCAAGATGACGAACCTTCAGCATTTATTAATTCTAGCCTTCAGTGTGAGGATGAGGATGTTTCTGGCAGTAATTTACTTATCCCTCACCCACACTCAGTGGACCCTACTACTGTGTTAGGGTACTCACCTCCTTGGGTTCGCAAGAGTCATGACCCTTCTGCCATTGTTGGTGATCCCACTCTAGGGGTCAAGACTCGTGCTCGGCTCGAGAATGTTATTAGCCATTTTTGCTACACGTCCAAAGTCGAGCCCAAGAATCATAAAAAAGCACTCTCCAATGAACACTGGATATCTGTCATGCAGGATGAGTTGCTTCAGTTTAAAAAGAATAATGTCTGGGAACTTGTCCCCCGACATAGTGAGACTAATGTGATAGGTACCAGATGGATTTTCAAGAATAAAATGGATGAAAATGGTACCATAATCAGAAACAAGGCTAGGTTGGTCGCTCAAGGCTACAAACAGATAGAAGGTGTAGACTTTGGGGAGACATTTGCTCCTGTTGCGAGGCTTAAGTTCGTACGCTTACTACTCGCCATCGCATGTCATCTGCGCTTCAAGTTATATCAGATGGATGTCAAGAGTGCCTTTCTAAATGGCATTCTACAGGAGGAGGTTTACGTGGAACAACCAAAAGGGTTTGAAGACCCTAAGCACCCGAAGTACGTCTATTATCTGAGGAAAGCCTTGTATGGTTTGAAGCAAGCACCCCGTACTTGGTACGAGAGACTTACTTCCTATATCTTAGCACATGGCTTCAAGAGAGGGGGAGTTGATATGACGTTGTTTGTCAGGAGAAATGATAGTGCTATTTTGGTTGCCCAGGTCTATGTGGATGACATAGTCTTTGGATCCACGTGCTCCTAATATGCTCATCACTTTGAGGAAGAGATGAAAAGTGAGTTTGAGATGAGCATAGTTGGTGAGCTTACTTTCTTCCTTGGTCTCCAGGTTCGTCAGCTAGAGGATGGGATGTTCATCTCCCAATCTAAGTATGCTAGAGACCTAGTGAAGAAATTTGGTTTAGACTTCGCTAAGCATGCACGTACACCTATTAGTACCTCTACTAAGCTTAGTAAGTACGCTTCAGGCAAGGACGTAGAGCAAACCTTGCATCGGAGTATGATAGGTAGTCTCCTCTACTTGACTGCCAGTCGTCCCAACATAGCCTTTAGTGTTGGAGTCTGTGCGCGATATCAGACGTTCCCAAAAGAGTCACATTTACTTGCTCTAAAACGTATTATTAAATACGTGAGTGCGACTCTCTCATACGGTATTTAGTATTCCTTTGATACCGATGACCGTTTATCCGCCTATTCGGATGTCGATTGGGCCGGGGATGTAGATGGTTGTAGGAGCACTTATGGTGGGTGTTTCTATTTTGGTTCTGCTCTTGTCCCCTAGCTGAACAAGAAGAAAAATTCCATCCCTTTATCTACCGTGAAGGCTGAGTACATCGCCGCCGAGAGTTGTTGCACGCAACTCTTGTGGATGAAGCAAATATTGGAGGATTATGGGATTTCACAGGACACCGTGACTATTTCCTGTGACAACACGAGTGCGATACACATATCCCTCAATCCAGTCCAGCATTCGCGCACAAAGCACATCAGGATACTCGAGCACTTTATACGTCAGTTTGTTAAGGAGAAAGTCGTACCCCTGAGTTTCGTACCCACCAACAGTGAGTTAGCCGATATTTTCACAAAACCTTTAGATGCCCTTAGATTTGAGAGTCTTAGGAAGTCTTTGGGGATTTTCACAGTTGACTTAAGGGTGGGTCTTTGACTAGGATAGGATGATTTTTTATGTTCATATCATATGCTTCCTATTGCTAGTTTATTTTATATGTATTACTGTTTTGTTGTACAGCTATTTATTTATTCTTTTGAAAAATCCAAAGAGATTTTCGTTTTATAAAATTTTTAGAAAAGCTCAAAAATATTTTTGTATTTTATTTGCACCTTTTATGGATAAGCATTTAAGATAGGCAAGTCACAACTTCATTCCATTTATCCATGTGACTGTTTGATAGAGATTTAAGACGCTACAACATTTCATCCATGTGCTTTACATTGTTTGGAGTCCTTGAGATGTGATTAGTGATATCTTTCTACATGTGTGACTCATATCCCCTTTATTGCACACATGCACAAATATATTTGATTATTGTACTTGTCTATCACATATTGGCTTGAGTGTTTCCATCTCAATTTTGTCTATACAACTAACAATATGCGATAAAACTTGACATGATTGGAATGCATGTAAAAACCATTTTGGTGAGACAGTGTGTTTATTGGAAAACGGGGAAGGGTTGCGAAAGGTTCATTTAGCCTTTACGATTCTAAGCCACCGTTAACAAGGACCTAAAAAATTTAGGAATTTTATTATCCGAGGTCCAAAGAGGCCCAAAAAAATTTAAAGGCAATAAAAATCAATATATGCCAAAATATGGGCCATTAGGTTTCACCATCAATTCTCCAAAGTTTGAGAATTTAGATCGCCTCTTTTCAAAATATAAATCTGAGGGAGTTTGGTTGGAGAATTCAAACGGGTTTGCACTTCCTTGAAAGTCCTGAAAAAGCATTAAATCGTTTTGGATGTTATTGGTGTGGAAATCATTTTCAGCTTTGATTTGTTGATTTGATTAAGTCAATGTCTCATATTACCACCTTTTTACACCAAAGGAAGATTTTGAGTGCATTCATTAGGAGTATCTGATATTCATCGTGCACATATGTCATGATTGTATGCATTGATTTTCCTATCGAATTTTATCACACCTCTACATTTTCGCTTTCATCAACTTGGTTGTTTTGTGTTCGTTCATGGTGTGATTTTTGTTTGTTTTGTTTGAAAAACTTTAAAAAATAGTTGCTTATTCCTTGTGACACCCCGATTTTGCTTGTTTGATTTATTCTTCTCATTTGTCTACTTGGGGACATCATAAAAAGGGGGAGAAATTTCATATTTGATAATTCAGATGTTTTTATGTTTGTACTGGCATAGACATAGGGGGAGATTTGTAAGGACATTTTGTCCATTATTTCTGTGTATGTCATAAGCTGTTACATCGTTGAAGAAATTTAAGATAACATCGTCATCAACGGATCCGAATATCAAAGAATTCAAGGAATCAGTTTTCTGGTCAGTCGGATCGGTTCGCCTGTTTTAAAAAGGAACCGGTCCGCACCAGACCGATCCGCCAGTTTAGAAAAAGAACCGATTCGCCAACGAATCGATCCACCTCAAGCCGGACCGATTCGCTTATGCTTTAATCCAGTAGACCGACCGATTACGAACCGAAGAGGCCCTTTTTAAAAAAGAACCGATCCGACCTCGGACCGGTCTGGATCAGAAGCGGACCGATCCGCCTGGGATAAAATCGTGCTGATCATGTTCAGATTTTTTAGGGTCAGGTTTTCTTTTATAAACCAACTTCGGGATTTGTTTAGCAAGACTTTCATAGACGATTTTCAGAGTCATTAATACTCTAAGTCTTCACCTTTGTGAGTCCCAAGACTCATGTTTTGATTCACACAACTTTTCAAACCCTTGTGAATCCGTTTGTAACCCAAGAACACAACCGTGTGTCTGTTCAAATCATTGTGGAGAAGACCGTCCTTCTTCTTCATTGCTGCCCTCCTGGAAAGGGAAAGTTCCAGCCGCCGACTACAGATCCGATACCTGTGGGTAATTCTGTGTCACTGTATTTTCATTATAATTCGAGAAATTGTATGTTACAATATTATAATGAAAATAAATGGTTTTTCCCCCTTGAGGAATTTTTCCTCACATGTGTGTGTTTGAATGTTCTTGCATGTTTCATCATCTTGTTCAATCACATATAGATATATGTTTAGGACTTCACTGATAAAACTGTGTTTAATTAAATAATATCTCTATTTGGACGCACGTGCACTCTTTCAGAGTCTAGTAGATTGACTACTAAAATCCTATTGGCTTGCCTAGTCTTTAAATAGATGGTACTCTCTCGAACGGTTACCCACTTGTAGCAAAACATCAACTCCCAAACCCAATATGGGTCCCATAAAGTTCGTTTAATCTACTAACTCCATTTACAACCCTCTGAGTGTTAGGGGCTACCCTCGCGGGAACTACGTCGAAATATTGGTAAAATTGAAGAAAAAGGAGATTGGGTGGAAAGGTTTTAGCATTCTCAGGTATGAATAGGGTTGGGATCCAGTGACCCTTAAAAAGGGAAAAAATGTCAATAAGACCTCTGAGTATCTCTAAGTCCACCCAATAGGGGATTTTCCTTTTTTTCTTTCTAAATTCATCTAAAGAGTTCTCATCACCAATGTGAACCATGGTGAAAAAGAGGAAAAGATGATAAAAACAAAGGAACGGGAAATAAGGCTTACAGAGAACTAAAGACGATGGCAAGAACTAAAGAAGGAAACAATCGCACAGAGAAAAACTCGAAAACAAAGAGATAGTTAAAGTTCAGAGAATTTGAGGTAGAAGGAAAAGAGGGAAACTTCGTACCTATTTATAGGTTGCCTCGAAAAATGAGAATGAAATGATTAACTGAACGAACTGTATAGCTACCACCGATTGTACGCTTTACGAAGCGTTAAAAGACGATTGTGTCCTTTGGCGGTTCAAAAAGTTCGATTTATTCACAAAAATGTCATCACCAAAACAGTGCCAGTAATTTTTTTTACAAGTATGGGAGGTCGGCTGCCAACTAAACGCTCAAACAGTAGGTCGAGCAACTTTCTGGACTAAATACTACATACTTTCAAGCAAGCATCAAGCATGGAGCATTTGGGGCTTTTGTTATATGTAAAAATTACACTCTCACGTGTACCAATGATAAATGTACGTCTCTCATCCAACGTGGCCGACCAACATACTTGATCGGCTTTATAGACACTTAATCGGCTAAAAAGCCGACTAACTCCAGAAGGCCAACCAACAGGAATGTCAATGGTTACTCAGATGGGAATGCCAACCAACACTGAATTTTAAGAGTTTTACTTATTGTACAGAGATGTAAATTCCTGACGATGTAAAGGTATTCTATCTTTAGGGTTTTGACACCCCTTGTAAATACAAACTAATCCCTTAGCTCAAGGTACAACTCGAATCACTCATATGCACACCATACCAAGCGATTGTAAACCCTACTAAATAATAATAACAGTGGACACATGTTATTTTACTGTTGAACCACTCTAAAATCCTTGTCTCTGGTGTGTGTGGTTTGAGTTACTTATCTTATTTTATCTGTGATTATAAAATTGGAGTTAGTCCATTTTTAGACATCAACAGTTATAAATTCATGAAATTGAAGAAAATACTTAATAATAAATTAAACTTAGGGAATAAACTTGTAATACCCTGTATTTTTATTAATAAATTAAATAATTAAATTACAAGTGAGAATATAATTTTTTTAAAATTCACGATAATTGAATTGAAACTAAAGTAATAAAGTTTTATTTATATTAATTTTGTGATTTTTGTACAAATTAATAGAATATATTGGATTTTTATTTAATTGGGGTACATTATGGTAATTAAATGGAAACCTTAGAGGCATGGAGGTCTTTTGAATAATCTTGGGAACCAAGTTAGGGTTTGGGGGAGTTTGGATTTCGTGTATATGAGTTGTGATGTAGGAGAAAGGGAAGTAAAAAATGACATTGGGTCGAAGGATACCTGTGACTGTGGGTACACTCAGTCGCGCCCACGACTAGGATGGATCTCAATTAACTCATGGCCCAACTGTGGGATGGTCTGCCTAGGGTCTTTATAAATTAACTTTTACCCATAATTTCTTTTGTTTTGGCACATTTTGTCTCAAACTAAACCGTTAACACCTAATTTCTCTCCATCCCTGACCTCATAAACCATAAAGCTTTATTAATACAACATTTCAAACTTTGATTTAGGACCGTTGCACTTGGACTTTGAATAAACACTAAAAGGAAAATTTGTAGATCCTCGTAAGGATAGCTAGAATTCAAAGTTAAATTTCAGGATTTAGAAAAAGACAAGAATATCTTTTACTCTTGCCCTTAAGTGCCTTATGAATTAGATATTAATAGATATTGATTAACTCTATTATTATTGCGTGATCTTTAGTATTGGACTGTGTGGTTAGATAATGTAGTTGTTGCTGAAATTGTCATTCTAACATATTGATTGGTTATAAATCACCTAATATGCTATGTTGTTTATGGGAATTAAAAGAGAATTAATTATGATTAAATAACTTAATTTGTTCCTTATAATTATGATATTTCTTCATATGCTTATTCTTGAAATATGCTTCCAATTGGTAAAACCTCATATAAAATAATATATGAAATTGTATTAACAAATCCACTATGATATATGAATTTGTGAATGAGATTTTTGAACTTAGGTAGTCCTCGTGTAATTTTAATTGTTGAATGGTGTGATAAATTAAATCTTGTTGTCGTTGGGATTTATGTTGTTGGGCGTAAAATTATTTCACTGACTCAGTTCATTTGTGTGTTTTGATTGTGTGCGAGCATTATTTTATTCCTTAAATAAAAAGGTTCTACCATTGTTATTTTATTTGTTGGAAATACTCAAACAGTGAATTTAACTATTTCAATTTTTTTTCTATATAATAAAATATTCAATATGGATATTTTTTATAGATCTTAAAGAGTACTTTTAAAAACTATTTTTTTTCAAACAATTAGATTGTAAATATGAACTTATGGATTTTTAGAGTTTGAAAATACAAAAAAGTGATTAAAACGAACAATATAAATTTTGGAGGTTCCTTAGTCATTCTAGTATGATTGGTGGATAAAAAGGACTTGGTGGGTTAACACTACTTAAAAGGACTTGGTGAAATAAATAAGACATTATTAGGATCTCTCATTAACTCTCCCTAATTATTATATAAGTCGAACACGACAAAAAATGGTTCGAGTGTAAGTCATCGTATTAGAGTTAATGAGAATCATTAATATTGTGAAGATTATTCTATCAATATATCTATCGGTTGTCTTCAATGTTAAATCTATACTAATCTCTCTCTCCCCTCCCGTCTACTTTTATTTCTCTGCATCCCTTGGCCTTTGGCTTTCTCCACAATCATACACCCCCATCTCTTCTCTCTACAAAGCTTTAAACTGATTTTTATCCTTCTCTTCAAACACAAATTTCTGACAAAATTTCTCCATCTCCCAACACATGTTGCTCACCGATCTCAATACCACATCTGATCTCATCTTCATATATAAAGTTATCTAGGTTTTCAGAGATTGGGAGTAAGAGAGACTTTACCCTCTACACAGATCCACACTCGAAACTACTCATGAGGGTCAATACGAACATATCGTTCCATCAAGCAACATAAATCCTCAACATCGTTTTGGTATTAAACAGCTCAGTTTGAGTTCTTTGTTTTGTTTTGAGCAGATTCGGTTTTGACCATGTGGTTGGGTTTTAATCAATTCTGTTGATGTTGGGTTTGAGATCCGTTCCACTTGCTCTAAAGACAGAGGCTTTTGACAAACACAAAAAGGTTACTATAACCGTCTCCGTAGTTTTGTCGACGGAAGCTTCACCCTGGACGGACTTCTATTCCAATTGACATTCAGTTTTAATATTGGGTTTGTGCTCCTTTATTGATGGCCCGAGTTGCTGGGTTTATGTTTTTGGGTGATTGTGTAATACCCCGTATTTTTGGCGATATTTATTTTTGGGATTAATTAATTAAATGAGAATTAATTGGGAATTAATCCGGATAAAATACTAGCGAGATGTGAATTGGTATTTGACTATATTGAGTATATATGATGATATATGAATATTGAATTATGAAATTGCCATGAGATTGATATACGGCAATTTGGACATTTTATTGGGACGCGTGAGACAGTTGCGTCAGGATATAATTATTTTAATTATAAAAGTGAAATTAAATTCTATTAATTGTATGGTCGTTTTGAGTGCGCCAACGCGTCCGGAAGGGTCGAGATAGTCAGAAAACACTAGCCAGGGGTTTAGTTTGGGTCCCGGGGTATTTTTAGGCCATACCGGCAACATATAGGGGTAGTTTGGTAATTTTGCATTTTTGAGAATTAAAAGTGACGAAAATTAGTAAATTATATCTGATGTGGATTTGACCCACTAAACCACTAACCAACTCATTTTAACCTAATAGGCTACGTAGGGTATTAGAATTAGGTTTCTAATTTTTCCCAAAACAAAACCCTAGCCACCATAGCCATTGAAGAAGAAAGCTTAGAGAGGGAGAGAAAGAGGAGAATTTGGCAGAGAGAGAGAGAGAGAACCTCATCAAATCATCATCAAAATCAGAGATTAAATCAAGGCAAGTGATTTAATTCCGTTTAATTCAGAGAATGTTTCTTCCATGTTAGTTAATTCTAAGATTTACATTTGTTCTTGAAAGTTAATGAAAAACCCATGAGTTTGGAATTAGAATACTATATTTTGAGGAGAGGATTGCATGTAGAATCGTATTTAGAGGACTAATCTGATGTTGATATATCTTGCAAGAAACAAAAACGGATTTAATTGGATAAATTAAAGACTTTCAATTTTAGGGTTTATGTTCTTGAAAAAAATTGGGGAAAAGTGTAGAGGCTTGTGATTTAATGATGATTACGACGAATTAATCCTTTAAAACACATTGGTATATGATTATAATATGTTTAGGATGGATTAGAGACCTTGATATATTGTTGGACTCATGTTTAGAGAAGATTAGAAGTGAAGAAAAGAGGAAAAAACGAAATAAGGAATTCTGGGCTTGAAACTGGCCACTCGTTAGAAGACCTGCCCAGGTCGTTTGAACGAGCTTCTAACGAGTTGACCATTGACTTCTAACGAGGGTGAAGTTCGTTCGATGAAATCGTTCGAACGATATCTCGTTAGAAAGCCCACTTCGTTCGAACGAGATCTCGTTAGAAGACTCAGTTCGTTCGAACGAAGTCTCGTTCGAACAGCCTCGTTCGAACGAGACTTCGAACGAGTGAACAGTTTAGGCTTTTTAGCCTGTTTTCATCCCGAGTTCCCCGTAACCTTGTGTATAGGTAGAGATATCCTTTCCTTGATGAGTAATTGATATATTTGGGATGTTTGGGATATTATGAGGACTCAAACCTAGAAGTGTAGTTTGAACCTAAGGGAAAATATGAAGTAGGACGTGAGTGTCTATTACGATGTGAGTTGTTGACGGCATCAGTTATCAGTTGTAGGGCATGTCGCCCGTTTCTTTTAGAGACATTTCATTTATTTCAGTTATTCAGACTTTTGGCATGTAATTATTCAGGATTCAGACTTGTAGTATTATTTCCATTTGGTGGGATTGTGGTGAGGAGTTTTCCTCCGGATTTATTATTATTATTGTTGGTTATTTCATTACTTCGTATGGTGAATGGATTATGTTGACTCTTCCATTATTCTTTTACTGCATGTTAATCAGACTTAACTTAAAATTTGGCACTTACTTTTTAAATATTAGGTGGTTAGTAATTATTAAAATGTTTTCGACAGTGATGCTATTAACTGAACCAACTTGGCATTTTGAATTAATTTAATAAATGAGTAGCTACCCGGTATTTAATTAGTCGGGGTGTCACAGATTGGTGTTGAAGATGAGACTTCTCTCAGTTTTATGTCTGCATTTAGGAAGGTTAGTGTTTATGGTTGATTTTTGGAGTGAAAATGTTTTCTATTTGGTGTTGGGAAGAATTATGGAGTTTGGATGGTGTAGAGTTTGAAGGTCGAAAATATTTGGTTTGATGGTTGTTGAGAATGTGAATAGTCTGAAGGTTTTTTTTTGGATAAATTTTATTTTTCCTGGAAATAATTTTTATTTTACTAGAAAATATTTTTTTTATGAAAACAATTCTTTTTGCTGGAAATCTTTTATCAATATTTTTGTAATCAAGGTTAGAATTTTTAATTTTGAAATTTGTTTTTCTATTTTTAATTAGATTTTTTTTAATATTTTTTCAAACACTTTAAAATATATATTCAGTTTTTTGCATACATTTTAAATTATTTTCCAGTTTTTTATGTAGATTTTTTTTGTATTTTCCTAATTTTAATTGGAAATCTTTTTTTAATTCAATTTTTTTTTTGGAAAATCTATTTTTTATCAATTAGAAATCTATTTTTTTAATTTTTTATTGAAAATTTGTTTTTTTTTAATTGAAAATATTTTTTTACATGTTTTTCTTTAATTTTCAGATTTTTTAATATTTTTAAAAGAATTATTATTCAATTTTCATTTATTTAAACTTTTATATTGATTTTGACCAAAATACCGTCAAATGTAATCATGTGCAGCGTACGTACGTGACAAATGTTTTCCCTCTAATTTAGATGTTTTGGGGATCTTGGAGTTGTTTGTAGATGGGTAAATTTTGGGGTTTTCAGAAATGGGTTTGAGGGATCCCCATTTCAATTCATGTGTTAGATAAGTTGTTCTCATGTGTTGTGATTGTTATGAATGATGAAGTTGTAGGGAATTTGACGAGTATGAAGGAATTGAGGTTGTTTGGAACCAAGTCAAGCTGTAAGATTTTATTTGTCAATTTATAAAATACCGCAAGTGCACGGGCTATTATAGAATAGCGAGTGTAAGTACGGGTTGAACCCACAGAGATTTGTCAATTTTAACTTTTAAAAGAATTGCAACTGTCAAACTAGAGCAAATGGGGTAGAGAATAATTATGAACTACACTAAATAAAAGCAACTACGATAAATGAGAGTAACACAAGATATTTGTAAACAATTAGGAAATAATTAGGATTCGGGGTCCATTTATTACGTAACTAATATTGCACACTAATTTAATGTTGTCATTCCCTTTTTATAACACAAATTAAATCGACTCTCGTCGCGTTTAATTCTAAAAATATGACTGTTATGATCATAATATTTTTAACGTCTCTAATAGACGGTTAAAATATCTATTCTCTTAGAAAATACAGGTTTTAAAATTTGCAAATGTATTTAAGCATGGACTATCAAAACAATCAAAGTGCAAGCATAATCCATCAAAAATTACTATTTTTAAATATCAAAACTTGATTTGACAAAGCAATCTTGAAGGTTCTAAAACACACTCTCGTGTCGCTTTAAAATGAATACCGAATCCTTAATAACAATTAAAACAAGTAGGGAATAAACAACGATAAAATTAACGTGACAATATTAGATAACTATGATAAACTTCACCCTACTCCTAATATAAGAATCAAGCTACCATAATGAAAGAGAAATTTCAAGAATGAGTAGAGATTTTCATTAATAAACCAAATTTACAAATAGTTATCTCACAATAATCTTCAATCCTCTAAAAATGATAAAACTTAGCCCTCAAATTGATTACAATCTCTCAAAGTTTCTCCTCGAAATCCCTCTCTCAATTCTCTACTAAAATTGTCTCTTAAATTATGAGCCCAGGGGTCCTTTTTATAGGACAGGTGATGAGGTATTTGAGTTATGGTGGGACTCTTTCTGATTGACCGAATGGTATTTGTAGCTATCTCTCCACCTCTTTAATCTATGGATCGTGATAAGGGACGGAATTTTTCCCCACTCGAAAATTCTTATCTTTTCTTGCTGAACACACAGGCCAAGTTTCGTCCAAATCGGAGAATACAAATTTTCGATTTTTTTACGATTCACAAGTTAAAAAATAGCTTTTTTCGAACGACCGTAAAAATCAGTTTTTTCCCGCCTTTTTTGAATTGATCATCAATTTGCACCAAATTCCATCATTACCTGCAAAAATTTCACTAGGCAACTTTTTTCACAAATTAACACAAGAATATTATAAAATTATCGAAATGCCCATTTTTTGCTTAAAATTTCTATTCTCAATATGAATTCAATCATTCTCGCATTTTTTCCTCTTTTTAATAAAATAGTCCTAAGAACTTATTAAATACACTAAAATAGTACTAACAAAGTATAAACTTGGATATAAAATATACAAAATAATGCAGTCATCAAATACCCCCAAACCTAAACTTTGCTAGTCCTCGAGCAAAACTAAAATTTAAAATCTAACTCACTTTCGTAGGAATTACGATTGCACTTAGCATGTGCAACAAGCCGTTAAACCCCTAGGTTATCCTTGTGGACGAGTTTTGTCTCGTGAGGGTTTGCAATGAATATACCCACAAAATTCAAAAACTTGACTCAATACAAAAGACACAAAAGTAATATAACCAAGTTTGAATGCAAACTTCATAAATATAGTAGAACTTCATTTTTCAATCATAACTTATCGTGGTGTGTGCATAGCCAATATAACCGTCCATTTCAAAAGATTTGATCATTACATTTCTTATCCTAAAGTTTATTTCAATTTCAAAATCTCACGGGATGCACTCACAATCGAACACTCGGAAATGAGTTATTTTTCTTGGTATATGTGAATAAAAGAGTAAGTTTAGATGAGCAAATTTCACATATACATGATCAAGAACGAACTTTTATAATGGATGAATATATGATCTCATGAATGGAACATCGATTAATTTTTGAAAACATTGAATCACACCATAGATCCTATTCATCTTCTCTCCTCGCTTTAACCAATTTCACTTGAGATTGATTAGGACTTTATTTGGTTGTATTGTATGCTTGAATTTTAGCTAGAAAGAATGGCTTTAGAGTTCAAAAATTTCTGAGAATATAGAGTTTTTTTTTTCAGTAATTTGACTTTAAGGCACTTTTTCTTCTGACCTCCATTTTTCTTCTCTTTCCTTTCTTTCTTTTCAAACTCACATTTTTCTTCCTCCTTTTTTTCTTTTCTTTTCTTTTCACATATTATTTTTGCAACCTATTTTTCTTTTGGCCTTTTTCCAACCGTAATTTTACCCTAGTATTCTCAGAAAATGGGTATGGCTCTTTTTATGGGCTTTAAACTCCCAGTTGGAGTTGGGTAGGATAGTGGATTTTCAACAAAAGGCTTATCTTATTTTTGGCTCAAATGGACTTGCAATGTAAAAATGTTGGAGTTTGGGCTTAGTTTTTGGGTTTTTAAATGATGGTCTAATCTTATTTCTCAAGTTTCATTAAGTTGGTTTGTGTCTCAATAGGACTTACTAAGACTTTTAGTGATTAAGATTCACATTTTGACTTTTTGTTTTCAGTAATCGAATAATTCAATGAATTTATCACTGAATGAAAGTTTGAGTTATTTTAACTCGGATTGATTTAAATCTCTTAAAAATGATGAATGGCACAATATCTCACCGGTTTAAAATCTTCATATTTATTCGTTAAGCATATTAACTTTCACCTCAAGATCCATTTTCGATCATATTATATGGCTAATGTGTAAAAAAAACTCATAAGTTGAGGGATTCATGAATTAATTATATATTAAGAAATCGTTTCAAAACTGAATTATATTGAAAATCTTTTTGGATTTTTGAAATTTTTCTGATTTTTTTTCCATCCTTACCCCCAAACCTAAATTTTACATTAGCCTCAATGTATGCTCAAACTAGAAATATGGACAAAGCAAATAAAGTACAAAAGTAAAAGGACGATATTACCCGTGAATTTCCCCTTGTGTTACCAACTTCTAACCAATCTCACATTCCTTTCATCATAAATCAAAAGTCTGAACAATTAAGAGTCAACCCAATCGACAAAGTATACATATGAATGCACATGATGACTGTTGTGAGTAAAATTATCGAAATGCGCAATCACATTATAACAGAGATGGTCAGTCTCGCGGAGACTATTATAATGAAATTCCGAATGACACGCTAAGCCTGGGTTTCCCTCAAACTCGAGAATGAATAAATTTGGCTTTAAATCGGACGATCCTCTACTCATTTCCTCCATCTCACCCAAACACTCAAATGACACAGGTGAACGTGGTGGAACAGGACAATACGGCCTCACAAAACATGCGTCACTAGGTGGAAACGCTTGAATGATTTTTTCAATCTCATCACTAGTAGATAAAATCTCACATGTCACCATACACTCAAAAGGATCGGGCTTGTGTTCACAGAGAAGGAATTGGTTTATTCTATCATCCAAGTCTCTTTCCTCTAAGTAACAAAATGAGTCCAACAACGATTGGACTTCAACAGTAAGATCCTCATCAATCGGAACAAATTCTTCTTCAAAATCTTCAAGACTCATATCTAGTCACAAGTCAAGTGGCCAAGCACGTAGATCGGTTGGTGACGCGACTCAAAAGTGTCTCTAATATGCGTTCTCTCTAGGATCAAGTGCAAGCCTATCTCATTAGTAATAAACTCGATAAGTCGGGATCGTATTCACAGGGAAATAGGACAATGGAATTGTGACGACGTTGGATAGACAAGGAAATCCTAACTCTGACTCTAAAGGGAAAAGAAAAATGATTTGGTTTGTGGAATGACTACACTAGATGCAATTATGAAATTATGAAAAGGTGCAATTATACTAACTTACCTAATATACTGATGAAGAATGATTTAAAACTTTAAACTATATGATGAGAAAAACAGGACGGGAATATAATCCCCAACCCAAGTGTATTGCAGGTATAATACTAATCGTCAATTTAACTGATTAATTAGACCCAGAATTTAGTACTACCAAGCATTACGTATATGAGGTTCAAACCCGCACCATACTTAATCAGAGGACGAGTAAATCGGCATTTCGATATTTACACTCGAATTGCATTCTAAAGTATCACGGTTACCCGGAAGCAAACGAGATCCAAATATCTACAATTATCATGTTCCTACGCAATACGGTCGTAATAAATCACTAAATTCAGAGGATTAATGTTATACACATGCAACTATCACATCAGGTTGGGTTCATATATCCCGACCTTAGAAAATCTAGCCAGGCATGCTAAATCTAATGAAAACAATCTTTGAATTGCAGAAAACCATGATTAAACTAAGGAAAATTTGTAGAATGATGTAGAAATGAATTGAATCGAGGAAATAACTCACTAATCTTACCAAAGCATTAAAAGCAGCAATTAAGAACACTTGTAATCACTGAAATCTGAATAATCTTCAATCTTGAAATTAAAAGAATAAACTATCTCTAAACTAGGGTTTTCTGGAAAGAATGGAAAATTATATTAATTCTCCGTACTAAAAATAATAAAAACTCGGGTTTATATACCCTACAAAAATTCCAAGAGTTTTAGCTGTACTAGGACTCTCCATTAGAGAAAGATAAAATTCCAAAACTCGACATCCGGATCGGTCTGCCTGGAATGCAGACCGGTTCTTTTATTTCTGGGGTGGATCGATCCAAGGCGAATCGGTTCTTTTATTTTTCTTCCACCTTTGGTTTGCCTTCGGTCCGTGGTTCTCTGGAATGTAGCACTGCGGACCGGTCCGAGGTTCCTGCGGATCGGTCTCCCTTTGACTTTCTTTTCTCAAACTTTGACTGCTCATATCTCTCTCACCGGGACTCCGATTGAGGTGTCGTTTCTTCCTATGTACTCATGAACTTGATATCTTAAACTTCTATTTGGAGCCTCATCCGAATTTTGGGTAAAAAATACACTTTTTCCCTTTTGACTTTTCTTTCTTTATTCTTCCGATTTCTTTCTTTCATTATTGACATTAAATACCTGCAAAACTAGTACGAAATACCAGAAACTTGGTGTACTCGTTAGAATAAGTCAGCAGCAAGATTATGAGATAAAATCAAATCAATTACGTTGCTCGAGGTGCTAAAAGTAATTAAATTAAAGGGATAAATTTGGAAGAATTTATGCATAATCAAATCCCCCTAACTTAGAACTTTGCGCGTCCTGAGCAATGTAAAAGAATCCTAGCAAGGCTTAACTCTTGAAAAATATATTATTGGGATAGAATACCTTTTTCGTGAGCGAGCGATTGCATTTAGCGTATGTAACAAACCTTTAAACCCCTAGGTCACCCTAGTAGGACGAGTTGTGTCTCGTGAGGGTTTGCAGAGAATGTACCCACAAAATTCGACTCAAAGAAGATTCAAAATACGCAAAAATTGTCTAATTCAAACTTTCCCAGAAAATAGCCATCATCAAGTCATATGTACAAGTCTCAAACCGTAGTGTGTGTGTGCGAAGCCAGAAATTTAACCGCCAATTTCCATTGATTGATCATTACGTTACTTATCCGAAAATTCGTTTTGATTTCAAATTCTCACGGAATGATCTCTCGAACGAATCACTCGGAATGTGGCTATTCTCTCGGTATGCGTGATATAAAGAGTAAATGTAATGAACGCAAAATCATGCACACAAGTAGAAAGATGGAAAATTTATAGTGATAGGATCTCATCAACGGAATACGGTTTTAAAAACGGGAACATTGCCTCTAATTCGCCCATTCAATCTCTTTATTATCTTTTGGTGCATTAGCTCTCCACGCGGTACCCAATTTCGCAATTTAGACTCGGTTAGGACTTTTCGGGTTTTAAGGCATATTGGGTAAAATGAAAGAGGTAGGGAAGGTTGGAATTGAAAAAGTCATTTAAGATGTCCATATGTGCTTCTTCTTCTTTTTTCCGGCTTTTGCTCATTTTCTTCTTCTTTTTCTATTTTTTTTTTACTTCTTTTCTTTTCTTGCTATTTTTGTTGAGCATTTTTATTCTTTTTCTTTCCCTTTCTTATGCACTTTTCGGACTTAACTTCTGAATTTTTCCATTTTTCGCAATTCCGGGCTATTTGGGTTTTTCGAGTTGTCAAACGAAAGGGAAAAGTTTATTTGGCTGAATTTGGGATACAAAAGGGGGCGATTTTTCACTACTTTTTATGCCAATATTTTTTGTGATAAACGAGGGCCTACTTCATTGTCCAAAATACCAATTGCGTTACCATATGCATTTCGAGATGAATTTAAGTTTAGAGATCAATTTTGGCACGTTTATCAAAGCAATATCACACACGTTTTTCATTAACGATCAAAATGAAAAGGTTGACATCCTCGACGACTTTTTAAGTGCTGAAAAGAACTTTTAGTTAACAATTAACTCGGATTGATTTAAAAATTCGCAAAAAGTGATAGGTTCGAATCTCATCGGATTTGTTAATCTCCACACTTATTCGTTAAGTCGTCAATTTTCGCTCAATTTCCATCTTTAGTCAATTTCAGCTTTGTGTATTTGAATTTTATAACTTAAGACTTTAATCCGACTTTTAATGATATTTTTGAAAAATTTAAATTCCAATTTTTATTTATTTTGAACAAAAATATTTTTGGATTTTTTCAGAATTTTATGATTTTTTGGGGGGAAATTTCTGGGCATTTTTGAAAACTTGTGAAGTTTTAGAAATATGCACTTGTGACCCCCCCCCCCCAACTTAGACTTTTGCATTATCCTCAAGCAAAAAGGACTAAAAGCTAAACAAGGCAAAATAATAAGTGCGATAAATAAAACAAACAAATGGAGAAAATGCAGATTTTATAGAAAACAGGACTGTGGTACAATTACAGGAAGACAGCATACAATCATGTGAAACAGGAAAAACAAATAGAAAAACTTTCACACACAAAATACAGCTTCACTGGGGCGGGGGTTATGAAGAACCGGGCGCGTCGGGGCCATAGGGGTCATAGAAGTAGGATGGCAATGGTTCGTTGGGATCCCCTTGGCGTCGGTACAAGTCCGCTTGGAAATGGAACATCATGCTCGTATCGCGACGGTAGTCGGTTAAAAAGTTACTGAATCTCGTCTCAAGAGCCGACATACGATTCGTGAGGTCGCTACTCGCCTATTCAAAATCAGGGTCGTCTTCTTCGTCCGCCTTATCTTCATCCGCACCTAAGTCACCCATGTCCACATCAGCACCGGTTGCTTCTTCCTTTTATTCGCTCTCACTCGAGGCAGCCCCATCCTCGCTATCACTGCCCCACCGTGCCCGAAGGACGGCTAGTTGTTTGGCGCTGTTAGTGCGGGTTCCCTATCCAAAAGGACCGGAAAGGCGAGTACGATCGAGCGGCGTCGTAATGCTAGCATCCTTGAGGATGGAGGTAATCAATCGTGCATATGGAAGTGGGGCTGCTCCTTTTTCATCCAGGGTTGTGACCATGATGTCGGCGTATAGGGTGCGGGCCAAGTTGATGGAAGTGTGTGGATCAAATAGGTGGTAGGTCAATGTGGCCTAACGAGGCCGCATCGCGAAATCGTTGGACGTTTGCAAGATGTTTGCACACACTATTTGGAAGGTGAGGTGCGCTTTCTCATTGAGGCGGCCCACAGCGACAGTTTGCCCCGTCCATGAAACATCCGGGGCAATGTCATCCACGATCACTTCTTTGGCGACCGGGGCGATGTTCCTAGGGTAAGTGAATTCTTGAACATCGGGAACATCGTATTCGGCCAACTTGGACGTGAGAATGGCCAACGAAAAGGGGATGATGATACCATCCACATATGCTTGAGCCTCGAATTTTCTCGTCCAAACAAGGGTTTCATAAAAGGAGCGGACCTCGACTGCCCACACCGCGTCGTATGGTTTATTTAGGAATAGGCACCAACCCTTAGCCATGAAGAGGGCGGTGACGGAGTTGGGCAGACATGTCCATTGGACAGCGTGCTCCACGTGGAGTTTGCGATCCGGATCGAAGAACCGATTACACCAACGCTCCTCTTGGCGGGAGCGAAATTCACCATGGCCGGAGGGGAGGATGTCACTGGAGTCGTATTTGGTGGGGGCAGATCGTTGGGCCATGATAATAGGGAGAGGGTTTGCTGGAAAATTAGGGAGAGAGAAGAGAGGAGTGATGGTTGAAGGTGTGGAGAGAAAGGGAGACTATGGGTAGTTATTTATAGGTGGAAGGGTGGGGGAGGGTTTGGAATTGGAGGGAAAAGGTTTGGAGGGAAAAGGGGGTGTATTGGGGAGGGAAATTGAAGGGTTGGGTGTGGGGGGGACGAATTGGGAGGTAATGAAGGGGATTGGGGAGAAGGGGAGTGCACCTTGGGAAAGGGGAAAAATTTTCTGCAGAGGGCTCCCTATTCTAACTCTTCAGTAGCCGAATCGGTTCGGCCCTAAAATAAAGGAACCGGTCCGGAGCGGACCGGTCCTGCCCAAAAATAAAGGAACTGGTCCGATTCTTGTTTGTGAGATGGATTTACCCCTAACTAAATTTCGGTCGCTCTTCTTCGAAAATTTTCACTTTCACAACATACTCCCTATCAATTTTGGACTAAAAACCTCTTGATACCAATGGTTAACGCGATTTGACTCAATTTCCCGAAAATGTGAATGCTTTCACCCGAATGTACCCTAATCCCATAGACTCTCACTACACACGCGACTCTCATCTACTATACATAAGAATTCACCCCATACGCGTCGGGGGTGCGACGACCTCACTATAGTAGCTCACTCTACCCCGTAAACGGGGTTCAACAACCAAACGGTGTCGACTTCTTCCACACACGCCTCTAAATATGGCTTTAGGCGTTGTCCGTTTACTTTGAATGTATTTTCCCCTTTCAAATCGTCTAATTCAACGGCTCTAAGAGGGAAAACATTCTTCATAACGAACAGGCCAGACCATCGTGACCGTAGCTTGCCCGGAAAGAGATGAAGCCGAGAGTTATAGAGAAACACTTTTTACCCGGGAAGAAACTCTTTGCGATGAATGATGTTATCGTGAGAGAGTTTCATCATTTCTTTAGAAATTTTAGCATTCTCATACGCATCATTGCGTAGCTCTTCTAACTCATTTAATTGAAAATTGCGAGCTTCACCGGATTTATCCATGGCATAGTTCAACTTTTTAATTGCCCAATATGCCTTGTGTTCTAATTCCACGGGAAGATGGCAAGGTTTGCCATACACAAAGCGTAAAGGAGACATGCCGAGTGGATTTTTGTATGCGATACGATAGGCCCATAACGAATCGTTTAATCTAAGTGACCAATCTTTTTGCGTAGGATTGACAGTCTTTTCGAGAATGTTCTTGATTTCCCGATTCGCTAGTTCGGCCTGCCCATTCGTTTGTGGGTGATAAGTCGTTCTAACCTTGTGAACGACACCATACTTTCTCATTAGCTTCTCGAATGGCCTATTGCAAAAGTGCGTGCCATTATCGCTGATTATTACTTTCGATGCACCGAAGCGGGAAAGTATGTGTTCCTACATGAACTTTATCACCACTTTGTTATCATTTGTCTTTGTAGATATAGCCTCCACCCATTTAAAAACGTAGTCTACCGCAACAAGGATGTATAGAAAACCAAAGGACCGGGGAAAAGGTCACATGAAGTCAATACCCCAACAGTCGAAGATCTCAATAATGAGTATGGGGGTAGGAGGCATCATGTCTCGTCGGGTAATCGCTCCCATCCGTTGGTACCTATTGCAAGATTTATAAACAGCGTTCACATCTCAGAATATTGTGGTCCAATAGAGGCCGCATTGCAGAATTTTAGCGGTCGTCTTTTTCGTCGAAAAGTGGCCTCCACAAGCTTCCGAATGAAAAAACTTAATGACTTTCGGGATCTCGTCATCCGGTACACATCGTCGGATGATTTGATCGGCGTAATATTTAAAAAGGAAGGGATCGTCATAGAAGAACATGCACGACCAAGTAATAAACCTCTTCTTATCTTGCGGTGTCCAATCGGGAGGGACGGCTCCCGTGACAAGGTAGTTCACTATATCCGCAAACCAGGGCAAAGAAGAGGTAGCAAAGAGTTGATCATCCGGAAAGTATTCGTCTATGGGTATGGGATCACTAGGTACGTCGGACGAAAGCCGTGATAAGTGGCCGACAATGACATTTTCTACCCCTTTCTTATCTTTAATGGAAAGATTGAACTCTTGTAGGAGTAGGATCCACCTTATGAGGCGCGGCTTGGCATCATTCTTTGCAAGTAGGTATTTCAATACCGCGTGGTCGGTGAAGCAAGTAATTGGAGAACCGATAAGGTATGACCAAAATTTATCAGGGGCAAAGACTACCGTTAGCAACTACTTCTCCGTGGTAGAGTAGTTAAGTTGTGGTCCGGTAAGAGTCTAGCTAGCGTAGTAGATGACGTGAGACTACTTATCTTTTCTTTGGCCCAAAACAACCCCTATTGCATAATCGCTAGCATCACACATAAGTTTGAATGGTAAAGACCAATCCGAAACTTGCATGATGGGAGCGGACACAAGCATGGTTTTCAGTTTTTTAAAAGAGCTTTGGCATGCTTCTGTCCACTCAAATGGGGTGTCCTTCATGAGTAGGTTGCTTAAGGGTCTAGCGATGGCGCTAAAGTTCTTAATAAACCTTCGATAAAACCCCGCGTGGCCCAAGAAAGAGCGCACGTCTTTGAGCGATTTTGGTGGGGGAAGATCAGCTATGACATCTATTTTTGCCCTATCAACTTCTATCCCTTTGGATGATACTATGTGTCCAAGAACTATTCCCTCAGTGACCATGAAATGGCATTTCTCCCAATTCAGCACTAAGTTCTTTTCCACACACCGGGCAAGTAATTGTTCCAGTTTTTCTAGGCAAAGATCGAAAGAGGTGCCAAAAACGCTAAAATCGTCGATGAGCACTTCGAGTCCTCTCTCGACCATGTCGCTAAATAGGCTTAATATACACCTTTAAAAGGTCGCGGGTGCATTACACAAGCCGAATGGCATACGTTTGTAAGCAAATGTACCAAAAGGGCAAGTGAAGGTCGTTTTCTCCTGGTCAAGTACATCTACCTCAATTTGGTTATATCCGAAATAACCATTAAGGAAGTAATAGTAAGGGTGGCCCGCTACTCTCTCAAGCATTTGTTCAATAAATGGCAAGGGGAAATGGTCTTTCCTAGTTCCCGCATTGAGTTTTCGATAATCAATGCAAACGCATCACTCGGTGGTGGTACGTTGGGGAACTAGCTCTCCCTTAGCATTCTCAATCACCGTCATGCCCGACTTCTTCGGGACGACTTGAATAGGGCTCACCCACTTGCTATCCGAGATTGGGTAGATAATCCCGGCATCCAATAACTTGATAATTTCGGTTCTCACCGTTTCTTTCATATTGGGGTTTAGCCTTCTTTGCATTTCTTTAGAGGGATTGATATCCTCTTCGAGATGGATCTTGTGAGTGCAAATCAAAGGACTTATCCCCTTCAAATTAGCAATGCACCAACCAAAAGCACTTGGGTGCTTTCTCAGAATTTTTAACAGTTTACCCTCCTGCTCTTCGTCTAGCCTAGAGGAGACAACAATAGGAAATGTCTCGTCCTCTCCTAGGTATGCATATTTAATATGGTAGGGGAGTTTCTTAACTCAAGGATTGGAAATTTGTCGCTGGAGGGAACCATGCGTGTATCCCTCGGAGGTAACTCCTTGAATCTAGAAACCCAATTTACATCTCTCGCGTCCTCGGCCGACGCTCTATCATCAAGTAATTTTCTCAACTCCCTAACCTCCCTCTCGAATTCGGTGTACGTCCCCTCACTCTCGTGTCTCGACACGAAATAGGATCCTAAGGCGTCTCCACAATAGTTCTCCTCAAAGTACTCCTCTACTATCTCATCTATGAAGCTCACCGTGTGAAGATCATCTTCTTCCCCTGTATATTGGGCTATATGGAAGATGTTGGTTTCTAAGGTCATGTTCCCAAAAGTGAGTTGCATCTGTCCATTCCTAGTGTTGATAATAGCGTTAGCCGTAGCTAAAAATGGGCGTCCAAGAATGATGGTAACATGATTGCTTAAGGCGAAGGAAGGCTCCGTGTCCCAAATGACAAAATCTACCGGGAAGTAGAAAGTGTCAACTTGGACGATCACGTCCTCAACTACACCTCGTGGTATCTTCACAGTTCGATCCGCTAATTAGACAGTGATCCTTGTGGGCTTGAGATCGCCCAAATCAAGTTGCCTATAAATGGAATAAGGGAGGATATTGACACTTGCCCCCAAATCAAGTAAGGTTTTTTCGATTTTATTTTCTCTAATGATGCACGAAATGGTGGGTGCACCGGGATCTTTGAATTTAGGCAATATCGTTAGGTAGAATGGAGCTCACGTTCTGTGCTAGAAAGACATTTTTCTTTACCTTCATGTTTCTATTTACCGTCAACAAGTCTTTGATGACTTCTGCATAAGCTGGAATTTGCTTAATGGCATCGAGGAAAGGTAAATTCAATTTTACTTGCTTTAGCACGTCTAACACTTCATCACGTGGGTTTCCTTTATGGGAAGGAATCAACCTTTGAGGAAACGGTGTCGCGGAGGGTGGTTTCACTACTACCTCGGGCTCACTAGCGTCTTCTTTGTCACTCTCATTTAAGGGGACATCTTCGGCCTCTTTCGTGCAGGGCGAAATCTCCTTGTCTTTCGTTGTGTCGTGTGGGGGAGGTGATAAATCAATGACTCTCCCACTACAAAGAGTGGTCACAGCTTGACATTTCTCCTGATGTTCAGTAGAGGTGTAGCTAACACTAGTTTGACCTTGGGGAGGTCTTTGTCCCTGGGCAGGAAACTTGCCCTTCTCTTGGATACTCAACGAGGATTGTATTTTTTACTGATTTGCATTTATGTCGCTGATCAGGCGATCATATCTTGCATTGGTTGCAATCTGTCTATTGATAAATTAATTCATAGTATCCTCGAGAGTTCTCCGTGGTGGAGGGATATATGCTCCTTAAGGTGGTGGTGCTTGCACATGTCCTTGCATGTGTGGAGCTTGTTGAAAGTGTTGTGGAGGAGGAGGGGCAACATGTGAAGTAGGGTTCATCGCAGCATGTTGTTGCCCATAGCTAAAACCAGGATAGTTTTTTCATGAAGAGTTATAATAATTCCCGTGCGGTGCACCGAAATTACCCGTAAATCCTCCTATACCACTAACTTGATCTTAAAGCATCACTTTGTAGGCGGGTATAGTCAAGCATTCCTCAGTTGAATGACCCGCCTCACAAATCGCACACACCTTCTCGACGGGGTTTGGTATGGATCCAGTTGGTCCTCTTCCACATACCTCGCATAGGTCTCAAAATCCTTTCTCAAGTGTATTTAATCGACTGTCCATCATAGAATTCTTATCTACGTGAAATTGACCGGACGCCGATGGAGTGGTGGTAACTTGACGATTTTGATTTTGAGCATTAGGATCAGAAGCATCCCAGGATTAGGTAGTCTCGGCAACATACCTCAGGTGCAGCTCAAAATCGTAGGCATCTAGTTCAACAAACGGACCACTACCCATGGTTTCAACGAGTTACTTGGAATTAAGATTCATCCCATTATAAAGAAAAGAAATGATTTGCGCTGTATCAAATCCATGATGGGGGCATGAAGTAACTAACTCATTGAAACGCTCGTAACATCGATGAAATGGCTCATCTTCTGATTGTCTGAACGCTTGAATTTGAGCCTTTATGGAGATTGTTCGATGTGGTGGGAAGAATTTCTTGAGAAATCTAGATTGTAACTCATTCCAAGATGGGATTGAGCTTGGAGGTAAAGACCATAGCCAGGTCTTAGCTTTATCTTTTAGCGAGAAGGGGAAGAGTTTGAGGCGGATCACCTCTTGTGTGCAAGTTTGATCATTGAGAGTATCACACACATCCTCAAATTACCTAATATGGAGATATGGCTGTTCAGAATCCATACCATGGTAATGGGGTAACATCTGGATCATCCCATTTTTAAAAAGAAATTTCCCGGCATTATACGGGAGTATAATGCATCCCGGAGTGACAGTGCGCTCGGGATATAAGATTTATCTCAGCGGGTGGTATGGGGCCTCTTCCTCACCGGCGGTTGCACTACCGTGTTGCGATATTTCTCTCTATCTTAAAGACTCGGTGTCCTCACTTGGTGTGCTCGAAGTGTGCTCGGAGGTGTGTCCTAAGAAGGAAACGGAGTGTTATTTGAGATTGAGTGTGACGGTGTGGGAGGTGGAATCCATAATTATGGGGCGTTAGGAGTGTGAGGTCTATCGGGGTCGTACTCAACTATTGGATTTTCGTGAATACTGGTTGGAGTATTAAGGGGTGTGGGAGTGAGTTCAGAATTTTGCATTAACAGCTTGTGAGAGATGATGATGGATATTTTTATGCTTTTTGAATTTTTTTTTATGTTTTTGGATTTTTGGAAATTTTTTGTCAAAGTTTTAGATTGACTCCATCTAATCCTAAATCTACCTAATTCCCCGCCAACAGCGCCAAAAACTTGACGCGACTCAGAAAGTGTCTCTAATATGCGTTCTCTCTAAGCTCAAGTGCAAGCCTGTCGCGTTAGTAATAAACTCGATAAGTCGGGATCGTATCCACAGGGAAATAGGACAATAGAATTGTGACGACGTTGGATAGACAAGAAAATCCTAACTTTGACTCTAAAGGGAAAAGAAAAATGATTTGGTTTGTGGAATGACTACACTAGATGCAATTATGAAATTATGAAAAGGTGCAATTATACTAACTTACCTAAAATACTGATGAAAAATGATTTAAAACTTTAAACTATATGATGACAAAAACTGGACGGGAATACAATCCCCGAACCCTAGTGTATTGCAGGTATAATACTAATCGTCAATTTAACTGATTAATTAGACCCAGAATTTAGTACTCCCAAGCATTACATATATGAGGTTCAAACCCGCACCATACTTAATCAGAGGATGAGTAAATCGGTATTTCGATAGTTACACTCGAATTGCATTCTAAAGCATCCCGGTTACCCGGAAGAAAATGAGATCCAAAGATCTACAATTGTCGTGTTCCTACGCAATACGATCGTAATAAATCACTAAATTCATAGGATTAATGTTATACACATGCAACTATCACATCAGGTTGGGTTCATGTATCCCGACCTTAGAAAATCTACCCTAGCACGTTGAATCTAATGAAAACAATCTTTGAATTGCAAAAAACCATTATTGAACTGAGAAAAATTTGTAGAATGATGTAGAAAGGAATTGAACAGAGGAAATAACTCACTAATCTTACCAAATCATTAAAAGCAGCAATTAAGAACACTTGTAATCACCGAAATCTGAATAATCTTCAATCTTGAAATTAAAAGAATAAACTATCTCTAAACTAGGGTTTTCTGGAAAGAATGGAAAATTATATTAATTCTCCGTACTAAAAATAATAAAAACTCGGGTTTATATACAGTAAAAAAATTCCAAGAGTTTTAGCTGTACTAGGACTCTCCACTAGAGAAAGATAAAATTCCAAAACTCGACATCCGGACCGGTCCGGGGCTCCTGCGGATCGGTCTGCCTGGAATGCGGACCGGTTCTTTTATTTCTGGGGCGGATCCGTCCGAGGCGGATCGGTTCTTTTATTTTTCTTCCACCTTCGGTTTTCCTTCGGTCCGGGGTTCTCTGGAATGTAGCACTGCGGACCGGTCCGAGGTTCCTGCGGATTGGTTTGCCTTTTACTTTCTTTTCTCAAACTTTGACTGCTCATATCTTTCTCACCGGGACTCTGATAGAGGTGCCGTTTCTTCCTATGTACTCGTGAACTTGATATCTTCAACTTCTCTTTAGGTGCCTCATCCGAATTTCGGGTAGAAATTATACTTTTGCCCTTTTGACTTTTCGTTCTTTTCTTTCTTGATTCTTCCGATTTCTTTCTTTCGTTATTGACATTAAATACCTGTAAAACAAGTACGAAATACCAGAAACTCGGTGTACTCGTTAGAATAAGTCAATAGCAAGATTATAAGATAAAATCAAATCGATTACGTTGTTCGAGGTGCTAAAAGTAATTAAATTAAAGTGATAAATTGGAAGAATTTATGCCTAATCAGTTGGGTCACTATCCCGTGGAGTAGTGACATCGTTCACTTCTTGAACATACTTGACTTCATTTTCTCCCTCATCGGACGATGACCTCTTTAAATTAAAAACATTCAAATCCATGGTCATGTTCCCAAACGATAGGTTCAGTTGCCCACTTCGACATCGAATGACGGCGTCGGAGGTGGCCAAAAAGGGTCGACCGAGGATGATCGGGATTTGTGTGGATGAGTTTAGTACGTGTTGCGTGTCTAAGACCACAAAGTCTACCAAAAAGATAAACTCACCCACTTTAATCAAGACATCCTCTACAACACCTCTAGGTATCTTAATGGATCGATCGACTAAGGACAAGTTCATCTTAGTGGGCTTTAACTCCCCCAAACCAAGTTTCTCATACACGGTATACGGCAGAAGGTTCACGCTTGCTCCTAATTCTAATAGAGCTTTCTCAAAGTGATGTTCCCCTATCTTGATAGAGATCGTCGGTGTCCCGGGATCCTTGTACTTGATGGGACTTCTATAGAAAATGATCGAGCTAGCTTGCTCGGCGAGAAAATCTTTCTTGGGCACGTTGGTGTTTCTCTTGAAGGTACAAAGGTCCTTTGAAAATTTAGCGTAGGATGGGACTTTTTGTATAGCGTCAAGCAGTGGGATATTGATTTGTACTTGCTTGAATACTTCTAACATCTTATCAACTTGTGCCTTTTTCTTTTCGGGTACCAATCGCTGGGGAAATGGAGCTTTTGGAACATAGGTCTCTACAGATGGCTCGAAAGATAAGGGTGAGGAGGAAGTTGGATCCACATGTGGATCTTACTTCTCCTTAAGTTTCTCGTATTCACTATCGATTGGTGGTGAGACATTCTTTTCGACCTCCTTACCAGACTGAAGCGTGATGATTGCTTTGAAATCCTTTTAGGTTTGTGATGAACTGACGTTATCTTGCACAAAATATTGACCTTTAGGTAAGTTACCTTTAGGATTGGGCTCATGTTGACTCATAAATGTTCCCTTGTTTCTCTCACTCAACGCGTTCGCTAATTGACTCACTTGAACCTCGAGTTTGGCTATGGATTGAGTGTTTGCATGCCAGCCCTGTTGGGTGGATTGGAGGACATTTTGAGTGGTTTGTTGGAATTGGAGGGTACTTTGGGCAAGCAAATTCGTCGTATCCTCCAAAGCTTGGATCTTTTGGGAAGAAGGATACGATGGTTCGGGGCATTCTTTTGGAAACCCGGAGGTGGATTACCAGAAGATTGACCTCCACTTTCTTGGTATTGACCCTTGGACCATGAAAAATTTGGGTGGTCTCGCCACCCCGGATTGTACGTATTGGAATATGGGTTATACTTTGGCCCATTTTTGTATAGGGCATTGGCTTGCTCGTTGAATGTCTTGTGGGCAGGAAGGGTGGGGCAATTTTCGACTAAGTGGTTAAATGCATCACAAAGTATACACATAGGGGAACCCACATGTTGAACGACTGCAGATGCGGTTCGATTACCCTCCTTGCTCGTCTCCAAAGCTTCTAAACGTCAGGCCAATGTGGCCACTTTGGCATTTAAATCATAACTTTGTTCGACTTGGTGAGCCAAACCCTCATTAGACGTGGTGGACCTAGATTCTCTATTGTGTGCCCATCGCTGGTACTTGTTCGCTACGGCTTCTAGGAATAGCCACGCGTCTACCTCACTTTTCCCGGTAAAATCACCGTTACACAGTGACTCGAGCATGACTCGAGTAGTACAATCGAACCCCTCATACAAAATTTGGACTTGACGTCCCATCTCAATCCCATGATGCAGACATTGCAGTAGCAAGTTCTTGAATCTCTTAAAATACATCCACAAGGGTTCTCCTTCTTTTTGGCTAAATGTATTGATGGCATGACGTATCGATGTCGTCTTTTGATTGGGAAAGATTTTTTGCAGGAAGGCGACACTCATTTGGTTCCAAGTGGTCATGGATCCGGGTTTCAATGAGTTAAACCAACTCTTAGCTTTGTCTTTCAATGAGAACATGAACAATTTAAGTTTAAAAATCTCATCGGAGAGTTGTTGGTACTTAATGGTCCCATATATCTACTCGAATTCACGCACATAAAGGTAGGGATCCTCTTTTTCGGTACCTCGAAACACGGGTAACAGTTTGATTGTTCCCGAATGAAATTGGAAATTATTCGCGGTGTGCTCAGGTAGAAGTATGCATGGAGGCTGACTAGACCTGGTCGGGTAAAGATAATCTTTAAGGGAACGTGGTGCTAAGTCATCTTCCATTTCGATGAAAATAAAAAATCTACCTACGTAACTATCAGGAATGCTAGACTCCACACTCGACAAACGACCGGTAAGATGACGAAAAAATTTCGCATACTCTCAGCTCGCCCGATTTTTTTTTGTTTAATTTTATGTGAAGAAAAAAATATTAGACTCAAACCACGTAATCCCTAGCTAACAAACCAAATTGGATTATCTAATTTAGGTGAGGGTAATTTTAATTTTTAAATCTAGTTTTCCCGAGATTAATCGACGACAGCAGGGGCCTCCGAATTAATCTCCCTAATTAGACAACTCCTACTCTTTGACAATGGAGAATTTAAAAGACTACCAACTACAGTTATCGCCTCAAATCCCATTTTTTCAGAAAGGTAGGTGGTCGATATGAAGACACATTAAAAAACACCAATCCTAGACAAGGTGAGACGGGATCGATTTGACAAGTTCGCATTGGAGTAGCTTTTAATTCTAGCCTCGTTAAGAGGTTTTCTATGAGTTATGTGATATCCTAAGGTGAATGTCTACTTGATTTTAAATTAAATGTGATGGCTCAGGATATGAAAATATTGGGTTAATTAGTGATTTTCGGGGCAAGGAAGGGTGATGAAATCCCCACTTATCTTTCACACGGGTTTTGCCCTTAAGTCAATTTATGCAACGTGCTAAATTAAGTGCGAAATTAAATCACGTAGGAGCACACAAAAATGTACCTCCGACGTTGACTTTTTACGGTCACTTGTTTATGTCGGGTCGAAGTTTAAGTTGACGTCGATCGGAGGGAAACGCTACCTACGCTTCAGTCGTCCTCGAGAGTTCCTTGTGCTCGTGGCAAGATTACACAATTTTTTCTTCACGTTCGTGCACCATTGAACACTTTTTCGAATTTTTCTTCACTTTTTTTTTTTTTTTAATATGCTCATAGAAAAAAACAAAAGAAATTACACCAAATGTAAAGTGCGACACATACACAAAAAAAAATGAAAAGAGAAGAACAAAAAAAAACAAAGCACACTTATGACAAAAAAAATATTTTTTTTTTATTCTGGAAATTACTACGGGGAAAAAAATTGAATTTTCGATTTTTGAATTTTTTTGAAACTTTTACTAACAAAAGTGCAAAAGTAAAAAAAACTAGTCCGAAAGTCACAACCTCTTTTAAAAAAATTGAACAAATCCCCGTCAATGGCGCCAAAAACTTGTTTGTCAATTTATAAAATACCGCAAGTGCACGGGCTCTTATAGAATAACGAGTGTAAATACGGGTTGAACCCAGAGAGATTAGTAAATTTTAACTTTTAAAAGAATTACAACTGTCCAACTAGATCAAATGGGGTAGAGCATAATTATGTGCTACACTAAATAAAAGCAACTACGATAAATGAGAGTAACACAAGATATTTGTAAACAATTAGGAAATAATTAGGATTAGGGATCCATTCATCACGTAACTAATATTGCACACTAATTTAATGTTGTCGTTCCCTTTTTATAACTCAAATTAAATCGACTCTCGCCGCGTTTAATTCGAAAAATATGACGGTTATGATCATAATATTTTTAACGTCTCTAATAGACGGTTAAAACCCCTATTCTCTTAGAAAATACAGGTTTTAAAATTTGCAAATGTATTTAAGCATGGACTATCAAAACAATCAAAGTGCAAGCATAATCCATCAAAAATTACTATTTTTAAATCTCAAAACTTGACTTGACAAAACAATTTTGAAGGTTTTAAAACACACTCTCGTGTCGTTTTAAAATGAATATCGAATCCTTAATAACAATTAAAACAATTAGGGAGTAAATAACGATAAAATTAACGTGACAATATTAGCTAACTATGATAAACTTCACCTTACTTCTAATATAAGAATCAAGCTACCATAATGAAAGAGAAATTGTAAGAATGAGTATAGATTTTCATTAATAAACCAAACTTACAAATAGTTCTCTCACAGTATTCTTCAATCCTCTAAAAATGATAAAACTTAGCCCTCAAATTGATTACAATCTCTCAAAGTTTCTCCTCAAAATCCCTCTCTCAATTCTTTACTAAAATTGTCTCTGAAAATATGAGCCCAAGGGTCCTTTTTATAGGACCAAGTGGTGAGGTATTTGAGTTATGGTGGGACTCTTTCTGATTGGTCGAATGGTGTTTGTAGCTATCTCTCCACCTCTTTAATCTTTGGATCGTGATAAGGGACGGAATTTCTCCCAACTAGAAAACTCTTATATTTTCTTGCTGAACACGCATGCCAAGTTTCGTCTAAATCGAAGAATAAATTTTTTTGACTTTTTTACGATTCACAAGTGTAAAAACAGCTCTTTTTTTCGAATGACCGTAAAAATCAATTTTTTTCCGCCTTTTTTGAATTGATCATCAATTTGCACCAAATTCCATCATTACCTGCAAAAATTTCACTAGGCAATTTTTTTCACAAATTAGCACAAGAATATTATAAAATTATCAATGTGCCAATTTTTTACTTAAAATTGCCATTTTCAATATGAATTCAATCATTCTAGCATTTTTTTTTCTCTTTTTAATAAAATAGTCCTAATAACTTATTAAATACACTGAAATGAGACTAACAACGTGTAAATTTGGGTATAAAATATACAAAATAATGCACTCATCAGATTTTTTGTAAAGCCTTCAAGATCTTGAGAGGCTTTATTGTGAAATCCATTTACTCAAAACTTTGAAGCACCAAAACATTATGAAGTTATACACTTATTGGGTTGACATTGCCCATAAAAATATCAATTTTATTACTGAATTGTTTACTTATAGGACTCTCAGACAGTGAGTAGTGCCAAAATTATGTACAACATTCATTTTTTTCTGGTTGATTTTACTATGTGGGGTCTTTAGCCTCTATAATCTATTTTTTTATTTTTCATTTTTCAGGTACAGGCAAAATCACAAGAGGAATATTATTTCTTGGACTAGCATTATTTTTGGGTATGTTAAGGCTGGTGAGATGGAGGCACGAGTTCTTTTCGAGGTAGTGCCGATCAAGGACTTGACCCGTATTGTATAATGTCATAATATTTGTTTGGTTTTTCTTCGTATGTATGTATTTGGTTAGTTTTTTTTCGTATGTATGTACAAGTATTTAAGTAAACAATTATTCAAATTTTCATAATTTTTTTTATATTTATCAATAATGATTTTTATTAGTGTATGGATTGTTCAATTGTGTTGAAATACACATAGTCCTCAAACAATTATAAATGTGTACCTTTTTATATTATTTTAATTTTTAATTTTTAAGTTTCTATTAATTTTCTATTTTAAATTATAATTTTAGAAACTATTATATTACGTCGGCGCGTCACGCGGGTTACATGCTAGTTAGTAAATAATTATTATCTAAGTCATGTACAATAAAAAGGGGGCCGAAGGTTAAATTAATCAACTTGTCATTAAAAAAATATCATGATTTTCTATCATAATTGCACTAGTAAGTTCATGAATACAAACTAGAAGTCATTTATAGAAAAAATAACTTGCCAATAGTGGAATACGATGATGTTAAGAAAAAAACTTTTCACGAAAATTAACGCCTTAATTTGTGGGATGTCAATTGTCTTCATGCTTGATCAAGCGAGTTCACGTTCCAAACCAATGCAAACTTGTTTCAAAGCCATGGATTCTCACAATTATTGCACTTTGTGTCCTTGATAGTAGCATTATATAACATGACCATTGGATTTGAGTGTATAACATAATATCTTATTTCAAAAAATAATGAACTAGTATTAATCAAGGAAAAAAAATACATAAATAAGATAGTTGATTATTGGGTTAGCCTTTTTAACACAAACTCTATTAAGATCAAATTCATTATGAATGACAATGCCTACGCTTTTTCCCTCAATATTTGAACATGAGTATACATAAGTATTTTGTTCTCATAATTAAGCATTAACCGGACAAAATATATTTTTTGAAACAATGAAATTTTATCAACCCCAAAAGGCATAAACAATAAAATATTAATAACATATAACTAATTAGATTATAACAAAAGAAATGAGAAATAAATATTAGCTTTAAGTTTGACACTTAACCTTTGGATTTGTTCACTTCAATTATTATTCTTTTCTTTTCTTTATATTAACACACTCTCTCTCTCTCTCACACACACACCCCATTTATACAAAGCCATTGCTTTTGGCCAATTAAATTCTCACCTATGTTAAAAATTAATAAACCACTTACAAAAGGCTACTTCTTGCATTAATTCAAAAGGTTTTTTCCTTATTCCGAAATTTTTATTAAACCTACAACCACATTTCTTCTAAAACAGCGTGACGCCTTTCCTATAAAAGCCCATAAAACCAATGTTATAAACATTTTGGAGGAAAAAGGTGAAAAATAATAAATAAATAAAATAAAATTGCGTGCGCGCGCGCGCACACACACACACACATAGAGAGAGAGCTCCTCAAGCAAGGAATGGAATGAAATTTTTTTTAAAAAAACTTACATACATGTGATGGGGGAGATAAGAGTACCGATGAATTTGAACTGTGAGTTAGATCTGCATTGACGGGTTTCCATGGTGGTAAATATAGGTTGAGAGACAAATAGAGGGAGAAGTGAAGCGAGTGAGTGAGGTAAAATGAAGGCGAGATTGTTGGTTGGGAAGTGTATAGTTGAAAGAGTGAAAAATGTGCACTATTTGCGTCTTTTTACGTGCAACCGGGCGTGCGACCCGTCAACCTATTAGCAACGAGGGAGAAAAAATGACACATCGCAACAAAAGCTTGATTCTAGGCGTCAGCAAAACGCCGTCTTCTGTTCCAAAAATAAAAGCCGCTCAACGCTCTGAGACATGGAGGAGAACCAAAGTATATTGTACTCTATAGTGATTTGTTACCATATATGTAATTTACTAATTTATAACAAAGGGGGTATTGAATTAAAAAATTTACTTTTAAAAAATAAGGTATTTTACTATTTGGGGTTCACTAATTTTTATTATTTAGAATTTGGGTCCATTTATTTACATTATAGTTAGTTGGGGTCCAAAATCGATGGAAACCCTTAGTTGACTGGTTTGACCGTCAGTTGACTCATTTTT
Organism: Sambucus nigra; assembly: GCA_949130495.1. NCBI lineage: Eukaryota > Viridiplantae > Streptophyta > Magnoliopsida > Dipsacales > Adoxaceae > Sambucus > Sambucus nigra. Next base: position 125,441,826 of record OX422218.1, read on the forward strand.
TCAATAAAAAGACTGTTTTACCCCTTAATACATATTAGTATCAATACATATTAGTGTATTAAAAACAAATTCATAATTATTTCTAACTATTTTGTAAAAAAAACCTTTTTTATTAGCAATTTCTTATAAAATGAAAACGTTTAATAAAATGAAAAAGGTTATATAAATTATTTTTTATAAAATCAAAAAGTTTTTTTATAAACTATTTTTTTTGTAACTATCTCTTTATAAAATCAAAAAGTTTTTCATAAAATGTTATAAAAAACTGTAATTTAAATTTTTATATAAAATAAAAAAAACTATTAACTGTTTTTTTCTTTTTTTTTATATAAATATTATTATTCTAATGTTTTTATGTAAATAAAATAAACTATTTTTTTACAAATTACAGGTTTTTACACTTTTTTACATAAAATAGGGTTTTAATGTTTTCTATACAATACAATTTTTTAAAAATAAATAAAAATCTTTATATAGACATTTTTTATTTTTTATTTCATAAATTATAGGCTTGTGTAATGTTTTCATATAACCAATTTTTTTTTTTTTAAATTAGAATGTATTCCAACGTTTAATAACAAAAAATCTAAACCGTTTTTATATAAACTACAAATTTTTAACATTATTTATAAACAAAGTAATTTTGTAATTTTTAAAATTTCAGGTTTTTAAATGCTTTTTTATATAAAGTAGGTTTTTAATGTGTTTCTTTTGTATAAATTACAGTTTTTTAACGTTTTTATATAAACAAACTGAACTTTTTTTTTAAATTACCGAGTTTTTAACGTTTTTATATAAATAAACTAAACTGCTTTTATATAAATTAGAAGTTTTTAACGTTTGTTTCTAAACAAAATAAACTGTTATTTGTTTATTTTTATTTTATAAATTACACATTTTTGACTGTTTTTATATAAATCAAAATTTAACCTTTTTTTATATATAAATTGCAGTTTTTTTAATGTTTTTATATAAACAATGTAAACTTTTTATTAAAGAAATTACAGGGTTTTGTAACGTTTTTATATAAACAAACTAAATTGTTTTGATATAAATTAGAGTTTTAACATTTTTCCAAACAAAGTAAAGTTTTTTTTAATATTATTTTAGAAATTACAGGTTTTTAACTGTTTTATATAAAATAGGTTTTTAATCTTTTTATAAGATACAATTTTTAAAAATAACATATAAAGTTTTTTATAAACTAGTTTTTATATAAACAAACTAAACTCTTATTGTAAGCTATTTTTACATAAGTTACAATGCTTTCCACATTTTATATAAATAAATTAAACTTTTTTAATATATATATATATATATATATATATATATATATATATATATATATATATATATATATATATATATCAGTTTTTTAAACATTTTTATATTAATTACAGGTTGTGAACATTTTTTTAATATAAAATAATTTTTCTGTACAATATAGTTTTGAAAAATAAAATGCACAATTTATTTTTATATAAAAATGATTTTTTGTACAACATGATTTTTTATTTTATAAAAGACACTTAATTTCAGGATTTTTTTACGTTTATTTTTATTTTTAGTTTTTAAAGAACCGTTAGTAAAAAAAAATGTTTATAAAAAGCTTTTTGATTTTATAAAAAATAGTTGATAAAAAATATTTTTGTATAAAAAATAATTAAAAATAATGTAAGATTTGTTTTTACTACACTAATATATTCATATATTAATGTGTATTAATGTATTAAGGGATAAAATAGTTTTTTTGGTTAAAAAAGTGGGTCAACTGACTATCAAACAAGTCAACTAATGGTTTTCGTCAATTTTGGACCGCAACCAACTATAATCTCTATTACTTAAAAGCGTGAAAGTATGCATGGGCTTGTTATTGACATTTTTACTCACACCCTTCCCTTAAATCTCATTCTTAGCATCCATCTCCTTATTACTTGTTACTGATTATCAGACCACTTATGTGATTGGAGTTTCGAAACGCCCTCATACCCTCTCGTCATCACAACAGCCTCACGCCATTGATTTTTCACATAACTGATGCCACGGATAGCTTGGCAATGCATACGAAGGTTTTTTGGCCGTATCAGTCACCAATAGAACTGCTATATCTAACCTTGTGTGCGTTTTGTAAATGAAAAAACACAGTAAGCCCCGTCAATGAACACTCTTCCATAAGCATATCAACAAAATATTGACGATATTTACTGACAGAGTACCACCAACGCAAAATTGCTTGGAATCGACGCTTCATCAATTCACTAGTGACTACTTCCCATTACCATCCTTGTTTGATCCTTCGATAACCTAAATCCATTGACTCGTGTTCTGTATTTATGTATTCCAAATTTTATTAGTTTTGTGTGTATAATATGATGTTTGTTATCTTTTTTTTCTCGCTCTGGTTTATCTATAATTCATTTGATATGATCTCATATGCGGGTTATTCTTTTTCTTGTTGCTATTTTGTTCTGGCATTTGGGTTTGCGAGATTGTGACCTAAATCACATTATATATACAAAATTGTGTCTTACTTCATAACTCACATTGCCTATTCTTCTTTTCAGGTATGTCCCTGTAATACCCCATATTTTTTATGACTTAAATAATTATGGGAGTAATTATTATAGTGGGATTAATTGAATTAAAATGTGAGAATTTAATTGTTAAATTAATCCGAATTTAAAAATAAATATTAACTAGCGTGCCAAGGGTTAATAGTTATTGAGTTAATATTACCGTGTGATATGTAATATGGAACTATACACTTTGTTAAATGATCGAGAGTGAATAATACGACAGTTTGGTAATTTAAGTCTGACATGCGTGTGAGTCGTGTCGGGACTAATTGAATGGAATATAAAGATAAATTATTTTTATGTAACTCGTAAGGTAATTTCAAGTGCGCCGTTGAGTCCGGAAGGGTCGAGATAGTCAGAAAACTCTACCCGAGTATTTTATTTGGACTCCGAGAGATTTTAGGCCAAACCGGACCCCCGCAGGGATAGTTTGGTAATTTGGACTTTTGGGAAAATTAAATGGACGAAAATTAGAGAATAATTATATCATCTATGGGAGTTCCACTAGGGTTAAGTTATGCAAAAATAAAGAACGGACATAGAGGGTGTGAGGGGGAACCAAATTCCAAGAGGGAATGCCAAATTATCCTCACCTTGCACAATAGTGACCACCAATGCGTAGATCGAGAAGAGAGGAACGCGTCTATACCAACATTACCAAAGAATTCAAACCTTCGATTTAAGGCAAGTGTTTATTACTTGTTTTATTTAGCAATAATCATACTCATGTTAGAGTAGGTGAAATTAATCTTTGATTTACGTGTTAATTGGGTGAAATTTGGAGTTTAAATGATGAATAGAGACTGGGCTAATTAGTTGTTGATATCCCTTCTTGTATGTAGAGGTTAAACTATGAAATCAAATCATATATTGATGAATAAATTTGGGTTGATTAGATTCTGTAATTAAAATTTTGGAAACTATGGTTCATGTGAATTAATTTGGGGGTTTCATATAATTATGATGATTAATGACGAATTAAGGATCCTAGGATGTTAGGAATGACTTATAATCTGTTGTGTGTTGATGGGTGTTGATGACAAGATGTTGAGTATTGAATCTTAAAGGTTTTTAGGTTCAATAATGGTGAAAAATGCTGAAAATCTGGGCAGGAAGACGAACAGTGCAATCTCGTGCGAAGTCGTTCGAGCGAGATGGCATCTCGCGCAAAATCGCTCGAGCGACACGTGGCAGTAGTTCAAATGACATGCCATCTGGTTCGAGTGACAGAGGGAATTTCTGGAATTTTTCTTTGAGTCCAAATTTGGCTTTACCGGGTTCTTGGAGTGAGAGAAAATGTCAGTTAATAAACTTAAACAAGAAAGGATTTCGAGAAAAGTATGCGAGGCTTAATACTTTAATTATTTTGGTATAGAGAGAATGTACCTTGGAGATTACGAGAGAGATAGTAATCTAAATATTTACACTATGCATAGTGTTGAGATTAAAATACATATGAGGAGTTTATATGTAGGTTGGAGAAATACCTATAAATTATTATAGGATGTGTGTATGCCTATTATGTGATATCATTGTTAAGAGCACTAATGGGTGATAACCCGGGGGTGCAAGAATCTTATTATTAGGTGCACTAATGAGTGATAACTCGGAGGTGCAAGGATTCCATTGTTAAGTGTACTAATGGTTGATAACCCGGGGGTACAAGAATATTATTATAAGTGTACTAATGGGTGATATCCCGGGGGTACAAGATTATTGTTATAGGTGCACTAATGGATGATAATCTCGGGGTGTAGTATTATTATGGTTAGTTGCGCTAATGGGTCTTAGCCCAGGGGCAAAGTATTAGAATATATATATATATATATATATATATATATATATATATATATATAGGGAAGATGTGACTATATGTATATATACGTAAACTTGTGAATCATTCTACCGTGTATAGTTAGTAGCGATGAAAATGTTGATATATAATATAAATCCTAAAAGTATAATTGATTTATTATGAAAACGAGAAAACATATTAGTTAGCTGTTCGACATAGGCTAATTTGAAAGCGTATTGTATGGGCGATACGGGTATACTACTGGTGAGTATAGATACTATTAGAATGACTTCAGACTAGTTAGACTGGGTGGTATAACTAGGGGGAAAATTAGATGTACGTTAGGCGTGCACAATAGATGAGAGGTGAGAAGCTCGTGTGAGAGTTCGATAACTAACATGCGTATAAGACTTGTTTTATGAACCAGTTTTAAATACTTGCTAAATCATTTTTAAACCTTGGGCCCTGACCCGTTTATTGCATCTTTTCTCTCTTTTGCTATATATATATATATTATTCCAGGTGCTCAACCGCAGGGGTACCAGAATTAAAGGTTGGATTGTTAGACGTGCTGCAACTATTATGGAAGTTGTAGGTCCTAGCAATAGACGCAATCTATTCTTTCATTCAGTTTCTCTAAGACTTCCTATTTAGGGCATGTGTCGCCCGCTTCTAGTATTTTATCAGAGATATTGTATTTAGTTTCTTTTATGGTTTATTGTATCAGAGATATTGTATTTAGTTTTGAACTGGGAGGTTTTACCCAGTCTTATTTAATTCTGTATTAAATTCTTGTTCAGTGCTTGTTATTCCTATGTATCGTGAATGGTTTATAAATTACTTTTGGAATGTTGTGGTTAAATGGTTTTATTAAAAATTGGAAATGTTTTGACACCTAGCTTAATTTTATATTAGGTGATTAATATGTTAAAAAGTTTTTCGACATTGATGCTAAGAATGAACCAACCGAACATTCTATTTTAAATTAGTACATGACTGACCACCCTTTATTTAATTGGGCGGGGTGTCACAGGAAGTATCAGAGCATCAGTATCTAGAGTCCTTTAGGATCTGTATGACTTACAATGATTTTAGCTTTGCGTCCGTTGATATAGACCTGTATTTTTAGGACTGTTGTGATCTTAATTTTGCGATTACGTCTTCAGCTATTTGAGATTTAGTAATAACTGTGGACTAATAAAATTCTTTCTCGTCTCAGATGCCTCCTCGACATGCACCAAGAGACAGACATGCCCAACCAGAGCAGCCGGCAGTGCAGGCTCAAGGGACAATGAACGCAGCAGAGGTTGCCGCGATAGTTGCACAAGCGGTGAATGCAGCCCTAGTGGTGGTGCAGCAGGCCCCACCCCAGGTTCAGGCAGTAGCACCGATTCCAGTTTATCCGTTTCCCACTGCATGGGAAAGAGTGAGAGAGTCCTTTCAGAGGGCATTTCTCACAGAGTTCATGAGCAGTTCTGATGTGGTTATTGCTAGTCAGTGGAAGAAAGAAATACAACGACACCTTCGTATGTATGAGTGCACTGATGTTCAGAGGCAAGTTTTGGCTACCTTTAAGCTGAGAGGGGCAGCCTTACGGTGGTGGGAGTCCACAACTACTACTGAGGAGCGAGAGTTGATGTCGATCAATGATTTTTGCGTGCGGTTAAACCATAAGTACTTTCCTTCCGCCGTCAAGACTGAGATGAGGCGGAAACTTTTGAACCTCACCCAGGAAGGGAGAACAGTTGCGAAATACGAGGAGGAGTTCACGCGATTGACAAACATGGTACCGGATGAGGTGCCTACTGAGGAAAATTTCATTCAGATGTTCATGGATGGCTTAACTTGGAGGATACGCCAGCATCTCTTGGGAAACCTTTCTCTACACTCATATACAGACGTTCTGAATGCAAACTTGTTGAATTATCAGGACAACCGCTTCCATGCTAAGGGAATCAAGCGAGAGGGAGAGCCCAACTAGTTAGGCAAGACAGGGGGAGGTAGTGCCAGTGGGCACCAGTTAAGCATAGTCAAAGGTAGGGTTCCCAGCAGGGGGAGTCTGCTAAGAGGTTTCGTTCTAGAGGTTTCAGGCATGGTCATAGGGGTTGGAGGCAGGGCCACCAGGGCCAACAGCAGGGAGGACAACAGGGCTAATAGGGCCAAGGTAGGGGTGGTAATGGCCAGTATGGCCAAGGCTATCTGGGACAGAGGGGAGGAAACTTCATCGGGAAATGTTATACTTGTGGCAAGACTGGCCATAAGAAATAAGAGTTCCCCGATAAGGATAGAGTTCCTCGGCAGCAGGGTGCTCACCATGAGTCCCAGAGACCTATTTTTTCCATCGCCCTACTAGCACCAGCTCCAGTTCCAGCTTTGCCCGCAGTTCCGATGCAGCAGGGGCAGTTGCATTATGGACGTGTCTATAACGTCCACCAGGCCGCAGTTCCGCAGGCACCACCCGTAGGGGAGGGTAAGTTTTCTATCCATGGTACTTTGGATCGTATCTTATTTGACACGGGGGCATCACACTCCTTTATAGCCATTAGTTTTGCACAGGCCACTGGGTTGTTAGGCACGACAGAGAGTACAGTAACATGTGTAGACTCACCGTTAGGTAGTGGGTCGTTGATTTTCTTTATATGCAGGGGAGTAGGCATAGAGATTGGCAATTTGATTTTACTGGCTGATATGATAATGTTAGATATGTCTGAGTACGAGGCCATTATTGGCATGGATTGGCTAGTCGAGTATAAGGCCATGATTGATTGCTTCAGTAGGAGTATTGTGTTCGACATTTCGTGCCAGGAGATGTTCTTAGTGGCGATGCCTCATTCAGAGGGAGGGTCGTCCACCCACTTGTTTTATATAGAGGATGAGACCTCTGCAGTAGTGGTTCCACTCGATTAAATTCCAGTCATCTGCTAGTTTGTTGATGTATTTCAGGATACACCGGGGTTGCCTCCGAGTAGGGAGATCGAGTTTCTGATATACTTAACATTGGGCACTCGTTCGATAGCACGTGCGCCTTACCGTATGGCTCCGGCAGAGATGAGGGAGTTACGGGATCAGATAGAACAATTATTGGGATAGGGTTTCATCCGTAAGAGTACCTCGCCTTGGGGTGCCCCAGTTCTGTTTGTGAAGAAGAGGGATGGGTCCCTAAGACTTTGTATTGATTATTGGAAGCTTAACAAAGTCACTATACGGAATAAGTATCCGTTGACTCGCATCAATGACTTATTCGAACAGCTAAGAGGAGCAACCCACTTCTCGAAGATAGACTTGAGATCCAGGTATCATCAGCTACGCATCAGGGAGCAGGACGTGGCTAAGACTGCTTTTCTTACGAGGTATGGGTCGTATGAATTTAGGGTTATACCATTTAGGTTAATCAACGTCCCAGTAGTATTTATGAACTTAATGAACAAAGTATTCAGAGAGTTCCTAGATCGGTTTGTCATTGTCTTAATAGATGACATCCTAATTTATTCCCGCACCTAGGAGGAGCATGCCGAGCACTTACGTATGGTTATGCAGACCTTACGAGAGCATGAGCTGTACGCCAAGTATGAGAAGTGTGAATTTTGGCAGAGGGAGGTACAATTTTTAGGACACATTGTATCAGAGAGAGGGATATCTGTGGATCCTAGTAAGGTGTCAACGATGAGGGAGTGGGGACAGCCTACGACACCGACAGAGGTGCAAAGTTTTCTGGGATTAATCGGGTACTATAGACGGTTTATTCGAGGATTCCCGAAAATTACAGGTCCGATGACGAATTAGACTCGTAAGGGTATGCCGTTTGTTTGGGATGATGCATGTCAGTTGGCGTTCGATGAACTAAAGGATAAGCTGACTTCAGCACCGGTACTAGCACTACCCACGGTAGGGGTTGAGTACCTGGTTTATACGGACGCATCCTTAAAGAGGTTTGGGGGAGTACTCCAGCAAGAGGAGCAGACTATAGCTTTTGCTTCCCGAAAGCTTAAGCCTCACGAGAAGAATTACCCCACCCACGACTTAGAGCTGGCAGCAGTCATGATTGCGCTTCGAATTTGGAGGCATTATTTATTGGGGGAATAATTTCGCTTATTTACGGACCACAAGTCACTGCAGTACTTGTTCACGCAGAAAGAGTTGAATATGCGTCAACGCAGGTGGCTCGAGTTTGTAAATGATTATCAGTTCGAGATACAATATCACCCGAGGAAGGCTAATGTAGTTGCTGATGCGTTGAGCCGAAGGCCGATAGATGAAACAACCGAGGTGCGAAAAGTGAAATGGAAGGAATTGGGGCACCAGGATGCAGTTTTCAGGTCCTTCATGTCAGTTATAACCATTACACCACAAATAGTGACGAGGATGGTTCAGGCACAGGCGAGAGATCCTTTTTTCCAAGAAAGGATTAGACAACTTTTAGTCGGTGGGGTCGAGTCATATTCGGTGAGCTCCGAGGGTGGTTTGCGCTTCCATGGGAGACTCATTGTCCCAAAGAAGGATGACCTTCGACATGCAGTGATGACGGAGTCACATGGGTCCCGATTTGCGGTACATCCCGGTGGGTACAAAATGTACCAGGATATGAGGCGGCAGTATTAGTGGAGCGAAATGAAAAAGGATATCGCAGAGTTCGTATCAGTTAGTGAAAGTGGACTATCAGAGATCACCGGGTTTGCTTCAGCCATTGAAGATTCCTACGTGGAAATGGGAAGGCATTTCCATAGATTTTATTTTCGGGTTGTCCACAGAGGGGGCACGATTCTATATGGGTTATTGTGGATCGGTTGACGAAAGTAGCCCACTTTTTGCCCATCAGGACAGACTACACAGCGAGACAGTATGCTCAGCTATTTATTGTAGAGATAGTGAGACTGCATGGAGTGCCTCTTAATATCGTGTCGGATATAGACAAGACGTTTGTATCTCGTTTTTGGGAGAGCTTTCAGGAGGCTATGGGCACCGAGTTACAGTTGAGTACGACGTATCACCCGCAGACCGATGGGCAGACTCAGCGTAGTAATTAGATGTTCGAGGATATATTGTGCATGTGTGTCCTTGATTTTGGTGGAGGTTGGGAGCAGTACCCTTCCACTGGTGGAGTTTGCTTATAACAACTCCTATTAGTTTACGATTGGCATGACCCCGTGGCATTCTACTGTAGACCTTGTCGTTCTCCGGCTTGTTGGCTAGAGGTAGGGGACAACAAACTACTCGGTCCAGTGGTGATTCAGGACACATCGATCAAAATCGAGATGATTCGGGGTCGCATACGGGTAGCGCAGAACAGGCAAAAAAGCTACGCCGATGCTAAGCGGTCCTTCATAGAGTTCGCCATAAGGGACCAGGTTTTGCTGAGAGTATCTCCTATGAAGGGGGTAATGAGATTTGGGAAAAAAGGAAAATTGACTCCGAGATATGTAGGACCATTTTCTATTATTGATAGGATCGAACCAGTGGCATATAGGCTTGGGTTGTCGGAACACTTGCATCGTATCCATGATGTGTTCCACATTTCATCACTGAGGCGGTATCTTCGGGATGAGTTGGCACACACTCACATCGCGATTGAGAAGATTGAGTTACAGCCCTACATTTCATATGAGGAGAGGCCAGTGGCTATCCTAGATTATAGTGAGAGGAGGCTGAGGTCAAAGGTAGTTCCACTTGTTCGGGTGCAGTGGCAACATCACAATGTGGAGGAGTCCACTTGGTAGGGTGAGGCGGATATGCGTGAGAAATATCCAGATTTATTCGTACCAGGTATGCCTTATTTTTCGAATTTCGGGACGAAATTCCATTATTAGGGGGAAGTATGTAATATCCCATATTTTTTATGACTTAAATAATTATGGGAGTAATTATTATAGTGGGATTAATTGAATTAAAATGTGAGAATTTAATTGTTAAATTAATCCGGATTTAAAAATAAATATTAACTAGCGTGCCAAGGGTTAATACATATTGAGTTAATATTACCGTGTGATATGTAATATGAAACTATACACTTTGATAAATTATCGAGAGTGAATAATACGACAGTTTGGTAATTTAAGTCTGACACGCGTGTAAGTCGTGTTGAGACTAATTGAATGAAATATAAAGATACATTATTTTAATGTAACTCGTATGGTAATTTCGAGTGCGCCGTTGAGTCCGGGAGGGTCGAGATAGTCAGAAAACTCTATCCGGATATTTTATTTGGACTCCGGGAGATTTTAGGCCAAACCGGCACCCCGTAGGGGTAGTTTGGTAATTTGGATTTTTGGAAAAATTAAATGGACGAAAATTAGAGAATAATTATATCATCTACGGGAGTTCCATTAGTGTTAAGTTACACAAAAATCAAGAACGACCATAGAGGGTACGGAGGAAAACCAAATTCCAAGAGGGAACGCCAGATTATCCTCACCTTGCACAACCGTGACCACCAACGAGTAGATCGACAAGAGAGGAACGCGTCTCTACCAACATCACCAAAGAATTCAGACCTTCGATTTAAGGCAAGTGTTTATTACTTGTTTTCTTTAGCAATAATAATACTCATGTTAGAGTAGGTGAAATTAATCTTTGATTTACGTGTTAATTGGGTGAAAATTAAAGTTTAAATGATGAATAGAGACCGGGCTAATTAGTTGTTGATATCCCTTCTTGTATGTAGAGGTTAAACTATGAAATCGAATCATATATTGATGAATAAATCTGGGTTGATTAGATTCTGTAATTAAAATTTTGGAAACTAGGGTTCATGTGAATTAATTTGGGGGTTTCATATAATTATGATGATTAATGACGAATTAAGGATCCTAGGATGTTACGAATGACTTATAATCTGTTGTGTGTTGATGGGTATTGATGACGAGATGTTGGGTATTGAATCTTAGAGGTTTTTAGGTTCAATAATGGTGAAAGATGCTGAAAATCTGGGTAGGAAGACGAACAGTGCAATCTCGCGCGAAGTCGTTCGAGCGAGATGGCATCTAGCGCGAAGTCGCTCGAGCGACACATGGCAGTCATTCAAACGACATGCCAACTGGTTCGAGCGACAGAGGGAATTTATGGAATTTTTCTTTGAGTCCAAATTTGGGTTTACCGGGTTCTTGGAGTGAGAGAAAATGTCAGTTAGTAAACTTAAACAAGAAAGGATTTCGAGAAAAGTATGCGAGGCTTAATACTTTTAATTATTTCGGTATAGAGAGAATGTACCTTGGAGATTACGAGAGAGATAGTAATCTAAATATTTATACTATACGTAGTGTTGAGATTAAAATATGTATGAGGAGTATATATGTAGGTTGGAGAAATACCTATAAATTATAATAGGATGTGTGTATGCCTATTATGTGATATTATTGTTAAGAGCACTAATGGGTGATAACATGGGGGTGCAAGAATCTTATTGTTAGGTGCACTAACATATATATATATATATATATATATATATATATATATATATATATGGAAGATGTGACTATATGTATATATACGTAAACTTGTGAATCATTCTACTGTGTATAGTTAGTAGCGATGAAAATGTTGATATATAATATAAATCTTAAGAGTATGATTGATTTATTATGAAAACGAGAAAACATATTAATTAGCTGTTCGACATAGGCTAATTTGAAAGCGTATTGTATGGGCGATACGAGTATATTACTAATGAGTATAAATACTATTAGAATGACTTCAGACTAGTTAGACTGAGTGGTATAACTAGGGAGAAATTAGATGTACGTTAGGCGTGCACAATAGATGGGAGGTGAGAAGCTCATGTGAGAGTTCGATAACTAACATGCGTATAAGACTTGTTTTAAGAACCATTTTTAAATATTTGCTAAATCATTTTTAAATCTCGGGCCCTGACCCGTTTATTGCATCTTTTTCTCTCTTTTGCTATATATATATTATTCCAAGTGCTCAGCCGCAGGGGTACCAGAATTAGAGGTTGGATTGTTAGACGTGCTGCAGCTATTGTGGAAGCTGTAGGTCCTTGCAGTAGACGCAATCTATTCTTTCATTCAGTTTCTCTTAGACTTCCTATTTAGGGCATGTGTCGCCCACTTTTAGTATTTTATCAGAGATATTGCATTTAGTTTCTTTTATGGTTTGGAGTTTTGAACTAGGAGGTTTTACCCAGTCTTATTTAATTCCTTATTAAATTCTTGTTCAGTGCTTATTATTCCAATGTACGGTGAATGGCTTATAAATTACTTTTGGAATGTTGTGGTTAAATGGTTTTATTAAAAATTGAAAATCTTTTGACACCTAGCTTAATTTTATATTAGGTGATTAATATGTTAAAAAGTTTTTCGACATTGATGCTAAGAATGAACCAACCGAACATTCTGTTTTAAATTGGTACATGACTGATCACCCTTTATTTAATTGGGCGGGGTGTCACAGTCCCTTAATATACAATCCGAAGTCTTTTTAACCTTCTTAGATATTAACATTCATTGCTTGGGTTATGAACTTTCAAACTCTTAGGTGTTTTCTGTTTGAAATAAGGTTTGCAACCACAACGAATATTTATTTATAATATTGATTTGAAAAATACCTACAATTTACATTATTTGTTAAAAAATTAGTTGAATAGAAAATGAGCAGGCCAAGTTAAACAAATATTTATTTTAAATAGCTTGATATATTCCTCTTTCCAAAAAAACATACTATTTATTTGGATTTTATTATACTAATTCATGCAATAAAATCGATACACTAATTTCCACTGTATATATGTGTTTAGTTGTTTAAAATTTCATCTTACAGTTTTGTAGCAAAAACGTTGTTATTGTTTCCAATCTACAGGAGCTACTGTATTCTAATTTCCAAACAAGGATGACACATAGCCATACAATTTGCCAACACCCCTTAGACTTCTTTGCAATTCGCAAATAAGTTCGGTTAAAACTCTACATTAATAGTCCTGGCATATAACGTGATGTAGTTGGATATGTGGTTGCAAAATGGCATTGCAATGAAATACATTAACTCAGTTCGAGAGAAGTACATATTGACTTGGAGATGGACTAAGTAATTAAGCCTACATAGGTAGAGAAAAAGAACATTTGGAAAGAGTAATGCTTGTACACACACTTGAAATACAACATTTAATGCACTGACATAAACTTCTTAAAAAAACTTGTTACACATAAACTTTTACCATTTGGAAATTTCTCGAGAAATGAAGAGCATAGGGTCGAGGTTCAAATTTGTCCCCCCTCTTTGGTGATGATCAACACGACTCTTTATTATGAATGATTAAAATATTAATAACTCAATAAAAAATTTAGGGTTTATTTACGAGTATATTTTAACCAATCACATTAGAAGTTGATTTTGAATTAGTCAACAAATTTGTACTCATAGAAATTATTTATTTAAGTTACTAACTATAACTAAGATAATGAGACGCACCCCATTAATTCATGTTTATATTCCCTTATTTAATTACTATGCATGTTTTATTAAACCAAATAATTAACAATCATGTTTGTTGACACACATTGTAATTATTTCTTAAGATCCTGGTCACACGTGCAATGTACGCGTATACAATTACAATAAACAAATAATTCAAACTCTAAATAGTGAAAAAATCCAAATAGTAAAACGCTTTAAAAAAATATTACTGTCTTTTAGCAATTCTTTTCAATCAAACTGCTTGAAGTTTTTTTTACTTTCTCTTAATGACACCCTGTCTGCAAAGAGGGCCGCAAATTTGTTTTCCAAATTGGACTCATCCGCCAGCGTGCATGGGCCCATGCCTTGCCTCAAATATAACGAAAGGGGTAAAAACGTCATTCACGACTCCAAAGTCTTGATATCCCCATTACGTCAGTTCCAACCGTTGTCTTTACCCATCTCTACGCTGACTTACCACTTCCCCATCACACGTTTGTAGTCACTCCCTCCACTGGAGTGTTTCACGCATTTCCCAATGGCACTTTCGTATATAATACACGAAACCAAGGGTAAAACCAAAGCCCCCATTATAACAAATCTATTAAGATCCAACTTGCCAAGTTGTTGCCATCCCTTATAACGAGGTCCGAAGAGTAGAGAGAGAAATTGTAGTCTGTAGAGCAAATTTACGAGAGCATTAATGGCGGAAAGTCAGAATCAAAAACAGCGAAAACACAGCGAAGAGAGCGTGAAGCTGTTCGTAGGGCAAGTGCCTAAGCACATGACGGAAGCTCAACTTCTCACAATGTTTAAAGAGTTTGCACTTGTAGATGAAGTCAACATAATCAAAGACAAGACCACGCGAGCTTCTCGAGGTTTTAATTCTCTCCAGATCGCAATGTTCCAACTAGATTTCAATGCTTCGAAGCCCTAATTTGGTTTAATATGTTGTTACAGGTTGTTGTTTTTTGATATGTCCGTCTAGAGAAGAAGCGGACAAGGCTGTGGATGCATGTCATAATAAGAAAACTCTCCCCGGGGTTAGTACTGTTAGATCTTTCTCGATCTTCATCTTCTTCGCTAGGGAAATATTGTGGAATCTCATTTCATGCAATGCGGATGTCTTACTTAATTGTAGTTGGTGATCAAAGAATGTCAGTGTGGAATTGGTTGGTTTGATAGTCATAAAATGTGAAATTTAGCAACTATTTCACAAATTGTATGTCTAGCAAGCATTAGCTGCAACACATATTTATAGACAACTAACTCATCAGGAAAAAGAGCATCGAGTGTTTTGGCTAAAATTGGAAGTGAGAACATATATTTGGCAGCTAGGGTTTTCTAGAGATCTATTTTTTTTAAAAGTTAAGTAAACAAGGTGGCATTAACTATAATGGGAGCTACCTAAAGACCATATTCTGGAATTTTATGCACTTTTGACAAAATGCCTCCCCAAATCTTTTTGAGAGCTGCTTCAACCGATAATGTATTTTGCAAAGTCCACGCCACTCTAAAAAAGAAAACTAAAATAAGGAGAAAAGGGCAGCATGAATAGGGTTTATCGGTTTATCCTTTCCGAAGCCAGGTGTATTGGACATTATGCAAATCACATGGGTGACATTTATTCTAACTTTCATTTTAAGGCATTTTTCATAATTGCCTGGAAGTAGTCCTAAAGTTGGACTTCTTGCTTTTGAGAATAATGATGTTATTTTTTAGTGCTTTTTTGAATTAACGTCCACTTTTTAATCTGTAATTTGACATAACCCCCATCTCGTTCATTAATTAAACATACCCCCAACTTTGTAACAAATGGTTAACATCCTTAAAAAAGTCATAATCCTTAACACACTTTTTTTTTTGACTAAAATGCCCCTCTACGTATTTAAATACTTATTTCCAAACACTTCTAGTTAACTCATAGATATCTTAAAATTTATCACCAAACACCCCTCTTCTTCATCACAATACTGACCCTAACTCCCCAAATGCTCATCATCAAAAGCCATTTTTTACGTACACTAAATCAGATTTTGGATCAGATCAATATCTGGAAAGGAAATCTACATTTGTTCATGAAAAGTCCAGAAATAAATTAGTTTACGAAATCTTTTCAAAAACTTTTCCATGAAAGCAACCTCAAAGCTTAATTTCAAGAATCCCATCTTGGAGTTGACAAAACCCAGGAGGGACTTGAAACTTCTCCATAAAGCCACTTCAAGGCTTTTCATGGTGACAGCACAGGATTAAAAAAAAATGACGGATTTGTTGAAACCAAATCTGTCCACAGGGATTGAATGGATCTGTTCAAATCTATCTATACCTCCAGTTACCCTGTAAATGGAGGTGGTGCTGAAATGTGACGGTGCTGGTGGTGTTGAAACTAGAGAGAGAAATAAAGGGGTTTGCGAAATAGATTTTTGAATTCATCACAATCTGCATCGTTATGGTTGTGGTCGCCGGTGAGATGAGAGAAATTTGACGTTGGTAGCGTCGCAAATGGTTTAGAGACGAGAGATAGAATGGAGAGAAGGGTTGTCGACGGCAAGACCACTTTCGTCCTTTTTTTTTGGTCTGTAGTTTTGAATGAAGGAGATAACTCAATGGGTGTTTGGTCATATTAATAGGGGTATTTTAGTAAATAAAAAGACCGAGGAGTTATGTCTAAATACGAATTAGGTGATTTTAAACGGTGTTAACTGTCTGTTAAAAAGTTGGGGGTTATGTCTAAGAAGTTCATGAGTTGGGTGTTATACCGAGTATGGATTAAAAAGACGGGGTTACGTCAAAAAAAGCCCTTTTATGAATTGGGTAGATTATTTATTCAAGTAGACTTTAGATGAGCGACTTGATCTTTATTAGGACCAATGTTACCAAGCGTGGTCGCATAATTTGTTCAATACTTCAAATTATGTGACACTTCTATAAGTATGTTATCAAGTATATATGTACACCATTAATATTGAAAGGTTTGCTAAGAATGTATATAACGCATGAACAACATAATTTATATGGTTTATAGACCATTCTTTGTATATTTTTATTTGAGACCCCCCCCCCCCCCAAGAGTGTATAAACTACATGAATAACATAATCCATAGAGTATGTTAATAGATTCATAAACCATTTTGGTATATTTTATTTGAGAGATCTCCCCCTAAGAATGTATTTAATGCATGAACAGCATATTATAGATCTATAGACCATTCTGGTATATATTTATTTGAGAGGTCTCCACCCCTTGCCCACTCCCAATGTTCTAAAAAGTGTTCGGCAATAGGTAGATGATTGATGGCTGCCTAATGCCTAGGCGTTTTCATTTTTTTTACAAGTACGTTTTAAATTTATGTTACAAAAAATCTAACATTTATTTACACATGAACATTAGTAACAGTATGTTAAAGCCCTACACTTTTAACACTACTGACATTTCTGTAAAGCCCCATACATAAATAAAAGATTTCTAGCACAAAGACGAAGAAACTATATATATAGTTCTATGTATCTTTTATGCTATGTACTATGTACTTTCTATGTAGAATTGTGCAAATGTTTAAAGATGACGATTTTTTCACTTGGTTCGCTATTTTTCTGCCTAGCCCTTAGACCAAGCGCCCACCCCGCGCCTCGCGTGTAGGCGCCTTATAGGCCGCTCTTAGGCGATCCTTTTAGAACATTGCCCCATCTCTTGTTGTTTGAAATCAAAAGTTGCATTATCACCAATATTAAGAGCAAAACACATTTTTGAAGATCTAGTGGCAAACTCATTGTGTTTCAAGTTGAGCGAACATGGATTGTAGAACGCAAGCTTAAAAATAATCATTATCACTTGTATTTGTTCTTTAATGGATTAGTTAAGCACGAAAAAGGGAGGAGAATAAAGTTGCTATGTTTTGAGCATATCGAACAGAGATCACAAATTTACAACATACTTTTGAAGGATCATATTGAGCGTATTTCTTTTGGCTTCAAAGAGGTCGCCAAAGTTAAGAACTCGTTAAAAAGATTCTGAACATAGATTTCAAACACAAGGACTTGGCATGGTTAGAACTGGAAACCAAAAAATTGGTTCAAACGGATCACATAGTTTTCTTGTTGGCTGATCCGGGACTAAATCGGGTAGTATTAATTTGGCTGTTTGGCTGTTGGTTTTGGTAAAGAACTATCGGGACCAATTAAACCAAACAGACGTAGATATAATGCAAGAGAAATCTCATCCCTCACCCTCACTGGAACAATTTATTAGTTTTGAATAATGAATATTCTAGTAGACATTCATTTAGGGTTGGTTTAGCCTATTTAGCTTTTAGGTTGACTTAGGAGACTAGGTTATGGGACTCGTATAAATATCCTTGTATTCTCTCATTTAATATTAACTAATTACTTTAATGATATCGAGGATGGACTAAGATTTTGTTTCATCGTCTTTCTCCTTTCTCCCCCAACAATAGTTTCGGCAAAAGGAGTTGATCCATATCCAAGCGGGAGCAGTTCAACCATTTGTTCTCTCAACGGAAGGGAGTCAGTCGAACTACCAGATCAAAGGGGGGTTTGAAGAAAAACAAACATGAAGCTTCGTTCCTCAGCAAAGTGTTCACTTCTTTTTCGCCAGGTTTCATTCGATTTGTTGTGGATTGGATGATGGAAAAACCAACAAGCTACGACTTCAAAGCTTACCTTATTATTATGAAAAAGAGAAAGGGAGAAATTCTATTATTATATTTGTTTTACATTTTCCGTTGTTTATGTCATAGAGTCGTGTGAGAGGCGTCTATATTTAAGAAAGGACGAAAAAAGTTGGCCATTTTTGAGAAGCACACGATGAAAAATATGGAATCTTGCCACGAATGGGGATGGGCAAAGAGGCATACAGGTCGACACTGGTGCGTCATCCCCTGACCTTTTGACCCGTGTAACATCGAATGAAGGTGTTTGTGTCCTGCCTCGTAGACATAGTTAGCTGAAATACGTCTACCATAAGGAGGACAGTGTACGTGCGACTCCAGTGTTCGCTGTGAGGCCACTGACGTGACGTGTACCCCAAGAGGGATGATGTCTTGATGCAAAGCCGTGCTTAGAAAAAGAAAATAATTGTGTAGTAAAAAATCCTCTTAAATGCCATCGAGCTCTTAGAAAGGAAAATAGGGATATATTATGCCTCGCAGGCACATAAGTTGCGCCCTTGTCAAATCCAAAAACCTTGTGACGGATGATGACTAATTCGTGACTGCGGCGACTTACAGTATCTGCTACCTCGTTTTCCTTTCCCGACTTGTATCTCTAGAGGTAAGCGATCCACTTGGCGTGCTGGTGGTTAATCCTCCTCTCCTTTGACTGTGTAAGTATTGAAGGGCCACTTGATTGGACTTGATGACATTCTCGATGCATAAGGTAAGACTCTCAAAACTTAAGAGCCTTAACGATGACATAAAATTTAAGTCCTCAAACAGTTGAGGGTGTGCCTCTTAAATCTTCTTTAAGGCGGCCTTCAAAATCTTCTTCAAGGCAACCTCCTAAATCTTCTTTAGGGCGGCCCCAAAATGACTTCACTCCAGAAATCTTACTTCCTAAAATTTTGCCAAGTATACTATTGACTATCTCTATTTATTATTTTTGACTAACATCTCAACTTAAGATTCCTTTTAGGGAGGGACTACTCAAGGGTTGTCTTTGGAGGATAGAGAACACGATGTTGTTGAGTTTTCACTCCCAACCACTATATGTTCGAGAGACAAAACACCGCAACATCCACTCTTTAACCTCTTTGGAAAGATGCATCTTTCAAGGGATGCTAAGCAGTGATACGATCTAATCATAATTTAATGCCTTTCATTAAGCTGCAGAAAGTACCAGTTTTCGATCGCCCATTTCTTATATTTGACTTGTTATTATATGTTTTGATAAGATCCAACCCTTTTCATTTAACGCACCCATCACTCCGGTTGTGGATTCTTGATACTTACTGGGGCCTTTCGTGCCAAAACCTCACTATAGATACATTCTCCCACATTTATTATTTGAGGAGTAATGTAATTCAATCATAACTCTCTCTAACTAAATTGTAATCCCCAAGATCGTTCTTCATTTCCATCTTTCATATACACAAGAACGTTCCTTTAATTATATTTCATTCCTCTCCGAATTATTAATGATTGTCTCTCATTTTAGGCGTCTGTTCCTTGTGGTCTCCCCCGACAAATTATATACATATATTAGCATATTTGCACTTGCTCCACCCAATGTTTTAAAAGGAGCGAGGCGGATTTGAGGCGTAAGCCTCGAGGCGGACCGAGGCGTAAGCCTCAATTTTTCCCCCCCAAATCACTAAGAATGATATAAAAATAATAATTAAATAAGGAACAAAGTATGAATCATATCTATCATGAAAATAAAATGTGTAAAGTCTATCCCATAACACAATATAGATAATAACACCATATCATCATCATAATACATATTCTACCATTAAAGACAAAAGAAACTCATAATTAAAACCATAATGCTCAAGGACAAGATAGTCGTCATCACCATCACCAAACCATAACAAAAAACAAAGTTTTTAGCAATGGATCATCAAATCATCACTATATAATAACTAGTAAATCATCGGTTTCCAATCGCCGAGAAAATAAATAATATGCTTCATCTCCCCATCACCATCATCATCGCTTAAAGGATCATCCATGAAATAAAAAAAAAAGAACCCGACTTTAAAAAACTAAGAAAAATACAAAAAAATAGAGAGATCAAGAAGTTTTGAATGCTGAAAAGGAAGAGGGAAGAGAAATTACTAGTTGGTTGAGGCCGGAAGAAGGAAAGTTGATCTCCGGTGGAAGAAGGAAAGTTGATCTCCGGTGGAAGAAAGAAATTTGGTTTCCGGTAAGAGCGAGGGAGGTTTATATGGTGAGATAGGTTTAGGTCGGACAATAAATAAATTTGGTCTCATATTATTTCTTTCACATGACGTTTTTTTTTAACATTTGACCCGCTCTGACGATACAATCAGTGAGGCATAAGCCTCAACCGCCTCAAGGCGGAACGCACCAAGGCGTAAGCCTCAGCCTTACGAGGCGTAAGCCTTAACCAAATACCCAAAGGCGTAAGCCTTAAGGCTTCTTCCTCCCGCTTCGCCTCGAGGCGAGCCTCACCGCGCCTTTTAAAAAATTGGCTCCACCCACAGATTGACATTCTGAACGCCATCCTCATATTATAGTCATTTTATGGTAAGACCCAAATGCTCGACTTGGTGGGATATTATAAAAAAGGTCATAATATCGTGTGATTTACCAAGGATATTGCGTTGAACAAAACATAAGATTCATGTAGACGACCCAAAATAATTGGGAAAAGGTTTTGTTGAGTTGTATAAACATTGAAAAATGTTGTCATCATTGCAGTTTTTTAATAAGCGTTGCCATCAATACTAACTAAAAATCTCTTCCTTATAGGGGCATCCATTTAATCCAATTTTTTTTCTTAATATATCTTATATAGGAGCTACTTTTACCGTTTCACAAATTTGTTCAGATTTTTAATTTTACCCTTTCGAGGTTTATCATAAATCCAACTTAACATCCGCATCTCTGCCACGCTCATTTTCTACACGTCACCCTAGTGAAATCCTTTAAAGAAGCCTCTTCAAGCAATTTTCAATTTAAAAGCATGAAATTGTAAATACTTGTATGGGAACTCTTGAAATATTCTCCCCCTTTAATTCTGTCAAAATTTCTAGGCTCTTTTGATAGTCTCTTGAAATATTATTCTAACCTCAAGAGAGTCTCATTAGTATCTAAAACAGAATAGGGACCCTCATTATTTATGTAACAACTTAAAAGTAGTTTAGGAAACCAAAGAACTAATTGGTAAATAGGTTTCGATATTTTTTTAAGTGTTGTTTGTGAAATCGGGTCTTTGGCTTATAGTTATCAAGGCCTTGGTTGTCCTTTATCGAGGCTTCAGCCTCCATCACTGAAGGCTGGCTCATTCTTTATTTAACTTTGAAGCTACTACTTTCACTGAAGTTCTCCTAAGTTCTCCTCATCCTAACTAGTGGCTCGAAAACACTTCAATGAGGGTTTGATGTACCGACCAATGCTTCAGACTAAATATGTAAACAATGCGATCTTTTGGAATTTTCCTAGTGTTGTTTGATTTCAATGTGTCGACACACATACCCACCAAGCTTAGGTGGTCATGATCAAATTTTGGCCCCATTAACTTTCTCAAAACACGGAACCCAAAATCTTCTTTAATGCAGCTGCACACTTGGGTCTTGAACAAGTCTTTCTTCAGGGCAATGCAGCTGTACACTTGGGTCTTGAACAAGTCTTTCTTCAGGGCACTTTTTGGACAATTACCAAGCATTCCCGCATGCATGATTAAAACTGTTTTTGAACTCAAATGAAATCTGTGACACTTTCAACTTGATACCTTATTTTCTATCATGGAATTGCCAATACGAAATAAAACTTCATGAATTAACGAACTTCGTGGGAGGGAGATATGCATGGGAAAGAGAAGGGAAAAAAAGAATAATGGAAATATGTTCCAGTTAATATTTGACAATGATATTAGGTGAAACACATACATCTGTGTATGCTATGTATGTGCTCGTAGTGTATTTTGTGTATACTTCCAAATGTTTAATTTGGAGATACCAGTTCTCTCTCCAAATTTGCTACTGAAGCTTAATTCATGAATTTTCCGATGATCGTCTGTCGTATAAAAGTTTGTGAATCGGTAGAATTTAAAGAGAAGATGGCCTAGATGTTGATTGAGTCGTGTGCGAGAGGTGGAGTGTTTGAAAGGAAGCAAACTAAGTATTTTGATGGAGAATCGGTCAACTGATGCAAAGGGTAGGTTAGCCTGTAATAGGGACTAGTTAGTTGTCCTCCGGCGGAAGGGCTATTTACCCTTTGAATAGGGGCATTTTTTGGGCTTGGAGCTACTTCGGTCATCTGACAATTGGGCATTTGATGCGCATATAATTATCCTTCTTCTCTAGCTTTTTTTAGATGTACGAACACTTGTTCAGAGGCAACTCTGTGCATTTAAGAGGATGCTATCTTTGTATTTTAAGCGGTGATTTATTTGAGAGGTCAATACTAAAAATTGGTAGTAAGCTTGTAATACATAATTTATATATAAATGATATAAATAGTGGTTTGCGGGCTCTCATGTGTATCTAACTATTTAAGCATCAAAATTAATTGCAGTGAAAATATTATACTCAGAATGTCTTCTACGCTTTTGTTACACTGTCACAATTGTTGTTTTATTTCTGATTTAAAGGTATCCTGTTGTTTCTGTTTAATTCAGGCATCTAGTCCGTTGCAAGTGAAGTATGCAGATGGCGAGTTGGAAAGGCTAGGTGTAATATAATTTTCGTTGTTTTGTTGCATACGTCCTTAAGATGATTCCTGTAAATTGTGGCGGTGCCAGTCTTGTTCTCTATTTAAAGTCGATTCATTTAATTCTTTAATTATGTTATCTTGTAGTTTCTTTTATTTATAGTGTTTTAAACTTTTTTGTTATTTTTATCCAGAACACAAACTTTTTGTTGGTATGCTTCCAAAGAATGTTACCGAGGTTGAAGTTTCTGAGTTATTTTCTCAATTCGGGACTATAAAAGAATTGCAAATTCTGAGAGGTTCGCAACAAACAAGCAAAGGTGCATGTCTTACAGATCGAATTCATATTTGGCTTAATTTTGCAAAATATTGAATTTAAAGCTTGACTTCATGATTATAGTTGTGTTGGTTTTTCTGTTTTGATAAGGAGAGTTATTTTTATTTTTCTAATTATGTTAACCGTCGCAGGCTGTGCTTTTCTCAAGTATGAGACAAAAGAACAAGCTGTTGCAGCCATAGAGGCCCTTAATGGGATACACAAAATGGAGGTTTGTGTTTATTTACAAGTTCCTTTAGATGGATAATTCTTCGTTGTGAAAATATGTGGAGAGCTTCTGAATTATGCTACGAGAAAATTAAAATATTGTGTGTTCAAGTTAAAAAAAAAAAGAGAATGAAAAAGAATAAAGACACTGATAATGTCATTTAGGCTCATATTTTTTTTATCAAAAAACATCAAAAATTTTCTAGTAGTATTTGTTGTTTTGTCTTTATGATAGAAATTGGGTTGTATTTAGTTTCTATTCTCGCCAAGATTGAATTGACTTCAGGTATCTTGTTTTCACGTATCCAAAAATATTTTTTTAATTATCTTTGTCAACAAATAATTGAGTCCTATTGTAATGTAGATGATTAATTAGATCAATCATAATCTTTTTATATTTGCTTTATTAGGGTTCAACTGTCCCTTTGGTTATCAAATGGGCAGATACCGAAAAGGAAAGGCAAGCTCGGAAAGTTCAAAAAGCGCAGTCCCAGAATGTGGCAAATGCTGACTCTACCCAAAATCCAGCTTTGTTTGGAGCTTTACCAATGGGCTATATGTCCCCATACAATGGATATGGGTATCAGGTTTGTACCTTCGTATTTATTAGTTGAACTCTCTCTCTCTCTCTCTCTTTCTCAGAGAGAGAGAGAGAGAGAGGCAGGCTCCTGTACTGTGCACATTAAGTTTGCACATGTGCTTGCGCACACCTATTTTTTTAAAATAGTACAAAAATATTTTTGAATTGATTTTTTTATGTGATATTTAAACATTTCAACGTACCCATATAAAAAAAATCAGCTCAAAAAAAGTTTTTTTTGCTATTTTAAAAAAATCGGTCAAACTTTTGCAACTTTTAAGTGCTTTAAAAACTGTGAAAGTTT
Source organism: Sambucus nigra (assembly GCA_949130495.1). NCBI lineage: Eukaryota > Viridiplantae > Streptophyta > Magnoliopsida > Dipsacales > Adoxaceae > Sambucus > Sambucus nigra. Next base: position 125,466,380 of record OX422218.1, read on the forward strand.
GACCGATTTTTTTAAAATAGCAAAAAAATGTTTTTTGAGCTGATTTTTTTTATATGGGTTCCTTGAAATATTTAAATATCACACAAAAAAAATCAGCTCAATTTTTTTTTTTTACTATTTTAAAAAAGTAATGTGCAAACTTAGTGTGCACAGGAGCCTGACTCTCTCTCTCTCTCTCTCTCTCTCTCTCTCTCTCTCTCTCTGTATATATATATATATATATATATATATATATATATATAACAAGTATGTGGTTCTATCCATTGCTTGTTAGAGATGGTCTCCATGAGAGAGAATTTCCACCAAATTTCATCAAAAAAATCCAACCATTTAGTGACCAGGCAGCAAGAGGTTCAATGGCTCAAAGTACACATATTCATATCAATTTGCCATATCAGATATCACCCACTTCCTTGTTGAATTTTTGATGAAACTTGGCGGTGATGATATGCTCATCTTTCACATCATCGCCACCAAATTTGATAGAAAACTCGTTCATTTACTCCCCCCCCGCCCTCCGATTGGGAAGTCCATTACCTGGTCATTCTTTTTAGGTCCTTACAGGATTTCCTGCCTTTATATTTGGTGTGGATCTCCCAGCGGACCGCATTTGTCTAATCTGTGACAAATGCATTTGTCATGGTCGACGTCGTCATGGATCTGGTCAGTCCTCCGCACCAGATCCAGGCGGAATATGTTTATGTGTGTGTGATTCTTTTCTATTTTTGTTTTCCTCAGCTGATGTATTATGATTATTTTCTTCCCTTTATTTTGTAAGTACAACTTGAGTAATATTTTCTGTCTTAGTAGGCTCCTGGAACGTATGGACTCATGCCCTATCGCCTGCCACAAGTGCAGAACCCACACGCTTTTCATAATCTGATTCCACCTGTGAACCAAGGAAACACGACGCGTGGAGTCACACCCGATCTTACCCCTGGCATGGCCTTAAGAAACTATGCCATGCCGTCAGCAAGTTACATGGGCTCCGCTTATCCAGCAGTGCACGGGGTTCAGTATCCTATGGCATATCCTGGTGGAATGATGGGTAGCAGACCTTCAAGTGGCCCAACTAGCCCTGTACCACTTGCAGTTGTAAACAGTCACTCTGCACCATCTTCCAGTGTTGGTGTGAGTTCTGGGGGTCAGATTGAAGGTTGTTGAAATATGTTTTCAATATTCTTGTTTCTTTTGCTTTTGTAATTATCATTTGTATAAATACAGGCCCATCTGCTTTTTTGGCCCCTCAAATAGGTTAAAGCTGACTGTAACTATTGAAGTTTCACTCATCAAACTTGGCTCCCATCTTTGACAGTTCCTTACGTTGATCGCTTCAGATCATAGCAAATGGCTGAAATATTCTTAGTTTAGCCCCCATTATATTATAAAACACGAATGTTTTATATATAATTCAATATTAATCTAGAATATTTTGATCATGTCTTATGTATGATCTACTCCCTCTGTCCCAAATTGAGAAGCCCTGGTTTGAAACTCAAGCTTTTAAAGAAATCATTGACCTCAACGTAATTGACGGTTAGAATTACAACTTACTTATTCAGTATTAATCTAGAATATTTTGATACTGTGTTATGATCTACTCCCTCTGTCTCAAATTGAGGAGTCCTGGTTAGAGAGTCAAGCTTTTAAAGAAATCATTGATCTCAACGTAATCGACGGTTATAAATTAGAACTTACTTGAATATAGTACTGTTTGGTGCATTTTATTTTTTTAAGTGGACCATCAATTTGGGACCTTTGAAAAAGGGAAGTTAGAGAGTCTCTTAATTTTGTTTTTTTGATAAAGTAGGACTCTTAATTTGGGGCAAAGGAAGTATAGCTGTTCACTAACGGAGCCATATAAAATTGAGAGTGAAGGTTTAATTAATGGGAACTTTGGGGACTAAGGTCAGCTTTAGTCTAAACCTTCGAGGACTACAGCCAAATGTCACATAAATATCTTGTGTACGTTACCCTTTCGGTGAACAATTTTCTCTGAACACAGGTCCACCTGGTGCTAATTTATTTATTTACCACATTCCTCAAGAATTCGGCGATCAAGAGCTTGCGAATGCCTTCCAAACATATGGCAGGGTCTTGAGCGCCAAGGTTTTCGTTGACAAAGCAACTGGTGTTAGCAAATGCTTCGGTACATTCTTTATTTCTTCTTTGAATCTGAAGCATGTGCTAGTCATATATCTCTTCTTCTAAACAGCCCCTTTGGTTTCAGGATTTGTCAGTTATGACTCTCCAGCAGCCGCTCAATCAGCAATAAATATGATGAATGGCTGCCAGTTAGCTGGTAAGAAGTTGAAGGTTCAACTCAAAAGAGACAATAAACAGAACAAACCTTACTGATTTGAAGGTAATTCTGGGAGTTACTGCAGTATGAGCATTGTGGGGGTGGATCTGAGCTATCAACAGTTATATGTGCTACTCCATCCTACTTGTAGTTGTCCATGGGATTGATGTCCCGGATACCTGTAATTCTTAGTTAGTTCTGTGCCATTGTATTTTGTAATTTGTGCAACACAAGATTTCATATAAACATTTGTTATTAATTTATTGATTTTTCCAAAGAGCAGCTGTTTGTGGTATAATTCCTTAAAAGCTCTGAAGATAAATTATCGTTTTCCCCTTTCAAAATAATTTGTCACCATTGTTCAATGATCAAAGATGTTTTCTCAACATTTTCCCTTCTTTCTCATGTTATAATCGAAATGTCATTCAGGGAAGAAAAACTGTCCTTTTTCTAATATTACTTCATAAGGTTTTCCCTCTCTTGGATGTTGTGTGAGCCCAAGGTGATCTACGTTGTCATTCTTTTCTCTGCCAAAGCAGCATATAATTGGTATTTAGAGATATGAAGGTAGACGTGTTTGTTCATCGTGTCATATCTGTTGAAGACTTGTTTTCTCATGTGGATAAATATTCAGGTACTTTGCGTCTAATTTGCTGTTCATGTCTAGTGTTGTTTTCTTTCTGTGTTGGGTAGTTTAATTGCATTGCTATTATGGCTGCACAGCCACTTGCATCAAGCAACCAGCATGGGTAATCTGGTTGTGCTTGAATCCAGGAATTTTGTTTATAAATTATTTTTGTCATTGCTGTGATCTCTATATATCTTATTTTTCCCCTCCCAAGGCTTGTAACCACCGTAATCTAATTGTAGCATTATTTTGTTGATCTTTTGACAAAAAGAAAAAAAGGAAACAAATAATGCTGACTATTTCTATAATTTTATTCATTTCAGGATGTTGGAGAAGCATCAAATGGAAACTTCACATTATTTTGATTCCTTCAAGTATAGATTCTTGCTTCCTCGTTGTTAGCTTTCTTGTTTATCAAGTGATATGCAAAATTAATTTACTCATTACTATAGAGAGTGAATAAAGCTATGATTTTTTTAAAGGTGATGTAAATTTGGGTGCGGAAGCGTAAAAGAAGTCTAATCTACAACAACAACAACAAAGTAGAATTCACAAGGGTTTCTTATTTTTCTCTCTAGTTTCTCAATATCAAAATGGCAAAAGTGATACAATTAGCAGCCTTCGGGCTATTTATACTAAAAGGTACAAAAGGGTAAAAATAATAATAAATGCTAAAAAGATGACTATAACCCTATGCTCCTGCATCATTCTCATCCCTTGAGAGGAATCCATATATGCCGAGTACTGCTGAAAGAAATCACGATCAACATGCTGTGAGGTGGCCTCGGTAATCACGATCAACATGGGTGGGGGGTGAGTATCTCAGAATGGGGAAATGTTCGCCACGTTAAACGTGCGGTGCATGCGAAGCTCAGGAGGAAGGTCGACCTCATAACATTTGGCCCACAAGCTCGAATAATAGTTAAAGGGCCAAAGCGGCGAATAAGGAGTTTGTTGCCTTTGCCTAATCGACGCGCCTTCTCAAGGTACACCATAACCAAATCATCGGGCTGGAAGGAAACAAAACGGCGATGCTCATCAGCTGCATCTTTGTAAGAGGCATAGGTGGTCTGGAGGCGAGCACGGACGTCGGCTTGAATGGAAGTCAAGTGTACTGCAAACTCCTCCGCAGAATGACACGTAGAAATTGTCGATGGCAGTTCGGCTAGATCAATGGGCATAGTGGAAGACAGACCCAACACAATTTGAAAGGGAGAGACCTTTAGAAGGGTTGCCGGCGTTGTTGAAAGCAAACTCGCCTGTGCAATCACTTTATTCCACCTACGGGGATATGCTCCGATGTTAAACACCGCAAGAGGTCACCTACACTCCTGTTGACCACCTCGGTCTGTTCGTCCATTTGGGGTGAAAGGCAGTCAAAAATTGAAGCTCTGTCCGTAATAAACGTCACAGTGTCCGTAAATTTTTATTCGTAAAGTGCACATTTCGGTCGGGCGTGATGCTGCGGGGCACCCCATATAAACGGACAACCTCACGGAAGTACAAGGACGCGACATGAGAAGCATCTGTCGTACAAGTACACTGGATGAAAGGAGACATCTTGGAAAATCGGTCTACAACTGCGAAGATGGAGTCATGTCCGCTGGAAGTACGTAAGAGCCCAACAATGAAATCCATCGAGACATCCTGCCATGAGCGCTCTGCTACCGATAGTGGAGTGTACAAGCCGGCATTTGAATGCTGCCCCTTGGCTGTCTGACAAGTATAACAACGCCTAATGAAGACGTTAGCATCCCGCCTCATAGCCGGTCAATAAAAGCGGTCTCGCAACATCGTGTGTGGGCGTGCCTGCCCCAGGTGACCTGCTAATCCACCCCGTGAACCTCGAATATGATCTTCTCTCGTAAGGAAGAAGAAGGAATACATAGAGCCGCCCCTTGATGTAAGAAACCATCCTGTAAGAGGTACTTGCCCAATGCACCATTGCCCTGCTGGCATGCGGCGAAGATCGGGTCCAACTCTACTTCAGTCGAGTACAAGTCTCGGATCTCATCAAACCCAAATACTTGACTCCTCAGAGTCACCAAATCATCAAATCATGAGCTCGTTGGCTAAGAGCATCCGCTACCAGATTAACCTAGTTGGGCTTGTACTGGAGGTGGGAAGTGTAGCGCTGAAGATAGGTGATCCATTTGGCGTGTCTGTCACTAACACGCCGCTGGCTATGAAGAAATCGCAATGCCTCATGGTCGGACTTGATAACAAACTCCTTATGGAGATAAGATGACCAAAATTTCACCGCCGTCACAACCGCATAGAACTTCAAGTCATATGTAGAATAGTGCAGTGCCGCTCCTGTCAGCTTCTGACTAAAAAAAGCGATGGGTTTTTCATTCTGACTTAACACGGTCCCCCCTGTCTTGCAAGCATTGCAAGACAACTCAAATAGTTGGTCAAAATTGGGTAATGAGAGGATAGGAGCAGTCGTCATCAACTCCTTAATACGCGTAAAGGTTCGCACGGTCTCCACGGTCCACCTGAACTCAGTGGTCATCAAGTCCGTGATAGGGCCCATAACGGTGCTGAAACCCGCTATGAAGCGTCGATAAAAAACGGTGAGCCCATGAAAGCTGCGGACCTGGGACACGAAAGTGGGGGTAGGCCAGTCTACCATCACCTGAATATTGGTGTCATCCCCCTGACACCGTCTCCAGAGACCACTTATCTCAAGAAAGTCACTGATGGGACCATGAAGGCGCACTTTTTCAATGTGAGGAAAAAGCGTTGGCCTTTAAAACCTTCAAAATTTGAGTCACATGTCGATACATACTCCTTCTCGGACCGATAATAAATCAAAATGTCGTCAAAGTAGATCACTACGAACTTGCCCTAGAAAGGGCACAAAATTTGGGTAATTAATCTCATAAATGTGGAAGAAGCGTTGGAGAGATCAAAAGGCATCATTGTCCACTCATAGAGCCTATCCTTCATCTTAAACGCCGTCTTCCACTCATCCCTTGGCCTCATGCGTATCTGATTGTAACCACTGTTCAAATCAAGCTTGGAGAAGATCGTCGCACCATGGAGCTGGTCTAACATATCCTCTAGCCCGGGGATAGGAAACCTATACTTCACACTGATTTTGTTGTCGCCACACAAATACGGCAACTCCCATCTTTCTTGGGTGCTAATAATGCCGGTATTGCACAAGGAGACATGCTCTCCCTAAACCCTTTTCGCACAACTCGGTGACCTGCCTTTGTAACTCGGGGGTGCTCCGTAGGTAACGTGCGGTAATGGGGTAAGTAGGAGAGCTACGCCCCGAGCATAAGGTAGATAGCATGCTGTATGTCACGAAAAGGGGGCGGGGGAGGTCGTCAGGATGCGTACATACATCCACGTATGAGTCTAACAGAGCCTGCACAAGTGGAGGAATAGGTGCCTTCGGTGTAGAAATAGGGCTGATAAGAGCGTAGCACAGGCCCGTCTCCGCGGTTTCCGTAGCTAACTCCTCATGTGAGATTAACAACGCAAAAGGTTGTGCCATAGGAATGGGCCTCATGGGGTGGAGGAGGAAGTCCTTCTCCTCGTGTTTGAACGAGTAGGTGTTAGCTCGTCCATCATTCATACTACGATGATCATACTACCAAGGTCTCCCCAAAAGTAAGTGGCACACCCTCATATCCACACAGTGCATACCACCACATCATGGTAGTCTCCTATAGAGAGCTACTCGACATTGTCGACTTGGGGTAATAGCGGTACCATTACTCAACCACTTAATTCGGCACAGGGAGGCTAATGACTCCGTAGAAAGCTTCAATTTGTGTACCATTTCTTGCGCCACCAAGTTGTCGTTAGCTCTGCCGTCAATGATCACCGTGCAAAGCGTCCCTCTCGTGGTACAACGAGTAAAGAAGATACTCGTGCGGAACCACGTATCGTCACTAGGAGGAGGTGCCTAGGGGTCCACCGAAGTCGTGATTACGGCTTCGACAAATGGATTGGGCGGTAGATAAGGGTACATCGGTAAGGATGTGGAGGATGCCCAAAGAGGTGTTCCCTTTGAATAAAGGATTAAGGGTTTTTTGAGGGGTTGGATATTAGGGTTTCTTGAAGTTGGGATAAATAGGGTTTGGAGTTTGGACTGATTGGAAGTCGAAGACGAGGGTTCTTGTTCATTGATGACACTTTCTTGAAATTCCGGTGGGTCTTGAGTCGTTCGAGAGTGATTCTTGGATTGTTTGTTTGAAGTATGCTCATCGGACTGAGCAGGAACTGACTGGGACTTGTTTGGAGGTTTACCTACATGGGTTGGTTGAATGGCGGCGCTGCCATGAGAGGAGGGTGGTTTCCTGTGACAGTCCAAGACTGTTGGAATTGCAAAAATGGTGGTGGAACCCTGGGCAGCATCGGGTACGTTACCGACCCTGTGATCTGGCCTGCACTGCTTGTCGGCGATGTCTGTCTGATAATCCAGCCCCTTGGCAGCAGTCGGAAATGGCTCACTGTCGCGACGGACATGGGGTTCTTCATTTGGGGTGGTAGCCACAGTTGATATCCTCTCATCATCAAGGTTACACTCTAGGGTTTCGTGGAGGGATCGTATATCACTCGGATGAACCCAACCCGAATCCCAATCTTCAATAAACATGTTTGACTTCAAGAACAAATCTGGTTCTGATACCAATTTGATGTAAATTTGGGTGTGGAAGCGTAAAAGAAGTCTAATCTACACAACAACAACAAAGTAGAATTCACAAGGGTTTTATATTTCTCTCTCTCTAGTTTCTCAATGTCAAAATGGTAAAAGTGATACAATTAGGAACCTTTGGGCTATATATACTAAAAGGTACAAAAGGGTTAAAATAGTAATATATGCTAAAAAGACGACTATATCCTATGCTCCTGTATCAAAAGGTGTCAAGACGGGACTAATATTTCTGAAACGTAGGCCGTGAGGTACGAGGATAGACACACCGTACATTTGCTTTAGTCAGCAGCGGATAAGTTGGTATACGTGGTTCCCTACATCCTGAAATGCTTTAGGACTCTTGGCTGCATTGCTTCGGTATTATGATTATAATTTCAATTATACATATACTCGAATATTGAATGGTTTACTTAGGATATGTGTATATATAATCTATCTTGTATATTATACAAATGTCGAAATAGTTCGCATACTTTTCCTTTTTGTTTGAGAATTTTCTTCTTTTTGAGATCCACTTTCATTTTCACCAAAATCAAAGTTGCATTATTACTAACAGCAGCTGAAAGATCATGGTTTTAAGACTTTGTATCGGTATATGACTCGGCCGTCCAATCTTCAACTAGGTCTCAGTGGCAGTATCGATTTCGGGCGATACGAATCACAATGCTGTTCAGAGAGCCCAATTTGTTTTTTTATTTAAAAAAACAGAAAAAATTGTAGAAAAGTCAGCATACTAATATGGATAAGGGTAATTTTGGATCCATCCACGGATTCTATAGGTACATTCACTCAAATTTAATTAACAAGTTAATTCGGATATCAACAAAGTGAGTGCTTATAAATACATGTCCCATTTTGATGGATTAACTTAATGATCCCCTTAAGAGTGGATGCACTTAAAAAAATTTGTGGATGGATCAAAGGTCACCCAATGGATAAATATATAAGTGTAGTATCATCATTTAGGATGGATAGAATTTTCTAAATGATTACACTTGTACATAGTGCACCTGTCAACTGCATGATTCCAAAAGTTAAGCACACAATCTCCGAATATTTTAATCAAAAAATAATTTATAAAGAAATTGCAATTTATGAACTTATATTTATAATCACATATCTAGCTCATGTGAATCGACTCGGCGCGTTGCCTAAATTTTATTCGTTTTGGTAAAAATTTCGGCATGTCAGGCAAGTTAAGTTTTTCCATTGCTCTATTGGTGTGGTTAACGGTTTCGGATAGGTGGGTACCTAGTCGACTTGGTCATATTGTCTCAGTTCTGGCCTTCATTTTGGACCATGTGAATGACTATATAATTTGGGGTTGCTAGTTTTGGAGATCCAGAGTGTGTACCTACCATCATGTTTGGGGTTGCGCGCAGGAGCAAATCTAGGATCCTGGCTTTGGGGGGTCAAGATTATACCTATGTAAACCGTAATCAGAAAAGTTTCGAATTACAATTATTAATTTTTAATCGACACTAAAGTTGACAACTATGTAGAAAAACTTTTAAGTAGATATTACTTCAGTATATATGATTAAAAATATGTGATTGTACAGCTGGGCATATTCTCCTTATATTGCGGATGGTTATCACTTGGTGGGATTTAGATTGCAACATGTAGGATGGTGTAAGGTCTGATAACGACAAACCATAAACAGGACTTCATGTGGCAAGTTATAGTGCCATCAGCCTGATTAAACAATTGGCCTTGACTAAACTTTCAAATTACCATGTCCTATAAAAATAAATAAAAATGTAGATTACTACTTCAGTTGTCATGGACCGGTGTGTCGTTCCTGACAACGCGCATTGCGCCTCAAGTGATTTTTAAAACATTGATATCAAGATGCTGCAGAAGGCTGTATGCTTTATTTTTTTGCATTTCTATAGTAAACTTTGTACGTGTTTGCATTTCTATGTAAAAAAGAACATGTGTATCTATGAGTCTAACTTGTTACAGGTGTCATTTTACCATGGAGGGTAAGCTATTGAAGATATTTGTTTTTATATTTCCAAGATGCATTTAAGGCTGATTTTATTTATTTACTTATTTTTATTTTAAAATTTTTGTTCATTTCAGGATGTTGGAGGTTATATGGATACTTCACTTGATTGTGATTCTTGCCAAGTTTCAGTTCCTGGATCCTCGCTGGTAGCTATTCTTTTTTTTTTCTAAGCAATACGATTATTTTGCATTCCCTTTTAGTGCCGTATAGATAGTGATGAAATTAATGTTTAAAAATGCGTGAGACGGAGGCGAGGCGTAAGCCTCAATGCGCCTCGAGGCTTACGCCTCAAATTAAAAAATAAAATCAATATTATAAAAACAATTCCAATAAATCAGAAAAACAATGTAAATAACAATTTTGACGAAAAAGAAATCCATATTAATATCACTATAACTAAAATAGGTTTAATATCACAAAGAAAAATTAGTTTTATCATCATCAAATAATTAATTATTCAGTATATGTTGTTGATTAATAATTGTGTACCAAAAAAGTATTATAAATATAATATCTTGATTAGTATGTACATATAATCAGAATACAAATATGTAATATTAGCATATATTAAACATTGATAATAATCAGTATATTTATTTAAATCAATAGATATATTCCTGTGTCATCATCAAGTAATTAACTATTTAGTTTATATTGATATTGATTAATAATTTTGTACGGAAAAGCTATATGAAAATATTTTTATCAATTACATAATCAAATTAGTACATATATGTCAATTTATTCAAAGTACAAATTAACTAAATTTTAAAGGAATGTCCAAAAACTAATTTATTTAGTATCATATATATTACAAAATTGGTATATAATCAAATTGGTGCACATGTACCTTCAGTATATATACCAATTGTCTAAATATGTGTGTGTGTGTGTGTGTGTATATATATATATAGCGAGGCGTTGAGGCGCATTCAGGCATCATCCTCTTTTTGGCTTTTGAGGCTTAAACCTCGAAGCGATTTTTCCCTCCAGGCGTAAGCCTCGAGTGATTTTTTAAACATTGGATGAAATAGTTAATTTTCTGTCATGGGACTTTGCAAATGCTGTTAGCCCTATTAACAACAGCCGTAGCTTCACTTTTCAAATTACGGTCTTATCAACATGTGAATAGGTGTTGGATATAACAAGTTTCAATATCTAGACAAAGCATTTTATATATGTATGTGTTGCGTTTTTATAATATATAACTATCTATATGTTATGTGCATGGGAGGGTGGCCGTATCCTACAGGCTGGCCAAATAAATTGTTGGGGTGGGGGGAAGGGGTGTGTGCTATTTTGATATTTTTTTGCTTAATTGTAGTGATACCATCAGATCAGGATATTCTATTATTGGCATATTTGTCTTTTAGTTATAAACCCTTTTTAGGTTTCTTGGCGAAGGAAACTAGCCGTAGTTATAAATAAGGCCGTTAGTCTCCCCCTTCTACTCAAAACTATATGAAGATTTTATTATGAATGCGAATGAGAGAGTTAAAACCTTAAGTTTTTGTGTTTGTAGTTTTGTGTATACGCTGCCACAAGTCTAATCTTTGGGATGTGTTTTAGTGTTGTCAAAATCGTAATATTGACAGTTCTTCCAATCGTATGATTCAATTCACATCAAAAGGCATGCATATCGTTGAGAGAAACACTCAGGCACCCTGAATCACAGTGTATTGGGTGAGTCGTTATGAGAATCGTGGATCAGGATTCAATGTCGATTCAGTGATATGTTATTTACTTATTTTTACCCTAAATCGCAGGGAATTGTGAGTCGATAGATATGTTATTTTTAGGGGTTTTCTTTCAGACCCAAGGTGCAATATATGTTGACTTTTTTGATGTATTTATATATTTCTAGATTCAGTAAAGAAAACCCCACAAAGATCAGACCTTTTCAAAAGTCGATCTCTCTCAACTATCGCGTATCTCGTTGGCTTTTCCCCAGAAGTTTAGATTTAACTTTTTTAGAATGATATATTATAGTTGATGGCTTTGATTCCGACTGTAATTGGAGAGTTGTGGTTGTTCAACTGTTTCTATTGGTCCTCTTCGTCATTTCAATTCAGCAAGGGAAGAACAGGGTCTCATCAAGGGTTTGAAGTGTGCAAGTCTATACATAAAAAGGGTATTTATTTGTGGTTTTGTCACAGCTATTGAGGAGAAAGTCTATAAATAAAAAGTGTATTTATTTTTATTTTAATACATAACTAGTTTTCGATTTGACTTTAATACATTTTAATTTAAAAATTAGACTTTGCCTAAAATCATTAGAAAAACTCTAAAGTTAAACTCCCATGTGGCATTTTAAATAAAAAAATTAAAAATCCAAAACATTCTTTTAAAAAATAAAAACTAAAAAGAAAAATAATTTTAAATTAAAATTAATTCTAAAAACTTTAAACCCTAGCAAAACACCCCCTCAAAAAATCCCCTACCCAAACACCCCGAGAAAACAATTTCCCACTCCAGCATTAACACCTCCTACCACCATCACTGCTTTTGAATCAACATAAACCGAAGCATATTTTGAATCGCACATCGACGAAATCAATCAGAAAATATGATTGAGCCAAATCTGAAACAAAATCGAAAAGAAATCAATTGGTACAAATTGAAACCAAAATGTAAATTGAATATAAACAAAACTCATCTTGCCCAAATTCTGGAATGCAAATAGCTAAAATCATCTAGCCCCAAAATCCATTAGTGTTTAAACTCAAATTTAAATAGAAATTGTTCAAGGATTGATAGCAGAAGCCCTCAGCTTCAATCGATTTGGGTTTCAATTTGTACGATTTGTAAATCCCCTCTGTTTCTGGGTTTTGGCTTCAATCTTTACGATTTGGGTTTCAATCCGTATTATTTGGGTTTGGAATAAATTTGTTGATAGAGGGAGGATAGGGGGGTTGTGGTGGTCGTAGGTTGTTCGGGTGGATGGTAAGGGGGTGGTTGTGGTGGAGGGTGGCGGTGATAGGATGATTCAATAGGAGTGTGGGTTCTTCTGTCGGTGGGCGACAAAAGGTGGTTGCAGGAATTTTATGGTTGGTGGCGTGTGGGTGGTTGAAGACGAACAAAATTTTGGTTTTTATAATTTTATTTTTTGTTTTTGTAATTTTTTACTTTTTCGAATTATTTAAATTTAATTTCTTTTTACTCTTTAATAGATTTTTTTGGGGTTTTGAATTATTTTAATTAAAAATGCCATGTGGCAATTAATAGTTTATCCAACGATTTTGGGTAAAGTCTAATTTATAAATAAAATGTATTAAGGTCTAAAATCGAAAATTATTAATGTTTAAGTATAAAAAACTAATAAAAAAAGAATTTATGGATTCATGTTCATGTTAACATCAAAAGCCGATACCGATTATATACAGTTTGGGAAGGTAGCCTCGTCTCTTTTGGGAATATTTGCCTTTGAATATTATATGATTGCCTGTCTTCTATCCTCACTGTCAAAATTTTTAACTTTATTCAGTTGAGTTGACTACAATTAGTACATAAAACCAATGATGACATTAAAAAATATACTCCCTCCGTCCAACATTAAGAGTCCCTATTCTTATTTTTTATAGATTAAAGATAACCCCAATTAAAGGCCAAGATCAACACTAGTAAATTATCGTGGAATTTGGTTCGTTGATTATGACATAAAGACGTAAACTATAGGTCAAAAGGCCCAAAACTAAAACAAACACACAACTAGAGAGAGAAATTAAAATTTCCTTATTTATTTTCAAATGTAGGATTTCTTACAAATGAGGGACTAAGGCCCTTTATATAGGGGGAAAGAGAAGTTCTAGAAGGGATCTCCTAAGCTCCTATTGGTTGAGAGGGTGTAAACCCATGTGATGTCACATGACGATAATTAGCTCCCAAATACGTCATATGTCATAATGAAAACTTCTACAAGCTATTAGCTAAGTATGAGTTGTCATGACAACTCATTCTTGACAATACTAACTAATGGAACTTTCTAGAAGCTTCCATCTCAACCCTTGCTACAACTAAAAATGTAACAAATATACTAAACAACTAATAAAAGGAAAAATACAATTAAATTAAAAATGCAAGAAAATACTAAAATAAACCCTAATTTTCATCACTCTCTCCGGCTTCAAAAAGCTCGTCTTGAGCGTGAAGGGTAAACGGCAACGCGGTTAGGCCTCCTTTCATGAATTCTTCTACTTGAAACGGGAGACGACCTCGTGCGCGACTCGAGTACCTATTTGCAAGAAATCCCCAAAAAATGGGCAAAAAATTCAAGGGGTTAGGTTGAATTGGGTTGGGTTGATTTGGGACCTAGGGTTTTTGTTTTGGGGCTAAGATAGCGTTTTGGGTTAAGAAAGTGGAGTGGGGGGTTTAAAAGTGGTGGTGGGTTTTGGTTCAATCGGGGTGGGGATGAATCTTTTTGATCGTCTGGATTCAACGGAGGAGGGATAGGGAGATCAGGACAATGGGTTGCGTCGGCGCAGTCGGTGGGCTGATCGCACCACGCCAGTGGGCTGTTGGTGGGCCGCTGCTACTGGTTTGTGGACCGGTAGCTTCTGGGTTAATCGGGGGGTGCGACTGGGTGTTGGGGTGAGATTGGGGAGTGAAGGGGGGGCTGATTGGGGGTTAGGGCAGAGGGTTGACTTGTGGCGGTGGCTTGAGAGGTGAGAGTGTATGGGAGGGGGTTAGGGTTAGAGATGGTGGGAAGTGGTGTTTGGGGTTGAGATTGAGCCATGAAGTGTTGAAAATGTAGGGTTAGTTGGGTAATTTATTGTTTCAATTCGTGAATCGCTTTTTGATGGTGATTGGATTTCTTCGGGGCCATTTTGATGTTGTAGCGTATAGTTTTGTTGATAATCTTCACACCGATACACCAATGTTGGAGCGACACCCGCTCTGATATCAATTTGATGTAAACTACACGTCAAAAGCCCCAAAATTAAAACAAATAGAGAGAGAAATTAGAATTTCCTTATATTTTTCAAATGTAGGATTTCTTACAATGATGGACTAAGGTCCTTTATATAGGCGGGGAACAAAAGATTCAAGAAGGGATCTTCTAAGCTCCTATTGGTTGAGAGGGTGTAAGCCCATGTGATGTCACATGGGGTAACTCCCAAATATGTCACATGTAAAAATGAAACCTTCTAAAAGCTTTTAGCTAAGTATGAATTGTCATGAGTTGTCATGACAACTCATTCTTGACAATACTAACTAATGGATCTCATCCCTTGCTACAACTAAAAATGTAACAAAAATACTAAACAACTAATAAAATGAAATAAAAAATGCAAGAAAATACAATAATAAATCCTAATTTTCATCAGATTATATCCCAAAAAGGAAAGTGGGTTATTAATTTGGGACAACCCAAAAAGGAATGGTGGACTCGTAATTTGGGATGGAGGTAAGGGCGGATTTGGGTCTGGACTGAAGCCTAGGCCAGAAATAAAACACCTTCTAGCTATGTATATCAAACCCATACCAAATGAAAGACAGCCCACCCTAAAGGAAATGTTATAAAAAAAAGAGAGAAATACCTACTAGCAATGCATCCAAATCAAGTGGCAAACAAAAGTTAAAAAAACCCCTCTCTTCCTTTCCCACCAAAACAGCACCCCTAAATCTCCTTCCTATTTTGGTTTGTTAACAGACTATTGTTGTTGAGATGTTATGTTGAAGAATGTTGAAGTGTTTTAGCATTTTTATCATTATTAAACCACTGTTTATTTGTCTTATTTCTTTATCCTTTAGATTTATGCAAATAAATAATCAATATTAGTAATTGATTTATTATTAGTTAATTTAATTGATTGTTTTTTTATTAGGTAATATTTTCAGAAATATTGGAAATTACAATTTAGCATTGAACTTATTCAATATTCGACATTGTGAATTTGTATTAGTATTGTATGATTTCATTTGTAGGATATAATTGGTTACTTGATCGATTAGGGGTTTGTTTTCATTAAAACTTTTTATCAATTATTTTTTCGGTTGAAAATTGGGGGTTATTCTTTTTCGCATGCAAATTGTTGAATTTGAATTTTTAATCACCTTAGGTACATAAATCGCACTTTTTAATGATTGAATCTTATTTATAAATTGTTTTAATATTTCATTATTTAATTATTTAATCTTATCTATGGTAGTTTTAATTAAAAATATAGTCTTTGCTACTTTCTTAGGTTATATAATTATGGAACATTATAAAACGCAACAAATAAAGGAATAACTAGTGATTCTTAAAATCATTTAATATGGAGGATATTTGCATGTTTCTCTTCCTTGAAGAGACCTTGGTTTGAGTATTGATAATTGCTTAATTCAAATTGTTAAAGACTAATTGGGCATAATTTCAGTATTTTTTTAATAGATGAATTTGATTATTTAAAGTTCAATCCGGCACAATTCAGAAGATTTTTATTTGTTTTGTGTGTTTAGTGGATAAATTCTTATACTGATGTAAGTTTAGCAATGATTTTTTTTATAGCTAAATTTCATTATTATGAAATTTTGGCTAGATTTTAGCCCACCTCTTCGGCTAATCCTGGAGTAGAAATTAGTTGACAGCGTCTAGATTTGCGATAACTGAATTGCTGAACCAGTGACTTCAAAGACAACATAAATGTTTCTCTTGCAACCTTGGTGTAAAAGGTAATTTTATAATCTACTTAACTGCAGTACTTATTATTATTATTATTATTATTATTATTATTATTATTATTATTATTATTATTATTATTATTATTATTATTATTATTATTATTATTATTATTATTATTATTATTATTATTATTATTATTATTATTATTATTATTATTATTATTATTATTATTATTATTATTATTATTATTATTATTATTATTATTATTATTATTATTATTATTATTATTATTATTATTATTATTATTATTATTATTATTATTATTATTATTATCGAGTGACCTAAGAATTCCAGAATTTGAGCTCATTGTACATTTCTAATGATCATAATCTTCACACTTATGGGTTGTCTTGTATATTGATGATGAAGGGTGTCAATTGTAGCTTTGGGTTATATTCCCGACAGAAAGCATGATCAGAAATCAGGAAACTTATTGAAGGTATATTTTTTTAGGTACTAAAAAATTGTTAGTTATATGTCATACTGCAGTCTCTTTCAATTATCTATTTTCATTAGTTTCATGAGTTGGCTGACACGTTAGGTGTGGTATTAGGATTATATGGAATTGAAATTCAATGAGCTGTAACTACTTAGGGTGTGTAAGGAAACCCCATTCCATGCCATTGAACAATTAGAAAATTTAACTGAAAAATTTCCAATTCCAATTTCAAGGCATGGAATTGGAGTTCCCAAACACAACCTTTGAGTTACAATCCAAGTGTCTTTTTATGGATTTCATGTGGAATTCTAAATTCATTATTTGTGTAGTAGGTGTTTGTGTGACTGTAATTGTGACTCTGTTTGTGTGACTGGGATTCAGATTGTGTGTGTGTGCAACTTTGAAAGTCAATTCCACCAACAATTGGATATAAAAATGTCTACTTTTATTTTGGAATTTGATTTATGGACTTCAAATTCTTAAATTCCTAAAATTAGAGTACTACTATAATTTAAAGGACCAAATACCAAAAAGTCCCTCAAACATTTTTAATATACATTTAGTCCAAGCCTTTTATTTTGTACAAAAAAGTCCCTCCCCTATTCTCTTGCCTTTAAAGGTCCGTGCCAGCGGCATGGTAAAACATTTTTGGCATGGTGAAGGACTTTTTGGTGCAAAATAAAAAAGCTTGGACTATACATGTATTAAAAAAAGTTCAAGGGACTATTTGGTATATGCCCCTAATTTAAAACTCGAGTTCTTTTTAACATGATGGAGCTGGAATTGAGGTAGCAAAAGCACACCCCAAGTGCTAGTTTGTTGAGTTTTTGTGCTTTTATGGTAAATTTATGCGGAGTTTTGTGTTTCAGGCAATGTTGGTTTTCAAGTTCTTACAAGAACTATAAGAGTTTCTATTTGAATTTACCATTTTAGAATTACCCTAAAGCTCAAAATTTCAAATCAAGAGCACTTGGTATGTTATGCAATCTACGGAATCTGTTGAGATAGCAGACACTTAGCTGAAGTCACTTAATGGTGCTTTTTTCTTTGGTTCTTTCAGCTTGCTGGTCGCTGTATATGCCATGTTTACATGGATTCTCGCCCCCTTTGGCGGTTTTTATTTAGTACAGTTTGATACTATTGATCATTTTTTATTGTTGCAGCCGTATGCTTCTTCGAGTTGTCCTTTTTTGCTATTTGTACTGAGTTTATTTAGTCATTAGGCTTAGAGAATGACAATTGTTTATCCAACAGTGTTCATTTCTCCTGCGCACTCTTTTGTTTTAAGATGCAGAAACTTCTAAGGAGTCTTCTTGGACTCAAAATGCTGTAAATATGCTACTTCTTTGCATCAGTACAAAGCTGTTGATTCAGTTTTTTGTTGAAAAAATGTACATAAATATTCATGTTTCCATAATTTAAATATAAAATTAATCTCTTTGATAATTCTTTAGTCCAACATTTTATGGAAAATATTTTTTCTTGGAGCAACTTCTATTCAAGTTTTGAAAATAAAGTGGGTGTAAAATTACAATTTTTAAGTGTTATTATTTTCATTTCACATTTTACAATATTGTAATATTGGATGTGCATGTCCATGTTCTCAATTTTTAGAATTTCTCATGTCTTGTTATATCTTTGTCCTACGTGTCAGTGTTTATGCTTCACTGGCACTCTGGTAGCCTGGTAGGTACTACATTAGACAATATGGATAGGTGCTGATAGGTTTGTACATTTCTTGCTCTGCTAGGAGGATATATTCTGCTTGCATGGTTACTTTTCCAGCACCCTAGCCCTATTTCGTTATGGGAAAATATAAAACATTAATGGGAAAAATATAATATTGTCCCGTTTTTGTTTGGTGGTGGTGACGGTGGTGGTAAGGTGAGCTGATGGTGGATTCAAAAGTGAATTTTCATTTTCAAAGATAATATTAAAACACATTCTAATTGTTTACCATTAATGTAAAAAATTGGAAAACATAAATCAGCTGACAGAAGTATATTTTTGAATATGTATTCTATTTTTTGCTTTTCACAATTTTTTTTCTTCAAAAAACACTGGCGTAGTCTATAAAATTATTAGAGATTTAGGCGCACATAGAAAAAGGCACAATAATTTCACACTTAAACAAACAATAAAATACCACTTGATTACAAAAATTGCTCCCCCAAATGATGATTTATTTAATCGTCGTCTGTGCCGATCTCCTCCACCGCTTGCTGCAGTAAAGAGATTTATCAATGTACAATATTTTAATGTACTTGATAAACCACTCTTAATTTAAACGCTTGGTACATATAGCATTTTCTTTCTTTAAACATTGGAATGCTGCTGCAGAGGTTTTGAAATCGAAGTTTACACGTCTATATATGATCCATTAGAAGTTGGTGATTGCCCTTTGATACTTAATAACTTAATTCATTGATTGGGAAAAAATACATAGTTCCAATTTTAATCCTTTTATGGCTCTCCATATCTCCAGCACCTCTCATTTGCTTTATTTTTTTTAGGGGGTTTTGGGGAAATATCCTTATAATTCTCAAAGTGTATAAAAATAAGACACTTCACATAATTTTATAAATTTAATCCCTGTACTAAAAACATCATGAGAAATGGTGAAAAATGGCGACAAAAAAAAATGAACTCTTAACTCTAAAGGGGCCACAAAAATAAATGTTATTGTACCACAGGGATTAAATTTATAAATTTGAAAAGTGTCGTCCTAAAAATCCAAACATAGGAAGTAACATGAATTTTACCTTAATTCTCTATTTTTTTTAATTTTTTTCGGGAAATGATGTAAAAATAAATCATGTTGCTTTTACAATTATCGGGTAATTTATTCTTTTACCATTTTCTTGGAAATATATTATAATTTCTGTGTAGTGAATTTCAGTTTTTACCATATATATATATATATATATATATATATATATATATATGTAATGTTCTGGCTAGGGTTTGGGAGTTTGCAACTCTTAAAAGTAGGGCTGTGCTTTTTTTCCGAACATTCCGATTTTTCCGATGTCCGATCCGATATTTTCCAATTTTGGAACATATATAAGGTTTCCGATTTCCGATTTTCCGATTTCCGATTTTTCCGAATTAAATTGGATAGGAAATTGGAACTATGTTTTAAATTCCGATTTTCCGATTTTTCCGATCCGATTTTTCGATATTTTAGCCGATCCGATTTTCCGATATAATTTCCGAATATTTTTTCCGATTAATATTCCAAATATTTTATATATATTTTTTACCTTGGATTTTCATTGTCTAATAATAAGAATGTTTACATTTATATTTCCCTTATTTTTTACCTTACCCATATATATATGTTGTTAGTTTTAGGGTTAGACATATCCTTCCTCTCTCTCTCTCTCTCTCTCTCTCTCTCTCAATACGGCGCATACCATCGAGTCCCCTCTCTCTTTCAACTCTCGTCCATCTACTCACCTCTCTCTCTGGTTTCTACGCTTCTCAGATACGGATCTGTAACGATTAGAATGCATCTCTTCATATCCAAGTCGAACGAAGGATCATTAAGCCCTTTTATCTGTTTCCCTTATCTGTAACGTTCGGATATGTAACGATCTGATCTGTTTATATTGTTATAGGATGGGATATGTAACGATAGGATTGTTATAGGATCTGATCTGTTTATAATATAAATTTTTTATCAGTAAGCTTTCATATCCTCGTTATGGGATAAACTTTATATTGTGTAACGAGCGGTTTATAGGATCTGTAAGATTATACATGTTTTTTGTTTCTATAGGATTGTTATAGGATCTGTTTATACATGGTTTTTTTGTTTCTATAAGATTATACATGTTTATAGGATCTGTAAGATTATATATTGTGTAACGACCGTTTAATTACATGTTTCTATATCTGTTTTATAGCTGTATTATATTGAGATCAAATATTAATTGCTGATTTATACTAAGATCAAATATTAATTGCTGATTTACACTTGTTGTTTCTATACCTGTTTTATACGTGTTTCTATACATGTTTCTATACCTATTTACATGTTGGGTTAATTGTAGAGTCTACACAAATGAAAAAATGGTTAAATCCTTACATATTTACATGTTGGGTTAAATCTTTTTTCCGATTTCTTTAAAATGATAATTTCGAGTAATCGAAAATCCTATATTAATTTTTTTGAAATTTCGGAATTCCAAAATTTCTGAATTTTTATTATATGTTTTGAATTTCCGAATTTTTCCGAATTTTTTCCGATATGCCGATTTTTCCGAATTCGGAAACTTTTTTGATTTTCCGAAAAAATTGGATAGGAAATTGGAACAATTATTTTATTTCCGAAAAAATTGGAATTTTTTCCGAAAGGTCATTTTCCGATCCGATCCGGCCGAAACACAGCCCTACTTAAAAGTGTTCAGTCCAAGCTTTACATTAAGATTTTCCTGTTTATGGGCAGTAGCTATATATACTAGTTGTAAACCCGTGCTAGCACGAGCGATGCACAACTATTAAAATCTAATATAAAAGTATTTAATTAATACAAAAGATGTAACGCACGAATAGATGTTGAGAAATTCCAAAATAAACTATATATACAATAAGAATGAATCCATGATAGTTTTTGTGTAAGGGAGAAGTAACCTCTATGTTGGTGTAGATTTTTTTATTTGCATCATAGGAAATAATAGATTGATTTTACGATGGAACAATACAAATATATGTGAGCGTGGGTAAATTCTAGGTTATCATTTGCCAGAATCTTCATGAAATAGTAGTGTTGTTAAATGGATAGAATCTTATTAATTGTTTTAATAGATTTTGTTTTATAATTTTATTATTTTTATAATTATAGTGGAGTCGTAAATATATAGTCAGTTTTTAATTTTGATCTAATTAAGTTGGTATTGATGATACTAGAAATGGTACAACCAAGTCAATATGATAAGCAAGCTCAAACCAGCACAAAAATGACACTAAATTAACTAAGAAGGTGGTGATGTTAAGGAGATGAAGACAGTATGTAAGTGTTTCAGCCAATTAGGCTTACGTCCATTGTGTGAGTGTGTATGTAAATTCACTATAATGAGGGCAGTAATGACTTGCGATACAACACTCAAGGTTTCACTCACTTCTATGTATTTAGACAGATTAACAGTAGGGTTTCGAATCCTCCCCTTACCATGTAGAAGATGAATCATATATATAATGCTTAGAGGGTATAATGTACCCCATAAGCGCGTTGTTTGCATGGGTGTGTAGCTCTTAGCCAATCCAGCGTGGACACCTGGCTATGCCACATGTAGATCACGATGGCCAAATATTTCCTCACGTGAGGGGATAATCTTGTTATAACGGTTTTGCCCACGAACTCCTGGTCTCTTTTGTACTTGCATATGCTCGCATTGCTTGACATCAGCCAATGGAACCTTAGCCTGACCGAGTACGAAATTGTTGACTCCGACATGACTATTGAACTTGTAATCATAAGTAGAACCTCGGCCAAATAGGTTAGCCGAGGTTAGGTAACTATGGTCACTTTTGCTGTCGGCTACCTCAGTATATGAGACTAATCCTTGTGAGCCCATAGAACTGCTGTTGTTATCGGCTGATGGTGAGGCCGAGGGTGATGCATATTAGGCCGACCCATATCAGGACGACCCCTTTTTTGGCTAGTAGGATTCTTCAAGCGACTCGGCGGTCTGATCAGACGATGTTGCTTCTCAGAGTATGAGGGTGTACTTTGGTCATATCAATCACCCCTAGCCCTTAGCCTTCTGTGTGAATAGGAGGTTGAAGGGAACGTGTACTTAGCCATGATAAGACGTTTATGATGAATTAGTTGTATATGGACTTGCATAAGGACACATGTCACCCTTGTAATTGGTTAGCGTCTTCCCCAAGCCAAGTTAGGCGGCTGCATGCTTAGGGTTTCGTGGTGTGATGATGAGGTGTCTTGAGAAACGCGCGCAATCATTGTTTGGGCATTTGAAAACCCAAAGATTTCCTTCGTTTCATTTCCTTTCACTTTCTCCCGCTTTTGCAATTTCTTGGCAACAACTCAAATCTCCATAGACTACTATCTTCATCACTTAGGAATTCAGGTTGCTTCCTGTTTTTCTTCCTCCGCCCCAAGCATCTAATCTTGCTCATATATTGTTCCTTGCCCTTTGATTTCTCCATTTCTGGTTTTCCAGTCTTTTGTTTATTTTTTCGGCGATCTCCATATTTTTCGACGATCACTGCCATCACTGTTAGGGCTTGGTGGTTTTTAGGTATCCTCTAGTTGATCCGAGGGGATGGTTGGCCTTGGTGGCCATTTCTAAGTTCTCCGGTGATCCTCCGGTCACCATCTCCGGTTAAGTTCATCACCACTGTTCTTGGTGTTCATCTAGGAACCTTTCAAATTCTAAGGATTTGATCTTTTGCTTTAGATGTTATAAGTTGTTTGTCTTCCATCAATTTAGTTTGCTCAAAGTGTAGCCTAGTCTCTCGAATGTTACGACCTCTATATAAGCTAGCAGAAGAGTTTTCAACTCTGAGAGAGAAGTGCTTCGACAAAATTAGATAGGTAGAGTTAGCTCAAGCCAAGAGCCGAAAGGCCAAGGATTTTCCCCTTCGTCCAATTTTTCCACCTCCCTTAGCTGTTATATACCCTAAGCCTGTGACCCAATGTCGGAGTCATCTGCCGCATACCCCATGTCCGCCTCTGCAGCTGAGAGTGTGGACTCTTACGAGGCTGTGGACTGTTCCCCTAAAAGAAATGGGGTATCTGGTGATGGGGAGGTTTCTTCCCGTGTCCCGTCTTCTAAAGGTGCTGGGCCTTCACACGATTCTGCCTCCATAGAAATTATAGAGCCCAGCGTCGCCTTTCCTTGTCCGATGGAAGCCATTCCATTGTCAGCTGCCACTAGGTCTGAGTTTGCCGAAAAGTTTCCCACCGGTATCCCTACCAGCCCTCAGGCTGAGGTTGCTGAAGGTACCAACGAGGAAGAGATCGATGTGGACACCTTTATAGCGGCTGGGTATGAGAGCTCCGTCACCGAGTTTGACCTCTTAGCATTCAGATACCTGTATGGAATAGGTCCTCTAATCTCCCCGAGGAAACCACTAAAAAACGAGAGGGCCTTTGATGGCCGAGATGGTGAGATCTACGTTTACAAGCAGATGTTCAAGTTGGGATTTCGTTTACCCATTCATCCTACGATCCGAGCCATTCTCTCCTACATAATCCTTTCTCCCTCCCAATTATCTCCTAACGCATGGAGGGTTATGATCAGAGCCATCGTCCTCTGGAAAGCTGTTTATCATGCCGACCTTTACTACACCAAATCTGCTGAATTGTCACGGTCATTGACCTTGATAAGTTCAACTTTTCAAGGTCAATGACCGTGACAATTCTGGGAGAGACAACTTTTTTTGTCACGGTCATGGACCGTGACAAGCTTGTCAGAATTGTCATGGTCCCTGATCGTGACAAGTTTTGTCACGGTTAAGGATCGTGACAAACCCGTGGCAATGTTAAAAAAATTGTCACGGTCATTGACCGTGATAAGTCCATGACAACTGTCTTTGTCAAGGACTTGTCATGGCCAATGACCGTGACAATTTTGGGCAGAATTGAAAAAAAATCTGCTGGGCAGTATGGCCACTGCCACTGCCACTGCCCGGTAGTATATTTGTACCTGTTATAGCAATGTTATACCTGTTCAAACATTATATATCAAAATAAAATAGAGATAGTGCAAATATACATTCAAAATAGAGACAATATACATCACGATATAATTCAAATATAATTCAAATATACCAACTTAAAAACAATACAATTCAATTCAAATAATGTCACTACATGTCTTGGGTAAGGTTAAATACGAGGAGGTGAGTAGGCCACACGATATACGAATTGACACACGCACTAATATACATGGTGCCGCATTATTCGCGCAACCACAATGGGGAGTTCTCCTTTCCGGGTATCACATGCATGACGAGCACCTTGGACTCGATGTCTCGAAGCTCACGTCTATGAACTAGTCCACCCTGGACGATATTCGGATCCCTCAACCCCCGCCCTATCCGCTGACCATCAAATATGTCCAGTATAAAAACGCTCGGCCAACTAAGCGTCGACATCGGTCGGTCGAAGGGATCCAAATAGGGAAGTGGATCATCAAAGTCCGTACGTGTTGGCGATGAAGCAGCGAGGTCCACATCCTCGTCATCCTGCACCTCGTCCTCCCGCACCTCCTCCCCCCCCACCTTCTCCTTCCCTTTCCCCTTGCGTTTTCTGCCGCCCAACGAACGCTTCATGAATGAGAACATATCTTGGACCGTCACCTCCAAACAGGATAGCTTCGCGTCATGCGAGTCCACCGTTCGAGCCAACCTAGTGTCGCTCTTCTCCAATCCGATGATCCTAGATTTGGCCACCCGCGGGCTCACCCCTTTGTCCTCCCCTTGCGATCAGAGCCTAGCACTTGGCTGAGTGCGTCTGTGGACAAAGATGCCTTGTCGGCATCAGACTGCGACTCATGCACTTCCTTAAGCTTTGCGTGAAATGACAAAAAGCACATGATTAGTAAAATAAGTAAATTAAAAATTATAACGTAATTAACAAAAAGTAAACTATCGGATTACTTATAATCATGGCCGCGACGCTCGGGGACACCTCCTTGTCCATCCCCTTCTTCGTCCAAAGAGCCACGTAAGTATCGAGCCTATGTGGCCTACCCACAGGGCCACTCCCTGTCCCCTGAAGTAAAATAAAGTAAAATTAGTATCGGCCCTGCAAAGTAAAATAATGCAGAATAATATATTTCTGTAGTTATAGAAAAATTAAATCTTACCATCATCCTATGCTCCACCTCGGCGTAAGACATCCGATCGAAGTAGTGCACGCCCGTCTTTTTTGCCCGGTTTTCCCTCCCTGATTGGCGAGATGCCAATTGTTGCTCCCCGATCTCATTGTTAACGAACTTTTGCCATTGTGCCAATGAGATCGGTTCCTTCGACGGAACGGATTCACGCCTTTGGATAATGGACTCTCGTGTCTTTCCAAAGTACCGGGTCCACATATTTTTCTTTCACGTCTTGTGTTGCTCCCTCAACTGCTCCAAGACGGAATCGCGTAGCTTTGGATCCAGGCTGAATTGTTCCTATCCAACAAATACAATGTTAGTTGCAAATAAATATAAATATAAATATAAAATAAAATTGAAATCGAAATTGAAATATTCATATGAATATAAATATAAATATAAATATAAATATAAATATAAATACATTACCTGTAGTGCCACCCAAATAGCTAACTTGAGCTCATATGGCACCTCCTTCCAACTAATGTACCTCGGGCCGATGATCGTCTTTACCAGCTCGAGGGATCTCGCTAATAGCCCCGACTTGTTCTCGATGGCCATCCCCAATTTTCCATATTCGGGGAGCCTAGGGGCGGAGGAGCCCTAGTCACCTCCGCTACCACCGAGCCCAGACGACATCATTATAACAAGCATCATCATCCTCGCCTTAATACCTGAAGGAGACATTTGCTGTAAAAAATGTTATTAGTACATATCAAAATGAATTAAAAGAAGACATGCAAATATGTACAATTACTACAAATAAAAATGAATTGTTACTGTCAAACACCACACACACACACCCGCGCACATTCACACACACACACACACACACACACACACACACACACACACGCGCAGACCCCCACCCCTACCCCACCACCCACCCATCCCTGCCCCCTCCACTCCGAACCCTTCCCCACCCCCTCCCCCTCCCCACCCCCACCCCACCCACCACACACACGCACACACACACACATACACACATATATATACACACACACACACACACACACACACACACTCACATATGTAATTTCAAGTATGTTTCATTTAATTATCATACTATATATATATATATATTGTTCGATATACAAAGTAATTTTAAAAAAAAGTTGAAAAATCCCACCCCCATATGGACAATAATCCCGTGGTCATGTCACTTTTAAAACTAACCAACCCAACATCGATCCACTATAATCCAACAACAATGTCAACAACAAATGTGTATCTCCTTCTAATTCATCTACTCAATTAATTATTTTCATCAATTAAACTAATAATTAAAGTATACAATTATTAATTTACTAATTTACATTGAGGGGCTATCCTACTTTCATAATTAATCATATATTAATTTACTAATTTACAATGAGGGGCAATCATATATTAATTTACTAAAAAAATTAATAACTAATCAATTCGTTTACAAGGGACATTACGCACAAACACGCACACTATACACACATATATACATACGCACAAAAAAAGTTGAAAAATTCCACCCCCATATGGACAATAATCTAGTGGTCATGCCACTTTTAAAACTAACCAACCCAACATCGATCCACTATAATCCAACAGCAATGTCAATAACAAATGTGTATCCCGTACTCCTTTTAATTCATCTACTCAATTAATTATTTTCATCAATTAAACTAACAATGAGGGGCAATCCTACTTTCATATGAAATGGGCACTAATTATTAATTAACTTTCACATAAAACTATACAATTAAAGTTACAATTAAAGCTATACAATTTATTTTATTAAAGCTATACAATTAAAGTTATTTCGAATCTCAACAAATATTTGTTAATGAGGGGCAACCCTACTTGCATATGAAAGGGTCAATACATATTTTGTTAATCAATTTGTCCGTTTCAATTGTTAAGATTGTCCCCCCCACCCCCCCACCACCACAAACACCCACCCCACCCCCTGCCCCCCTCCCCCCACCACACACACACGTACACACTTGCACATACACCCCACCACCCCCTGCCCCCTCACCCCACCACACACATGCACACACCTGCACACACACACACCCCCTGCCCCCCACCCAACCCCCCTGTCCCTCCCCCACCCCACCACACATGCACGCACACACGCACACACACACGCACACCCCCCACCCCCTGCCTCCCTCCCCCCACCACACACCACCACAGACATATGTACACACACATACACACACATATAGAAATGAAAGAGAAATAGAGGAAAAAAATATACCTTAGAGAGAGAGAGAGCACAAAATCGCTTAGAGAGAGAAAGAGAAGGAAAATCAAAAGTGTGGGAAAAAAAGAAAGCGTAGGGTTTTTTTTACTGAAGAAATTGTCACGGACATGTCACAGTCATTGACCGTGACAAGTTAATACTATTGTCACGATCATTGGCTGTGACAAGTCCGTGACAAGTACAGTTATCACGGTCGTGTCACGGTCATTGATCGTGACAAGTCTTTGTCACGGACTTGTCACGGTCAATGACCGTGATAAAAAACGCATGTTTTTTTGTCACCGTCAATGACCGTGATAAGGCTGGCCGGTTAAAGGGTGCCAATTTAGCCTTTTTGATGTAGTGCTTCCAGTTAGAGTATTTCTCGGTTGTTATACCCCCTCCTCCGCTAGGAACCATCCTGGCTATTACCACTTCATGGCCAGAAAGTCCGAGAAGAAACTGCTCTTGGTCACTCAAACCTCAAATCACAATTGAAAACCCCGATACTTCTTTGTCTCGGGTGCCTGGGATTTTGCCCCAAACCAGTCTTGCAGATCATTTGAGCTAAGAACCCCTCCGAGGTGGGGCGAAAGCCTCTGTTTCGGCCAAAGCCGACCCTGGATTAAGTCAAGATAACTATAAGGACATCAAATAACTTTGTAGTCAAGGCCAGAATGGTCGTCTCGTCAAGTATGAACATTTGATGACCCTTTATTACCTTTCCCAGACAGATTTAGGGGGTGGCCCTTTGGCGGATCTTCGTAAGTTTAAAAAATTCATTATTATGTCTCGTATCTGTATATACCTGACGTACTAACTCCAAGACTTGTCTTTTTGGAGATCGACCAGAAGGTTTATCGGACGAATTTTGGGAAATGTCTGCTCGCAATATCGGCAAGCTCCTTGATAGACGAGGTAGCAAGACTGCTCCTCCCCCAGCTCAGATTAGGAAGAATGTCGACACTACTAAGGCCGATGCTGCTGCCAAGAAGAGGAAAGCTCCCGCAGACCCCATTTCCTCTCGGCCAAATAAGACTCAACACTCTGACCGTGCCATCCAATCTCTACGGATGACGGCTTGGCTACTCGGCTATCGCAGCTGAAGATCAGTGACAGTGTGATTGGTCATAGTTTGAAAGACGTTGATGCCATCGACAGGATCCTTACTGTGGAGGACAAGCGTTTTCTCCAATCTTTGGATGTTCCTCTACTGGTGGAGTTTGCTCTGCATCGGTCGGTCCATGTACTTTGATGAACTAGTTCTTTTTCAAGTGTTGTCTCTGCATTTCTCAAAACATCATTACTTATGTATCTGCTCTTTCTTTGCAGGGAGTGGTTTCTCTTCACCGCCCGACCGACTGGACCTTGAAGAAGATGCCTCTAATACAAAAGGGTAAGGATGCCAAGAAGATGGAAGCTGGGTTGAAGTCCGACCTTAGGAAGGCCAAGGAGGATTTAAAGGATGAGGACGACCATATTACCTGTCTGAAGGATGAGCACACCAAGGCTCTAAAAGCCAAAGATGAAAGCAACCAGGCTAAGATTGACGAGGCCGTTAAAACTGCATTGGCTGAGGCTAAGGAAAATATCATTGCCAACTACAAAACTTCTGATGAGTTTGTAAATTTTGGCTTTGAATATATTGAGAGACGCATCAGAGCTGCTGGACGATGGGCTTCCCTCAAGCATGGTGAATATGGGAGCTTGACCCCAGAAGACTTTGTTAGGGGTGGTCGCGGTCCGGTCCGATCCAATTTTTGACCATTTTAAGTGCTGGACCGAATTATTCGGTCCTATATTTGAGAAGACCGAAATCGGACCAATTTAATTGGTTTAACCCATTTATTTAGTCTAGGCTATTTTCGGTCTGGTTCGGTTAATAATCGGTCCTGGAAATCACAGTTCAAGAAATTTTCACAGTTAAAGAAATCACAGTTCAAAATCACAGTCCAATAATCGGTCTGACTATTTTCAAGAAATTTTCACAGTTCAAAATCACAGTCCAAGAAATCACAATTCAAGAAATTTTCACAGTTCAAGAAACACAGTTCAACAATCGGTCTGGCTATTTTCACAGTAAAATTTTATTTTACAATAGAAATCAGTCAAGAAATCACAACATGGTGAACAACAAGTTCGGTCAAGAAAAAACAAGAAAAAAAACTATACCGAGGTTGTGTTGAGGTTGTGCAGTTAAGGTGCGCCATTATAGCTTCAAACCGGAGGCTGTGTTGAGGCTTTGTTGAGGTGTGCGATCACCGGATCTGATGTTTCCAAGGTGTGAAAATGCCAGATCTTTCTGACTTAAGTTTCGACTTTCTTTGTGTAAATGGGAGAGAGACTCTCAAAGAGGAGGAACCTCACAGAAGTGAGAGAGAGGGAAGAATGTTTCTAAACTCTTAGGGTATGATTTCTTTGTGACTAACGTATATGATAATATATAACATATTTATATAAAATTAATATATATTATATAATATTAAAATAAGCTATCCGGTTCGGTCCTAAGACCGAATTTAAAAAGAATATTTGGGACCGACCCGAATATATTCGGGTCTCTTAGTTCAGGATCGAATTAGGACCGAATTATAAAAAGCCTATAAATGTGGGTCCTATCTGGTTCGATCCAATCAGGTCAATCGGATCGATCTTTTTTTTCTCCACCTCTAGACTTTGTAGACCTCGACTTTGGTGATGCTCGTCTTGCACAGGCTTTGAGAGAGGTAAAGAGTGTTGGTGCTGCTCCTACAGAGACGAGCCCTCTTGAGTTTACCGAGAATGAGGATGCTTCTAACCTCGAGGATGAGGTTGAAGTCACCGCTGCTGGACTTAATAAAACAACTCTTCCTGGTGATGGGTCGGCCCCAGCCGAGGGACAAGTTCAGCTCTGAGGGCTTCTCTCTACTTTTGTACTCGCCTGTGAAGCTTTTGTAACCCATTTCTTGTCATGAACTGCTATGAAACTCTTTGTAGCTTTTGTTCTTAATGAAACTCTTGTTCCATTATATCTCGTGTTTGCTACTGTCTTATCACTATGATATTTTATCTCATCATCTGATGTTTAAGGTCCGAGACCACCAAATAAACGATGTTTCATCTCATTAGTCACCAAATTAATGATGTTTAAGGTCCGAGATCACCAAATAAATGGTTTTTCACCTCATTAGTCACCAAATTAATCATGTTTAAGGTCTGAGATCACCAAATACATGATGTTTAATCTCATTACTCATCAAATTAATGATGTTTAAGGTCTGAGATCACCAAATAAATGATGTTTAATCTCATTACTCACCAAATTAATGATGTTTAAGGTTTGAGATCACTAAATAAACGATGTTTCATCTCACTAGTCACCAAATTAATGATGTTTAAGGTCTGAGATCACCAAATAAATGATGTTTCATCTCATTAGTCACCAAATTAATGATGTTTAAGGTCTGAGATCACCAAATAAATGATGTTTCAATCTTATTAGTCACCAAATTAATGATGTTTAATTTAATGATTTCGATGTTCCTGACAACCCATAGACGAGGTTGTCCCCATCCGAACTGTCATATCACCAAAAACAGCCTAATGCCACTTCACCACAAATGATGTTTTACAGCCTTGAAGCAAATTAATACATACAAGCAACATTAATTCACACAAATAGATAACATATAAGAGAACACTTATTTTATTAAACTTCTTTCATCATATACAAAGGTACAAACGGAAAGAAATTGACAAAAATAAGGGCTTACTGGTAGTATTTTTTGAGGTGATCAGCGTTCCATGGGTTAGAGAATGGTTCCCCTTCCATATTCTCCAACCTATACATTCTGGAACAACCTCTTCAATCACTTTGTATGGGCAGTGACAATTCGGGTGAAGTTTGTTAGGCTTCTGCCATGTCTTTTTTAGTACTAGGTCTCCTACCTTCAGTGGTCTTGCTTTGACCCTTTTGTTGTAAAAATTTTGTCGTTCTCTGCTGGTAGGTAGCTTGCCTAACCTCAGCCTCTTCTCTCTTTTCTTCCAAAAGGTCAAAGTCAAGCCTTCTCCCCTCATCATTCCTTTTAGGGTCATTGGTCTGAATCCTATGAGTAGGCAGTCCTATTTCTGTTGGCACAACAACCTCTGAGCCATAGGCAAGCATGAACGCGGTCTCCCCCTTAGGGGTCCTCTCCATTGTTCTGTAGGCCCATAAGACTGAATACACTTCCTCCACCCATCGGCCTTTATCATCTTCTAACCTCTTCTTGATCCCATCAAGGATCATTCAGTTTGTAACCTCTGTCTGACCGTTGGCTTGGGGTCGGCCAAGGGTGGAGAAGAACTGCTTCATGCCGACTCTTTCACAGTACTTCTGTAGGGAGATGTTCTTGAACTGTCACCCATTATCAGAAATTAAAGTGTTGGGTAGACCGTACCTACAGATGATGTTTTTCCATATGAACTGAAAGGTCTTCTTTTCTGTAATTGATATCATCGGCTCGACTTCCACCCACTTGGAGAAATAATCAATCGCTACAATTAAATAACGATAACTGTTTACGGCTTTAGGTAATGGTCCAATAAGGTCAATCCCCCAGACCGCGAAGGGATAAGGAGAGGTGATGGATGTAAGAGGTTGGTGAGGCTGATGGGGTATATTAGCAAACCTTTATCACTTATCACATTTCTTAACATAGGCTGGTGCGTCTTTTGTTAGCATCGGCCACCAATACCCCTGCGTTACGATCTTCTTAGCCAAGGGTCTCCCTCCAATATGGCTAGAACACGACCCTTCATGCATATCATTCATGATATACTCTACCTAGGATGGGTGGACACATCTGAGGAGAGGGAGTAAAAATCTCTTTTTGTACAGAACGTCTCCTAAGAGGGAAAACTTGGCAGCTTTGTACCTCTCCTTCTTCCTTTCAGATTTGGACTCTGTCAGCTCCCCATCTCTTATATATCGTGCTATGGGGTCCATCCATAAGGCTCCCAAGCTTAGACTGAGATAAAACTCAGTGCTCTCTTTCGCTTCTATTGTTGGCCGTTGGAGGACTTCTACAGGGACCATCCGTCTTATCTCTGTTCTCGTTGCAGAAACTAATCTTGCAAGAGCATCGGCATGGCTATTTTCCAGCCGAGGTATCCTCTTCAGCTTTACTTCATCAAACTGCTTTAGCACTGCCTTCACTCTCCCCAAGTATTTTTCCATTCTACCATCTTTTAGCCTCATATGTCCCTAAAATTTGGTTGACAGCCAACCTGGAATCGCTGTGGATAAGAAGTTGGCTAACATTGAGTGCTTTGGCAAGGGAGAGGCCTGCAAGTAGAGCCTCGTATTTAGACTTATTATTAGAAGCTTTGAAGTTGAATCTTAACACATATTCAATATTAGTCCCAGAGGCCGACACAATTAATCCAGCTCCGCTTCCACTTTCACATGAGGACCCATTAATGAAGAGACTCCAAACGGTTCCATTCGGTGAGAACACTCCTTTTGCAAGAGTACCTTTCTTGAAGAGGTACCTTTCCTCTTCATTTTTAAACACTTTATTTCTGGATGGACTGGTTCGGGCTTCAGTCGAAAGAGGACTCCCTATGCTTTCTGGCCCATCAGCTGCTGCTTGAGCATCCCTAACATCGGCCTCATCCCAAGTAAATTCGACCATAAAATTAGCAAGGGCCTATCCCTTGATGGCTGTCCTAGGCTGGTAGATGATTTTAAACCCCCCCAATTCAATTGCCCAGGCCATTAGTCTTCCTGACTTCTCAGGTTTATGAATTACCTGTCTGAGGGGTGAGTTAGTGAGTACGACCATGGTTTGCGCTTGGAAGTAAGGCTTCATCTTCCTTGACACATGGATCAATATATAGGCCAACTTATCCATCTTGGGGTACCTCAGCTCAGTCCCTTGGAGTGCTTTACTATTGAAGTATACCGGCTTTTGGACACCCTCTTCCTCTCTGACAATTGTCGCGCTGATGGCCAACTCAGATACAACCAAATAAAGATACAACCTTTCTCCCAGGACAGGTCTAGATAAGAGGAGTGGAGAGCCGAGTAGGACTTTAAATCCTTGAAAGCTCTCTCACACTCTTCATTCCATTTAAAGGCTTTTCTCAAGATTTGAAAGAAAGGAAGGCATTTATCAGTGGCTCTAGAGACAAGCCTATTAAACACCGCCACTCTTCCAGTAATCCTCTACTTGTCTTTAGTAGTCTTTGGGGTCTTCATCTCTAGAAATACCTTTATCTTTTCTGGGTTGGCCTCTATCCCTCTCTAATTGACTATGAACCCCAAAAAATTTCCTGCCCCCGTGCCGAAGACACACTTGGAGGGGTTGAGCTTCATTCTGTATCTATCCATGGTATCAAATGTGCGTTCAAGGTCAGCCACATGAGTGTCGGCCTTGAGGCTCTTAGTCAACATATCGTTGACGTATACCTCAATTGTCTTTCCGATCTGGTCGTTGAATATCTTGTTGACTAACCTCTGATACATCGCCCCCGTATTTTTCAACCCAAAAGGCATGACCTTATAATAATAGCCCCCCCTGTCAATAATAAAAGTTGTCTTCTCTTTATCGGCTGGGTCCATGGATATCTGATTATAACCGAAGTAGGCGTCCATGAAGCTCACCAGCTCATGGCCGACCGTTGCATCTACCATCTTATCAAAATTTGGTAAGAGGAAGCTGTCTTTCTGGCATGACTTCTTTAAGTTCGTGAAGTCGACGCACATCCTCCACTTGCCATTGGCCTTGGGGACTATGACGACATTTTCTAACCAATCTGGATAGATGACCTCACGGATGAAATCTGCTTTTTCTAATTTCTTAACCTGTTCTCTGATAACGTCATACTTCTCCCGTGAGTAAATTCGTCTTCTCTTACGCATTGGCTTCGCATCCTCAGCCACATTCAACTTATGATATAATATCTAAGGGTCGATGCCTAGCATGTCTGCATGACTTCAAGAAAAGATGCTCCGTCTTCTCTTCAATAACTTGACCAACTCGTTTTTAGCCTCCGATTTTAAGGCTTTGCCGACCTGGAGGTTTTTTTCTGGCTCGTCCTCATTAAGGACAATGGATTCTACCTTTTTCGCAGCCTCACCCTTTTTAAGTTTTGTCTCATTTTTTGGATCAAGGGTGTCAATATTGTACGTAGCTGTTGCTCGCTTCTGCACTTCTCTTTCTTCAGCTGAGTTAAAGTAGCACTTCTGAGCCGATGTTTGGTCACCCTGAACTTCCCCTACTCCATAAAGAGTCGGGAATTTTATCATTTGGTGGACCGTTGAAGGAGGAGCCTCAAATTCTTTGAGGGCTACTCATCCAAGTATGAGGTTATAAGCAGAGTAGACGTTTTTATCCAGTATAAACAAGTTGATCTTATTAGTCAGCCTCATCGTCCATATATCCCCCAGTCTGACATCCATCTCGTACATTCCTAAGGATTGAACTTTCTCCCCATTAAACCCTATTAAAGGATGATGATATGGGACAAGTCTAGCTAGGCTAAGACCCAAGCCTTTGAAACATGGACAGAACATAACATCAACAGATTTTCCTCCATGTACTAAAATTCTTGGTACTTCGTGACCATGCACTCTAGTGGTAATGATAAGCGGGTCGTCATGGGATGTTAGGATACCCTTGAAGTCTAGTCTTGAAAATCCGACTACGAGGGTTTCCATATCCACCTTCTTCCTCTTTCCCTACTTGACATCAATGGAGGTTGAATTTATAACCTCGGCCCTGGTTATTGCTTTAGCCTCGGCTACATATGCCTTTCTGTTGGCTATATCTGAGACTCCT
The DNA here is from genome assembly GCA_949130495.1 of Sambucus nigra. Taxonomy (NCBI): domain Eukaryota; kingdom Viridiplantae; phylum Streptophyta; class Magnoliopsida; order Dipsacales; family Adoxaceae; genus Sambucus; species Sambucus nigra. Next base: position 125,501,977 of record OX422218.1, read on the forward strand.
CCTGCCATTCCTCCACAAATCATGTCGACACCAAAGGAGATCATGTTGAGCCTCTTTAATGGGGAATTATCGTCCTTTGGTGGGAGATCGGGGTCATCGTCATCACCCGGTGAGTCATCCCGCTTGGGTGGAGCATCTTCTCTGTAAATATCATTCCTCCTCTTCTTGGGGTCGGCTCGGCCTCCGTTAGAAGTGTTCTTATCTACATATTTTCTCAACTTCCCTTCCTTTAACATCTTCTCAATCTCGTCTTTCAAGGCGAAACACTTATCGGTTAAATGACTGTGATCCCGGTGAAATTCTCACCATAAATATTTGTTCCTCTTGTGAGGAGGAGCCCTTAGCTTCTCGGGCCACCTCAAAGACCGATCGTTTTTTATTTTATTTAGAATGTGCTCATAACTTACTGTCAGGGGAGTGTAGTCTGCGAACTTGTCATCCACCGACCTATTCTTCCCGTCTTTACCTTTCTTCTGGGACTTACTTCCACTTCTCCCCCCTTTCTCGTCCTCATATTTTGTTGCCATTTCTTCTTCAGCATTCATGACCTTTCCAGTAGCGGCTAAAAGTTCATCCATTGACTGCGGAGGGTCTTCAGCCAACTTCCAAAGTAGCTTTCCCTTCTGCAGACCTCCGATTAAGGCTGTCATAGCTATGTTCTCATCATAATCCTTTACCTCTAACTTCTCTCTGTTGAATCTCGTGATGTAGTCTCTTAGGTTCTCATTCTTTCCCTGCTCGACGTACAATAGGTGAATGGTCTTCTTCTAAGGTCTTACCCCAAAATATAAGTTGTGGATGAATCTATCTGTGAGCTGTTTGAATTTGTCAATTGAGCTTTTTGGGAGTGAGGTAAACCATACGTGAGCTTCTCTTGTCAAAGTGCTAGAGAAGGCATGACACCTCATTTCATCTGAGACCGAGTAAATATCTGCAGCGGACTGATACATCTCCATATGGTGAATGGGGTTTGTACTCCCATCATACTTTGGATTTACCACTGGTGGTTTGAACTTCTCATGCGTTGGAAAGCTAACTATCTTAGCTGTGAAAGGAGAGTCTTCAGAGTAGTCCCTCTGCAAGGGGTCTCGACTTTTGAGGATATCTCCTATCTTGTCCTCCAACCTTTGGATGGAATCATTCCAAGGTTTATCGATTGCGGTAGAAATATTAGCCTGACCTATGTTATCACCGACCACTTCCATAGGGCTTACTGAGGGTTCACCTACCGCTGGTTGTCGTCAGCTGTTAACTTTCCCGTGACCCTCATCTCGGCCATGTAGAGGTCGGTCATGCTGGGGACGATAGTTAGCCCGTTCCCTCCTGGGTCCAGTAATGCCCCTTAACCTGGATAACCTCTCTCTCAGGTCATTGAATGGGCCGAGCCTCTCAAAGGCTGACCCTCTGCTCAACCAGTTATATACCGAACCCCTTTGACGGGATCTGGGCTCTGCCTTCTGCTACAACCTTGGCTCTCTTGGATGGGTCGTATGATATTGTTTGATATCTTGTATATCTCCCAACAGTATTTCATAGGATCTTCAGCCTCAACATCGTCGTACCTGTACTCTAGGCAAAGGTTTCCTTGCTTCCTCAGGCGTAAACGCCTAGGGTCAGTAACATCCTTCTGCATTTGAAGAGGAGGTAGCTCTTTGCCTGGTGCCTGGGGTGGTCCCCTAGCCTCCTTGTGATATCCATCCGGTGCTGCCAGAGTTATCATCTATGGTGTGACCCCCGATGGCCTCATCATCGTATTTTGGCTTAGGGCGGCGAATTTCTCCTTAAATTTCTCCTGCATCACTTACTGGCTGACCACCAGGGATTTCAAGGCTGCAGCCACCTCATCCATCTCGGATAGGGGTGGCGTGTGACTGGAGCTGGGACCTCCTCCAGCCAGTGGTGGAGGCAGTTGTGACACCCCGCCTAATAAAATACCGGGTGATCATTCCTATATCAAATTAAAAACAGGAGCCTCATATGGTTCATTCTTAGCATCACTATCGAAATCTTTTTAAAACTTACTAACCACCTAGTATTGAAAAAAGATGGTACCAAATTTTATTTTTTTAATCTAAGACAAAAATAAGTACGAAAATAAAATAAAACATCCAATGCTGATATAACCAATCATCACATAACAAAAAGTCTTGGCGAATAAACCATCGGCTAAATTAAGAGAAAAATGAGGCACGGTGATAATTCATGTCAACAAGAGTGGGAGAGGTTTCAATTAAACCACACACATAACTCTTTTATTAGCGTACGTTATATATAGGGTACTCCGATTTATAGGTATGGAAATAAAAAGATCGAACAATTTAACTACCTTGTAACTTGTGGATTTGATCTCTAGCAAGATTACTTGTTCGATCGTATTCTATTTTCTCTACCAAAAATCTGGGATGACGTTATATAAAATATATTTCACACACATAATCCCGACATAGCCCAGACCTTGGTTACGTTGTTGGAGAAGGCAAAAAAAAAAATCCACCCGTTATGGATATAACTGCGTACATAAAGCATTGACATAGACTGTGATGTCTCGCGCCACATGCATGTAAAATTGAATCTTTCCAACAAGTTGAGAAATAGGGGATTCCTAGTTCATGTCACGGATATCTACACATCAATCATAGATACCCTTCATCCTAGTTGGCCACGTGCAAAAATTCATAGGTTCTTAAAAACTAATACCGAATGGATGGAGATCAAACACATTGAACTTATTCTAAAGTCTTACTCTGAAAAGGTATCTATCTATCCATCTATATATATAGTCATAAGCTTGATTAATTAGTTATAATTTCATATTATTATAATTATTTAGTCATTTATAGTTTTTCATTTTTGTAGATAATGTCTAGAGGAAACAACCCAAGGGTACCAAGTGCCGAGGTGACACCACAACGAGGTTCACCATCTCATGGTTCACTCCTCACTAAGTCCAACTCCAAGTGCTCCTACGCCCTAATCCAGCACTCCCGTTGCTTTAACATCCCAATCCAGCACTCCCATTGCTTTAACGCCCCCATCCAGCATTCCTGATGCCTCCTGCTTAAATGAAAAGAAGCCTATTGGGTTCTCCCTTCTCGGGAATAACCCGACGGGTGATAGGAATGACGTGCTGAACTTTAAAGCCCGGTGTTTGTTGCTGGGAAAAATGAACGTGGGAGTCGGTGGACCAGACAATTGGAACCTTGTTGATCAAGTTGTCAAAGATGACATACATGACCAACTTTGCTAGCCTTTCTTATTTCCTGACCGTTCCAAGAATAAGGTTCTATCTCGGGTTGATGAAGGATTGAGGACATACAGGAGAAACCTTCAGAAGAAACATTTCCCGAAAGAGGCAGCGAGCTCATATTTTTTGGCTTTGAAAGAGAGAGTGCCTCCCAAGATTGAAATGCAGTTGGAGCAGTTTGAATTGCTCATGTCCTTGATATAGTACTCTCCAACAAAACCAATGGCGGAGAGTACTATATCAAGGACATGAGCAATTCGAGGTTTGTTGGCGTGTTCATACTCATCTCCATAGTCCCGGGAACTCTAGTACATCGCCGACCTTTGTAGAAGGGTGAGGCTATAACAATGGTCGATGAAATATACAACGGCTGCGGAGATGTACCAGTGTACGTTAACAGTGGGGATGGGATGGAATTGAGGAATTATGCAAAATCTTTTATTACTTGGCCAGTTTATCTGTTGGCCAAGATGTAATAATATTTTCTTTTGTTTCAGTTGTAATAATTTTTTTTTGTTTTAGTTGTAAGAATATTGGTTTTTCTTTAGTTGGAATGGTATTTTTTTTTGTTTTAGTGTAAGAATATTGGTTTTGTTTCGTTTGTAATGATATTTTTTTTGTTTCAGTCGTAAGAATATTATTTTTGTTTCAGTTGTAATAATATTTTTTAACCTATTACCACAGGACTGGAATTTGAAGATTATTACATGGATTTCCCACAATACAAAAAGTGTGGATGGGAGAGACTAACCGGATATCAAATAATCATGTAAAGGGCATTTATGAATGTGTTAAATACGCTTCCAAAAATCTTAAAAGTGAGAAGATTCCGTGTCCGTGCACTCATTGTATTAACAAAAAATATAAGTCATTGGAAAATGTTGAGTTTGAATTTTCTAAAGTGGGGAATCTGTCAAGACTATATAATATGGACATACCATTGTGAAAAAGTGGTACCTTATGTTCCAGAAGAATTACCGGCACCTGACCGTGTAAGGGAACCCCAAGGAGTAGAAGTGGTACATGATTCACCAACACATCGTCCATTGACCGACTTAATTGATGATGCTTATGGACTCCACAACCAACAAAACCCCCAACCTATGGATACAAATAATGTGCATTATGACAAAGTAAATGAACAAATTGATGCTGAACTACTAGGAGATCGGGAATACATACGGTTGAAAGTCGATGCGGCTAGACCGTTGTATAAAGATTGCGATGAAGATCACTCGGTATTATATGCAATGATTGGTTTGCATAATTTGAAGAGTCAATTTGGTTTGTCTGGGAATAGCGTAACCGGAATTCTTAAGTGGGTTAAAGAAATTCTCCCAAAAGAGAACATGTTACCAGACAATTATCCTACCATGAAGAAGAGTTTGAAGGGTTTAGGTTTGAAATACAAATCTATTCATGCTTGCAAGTATGATTGCATATTGTACCAGAACGAGCACGAAGAGAAGGATGAATGTCCTATATGCAGTGAGCCTAGATATGTGGTTTGTGAGAATGGAAATAACCAACATGCAAAAAATTGCAAGTGCTCTCAAGTCCCACAAAAGGTTTTGAAGTATTTTCCACTTGGTCCACGGTTAAAACAATTTTTTACTATACCGTGGATAGCGGAGGCCATGAAATGGCATGCTCGATGCGAGGTGGGTGGGAATTTGATGCGTCATCCGGTTGATTCACTCATCTGGCAAATTTCAAATGCACAACACCATGAATTTGCAAAGGAACCGCGCAATGTTCGTCTTGGAATCTCAACCGATGGGTTTAACCCTTTTGGTAATTTAAGTACCAGTCAGAGTTATTGGCCAGTTCTCATGGCGCCTTTAAGTCTTCCTCCGACATTAGGCACAAGAAAGGAGTTCACATTGTTATCTTTGTTAATACCCGAGCCGAAGACTCCCAGTGATGACATTGATATATTCTTAGCACCATTAATCGAAGAACTTAAAGAGTTGTGGGATAAAGGCGTGACGGCGTTAGATTCTCATAAGGATGAAGAGTTCACACTTAAAGCAATGATGATGTGGGCGATCCACGATCTTTTTGCTTATGGGACCTTGTCCGGTTGTAATGTTCATGATTATTATGGATGTCCCATATGTGAGGAGGAAACTGAAGCCTGTTGGTTAAAACATAGTGGTAAGATGAGTTACACGGCTCATCGTAGATTTCTACCGACTAGTCACCCTTTTAGGAACGACAAGTATAACTTTTTGCCTATCAATTACGGGCGCAGAATGACACCTGTTCGGCTTTTTGGTCAGCAAATTGAGGAGAGGGTGATGGCTACGACTGCGGGGAATAGGTACGTAGGCAAACACCCCCAGTTTGTAAACATGAAGCATAAAGCTAGGGGAATCCGAACGAACCTAGTCAAGCGAAGACATGGTCTAGGCAATTAATATTTTTTGATTTGCTGTATTGGAAATATCATCGTGTAAGTCATATAATTGATGTGATGCACACATAGAAGAATGTTGCAGAACATTTGATAGGAACATGTCTGGGTGGATCTCATTCCAAAGATGGAGAGCGGGCCCGTCGAGATCTATAGGATATGAAAATAAAGAAGAGTTTGTGGTTAAAAAATGATCCAACGACAGGAAGAATTTTTATCCCCCCGACTGCTTTCACTTTGACTACTAGTGAGAAGAAGATCCTCTTAGACACGCTGTTCAACTTGAAGACTCCAACCGGTTATTCTGGTAATTTACGTAGGGTAGTAAGCTACCAATGACTTGAAACAGTGCAAGTCTCACGACTGGCACGTAATCATCCAATTAATCCCGCTATTATTTCGACATTGCTTCTCTGAACACAAAGATCTCCGTTGGGCAATTATGCAAATCAGTTTGTGTTTTACCCTAGTTTGTGCAAAAGTGGTAAACAGAAGGCACATTAAAGCTGCGAAATCAACTTTAGCCGAGGCAGTTTGTGTAATAGAGAAATATTTTCCTCCGTCATTCTTCGATATCAGTATCCACCTGCTTGTGCATTTATGCGATGAAGCTTTATTATGTGGTCCCGTGAGGTATCGTTGGATGTATCCTTTTGAGTGCTTGATGAAAACCTTTAAAGATTACGTAAAGAATACACGGTATAATGGAGGGTCGATTGCTGAAGAATATTTAATGGTGGAATCATCGCTATACGCTACGGAACATATGCCTGAACAAGAGGTGAGGAGGTTTAATCCTCGTGGAGAACGAGTGATAGAGGAACCTGACGAGTTTGAGGACGAATTATCGTTTGGGAACCCTAAAGAGGTGAAACTCACAAACCTAAAATACGAGCAAGCAACTCCTCGTGTCTTCGAATCGCAAGATGAAGTCGAAGACTGGAGAGAGTGAGTATCTACTGAATTTTTCTTCTTTGATTATATGTATTTTTTATTTTATGATCTAAACTCTATAATTTTTCGGTAGGAAGTAAGAGAACAAAATTGTCCAAAATCAAAGGAGAAATTGGACGACAACTGACTTTAGGGCATGGGTGTCAAAATAGGTACTTTTCACATCTTATGTATGCAGTTATTTACTTATGTGTAGTAAAAACATGCCCTAATACAAATTCACTATTAAATGCAGCTTCTCAAAAGAGGTGATGTCTCTTCCAGACTTGCACGCCTAGCAAAAGGTCCTAGTTTTCGTGCGAAAGAGTTTAAGAAATTCCGCACCAACGGTTTTGATTTCATTTCATATCCATATGAGGAAAATATTTTGATGAAAAACATTGGAATATAAATTTATGCCTTGACCACCTGTATCGCTAGAAAAAGTGATAAAAATCCAAAGAATACGGTGCTAACCTATTATGGGATAATTCAACAAATCCTAGAACTTGATTGCTTGGATTTCACATAAATCATATTCTATTGTGATTGGGTAAAGATGGAGGATACAATGAATGCTTGCAAAGTTGATCCCGACTCCAAACTTATTATGGTTGATTTATCAAAGCTGAAGACTAAAGACCGCATAGTCGACGAGCCTTTTATTTGTGCCTTTTAGAACGTAAAGAAGGTATTCTACTCGAAGTGCATAAACGATGGCAATTGGTCTATTGTTGTGCACGCACAAAAGGGTATGGCTACTGAAGTAGACGCATTATAGTCTCCAAAAGAGTTCCAGTCAGCTCTGGATGACAACCCTAATTTGAAGGGTCTTTTAGTTGATTTAAAGGAAGATTGAGTATCAAAATATTATTTTATACTCATCAATCTTATTTGTATCCTATTATGATATTGACATTGTATTAGCACTTTACTTTAATGTATGAATGTCATATGCTTTTAAGTGTAATGTCTTGCTATTTGTGCAAATGGTAGGTGATTTATCGGTTCTTTTGTTTAGAATAGATGTGTTTTCATTTATTTATTTCTATCGTTTAGCTTTAAAGGGAGAAAACCCGAAACAGCCCCTTAACGTCCCCGTGAGTGTCACCAACACCTTGTACGGGACCAATATAACTCGTAGGAACTGATCGCGCAATCACAGGGCCCCCGGTTTGAGAATACGATGATAATTTTCATGTTTCTAGACTTAGGCCTAAAAACATGGCGTTAGTGGGTGAAAATTCGAAACAACCCCTGAACGGCCCCGTGAGTGGTACCAACACCTCGTACGGGACCAATGTAACTCGTAGGAACTGACCGTGCGATCATGGGACCCCTGGTTTGAGAATACGATGATAATTTAAAAATATTAGGACTTTGGCAAAACATGGCGTTAATGGGGGAAAACTCAAAACAGCCCAAAAATGGCCCCGCGGGAGGCACCAACACCTCCCACGGGACCAATGTAACTCGTAGGAACTGACCACATGATCACGGGACTGCCGGTTTGAGAATACGATGATAATTTTCATATTTATAAACTTGAGCTTAAAAACATGGCGTTAGAAGGCAAAAACCCGACACAATGTCCGTTAGGATCGTCTTCGTTTACTACACCGGCAATAAGATCGTCTCTTCGAGTATGAAATGAATAGTAGCAACCAACGGTGTGAAAGAGTCCGTTAAATAATAGGTATATGACTTTTCCTTTCATTCAATAAATGGGGTCTGAACATTAGAATCTTAAATAGTGTCATTAAAGCAACTAGTTTGAAGATGTGTTGGTCTTTGCTATCTTAAAAAAGTCTCTAGCTTTTTTATGCATCAAAAATATAAAAATTCTCTTTTTTCAGGCTCTTATGGATCCCATGTGATAAAAAGAATCATATCTATAGCTGACTTAATTGATGACATTATTATATCAGAGGGGGACTCTCAGGTATGGACCCATGTGATAAAAATTCTCTCTCCCACACTTTCTAAACTGTGATATAACAGTTATATAAACTGTTATATAACGGTTTATATAGATGTGATATAACAGTTATATAGCTGTTATATAACAGTTATATAGCTGTTATATAACAATTTATACAAACTGTTATATAGCTATTTATATGGTTGTTATATAACAGTTATATATCTATTATATAACAACTATATAAACTGTTATGACAGTTTATATAAAGTGAGCTGTCTCCTATTTTCTAGGGCGCGAACACTAGGAAAATAATAGCATTTAACAATGATCTCTTATGTTTATTTCATCAGAAAATCACTCGTGAAATGAACATTTGAGCTTCAAGCACAACTAGAGAATCCTCCATCAGATGTGACTAGTCTATTTACCAAGATTGGTTTGAATTCTAATTTTGACAAATAAAAAGCATAAAAAGAGTTTAGGAATATTTGGCACCAACACTTCCCACGGGACCAATGTAACTTGTAGGAACTGACCACGCAACCACGGGACCCCCGTCTTGAGAATACGACGATAATTTGCATATTTCTAGACTTAGGCTTAAAAACATGATGTTAGTGGGTGAAAAGTCGAAACACCCCCCAAACGGCCCAGTGAGTGGCACCAATACCTCGCACGAGACCAATGTAACTCGTAGGAACTGACCGCGCGATCACGGGACCCCCGATTTGAGAATACGCGATAATTTAAAAATATCAGGACTTAGGCAAAACATGGTGTTAGTGGGGGAAAACTCGAAACAACCCCTGAACGGCCCCATGGAGGCACCGACACCTCCAACGGGACCAATGTAACTCATAGGAACTGAACGCGTGATCATGGGACTCCCGGTTTGAGAATACAACGATATTTGAAAAATATCAGGACTTGGGCTTAAATATATGGCGTTAAAGGGTGAAAACCCAAAATAGCCCCCGAACGGCCCCGTGGGAGGCACCAACACCTCCCACGGGACCAATGTAACTCGTAGGAACTGACCACGCAGCCACGGGACTCATGGTTTTATAATACGATGGTAATTTGAATATTTCTAGACTTAGGCTTAAAAACATGGCGTTTGATGATGCTAAGATTTAGCACCACCGGATAAGTGATAGTGAGCTCAAGCAGTAGTAGCAATGGCAGCCATATAGATGAATAAGTGTATAAGTATGTAGAAGGGGATGAGTATAAGAGGAAATAAGACAATGATGTATGGTGGTTCAGCCAATTCGGCCTACATCCACTGTGAGTGTGTGATCCCCTAAGTATGGGCACTAATGGCCTTGGATACAATACACATAACCCCCCCTCTCTCTCTACTGTGTGTACAAGCTGAGTTTTAGCTAGGTCTATAGTTAATTGATCGATCCCCTGTAGGGTTGTAGGTGACAAGTATATATAGGTCTTGGGGGGTGTAGTGTACCCCCCAAGTATGCATGGTGCATGTGAATGATGATCTAGCCAATCCCTTGTTGACACCTGTAGATGCCAAATGATGACATAATATTCCCTCACGTGAGGGTGTGATTTGGTTATAACGGTCTTCTACGTGCCATGTGAGCCTCACGCGCACTGTTCCACGCGTCTCCCAAGCCACGCGCTGTCATGATGTCACCCTCGGCCTATGAGCCGAGGCCGAGGGCAGAGTTTCTTCCAGTAGTGAGCCTGGTCCAATTCTTGCCTCGTACTGTCGTACGCTCGTAGGGTCGTCTAGAGCCTGGTGAAGGGTCGGCCCCTCATAGGGTCGTCTGGAACCTGGTGAAGGGTCGGCCCCTCTGAGGGGTCGTATGGAGCCTGTAGGAGGGGTCGACCCATCGTAGGGTCGTCCGTTTGGAGGTTATCATCAGCCAGGCCGAGGATATAAACGGGTATATCGATCACCCCCAGCCCTTAGCCATAGGTGCTGTTGAGATGACTGAGGGATAGTGTTTTAGATGAGATGCATGTATGATCAATTAGGTGAGTGACACCTGGGCAGATACTCATTGCTGTTCCTGTTTCCAAGGCATGGCGGCTGCACACTTATCTTGGGGCTTTGTGCCCTAATGATGCCTTCCTCGTGGGCTGTGTCCTGCCTTGGTCAATGGGCCCACTCATTACTAAGGTATTTAATGGATTTTTGAATTCTATCTCTTATTCTTCTTCTTCTTCGCGCCCAAGCATTCTCTCTCTAGAGTTTCATCAGCTTTCATCGCCATTTGCAGCCTTTAATTCTTCAAGTCTTAGCAACGTTTTTTGCTCTCTTTATCAGGTACTCTCTTTTGCCTTCATTTCTATTTGCTTTTTAGGGTTGTGGGGCTGCATTTTCTTTAGGTTGTGCCATAACCTTTTCCGGCGTCTTCTCCGGTAACTGGTTCTTGGGTGTTCTTGACAGAAACCATTGAGTTCCTTTGTTTTGATCCAAAAGTCCAACCTGGTCAATTTCCCATTTGTTTGTAGCTAAGTTAGCTAAGTTTAGTGTAATTTATCCAAGTGTAGAGTCTTCCCTTTAATGCTTAGGAGGCTTTATAGCTTAGTATCTGAGTTCCCATCCTTGAGAGAGAAGCTATTTGCCGAGATCAGACGAATAGAGGAAGAGGAAGAGGAAGAGAGGAGACGACCCTAATTGGGTACGACCCATCTTTCCCGTTCCTCTTGCCACCATAAAACCATTTGAACCGTCAGAGTCTTGTGGGTCGTCCGCTCGTCCAGCCGAGACTCCCAAACCAAGTGAGATGGACGAGAGAGCATCCTCGCCAACTGGTGCTGAAACTTCTGGTAGGAGGGAGATGTCTGACCTAAGCCCAGGCCAAGAGGCTGAGGGTACGGTCCCCTCTGAGGCTGTCCCTGTGTCAACCCTGTCTCACCATGGCTTCCAAGTGGCTTTTCCACAGGGCCCTCCGGCCGAGGGGGAGGGGACTGAGGACGATGACGATGACACAGATGACGAAGTTGATACCTCCCATGCCTCGTCCTTTATCTCCTCTGTTAGGGATCGCGACCTCCTGATATGGAGGCATGCCTATGGAGTGCCTCTCAGCATAACTATGAGGGTTCCCTCTGAGTCTAAGAGGGTTTTTGATTGTGGAGAGGGAGAGGTTGCAGTTTACGAACAAATGCTCAAGGTCGGAGTCAGATTCCCTCTGCATACTGCCATTGTAGACATCCTTTCTGCCCTTGGTGTTGCTCCCTCTCAACTTCCCCCCAACTCTTGGAGGACGATCCTGGGCTATATTTCCTTGTGGAAGAATGCCTTCACCGACGATCCCTCGGCTGACCTATTTTTGGGTTGTTACAACATTACCTCTTCGTCCAAACAGCCTGGATATTATCATCTGGGGGCAAGGAGGTTTGAGAAGAAACTCCTCCATGTGGCACAAACTTCCAACCATGATTGGAAAAAGAGGTTTTTCTTCATCTCCGGGGAGTGGGAGCCCGTTACCGATAGTCCGAGGGTCCCCAGGAAGTGGTCTAACCCCTCCATGAAGGCCAGATCAGACCCTGGACTTAGCCTGGAGGAGAAGGACATTGTTGATTACCTTAAAGGACGAGGGAGAGAGGGTGAACTTGCAAAATTTGAAGACTTGATGACCCCTCGGTTTCTCAAAGAAGCTGGTCTGAGGGTCGGCCCTCTGACAGAACTATGTGAGTTATACTGCACATTTTCCATTCTTTACTTATTTTTGAAGTGTTTTCTCTTTATCTCTGCATTTTTTTGACGTGTCGTCTTCTTATCAGGTCGTCCTGCAGGTATATCGGATTATCTTTGGGAAATGACTGCTCCCAGCTTATTATCAGGATTGGAAAAGAAGAAAGGAAAGAAGCCTCAGCAGGCTCCGAGGAAGACAAGGGCCGCTGGGCCGACGGTGGTGGAACCGACCACCGATAGTCATAAAAGAAAGGAGCCTGAGGCCCCTATGGACCCTCGGCCTGATTCTCGGAAGAGGGCCAGGGTCGAAGCCTCTGAGGGGACGACCTCTTCATCTAGTATGGGGGTTTTCTGGTCTCAAAACCTGGCGCATCTGAGGGTCGATCCCTCATCACTTAATGCAAACTTGAGGGCATCCAAGGCCTCAATGTTCTATGCACCCTCGGCCTCTGACTAAGAGTTCCTGTCCAAAATGCCTCCTGCGAAAGTGTACAACTATGGTCTGCACGGCCTTGCCCAGGTATTGGTCTTGAACCACTTCTTTTAATTTCATTCTTTCACCAACTGTATCCTCGGCCTCTTGACATGTGTTTGATTTCCTTGTGCAGTCTGTGTGTGCCTTTACCTCGGCAACAAAATGGATGGCTGAGAACCAAGCAAAGTTCCATGAAGCCGAGAGGGCTTTCCAACATGAGGCAGATCTTCAGTCGAAGCTTGACACTGCTAGGGCCGAGTTAGAAAGTACCAGGACTGAGCATGCAAGGATCCTGGATGAGCTGACAAGGCAGCACGACGAGGACATTAAGGCCAGGGACGAGGACATTAAGGCCAGGGACTTTCTTCTCAAGGAAAAGGACGAGGCCTTGACCAACATGGAGGCCAAGTACAAAGCTGACCTTAAAGCAGCCATCATGAAAGCCGAGGCCGATGCTATTGAGGCTTACAAGGTTTCTGACGAGTTTCAGGGCTTCGGCCTCGAATATCTGGAGAGGGGGATCAGGACGGCCTGTCGATGGGTCGTCCTCAGATTTGGCGATGTCGTCTCCTCGGTCCGCCCTTCGATTGAGGCAGTCGGATTGGACGACCCTCTGATCGCCGAGGCTCTGTCCCAAGTAGAATCTCAAGTGTAGGTTGAGGGGGTCGAAACATCTGAGGATCAGCCGATTATGGTTGTTGAAGAGACCCCTTTGGTGGATGTTGAGGCTCTATCCTCTGATATTGTCCCTTAGGGTGGCTGTCTGTAGCCCATACCCTCATAGTGTACTTATTATTTTTGTACTCTTTTTTGTAAAACACTTGGATATTTTGTATCTCAGTTTTATTAATATCATATCGTCTCCTTTACTGTCTTCTATATCAGCTTCTTGCATGATTTGCTATTTTTTGTTAGCCACTAACCTTTCCCTCGTCTTTTATGAGGACAGTGGTGGGGTCGTCCCCTCCACTGACCCTCATTATAGCCGAGGGGTTAAATTACCAAACATGATTTTAACAGTCTACCCTCGTCTTTCTTGAGGACAGTGGTGGGGTCGTCCCCTCCACTGGCCCTCATTATAGCCGAGGGTTCAACTTACCAAATTAATGGTTTTTAAGTCTACCCTCGTCTTTCTTGAGGACAGTGGTGGGGTCGTCCCCTCCACTGGCCCTCATTATAGCCGAGGGTTCAACTTACCAAATTAATGGTTTTTAATAATGTCTACCCTCGTCTTTCTTGAGGACAGTGGTGGGGTCGTTCCCTCCACTGGCCCTCATTATAGCCGAGGGTTCAACTTACCAAATTAATGGTTTTTAATAATGTCTACCCTCGTCTTTCTTGAAGACAGTGGTGGGGTCGTCCCCTCCACTGGCCCTCCTTATAGCCGAGGGTTCAACTTACCAAATTAATGGTTTTTAATAATGTCTACCCTCGTCTTTCTTGAGGACAGTGGTGGGGTCGTCCCCTCCACTGGCCCTCATTATATCCGAGGGTTCAACTTTCCAAATTAATGGTTTTTAATAATGTCTACCCTCGTCTTTCTTGAGGACAGTGGTGGGGTCATCCCCTCCACTGGCCCTCATTATAGCCGAGGGTTCAACCTACCAAATTAATGGTTTTTAATAATGTCTACCCTCGTCTTTCTTGAGGACAGTGGTGGGGTCATCCCCTCCACTGGACCTCATTATATCCGAGGGTTCAACTTACCAAATTAATGGTTTTCTGTAGATGTTTCCATGCGTGCTAGAACTGACAACCACAGGATGAGGGAAACACTGATATTTCTTATTAATTTTGCAAAGTGTTCTGTTGGAGCAACTCTCATTACAATTATGGCCTTTCAAGACCGTACAACACTACTGATAGTATTTCTTCAAATGGTCTGCATTCCAGGTATTGGAAAAAGGTTCCCCATCTAGGTTTTCTAGTCTATAGGTCCCAGGGACAACTTCATCAATGACCCTATATGGGCCATGCCAGTCAGGGTGGAGCTTGTTGGGCTTTTGCCAGGTCTTCTTGAGGACCAAGTCCCCCACTGCGATAGGCCTCTGTTTCACCCTCTGATTGTAGAACCTTGCGGTCCTCTGTTGGTAGGCGTCCTGCCTTATCTCAGCGTCCTCCCTCCTTTCCTCAATCAGGTCCAAGTCGAGTCGTCTCTCTTCCTCATTTCCCTGGGGGTCGTACATTTGGACCCTATGAGTAGAAAACTCAATTTCGGTGGGGATGAAGGCTTCTGAGCCATAAGCTAGCATGAATGGGGTCTCCCCGGTAGAAGTCCTCACCGTCGTCCTGTATGCCCACAGCACGGCATATAACTCCTCGACCCATCTTCCTTTTGCCTCCTCAAGCCTCTTCTTGATTCCATCTATGATTGTCCTATTTGTGACTTCTGTTTGCCCATTGTCCTGAGGTCGGCCAGGGGTGGAGAAAAATTGTTTGATACTTACCCTCTCACAGTACTTCTGTAGAGAGGCATTCTTGAACTGAGTCCCGTTATCCGAGATGAGGGTGTTGGGGAGACCATATCTGCATATAATATTTTTCCAAATGAACTGGAAGGTCTTCTGCTCGGTGATGTCACCATCGGCTCCGCCTCCACCCATTTTGAAAAATAGTCAATGGCTATGATGAGGAATCGATAGTTATTGATGGCCCTAGGCAAGGGTCCTACTAGATCAATTCCCCATACTGCAAATGGCCACGGATATGTAACGGAGGTAAGAGGCTGGTGGGGTTGATGAGGGATGGTAGCAAATATT
Organism: Sambucus nigra; assembly: GCA_949130495.1. Taxonomy (NCBI): domain Eukaryota; kingdom Viridiplantae; phylum Streptophyta; class Magnoliopsida; order Dipsacales; family Adoxaceae; genus Sambucus; species Sambucus nigra. Next base: position 125,517,398 of record OX422218.1, read on the forward strand.
TGGCATTTATCACACTTTTTTACATATGCTGCGGCGTCTTTCCCCAAGGTCGGCCACCAGTAGCCTTGGGTGATCACCCTCTTCTCTAGGGACCTACCCCCAATGTGGCTTGAGCACGACCCTTCATGCACATCTTGCAAAATGGAAGGGACTTCTGAGGGATGCATAAACCCCTTTTTGTATAAGGTGTCTCCGATGACAGTGAATTTTGCAGCCCTGTACCTCAGCTTCTTCCTTTCTTGCCTTGCTTCTGGCATCTCACCCTCTTTAATGTATCTGATCATGGGGTCCATCCACGAAGCTTCTTGAGAAACATTTAGGCAATTTCCAAGTGTTCCCTCAGCGTCCTCAATAGTTGGCCGAGGCAAAATTTCTACTGGGACCGTCCTCCTGATGTGTGTTCTTATTACCGAGGCCAACCTAGCAAGGGCATCAGCACGGCCATTGTCGAGCCTAGGTACCCTCCTTAATTTCACTTCTCTGAAGCCCTTTAGTAAAGACCTCACCTTCTCAAGGTACCTAGCCATCCTCTCGTCCTTAGCCTCGTAGGCTCCTAGTATCTGATTCACTACTAGCCTTGAATCACTATGGACCAAAATCTGGACGACACTAAGAGACTTAGCCAAGGAGAGGCCTGCTATTAAGGCCTCATATTCAGCCTCGTTGTTGGAGGCCTTGAAGTTGAACCTCAGGGCGTATTCAACGTCTATGCCATCGGGTGCTGATAGTATCAGTCCAGCTCCACTTCCCTCTTCGTTTTCAGTCGTTTTCCTTCTAGCGGTGCTTGTCTCAGCCTTATCTGCGGGTGTGTCAGCGGGTCTGTCTTCTGTATCCGTCTTCCCGAGGGTCTCACCCTCGGCCTCATCATCTTCACAAGTGAACTCAGCCATGAAGTCTGCCAATGCCTGCCCCTTAATGGCCGTCATAGGCTGATACATAATGTCAAACTCCCCCAGCTCTATAGCCCAAGCCATCAACCTACCTAATTTTTTTGACTTGTGTAGGACCTGCCTAAGAGGAGAGTCGCTGAGGATGACCATTGTATGGGACTGGAAGTACGGCTTCATCTTTCTCGAGGCATGGATCAAGGCGTAGGCCAACTTCTCCATCCTCGGGTATCTTTGCTCTGCCCCCTGGAGTGCCTTGCTGTTAAAATACACGGGCTTCTGTATCCCGTCTTCGTCTCTCACAATGGCTGCACTGATGGCCGACTCTGAGACGGCGAGGTACACATAAAGTCGTTCACCCTGCACGGGTCGTGATAGCAGCAAGGGAGACCCTAAGTACGACTTTAGGTCCCTGAAAGCCTTGTCACACTCTTCACTCCATTCGAAGGCCTTCCTAAGGGTCTTGAAGAATGGCAATCACTTGTCTGTGGCCCTAGACACGAACCTGTTCAAGGAAGAAACTCTCCCTGTGAGCCTCTGAACGTCTTTAATGGACTTGGGGGTCTTCATTTCAACAAGGGCCTTTATCTTTTCAGGATTGGCCTCGATGCCTCTTTGATTGACAATGAACCCCAAGAACTTCCCTGCTCCGACCCCGAAGACACACTTGGCCGGATTAAGCTTCATCTTGTATTTGTCCATCGTATTAAAGGTCCTCTCCAGGTCTGCCACATGATCCTATGCCTTCAGACTCTTAGTCAGCATGTCGTCTACGTAGACCTCCATAGACTTCCCAATTTGATCTTCAAACATTTTGTTTACGAGGCGCTGGTACGTTGCCCCCGCATTCTTTAGGCCAAAGGGCATGACCCTGTAACAGTATGTGCCCTTGTCAGTGATGAAGGCGGTCCTCTCCGAGTCTTCAGGGTTCATGAAAATCTGGTTATACCCTGAGTAGGCATCCATGAAACTCATGAGCTCATGGCCTACGGTAGCGTCTACCATCTGGTCGATGCGGGGGAGAGGGAAGCTGTCTTTGGGACAGTGCTTGTTGAGGTCTGTGAAGTCCACGCACACTCTCCACTTGCTGTTGGCCTTTGGGACAATGACTGCATTGGACAACCATTCAGGGTAGATGACCTCTCTGATAAATTCAGCGTCTTCTAATTTTTTGACCTCGTCCCTGATGACCTCATATTTTTCTCTGGAGTAAATTCTCCTCTTCTGCTTCACCGACTTCACTCCCTCTACCACATTGAGCTTGTGGCACATGACTTCAGGGTCAATCCCTGGCATATCTACATGACTCCAAGCGAAGACGCTTCGCCTTCTCCTCAATAGTTTAATGAGGTCTTCCTTGATGTTGGGCTTCAGAGACTTGCCAAATTGGACGGTTTTTTTCGTGTCATCCTCATCGAGGATGATGGATTCTACCTCTTCCGCAGCCTCTCCTTTCTTCAGCTTCGTTTCATCTCTGGGGTCTAGGGTATCAATATTATAAGTGGTTGTAACCCTCTTGTGTGCCTCCCTTTCTTCAGCGGAGTTGTAGTAACATTCCCTCGCTGTCGTCTGGTCTCCCTGAACTTCCCCCACCCCGTAAGGGGTAGGAAATTTGATCATCTGATGGACCGTAGACGGCATAGCTTCAAACCCCTTGAGGTCCACACGCCCCAGTATGATGTTGTAGGCCGAAAACACCTGCTCGTCCATCACAAAGAAACTGACCTTCTTAGTGAGCCATCTCGGCCACTCGTCCCCCATCCTCACATCGGCCTCTTATACCCCAAGGGGATGAACCTTTTCCCCACTGAACCCAATCAATGGATGATGGTAGGGAACGAGTCTAGCATGGCTGAGACCCAAGGCTTTGAAGCATGGCCAAAACATCACATCTGCAGAACTACCCCCATCTACCAAGATCCTCGGCACCTTGCATACGTGCACCCTGGTAGTGATGACGAGAGGGTCATCATGTGGGGCTAAGAGGCCTTTGAAGTCCATCCTTGAAACCCTACTATCAGTGTGTCCATATCAACCTTTTTCCTCTTTTCTGACTTGACCTCCAGGGAGGTTGCGTGTACCGTCTTCATCACTGCCTTTGCTTCAGCTACATGGGCCTTCCTATCAGCGACCTCAGACCCTCCTCCTGCAAGTCCCCCGGAGATTATTCCCACTCCGAGCGAGATCATATTAAGCCTCTTGACAGGGCCGTTTTCATCTCTCGGCGGGAGGTCAGGGTCGTCCTCATCATCAGAAGGGTCGTCCCCTCTTTTTTGAGGACCTTCTCTGCATGCATCGCCTCGCTTTTTTCTGGGGTCGTCCCCTTGGCCCCTCTTGAAGGCGCCTTTGTCAACGTACTTTCTGAGCTTCCCTTCCTTCAGCATCTTCTCAATCTCATCTTAGAGCAAAGCATTTATCCGTTACGTGGCCGTGGTCTTGGTGAAATTCACACCACAGGTTCTTATTCCTCTTGCCGGGGGCTGCCCTCAGCTTGTCAGGCCACTTCAGGGACCGGTCACTCTTTATCTCATTGAGAATCTGTTCATAGCTGACCGTCAGAGTGGTGTACCCAGCGAACTTGTCATCCGCGAATCTCTTCTTCCCCTCTTTGTTCTTCTTAGGGTATTTACTCCCACTTGCACCTCCTCTTTCGTCCTCATATTTTGCAGCCATCGCCTCTTCGGCGTTCATCACCTTTCCTGCTGTCGACAACAGTTCGGCCATCGTCCTCGGAGGGTCTTCAGCAAGCTTCCATAACAGCTTCCCCTTTTGGAGTCCTCCAATCAGGGCTGTCATAGCTATGCTCTCCTCATAGTCTTCCACCTCCAGCTTCTCCTTATTGAATCTAGCTATATAGTCCCTCAGACTCTCACTCTTCCCTTGCTTAACATAGAGTAGGTGGGTGGTCTTCTTCTGTGGCCTCACCCCAAAGCAGAAATTATGGATGAACAGGCCGGCCATCTGCTTAAAGTTTTCAATGGAATTTTTTGGAAGAGACGTGTACCAGACATGCGCAGCCCCTGTCAAGGTACCAGAGAAGGAACGACACCTCATCTCATCTGAGATAGAGTATATATCTGCCGCCGACTGATACATCTCCACGTGGTGGACGGGGTTGGTGCTGCCGTCATACCTTGGGGTGACCATAGGTGGCTTGAACTTTGACGGCGTGGGGAAGTTGACTATCTTTGCCACAAAGGGTGAGCCTATGGTGTATCCCCTCTGAAGAGGGTCTCGGCTCTTCAATATATCACCAATCTTATCCTCTAACCGCTGGATTGAGTCATTCCAGGGCCTCACAGGGTCGGCCTGGCCGATGTTATCCCCTGCTGCCTCTTCGAGGTGGACGGAGGGTTCTGCTGCAGCAGGCCTGTGTCGACTGTTCACTTCCCTTTGGCCGTCATCTCGTCCTCGGGGTCGGCCATCTGCTGCCTCCCTCCTGGATCTCGCAACGCTTCTTGGCCTGGACAACTGTTACCGCAAGTCATTTACTGGGCCTAGCCTCTCAAAGGCCGACCCCCTGCTCAAGCGATCAAAAGCAGAGCCTCTTGGACGATCATCAGGGTTTGGTCTCCCGCACTTTCCCCTACTATCCTGGAGGGGTCGTACGGTATTGTTGGAGACCTCGTAAGGTTCCCAGCACTCTATAGGATCCTCTTCTCCCTATATATCTCCATACCTATCCTCAGGGCAAGGGTTTTCTTGCCTCCCCAGGCGTAGACGCCGGGGGTCAGCAACATCCCTACGCCGCTGAGGGGGTGGCAGGTCTTTGCATGGTGCCTGGGGTGGTCCCCTGGCCTCATGTTGCCCTGGAGCTGCTGCCTGTGTAATCATCTCAGGTGAAACCCCTGGTGCTCTTAATATGTTCTGTCTTAGAGCTGTGAACTGTTCCTGCATCATTCGCTGGCTTGCTGCCAGAGACTTTAAGGCTGCCGCCACATCAGCCATCTCAGACTGAGGCGGCGGCTGACTGGAGCTGGGTCTTCCCCCATCATCCAACGGGGGAAGTGGTGGTGGTGGCATCTCAGGTGCCATGTGCTTGAGCTATGAGAAGTTGAACTGAAGAAAATACTGGTGATCCTGGGAACCTTAGTGGGTCTCTTTCAATGATGAAACACCTCCTCTCAGGGGGAGTGTTAATTCACCACCAGAGTGCCCAGTGAGGTCAAGCTGTACAAAGGAAGAGATGTCTTCTCGTTCCTACAGACGGCGCCAAACTGATGATGCTAAGATTTAGCACCACCGGATAAGTGATAGTGAGCTCAAGCAGTAGCAGCCATGGCAACCATAGAGATGAATAAGTGTATAAGTATGTAGAAGGGGATGAGTATAAGAGGAAATAAGACAATGATGTATGGTGGTTCAGCCAATTTGGCCTACATCCACTGTGAGTGTGTGAACCCCTAAGTATGGGCACTAATGGCCTTGGATACAATACACATAACCCTCTCTCTCTCTCTACTGTGTGTACAAGCAGAGTTTTAGCTAGGGCTACAGTTAATTGATCGATCCCCTGTAGGGTTGTAGGTGACAAGTATATATAGGTCTTGGGGGGTGTAGTGTACCCCCCAAGTATGCATGGTGCATGTGAATGATGATCTAGCCAATCCCCTGTTGAAACCTGTAGATGCCAAATGATGACATAATATTCCCTCACGTGAGGGTGTGATTTGGTTATAACGGTCTTCCACGTGCCATGTGAGCCTCACGCGCACTGTTCCACGCGTCTCCCAAGCCACGCGCTGTCATGATGTCACCCTCGGCCTATGAGCCGAGGCCGAGGGCAGAGTTTCTTCCAGTAGTGAGCCTGGCCCAATTCTTACCTCGTACTGTCGTACGCTCGTAGGGTCGTCTGGAGCCTGGTGAAGGGTCGGCCCCTCATAGGGTCGTCTGGAACCTGGTGAAGGGTCGGCCCCTCTGAGGGGTCGTATGGAGCCTGTAGGAGGGGTCGGCCCCTCTTAGGGGTCATATGGAGCCTGTAGGAGGGGTCGTCCCCTCGTAGGGTCATCCGTTTGGAGGTTATCATCAGCCACTCAGAGGATATAAACGGGTATATCAGCGTTAGTGGGTGAAAACTCAAAACAGCCCCCGAGCGACCCCATGGGTGGCACCAACACCTCGCACGGGACCAATGTAACTCGTAGGAACTGACCACGCAACCACGAGACTCCCGATTTGAGAATATGATGATAGTTTGCATATTTCTAGACTCAGGCTTAAAAACATGACGTTAGTGGGTGAAAAGTCAAAACAACCCCCGAACGGTCCCGTGAGTGGCACCAACACCTCACACGGGACCAATATAACTCGTAAGAACTAACCGCGTGATCACGGGACCCCCGGTTTGAGAATACGATGATAATTTGCATATTTATAGACTTAGGCTTAAAAACATGGCGTTAGTGGGTGAAAACTCGAAACAGCCCCCTAACGTCCCCGTAAGTGGCACCAACACCTCGCACGGGACCAATGTAACTCGTAGGAACTGACCGCGCGATCACGGGACTCCCGATTTGAGAATACGATGATAATTGAAAAATATCAGGGCTTAGGCTTAAAAATATGGCGTTAGCGGGTGAAAACCCAAAACAACCCCGAACGGCCCCGTGGGAGGCACCAACACCTCCAACGGAACCAATGTAACTTGTAGGAACTGACCGCACAGCCACGGGACTCCCGGTTTGGGAATACGATGGTAATTTGAATATTTCTAGACTTAGGCTTAAAAACATGGTGTTAGTGGATGAAAACCTGAAATAGCCCCCGAACTGCCCCGTGGGTGGCACCAACACCTCCAACTGGACCAATGTAACTCTTAGGAACTAACCACGCAGCCACGAGACTCCCGGTTTGAGAATACGACCATAATTTGCATATTTCTAGACTTAGGCTTAAAAACATGATGTTAATGGGTGAAAAGCCGAAATAACCCCATAACGGCCCCGTGAGTGGCACCAACACCTCGCACGGGACCAATGTAACTCGTAGGAACTGTCCGCGTGATCACGGGATCCCCGGTTTGAGAATACGATGATAATTTGTATATTTCTAGACTCAGGCTTAAAAACGTGGCGTTAGTGGGTGAAAACTCGAAACAGCCCCCTAACGGCCCCGTGAGTGACACTAACACCTTGCACGGGATCAATATAACTCGTAGGAACTGACCGCGTGATCACGAGACCCCCGATTTGAGAATACGATAATAATTTAAAAAAATCAGCACTTAGGCAAAGCATGGCGTTAGTGGGGGAAAACCCGAAACAACCCCCGAACGGCCCCATGGGAGGCACCAACACCTCCCACGGGTCCAATGTAACTCGTAGGAACTGACCGCGCGATCACGGGACTCCCAATTTGAGAATATGACGATAATTGAAAAATATCAGGACTTAGGCTTAAAAACATGGCGTTAGAGGGTGAAAACCCAAAACATCCCCCGAACGGCCCCATGGGAGGTACCAACACCTCCCACGAGACTAATGTAACTCGTAGGAACTATCTGCACAGTCACGGGACTCCCGGTTTGATAATACGACGGTAATTTGAATATTTCTAGACTTAGGCTTAAAAATATGGCGTTAGTGGGTGAAAACCCAAAATAGCCCCCGAACGGCCCCGTGGGTGGCACCAACACCTCCCACGGGATCAATGTAACTCGTAGGAACTGACCATGCAACCACGGGACTCCCGATTTGAGAATACGATGATAATTTGCATATTTATAGACTTAGGCTTAAAAATATGATGTTAGTGGGTGAAAAGCTGAAACAGCCCCCGAATGGCCCCGTGAGTGGCACCAACACCTCGCACGGGACCAATGTAACTCGTAGGAACTGACCGCGCGATCACGGAACCCCCGGTTTGAGAATACGATGATAATTTGCATAATTCTAGACTTAGGCATAAAAACATTGATATGCTGATAATTTTAACTCATATATGCAATTTTTCAGCTTGATTAAATTTTTTGTAAAACTACTTGGTTACTGATATCATTTTTTTTTGTATCCTATCATTTGTAGAATTTTTGCACGTGGAACAAATGAAGGTGGCAATGGCTTACAACATGAAGATTGCTTATATGTTGTGGACATTCAGGATTATATTTTTTATGTGTTACAGCCATGCGGGATTTTATTGTTTAGTTTTATGGCCGTGCGGGTTTTTATAATTTGATTGTTGAATTTTATGGCCTTGCGGGCTTTATAATAAGCAAGTTTTATATTTACATGGTTTGAAATGTCAGAAAATAGAGGAAACTCTACCCAATTTTTTTTTTGATCTGTGAATTATTAAGACGAGTAATATTTTTAAGTTTGTATATATTAATATTAACAACGTTCTCGATTCGCAATTTGTGATTTTTTTATTGTTTTTCCAATAATAAATATTTGTAACACCTCGTACGCGTCCAACATTACAAGTAGCAACCGACGGTGCACTTACAGGACCCTCAATTTTAGAATTGAAAAAAAAATACATTTTTTTTAAAATTATAGTTAAATATGGTCATGGACTTTGTGCATGACCATATTTATTTTTTCCGTCGGGCATAAAAATGGTCGCGGCCAAAGTCCGCGACCATTTTTTTCCTTTTTTTTCGTCGCGGTGTCGGTCACGGACTTTGGCCGCGACCATTTTTGGTCACGGTTGGGGGTCACGGACTTGGGCCGCGACTATTTTTTTCCTTTTTTTTTGTCACGGTTATGGGTCGCGGCCAAAATCCGTGACCAATTTGTCATGGTTGTGGGTTGCGGTTTTGGTCGCGACCAATTTGTCACGGTTGTGGGTCACAGACTTGGGCCAAGACCATTTTTTTTATTTTTTTGGTCACGGTTGTGGGTCACGGATTTGGCCGCGACTAATTTGTCACGGTTGTGGGTCACAGACGAGGGTCGTGACCCGTCACGGCATGGGTCACGGCCCAAGTTCGCGACCATCTTCCGTGACCCCCTCTGGGCCGTGACCATTTTTTGGTCACGGACTTGGGCCGCGACCCACAAAATTGGTCATGCCCAAAATGGTCACGGACCAAGTTCACGACCCACAGTCTTGGTCAGGGATTTTGGCCGTGATCATTCGCCAGTTTTGGTGTAGTGTGTGTACTCTCTAGGCTCAAGTGCAAGCCAGTCGCGTTAGTAATAAACCCGGTAAGTCGGGATCGTCTCCATAGGGAAATAGGATGAGAAAATCGTGACGACAGAAGGACAGACGGTTAACCTAACTTTGACTCTAAAAAGAGGGAAAAATTGATTTGAATGGTGAAACAGCTACAACTAGATGCAATTTTGAAAATGATTAATTAATGAAATCAGGAATGAATGGAATGCAATTACTCTAAATTACCTAAAAGACTGATGATGATTGAACTAAAACTTGAACTATATGATGAGACAAATAGGCCGGGAATACAATCCCTCAACCCTAGTGTATTGCTGGTATAAAACTAATCGTAAATTTAAGTGATTAATCAGACCCAGACTTTAGTACTCCCAAGCATTACATATATGAGGTTCAAACCCGCACCATACGTAATCAAAGGACGAGTAAAGAGGTAACATGATAGATACACTCTCTTTGCAGTCTAAAGCATCCCGGTTACCCAGGAGCAATCGAGATCCAAAGATCTACAATGGTTGTGTTAGCTACGCAATACAATCATAATAAATCCTTAAGTTTAGAGGATTAATTTTATACACATGCAACTATCACATCGGGTTGAGTTCATGCATCCCAACCCTAAAAAATCTAGCCGGACATGTTGAACCTAACTGTGCATGAATTAACTATATTGCGTGTGAAGGAAATCATGATGGAAGTGTGCTGAAACATGCAAGGAATTATTATGAACTTAAAAACAAACTGAATCGTGCAAAAAGAATAACATGAAAAACCATAATAGAGAGAATGAAACTTGAATTAAAACTTGAGATCAAACCCGAAAATAATCAATCTTGAATCACCAAATCAAAGTTATGTTCCTAGGGTATTCTCTTAATTGTCTCTCTATAAAAAAACTATTCAAAACTTTTTTTTCTAAGCCAATACAATGATACATGTACGTTTTAGAAGAGTTGGTACATTCTAGGACTCTTTGGACCAATCAACTTTCAAGTGGAATTTTGCATATCAGACACCTCGAACCGATTTGCAGGTACCCCGAACTGGTTCACACTGTGGTTCAGGAAATCTTGCTGGTTTGGAGACTTATTTTCTTCATTTTCACACTTAGAAAATTTTCAAGCTTTCTTCTTTTCTTTCTAGGATTTTTCTTCAACTTCAAGGGATCATAACGCTTTCACCGTAGTCGTATTTAGGTTTTGTTTCTTCCAGTGTTATCGTTGTTTCGAGCTCTTTAACTTTCCAGTTGGCTCCTTCTCCGGGATCAGGCTGCAGAATTATCAAATTACCCTTGAACTTTCCTTCCTAGCCTTTCTTTCATTGTTTCGATTTCTCTTTCGCACCGTTTGCATAATTTACCTATAAAACACATAAGAGAAACACAAAACACGAAATACTTGCCAACGAAGGTTAGTAACATAATTACGAGTTAAATTCATATCAATTGCACCGCTCAGGTTCACAAAGGTTCTGAAATTAAGGGGATAAATATACAATATTATGATCGATCACTAGATAAAACTGGGAGAATCATGCTCGAAGTAACTGATGTGAATCCCTACACTAGGAATAGAAAATATAGATGCGCCTAACCAAATCCCTCAACATCCATGTGTACTGCAGCTGCGAATCCCTGGAATGAATTTAGGCCTGGCGTCCCTCTGGATGGATACCTAAAAGGTTTTGAAAAAATATTTGATAGCAAGGGTTAGAACCCAAACATTTTGAAAATATTTAGCAAGTGATTAAATTGCAGAAATTTAAAAATGCATGAATGCGCTTCATATTTAGGCTAGTGTCGCACTCCCTTAAGGACATACTCACCCATAAACTAATGTGCACACCTAACGCTTCCTTTGTATCCCACCTAGTCCTCTACCCCGTAACTAGATACTTGACATAATACTCTCCTGACGTACTACTCTAATCAGAGTATGTCTAAAATAATATATATATATATATATATATATATATATATATAAGTTATTCTTCACTTTAACTTAAATAATTATCTTCCCTTTAAGTCCATATAACATTTACAGTAGTTATATAATTAATACAATTTACTCCATGTATTTAGTTACCCATATATAACTATTTATCACATTATATACGTAAAACCATATTACAACATTCACACATATGTCGAATATATTAATAGCCCATCCTCCCGAGTAATAACTCACCGGATGTATCCTCTCAAGTTCTATCAATAGAGGCTACTCAGTTCCACCTGGAGTTCCGAGACAACTATGGGCCGCTGAATCGGAACATAAATAGTAAACGTAATGTAGGCGGTCATATTTCCTTCGTGAAAGTGAGATAAGCCCCTCACCCATATAACGGACGCTATGACCTAGGGACATACTCACCCTACTCCTGAAGCTAGGGGATTCACCCACATCGTGCAACCTCCCTCAATAGCCCTAGAGTATATGAATTAAATAAATATCTAATTACCGATATTTAAGCACACATAATATATATACTATCACACTACCGTATATATACTTTAAGTTTAATCCCGGCTTTACCGTGTACGATGTCCGTAACACTTAGCCTAAAATATTTCCCGAGTCTATGGTTCGACTATAAATTAAGCTATTCCTCACAATAGTTAATTAAATACTTTGGCGTCACTCAACCAATATATCCGAACTCGCTCACTTGGCCCGATTATTATTCAGAGTTCAAATGCCCAAATTCCCTTAATAAGTTTGACACACACTTATTAATTAATTCCAACCTAAATGTCTCTCTCACATTAAATATAAAACAACTTTATACCATTTGTTCTTAAAATCCCAAACCATCCCAGATTTAAGACGCTTCCTTACTGTACCTAATTCTCCCTAAAATTCCCACCCAGGTCGATCAGTACAGTAAAAACCGAAAAATGGGTTGAGTTTTGCCATCTCGTTCGAACGAGAAACGACGTCGTTCGAAAGACAAGTGATGTCGTTTGAACGACAATCACTGTCGTTCGAGCCAGAGTCCTGATCATTCGAACGACCCTCAACTTTTCCCCCTTTTCTTCCAGAATCAGTCCTCTGCCATTAACAAGACCTTAAAATCTTTCTTACCCAGAAACCAATCCAGAATTTACACATTAAGTTCTACGAATCAATACAAATCCCAAAAATCTTTAATTCCCAATTTATATCTCCAATTGTAAATAAAGACATGAATCTAAATAATTTTTCCACCACTTTTGCAATAAAAAAGATCTCTAATCTTACGAATTCTTCACAGTATAATATGGATTCATAAACCCTATCATATCAATCCCCAAAACTTTATTCGTAACATCCACAAATTTGACAACCCAATTTGTATCTACCCAACCCAAAATCATGTTTTTAACACCTACCATGATATGAATTGCAACCAACAATTTATATAAAATGAAGTTTAACCACTTGTCTTATGATTCGTAGAGTCTGATTAATCTTTTGTTGTAGAGATTTGCTTTGTTAAAGAACACCTGCCTTGTTCTTCCTTTTTGGCTCCAAAAAGTTCTCTCTTTTGTTCCTCTACGTTCTTATATTTCTTTCAATTGTGTTATGGCTACCCATAACTCCTAAACTTAGGTTTTTATCTCCCAATCCCGTTTTTAGCCATATGGGCCTAATTAAAGTGACCCAAATACTCCCGTGGGGGCCCGATTATGCCCAAAAATATACCGTGACCCATTTATCGCCCCCGAGTACACTTTTTCAACTTTCTAGGCCCATCCAGACTCAACCGTATGCTCAGAATTGACATCCGATTTAATTTATTATAAGTTCCTATTTCACACCCAACTTAGTCAATATCTGACTCCCGATTGAGATAAATTGATACCACGTCACTAATACATGTTATGACGTAAATATATTATTACTATTCACTTAGTAATTAAATTTCATAAATATTAAGCATTGACTCTTCGATTAATATTACCATAATTAATTCAATTAGATTACGACACACAAGTAATTTAAAATTTACCCGAATCAATTAAATATTTAAATGCACAGAAATACGAGGTGTTACAACGGTGGTAGTTCAGGTTCCATTTGTTGTCCTGAAACTTTGAGCTGTGATCTGAAGACTGAAAGCTTAAGGGCCCAACATGAACTCTTTCAATGGTGAAACAACTCCACACAAAGGGGGAGGACTGGCTCACCACCAGAGATGCCGATGAGAACAAGCTATGAAATGGAAGAGATAAAGCTTTTCGTTCCCACAGAAGACGCCAAATTGGTGATACTAGAAATAATAGAACCAAGTTAATATGATAAGCAAGCTCAAACCAGCACAACAATGGAAGTAAATTAACTAAGAAGGTGGTGAGGCTAAGGAGATGAAAACAATATGTAAGTGGTTTAGCCAATTAGGCCTACGTCCATTGTGTGAGTGTGTGTGTAAATTCACTATAATGAGGGAACTAATGGCCTGCGATACAACACTCAAGGTTTCTCTCTCTTCTGTGCATTTAGACAGAGTTACAATAGGGTTTCGAATCCTCCCCTTACCATATAGAAGATGAATCATATATATAATGCTTAGGGGATACAATGTACCCCCTAAGCGCGTTGTTTGCATGGGTGTGTAGATCTTAGCCAATCTATATTGGACACCTGGCTATGCCACATGTAGATCATGATGGCCAAATATTGCCTCACGTGAGGGGATAATCTTGCTATAACGGTTTTGCCCACGAACTCCTGGTCTCTTTTGTACTTGCATATGCTCGGATTGCTTGACATCATCCAATGGAACCTCGACCTGATCGAGTACGAAGTTGTTGACTCCGACATGCCTATTGATCTTGTAATCATAAGTAGAACCTAGGCCAAACAGGTTAGCCGAGGTTAGTGATCGAGGGCAAAAACTGAGCGTCCGTGTAGATACGCTAGTCGTTGTTATCGGCTTCCAACTGCAATATAAAAAATCTAAACTTGTAACTACACTCTTAAGGAGTATAGTGGCGAGTCTGGGTATCGAATCCTCAGGGAACTAGGACAAGTGGATGTGACGACAAAGGTAAGGTAGTTTAATCCTAAAGTTGATATTAAAATTAAAGAAAAGAAAAAGATGATTGATTTTTGGATTTTATCTATGAATTAACTAAATTCAATTAAATTAACCTACGCATGCAAAATTAACTAACTAAGAAGGAATTAATATGAATAGAGAAATGGGTTAATAATACACTCCCCCAAACTCTAGTGTGTATGCCAGTACAAAAGTAGTCATAAATTAGATAATTGATCAGACCCAGTCTTTAGTACTCCAAAGCATTACATTTATGAGGTTCAAGCCCGCATCATACATAATCAAAGAATGAGTCAAGCAGTGTCGCAATAGTTCATGCGCATTGCATCCTTAAGCACCCCGGTTACCTAGGGCAAACGAGGTCAAAAGGTCTACAATGGTTATGAAACTATACAACACGATCTAATCACTTATTTAATTTAGAGGACAAATTTTATATCTATGCATACCACATAAGGCTGGGTTCATGCATCCCCACCCTTAAAAACTTAGCTTAACGTGATTAAAATAAAAGAAAACTTAAAACTGAAAGTGCAGGAATTCATAACTAAATCTAAAAAATTGAGAACATGACTTGAACTGGGATTGAAAAATTAGAAAGCAACAATTAATTAAACTAACTATGAAAGCAGTAAAAGAAATAAATTAAAATTACTTGCAATGGATGAATGATGAATCTTGAATAGATCTTTAAATCTTGAATAGTAGCCAGGCTTCAAAATTAGGGTTCTTGGATACAAGAATCCTCTAAAAACTAACTATTAGCCTCCTACAACATAAAGTAAAAAAAACCTTCTTTCTTCCTACTAGGGTTTGACCTTTTATATATCTAAAAAATGACTCTTCCCATGCCTTTCCACGTTTTACAACTAATAAAAAGGAATTATACAAGAAATTTAAAGAGTTGAAACTCTTCAGCTTCCAGAATTAATTTCAACTTTGACTTTCTATCTCCAACTTTAATTGGACATAACTTCTTCACCGTAGCTCGGATTGGGGTGCTGTTTTTTCCAATGTTCTTTTAATTTAGATATATTCAAATTTCTAGTTTTCCCCACCACCGAAATATATATGTAAACTTATGAAAATTGTAAGGACATTTTTGTCCATTATCAATGTATTATGTCGCACGCCGTTACACCGTTGAAGAAATTCAAGATTCAAGATTCAACGGATTCGAATATCAAAAGAAGAAGAGGAATCATAGTCTGACAGCCGGACCGATCCGCTGAAATAAAAGTACCGATTCGGCTAACCGGACCGATCCGCCTAAAGACCCGGACCGATCCGCTTGTTTGTCAGAAGGCCAGTATACCCCAGACCACAAGCGAACCGATGAAGCCTGGAAGCGAACCGATCCGATCATCAACGGACCGATCCGCCTCAGAATAAAAGAACCGATCGGGTCAAACCGAACCGATCCGCCTGGGATAAACTTCAACAGATCGTCTTCAGATCGTGTTCAGATTTTTAAGGCCCGAGACTTCTTATTTAATCCCACTACGGGAAGTGGTTTTCCAAGACTTAAACACACGATTTTCAGAGTACAGAAAGCCCTAAGTCTTCACCTATTGAGCATCTAGACTCTAGGTTTTTGATTCACACAAATTGCCAATCCTTTGTGAATCACTTTGCAACCCAGGAACGCACATTTGCTGTTCACACCCTTGTGGAGAAGACCGTTCTTCTTCTCCATTGCAGCCCTACTGGAAAGGGATAGTTCCAGCCGCCAGCCCTACAGGATAGGGATAGTTCCAGCCACGACTACAGAATCCGACACCTGAGGGTAATTCTTAGTCACTTGTATTTTCATTGTAATCCGAAATTGTATAGCCTACAATATTATAATGAAAATAAATGGTTCTGCCCCTTTGGGGGATTTTTCCTCAATTGCATGTGCTTGAATGTTCTTGCTTATATTATCATCTTATTCAATCACATACTGTTGCATGTTTAGGGTTTGTTTGGGTTAAAAGGGTTTAATATATAATTTGATCATTTGAACGCAAGCACATACGTTCTCAAATTGGTATAAGAGCAGGTTACGCTAATCTATCGCGTATTCCTATTTTCCGCAAAATTTTTCTAAGATATCAATTTTCTGAAAAAATTGATTTTTGAAAAAGTGCGTGTTCAAATGGAGAAGTTATATAATAAAATGCCTGTTTTTGACGGGACAAATTATGCTTATTGGAAAGCTCGAATGAGGTCGGCTTTAAAAGCCATAGATGAAAGGGTTTGGATTTTAGTTGAAAGAGGGTGGACTCCTCCCTCCGTGACTGTTGATAATGTGATCAATTTGAAACCTGACACTTCTTGGACTGATGAAGAATTTAAATGGGCATCTTTTAATTCTAAGGGTCCAAGTTCTATTTCTGGGTCTGTCACACCTGATGAGTTCAAACGTATAATGACGTGCACCACGTCAAAAGAGGCATGGGATGTTTTACAACTCACCCATGAAGGAACTAATGCTGTGAAAGAATCTAAGTTGCAAAATTTGACAACTCAATTTGAAACCATCACCATGCATGAATCTGAATGCTTTGATGAATTTTATGCTAGACTTTCTGACATTGTGAATACGAGCTTTAATCTTGGTGAATATATTCCTAATGCTAGAGTTGTTAAAAAGATTCTTCGTTCTTTACCTAAGCGTTTTATCCCTAAAGTCACTGTGCTAAATTCTATGGGTAATTTAAATACGCTAAAATTGGAAGAACTTGTAGGAGATTTGTAAACTTATGAAATTGATATGTTCCCTAAAACTGCTAAATCTAAAGATAAGGGAATTTCACTTAAAGCCCAAGAGAGAAGGAGTGAGGGGTCGGCTAGAAAAAGGGTAGAGTCATCTAGAAAGAGAGAGATTGATACGTCAGATTCTGAGTGTGATTTTGACCTAGATGATTTGGCTCTTTTTGCAAAAAATTTCAAGAGGATTCTCAAATTTAAGAAAAATGGCAATTTTAAAGATAAAAGGAATTTTGAGAAAAATAATTAAAAAGATTTTAAAGATCCTCTTAAGACAGACAGTGAGAGATGCTTCAAATGCGATGGTAGGGGTCATAGAGCCTTTGAGTGTGCCAATCGTCTGAATAGAGAGAAAGGGAAAGCTGTCCTAAATGCTACCCTTAGTGACGACAGTGAGGTTGAGTCGGTGGACTGTGGAGATGAATCACTGCATGAGCATAACATCACTGCTCTCGTGGCGAGTCATGTGAGTACCTCCAATGCTTCTCACGACGATGAGGATGCTACGTCACAAGGATACCTCGACAGTGAGAGCGATGAGAGTGAGGGGGAGGATGAGGCAAGTGAGAGCGAGTGTGATCTCCCACGCGCTTACGCCGAGTTAGATTTTGAGTTTTTTGAAACCAAGAAGCATTATAAAGAGTTAGCTCTTAGGATCACCGCTTTAGAGAGAGATTTAAGATTGTTTGGAAAAAGAGAGAGTTGTGATGAGAGTGGAAAAGAAAGAAAAAAAGAACTTGAAAAGATAAGATGTTTTGAGTGCGATGGGATAGGGCACAAGAAATTTGAGTGTCCCACTAAACTTAGGAGAGAGCGTAAGAAAGATGCAATGCCCACCTCTCTAAGTGATAGTGAGGATGAGGTTGGTGATGAAAGTGTGATACAAAAAGCTTTTCGAAAGTTATATATCGAGACCATGGAAACAAAAAGGTCAAATATAATTCTAGGTCTTCGGATTTGTGAGTTGAAGGAAGAGAATGCTGAGCTAAAAAGGGGAAAAGGTGACTTGACCAACACGGTGTCTAGTCTGACGACACGTGTATTCCATCTCGAGGATGATCTCAAACAAGCACGAGAAGTCCAAGTCACATTAGAGAATGCATCTGAGAAGGTTGATAAGATGGTTCTCTATCCCGTTTTGAATGATGTTGGAAAAGGTAATGACGGTACATTCACTTCTTTTAATGCACCTGAGCCTATATCCACCTTGGTAGGTGAGTCCCATGGGAGCTCATCTAGGAATGTTCATCCCAAAATTGTTGACAAATTACTTCCTAGACCGGTTTATGTTTTCTCCCACTGCAAGAAGCGAGGACATCTTAGGGAGTTTTGTTCCAAGTTGGGTTTAGTACCATATCATGCCACGTCACACATTCATACACATACACCCACTCATGACACTTTGCCTGCACATTATGATGGAGAGTTTGCACACATTCGTGAGCAAGTGAAGTTTTTGATCAAGACAACACATGATTTAGTGGAGTTTGTTCAAAAGATGTCACCATCTTTGGAAAACTCCACCGTTACTCCCGGTTGAGAATCTTGTCTTGGTTGCTAGCATAGGTTGATTTTCATGCTTCTTCTTCATTTGCCTATTGCTAGCATGTACCATTAGTTTGTTTGTTTTTGTTCATTTTTTATTTCGTTAAAACAAAAATACAAAAAGATTTTCCTTTTAGAATTTTTTTTAAGAAAAGCACAAAAAAGATTTTATTTTGATAAATTTTTTTGAAAAATCCAAAAAGATTTCCGTTTTTGCTTCTTTTATGGATGAGCATTTAACATAGCCAAGTCACAACTTCATTCCATTTATCCATGTGACTGTTTGATAGAGATTTGAGAGGCTACATCATTTCATCCATGTGCTTTGCATTGTCTGGAGTCTTTGAGATGTAATTAGTGATATCTTCCTACATGTTTGACTCCTATATCCTTTATTGCACACATGCACGGCTATATTTGATTATTGCACTTGTCTATCTCATATTGGCTTGAGTGTTTCCATCTCAATTCTGTCTATACAATGTACAATATGCGATAAAACTTGACAAGATTGGAATGCATGTAAAAACCGTTTTGGTGAGACTGTGTGTTTTTGTATAACGGGGAGGGGCTGCGAAAGGTAATCATCTATCCTTTGCGCAAAAGCCACCGTTAAAAAAGGACCTAAAAAATGGAGGAATTTTAATATCCGAGGTCCAAAGAGGTTAAAAGAGCCCGAATTTTTTTTTTAAAGGCAATAAAAAGCACTTCATGCCAAATATGGGCCACTTAGGTTTCACCATCAATTCTCCAAAGTTTGAGAATTTAGAATGCCTCTATTCAAAATTATATCTGAGGGAGTTTGGTTGGAGAATATAAACGGGTTTGCACTTCCTTGAAAGTCCTGAAAAAGCATAAAATCATTTTGGACGTTATTGGTGTGAAAATCACTTTGAGCTTTGATTTGTTGATTTGATTGAGTCAATATCTTATATTGTCATTTTTTTTACACCAAAGGAAGCATTTGAGTTCATTCGCTAGGAATATCCAATATTCATCGTGCACATATGTCATGTTTGTATGCATTGATTTTCCTATCGAATTTGATCACACCACTTCATTTACGCTATCATCGACTTGGTTGCTTTGTGTTCATTCATGGTGTGATTTTATCCTAGTGACACCCCGCACTTACTTATTTGATTTATTTCTCTCATTTGTCTATTTGGGGACATCATAAAAAAGGGGGAGAATGAATTATCTTATTATGGGGGAGTTTTGAAAGTTTGAGATTTGAAAGTTTGAGTTTGCTCATAAATTGATATATATGTTTATTTATCTCATTTCAAACTCGATATGTCACTTGGTATTTTGCTTTGTCTCATGTGTGTAGGTACTACATTGGATTATCATTGGATTGCACACCCTGATGAGAAAAGCTTTGAGATTCCTGCAGAATTGAAGAACAAACGTTGTAGTCTTATTCAATTGTATCTTTCCAGTTTTGGGTTCATGGAAGGGTAGATTTGTATAGGCATTTTTAGTTGTTTTGATAATTCAGATGTTTGTTTTTATGTATGTACCGGCATAGACACAGGGGGAGATTTGTAAGGACATTTTTGTCCATTATCAATGTATTATGTCGCACGCCGTTACACCGTTGAAGAAATTCAAGATTCAAGATTCAACAGATCTGAATATCAAAAGAAAAAGAGGAATCATAGTCTGACAGCTGGACATATCCGCTGAAATAAAAGAACCGATTCGGCTAACCGGACCGATCCGCCTAAAGACCCGGATCGATCCGCTTGTTTGTCAGAAGTCCAGTATACCGCGGACTGCAAGCGAACCGATGAAGCCTGGAAGCGAACCGATCCGATCATCAACGGACCGATCCACCTCAGAATAAAAGAACCGATCCGATCAAACCGGACCGATCCGCCTCAGACCCGGACCGGTCCGCTTGGGATAAACTTCAACAGATCGTGTTCATATCGTGTTCAAATTTTTAAGGCCCGAGACTTCTTATTTAATCCCACTACGGGAAGTGGTTTTCCAAGACTTAAACACACGATTTTCAGAGTACAGAAAGACCTAAGTCTTCACCTATTGAGCATCTAGACTCTAGGTTTTTGATTCACACAAATTGCCAATCCTTTGTGAATCACTTTGCAACCCAGGAACGCACTTTTGCGGTTCACACCCTTGTGGAGAAGACCGTTCTTCTTCTCCATTGCAGCCCTACTGGAAAGGGATAGTTCCAGCCGCCAGCCCTACTGGAAAGGGATAGTTCCAGCCGCGACTACAGAATCCGACACCTGAGGGTAATTCTTAGTCACTTGTATTTTCATTGTAATCCGAAATTGTATAGCCTAAAATATTATAATGAAAATAAATGGTTTTGCCCCTTTGGGGGATTTTTCCTCAATTGCATGTGTTTGAATGTTCTTGCTTAGATTATCATCTTATTCAATCACATACTGTTGCATGTTTAGGGTTTGTTTGGGTTAAAAGGGTTTAATATATAATTTTCTCATTTGAACGCAAGCACATACGTTCTCAAAAATTCCCTTGAACTCCCCATTTCCTGCTTTCTTTCACAGTTTTACATTCTCTTTCGCACTAATTTGCATGAAATACCCGTAAAACACATAAGAGATACACAAAATATGAAATAATTGGCCAAAAGGGTTAGTAGCATAAATATAAGATAAATCCAAGCTATTTACAATGCATGGGATCATAAAAATATTGAAATTAAGGGGATAATTGTGAAGAATTTATGCCTAATCAATTATGTAATTGTGGTCACACTTGCTGGCGGCCACCTCAGTATATGAGACTGGTCCTTCTGAGCCCATAGAACTGCTGTTGCTATCGGCTGATGATGAGGCCGAGGGTGATGCATATTAGGCCGACCCTTATCAAGAAGACCCCTTTTTTGGCTGGTAGGATTCTTCAAGCGACTCGGCGGTGTGATCAGACGACATTGCTGGTGTACTTTGGTCATATCAGGTATAAATAAAGCACACATACTAACTCCATTCATACCCATCGCCCCTAACCTACACCTCCTTCCCATGTACCTCCCCCACATCCAAATACCCTTGACATATCATTTCAAAAATCAAAATCATACGGTTCTCTCTCTTCTCTTATCTTTAACCCACCCACCACTCTTACATACTCTTTCTCCTTCCATAAAAAATAATAAAACCTCCATTAAAACTCACACTCAAACGAAAACACCACCCCAAAAAAATCCCAACATCCACCCTTCAAGCCGCGATGACACCCTGCTCCGGCCACCACCTGCTGGTGGTAGGGGTGGACAAAAAAATACCTACCCGATTGACTTGATTGGACCAACCCAGATCGAACCCACATTTATAGGCTTTTTTTATAAATCGATCCTAATTCGATCCAAAATTAAGTGACCCGAATATATTCGGTTCGGTTTAAAATACTCATTTTAAATTTAGTCTTAGGACCGAATTGGACCTTTTATTTTAATATTATATAATATATATATTAATTTTATATAAATATATGTTATTACTTATTAGTAAGTAACGAAACCCTAGAAACTTTGCCACTTAAATTGGTTGCCCAATCCAACAACATAATTTCTCTCTCTATCTACTCTCTCACTTTCCTCCTTATCTCTCTCTCTCTCAACACCATAACAACACTCAACTCCTCATCAACAATGGCTGTGCCCTCAACATCCTAACAGCAATTGCGGCGACGACGGTTGTGCCTGTGAGTTATTTACCTTTGTTATCATATATTGATTTGATATTGTATCTAAATGTCGGTTGTGAGTTGTTTTTACTTTTAGAGATGGACGTAACTAATCTATAATGGGCTGAAATAACTCATTTGTCTCATTTTTACCAATTTACTTTTAATTACAATTGGTTAATAAGTTCTCTTTATCTTTAAACTAGTTGGTTATTTCATTTTTACCAATTTAATTTTCATTTATTTTTGGAAGAAAAAATAAAGTAGATGATAATAATCTTAAGGCTGGACTGGGGGATTTATGGGTAAATAAATTTACTTTTGATTTGCGTAAATAAATTTTTGGTAGGACTTAACTGGAGGATTTCCTGGGTAAAAGTTGTTTGTTTGAATATTAAGCTTACATACATTATATTGTTATATTTTTTCGCATATCTAAATATTTTCATGTGTTATATTTTTTTTTAGTTTTAAATAATTTTCATGGACCGATTATTAACCGAACCGGACTGAAAATAGCCTAGATTGAATAAATATGCTAGATCGATTAAATCGTTTCGAATTCGGTCTTCTTAAATATAGGACCGAATAATTTGGTCCAGCACTTAAAATGGCCAAAAATTGGACCGCACCCACCCCTAGCTGGTGGTGGTCTAATGAACTCCAACCAACCTAAAAAATAAGCCCGACAACCACCCATACTACCCAACCCCTCAAACCCCACTAGTCTTTAACCCACGAACCAACTATCCACAATCCCCAAACCTCTAGCCAGCAATTCGAGCTACCCTCTGATCAAAACAACAACTCAGTTTTTATTTGCCCTAGTCAAATAAAAATAACATATTTTGTGTTGGTAAACTACAGATTAAAATAACATTTTTTGCACAAAGCATAAATCTTTCAATAATTTTATAAGAAATTTTAAGATCATATCAAACTATTAACAATCTAAAGCCACGTATCAAGAGTTAGTAGTGCAACTCAGCATGTAAAAATATCAAATATATATTAAGGCATGAAGGTATTAATATTCACTCTTAGGGAAACATATAACCACCTGTAAACAACTATTCGGAGAAGAACCTCTGCATCTAAACCCCCAACCTCCAATATTTCTTTTTCAAATATTTCCTAAGCCTTCACTATCTAGCTAGGAGACGGAACAAATCTTTCAAACTAGATAGGATCATTACGCTTTGATTTTACATGAGCAAGCCTTTGCCCAAAGTATACATTAAAATTGCCCGGCTATTTTTTATTACCCAAGATGAAACGAAAAAAAAATGATTTTCACCTAAATTATATGAAGGAGAAAAATAGGCTGACACAAAGAGAGAGAAAGCAACAGTTGGAGATTGCAAAGAGGAAATAAAGGGCTTTATAAATTAAACAATAATAATTGAAAAGACATAATAAAAGGCAATAGAGGGATGAAAGGTCAAGATGAGGAAAAGACAAAAATGTGTTATCAATCAAGAAAGAAACGTAAATATGAGGAGTGAACACGTGGACAACCTGAGAATAAAGTATAAATAAAGTCTTGTAGTGTGTTTTAGAATAGATATAAGATATTGACTTGACCTTAATTTTTAATGCACTATTTGACATACCTCCACCTCACTAACCTCTTAATCCCCAACTTTTGATCACTTTGTTAACTTTAATCATTTTATGGCTCTCCATATCTTCATAATTTTTTTCCTCTTGCGTGTGTACATTTCAGCACCTCTTATTTTCTAGATTTTTTCATTTTTCCTTGGGAAATATGATGTTAAAATAAATCATGTTACTTTTACAATTTTTTGGGTAATTTATTCCTCTACCATATATTATAATTTTTGCTATAGTAAATTTCAATTTGCACCTATATATATACTAGGGTGTACCCGTGCCGATGGTACGGTGATAAATTTGCTCCCTAATATTTGTGATTTTTGCACACTCGTACCTGTGCCGATGGTGCAACGATAAATTTACTCTCTAGTATTTGGGGTTATAGAACACTCACACTCCCATGTATGGTATTATTCATTTGTGCCTAGGATGTACTAGTACTGATGGCACGGTGAAAAGTGTTTTTTTCTACTCACGCTTTTGAAAAGTGTTTTTATGTTGTGATAGAATTTTTGAAACAAAATAAAAATGTTTAAACTAAATATTTATTAAAAATTGTTCACAGGACTTTTTGCCGAATAACCCTTTTAAAAAAATCATGATCTTTTCTATTTAAGAGGTCATGTGAACATGACCGTTATTTTTAATGTGTCATTAACGAAAAATGTTATAAACTCAAAATGAAGGCTTATTTTTAATAAGTAAATAAATGCTTGTTTTTATTAAGTAAATAAATGTTGATTTTTATTAATTGAAAATCTGGATTGCTTTCATGTGATAAATCATTGGTATTGGTTTCATACTGAATGTGTATGTTTTACACATTAGTTCCTCTTATGACACAAAAAATGTAGTTGTTTCTTGTTTATCTCGAGCCATGAGCTCAAATCTAATTATTACTTTTATATTGAGTTAAATGACATGTGGTGTGTCTAATCTATTCTTATGTACTTTTGTGTGGCAAGTGAAAATGGGAGTGAGGGAATATAATTTCACACCAATCACTCCACCATTATCCATTACTTCTAACTTTTTATTCACACCACACAATAATTAGTTTCTTCAAAAATAAAAAATAACAATAATGATGAAGCAATGTACAACTTGATAACGTAGCTGATAATTTTAACTGTGAGAGTTAGTATTTTAAATAAACTAACATGATAACATAAAAAATTGGAAATTATTTAAAAAAAAGAACTTCTAATAAAATTTAGATATGACACGATGACACAGTAAAAATACATTAAATTTATTATTCCTCAAATTTATTGGTTTTAATCGTTATACAATAGTGACTAATAATTTAGACTAAAAAATGGATTTTTTTTAAATAAACACTTCTAATAAAATTTAAACACGACACGATGACAAGACATAAAAGTCGACATTGTAGCAGGTGTAAATTATTGTTTGTTATTACACTTTTCTTATAGTAAGTATATAAAATAATTAAATCTGTCTAAGTTGATGTTAAATATCTATTTGTCACAGGTGTAAATTGGCATGTATTACTTTCCAACTTTATTTGTTGATTTCTAAAGTTTAATATTAAATTTTATTCTAATTTATTTACCTTACTTTTTATAGGTTTGATATGTTTTATGTCTTTTTAAAAAAATTCACACCCACAATGTGAACACTTTTATATTGGGTTGATAAAAAAATATATTTACTAAGGATTTTTTTATATATATAAACACAAGGTTAATGTATTTTTTTTTGCTTATTGTTCTTCTTGATTGGTTTAAATTCTAGGTTTAATTTTAGGATTAAATTGTGAATGGCTTTAGGGATATTGTATATATAAATTTTGGGTTGAATGTTGGTTTAACTTTAGGATTGATGCTAGGATTAATTTTAGGGATTATTGGTCAATATTACAATTTGAAATTTTTATTTGTTCTTCTATCTTTTAGATTTAACATTTTTAATCAATAAAAAATTATTTCTCTTTTCATTAGATTAAATAAATATTTTAGTAATTATTTGAAAAATACTCAAAAATAACCTTGAAAAAATTCGGCTTGGGGGCTCCCACCCCCGAACCCTAAAAAATTAGCATTAATAAGCCCCCACTCTCGAGAAATCATGACCACGTCCCTGCCCATACACACTGAACACACACACACACACACTCCTACATATCGTTCTAGATAAAATTGGCCTTATGTTTGCATTTATCTATATTTCAGGTCAATCGGTAGTTGCAATATCAAATTGTGGTAAATCGACGTAATTGTGACAAAGTGACGGTCAAAAGTATTAAATGAAGAAAATAAAGCGACCGTAAAGTTAGAAAGATCATTTTTGAGCTTGCCGAGATCAATTTCACTGTCCTAAACCTTTTTTCGTACCAAACCTAAGCCTAAACCGAGCCCAAGCCATCTCCTTAGCCTCGTGTGTGTTTAGTTTGTACTTTATATTTTTTTATATTTTTTTATATTTTTAGTTGAGTCTTGTATATTTTATATATTTTATTTGTGTGCGTATAGTTGTAAATATTAGAGTCCATGTATTTTTACTTATTTACACGGGGTGATTTTATATTTTTTATGTAAATATAATAGGTGTGCATAGTTATTAGATTTTTAGTTATTTTATTTTAATTGTTTTAGTTTTTAGTTTTAATTTTATTAGTTTAGTTTTATTATTATTTTTATTTTATTTGAGTCTTTTATTAATAGGTTAGGAATTTAATTTTAATAGATTTAGTTTTTAAAATGGGGCTTTAACGGTCTAGTTCTTGGACTAGCAATTTTGGACAAAAAAACCAGGCCCAACAAATTTTAAACGATTAGGTCCAACATATAAATATCCCGAAATTAAAACAAACACGCACTATTCAGAAAACGAAGCGCCATTCAGAAAACGAAGCGCCAAAAACATTGTATTCTCTCTTGTATCAATCGTACCGTCTCTTCGATCAAAACCCCGAGACGATTCTATTTCTCAATCAAATTTTGGTCAACAACAACATATAAATACTCCTGATCGAAGCTCTAGAAACTTTGTTCGATCAAAACCCTAACTCTCTTCAATCAAAACCCTAACTCTCTTCAATCAAAACCCTAGCTCTCTTCTTTCAAAACCTAATCGTTGAAGTTCTACATTTTACATTCTAAATCAAATTCTTCCAAACAGCACTAACAAGTATGTATACATTCTCTTATCACCTTTTTGTCCTTGTGTATTTTGTGTTCTCATATGTATAAATTTGTAGACATATGGACTGATGAAATCACATTCTTCTTTTTCATTCGTATTATTCATCATATATTTAGAATGTATTCATCATATGGACTGATGAAATCAAACATTGTATTCATCATATGGATTGGAATATGTACATGTACAAGCCCTGTGTTGCGTGTACTATGTGTATTTTGTCTGTACTTTTTAAAAGTACACGCAAAATTAACAGAGTACACGCACATTGAAAATGAATTTCTCAATTCATTATGCGTGTACTTTTATGTTTTATACGTGTACTCTATAGAATATCTACATGTACAAGCCCTGTGTTGCGTGTACTATGTGTATTTTGCGTGTACTTTTATAAAGTACACGCAAAATACACATAGTACACGCACATTGAAATTGTATTTCTCAATTCATTATGCGTGTACTTTTATGTTTTATACGTGTACTCTATAGAATATTAATTTCAAATCCATATTTCATCAATCCTATGTTATTTTGGTCCGCGCCAGCGGCATTTGATTTATTTTCCATGAGTTTTTAAGAAGTATTATTATTTTTTTAATATTTAAGAGTGTTTTTTGTCCAATAGCCAGCTGCATTTGAATCCAATGTCCATGTACACGAACATTGAAATTCAATTTGTTCAATCCAGTGTCCATGTACTAATGTGTATTATGAGTGTACTATTTTGTATTGTTGTGTTATTGTTTAGGAATCGTACGATCAAGCATGTTCAACTACAAAACTGCTGCTTGCACGTTCGAAGATCTTAACAATACAAAACCTTTCACATTGACAGTGAATAGTACTAATGAAGACGAAATTCGTTTTCTCCTTCGCATTAACGATAGAGCTAAAAGGTTACTTGGTTTCTACTACTACTATGAAGACATTTACTGCACTTTTGATGTGGAACAGCTTCAAGTAACTGAATCGAAAGCGAAGGATTTAGCTAAACGAATTGAGCAGTATTGCTTAAGGGGTTTTGATAATGTTGGAGCTTTTAGCATTCAACTATTGTATCACTTCTTTACTGAATATGTTAGGAGTAGAGAATCTTGGTTTTTCACTTGTCGAACAATCTCTGTTAGGTATTACCATGAAACTGACGATATATATTATTGTCTTTAGCATGTATTTTGATGAGACTTGTATAAATTGTTTGTGAGAATATTGCATGCACTTTTGTTAAATACGCTTGTATTTTATTGTTTTAGTCTATTTTTTTATTCTAATTCGCATGTATTTTATTTTTTGTACATATAATTATAGGTTAGTAATTTAAATTTTGTTTATAGATCAATATAATGGGGATGAAGATGAAGGCAAGAAGCGGAAAGAAACAAAAAAAGAGCAGTTCTGATGATAGTTCTTCATCCAGTTCCAGTTCCAGTTCTAGGGTGGCATTGAAAGCTAAACGTCCTCCAAAGAAGAATGACCAATATCGGTCAAATATTGTTAGCTTTCTCCATGATTTGCATCAGATTAAAGATAAAATAAACAATAGCCATATTGAACTTCTTAAGAAGACTCCATTTTGGGAGCTTTTCAATGCCTACTACAGTGAGAAAGTAGTAGAAGTGGACCACAAGAAGACGGATAAAAATATTTTATCAATTATCGAGCTGTACAATACGGAAACCAAAAGTTTCCGTATGAAGAGCAGTATTCCAATAATGCCAATAGATATAAGTGAAATATTTGGCATACCCCTGGTGGAGGGTTTAAAATCAATAGAACTGAAAAAGGGACCGAATACTGCTAAAAGATCTGGATTACAAGCACGATACTTCTTAAAAAGAATAGGAAAGTCAGAAATTTTGAATGGTTTGAAGAAATCAGTTGAATTGGAGACAAATGAAGGAATTGCCGATTTTGTTAAAATTGTGTGTCTCCACTTCTTGAACACGTTATTTTTCTCCAACTCAAACTTCACCCTTGGAGAATTTTGGTTGAAATACATTGAAAATATTGAGGAAATGAATAAATATTTAAATTACATCCAGAATACATAAAATACAAGTATATTGAATTAGATTTTTGTCATATCAATATGCGTGTAGTTTTCTAAATCATGCATGTACAATTATATTTAAATGCGTGTACTTTAATTATCAATGCGTGTACTTTATAAAGTACACGCACATTATATTTATATTATGCGTGTACTTCATGCATGTACATTAAGTAAAGTACACGCATGATTTTATAAAGTACAAGTATATTGAATTAGATTTTTGTCATATCAATATGCGTGTAGTTTTCTAAAACATTCATGTACAATTATATTTAAATGCGTGTACTTTACTTATCAATGCGTGTACTTCATAAAGTACACGCACATTTCATCAAGTACACGCACATTATATTTATATTATGCGTGTACTTCATGCATGTACATTAAGTAA
The DNA here is from genome assembly GCA_949130495.1 of Sambucus nigra. Taxonomy (NCBI): domain Eukaryota; kingdom Viridiplantae; phylum Streptophyta; class Magnoliopsida; order Dipsacales; family Adoxaceae; genus Sambucus; species Sambucus nigra. The sequence continues at coordinate 125,546,655 of OX422218.1, forward strand.
AGTACACGCATGCTTTTATAAAGTACACGCATATTGAACTGACCATCCACAACTGCTAAATGGGACCAATTATGAATAAAAAAGTCAAATGGGATTAGGACAAACAAAACTTTCACAAATGGGACTATTGCTAAAATACCTAAAATTTCTTTGGACATCAAAATGCGCGTGTACTGTACATAACATGCGTATACAAAGGTAAAGTACACGTGAACACAAGGAATAATGATCATGTATGTTTTATGAAAAATATGAGTACAGCAACACAAAAAAAAAACTGATATATGAGACTTAAAAATGAAAAGTACACTCATTTATGTGAAACAAATGGTTTATTAATTAATTTATTCAATCAAATGGTTAAAATGAATGAATTCAACAATTTTAAAAATAGTCAAATGGGTTCCTTACAAGTAGACCTGTAATGACCCGTTTTACTACACCTCGAGCAAGTAACTTCCCTTACTGTGATTTCACCAGAAGACTTTATTCTCTTATTTCTTGGCCTGCCTGTCGGTCTTTTAGTCATTGGTGGAAGGATAGATGGATTTTCAGGAATAGGAATATTTAAGGAAATCAAATCAGGAAGAGGAACTATAGGTATCGAGTATGATTTTCTGTAGAAAGATACCTTATAGTACTCCTCAATATAATCATAAATACTGGTCCCTTTCCTCCGCACAACACAAACAGCATGAGAACATGGAAAACATCTAATCTGCCAACTCTTACAAGAACAAGTCCTTTCTCCTAAGTCAACTGTTGCTCGCACTCCTGAATGAACTTCAAATACATTTTGACTTGAGCGACTAATAGTCCAATGTCGGCTTTTATTCCAATTTTCATTCAGTAACTTTTGAAAAAAAGGACATAGCTCATTTGCCCAAGTGTCAGACTCAACAAGTTTGTTTGCATTGAAATTCATAATCTTCACTCTCAATTTATCAAGCATATTCATTACTGGTAAATGCCTTTCCTCCAATATCCATGAATTGAATGACTCCGCAACACTAGATGCCATGTCACCATACCGTTTACCAGGGAAATATGCACAGGACCAATTCTCGGGAGGCAAACTATCAATGAAATCGGCAATAGCAGCTCCTCCTTCCTTCTTCAATGCTTCAATATTCTTGTGAAATACATCTACTGAGACAGCATATGCACAAGACAAAAAATCTTGAACAATTTTCTTTCGAAATCCAGCACAATTCCCACGAATTTTCTTTTTTATATTCCCTTGTAAATGATGAATACAGTAGGAATGTGTAGACAACGGGAAGGCCCTCGAAACAGCTTCAAGTAATCCATTGTTTCGATCTGATATAAATGTTATGTTTCGATATTGCTCAACTACGGCACTATGCAAATTGACTAGAAACCACATCCAGTTATCTTCGGTTTCGGAATCAACAACAGCATATGCAACAGGAAAAAGTCCTGAAATTTAAAAAATATATTAAAATTAAAATAAATAACATATCATGTACAATACTTTGTATATTGATGCTGCTGGCGCAGACCCTAAAACACATGGGAAATATATTGTGTTTAATCTAAATTGTTTGTAAATAACAAGACAAAACATAAAAATGTACCATACACATGATAAAATGCACGTTTACTCACCAATCTTTTGCTTGGCTTTATTATTAACAAGACTAACATCAACATACACGCATAAAAATGTAAAGTACAGGTGAACTAAACAAAAACATTCAAAGGTACTTTACATTTTTAACATTTACTTTGCTTTATTATTTCTAAATAACAACACCTATCATCAAAGTACACGCATAAAAATGAAAAGTACACGTGAAATAAAGAAAAACATTCACGTGTACTTGACATGTAAAATGCGTGTACTTTAGTTTGTATTCAACATAACATCATCATCAAAGTACACGCATAAAAATGAAAAGTACACGTGAAATTAAGAAAAACATTCACGTGTAGTTGCCATGTAAAATGCGTGTGCTTTACTTATTACTACACATAAAGTCAGCATTATCAAAGTACACGCATAAAAATGAAAAGTACACGTGACATTAACAAAAACATTCACGTGTACTTTACATGCACTATGCGTGTACTTTACTTAGTATTACACATAATAAGACATATCATGACAATACACGTAGAAAAATGAAAAGTACACGTGAAATAAAACAAAGACCTTCAAAGGTATTTTATATTTTTCTACTTGTATTTTGATGTTATGGAATGGAACAAACAAAATTTCAATGCAATACACAATATAAAATATTTAAAATTCATTTACCATTGTTCCCATTCCTTGCAGTAGCTGATAGTATTGTTCCACGGTAACGGCTCTTCAAAAAGGCACCATCAAGAAATAAAACAGGTCCGCAGTATTGAAATCCATAAATACATCCTCTAAACATTACAAATACTCTCTTGAATTTTTTACTCTCATGTTCCACGTCAAGGATGCAATGCGACCCAGGATTATACTGCAATAGAAAGTCACGATAATTATTCATTAATGCATAAGAAACCTTTTCATCACCATGTATATCAACAGCAGCCATCTCTTTCGCACGCCATGCATGTTGATAAGCTATATCAAGACCATAATTCTTCTTCATATCTCTAACTACATCAATTGGTCTCAATAGCGGGTTATCTCTAAGATCATCAGCTACCAATGTTGAAACCAACTTGGAGGCTATCATTTTGGCTGACGGACTACGAAAGACACCTCTACATGTATGCTCATTATTCATTGAACGTATGTAAAAGTATCCATTTATTGTAGATAATGAAGCATGAATTCTCCATATGCAATTCTCAGTAGTCTTTTTAGAGCATTCAGCCGTCACTCGAGTTTTATCATTCTTCAAATACACATACTTGAACCCAACCTCAACGGCATACTTTCGCAATTTATCCCGAAATTCCACTACACCTCCGTCAAAACACTGCTGCTCATGACTTATATAAGTCTTCCAATCATTCGAAAGATAGACTTTTGACTTACTTGACTCCACACCACCAAGATAAAAGTCATTTTCAATGCAACTATTAAAATCATTTTTAGTGCCTGATGATAAAGACTCTAACCTCTGTGTATTTGTATCACCACCGTCAACCCTCTCAGACCTTGTATTACTGCAGTCAACCCCTTCAAAAATTCGATTACAACAGTCAACCCGTTCATCTCTTGTATTACATGGAAATGGTAATGAATCAATGACATATATCCAAATGAAATTAGCTTTCACGATCAATTGGGACCGCAACATACAACAAACATCGTTGTCACAAACCAACATGAACCGACATTCATCACCAAATGAATACCTCAATGAAAAACTCCCACTTCTCAAATTAGTAAACCTAATACACAACTCATTGCATATGAAATCTAATGAGCTATCTTCAAATATTTCAATACAAGCCATATTATCCAAATAACAACACCTTGCTATTACACTACTTACCATAATGTCCTGCAGTAAAACAGAGACGAAAAACATTTACTTCAAGGTCAACAATTCTAAAAATGTGTGCAATAATTTAATGCATGAAATATAAAAATATTTATTTATAATTAATATAAACTTACAGGCACTTTTTAAAAACATATACAGGAAGCAATAAACCAAAACATATTATCAAATATAAATCACGTGTACTTTATAAACATTGCGTGTACTTTGAAAACTGATATCGAACTGGTTGTTTCCGCTGGCGCGGACCTATATCAATAAGTGATTCAATACCAAATGAAAATCAAGGACTCTTAAAATTAGAATGAAACATCAATAATATTCATTCAGCACATTCAACTAAGAATTACAAATATTGATAAATATAACTTATTTATGAAGAATCCAAACATAAATGCATAAAAAACACAAATTAAAAACATATACATATATAACGTATAAAAAGCTATTCAATCACATGAATGAATATTACAATGAGTCTCTTGAATTAAAACAAAGGACATATACTTATTGTAATCGATCGAACATTGAAAAATCAACTGCTGATAAAGATAAACTTACAAATGATAGAGCCAAGTGATACAGGTAGAATCGAATAAGAACACTGTAATCGATTATAGGACAGACGATCAAAGCATAAGATTGATGTTATTTTCGATTTCGGAGAATAGTCGTTAGTTGCAGAGAAAACTCCAATAGCCGATTAGGTTTATGATTTTTTTAAATTGGGGGTATTTATATGTTGGACCTAATCGTTTAAAATTTAGCTCACCGGTTTTTTTGTCTAAAATTGTTTGTCCAAGGACTAGACCTTAAAAACTTATTTTAAAATTTTATATTTTTAGTTGAGTGTTTAGATAGTTTTATTTTAATTTTTTTAGTTGCAAATTATGCACACACACTCTACCTACCCCACACTACCCCCCACACAATCTTCACCTCTCTCTCTCTCCTACCTCCCATCTTCTCTCACCCTCACCTCCATTAACAGAAATCAACAATACCCAAATTCGGATCCTAAATCCGGGTTTAACCTGGAGCTACTTAAACCCATTCTACCATGAACAAAACCTCCATAGTCTCTACCCGGATCCTACAAAAGCCAACCACAAACTCCCAAATTCCGGCTATTAACCTGAGACCCACCTCCGGCCAACCCCAAGCTCCGACCAACCCAAATCGGACCAACAACCGTACCCTTACCCGCCTACTCCGGCCCATAAAAACCCAAACCCGACCTTCTTCCTAACCCGAACAAAGAACCCACCATACCTGGGCCTTCCTTAAACCATCCACCTACCTGCCACTAAAATAGGAGCAGTATTTTCGATAGTTATTGATTTCTCTCTCTTTGTGCTTATTTATTTCTTTTTAAACCAAAGACCTCAAACATATAATATCACGATAACAGAGAATTCACAAATTACAATCACTAATATGAACTAAGAAAAAAAATATGTCACCAAAACTCATGGTTCAAAGCCAAAAGGAAAATAGTACTTATATCCATGCTAAGAAGAATATCTATAGTTATATTTGTAACCACTTGTGTCAGGCTAACATCAACAGGGTCAGTGGAACAACCCAATCTTCTCGTCTAAGATCAGATATCAATAAATTCATCTTCTAATTGCTTCCAACTTTCCAAGCTTTATCCAAAGGTTGAATCTTCGTTGTTTCACAAAGATTCTAAATCTTAATGTAACTATCATTTTTTAATATAATCAAAGAAGTTGTTTCGTACCCCTGAAGGAGAAGAAAAATTTGACACACATTTGAACTTATGTTGCTTGTACATTGAGAAGGTACATAAGGACCTACTCAATGTAATCTTCCCGTGGTCTTCTTTTTGCCTCCACCTCTAAGTTGTGAAGATAGTTGTATATGTCGGTTATATAAGAACACATTTGGGGGTCATTTGGTTTTGTGCAGACGTCTTGGGGTGTGGTTTTATTGAGTTTTTTCTTGGATGTAGATTTTATTTTTTTGGGATCGGGTGTGAAATTTAGATTTGCTAGGACGTGGTTCTCTTGGTCTGCTATTTTTTCTCTCTCTCCGTGTTGTGATTTTGGGAAGAAGGGTTTTCGGTTGAAAGAGAGAGAGGAGTAAGAATCTTTGATGATAAGAAGCTTTGATGATTCATTTTTAACCTTTCTATTTTAGATATTAATTATCATTTACACCTATAATACTATCGCATTAGAGGTATAACTAACATGTACCTGGCGTGATGCGCATGAGCAATAAAATTTCACTATTTTTTATTTTTAACAGTTGTGAGAACATGCTCTCTTTCCAGTTTACTTGTACATACACTTTGCAATCCCCCCAAAAAACACTAGAACAAGTTTAAAACTTAAATAAAATAAATTTTGATCCACTTGTCGTTGAATTTAAAAGTCTCTTCATCCTCAACCTTCAAGATTTACAATATCCTGAATCATGAGCTTTTCGAACAACATAAGGTCCTTCCCAATTTGCCTTAAACTTTGGCAGCGAGAGACCTAGTAAGTGCCTTGTACAAGCCTTCAAAACTAGGTCACATTCCTGGAATTTTCTTGGCTTTACCATTTTGTCATAAGATTTGGACAGCTGCTTCCTGGACATCTTAAAGTGCTTTTTCGCGTTATCTCCGTGCTCTTCCAATGCTTCCAGTTACATATGACGACCGTGAGGGAGAATTTCACTTCTAAGGTTGTAGCGTGGAGACGGTACCTCGAGTTCTACTTGGAGACTTGCTTCAACTCCAAACACTAACGAAAAAGGGGTGTACCCTATAGGTTTCCTCTTTGTGGTTCGATATGCCCATAAGACATGTGGTGTTTTTATCATCCTATGTTCCTGGGAAATCTTCTAACATCTTTGAGAGGATATTTACCAGAGTCTTGTTCGTGGCTTCAGCTTGCCCATTACATTTAAGGTAGGCCACTATTGATTTGTGGTGAATAATGGAGTATTTTTCAGTTAGCATTCGCACATCACTTTTAACAAATGGAGTCCCATTATCCGACAAGAATACTTTTGGGATTCCAAATTTTCATATAATGTACTCCTTCATAAAGCGTACTACTACCCCCTCCGTAGCTTTTTTCAATGGTATGGCTTCTGCCCATTTGGTGAAACACTTTGTAGCTAGAAGTATCCAGATGTTGCCCGTCGAGGAGGGATTGATTGCCCCTACTAGATCGAATGCCCATGTATGAAATGGAAAAAGAGTGGAAAGGAATGTAGGTCCACCGAGGGAGCATGAATCATATTCCCATGGAGCTGGCAAGCCTTGCACTTTCGACAAATTCTGCTAAATCTTTCTCCATGGTTGGCCAAAAATACCCCAACGTCATTAGTTGGTCATAAAGTTTTGCTCCTCCAATGTGACCTCGCTCATGTGCTTGCTTTAGTACCTCATCTGCTTCCTCCATTCTAATGCATCTTAGGGGCCTATTGTGGTAACCTTTTCGATAAAGCTTCCCCTTCTGGACATAATACCTGGACGCTCATCATCTCAGTTTTGTGTCATCGCCTTTATTCACAGTAAGGATCCCATTAACTAACATGTCTAGGTATGGCTGCCTCCAATCTAGTGGTTGACCTATGAAGTTACATTCCACAGCTTGGTAATACAATAGGCATTTCCCATAATCTCTCTATAGTAGTGCAGTGTCTTGTTTCATCGCTGACCAAAAGTACCTTGCCCTTTGAATTCTTCGATACAAAGATATTTCTGCTGTCTCATAGCTTTTTTCATCTATCTCTATCAACCTATGCTTAGCTTCTTCAGTACCAATGCACCTAGATAACCACCCCCCTTTGTTTGTAAAGTATAAATTCCCCGAGGTGGTAAAATATTATGCCAGCTCGACCAACGTCAGTGGTCCTTACCCCATTTCCAGTTGTTTTCGTATTTCCTCCCTCCAGCTGTTGATATCATTAGAAGGAAACATCTCTAATATAGTTGAGGGTGTTGTTCTCTTTATGATTTGAACAACCATCGACTCTCCGCCAAAGGAAATTTTTGGGCTATCATGGCGTAAGCATCTGCATGTTTGTTCAACATTTTTAGGTGTCTCTTGATCTTCACTTTATAGGATTGGACAAGTAAACTCTATACAATTATTCAATAAGGTGCCAAGGTCAAGTGCTTGAGAGCGTACTCGCCGTTAACTTGCTGTACCACCAGATTAGAATCCCCTTTTATTGTTAGCACCTGTATGCCCCTTCGTAGAGTCTTTAACATCCCCAATACTAAAGCCTCTTACTCAGCTTCGTTGTTTGAACATTTAAAATTAAGTTTGAAGGACAATCGGGCTTCTTCTTCCCCTTAATATAAAATACTCCTGCCCTTCCGGTGTGTTTCAACTGAAGAGCCATCAAACTACATGATCCATTGTTCTATATTTTCTTCAAGATAGTTGGCTTGGAGATCATCTCCAGGCAACTCCTCAATAGGTGGCTCGCATATTTTCGAAGAGAATATGTTCTGATTGCTCTTGGAACCACCCACTTGAGATCATATTCTGAAAGAATCAAGAACCATTGTGTAACCCTGCCTACTAACACAGTTCTAACTAGCAAAATTTTATGGGGTCACATCTAGTTATGATGTGAACCGTAAAAGCTAACATGTAATGCCTAAGTTTTTGAGAAACAAATACCAGAGCTAAATAATGCCACTTAATGCTTGTATATCTAGCCTCAGGCCCATGTATGATTCATCTTTGATAATACACAGTTTTTTCCATTCCCTCCAATTCTTGAGCCAACAATACCTCTATTGATCTTTTAGTGGATGTGAGGTAGAGATGTAAATGAATGCCTGCTCGAGGAGGAACCATCATTTGGGGAGATGTCAATAAATTCTTCAACTGGTCCGTATGGCGGCTCCCATGTGAACGTTGTCTTTGCTCGCAGCAGCTCCATCAGTGGGTGAGTGACTTCGGCCAACCCGGGCACAAATCTCCTCAAGTAAGAAACCTTCCCCAGAAAACTCTTCAATTCTTTCACATTCTTTGGTTTTGTTATGTTGAGGATACCTTCTCACTTGTCTAGGTCCATCTGCACCCCTTCTCTGTTCACTACAAATCCCAATAACTTGCCAATAGTTACCCTGAATGCACATTTCAAGGGATTCACCTTTAACTTGTATTTTCTTCACCTCTGGAACACTCTCCTCAGATCTGATAAGTGTGTGGCCTCTACCTTGGACTTTATCACCAAATAATACACATAAAATGCTACAATCTCATGGAAGAGATCATGGAATATAGCCATCATGGTCCTTTGGTAGGTAGCTCCTGCATTCTTTGGACCAAAAGGCATAACAGTGTACGTGAAATTACCTAGTGGTGTTTGAAAGGTTGTCCTGTCAGCATCTTCTGGGTATCTTTTAATCTGGTTGTATCGCACATAGCCATCCATAAAGCTATACATCTCGTGACCTATTCTTTTGTCTATGAGGCTGTCAATAGAAGGTAAGGGAAGTCATCTTTTGAACATGCTCGATTCAAGTCTAAAGTCCACACAAATTCATATTTGGTTCTTGTCCTTCTTTCCTACAGGCACAATGATGGACGACTAAATGGGATGTTGTATTGGTCTAATAAAACCTGCCGCGAGTAACCTCTATACTTCTTCCTTTATCTTTAAGTCTATCTCCGTCTTGTACATTTGAGTGGACTGCTTTACCAGTATTACTAATGGTATAACATTCAACCTGTGGCAGCTCGTCTGTTTATCTACTTTGGGCATCTCACTATATTTCCACACGAACACGTCCTTGAATACCCTTAGCAACCCCCATCAGTGCTCCTTTTGCAGCGTCATCCAGGTCTTTCAAGATAAACATTTGTCTCGGGTCTGCTTTAGCTCTTGGACTTGGGATCTTGGCCTATTCTTCATGCACTTCGGTTCTTCCTCAACCTCTTCCATAAATTCCCGAATGTTGGAGCTGTCAATCACTAAGCATTGACCTAGACTGTCTACCAAAAATCATTCGAAGATCGGGTCAGCCTCATCATCCAGGCCTTCGGCTGCCCGATCACACCTTCAGAGTTTGTAAATAATCTTGCCATTGGGCAAAACCACTCTTTTGCATTGGCGTGGTTTCTCCTCCTGGCGAGGTATTTTGTGTATTATCTTCTAACTTCATCGTTGGAACTCTATTGAGCACACTTTGCTGTTGGACTTCATGTTCGATTGAATCAGTTCGTGCATCATTCGATCACGAAGCTGTCTCAAAAGACTGGGAGGCCTGACTGTCTCTCACGCCCTTTATTGCTCCTCGTAAGCCACTACTGGGCGAGGAGGTACATGTACCTTTTCCCTAGTAATTGAGATCTTAATCCCCCCTGTGTATCGATTGAGCACATTAGATTCTGTAGCTAACTCTGTGTAGAAGGCTGCATCCACCAAGTGGACTTTCACCCTCGCTAAAGTTTTCTTGGACTCTTAAATGACTACTTCCTTTCCTTTGATATTGGCCTTGACACTCTAGTGATATGTGGAAGGCACCAAGCCTTGGTTGTACATACATACCCTCCCCTCAAGCAACTGGTAGGATGTCTCACAATCTATGAGGTGTAATTTAATATGGGAAGTGATGTTCCCCATTGTGATCCCCACATTCATGTAACCTATCGACTTGCTCATCTAGTTATCATATCATGCTATGGATAATGGACTCTGTACAATCCTTATCTAAAAAATTTTGCAGGCATAGAATGATACCATATGCATAATGTTGATAGATGCTCCCCTATCCATCAAGACACGGTTAAAGCTACACCCATTCACGCTCGCCGTCACATAAAGTGTCCTGTTATAGGGATATCTGACCAACCGACCTGCCTCCAAAAAATTAATCTCTGAAAGGAATTTCTTTACTAGCTTGGCCATTAGCCCTTTCCATCGCAGGTTTGGGGCCATGTTTTTATTTGCCATTTCCAAGATTGCTTGGGTGACCTCCAGTCTAAAATCTTCTGGCAGTCCAACTAGCTCGAAAAATAAACTGAACTTTTGTGATCTTACTACTGCAGCACATTCTACCCACGGGTCAACATGCTCTTCCTTTAATTTGTAAACCTCCTCTACATCTTTTTATGCTGATTAGTCATATGCTATCACCACGTACACTCCTCCTAAGGAGCAAGCCTCCAGTTGCTTGCTCAAATCATCAATCGGACTCCACTCGTCTTCTATTTCTTCTTCCGTCATCAGAAAAGGCATTTGGGATGAACGCTCTTCCAGAGAATCTACAAAATCTTCCTCCTGGAATCTATTCTTCATCATCAGCCGTTCTGCTTCCTCATCAAAAGCACGGCCATGTTTGCTCTGTGTGTTGGCACAGGATTGTTGTTGACGTTGGCTTGTGGTAGCTCGATATTCACTCTCTTGACATGTCTGTCTATTATCTTCCTGAGAGCAAAACACTTGCTCGTTGGATGTCCCACCCTGTTGTACACCATGAAAAACTTCGGGCCCTCTCTGTATTCTCGAGTAACGGATGCTATATTGGCCACATTAGGCCAACACATGTTATCTCGAATTATGAGATCATAAGTTTCGATAGCCTGCTCCATTGAGCAAGGCTGCTCCCGGGGGTCATCTTTTTTGAACTTCCTCTTGTTTCCCCTTCCTCTTGGGCCACGATCTCCTCCCTTGTGCTTTCCACCTTCATCATTGGCATAGTTCACACGAGGTGGTAGCCCTCTCCCCGAGCTACCTGACGGCTTTAGTAACAAACTGGACAAGGCTGGTGAGGGTGTTGGAAGTGGCTTAATGATGAAGCATAAACTTTATATTTAAAACACGTCGTTGGGTGTTTACGTCATATATAAAACATATACCACAACTTGGTACACTAAATGGAAGTTTAGCGGCAAGTAGGTATCGAATCCACAGGGAGTGTCATATAGATTATAATCTATTTATTATTTCAGGAATAAAAGGGTAAAAGATGATATGGTGGTTTAAAAGAAAAGTAAAAAATTAAGAAGTTAAGTCTAAATAATATTAATAAAACGAGAGTCGGGATCGCGTACCCGCCGTGCGCTAAACAACTAATAATTAGAATTTCGGTTCGAAAATATTTAATAGAACATTTTTAGTTAATCATAAACATCATGCAAGAAGAAATTTAACTCAAAGTTGAATGATAAAACATTTAATTCAAAAATGGTCACACACGACTTAAAATCGGACTATCTCTAAAAATACTAACGTTGCGTGACATAGAAAGTTAAACGAATAATAAACCCATTTTAATACGCGAGGTTTAAATTAAATGTGATCTTACACAAAACCTAATTTTCGGAGCTCGACGCCCATCAATGGCGGACACATGACCCAAACCCTATTTAACTACTCACACAACATGGTTTATCTAATTAAACAACTAATTAATAATTAAAACAAGAAATAAATAAATTAAAATAATTAACTAGGCTTGAAATTAAATACACAAAGCATGGAATTAAATAGAAAACAAGAAACAGAAGGAAGAAGAAGAGAACTTACATTGATGGTGGATGAGAGGGGTGACTCCAACAAAAATTCCCAAAGTGCAAACCCTAAAACTAAACTAAACTAAAGAACTAAAAAAGAACTAGAGAGCTTACAAAAATAAACTAAGGCCCCTATTTATACTAAGTTATAATAAAAGAGAAAAAGAAAATTAAGAAAAAGAAATAAGAAAAGAAAAAGGGGATAAGTTCTAATTAAGAGAGAAAAGAAAAAGAAGAATAAAATAAAAAAGGAAAAGGAAGGAAATAGCACCAAAAGAGGTCGGCTAAAAATAGAGCACCCGAATCGATTCGAAATGGCTCTACTTTTTTACCGTTGACAAGAGAATCGATTCATAAAATAGTTTTGGCAACTGAAATGGATCGCTGCTAATGCAAAAAAATTGCCCAAGGCCGAGACCCATATGCGTGTTCCATGGCTGTAAACCGAGACCACACTTAGTGTTTAAACCATGCCCTGCTCCATTATTGGGACCTGCTGCAAATCGCAGCGTGGATGGGACCAGCAGCACTGCCATGGCCATGAAAATCCAATACCCACCATTGTTGGCCAAATCTTGAAAATGGCCAAAATGGGTATTCCAAAAATTCGAGAACTCGAGCCAATTGACCCGCACCTATATCCACACGCGACCCAAGCTCCAATTTGGGACAAAAGGATCCAATTTCAGATGAATTAAAAACCCGAGCCAAACCCGAGCATGTCACCAAAATCGCCATTTGTGTTTGTTGTAAGAAAAGAGAAGAAGGACATGGAAGGAATTATTAAAATTGTTAGTTTTATTAATATATTAATTAACTTATAATTCTTCCCCGATTAAAGGTCCATGTTTTCTTCATTAGGACTCTGATTCGAGAACCGTTCATGGCCACGAGAAGCTTGACCTGAGAGCTACAACTTTCGTGAAGACTTTGGTCAAAAATACCAAATTGTGAAATTACTGAATTGCTCCTGAATGTGCGAACTTTAACGAAACTTTACTGGAACGCGCTCAAACTTCATACTAAGCACTGTAACACCTACAAACACTCAATAATACCACAAATAACATGTTAGCACATAAAATGGAGGTTGTCTGACTAACGAGCATAATTATAACAATTACGGTACCCGAGCGGGCTAAAAATGCATAAGTTAACGAGTAATAAATGCAATATTCGTGACATATCACTTCACAACCAAGGCGATGTTCCTCGCAGATTTAAGGAACGAAGAAAATGTACCCTCATGAGTTTAACTTATCAAATGACATATATATTCGGGCAACAGGCCTTCTGCACAAACCGGCAAGAGCTTAGGCTCTCGTGTCTCCTCTTTCACGTCCAAGGAGCGCTCGCGAAATCTCCTAATGTATTCCACCACATCTTCATCGGGTTTTTGTTTCTCTCGAGCCAGTTATGTAAGAGTAAATTCATCCTCAGCCAAGAAGAATTTTGGTACGAACTGAACATGTAGATCCTCCCACGCGGCCACACTGCCTGGGGTTAAGTGGGAGTACTACGTGTAAGCTTTCTCAGTTAGATACTTAGAAAATTCTCTCAACCTTAGTCTCTTATTATTACATTGGTCCCTAAGGTTCTCTACAAACCTTTTAATATGTTCCTTGGGATTCCCCCTTTTTCCTGTATACTTCTAAAAAAAGGGGGGAATATACCCCACCGGGTAGGGTTTGTTATTGTACTCCTCTGGATACGGAGTACAAAAATCATCGTATACCGAAGAAGCTTCTCCTCTGGTTTTTGAGGCCACCATCATCTTCAAAAGCTCCTTTTTCATCTCCTCCTTCGTGGGTGGAGTGGAGTTGTGCTGTGCAAGGGTCATTATCACCAGGTTCACTATCAGTGGTGTAATCTGTGTGCCACTGTCTGGATGAGCTGTAGTCGACACAACATTTCTAGGTGTTCCTCCTCCTATAATGGAAGGAGCGTTCGGAGGTGGAGTTGGTGGGTTTGTACTGTTGGTAGTTGTCTTAGCTACTATAACACCCCGTAATTTTGATGATTTAGTATTTAATTATTTTTGGGAGATATAAAAATATTTAAATTGGAGAAACTTAAATTTATGATTTGGAAAATTTATTTGAGTGGAAAGAATTATTTATATTTGGCGACTTTAAGCTTAATTGTTCAAATTTTGTGTGTCACATTTTGAGGTCAAAATTTGAGAATGTTATAAAGTATTTCGAATGACAATTCTGAGTGCGCGGTTGAGTCCAGGTGGGTCGAGATAGTCAGAAAAGAGTATCCCGGGATAGTAATCGGGTCTCGGGGCATTTTTGGACTTAGTCGGGCCCACACGGGGGGATTTGGGCTATTTTAATTAGGCCCATATGACCAAAAACGGGATTAGGGGTTTTAAACATAATTGAGGGAGTGTTAAGCGGAAGTTAACACAATTCTAAACTTAGGGCTTTGAGAGAGAAACAGAGGAAGCAAATCAAGAACAAATCGATGACTTTTTGAAGACATATCGAGGGACAAATTGGGTGTTCTTCATCAACCGTTTCTCTACACCAACGGATCAGACTCTAAGAACAATTAGAGGCAAGTGGTTAAATATTGTGATTCTTAAATTGATGATAATCAATTCATATTATGGTGGGTGTAAACTGAAAATTCATTTTGGGTGGGTTATTGTGTGAAATTGGGTTTTTATGAAACTGAACATGTTATGTGATTTAATAGTTCAATTGATGTGATAGAAGCATTCAATATTGATTGGTATTAGAACTACAACAGAAAACATGTATTAAAGATGAATTGATGGGGATTATAGAATCAGATTTTCGAATTTCAATTGGGATTTTACCATAGGAATTCGTCTTCTTGAGTGGGTGTTAACCCGCAATATTAATGATCCTAAAAGGTTTAGATGATGATAAATATGATGGATTGATATTGGGATTTGGGAAAAGAAAGGTTGGATTTCGTTAATGGCTGAACAGAAGATCAGAGAAGAAAGGGAACTGGTCGATCGATCGATCGACCCAGGGCATCGATCGATCGATGGTCCCAGATTTTTGGCAGGTTCGCCAGTTTTACATATAAGGGGAAATTAATTTAAGATCTATTCCTATAGTTTTTATTTAGTGATAAATGCATATGTAGCACATATTCCTTAGCAATTATAAAGGGATATAATTGGGTTTAGGAGGATAATGATTGGATGTCTCAAGGGATGAATTTGGAAAATAAATTTTAGAATTAATTTCAGACTGAGGGAAAATGTTCGGGTGTTGTAGTTGAGTGACACTACATTATTAAATGAATTGAGGTGTAATTAATTAATTAGGGGGTGGAATATGGAATCGGGTATTAACGATGGTACAAGCCAAGTGAGCGAGTCCAGGCATATTGGTTGGGTGACACCAAGTATTAAATTAATTGATGTGTAAATTAATTAAATTAGAGTCGGATCGTAGACTCGGGAAGGTAATAAATTTATTAATGAGAAAATTAATTAATTTGAGTCGGACGATAGACTCGAGAATATACACGCTTGTGTTACGGGTTTTAGTACGCGGTAAAGTAGGGAGTTATATTATATATATGTGGCGTGGTGATAGTAAATATATGTATGTACTTTGTGTGCGCTATTAAATACCAGTGACTTGATATTTATTTAATTTATGTACTCTAGTGCTATCAAGGGAGGTTGTGCGTTGTGGGTGAATCCCCTAGCTTGAGGAGTAGGGTGAGTATATCCCCAGGTCATAGCGTTCGGTATATGGGTGAGGGGCTTATCTCACTTGCAGGGAAGGAATATTACCGCCTCCACTACGTTTATGTTTTTGGCCAAGCTCGCGAGAGAGTCCGACTTGGGGTAACTAGGTTACGTGAGCACACCTAGTGGGATAACACTTTAGAGGGAATCATCCGGCGAGGGTATACTCAGAAGGAAGGATATACATAGGACACATGTGTGGATGTTGTGGTATAATTACGTACATAATAGTATAGAAAATTATATACGGGTATTAAATACATGTTGCGAGAATGAATGTATTTTATATAACTAGTGAGACTGTTATATAGTTTATTTAAAAGGGATAATTTATGGAAGACAAGCATGGAATTTTGTATTATAAATTTTACATATATGATGGGAAAAAGATTATATATGGAATTAAATACATAGGTAAGAAATTGTATTTACTTTATATAACTTGTGTCACAGTTATATGATATTATTTAAAAGGAATTAATTTGGTTAATTGTTGAGATAACTTATAACCCATGAATAATAATACTCGGTTTAGAGTAGGAAGGCAAGGAAGGGTTATACTCGGACTAGTTGGACGGGGTAGTATAACTAGGTGGGGTTAAGGTAACCGTTAGATGTGCACATTAGTTTGGGGGTGAGTATGTCCTCAAGAGAGTGAGACACTAACTCAAATATGAAGCGCATTCATACATTTTTAATTACGACAGTTAATTCACTTGCTAAATATTTTCAAAATATTTTGGGTTCTAACCCTTGCTATAAAATTATTTTCAAAACTTTTTAGGTGTTCAGCCACAGGGACGCCAGGATTGATATTCTATTTGAGGGACACGGAACTGCGGCATATGTGGATGCTAGCAGGAGCTTGGATTAGACGCATCATTCATTCTTTCCTAGAGTAGGAATCATCCACCAGTTTTAGTTTTACTTCGGGCTTGTCGCCCAGACTTTTCAGTACAGTTTTCAGATTTATTTATTCTGATGTTGGATGTTTTTTATTGGACTATTTACTTTGGTGCCCGATGGTTTATTCGGCAAATAGTTTAATTATTTATTCAGTTGATTTAATTTAGTCGTTGTGTATGGATCATATTATATTTCCGCATGTTATTGTTTTGTTTAATTAAAAAGAAAAATGTGGCACCAACTTTTTTGGAATACTAGGTGGTTAGTAAGTCTTTAAAAAGTTTTTCGACAGTGATGCTAAGAATGAACCAACTGGGATTCCTATTTTAATTTGGTATAGGACGGATCACCCGATATTTTATTAGGTGGGGTGTAACAACTACTCCTCCTGAGATAAAGGGAGCTTGTAAAGTGACCAGTGGAGTTACAAATGAACTGGACCCCGCTGTAGCCGCTAACACTGCCTGAGCTGCCGGAGTCTTGATGAACTCAGCGAACAAGCTCATTATTCTTGCCATCTATGCAGGTACTGCACCGGCCGTCCCACTATCAGTGGGCACAGTGGTCTTTGTTCGCCCTACTCTCTCTCTGTCCTGCAAGTCGATGAGGTTCTCTCTCTCCTTACACTATATAGTGTCAAAGTCAATGTTTCTTGCCACATTGTCGTTAGCCATCTCTCAAAAGAGAATACCTCCCCAATATAGTCGCCAAATGTGAGAGGGGGTTATTGAAATGATATTAATATTAAGGGAGGCGTAAACCCTTATCAAGATGGTAATTATGGCCTTAGAACAATCAATGACAGTAATAAATGCTAGTCTCAAGCCGACACATGCAATATACGAAACACCTATATTAAATGTGTTCTTTCAACATAAATGCTATAAGAAAACAATCAGTGCAAGAGATCCCATAGTTGACTTGGTCGAAGGGAGTGGGCACAAAAACCTTTGAGGAAATAAAGGCAAGGCAATAACCTTGAACACATAGGGAATAAATGAGGTTGGTCTCTCAATAAGTGTTCTCACAATAAACTCTCTTGTATAGGAATATTTCTGCAACAATTCTAGGCTAGAAAGGTGCGATCACTAAATAGTGTAATGTTGGAGGTATTTTATAGGATGAGAAGGTTATTCGAATGACCTTCCTATAATTAATGTGTTTGACCCCTATTAATGTTAATAATTCTTGTGCATTTAATGCCGAAGATACTGCATTAAATGAGACAGACATGATATTTTGGCGGGAACACTGTTAGACTCTATAGAGTTGTGAACGCATTAAATAAGACGTGATGTGCCAGCTATGGATCTACTATCCTTCGAATATCTTCACTTGACACTACACCAAAACTGGCGATTGGTTATGGCAAAAATCCCTGACCAAGACTGTGGGTCGCGGATTTGGGCTATGACCTTTCGTGGGTCGCGGCCCAAGTCCGTGACCAAAAAATGGTCACGGCCCGCAGGGGGTCACGGCAGATGGTCACGAACTTGGGCCGTGACGGAAAAAAAATGGTTGCGGACTTTGGCCACGACCCACAACCGTGACAAATTGGTCGCGGACTTTGGCCTCGACCCACAACTGTGACAAAAAAATGAAAAAATGGTTGCGGAACAAGTCCGTGACCCACAACCATGACAAAAAAAAAGGAAAAAAATAGTTACTGCCCAAGTCCGTGACCCACAACCATGACAAAAATTGGTCGCAGCCAAAGTCCGTGACCCACCGCGACGAAAAAAAAGGGTCGCAGACTTTGGCCGTCCGCGACCATTTTTGGTCACGGTTGGGGGTCATGGACTTTGGCCTCGACCATTTTTATGCGCGACGAAAAAAATAAAAATGGTCACGGACAAAGTCCATGACCATATTTAACAATAATTTTTAAAAAAATGCCTTTTTTTGGTCCAATCCTAAAATTGGAGGTCCTGTGAGTGCACTGTCGGTTGCTACGTGTAACGTTGGACACGTACGAGGTGTTACAAATATTTATTATTGGCAAAATAATAAAAAAAATCACAAATTGCGAATCAGGAACGTTGTTAATAAACAAATATATATACAAATTTAAAAATATTACATGTCTTAATAATTCACAAACCCAAAAAAAAATTGGACAGAGTTTCCTCTATTTTCTGGACATTCCATACCCTGTAAATATAAAACCTGCTTATTATAAAGCCCGCACGGCCATAAAACTAAATAATAAAAGTCCGCACGACTGTAACACATAAAAAAATAAATCCTGAACGCCCAAACCATTATATAAACAATCTTCATGTCGTAAACCGCTGCCTTCTTCATTTGTTCCACGTGCAAAAATCCTACAAATGATAGGATACAAAAAAAAATGATATCAGTAACCAAGTAGTTTTAAAAAAAATTAATTCAAGCTGAAAATTGCATATATGAGTTATAATTATCAACATATCAATGTTTTTATGCCTAATTATATATATATGCAAATTATCATCGTACTCTCAAATCAGGAGTCTCGTGATCGCGCGACCAGTTAGTACGAGTTACATTGGTCCCGTATGAGGTGCTAGTGCCACTCACGGGGCCGTTCGGGGGATGTTTCGGGTTTTCACCCACTAACGCAATGTTTTTAACCCTAAGTCTAGTAATATTCAAATTATCATCGTATTCTCAAATCAGGAGTCTCGTGGCTGTGCAATCAGTTCCTATGAGTTACATTGGTCCCGTGGGACGTGTTGGTACCACCCATGGGGCCGTACGGGGGCTGTTTTGGGTTTTTACCTTTAAATGCCATGTTTTTAAGCCTAAGTCTATAAATATGCAAATTATCGTCGTATTCTCAAACCGGGGGTCCCGTGATCACGCGGTCAGTTCTTACTAGTTACATTGGTCCCGTTAGAGGTGTTGGTGCCTCCCATGGGACCGTTCGGGGGCTGTTTTGGATTTTCACCCTCTAACGCCATGTTTTTAAGCCTAAGCCCTGATATTTTTAAATTATCGTTATATTTTCAAATCGGGAGTCTCGTGATTGCGTGGTCGGTTCCTACGAGTTACATTGGTCCCGTGCGTGGTGTTGGTGCCATTCACGGGCCCTTCGGGGGCTGTTTCGGGTTTTCACCCACTAACGTCATGTTTTTAGTCCTAACTCTAGAATTATGCAAATTATCATCGTATTCTCAAACCGGGGTTCTCGTGATCGTGTGGTTAGTTCCTACGAGTTACATTGGTCCCGTGCGAGGTGTTGGTGCCACTCACTGGGCCGTTTAGGGGCTGTTTCGAGTTTTCTCCCTCTAAAGCTAAACGATAGAAATAAATGAATGAAAACATATCTATTCTAAACAAACGAATCGATAAATCACCTACCATTTGCCCAAATAGCAGGACATTACACTTAAAAGTAGATGACATTCATACATTAAAGTAAAGTGCTAATACAATGTCAATATCATAATAGGATACAAATAATATTGATGAGGATAAAATAATATTTTGATACTCAATCTTCCTCTAAATCAACTAAAAGATCCTTTAAATTAGGGTTGTCATCAAGAGCTGACTGGAACTCTTTTAGAGCCTTTAATGCGTCTACTTCAGTAGTCATACCCTTTGGTGCATGCATAACAATAGACCAATTGCCATCGTTTATGCACTTCGAGTAGAATACCTTCTTTACGTTCTGAAAGGCACAAATAAAAGGCTCGTCGACTATGCGGTCTTTAGTCTTCAGCTTTGATAAATCTACCATAACAAGTTTGGAGTCGGGATCAACTTTGCAAGCATTCGTTGTATCCCCCACCTTTACCTAATCACAATAGAATACGGTTTCTATGAAATCCAAGTAATCAAGTTCTAGGATTTGTTGAATTATCCCATAATAGGTTAGCACAGTATTCTTTGGATTTTTATCACTTTTACTAGCGATACAGGTGGTCAAGGAAGAAATTGATATTCCATTGTTTTGCATCAAAAGCTTTTCCTCATATGGATATGAAATGAAATCAAAACCGCTGGTGCGGAATTTCTTAAACTCTTTCACACGAAAACTAGGACCTTTTGCTAGGCGTGCAAGTCTGGAAGAGACATCACCTCTTGCAGTTATTAATAAATTTGTATTAGGGTATGTTTTTACCACACATGAATAAATAACCGCACATATAAGATGTGGAAAGTACCTCTTTTGACACCCATGCCCTAAAGTCAGTTTTTGTCCAATTTCTCCTTTGATTTTGGATAATTTTGTTCTCGTACCTCCTACCGAAAAATTATAGAGTTTAGATCATAAAATAAAAAATACATATAATCAAAGAAGAAGAATTCAGTAGATACTCACTCTCTCCAGTCTTTGACTTCATCTTGCGATTCGAAGACATGACGAGTTGCTTGCTCGTATTTTAGGTTTGTGAGTTTCACCTCTTTAGGGTTCCCAAACGATAATTCGTCCTCAAACTCGTCAGGTTCCTCTATCACTCGTTCTCCACGAGGATTAAACCTCCTCACCTCTTGTTCTGGCATATGTTCCCTAGCGCATAGCGATGATTCCACCGTTACGTATTCTTCAGCAATCGACCCTCCAATATACCGTGTATTCTTTACATAATCTTTGAAGTTTTTCATCAAGCACTCAAAAGGATACATCCAACGATACCTCACGGGACTACATAATAAAGCTTCATCGCATAAATGCACAAGCTGTTGGATACTGATATCGAAGAATGAGGGAGGAAATTATTTGTCTAATACACAAATTGCTTCAGCTAAAGTTGATTTCGCAGCTTTAATGTGCCTTCTGTTTACCACTTTTGCACAAAGTAAGGTAAAACACAAACTGATTTGCATAATTGCCCGACGGAGATCTTTTTGTTCAGAGAAGCAATGTCGAAATAACAACGGGATTAATTTAATGATTACATGCCAGTCGTGAGACTTGCACTATTTCAAGTCATTTGCTTGGTAGCTTATTACCCTACGTAAATTACCAGAATAACCGGTTGGAGTCTACAAGTTGAACAACGTGTCTAAGAGGATCTTCTTCTCACTAGTAGTCAAAATGAAAGCCGTCGGGGGGATAGAAATTCTTCCTATCGTTGGATCATTTTTTAACCACAGTCTATTTTTTATTTTCATATCCTGTAGATCTTAGCGAGCCCGCTCTCCATCTTTGGAATGAGATCCACCCAGACATATTCCTATCAAATGTTCTGCAACATTCTTCTTTGTGTGCATCACATCAATTATATGCCTTACACGATGATCTTTCCAATACGAAAAATAAGAAAATATTGATCGCCTGGACCATGGCTTTACTTTACTAGGGTTGTTCGGATGCCCCTAGATTTATGCTTAAGGTTTACAAACTGAGGGTGTTTACCGACGTACCTATTCCCGATAATCGCAGCTGCCGCCTTCTCCTCAATTTGCTGACCAGAAAGTAGAACAGGTGCCGTTCTATTCTCGTGATCGATAGGAAAAAAGTTAGACTTGTCATTCCTAAAAGGGTGACTGGTCGACAGAAATCTACTATGACCCGTGTAACTCATCTTACCACTATGTTTTAACCAACAGGCTTCAGTTTCCTCCCCACATATGAGACATCCATAATAATCATGAACATTACAACCGGACAAGGTCCCATAAGCAAGAAGATCGTGGATCGCCCACATCACTATTGCTTTAAGTGTGAACTCTTCACCCTTATGAGAATCGAACGTCGTCACGCCTTTATCCCATAACTCTTTAAGTTCTTCGATTAATGGTGTTAAGAACATATCAATGTCATCACTGGGAGCCTTCGGCCCGGGTATTAACAAAGATAACAATGTGAACTCCTTTCTCGTGCATAACTTCGGAGGAAGACTTAAAGGCGCCATGAGAACTGGCCAATAACTCTAACTAGTACTTAAATTACCGAAAGGGTTAAACCCATCGGTTGAGATGGCAAGACGAACGTTACGCGGTTACTTTGTAAATTCATGGTGTTGTGTATTTGAAATTTGACAGATGAGTGAATCAACTGGATGACGCATCAAATTCCTACCCACCTCGCATCGAGCATGCCATGTCATGACCTCCGCTATCCACGGTATAGTAAAAAACCGTTTTAACCGTGGCTCAAGTGGAAAATACTTCAAAACCTTTTGTGGGACTTGAGAGCACTTGTAATTTTTTACATGTTTGTCATTTCCATTCTCACAAACCACATATCTAGGCTCACTGCACACAGGACATTCATCCTTCTCTTCATGCTCGTTTCGGTACAATATGCAATCATACTTGCAAGCATGAATAGATTTGTATTTCAAACTTAAACCCTTCAAACTCTTCTTCATAGTAGGATAATTTTCTGGTAACATGTTCTCTTTTGGGAGAATTTCTTTAACCCGCTTAAGAATTTCGGTTACACTGTTCCCAGACAAACTAAATTGACTCTTCAAATTATGCAAACCAATCATTGCATATAATACCGAGTGATCTTCATCGCAATTTTTATACAATGGTCTAGCCGCATCGGCTTTCAACCTTATGCATTCCCGATCTCCTAGTAGTTCAGCATCAATTTGTTCATTTACTTGGTCACAATGCGCATTATTTGTATCCATAGGTTAGTGGTTTTGTTGGTTATGGAGTTCGTAAGCATCATGAATTAAGTCCTTCAGTGGACGATGTGTTGGTGAATCATGTACCACTTCTAATCCTTGGGGTTCCGTTACACGATCGGGTGTCGATAATTCTTCTGGAATATAAGGTACAACTTTTTCACCATGGCATGTCCATATTATATAGTCTTGACAGATTCCCCACTTTAGTAAATGCAACTCAACATCTTCCAATGACTAATATTTTCCGTTAATACAATGAGTGTACGAACACGGAATCTTCTCACATTTAAGATTTTAGGAAGCGTATTTAACAAATTCATAAACGCCCTTTACATGATTATTTGATATCCGATTAGTCTCTCCCATCCACACTTTTTGTATTGTGACAAATCCATGTAATAATTTTCAAATTCCTGTCCTGTGGTAATAGGTTAAAAAATATTATTACAACTGAAATAAAAAGAATATTCTTACGACGGAAACAAAAAAAATATCATTACAAACGAAACAAAACCAATATTCTTATAACTGAAACAAAAAAATATCATTCCAACTGAAGAAAAACCAATATTCTTACAACTAAAATAAAAAAAATTATTACAAACGAAACGAAAGAAAATATTATTACATCTTGGCCAACAGATAAACTAGCCAAGTAATAAAAGATTTTGCATAATTCCTCAATTCCATCCCATTCCCGCTGTTAACGTACACAGGTACATCTCCGCAATCGTTGTTTATTTCATCGACCATTATTTTAGCCTCACCCTTCTCCAAAGGTCGGTGATGTACTAGAGTTCCAGGAACTATGGAGATGAGTATGCACACGCCAACAAACCTCGAATTGCTCATATCCTTGATATTGTACTCTCCTCCATAGTCACTGTGAGTTGTTGACGATGATCCAAGCCCCGTGATTAGTGGAGGTGCAGGGGATGGGAACATTGGAGGATGAGGCATTTGAGAGGGGAATGTTGGAGGGGAAGGATGTGTGAAACCTTGAGTAGTAGTAGGGTAAGGGTAAACTTGAGGAAGCATTTGGGGCCTATAACTTTCAAAAAAGTTCACAAGTTTCCCAATTTGATTCGTCAATAATCTCGGGGTATTTTTAATCTCATGGACATCCCCATCGGTCTTCAACTGGTGCTCCTTTTGGGATGAGATAAAATTATTGACCGAAGAAATCTCATCCACAAGAGGTGCAATGTGTTGAAGTTTTATTTTTGGCATATGTGAGCCAACACCTCTCGTCCTCCCCCTTTTATCCTTTCCAAAGGTCTGTGTCAGGGCATCATTTTCAAGGTCGAAGTCATCAGTAGGGCTCAAATTGGATTAACTGTTGATGGCCTTAATTGATTTCAGTGTCTTAGCCAAGTGCGATGGGAATTTATTATCTTTGTCCCATCGAGCATGAAGGAATAAGTTGGACCGATTTGGGGTTTTACCGGTATCTGGACCATCATTTGTCCTACTCTCCCATTCATTCTTCAATTCCTCATATGATTTGGATCCCAGCCTATGGATATCAGTTTTTTGTGCCCTATTTTTTTTGTTTTGATCCCTCTGGACCAACTTTTTCTCCTTCGCCTCATTCTCCAAAAACTTATTCCACTGCTCCAACTGCATTTCAATATTGGGAGGCACTCTCTCTTTCAAAGCCAAAATATATGAGCTCGCTGCCTCTTTCGGGAAATGTTTCTTCTGAAGGTTTCTCCTGTATGTCCTCAATCCTTCAGCAACCCAAGATAGAACCTTATTCTTGGAACGGTCAGGAAATAAGAAAGGCTTGCAAAGTTGGTCATGTATGTCATCTTTGACAGCTTGATCAATAAGGTTCCAATTGTCTGGTCCACCGACTCCCACGTTCATTTTTCCCAGCGATAAACACCGGGCTTTAAAGTTCAGCACGTCATTCCTATAACCCGTCGGGTTATTCACGAGAAGGGAGAACCCAATAGGCTTCTTTTCATTTAAGCAGGAGGCATCAGGAATGCTGGATGGGGGCGTTAAAGCAATGGGAGTGCTGGATTGGGACGTTAAAGCAACGAGAGTGCTGGATTAGGGCGTAGGATCACTTGGAGTTGGACTTGGTGAGGAGTGAACCATGAGATGGTGAACCTCGTTGTGGTGTCACCTCGGCACTTGGTACCCTTGGGTTGTTTCCTCTCGACATTATCTACAAAAATGAAAAACTATAAATGACTAAATAATTATAATAAGATGAAATTATAACTAATTAATCAAGCTTACGACTATATATATATATATAGATAGATAGATACCTTTTCAGAGTAAGACTTTAGAATAAGTTCTATGTGTCTGATCTCCATCCATTCGGTATTAGTTTTTAAGAACCTATGAATTTTTGCACGTGGCCAACTAGGAGGAAGGGTATCTATGATTGATGTGTAGATATCCGTGACATGAACTAGGAATCTCCTATTTCTCAACTTGTTGGCAAGATTCAATTTTACATGCATGTGGCGCGAGACATCACAGTCTATGTCAATGCTCTCTGTACACAGTTATATCCATAACGGGTGGATTTTTTTTTCCGCCTTCTCCAACAACGTAACCAAGGTCAGGGCTATGTCGGGATCATGTGTGTGAAATATATTTTGTATGACGTTATCCCAGTTTTCTGGTAGAGAAAATAGAATACGATCGAACAAGTAATCTTGCTGGAGATCAAATCCACGATTTACAAGGTAGTTAAATTGTTTGATCTTTTTATTTCCATACTTATAAATAGGAGTATCCTCTATATGACGCATGCTAATAAAAGAGTTATGTGTGCGATCTAATTACAATCTCTCCCACTTTTGTTGACAGTAATTATAATCGTGCCTCATTTTTCCTGAGAAAAGTATACAAGGGCGTGAATACGAGTCCTACTATTAAGGTTTGGGTTTGAAAGTTATGAGAGTTTAAAAGTATCTGTGAAATCCCAACAACAACCCGCCGTAATTGTTTATAACATGTTTTGTTAGGGTTTATTATGAGAGAGTTTAACAGAAACACCCACTGTACTTACACACATATTGTAGTACTTACACATATATTGTAGTGCAAAAAATCACGACATGCATATAACCCCCAATATAATATGATGGCACGCATATAACCCCCAATAAAATTATGACAAGGTGGATGTAAATTTTTTTACTCATTAAAAATCCATTTAATTATATTTTGTCAAAAAAAAAATACACACACATACAATATAGGGTTTATTGGCATAATCTATACATACACACACATACAATCTAGGGTTTATTGACATAATCTATACATACACACACATACAATTTAGGGTTTACTAAACCTTAATTTTTTTTGGACATAAATCTATACATACACACACATACAATCTATACATACACACACATACAATATAGGGTTTATTGACAAAAAAATAATTTATTTGTTCATTGTTACACACATAAACATACATATACACATAAATCTATGCATACACACACATATAAACATAAATCAATACATACACACACATACAAACATAAATCTACACATACACACATAGAAATTAGGGCTTTGAATAGAAATCACGAAATCCAAAAGAAATGAAAACGGATCTATACATACCAGGGGTTAATCACAATGAAATCTAACTGAAATCGCTTAGCCCTTAGAAATCACACCAAATCGCACGAAATCCCTCAGCCGTTAGACACAGTCCTTAAAAATCCCAAATGACTAACCAACATTTTTTTTAAGTCATGAATCTGGTCACGGCCTAGAGTCGTGACCCACCAAGCGCGCGACCAATAAATGAAAATGAGGGTATTTCTTGCACCTGGTCACGGCCTAGAGCCATGACCCACCATTCGTGACCCTTTTCCCATTAACCCTACTGCCTGAATGAGGTTTGGTCACGGCCAATAGTCGTGAACCACACCAAGAAATGAGGGTGTTGCTAGCTTGCACCTGGTCACGACCTAGAGCCATGACCCACCATACGTGACCCTTTTCCCATCAACCCTACTGCCTGAATGTGGTTTGGTCACGACCCATAGCGTGATCCACACCAAGAAATTGTCACGGACCTCCGCCGTGACTCCATTTGTGTATGTTTTGTTCTTTGTCATGCCTTTGGTCACGGTCCAAGTCCGTGACCCATTCGCGACCAGTTTGGAGGGAATTTTGGCGCGGATTTGGTGCGAAGATGGTCACGCCTTGGTCACGGCCCAAGTCCGCGACCCACAGTGGTCATGGATTTTGTCCATGACCACTTCAAGAGCATCCATGATTTAGTGTGGTAATAAATATGGTCACGCCAAAAATTGAGTTGGTCACGGCCCAATTCCGCGACCAACTGGTCACAGACTTGTGCCGTGACCAATTGAGCATGACCATTCGCAGAATTTGGTGTAGTGTGAGTTCTGTTTTATCGAGTTTCTAAATGTCAGACATGCTGACGCCAAATAGTTGGTAAGTAGTAACTTGAGAGGGATGTGTTGTCACATCACTCAAAAAGTTGTTTCATCGAATTAAAGGTTATTTGACTAACGACTTTTTCAAACAACTTATGGTATTTGTAGACTTTAGAAGTTAATATTTTGGGAAACTGTTTAGGATTGAGGACCCTCAAATGGGTTCCTAGAGATGGTATCTCGAATGGAAGGTTGCTCGAACTACAAGTCGCTCGAGCAACTTATAATCTGTCTGCGAGTACCACAGGCTAACACTTGGACAACTATATTTAGGACTGGGAACCATCGAGTGGGTTCCCAAAGATGGTATCTTGAGGTACTACTGAGTCATATTGTGTATAAACTAAGGTTTTGCCTAAGTACGCCAAAGGGGTTGGTCTCTTCCAACGTTGCCTTGAACCCAATCCTCCAAACCAAAATTCCTGCGAGATACCCAGGATGAGGTTGTTCGATAGAGCATGTAAGCTATCCCATGTGCTGCCCGCCATGGTCCCTCGAAGATACCGAATAACCTCAAAGCTTTACAAAGTAATTATTATTTGTAAAAAGAGGGGTAAATATAAATACTTCATCATTCCTATTACAATTTGTGTTTTCTGAGTTTATCTCCTGGTCTTGGCATTTGTGGGAGGTCCTTCGAACAGGTTGTCTTTATACGAGAAACCTTATTTTTATGATCGCTCGAGCAATTTGCCTTCTTTCTAGCTACCTTCTTTACCTGATCATTCGAGCAACTCCAACTTTGTGCGAGCAACCATCCATAATCTTTCTTCTGAAGTGTTAGCGCTGTTTTAATCATCTTTAAGCCTGGACCTCCTTTTAAAAATTATCATTTACACCTCTAATACTATCGTATTAAAGGTATAACTAGCATGTACCCCGCGCGATGCGAGGGAGCAATAAAATTTCACTATTCTCACAAAAAATAATTATTTCATTATCTCTAATTGTCCTATGGATTCACATATTATTTGTATAACAAAAAGTTGATTTGCAGAATTTTTTCGCCTTTAGTGTGATGCCTTAACAAAAAATCAAAACATAATTGTTATTCCAATTTAAAAATGTCATGAGCATTTCTATCGTTTCACTATCAACTTGTCAAATTTGCCTTTTTGAAAAAAATGTAAGAACAATAAGAATCATTGTTGTTTACCAATCCCAAAGTCATGCCAATCACTCAACGTTAATATCAATTGTCAAACTTATACTCATCAACCATATTTTAGCAACATGTAAACTAAATAATAAAATATATAAGCAACCCATCAAAAGCTCACAAATCACAATCTCTTACCTTGAAACAACAACAATTAATCAATCCCATCTATCTCTCATATGCAACATCCATACTAGCCTTCAAATCATAACAAAATAAAGAAGTAAAAAATAATACAACATTCAATTGAATCAGTTCTCTTACACTTTGCCATCCTATAATTCAGATCCAAATTGTCTGAAATTTCAGATCTAACATATTAATCTCCATAATCAAATAATATCATATAAAAAACATATACGACATACAACTTCATAAACAAAAAAATGTTCTTAATTCATTTACACTAACACACCTTCTCTTCTCCCCACTTTGAAAATTGGCCTTTAACAATCTCAAAACTTGATCTGAAAAAAGATTCAATTTCTTCTCTCTCCACAAAAAAAAATCAATTTTCTCTTGCAGGAAAAAACTGGTCTTTGTTTTTTAGGTGGGGATGGACAATTGAGAATAATTGTGGGTGTTTTGCAATTTTCTGTTGGGATATTTTTCTTAATCTGAATTTCGTTGATCATCAACCTCTTCTTGCAAGTGAGGGTTCACCCTAATATTGTTTGAGATTTGAGATGTTAATGAAAGTAAGACAGACATATTCCCCTCCATTCTTGACAATCCTCATGCATCCACAACAAATGATTAAGAGTAATAAATATTAATAAATTGTATAAACAATTATAGCAATAAAATATTCAAGCTAACAAATCAATTGCAAATAATGTTTGTACTATAAGAGCGTATACCAATTTGTTTAGTTAAGATGTGGCCAAGTAACCAACATTTTCTCTCAAACTCATACCTGCTAGATTCCTACTACTATAACCTTGTTTATAGCAGCTTGGTAGAGTATTGAAATTGTTGGATATCTGCTATGCTCATGGATTTTAAACATTAGCTTAGAGCCTAGGTATTGGCATGAGATTCTCCTATATTCTACCTCAACGACTCCGTATGAGAGAATTTCTATGGCCATGTTGTTTGAGGGTTTTGCCTAATGTTGTTTGAGATTTGAGATGTCAATGAAAGTAAGACATACATGATAGAGGTTAATTGGATTTGGAGAAAATCTCGTTGGATTTTGAGATCTCTTGGCATGCTTTTCATGATCTTTGGTGTTTGGGTTTGAAGGTGGGGAGATAAAAAATTAAGGTGATGGTTTGAAAGGTTCTGGCTATAAATAGGGAGGAGAGATAAGGACATAGGAGGGAGATTAAGAGTCAAGACCTTTTTTTTAAAGTTTCGTAAGTTGGCTTTGCAAATTCTATTTGTCTATTGAGGAACTTCTTTACTTAACAAAATAACATTAATAGAGAGTAATAACTCTAATACTATCGTATTAGAGGGATAATATAGATAATTCAATTAATAAAGTGGGAAGGATTAACAAATTTAAATTTAAAAAACACAAATTGAGACCCTCTTAACTCTAATTTCCAAACACTCCATTATTTTTTAAGGGTATTTTTATATGGATCCATTTTTTCAGTTAACGTCCCTGTCTTGTTTAAACCCACATAAATAGGCTTAAATTCAATTACCACACCCATGTAAAGGGTTTCCAGAATAAAAATCAAATATTAGACATATGATACATCTGTCCTCACTCCAAAATAGGTAAGCCATTATCTTCCCCGTTGAGACATCAAAGTTAACCATCATTGCTCTTCTTTCCATTTGAATAAATATTTTTCGGACATGCTTCAATATTGTTTATTCATTATTAATTTTTTTTATAAGAGACAAAACATAACAAACGTGCCCATATAACTTGCAAATGAAAATTGAACAAAAGAAAACATCTTCTTAGTTCTTTTGAATTAAAGGTTTTATCTGCGGATCTAATTTCTTTTATAGTTTTTTTTTTTATTTTTGCTTATCAGGACAGAACAAAACAGAAGCACACATATCCTTTGAGTTAGGTCGTGTCAAATTAGTTTTTTTTGGTTTTAGTCCCATTTCTAAAGTTTTGTTAGTCTCCCATCCCATATGTTTTTTAAATTGTTTAAAGTCCCATAACCGTCTAAAACTTCCCTTAACTTTCATGTGACCTCTTCTAACTGCTCATGTCTCTTTTGTAGGGAATGAGAAGTGTAAAAATATAGGACTAAAAAAAAAATAATGACATGAGATTAAACACGCATATATTCAAAAAATTTGGACTAAAAACTTGTAATCCCGTGTTAAATAAGATGTTATGATTGGGAGGAGTACCGTCACTTGATTACATATGTATGTGAGTTTTTGAAAGGAACATAAAAGTCCTTTCACTACTTTCCTAATTTGAAATTTAGAAAGAGTTAGTCGGGTAATCTATACAGGAATTATGGGTTTAAACAAAAATACCCCTTTCTAACCACCAACCTCCACAGGTTGATCTAATATTGAAATAGGCCGAAACAGGTGGACCATGTACCGCCCCAACGTTGTCGTATAAAATCCCAGTTGTAGGCACCAAGACAACTCCCGCACAAGTTCCACCTTAAGCTTAAATGCCCATATTAAAGCCAAGATTACATCAACGCTTATCAACAACAAGAAACCACTTTGATTCATTCCAATCGCACCCAAAACAACCAATTTGTTTGGATCCGAACAAACCCATGTCCAAATTTCTTATCACTCATTGTTGATAACAAAACACCCATTTGGTTGGAGATCTTGTGATGGAAACATTAGGATTTAGGAAAATTTTTTAGGGTTTGGTACAAGGAAAAAAGTGGTTCTACACGTACAGAGGATTCATACAGAATCATCTATACAGACTCATGTGTCATGTTCATATTAATCCGTGTCTTGGGTCCACTCAAGATACGAATCAATACAGACAAGACATGTCAGTTTGTACAGACGATTCTCTATGAATCCTCTGAACAAATAAAATTTTCCCCAAAGAAAATGTTAAATTCGAAGTGGAAACACCACTGTTTGGTGGCGGAGTACCGAAGGATCATTTTCAGCTTGTTCCCATTTCTCATTTGATGAGCGAATGATGTTAGGTGGTGTGTGTGGAATAAATCTCATTGCTTTCTTGGATTTTTTATTTTATTTTATTTTTATGATTCTTGCTATGTTTTGAATATGATTAACAATACAAGAGAATCAGAAAATCAGAAAATACAATAAAAGAATAGTCATCTCTACTCACACGAACTGAGCCTTAAAAGCTAATTGTTCATTGATATCCCAAATAGAAATGACGACATCTACATATAGAGGTTCCTCCTCCTCTCTCCTCTTAACTTTCCTCCTCCTCCCTCCTAACTGAATGCCTCTCATTTCCCACATAATTCACGTATAAAAATTTTCTAACTCCTCCCCCAAATAATAATAAAGTACTCCTAATGGGACCTATACTATAAGATACATATACTTATTATTATTTAAGGAATGATTTGAGAGATTTTTTGGAACTCAAAGAAATTTTTTTATGCATATAACACCTATCTATTGGTTTTTAACAAACCATTTATTTAACACAACAAAATGACACAGAAAAAGTAAATGGAAGACTAAAAAACTGATACACCCTTGGCTTTTTTAACTACTAAAACCTTTTTCTAATTGGGTACATAACATTTCCTTGTTGAATTTGATTATATTTCTGTTAGGTTTATTGTTTAACTTCTATCTTGTTTGGACGTAAGTGATGCAAATGGAGAGGAAATGATGGTGTGGTTGGGGAGGAAGGGAAAACATGAATAGGAGGTTACGGTGGTTGTGCTATTTAGGGTTGGCGGAGAGAGATATGACTTGTTGAGTGAAGAAAATGAAGGAGTAATTTGGTAAGAAAATGTATTCAGGAGGAAACACATAAAGTTTTTTTTTTATAATAGAGTTCAGACTATT
Source organism: Sambucus nigra (assembly GCA_949130495.1). NCBI lineage: Eukaryota > Viridiplantae > Streptophyta > Magnoliopsida > Dipsacales > Adoxaceae > Sambucus > Sambucus nigra. The sequence goes on from OX422218.1 coordinate 125,579,425, forward strand.
ATTAAAGAGTATGGGTTAAGTCAAAGATATTAACAAATGGACTGTATTAAAAAGTAGGGGCTAATTAAAAAAAAGTCCATATATATTAGTGGATGTTATTGATTATTTTTTTTTGAAAAGTTTTTGGATGCTTGATTATAAGAATTTTTAAATATACTAATGAGGAAATTCCAATCGGGCTGGACGAACGCTTGTTAGCGCTCGATCCCATGATTGTCAAATGAACCCGTTCAACTACCACAAGGGAATTTTGTAGTCCTTCTTTACAAAATGGGCGGAAGCTCAAAGACCAAGCCACCCATGTGACTTAATATGCCTATAAAACCAAAAGGCTGTTGCACTAATAAGGCACGTTTATTAACGTGGAAGCCCATTTTCCTAGAGAATAGGAAACGTGGGAATAGTCACCTGCTTGGGGTCACAGCCACGTACACAATTGAAGATACTGCCTCCACTATTAATGGGCTCAGGGTTTCGTTGTATGGTTTTTATATAAAGCCACAGTAGGCAAGCGGAAAGTTAAGTTGAACAAGTGTATATTGCAACCTTATTTTTCAAGTAACAAACAACACCAAAGCCCATGAACGTAGGTCATACCTGGCCGAACTATGTATCTCATGTGTTTATTTTGTTGTATTATTAACATCTCATAAGTGTTTATCGTGCATTATTTTCACCTAGACATCTTTAGCGCCGTATGGGGAAATACGACATGTCCATCCATGAATAGACACTAAATCACTCAGGCCAACAACGACCTCGTCGAATCCCAAGGAGCCCCCCAGGCACAATTGACACATATCTTAAATCTACTTAAGGCTAAATCAGTTCCACAAGTTGATGAATAGTAAGTCGATTAAGAGAAGTTGTTTTGTGAATCGGTTACTGACCAAAATGGAGACAACACTCTCCTTCCGCCTGCTCTCCCATCCACTGTGAGAGCCTCATTCTTAGGAGGATCGATCCTCCTTTCACGCCTATCAATGAAGGCCGTGTTGGCCGAACATCCCTGTTCGGATGTTATATTCTGGATTGTTTCATATCGCCAACCTTCAAACTCCTTTGAATGGATGCATTTAATGGGACATCCAACCCATTGGACCACATGAAATTCTTGGGTAACTCGCACCAAATCAGGTGCATGGTCTTTGCCACAACCTTGAAAGGGTTTGTAAGGACACGGTTTAATAGATTGACACCAAACTCAATTATGTACTTCAGGGAGCTGACTCATCTGTTCGTTTGACGTTTTATCAGAAACTGAGTGCATAAGAAGATGAAAGATTACCTGTTCAACATCCTCTTGACTAAGGAGTAATGTCTAAGGGAATGTGTTAAGCGTTTCAATGAAGAATTGATCAAAATTGTTCACCTGGATAACGAAGTAACAGTATCAGCGTTCTCGAGGGGCCTCAACAGAAAAAATACATGTTTATGCTTCTTCGCTTGTCTTGATTAATGGATCTAAGTTAATTGCGAGTCTGTCAAGAAAAATTATGATCTTGCTAACTAATATATGTTCGCTTTGTGATAATCAAATGATTGTGTACCGTTCGGTGCTTCAATTAAGAAGACTTGTGCTTCCCTTAGGGAAGACTTTGACGTTAGTGCTAAATTACTATAATTACCTAAGATAAAAGAAGAAAATGTAAATTGCATAAATTGAAATAAAATTAAAGCTTTGGAATTAAAGAAAAATAAATGTGATAAAGAAAATAACTATACTACAAAAAGTAAAGCGAGAAAGTAAAATAAATCAAATGTAAAGGAAAGAAACTTTTAATGAACTTTAAAGAAAGTTACAATCTACCTTACAATCTACTTTCAATGAATAAAAACTGTAAATAAATAAAAGGAAAAGAAAAAAAAGGAAAAGAATGGATAAAACGAGTAAATGTATTTTTTCGTGAGAGAGTTCTTTTTTACTTTGTCTTTTAATTGCTTATTTATAGAGTTTCTTGCCATGCAAATCAACCGTTTTGTAACTGCTGGGCGGTCATCCATCCAAATTGTTTCCCGCATAAGTGCACTAACGCCGTCATATAGATCGTTTCCTTTATTTTCTATCCCACGCCCAAAGTCATGACATGTGTTATGCATGAGGGTTGTCAATTATTTTGAGGTGGTGTATTATTGTTCAATTATTGTTACCGCTTAATAATCCCAAGTGGAAACACCTCATTAGTTTGTGACAATGTGGTGTAAACATACCCTCCGCACTAATTGATTTTTGGAAAAAATAAATTAGTGGATTGTTAAGCTTCTCATGCCATCACTCCACGTTTACTTATCATTACTCTAGGGTAAATTATATATATATATATATATATTTCTTTGGTAATGAGAAAATCTTTATCCCAATCAATCAATCCTTTGATCTTTCACCTGAGCCAATTGTACCTTGTTCTTTTTTCACCTCTACACAAAATGGCTCCTTTAGAGGACAACAATGCTGCTTTAACAACAGTTATGAGTCTGGTTCCATTTCGAACTCGACCGATATTATTGGTGACCCTTGGGATCTTGATAATTTTGATTCTCTCCCATCCAATGATGGAAATCAAATTGATGCTGATAAATGGGGCACTTGGGACAGGACCATTCCTGCTGGATGTTCCCTAATATCAGACCTTTCTATTCCTCCTCTACCCATATTGGATTGATACCGTATTTTAAAACCCTCTTCAAAGGTTTTCCCGAGCCTGTTACCGTATATGATTAACCATCCTTTTTTAAGCTCTTCGAAGGTTGGGTGGATCGTAACTTTGATTTCCATGTTTCATGTGGGACGATTAAGTCCTTTTCTGTAATCAGTAAACCTCATCCTGATGATCTAAATGCCTTGGAAATGATTGATGTTGGGAAATTGAACAGGGCCTTAAGAAACTTATTGATAAAAGTTACCACCCTATCTTGGTCCACTGTGATTCTCTGCCCGTTCCTCCTCTTGATAAGATGAGCGTTATCCATACTATCATATGTCCCTTTCAATCAGTGTTAAACCCTTTATTTAATGAATTTAAGGGGGATTATGCTTAACCCTACCAATTAAGACCTTTTATCCCTTTTGTCCAGATGCCAATGAGTATTTGAACGTCTTAGCTTCTTGGCATTGGATATTTTCATCTTTTGGAGTGACAACATTTAAATTTCAAAAGTCAATGCACACTCTTAATTACTATTTTTCTTTATTAATGGAAATATATTAGAGATCCATTCAATATACTTGGCAGTTCGAATGAACCCAACCTTTAACAACCTATTCATTTATTCTTTTATCTTAATTGTGACTTCTGGAGTCATTTGCTTGGAAACTGTTTGACAAGTTTATATCCTTCCTTGATTAGCAGTTTGTGATCCACCAATTTCCTATTAAAACCTGATAATTCATCATATTCCCGAGCAAAATGATCCTCGCACTGATGTAACATGTCTACGACCAACTACCGGTCTTTGCTTAGGTTAACATTGATGTATGTGACAGTTCTGTTTGGTTACCAAATTAAAATGTATCAAAGGATTCAGTTGATTCACCACGAGTTCATCATATTCTATCGGTGAACTTGCTAACTCACCATTGTTTTGAGTATTTTCATTCTCCATTTCCTTTTGGAAGACATAATCAACCTAATTAATAGTATTTTCCTCACCAATTTTGGTTCTCAATTCCAATTCTCTGAACTTGTACAACATTATGGCCAAAGTTTCATTAGACTTTCAACATCAATGGACGTGCTATCCATCAATCAACTATTTTTTTGCTTCTTCTAGTCACATTACACCAGAAATAACTCATCCCACACCTCATTTAAAACTTCCATTTTTGATGTTTCTAGTACCAAAGCATCCGCCTTCACTAGTCTCACATTTTCTTGGTAAAGCCTAATCTCCACGCAGTTGGAGCTAATGTGAAAAAGCAATGGATTAAGCTCCAATTCATACACATTCCTATACTGCTTCATAAAAATAGTTTCTGATGCATGGAATAATGAATACATTCATTAGAGTGAATCCAGTCTCTACCAAGTAATGCATTGAAAATTGGTTTTTCCTTCAATTATGAAGATTTATTTTTTATTTTTTAGTGCCTACTTCAATGTCAATTGGTAATACACCTTTGGTCTATTTTTTATCCCCAACAAAACTAGAGATTATAATTTGAGTCTGGACCAATTTAATGTTTTGTTTATTTATTTTGGATAACATAGAGTATGCCATTATAACAATAGCACTATTATCTACCAATATTTTATTAATTAAAACCCCATTTATCCAAACTTTTATAAGAAATAAGTTTAATATGGTTAGTTATATTATTAGTAGGCTCTTAGAACCAAAATATCAAATCTAGAGCATTTACAAATAAATAAAAGTTATCTACCTCTGATTTCTCATCTACATCCATTTCCATTTCCAGGACCTCTTGTCCTTCTTCAGTTTCGAACCCATTTGGGAGGATCACAACCATATTAACTGGCACTTGCTAAGGTAGAGATCCAAACTGGATGAATTTCTATATTGCAGTCCTTTAGCGAGGTCCTATTATATCCACCACCATAAATTATTCATTTTCTTCCTCACTAGAAAATCTATCTATAGATGAACTATGTCCATTTACACTCATAACTTAATCTAGTTATTTGAGCTTTTCAACCATCAAGTTTGAAGAAGATTGACTCGCCTATGACTTCTTGTGAAATCTTGGGTTTGGCTTTGATAATGAATAAGCAAATCCCTTTGATCCACTTGGGCGAACAATCTTAAAGGCCTCTTAACAGGTCCTGTACTTCCTTCGATTTATTCTTTATTGGGTGGGAGAAATCACAATTTTTGGTTCTCTTCACTTTGATTTTGGTTACTTTACCAAATGCCACATTCCAGGGGATACTTATTGAGGATTCACTATCTTTGGCCTCCTTGGCATTTCATTAAATTGTTCGGCTACCTTTGGATCTTAGACCATAAACTAATTAGACAACCCTTTCACTATTGGAATTGATTTTGGAATTATATGGTCCATGAGCTCCCTACTGGCGTGATTTATCTTCATTTAAGCTAGACCTGATGTATTGGTGGTTTCATGGGGCATTTGCATTTCCTTGAGGGTAGTAAGGACATGAAAATTGTCTCATTTTTTCAAAGACATTGCCTTGAAACATGCGAGCCTTGGCATCATAGCTGCCATTCCCAATTTTACTGATTTTCAGTTGCTATTTTCCCTTCGAAACCATAAACTGACCCATTTGTGCATACTGTTTCCCACACTTGATGCATATATGTTTTATCACCTTTTTTTCTAGCTCTTTAATCATTTCAAGCTTCAAATCCTTTAAGTCTTCCTTAGTCTTCATCTTGAATTCAACGTGCTCTTTGTTTTAAGGCAGTTGAATTGACTGCATATTTGTTCTTACTTATTTTAGGTTGGGAAATGTGTCCTCGTTAACACCCATGTTTCTTTACTCTTTTACAGGAAATTTAAGTTTTCCTCTCTTGATTTACTCTTGGATTGAATGGGAGAAAACATTATGCCATATACAATAGTTTTTCCTTTAACTTATTTTGGATTTTTATTATCATCAGGTGGTTTTATTATCTTAGCATTTAAGAGATAATCAAATATCTCATCAACTTTAGAAATATCAAATGAATACTTTTTTTTATTGTCTACTTTGATTTAGGGGAAAAAGACTTTGTTGTTAACTTCTTTCAAACCAATGGTTCACAAACAATAGTCTCAGTTTATATAATCTCAGTAACATCTATTTATAGGTTATGATTCCTGTACTATGTTTTGAAAGAAGAGGTGTTTCTCTCATGCTCTTTCTGTAGAAGAGATTCCTATCTGGATACCTTGGCAGTTAATTCCACCAAATCCTTACATTCAATTGCATCAAATTTTTTCTGAAGCCTAAATTCTATCCCATTTTGGGCCAATTTAACAAACTCAGACCCGGGTAGGACTATTTTACATTTATTCCTATACTTCTTTAATCAATTTATAAGTAAAACGTCTTTTCATTTGGATTTTGACTTAGCCTAGCCAAATCATCTATAGACACTTCTGGTTCAGTTTGAAAGAATTGTTCATGGAACATATCTTCCATTTGTTGCTAAGTTTGTACTGAGTTAGGAGGCAAGATTATGAACCAATAAATTGCCGTATCAGTGAGGGAACAAGAGAACAAGTTTAATTTGAGATACTCATTTATCCCAACATCAACATATAGACATGTGAACCTAGTAATGTGCTTCACAGTGGATTGGCTCCCATCCTATGACAAGAGGGAGAAAGTTGGAAATTTGAAACCCTTTGGCAATTCTATCATATCTATCCATTCAGGATATGACTTTTTATATACTGGGATCTATAGTCCCCTAACCATTGGTCCACAAATTTCATGTTTAAGATCCACAATCTCATTGCTTCTAGCTCCTCCTGGCATTTGTGGAACAAATGTCTGTTTTATTATTAGAGTTGGTTCTACCAATGATGGTGAAATTTTTGTGTGTGTGTGTTGGGGGGGGGGGGGGGGGACATTTTATTATTCTTGATAAGGCATATTCTGAGATACTTGAGTAATTTGGTTGTCAAACATCCTGTTATTCCCCAATCCCCCGAGTTCTGGTTCGAACACAGGATTGTTGATGATCCGAAAGTTTGAAGTAGATGGGAAGCCTAAGTTGATTTCATTTTGGTATGGCCTAGTTCTTCCTACCTCTAGGAGAGGCGATATCCCTATTGGGTTGTTGTAACACAACTGTTGGTAAGCATTAGATATTATTAGACCCCCTTGTAGGTTATTTACACCTAGACTAGTGGCATTAGAGTAAGTGCCTATCCTTAGGTTATTTCCAAAGTTGGTTTCACCTATATTAATATATTAAGTTAATTTGTATGTATTGGCTTAATTCTAGAAAAACACTTTGAGTAATAGGTTAGAATTTGTTATGTTGTCCTTTCAAGACTATGATATGTTTGATGAAGAAATAGTGACTGGTGATACCAAAATTCACCATCTTACATGGACCAATTATAAGCCAACACGTGTCTTCCAATGTAGAATAAGTCTAAGTTAGCATGATACAAATCCCCGGTCAACAAGCAACCCGACCAATAGGGAAGCCCAACCAATAAGGTAGCTTGACCAACAGGGGATACCAACCAACTGGGAAGACCGACCAACGACAAAAAATCCAACCAGTATAGCCAATTAAGCGACATCAATCTTATATTTAATTCTCATTATATATTGATGTAAATGCCTAACATATGAAGACATTCCATCCTGTCACACGACAACTATCAACACCCCCCTTGGGCTATAAATAAATTGTATCACCCTCATTGCAAGGGATAAAAAAAAATAAAGGTAGTCAAGCAATACATAACAGTGGATGTAGGTTATTCCTTTGAGACGAACCACTTTAAAAATCTCTTTGTCTTATTTATTTTTATTTATTTATCTGTGACCAATTAATTAGGCCTAGTCTAGTTTTTAGCATCAACAGATTGGCGCCGTCTGTGGGAATGTATTGCTAAACGTTTTCACTAATTCATCTCACATGGCTGAAATTCCTGAATCAAGCACTAGAAATGAGGGAATTCTTCCTAATCCTTTTCCCCTCCATATAACAATGATTTAACTGGAGTTTTGGCTAGCCTGGAAGGTCAAGAGGCTATGCAGGATACGATAAGATAATTGGTCCAAACTCTTCAAGGTGGGGTTCCTGAACAATTCAATCAAAGGAGTATGCCACCGCTGCCCATAAGGAGTGTTGGGTATAGCCACTCCAGAACTTCAAGGGATTCTCCATACCATCCTGGAGAAACTTCTTCTATCAGGATTAATAATTCCTGTGGTGGACATTCCCTCATCCCAGAAATATTGAGTGCCTTAGAAAAGTTAAGTAGGGCCTCTCCTTTTGATCGTTTGTGACCGAGGGGAAATACCCTTCGAGTTGCGTCGGGAAATACTCGATGACCAAGCGACTTGAGGGAAGTCTCAAACCAATCTAGATCGAATGCCCGAAGAACTTCTTGGTCTAGTCAAAGAGAAGGTTCATAAGAGGAAAACTCAGAAGAATCAGTTGGTCGGCATAAAAGAGCTGCCACCAACAGATCTGGTTCTAACAACGATGCTTGGAAATGGTCCATTCAACGTTTGGAAGATAAATTGGGAGAAATGGATAAGGCCAAGAATCCTCTCGAGAGAAGTTTTGTTAAGGGATTTCCCTTTGTGCAAACCATTGTAGAATTCCCTACACCAACTAAGTTTAAAGCTCCAGTGGTCACTCCAAAGTATGATGGGAATACTTACCCTGTTCTTCATATAGAACAATACCAAGCAGCGGCTGATATCTATACTGTTCCTGACGAGATGAGATGCAGGGAATTCTCAGGAACAATCACTGGATCTGCACAAATCTGGTATAATAGTCTTCCTCGGGGGTAAATTTCTTGCTTCCAACAACTTGCCGAGCTATTCATTGGTAATTATTGCTTTGGAGCCAAACCAGTGAAACGAGTAGCTCATATCCTTAGTGTGAGAGAAAAGGTGGGAGAAAGTACAAGGGATTATATCACTCACTGTAATACCCCGTATTTTCATGCTTTATAAATTTGGGGATTTATTAAATTTAATGTGAGTTATTAATTTAATATAAATTCGGAAATTAATTACTTTATAATTATTAACGTGATGTGAGTTATTAATTATGGGAAACTTGTTGTTGAATATTACTAATGATTAAAGTAATATAATATTGGTTCTATTAAATGTCAAGAGTGAATAAAATGACAATTTTGTAAATTTGAGTCGGGACGCGCCCGTGTCGTGTCGGGACTAAATATTGATTAATAAAGTGAATAAATTATAAGTTACTCGTATGGTCATTTTGAGTGTACCAAAGTGTCCGAAAGGGTCGAGATAGTTAGAAAAGTATACCCGCGGGTTTAGCTTGGGTCTCGGGGCATTTTTAGGCCTATTTAGCACCCCGGGAGGGCATTTTGGACATTTTGTATTTTTGGGTAATTAAACCCACGAAAATTATTAGGCTATATCAACCATTTGGAATAGTCCTTTAGGGTTAGCAGACTCAAAACATTAGAACGTCCATAGTGAGGGAAGGAGAAAAATTTCCAAGCAATCCAAGGCCCAAAATCCATCCGGTTGCACCGCCACCACCACCAACGCGTAGATCACGCGACGGGGAACGCAACCACACCAAATTCATCCACATATCAGAACTCTAAAAATCCCAGACAAGTGTTTATCTTGCTTATTTTCGTTAGTGCATCACTCATGTTAGTCTAGGGTTGATTAGGATGAGTTTCATGGAAGAAAACCCATGTTGGAGATAGGAAATTGCATGTAGTAATGTTATATATGGAAATCTGGAAATCCCCCTTCATATGTAGAGGTTGAACCACGAATTTATGAGGTTTTAGGAGAAGAAATTCTGGAAAAAGATTGATTAGAATAAAGTTAAAGAAATTTCTAGGGTTCATGAGTTTTATACAAGTTTTGCCCTTTTAATCCATGGTTATTGATGGAAATTCACATGCTTTACGTAAAAGATTATTAGTTTGGGCTTATAATGTTTGTAGTACGAATTCCTAGGAGTTTGGGTGTTAAAAATCTGAATTTGAGTGATGTTTGATGGTAGAACCCGTAACTGTTAATCTGCAGAATTCGTATACCTGTTTGATCGATCGATCGAACCAGGGGTGTCGATCGATCGATCGACCCCTTCTGGCAGACTCACATTTCCCCTCTGAAAATAGTTAAATTCAAATTAAATGAGTAGAAATATTTGGGCATCCTTATTAAAATAATTTGGAAGGTAAAGGAGACCTGTAGGACTTATTAATAATTATGAGACCTTTAATGTAAGATGAGATGTACATTTTTGGGATATTTACATATAAGGGACGATGAAATTATGCATTAAAGGGAGAGACGCGTAAAATAGTTACGTTGGAAAAATAGATGAGTACCTACTGAATTCTACACTTGGTAGGATAGAGTCCATGAGTGTTACGTAGTAAGTTGGATTAATCCCTCAATTAAAGTAAGAGACGAACCGTTATACGTGATAACCAAAGATTTAGAAATAAGGATAAACATTATATTATGGGTGATGAAAGGTACCTAAAGAGATATGGTAATAGTAGTATAATTATATGACTGTGTTTATGCATATACTATATACGTGTGAAAATCATGCCTGCGCTACTTGCTATCCCTGAGGTTACCGCGCTGGGACAGTCTTATCTCGATGTGCCTTTATAGGGGATATTGACTCGTACCCTAGAAGATAGATATCCTTTGTACAGGCTATCTGATCGATGGTCAGACGGTCCTAAGAGACGTGAGGGTATGTGCTATCCTCTTAGAGACTTGTAATCTATGCTTCGCCTCAATATTGTTTGTGTATGTGTTAATACAGTTCGAGAGTGATCCCGAACTTGTATTTCCCTTAGTACGAATGATACGGGGATTGGATAGCAGAGTATGCCCGCACCATAATTTTTATGTGGGGTGCTGTTAGAGTATATATATTATACGAGTATTTAATATATATATGAATTTATGAAATTTGGAACTCCCTATTGTGTTTATGGTAAGTAAGAAATGAATCATGACTTCAATTTGGAAATACTTATTTTGAAAAGTATAACGGGACACTGGGAAAATTTATTAGCAAATAAGGTTTAAATGAGAACTTTGTGATCAAATGAAATTATCCTCTTAAACAATTAAATTGTTCAGTTTTAAATCTTACGAGTAACCTAAGATAAGATATACTGTTGGGAAGATTAGTGCGATAGGCGTGCACATTAAAAGAGAGGTGAGAATTTCTCAAGAGAGTGCCGCACTAATATGTTGTTGCATTGGCCTGTAAACATTTTTAAATACTTGCTAAACAAATTTTAAATCATTTACACTATCGGGCTCTGACCCGTTTCTATTTTCCTTTCTCTCTTGTATATATATGTATATATTACAGGTGCCCAGACACATGGGCGTCTTGCATAGGATCCTTTGGAAGGAACGCGCTGCAGCTTAGGTGGGAGTTGCAGGCCTCTTGCTTAGACGACTTCATTTAATTGATTCCACTCTTAGCATTATTTATTTCAGTTGGGCTCGTGTCGCCCTTTCCATCATTCAGTTGTTTTATTGGATATTATAATCCATTTGTTTCCAGTACTTGCACTTTGGGATTTATTATTGCCAGGATGTTTTCATTTAAAGTATTAAATGTTGGGATTCAATTAGTTGAATGTTTGATTATTTGGATTGTATGTTCCAAGATAGTTGTGATGTGACTATTAAATTGTGAATTATGCAAAGTTGAATGTTGGTTTATAAAAAATAAAAATTGGAAAGAAATGTCTAAAATGGTTTTGACACTTAGCTTAATTATTTAGGGTGTTTAAATTGGAAAAGTATTTTCGATAGTGATGCTAAGAATGAACCAGCTGTTCACCTCGATTTTAATTTAATAAAGGAGTGATCACCCGGTATTTAATTAGGCGGGGTGTCACAGGTGGTATCAGAGAATCAGGTTCTAGTGTCCTTAGGATCTGTACGGCTTATTTCGCTTTTAGATTAGCATTTTTGTTATAGAGCCTTATGTTAGGATTGTTGTACTCTTACTTTTACGATTATGTCTTCAACTATTTAAGATTTGATAATAACTATAGACTAATGAATTTCTTCACATTTCAGATGCCTCCGAGACGTGCACCAAAGGATAGGCGTGCCCAAGCCGAGCAGCCAACAGCTCCGGCTCAGGGTACGATGAATGCTAATGAGGTAGCCGCTATTGTTGCTCAGGCGGTGAATGAAGCGCTAGCGGTGGTACAACAGGATCCACCCCAGATTTAGGCAGTGGCGATAGTACCTGCACAGCTTCCATCAGCATGGGAGCGGGTTAGGGATGCCTTTCAGAAGGCGCATCCCCCTGAGTTCTCGGGTAGTTCAGAGATCATCATCGTCAACCAATGAAAGAAAGATATCCAGTGGCATCTGCGTATGTATGAGTGCACAGACGTGCAAAAATAGTTATTGGCTTCCTTCAAGTTAGTGGGGGGCGCTTTGGAGTGGTGGGAATCCACCATCACCTTGGAGGAGAGGGATACGATCCCGATTCAGTCGTTCTGGGAGCGGTTTGACCGCAAGTACTTTCCACCCGCCGTGCAGACTGAGATGAGGCGAAAGTTACTAAACTTGAAGCAGGAAAATTCTACCGTTGCTGAGTATGAGGTGGAGTTCACGAGACTTCTCACCATAGTTCCAGATGAGGCACATACTGAGGGTAAGAAGATAATGCTGTTTGTAGACGGGTTAGCTTGGAGGATCCGTCAGCATCTTATAGGGAATTTGTCTCTGAGTACCTTCAAAGATGTACTCAATGCTGCCTTACTACACTTCCAGGATCACCGCTTCCATCTGCAGGGAAGCAAGCGAGCAGGAGTGTCCGGCCAGTAGGGCATGATAGGGGGTAGTGGCGCTGGTGGAGCACCGACATCCCAAGGACAGACTCATCAGCATGAGCAGAGTTCCCATCAGGGGGACCCTACCAAGCGCTTCCGATCAGGTGATTCCAGGCAGGGATTTGGGGGTTATAGGTAGGGTTAACATTTCCAGCCTAATCAACAAGGCCCGCAAGGCCAACACCGATAGCAGTAGGGTCAGCAGCAGGGCCAATCGGGTCAACAACGTTTTCATTAGGGCCAACAGGGCTAGTGGCTGGGTGGTAACGGCCTGCAAGGCCATGGTCAGCAAGGCAGAGGGGAGGTAATTTCAAAGGCCGATGTTTCGGGTGCGGCAAGAATGGCCATAGGCGCCAGGATTGTCCAGAGGGAGAGAGGGCCCCACAGCAGCAGGGTGCCCGTAATGAGCCACAGAGGCCACTTTTTCCAGCCGCCCTCCCAGCACCAGCCCAGGTACCAGCCTTACCAGCCATTCCAGCAGATCCAGTGCAACAGGGGCAGTTACAGTATGGACGTGTCTATAACGTTCACCAGGCAGCAGCTCCACAGGCACCACCTGCAATTGAGGGTATGTTTCCTATCCATGGTACTATGGGTCGAGTTTTATTTGATACTGGGGCGACACATTACTTTATAGCTACTCATTTTGCGAAGGCCTTAGGATTATTAACCACAACAGAGAGCACTGTGATGTGTGTAAACTCACCACTGGGAAATGGTTCGCTTATTTTCTTTATATGTCGGGGTGTGGGGGTAGAGATTGGTAGCTTGGTATTACCTGCAGACATGTTAGTCTTAGATATACATGAGCATGATGTTATTATCAGTATGGATTGGCTCGCTGCTTACAGGGCCATGATAGATTATTTTGGTGGGAGTATTGTCTTTGCCATTCCGGGGCAAGAGATGTTTGTAGTGGCGATGCCTCGCCCAGAGGGAGGCTCGACCGCTCATTTGTATTACATAGAGGAGGATACCTCTAGGGTGGTTGTGATTCCCTTAGACTTGATCCCAGTTGTTCGTGAGTATTCCGATGTATTTCAGGAGATACCAGGCCTACCCCCGAGTCGAGAGATAGACTTTGTCATAGATTTATTATCGGATACTAGACCTATAGCACGCGCTCCATACCGTATGGCTCCGGTGAAAATGCGAGAGTTACGAGATCAGATAGAGCAGCTGTTAGGTCAGGGCTTCATTCGGAGGAGTACCTCACCTTGGGGCGCTCTCGTCTTGTTTGTGAAGAAGAGAGATGGTTCACTGAGGCTATGTGTGGACTACCGGGAGTTGAACAAGGTCACGATACGAAACAAGTATTCGTTGCCTCGAATCGATGATCTGTTCGACCAGTTAAGGGAGTAACTTTCTTTTCGAAGATAGATTTGAGGTCGAGGTACCATCAGCTACGTATTAGGGAGCAGGATGTTTCAAAGACTGCCTTCTTGACGATATATGGGTCCTATGAGTTCAGAGTGATGCCATTCGGACTCACAAATGCTCCAGCCGTATTCATGGGCTTGATGAACCGGTTGTTCAGAGAGTTCTTGGATCAGTTCGTCATTATTTTCATAGATTACATCCTGATATATTCACACTCCGAGGAGGAGCATGCCGAGCACTTGAGGCAGGTTCTTCAGACTCTAAGAGAGCATCAGTTGTATGCTAAGTACGAGAAGTGCGAATTCTGGTTGTGAGAAGTACAGTTCTTGCGGCATGTTGTTTCTGAGCAGGGGATAGCAGCTAACCCGAGTAAAGTGTCAGCGGTGAGGGAGTGGGGACAGCCCACGACACCGACGGAAGTGCGTAGTTTCTTGGGGTTAGCCGGATACTACAGGAGATTCATTCATGGATTCTCCAAAATAGCGGGTCCATTGACAAACCTGACTCGCAAAGGGGTACCATATGTTTGGGATGATGCTTATCAATTGGATTTCGACGAGCTGAAAGACAAGCTTACTTCAACACCAGTCCTTGCTTTACCGAAGCCGGGTGTGGAGTACCTGGTTTACACCGATGCCTCTTTACGGGGACTTGGGGGAGTACTTCAGCAGGAGGAGAAGGCTATAGCTTTTGCCTCCTGCAAGCTTAAGCCGCATGAGAAGAATTACCCCACCCACGACCTGGAGTTAGCAGCGATCATTTTTGCATTGAGGATATGGAGGCACTATTTATTGGGGGAAAAAATTTGCTTGTTTACAGACCACAAGTCACTGCAGTACCTGTTCACTCAGCGAGAGCTGAATATGCATCAGCGCAGGTGGTTAGAGTTTGTGAAGGACTATCAGTTCGACATACAATACCATTCGGGGAAAGCCAACGTAGTTGCTGATGCATTGAGCCGTAGACCGGTAGACTATGTAGCGGATGTCTGGAAAGCAAAGTGGAAGGAGTTGGGTCACCAGGACGCAGTAGCTCCTTCCTTCATATCTGTTATGACAGTGACACCCGAGATTGTTACGAGGGTGATACAGGCACAGACCGCAGACCCATTTTGCCAGGAGCAGATTGTATGACTTTTAGCTGAGGGTGATGAGTCCTATTCTGTTAGTTCTGATGGGGGTTTGAGGTTTAATGGGAGATTAGTGGTACCAGAAGGATCAGAATTACGTCATGCAGTGATGACCCAGTCTCACGGGTCCCGATTTGCGGTACATCCTGGAGGAGATAAGATGTACCAGGATATGAGGCGGCAATACTGACGGAGTGGGATGAAGAAGGACATTGCTGAGTTCATGTCCAAGTGTTCTACCTGCCAGCTAGTAAAGGTGGACCATCAGAAACTGTCAGGGTTGCTTCAGCCATTGGAAATACCCGCGTGGAAGTGGAAGAGTATTTCCATGGATTTTATTACAGGGTTGCCTACATCACAGCGGGGCCACGACTCTATCTGGGTGATTATAGACCGTTTGACCAAGGTGGATCATTTTCTGTCGGTGCGGACAGACTATACCACGGGTCAGTATGCTCAGTTGTTCATTGCTGAGATTGTCAGATTACATGGGGTGCCCCTAAATATTGTGTTAGATAGAGACAAGATTTTCGTGTCGCGTTTCTGGGAGAGCTTTTAGGAGGCTATGGGTACTGAGTTGAGGCTGAGTTCAGCTTATCACCCACAGACAGATCCACAGACAGAGCGTACTAATAAAATGTTGGAGGATATGCTGCGCATGTGTGTTCTTGATTTTGGAGTAGGTTGGGAGCCACATCTTCCACTGGTAGAGTTTGCTTATAATAACTCTTATCAGTTCACGATTGTCATGGCTCCATTCGAGGCTTTGTATGGCAGGCCTTGTCGTTCCCCAACTTGTTGGCTCGAGGTGGGAGATAACAAGTTGCTAGGACCAGAGGTAATTCAGGAAACCTCCGCGAGGATTGAGATGATCAGGAGTCGCATTCGAGTAGCCCAGGACATGCAGAAAAGCTACGCCGATGCGAAACGATTCTTCCGGGAGTTTAATGTGGGGGACCAAGTGTTACTACGTGTATCTCCTATGAAAGGAGTGATGAGGTTCGGGAAGAAAGGGAAATTGGCCCCGATATACGTGGGACCATTTCCCATTATCGAGAGGATTGGGCCAGTAGCATACAGATTGGGAATGCCAGAGCATTTACATCGCATTCACGATGTATTCCACATCTCGTCGTTGAGACGATATCTTCGGGATGATATGGCCCATACTCACATCGCGATAGATGAGATAGACTTACAGCCTGACAGCTCTTACGAGGGGAGACAGGTGGCTATCCTAGACCATAGCGAGAAGAGATTGAGGTCGAAGGTAGTTCCACTTGTACGGGTCTAGTGGGAGCATCATAATGTGGAGGAATCCACTTGGGAGCCTGAGGCAGATATGCGCGAGAGATACCCAGATTTATTCTTACCAGGTATACCTTATTTTTCAAATTTCGGGGCGAAATTTCTTTATTAGGGGGGAAGTATATAATACCCCGTATTTTTATGCTTTATAAATTTGGGGATTTATTAAATTTAATGTGAGTTATTAATTTAATATAAATCCGGAAATTAATTACTTTATAATTATTAACGTGATGTGAGTTATTAATTATGGGAAACTTGTCGTTGAATATTACTAATGAGTAAAGTAATATAATATTGTTTCTATTAAATGTCAAGAGTGAATAAAATGACAATTTTGGAAATTTGAGCCGGGACGCGCCCGTGTCGCGTCGGGACTAAATATTGATTAATAAAAGTGAATAAATTATAAGTTGCTCGTATGATCGTTTTGAGTGCGCCAAAGTGTCTGGAAGGGTCGAGATAGTCAGAAAAGTATACCCGGGGGTTTAGTTTGGGTCTCGGGGCATTTTTAGGCCTATTTAGCACCCCGGGAGGGCATTTTGGACATTTTGCATTTTTGGGTAATTAAACCCACGAAAATTATTAGGCTATATCAGCCATTTGGAATAGTCCTTTAGGGTTAGCAGACTCAAAACATTAGAACGTCCATAGGAGAGGGAAGGAGAAAGCTTTCCAAGCAATCCAAGGCCCAAAATCCATCCGGTTGCACCGCCACCACCACCAACGCGTAGATCGCACGACGGGGAACGCAACCACACCAAATTCATCCACATATCAGAACTCTAAAAATCCCAGGCAAGTGTTTATCTTGCTTATTTTCATTAGTGCATCACTCATGTTAGTCTAGGGTTGATTAGGATGAGTTTCATGGAAGAAAACCCATGTTGGAGATAGGAAATTGCATGTAGTAATGTTATATATGGAAATCTGGAAATCCCCCTTCATATGTAGAGGTTGAACCACGAAATTATGAGGTTTTAGGAGAAGAAATTCTGGAAAAAGATTGATTAGAACAAAGTTAAAGAAATTTCTAGGGTTCATGAGTTTTATACAAGTTTTGCCCTTTTAATCCATGGTTATTGATGAAAATTCACATGCTTTACGTAGAAGGTTGTTAGTTTGGGATTATAATGTTTGTAGTACGAATTCCTGGGAGTTTGGGTGTTAAAAATATGAATTTGGGTGATGTTGGATGGTAGAACCCGTAACTGTTAATCTGCAAAATTCGTATACTTGTTTAATCGATCGATCGATCGAACCAGGGGTGTCGATCGATCGACGCATCGATCGATCGACCCCTTCTGACAGACTCACATTTCCCCTCTGAAAATAGTTAAATTCAAATTAAATGAGTAGAAATATTTGGGCATCCTTATTAAAATAATTTGGAAGGTAAAGGAGACCTGTTGGACTTATTAATAATTATGAGACCTTTAATGTAAGACTAGATGTACATTTTTGGGATATTTACATATAAGGGACGATGAAATTATGCATTAAAGGGAGAGACGCGTAAAATAGTTATGTTGGAAAAATAGATGAGTACCTACTGAATTCTACACTTGAGAGGATAGAGTCCATGAGTGTTACGTAGTAAGTTGGATTAATCCCTCAATTAAAGTAAGAGACGAACCGTTATACGTGATAACTAAAGATTTAGAAATAAGGATAAACATTATATTATGGGTGATGAAAGGTACCTAAAGAGATATGGTAATAGTAGTATATTTATATGACTGTGTTTATGCATATACTATATACGTGTGAAAATCATGCCTGCGCTACTTGCTATCCCTGAGGTTACCGCGCTGGGACAGTCTTATCTCGATGTGCCTTTATGGGAGATATTGACTCGTACCCTAGAAGATAGATATCCTTTGTACAGGCTATCTGATCGATGGTCAGACGGTCCTAAGATACGTGAGGGTATGTGCTATCCTCTTAGAGACTTGGAATCTATGATTCACCTCAATATTGTTTGTGTATGTGTTAATACATTTCTAGAGTGATCCCGAACTTGTATTTCCCTTAGTACGAATGATACGGGGATTGGATAGCAGAGTATGCCCGCACCATAATTTTTATGTGGGGTGCTGTTAGAGTATATATATTATACGAGTATTTAATATATATATATGAATTTATGAAATTTGGAACTCCCTATTGTGTTTATGGTAAGTAAGAAATGAATCATGACTTCAATTTGGAAATACTTGTTTTGAAAAGTATAATGGGACACTGGGAAACTTTATTAGCAAATAAGGTTTAAATGAGAACTTTGTGATCAAATGAAATTATCCTCTTAAAAAATTAAATTGTTCACTTTTAAATCTTACGAGTAACCTAAGATAAGATAAACCGTTGGGAAGATTATTGGGATAGGTGTGCACATTAAAAGAGAGGTGAGAATTTCTCAAGAGAGTGCCGCACTAATATGTTGTTACATTGTCCTGTAAACATTTTTAAATACTTGCTAAACAAATTTTAAATCATTTACACTATCGGGCTCTGACCCGTTTCTATTTTCCTTTCTCTCTTGTATATATATGTATATATTACAGGTGCCCAACCACATGGGCGTCTTGCATAGGATCCTTTGGAAGGAACGCGCTGCAGCTTAGGTGGGAGTTACAGGCCTCTTGCTTAGATGACTTCATTTAATTGATTCCACTCTTCGCATTATTTATTTCAGTTGGGCTCGTGTCGCCCTTTCCATCATTCAGTTGTTTTATTGGATATTATAATCCATTTATTTCCAGTACTTGCACTTTGGGATTTATTATTGCCAGGATGTTTTCATTTAAAGTATTAAATGTTGGGATTTAATTAGTTGAATGTTTGATTATTTGGATTGTATGTTCCAGGATAGTTGTGGTGTGACTATTAAATTGTGAATTATGCAAAGTTAAATGTTGGTTTATATAAAATAAAAATTGGAAAGAAATTTCTAAAATGTTTTTGACACTTAGCTTAATTATTTAGGGTGTTTAAATTGGAAAAGTATTTTCGATAGTGATGCTAAGAATGAACCAGCTGTTCACCTTGATTTTAATTTAATAAAGGAGTGATCGCCCGGTATTTAATTAGGCGGGGTGTCACAGGTGGTATCAGAGCATCAGGTTCTACTGTCCTTAGGATCTGTACGGCTTATTTCACTTTCAGCTTAGCATTTTTGTTATAGAGCCCTATGTTAGGATTGTTGTACTCTTACTTTTACGATTATGTCTTCATCTATTTAAGATTTGATAATAATTGTAGACTAATGAATTTCTTCACGTTTCAGATGCCTCCGAGACGTGCACCAAAGGATATGCGTGCCCAAGCCGAGCAGCTAGCAGCTCCGGCTCAGGGTACGATGAATGCTAATGAGGTAGCCGATGTATTGCTCTCCAGAATTAGATAGAGGCACTCATTCGAAGAGGAAAATTGGATAAATTTATTGATTGGAAGGTTGGTGGAAGAGCGGGAGTTAGAGGTCGATAGAGATCTAAGTCACCATTAAGCCTAGAGAAGATAAGAAGAGGAACAATGACGATGATTCGAAAGACGATCCTGATCTCCCCAAGAAGCCTAGACAACCTGAACGCGAGGTATTTACACTAAAATTTGGATCCTTTGATTTCCATATGATTACAGGTGGGGATGCAGGAGGAGGAGATCATTCAGCTGAAAGGAAAGCTTACTTTAATGAGGCTCAAGCTTGTTCCTATATCCAACGAATTAACCTTGCCGAGGAAGATCGACTAAGGAAAGTCAACAAGGATAAACTCATAATTGGATTTTCGAAGAACGATATATCTGGAGTATTGTATCCTTATGATGATCCTTTAGTAATCAGAGTCAGGATGAAAGATGTATTGGTAGTAAGGAAATTGGTGGATAACGACAGTTCGATGGACATTATGTTTTATCCCTCTTTTGATAGTTTGGATTTAAAACTTAGCCAACTGGAGCCTTTCCACATGCCCCTCATTAGATTCTCTGGTGAGAAGGTGTTTCCATTGGTAACAATCAAGCTGGATGTGTTGATCGAGACCTGGACAACGATAAAAATTGAGAAAGTGAGATTCTTTGTAATGGACAAAAATATTCATTCTGCCTACAACATGATCATGGGAAGAGTAGGTCTGAAGAAGCTTAAAGCTGTATCTTCTACTGTTCATCAATGCCTGAAGTTCCCGACCAACTTTGGAGTTAAAATAGTAAAAGGAGATCAGAAAGTAGCTCGAGAATGCTACTATTCATCTACCAAGGAAGAAGATATGCTAGAAGTAAAGAGGAAAACAACCACTTATCAAGTGGATATATCTGAGCCGAATAGTGAATCTGAGGTTGAAACCTTAGATACAAGAGATGAATCTGACCTTGTAAAAGTCCAGGTGATGGAGGCAATATAAAGCATTGTTCTGAACGATGATAAACTAGAGCGAACAACTCAAATAGGAGCGTCATTGGATCCGATTCTTAAACAGGAGTTGCTGGCCTTCTTGAGACAAAGAAATGAGGTGTTCGCATGAAGCCATGAAGATATGTCTAGCATATACCCAAATTTCCTGTACCACGAGCTTAATGTTAATAAGGAGGTTAAACCTGTAAAGCAATGAAGAAGAGTTTTCAGCCCGAAGAAGAACCAGGCTCCACAAGAAGAAGTGGAGAAGCTTCAAAAGGCTTGCTTTATTAAAGATGTGAAGTACCCAGACTGGTTGGCCTACATAGTTATGGTCAAGAAGAAAAAAATAAGTGGAGGATGTGCGTGGATTTTTTTGACTTGAACAAGGCATGCCCAAAGGATCATTTTCCTTTGCCATGAATTGATTAACTGGTGGATGCTACTTCGGGGAACAAGTTGCGGAGTTTTATGGGTGCATATTCTGGTTATAACCCGATCAAAATGAAGCTAGATAGAAAGTACTTCCTTTATTACTCCTCGAGGAACTTATTGCTATAATATTATGCCATTTGTTATAAAAATGGTGTGCCACTTATCAAAGACTGGTGAACAAAGTATTTGAGGAGCATATAGGCAAGAACATGGAGGTGTATGTTGATGATATACTGACAAAGAACAAAAAAGCTGCTGATCATATTATCGACCTCAGTCAGACATTTGATCAATTGGAAAAGCACCAGATGAAGTTAAACCCAACCAAATGCATCTTCGTAGTTCAAGAGGTAATGTTACTTGGGTATATAGTAAATCAAAGGGGCATTAAAGATAATTCAGATAAAATCAAAGCGTTGATAGAAATGCAATCACCGACCAGTGACAATGATGTTCAAAGGCTAACAGGGCGTGTAGCAACACTCAACAAATTTATGTCCCGAGCAACAGACGAATGTTTACCATTCTTTAAATTACTCAGAAAAATCTTTGAATGGAATGATGAATGTGAAAAAGCCTTCCTGGAATTGAAAAAGTACCTGGGAGCACCCACACTACTCTCTCGACCAGTGTTGGGAGAAAATATGTATCTGTATTTAGTAGTTTCTAATTCAGCTGTTAGCTCTGGTTTGATTAGGGAGGACAATGGAGTTCAAAAGCCAGTTTATTACACTAACAAAGCTTTTTGAGGAGCAGAAGTTAGATATCCCAGGCTAGAGAAATTAGCATTGGCTTTAATTGAGGCTAGTAGATGAATGAAGTCATATTTTCAAGATCATACCATAGTTTTATACACTGACATGCCACTGATGCAAGATTTGCATAAGAATGAGAAATCCGAAAGATTAATGTGTTGGGTTGTGGAGTTAGGAGAATATGATCTTGTATATAAACCAAGGTCTTCTTTGAAAGGCCAAGTTATGGAAGATTTTATTACAAAATTCACTTACCCATAGGTTCCCGAGCAATAAGGGATTCCTGTCGAGTAACACTTAGGAGTCAACAGACCTATTGGAGAAACCCCCGACCAACTCCAAGCAAAGGAAATGGTAGAAGAAGTTACCACTGATCAACCAAATCCTCCCAACGGAGTACTGCAGATGAAAAAGAAATATGAAGAGGCAAAAGATAAAATCTTCCATCAAGGGATTCTAACAAACCAAGCGTTTTACAACAATATTCCCATATGGAGTCTCTATATTGATGGGTCATCCTATACAACTGAATGTGGAGAAGGAATCATCATTAATATTCTAGATGAAATAGATATAGAGTACGCTTTACAATTCCAATTTCAAGACGCCAATAATGAGGTAGAGTATGAAGTGGTGATTGTTGGTTTAAATTTAGCCAAATTATTTAATGCCGATCAAGTTGTGGTATATAGTGATTTACAATTGGTGGTAAATCAGGTGTTAAACTTATACGCGGATAAAGGAGAATTGATGTCTAGGACTTAGTTAAATCTTTGAAGGTAATTGCCACTTTGCTAGCTGTTCAGATAATCAGAATTCCAAGACTGGAAAATGCACGAGCAGATACACTTGCCCGGCTAGCTTCAGCAACAAAAACTGAGCTGCGAAGAACTATTCCTATTGAGCTGCTTGCTAATAGGAGCATTGATTAAGATCAGATGGTTAATTTTATTACAGTTGACATGGGGCCATATTGGATGGATCCCATAAGAGCTTATATTAAAGATAGAGTTCTATCATCCGATCACTTACAGCTAAGAAGTTAAAATACAAAGCTGTTAGATATGTGCTAGACAATGGTGTGTTGTATAGACTAAGATTGATTGCTGGTCTCCAACGCTGTGTGCATCCAACTGAAGCAAAAGAGTTGATTGAGGAAGTCCATAAAGGGTCCTATGGATTCCATGTATCAGAGAGAAGTTTATTGGAAAGAATCAATACACAGGGGTACTATTGGCCAACTATGCAATCAGATTGCGCAACTTTTGCCAAGAAGTGTGATAAGTGCTAGAGGTTTTCCATCATACGCAAGATTGCACAAGCTCTCCTAACACCAACCACTTTACCCTGGCCTTTTGCTATGTGGGAAATTGACTTGGTCGGGCCTCTACCGACCATCCGAGGAAGGTTCAAGTATCTGGTTGTAGCTGTTGATTACTTCACTAAATGAGTGGAAGCTAAACCCTTGATCAATATGTCCTATGAAAAGGTTTATCAGTTTATTTGAAAGAATATCATAGGTAGGTATGACTTGCCCTACGCTTTTATCACTGGTCATGGCACATAATTTGATAACGACGAGTTTGATGCTTATTATGCCCAATCCAATGTCCCAAAAATCCATTCTGCTCGTGGCCATCCTCAAAGCAATGGCTAAAAAGAGGTAACCAATAGAACTTTGTTGAACGAGTTGAAGAAATGGCTGGAAAACACTAAAGGTAATTGGATCAATGAATTGCATTCTGTCCCGTGGGCTTACCGAACAACTCCTAGAACAACTATTAAAGAAACTCCCTACATGATAGCATTTGGTACTGAAGCTATAATTCCAACCGAACTAGTCCTACCTACTCACAGAGTTCTTAATTTCAACACCCCAGTTAGTGATTTAATGAGAAGGCTAGACTTAGACATGCTAGAAGAGGTACGTGAAGATGCAGCTTTGAGGAGCGCAACCTATCAACAACGGACTACGCGTTTCTATAATAAAAGGGTGAAGCCGAGCAACTTAAAAGAAGGTGATTATGTTTTGAATAAGGTGATTTAGAAGAATAACAAACTTGAAGACAATTGGCATGGGCCTTATCATATTACAACAGTTATCCGACCAGGCACATATCGAATTGAGATTTTAGAAGGTGAAGAATACAAGAACCCGTGGAATGCAAAACACTTGAGGAAGTATTATCAGTGATGTAATAATGATGTATTCAGTTCATTTTAATATTAATGAGAATGTGATTTCCCCAAAATTGTATTTTTTTATCGGCAATGCACTACACCGCAAATGCAAGGCACCAACAATGTTGGTCGGCATCAACAAAGGCACCAATAATGTTGGTTGTCAATATAAACCACCAATAATGTTAGTCAACATCAATAAAGGCACCAACAATGTTGTTGTCAACACAAACTACCAATAATGTTGGTCGTCATCTACAAAGGCACCAACAATATTGGTTGTCAACATAAACCACCAACAATGTTGGTTGGCATCAACAAATGCACCAATAATGTTGGTTATCAACACAAACCACCAATAAAATGTTGGTTGGTATCAATAAAAGCACCAACAATATTGGTCGTCAATACATAAAAACCATGCAAGGCGAAATTTTAAGTCCCAAATGCTTAGTTAATGAAGATCCGGATGAATAATTTTCATCTAAACTGGGCTAAAAGATGGACAAATGTTCCACTCACGCCTGGGGACCAAGGTAACTAATGCAATTACCTAAAAATTTAGGTACATTAGTAGAACCATGGTGATGCATTGGTAATTGGTACAATACTTAGGGTAACCCTAAGGGTATCAATAGAATCGGTGAAAAACTACAGATTGACTAAAAGTTGACCCATTCATAGTCAAAGACTGAAAATACATTCATATACAGAGATTGAATAAGAGTTGATCCATTCACAATCAAAGATTGATAAAATAAAACTTTTCATTAATTTAATTAAATATTGTTGCTTAACATGTAGAAACAAAATACAAAGGCTTATTCTACAGGGTGTTTTCCTTCACCCTTAGAGATAGGATCCATGCCCGTTGGAGGATCATCCAAAGTATAAGGAGAGTTGATGAAGTTAAAATTTTGAAGCATCCTGGTATTGCTGCTACTAGGACGATCAAGAAGATGAGTAAGTTAGACGATCTCTAGTTCATCATGCAACTCGTAATCGCTAAGTACTTTAAAATCAATCATTGAGGAATACGATGAACACGAATCTAGTTAACATCTAACTTGAAAGGAGGATTATCAAGCTCAAGCAAATTTGGGTCATACCAATCCCACAATGAATTGTTTCGATCTACCTTCATCACTGTTAAAGCGTTTATCCAACCCCATTTATAAGCCTCATTCTTAACTTGCTGAAGCCTATCATTAAGATGCCACAAAGCTTCATTATACCCATCCATCCAGACTTTCATAGGTTTCTTATGGAATTGAAAGGTCAATTTATTAACCTGAGAATGCAGCTTCTTCAGCACTCCATCTTTAGCTTGTAATTGGGAAGATTGGGTGGATAATTGTTCAGATAAAGTACGCATCTTCTGGGATATCTCAGAAATAGCCCGATCTTTAGCTTTTAACTGCACAGCTTGATTGGTAAGGGCCTTTTGGGTCCTAATTTCCTTCGTGGTTCCTCGACCAGGCTTATTTCTTTCTCGGGAAGAGGATGCAGGCTTAATATTTTTTAAGGCTTCTAACTCATCCCTTAATGTTGCATTTTCAGCTTTTAAAAAGGAGTATCCCTCATTAGTAGTAGCAACAATAGCTCCAGAGGTAGACTTCAAAAGATTCACTTCATCCTTCAAATTATTATTCTTCTCTTCCAGAAGTTTGGCAATAGTTATAGTTTCTTCAACTTCAAGCTTAAGTAAAGCTTCCTTTTTATTATAAACAGAAACAGATTTATCAAAACCTCGACCTACACTTAAACTTCGATATTTCAGCTCGTAGCTTTAGTGAAACAATGCAATGGATTCTTTATGCTGTTCTTGAGGTTCTTCTATCATCTCATAATAGGCAACATTGTTTGCTATCACCCGATCAAGTAAGTGCTTCAAATACTTGTAGGCTTCTTTAGCCTGCTCTAATGCATCATCACCAAGAAACTTAATAATTTCTTCCTCGGATAAGTCTGTATGACCTACTTTGAAAAAAGCATTGCATTTCCTTAGTAGCTCGGTATCATTGGAAGTTAGTTGTTCTATCTTCGCTATAAACTAGCAAGAAAAAATTACCACCAATGAATAACAAGAATGAAGAACATGCATCATCAACAAGAGACAAAAATCAATAAAAGGTTTCTTTTATTGATAATGCAGAGTTCAAGTACAATAAAAATAAAGAAAAAGAAACAAAAAGAAAAAGGGCAAATGTCGAACAACTTTACACCTTCTCCCTATCATTCTCAACCTTCTTATCCTGCTCAGAAGAAGGGGCTACAAACTGGAGTTACTCGGTTTTCTCGGTTGAAGGAAGAGAAGGCTCAGTGATTTTAGGTTGGTCGATAACAAATTCAATCACTAGAGAAGACTCTCCGGATTCAACTTTATCTTCAATATGATCCTCATTCATAGGAGGAGGACCATGATTATATCTCTGAAAAAGTTCAGAGTCTTCAACAATGTTTAACTCCTGAAGAGAAGTAACCCAACCATCTCTAAAACATTTATATTTTGCATACTCAATCTGAGCAGAGGCAGTAGAAATGGATTTATTCAGCCCTTGTCCCAACCAACACTGAAGGATGCCTTTACAACATACTTTCTCTTTGGTCTTACAGAGAACCTAAGATCCTCAGCAGTCTTAGGCCTGCGCTCAGTTTCCTCTGCCTTGCGCTTAGCTTCCTTTCCCTTGTGCTCAGCTTCCTTATCCCCGCGCTCAGCTTCAAGGGAATATTCATCAGACATTTGTCGATCAGTTTTAGCTGTCTTTATTTTATCTGCCCAAGTACTCTTCTCAGTCTACAAGTCTTGCTGAGAATCGAGCAAAGACTTCTTCAAGCCAGCTAAATATTTATCTACATTATTTGAAGAAGAAGCTCGAATTGCATCATCCTTCTCCAGCATATTATTAAAATGCACCAAGAACTGCAAGAAAAGAAGATAAAGTTAGTATATGAGAAA
Source organism: Sambucus nigra (assembly GCA_949130495.1). NCBI lineage: Eukaryota > Viridiplantae > Streptophyta > Magnoliopsida > Dipsacales > Adoxaceae > Sambucus > Sambucus nigra. The sequence goes on from OX422218.1 coordinate 125,606,461, forward strand.
TATAAAAGACAATAAAACCAAGAGGAAGGAAATCACTTACTGATGCAAGGCTCTGAGCAACCAATTTAGAAACCTTTACTCGGGGCAGTATGACATCCACTCCCCTGTGGTCTGGAAGAGTACCAAACTTGATAAATTTTTGGACCAAACCAAGAGTAATCACTGCTGGAGGACCAACAACAGAAGAAGGTAATTCAACTAAGGTCTGTTGGTCGATTACCTGGTCAAACTGCTTCTCTGCAAGCCCTCAAAGGAAGTTCAACATCTTTAGGAGCCGGGTCTTGGGGGATGGGGGCTCTTTCATGACTTCCCTTGTTTTATTCTTGGCCCCCTTAGCAGGTTTTTGGGAACATGAAGTGCTACCACTAAGAAGATCAAGAAATTTTCTCTTCTTCATGAAATCAGAAAGAGGAGCATCTGAATTAGTAGCAACTTCCTGATCAAGATCAATCACCAGAGTAGGAGAAGCTATATGTTTGGCAATAAAGAAAGAAACGATATTTCTTTATTGAAGCAAATAAGAAGCATACCTAACGTTTTCCTCAGCAACCGTCTTGTGAAGTCCCCAAATAAACTTCAATTCCTTTAAATTTACTTCACTCTCTTTGGGGGATTTTCTTTTCTGGTCAACTACAATCAAATTTAGAAAGCAACAGTTAGTATGACATTTTATCAAATACAAACAGGGCAAAATTACTAAAACACAGAGCAACATATCCCATTGCCAAAGAGAGGACATCTAGGTCCTTGATATTTAGCACCTCCAACTAAGGGGGCATGTTGCCAATTTTTTACAACCACCTTGGGATCAAAATAATCCCTATTAGAATCAGGGAGGTTAACCACTAAAGCTTTACTAACTGCCATAGTTTTTAAATAATAAGTGGTATCACTAGTTACCCATTTATAACAAAATATTATTTCTGGAATCCCTAGATAGGTTCCATGGATTTGATTTAACCTATATACTCCATTCATTACTCTCAACGTGTTAGGAGCTACTCTTGCAGGTAAAACGTCAAATATTGACAAAACTCCAGACATAGGGGACTGGGAGGAAATGTGAACCCACACTCAGTAATAAAGATGGAAGGGAACTAATGACCCTCAGTAAGAGAGAGAAAATCATAATGAAAAGTGGGATTTTCTTGTATAACCCAAGATGGAATGTTAAAGTCATTCCCGAACTTATCAAGTGACTCAATAGAATAAATCATGATGAAAAAGCAAAGAAGAAGAGAAAATTTTCTTATAAGGGTTTAAGGATTCATCAAGAACTGAAGACAGAAAAGAAAACGATCACAAGAAAGTGCAAAGAACACAACAGTGGAATAAAAAATGAAAGATAGAAAATGATCGAAGTTTGCCGCTCTTTTTATAAGTGACCTCGAAAACTGGGAAAGTAATGATTAAAGTGACCGACAATTGAGTTTACGGTGGCTAACAAAAAAAGACGAAGTTACCCGAAAAATGCTCACTAAAATTTAAAATATATACAAAACTGCCATTCACGCTAAAAAAATTACCAATTAACTGGATAAATTTCACAAGTCTGGAAGGTCTGCAGCCGACCAAGAAGCCTGAACTAATGTTAAAGCATAATATTCCACACTTTCGCATCAACTCCAAGTGTGAAACATTGGGGGCTTTTGTTCATACCAAAATTCACCACCTTACGTGGCCCAATTATAAGCCAACACGTGTCTTCCGATGTAGCATAAGTCCGAGTCAGCATGATACAAATTCTTGATCAACAAGGCAGCCCGACCAACAGGGAAACTCAACCAACATATAAGACAGACCAACAGGGAAGCTCGACCAACAGAGAAGACAGACCAACAAGGCAACCCGACCAATAGGGGATACCAACCAACTCGGAAGACTGACCAACGATCGCAAATCCAACCAGTATAGCTAATTAAGTGACAACAATCTTATATTTAATTCTCATTATGTATTGATGTAAATGCCTAACAAACATAGGCATTCCATCCTGTCACACGATAACTATCAACACCCTTCTTGGGCTATAAATACATTGTATCACCCTCATTGAAAGGGACCGAAAAACAAATCAAGGCAGTCAAGCAATACATAACAGTGGACGCAGGCTATTCTTTTGAGCTGAACCACTTAAAAAATATCTTTGTCTTATTTGTTTTTTTTTGTTTATCTGTGATAAATTAATTAGGCCTAGTCTAGTTTTTTGCATCAACAACGACAAAGCTTTATAGATTTCAGATCGGGTCGTGTTTTGTGCCACGTTTTGTCTTCATGTTTCTGAAGATCTCTCTGGTATGAATGTACATGATTTTGATACTTGGATATTTTTTCCTGGGTGTTTGTTTTTATAACATTATTTGGAGCTATTTTAAAAATATTTTTCAAAAGAAAAATAATTTTTGTTTTTGGTTCATTCAAACGAGTTTAAACGTTTGTTGGAATGAGATACGGAGTTCGTTAGATAGACGTTCCAACGAACATTTAATGAGGTACTTTTATTTATCAAAGGTATATACATTCGACACTGATTCGATGTTAGCTCGAACGAGTGAAGGTTTTCGTTCGAACGAACCTTATGTTTTCATTCGAATGAGTTTCCTCGAAAATTATGCCGCCATGAAAAATGTGTTTTCTATAAATAGGAGTGCTTACATTAGTTTTCCTCAGGAATTTTGGAGAAAATTATTTTCCCATATATATCCAAAAGCTCCCAAAATCTAGTGTTACCCAAACACTTAAAAGATACAAGTTTCATCTTTCTTATGTTTTGAGATCTTGTTTGTGGGAAACACAAATTTATTTCTCTCAACATCTTTGTGAGAAAAGTTTCGTGGGGTAGATGTCATGTTTACTGTTTACATTAGTGGACTCCGTGGTGTGGTGTAATAGAGAAGAAGCGATGGATTCCATGTTCCTTATCTGTAAATGGTAGCTGAGCCTAGATTGGTGGATATCGAGGTGGTGTGGACTTACACGTTGTGGGAGCTTTCTAGGCGGATTCCTACATTAAAGATCGAAGATGCGTCAAGGTTTGCGATAGCGTTGACTCTGTGTAGTAAGTCATCTGTCCACTTCTATAATTCCTCGTCATAGTGATTTATGTGGCTGGGCCCTCCGATGTTTTTCCCGTTTTGGGTTTTCCTCATTCATTGGCGTGTTGTGTTTGATTTATATATTTTATCTGCTATCACCTAGATGCATATTTTTGGTCAAGAAGATAAAATTGGGTAAATAGGCTTAGCTTGAATTGAATTGGTGCGAAGTTTTTATTTGGTTTAAATCGATTTAAGTTTAATAATTAATTTGAAGAAATTAAAAATTGACTTTTATTGGTTTAGACCATCCATCACCTCTGCCCAACATACGGAATTTTCATATTGGTATAATAGCAAGAACACTAAGTTATTGTGTTTAGATTTATGTTTACGCATGACTTTTGGCGATTTTTATTCGAAGGGGCATTCGGTTTTTAGAGCACCGATATTTGATGGGTCTAATTATGCATACTGGAAAATGCGTCTGAAATAAACACTTAAGGCGATTGACGAGAGGGTTTGGTTAGCAGTAGTTAAAGGGTGGATTCCTCCAATCACCAAAGATATAAGCTATTCTTTTAAAACCCATTGAATGACGAAGTGAGGAAGATCATAGGATAGCAAATTATAATTCTCGAGGTCTAAATGATCTATTTTGTTCGGTCACACCAGAGAAGTTCCTTCATATTATGACATGTGAAATGTCTAAAGAGGCTAGGGATATACTCCAACTCACCCATCAAGGAACTAGTGCTGTTATGACTTCCAAACTCCAAAACCTCACCACTCAGTTTGAAACCATTAAGATGAAAGAGAGTGAAACCCTTGATGAGTTCTACGCTAGATTGTTCGATATTGTGAACTTATCTTTTAACATGGGAGATATAATACCGAAAAATTGAGTAAGCAAGAAAATCTTAACGTCCTTGCCTGGAAGATTTAATTCAAAAGTGACAATTTTGAATTTCGTAGGTACTTTGGACTCTACAAAACTTGAAAGAGATTATAGGTGATCTTCAAACTTATGAGCTTAATATGTTTTCCTCCAAATGAAAAATAAAGAAAAAGGCATTGCTTTAAAAGCTCACAAGGAGAAAATAACTATTTCAGATGATGAGTCTGATATCGATTACGATGATTTGGCCATATTTGTTAAGAAATTTAGAAAATTTCTCAAGTTTTAAAAATAATCTAGCGATGTGAAGAAGTTTGAGAAAAACAAATATAACAAGTCCAATCAAATATGTAAAAATCATAATAATAATTATAAAAGGGATGAGCCGGATAAATGCTTTGCATGTGAGGGTTATGGCCATAGGGAAGTTGACTGTCCGACTAAACTAAGAAAGGAGGGAAAGAAACCGAAGGTGTATAATGCCACCCTTAGTGATGGTGATCCAGAAGAGGGACTCGATTCCCCCATTGAGTGCAACTACATCGCGTTCATGGCTAGTCATGCAAGCCTTGATGAAAAATCTTTCCATGAAGATAATTCTGAGCATTATACTTACGAGTCCATTATTTTTTATTGCCAAGTGAGTAATTATGAAGAGAGCGGAGAATTAGATAAGGATGAAGAAGAGAGGAGTAGGATAAGAGTGAACTTTAAGTTTCCTTTTGCAAGTTATATGCAAAAACATTGAAAGTGAAAAAGGCAGACTTGAAGTTAGAACTATCGAAGAATCTTTACAACTATCGTAAGTCGTATATCTTTACAACTATCGAAGAATCTCACGATCACTCATTCATGAAGACGGATCCTAATTTCAAGTATCTTCAACATTTGCAAGACATGAGGTAAAATTTCATACAATGTGTCTAAGTTTCATAAAATTATTTACTTTAAGTGTTGGGACATTTTTGAAACAATTTTTAACAAGCTGAGACATTTTTCTAAGGCAAAATTAATTTTTCAAGACCTGTAAGCACTTGAAGCTTGCTTTGAACAACAACATACTATTTTCATTTTCGTCAAAGTCTTGTAGTCTTAAATGAAACAAGATTCCAAAGAAGGTATTTATAAAAACCTTGAGTGTGAACCTATTCTTATAAATTTTCTTTGCTTGAAAAATTCAAAAAATCAAAAAGAGCTTATGAATATTTTTGAGTTTCTCCTTGCATGATTGTAGTTGATTTATTCGTGATGATTTGCTTGTCGTGCCACTTCGTATTATTTTTTGGTTTATTCTTTTTCTTGTCTATTTCGAACAAATAAAAAGGGGGAGAACAAATTATGAAGTATGGGGGAGTGAGATTTTGAATTATGGGGGAGATTTGAGATATTTGATTTTTGATATGATTTATGTTTATCTCATTTCAAACTCGATACATCACGAACGTATTTGTTTCTTGTCTCATGTTTGTTGGTACAAATTTTGAGGATCATTATTTTGCACACCCTGATGACGATAAAGAAACGTTGGAGATTTGAAGATGTCAAAGTCTTTTGAAGAATTTGAAGATTTTCATTTTTAGTACCTTTTCGCTTTTGGGTTACATGGGAGGGTATTAGATTTGTATAGGATGTTTGATTTGATAATTCAGATTATTTTTATTTAGTACCGGAATAGACATATGGGATATTTGTAAGGATATATTTTCCATTGTCTGTACTTTACATAGAGTATGTCGTATACCGCTACAACCGTCGAAGAAGCTCACTATCATTCGTTCATGAAGACGGATCCAAATTTCAATTATCTTCAACATTTGCAAGACATGAGGTACAATTTCATATAATGTGTTTAAGTTTCGTAAAATTATTTACTTTAAGTTTTGCAATATTTTCGAAACAGTTTTTAACAAGTGGAGACATTTTTTCTAAGGCAAAATTAAATTTTCAAGACCTGTTGGCGGAGTTAAATTTTTTTTTTGGTGTTTCAGTCATTCAAACGACAAGTGTATGTCATTAGAAAGATAGGTACAAGCCATTCAAATGACTCATCTAACGGCATTAGATGTCATTTGAAGGGTCACTTGAAGCTTGCTTTAAACGACAACATACTGTTTTGGTTTTCAATTGGTCGTTCCTTCATGGATCTAACGACAGGAGATGTCGTTCAAACGACTTGTAGATGTAATTCAAATGATATGTAGATTTCATTCGAATGACCCGCCGACTCAAGGTTTTTATAAATACCTATTTTGGAATCCTGTTTCATTTAAGACTATAGGACTTTGACAAAAACGAAACTGCAATTTGCAGAATTTTTTAATCTTCACTTTTAAAGGTTTTTTAAGTGTTTGATTCACACCAAATCAATCCCAATCTTTTGATAATATTTTGTGGAACCCAAATTACTTATATTGAAGTTTTTTCTTATGGAGTTCCATATTTACTGTTGGATTGGTATCCCTTGAGGGAGTTGCATACTGACGATTGAGATCACTTGGGAACACTTGAGGGTTTTCCTTCCTGGAGACAGAGCTGCGGTTCTTGTGGGTTCTTGAGGGAGTCCATTGCAGATTTATGCTGCGGTATGTGAGTTTGCTTTGGTAGATTCATTGCAAATTTCTATAAGTGTGTTGTACGTTGGGATTTGCAAACATTTAAAGAAATAAAGGTTTTTCCCTTTTGGGGAATTTTTTTCCTGAAATTAGTGTGTCCAACAATTTGTGATTATTATTGATGGAATGATTAGTTTATTCACATAGATGTATGTTTTAGTGTTTAATTAATTTTGATTAAAAACTGACATCTAGTTAAATAAGTAAATCATTTGGAAATTTGCAAATTAAATTAATAATCAATATTGCACATCATTTTCACATTCACATTCACATTCCTATCCATTTTACGCTATAGGCATATTCTGTCCTTCATAGACTTATACAATCTTTCCTTCATAGGTATCCGCTCACCTTCATAGACCAATAAACTTTACCTATGTAGGCACATTATCACTTTTATAAGCTCATCAAACCTTACTTCCACAGGCTCATAAAATCATGCCTACATAGGCAGATTCTGTCTCCACATGCTCACCAAATTTTGCCTCCATAGGAAAACTCTCACCTTCACTAGCCCATCATATTTTCCTCCATAGGCATATTATCTCTTTCATAATCTCATAAAACTTTTCTCCCATAGGCTTGTTAAATTTTTCCTCCATAGACACGTTCTCACCTTCACTGACTCATCAGCCTTGCCTTTATAGGCACACTCTCGCCTGACTAGGTCCATCAACCTTGCCTCCATAGGTACAATCTTGAGTTTATAGGCCCATCAAACTTTCCTCCATCGTCACACTCTCGCCTTTATAGGCCCATTAACTTTGCCTTCGTAGGCACATTCTCACTTTCAGATTTGCCTCCATAAATACATCCTGACCATTATAATCTCATAACAGTCTCGATTTTATAGTCACTTCAAGCTTGCTCCCATAGACACACACCCATCAGAGGCACATCAATCTTGTGTATATACAAATTTGAAAAGTTATGGTCTCATTATAATACAATTTTTTCAGTAAAAAAAATCTCAATATAAAAAAGTATATTTTCCAAGTCGAGTCACTTCTTTAAGGTTTACCGTTGGTTGACAAATAAAATAATAATTTTGAGTTTCCTTAAACTGTTTTGTATTCTTTCTATGCATTTGAGATTGAGTGAAAAATAAAAATGAAAGCAAAATAAAAAATCCCCTCTTCCCACCTAAAATAAAGATCACAATAACCTTCTTTCAAGCCAAATTGCCCAAGAATTTCACTTAAACTTGTCCATACATGTCCTACTAGCAAACCTCAGTTAAACTTACTTCCCCGCCCATTGTCTTACTTACATGATTAACCTTTTGAATACTTTGTCAACCCACCGTATATGTTTTAGAGGGTTAATTTCTCTAAAAAACATATAAAGAAATAAAAAAGTACCGTTAGGTTGAAAACTCCAATAGGAGAGGCCCAGACAAAAATTAGGGAAAATAATTTTTCTGATAAATGAGACCACCCATGTCACCTCTTTCTAATTCAAGCTGTCCTCTGGTCTCTTTTCCCTCATTTGAGGTAAAACACATCATTTGAGACATCCTTCAACCGTGTTCCCTCCTAACTTGACTCAAATGGTCATTTCAACACCTTTGTCTAAAACTGCTTTCAAGAAATTCCACATCCAATTGATTCACACTTCAAATCATAATGTCACCTCTTTGAAAAAGCATAATGATGACTAAGTCAATATGATCTTCCATTGAGGTCAAACGTTGATAACAACCCGAAGCTCGTTCAAAGCATGTTATATCTCTGAAAACGAATGTATTGGGTCATGGACTTGTGGGATTCTGATCTATGATTGCCTATTCCCTTTTTACTCAAACCAAATTTCCTTTTTGTCATGAAACCCTTGTGAGAGTGTTCATAAAATAATAACAAGAATGCCTCATTAACTTAGTTATCATGGTATACTATGGCTACATAAATGCACAACATAATGCTAATGCATCTCTCAGGGATGGATTAAAAAAAATGGCCTGCTAGGTCGACCTTTCCCTAATCAAGATGATCTGAACCAAAGATTATGCATAAAAAAATGAAAAGGAAAACAATATCCTCCCTAAGAACATTAGCAGGCCAATGGAAAGAGGTGTGATATAAGAATTTCCATAAAATAAATCATTAGGTACACCGTGAGTACCATTTTCAATACGTAATAAATTTGACCATTCCTATCATTTCATGAACTTATTTTTGAGTAAGGGAACCAACATAGTCTCTTAACTTAAGATACGCTAATATTTTAGCTAAAACCTATCCGTTGCTAAGTTATTAAACCTTATAAATCATATAATTTTACCAATGGCCTAAAGCCCAACCAAACTCATAAACCCTCCGAATATGAACTACATTTGGACTGATTCCCCTTACGGGATATATAGGTAGCCCATTTACGGGTCTGAACTAATGAAAAGATAAATCCCCTTTATTCTTTTACCCCTTCGATCCAAAGTCAATCCTATGATTAGAACTATTATGTCTATGAAAAATCCAAACAATGAGGACAACAAAAACCCTGAGATTCTAATTCAATGCAAGAATCTCTAATTTGGGAAATACCTCTTAAATGTCCTTCATTGTCATCACCCATTCTTTCCTGATATTCATTCTCCTAAATCAGAAAGTCACCCATCTCTTCAAAGTCAAACATGAAGTCATTATTTGAGAATGGGAGTTGTTTTGACATCCTATTTGAACTCATTGGTCAAATCACACATCACTGGAATTTTATAATATCGCGATCTTTAAAAGTGCTCTAGTTGATCCCAATAAAAAAATAACAACAAAAAAGGATGATAAAAATCTTCACAAGATCAATCATCTTATAGCATATAAACCAGCCTTAAAGCCTGATCTAATCCGCATAATAGTTAGATGGTCAATTTCTTATGATTGCCATATCATTATCCGTATCTAAGGAACCTTTTGAAATTTTTCAATAATTTGAATGCTTGCACTTGCACACCCTTATTAACTCACCTTAATGAAATTAGTTTTTATAGTTGTCCTTAATCACTAAGGAACTAATTCTCAAATGGATACAAAGTCATTAATGGAATTCAAGAATATAAAGGTCGCAAGCAACACATTCTAAAAAGAAAAATGTTTTCATTTGTAATTGACTCATCCAACAAAAAATATTTTAAGTTTATAAAACTCTCTATTTGGTTCTAATATGGGCCATCCTGATGACGGTGTCTTTACTTTTAGTCGTAACACCTCGATTTAAGGCTTACGGGTGAACTTTTGATCATATTCAGACGTCAGAACTTTAGGTTGCCTCCCATCTCAATAATGGCATCATAACCCTCATACATGCTCATGCCTATCAATAAAGCCTCGTACTCTTCCCGAGAAAACCATGCAAAGCCTAAGAAAGAACACGATGAAATGCCTACTTCTTACTTACATCATGGAAGTCTCCCTATCCATACAAAAGGGATTCAACAACCATAGTCCAATCACATTATAACTATGTGATAATATCATACTCTCTTTTATGATCGGGCGTTCCTCTTGATCCATTCAAAAAATCCCAAGTCAATTCCTCAATTAAGTCCAAAATTCCTTTACCTCCCAAATCAATCCCTCAATAAATTTTAAAAATCAAAACTCAAATCCAAAAATCTATTCTCCTCCTCAATAAATCTAAAAAATCCAAAGTCAATCATTCTAATTAAAAATCCATTCTCCTCCTCAATAAATTTCAAAAATGAAAATTCAATAAATTCCAAAATTCCAAATCAAATCTAAAAATTTAATCGAAAATCCATTCTACTCCTCAATAAATTTCAAAATATTCAAAATCAATCTTTTAATAAATTCCCCAAATAAAAAAAATTCAAAAACTCGTAATTCCTTTCCTAAAAAATCAAAAATAAAAAACTCATCATCCCCTTCAATGAAATTAAAATCCCACAATTCACATTCCTCCCTAATCAAATCCAAATTCCGCACCGCTTCAACAAAACTCAATAATAAAAAATCTTTATAAAAATTAAATCAAATATTCTTTATTTCCAAAACTGACTCCCGCTTTCCTTACACTCCGTCTCATGCCAACGATTTGTAAATATCCTAGTGTGTCTTTAAAGACCTCGTCTCATGAAAGTAATTTCCAATCTCCTTGGTGTGTCTTCAAACACCCTATCTTATTCAAACAGTTTGTAAATAACTTGGCGGGTTTTCAAACACCCCATTCCATGCAAGAAGTTTAAAATAACTTGGAATGTCTTGGAACACCCAATATCATGCGAACGATTTCTAATTAGCTTGGCGCGTCGTCTAAAACCCCATCTCATGCAGATGATTTTAAATAACTTAGTGTGTCTTCAACCACCTCCTCTTACGCGAAAAGTTTCAAACAACTTGGTTTGTATTCAAACACCCCATCTTATGCGGACAATTTTCAAACGATCTGGTGCATTGACAAATATAATGTCTCATGCAGATGGTTTCCTAGTGATTCGGTGTATCAATAAATTCCTTATCCCATACAAATGTTTTCATCAATAATTTGGTGTTTTGACAAATAACTTATCTCAACCGAACACTTTCCATCATGATTCAGTGTTTGGACATTTACCATAACAATACAGTGTTTCGACAAACACCTCGTTCCCAAGAAAACATTTTTAATCAATTAGGTGTTTCTTCTAACAGCTCATTTCATACGAACGATTTCTATCACCACGGTGTTTCATAAAAGAACCTCATCCCATGTAAACGATTTTAATCACCTGGTGTTTCAACAAAACATCTTGTCTCATGCAGATGATTTTAATTAAGCAGGTGCTTTTTAAAAAATACCTTTTATTGGACGAATGATTTCAATCAACCCGATGTTTAGTAAAAACATCTCATCTCATGCAGACGATTCCTATCACATGATGTTTCATAATAATACCTCGTTTCATTTAAAAAATTTCTTTCACCATAATGTTTCTTCAAATCACCTCGCCTCATATGGACAATTTCAATCAATCCAGTGTTTCATAAAAACACTTTGTAGATGACTTCAATTACCATGGTGTATAGTAGCACACCACTGTCTCATGCATATATTACTATGATGTATTATAATGCACCACGGTCTCATACGAACGTTATTATGGTGTATCATTATGCACCACTATCTCATGCAAACATTAAAAGTTGTGCAGTGTAATAAGAAAACAGCACCGTCCCATTTGCTACATCTAATAGCCAACATTCTCTCTCTTAGGTAATATGGCTAAACGAATGCCATGCTCTTAAACTACGACTCAACTCATTCAAGTGAGTCTTCTATTATTTTTGTGAATTTCATGCTCCTGCACGATGACCTGAATCATCACAAATGATTCACTTCCTCGCTTATTTCACTCTCTTGCATGATGATGATACTCATCCCCACGAGATTTCTCTCATTTCTACGAATTCCATTCTCTTGCATGTTTACCTAACTCATCACAAATGAGTCACTTAATTTATTCCTTCTTCAGAAGAATCATCCCCATGAGCCTTTACCTTATTTACATAATTTCTTGCACTTACGTGATGACCTCGACTTATTCCCAAAATGAGACTTTCAATCACTTCTACAACACCGTGCTCGCTCACTGTAGAGGGGGTTTGAAGGTAATCCTGAGATTAGAGATAATCCCCCATTTATAACAGTGTTTGGGATTAAGGCTGCTCAACGTGGCAGCCCAGAGGGACCTTCCAACGAAGAAACTAACCGAGAGAGCTTGTCCTTTAGTCCCGTTGATTAATTTAGTCTTGTTGTACCTTATGTTTATATCGACTATGAGCTATAATAATTGTAAATATGTAATGAGTATAATGATTTTATGTGAGGTCGAACGGTACTCGCGAGAGACCAGGCTTGGCAGGGCCTGAGAGAGCTTTCATTCTCTATCGAACGACCTCGCCGTGGGAACTTCAGAAGGACTTGATTTGGAGGATTAACAAGCGAGGTACCATTGGGGCTTATCCTGACCATCTTAGATACACCTGGTAAAACACCGAAGGACCCTGACCATGGAACCTCGAGGGGAGCAGCCTTGAGTTCCATCGGGCGTTGAGTTGTGGGCCAAACAACCCTCTACTTAATGTCACATCTACTTTATCTGATGTCACTAACCAGCTAGGCAATGTCAGACCTATACTTGAGTAAACCACCGTGGTATTTAGGACTGTCAGACAGTTGGTGAGCCACCTCTGTGACGACAACCCCCTTACACACAGTGGTTAGGCAAAAGGCATGTCTTGGCATTTAATGCTTATGACGTGGAGATAACTAGTGCATAAGGTATTTAATGTTTGCGACATAAAGTATAAGGGATGCCTTTCACAGGCATTAGTGACTGAGTTGCCTCGGGGGTAGTGTGGGGGGATATTTAAGGACCCTAACCACCTATGAGGAGAGGGCATGTTCTTATTGAGAATCCATAAGTTATAACTAGAGAGATTTATTACAAACAAGAGTATTTTACTCACCCACCATTGTCAATTATTACGAAGCTTTTAATACTTCACAGAGATCATTAAGGGTGGTGAGGGTGTTTGACTGCCTACCAAGGTTTATCTAGGGTGTTCATTTTCTCTCTCCCTCTAGGAAAAGTTGCTTCTATGTTCATTACTACCTTCTGAGTTATACACGAGAGATTTATGAGTTCAAATTGAGTATATCTTCATTGAGTCGCGTTTGTATGTCCTGTGGTTAATCAATAGTGTTGCTGTTTAACTTATCATTACTGTACTCAAAAGGGGTTACGCCTCCATCTAATCTAAATTACCCTCTTACATTTGGCGACTCTGATGGGGGAGGCATTCTTCTAAGCAATGAGTATGGCGCAAGATAACGTTAATCGAAGGCTTAACTTTGATGACATTCAACACCATGAAGAAGAGGCGGCGCGAGAGCTAGAAGCTTCAAGGGATGGGGCCCCTCGACTGGAGGTACCTTCAGTCCAAGCGACAACCGGTGTACCAGCGGTGGCATAGGCTTCAATGCGTGCCGAGTTGGAACCAACCCAAGGGGCACTCCTCATGAATAAATTCTATGAGTTTTTGCAAAATCCCGTAGCTTCAACGATGTTGGGAGAATTTGAAGCCAACTCCTTCGTGAAACCAGGGGCAGCCCTAACGGCCCTAGCAAGTGCAGTCCTAACGGGAACAGTTCCAATAAGTACACCCTCCATTGTAAATCTAGCGGTGGGAACCCCATTAGTATCAATGGCTCTAACTGTGATGATTTTTCCAGCTGCAACGGGCACGCAACCTATAGTCCCATTGGTCTTCGCTTCATTGGCGTCATCCATAGAAGAGATGAGGAAGGAGATGCAAAAAGAGATGCTGAAAATCATGCAAGCCTCCTCTTAATCTGCAGGTGAGGTGGCTTCGGCCTACGATAATTTTCGGACGCCTTACCCCAAGGAATACAACGATGAGCCCTACCCAAAAAATTATATTCCTCCTATTTTTGAAAAATACACACGAAAGGGTGGAAACCCGAAGGAACATATTAAAATCTTCGTTGAACACTTGGGGGTGCATTGCAATAACAAGAAACTCAGGTTGAGGGAATTTTCTAAATCCTTAATAGATAAGGCATACACTTAGTATTTTCACTTAGCTCCCAAGAGTGTTTCCACATGGGAGGAGATGCACGTTTTATTCGTCTAGAAGTTCTTTCTGGCGAAAGATGAGTTTACTTTGACCCATGGAGGAAGTGGTGGCTTACGTTCGAAGGTTCAAGGAAAGGTCCCTCGATGTGAGGGAGGAGCCTAAAGAGTCCAAGTTATTGCAGATCTATGCGGAGGGACTACTTCCTGATTACATCTGCCATCTTATTAATGAGACGCGCAAGGGGACTTTTTTGGCATTCCTAAAAGCAGTAAGGAATATCTCATCGGTTGTACAACCAAAACCAGTGTTAGTGCCCATGATGTTTAGGCAACCGATACAACCTGTAGGGGGGAGGTCTCAGCCCCCATGGGTAGGGTACACTGAAGGAGCAGATAGGGGCAAGGTAGCGAAGAAGGACAACAAGAGGAAATTTAGAAGACATAGGGAGGACCCACCACCATTGCCTTATACAGTATAGGAGTCTGTCAGCTGTTGCAACGCAATGGTCCAAGAAGGAACGGTGTATGAACCAAAGGGAATTCCCGTTGGGGAACCCGACGCTACAACAAGGGCGGATCTCAAATATTGCTAAATTCATCGAAAGATCCAACATCCAACGGAGAGATGTTTCACACTAAGAAGAATAATTGACAAGTATGTGAAGGCAGGAATATTGAAAATCCCTCGGCAGAATGTTAACAACAACCCACTCCCAGTGCATGGGGCCAATCTGGTGGTGGCCTATGATGAGGAGGTAGAGAGAGAGGAAAGAGAGCTAACGACGAAGCAGGGAGAGTTTGAAGAAGATTGGATGATTGTACTAAGGTAATGGATAACGTAGTGTTAACTTACGATGAAACAATGCTAAAGACGTGGAGGACGTATACAACATTGATGGTGAGTAAGCATACTAAGTCGTAGAATACTGTGCAGTTTCAAAATCCCTAAAGTTCACTTGGTTATTTAAACAAGTAGGGATACCAAAGGAGAGTACATTGGAAATAACCCATGCAATCCTTGACATTGTGAGGAGGAACGCAGTCCCTTCGCTGAGATGGAAGGGACCCTATCTAGGTTGGTAAAGAGGTTTCTGTCAGAGGTAACTTTTAGCGATGCAGATAGGGCCGTAAGGTTCCCTCATAACAGGCCATTGTATGTGACCGCCAACGTTAACGAGGTTAGTTTTTCAAGGATACTTATGGATGGGGGAGCTTCCATCAATATCATGTCAATAAACTCTTTCCACGCAGCTAATATTTTGGAGGAAAGGTTAATCCCCATGCCTTTGGTGATTTTGGGATATGAGTTACCTTATCAAGTTCCACGTAATAGAGAGTGCAACTTCCTACCATCTGCTGATAGGAAGAGTGTGGATGCACAACCAAGGCCTAGTTCCTTTGACATATCACCAATGCGCCAATGCACCAATGCAAATATCAAGGTAACGGAGGTGACCATTAGGGCTACGAAGGGGCCCTTCGCTGTCGAGGAAGCTCACCTGGTAGATGTGACATTTTACACAAAATTGGAGGAGGATGTTCGGGTCCTAACTAGATGAATGGAGGGAGCATGGGTTCCCTCGATCAGAGAAAGGATGGGGCTCTTGAACGAGAAGAATAAAGAGGTTGCAAGCAGTAAAGGAGTGATGGCCGAAGAAGCCCATTAGATGGTCCCTCGGCCACAAAGCATTTTAAAGTAGCTCAACGACAGGACGAGGCCTAGAGCGGACCCAATGGAGCATGAGGTTCAACAACAAAGCGTGCTGAGTCAATTTTCAGGAGGAAGAGTTGCCGAGGCTTCAAGAGAGAAGAAGAGGAAAGTAGTGGTGAATACCAGTAGACAGTGAAAAAAAGTAGTTACCGAAGAAGGAAAGGTTGTTTATCGGTTATAATGGTGTGAATCGGCGGTCGAAGAAATTGATAATGAGGCTGACCCGATATATGAGAGTTTTTTGGTATATCAATGGGGACAATGTATGGTGAAAGATAACTCTAATATACATGAATTTGTGTAAGAAGTCGCCAAAGAACCAGATTACATGGCAAATCAATCGAAGCCACAGGCACAAGAATTGGGAGCAGTTAAACCTGGTGAAAGAAGGGGAACATCCAAGGCCTATTTTTATCTCGAAAGATCTCACTAAAGGGAAACGAGAGGCCTTGGTTGAGTTGATTCAGGAGTTCATAGACGTTTTTACATGGAAGTACACAAATATGGAAGGTCTGGATGAGGAGGTGAGCTCCCACAAGTTGAACGTGATGTCTTCGGCCATTCTAGTGAAATAAGCAACGAGAACGTACAAGCCTGAGCTAGACTTGAAGATCAAGGAAGAGGTCTAATGCTTACTGATGGTAGGGTTCATTAAATCGATACAACACCCACCTTGGCTGTCTAGCATTATTCCAGTGGGTAAGAAAGATAAAAATCAAATATAGATATGTGTGGATTTTAGAGACTTTAATAGGGCTTACCCCAAGGATGAGTTCCCTCTACCCTCCATCGATAGCCTGATAGATGCAACGACTGGTCATGAGATTTACAACTTTATGGATGGGTATGTAGGGTACAACCAGATCAAGATGGAGCCTACGGATGCAGAGAAGACGATGTTTAGAACCCCATTAGGCAACTTTATGTACAAAGTAATGCCGTTTGGACTCAAGAATGCTGGGGCTACTTATCAAAGAACAATGATGGCCATCTTCCATGACTTCTTTAAGAAGTTTGTGGAATTTTATGTGGATTATTTGGTCATCTAGTCGAAGAAGGAAGAGTCCTACCTATGCGATTTGAGGAAGGTGTTTGCTCGGTGCAGAAAGTATAAACTAAAGATGATCCCACTAAAATGCATCTTTGGAGTAACTAGTGGAAAGTTTTTGGGTTTTGTGGTTGATCAACAGGGAGTACAGATGGGCCAAGACAAACAGCGAGCGATCTTGGAGATACCCAATCCAAGAACGACGAAGGAACTGAAGAGTTTCCTAGGTAAAATTTCTTACCTTAGGAGATTTGTACAAGGATTGGTCAAATGACGCACCCGTTGATGGAACTTTTATGAAAGAACACAAAATTCAAGTGGGAGGAGGTTCATCAGGAGTCTCTCATTGGACTGAAAAAACTACTCGTTTCACCACAGACCATGGTTCCCCCAAAGGCGAGAATACCGTTACAGCTATACCTCACATCCACCACGAGGTCTGTTGGAGCTTTGCTGGCACAAGAGATTGACTGGCAAGAACGACCAGTCTCTTACCTCAGCAGAATCATACATGGCCAGAGGTCAGATATTGTAGCTTGGAAAGGCATTGTTTAGCCTTAGTCTTTGTAGCGTAAAAACTTAGACATTATATGCTATCTTTTACAATTCATATTGTAACCAAATGTGATCCTGTTAAGTTTTTACTCGCAAGAACTATATTGATTCGTAGGGCAGCTAGGTGGTTCCTCATCCTTTCAGAATATGACTTGAAGTGTGTGGCCCCTCGCGCGATCAAAAGTCAAGCGTACGCTGACCTGTTGGCAATCTTCCCCTCTGGAACGTTTGAGCCACCTAAAGAAAGTATTCCAGGAGACGACTTGCAGGCCAATTACTTGGATGCAAGTGATGAAGAATGGACGATGCATTTTGATGGATCTTCGGCAGAAAAGAAAGGAGGGGCAGGGGTTATTCTTTCAAAAGGAATAGAGGAGATCTGTCTTTCCTATAAATTAGATTTCCCTTGTTCTAACAATAAAGAAGAGTATAAAGCATTAGTACTGGGGTTACTGGAGGCCCTTCGAAGGGGGATTCATTCACTTTATATCAAAGGTGATTCGAACTTTGTGATTCAACAAGTGAATGGAGAATATGCTTTGAAACACCTAAGCCTGGCACCATACCGAATAATCATTCAGAGGCTTCTTAGCCAGTTCCATCGGACCAAGATCAAGAGACATACCTAAATTATGAACCGACATCCAGACGCCTATGACACCATCGCCCAAAAAATAGTCATGAGGAACGATACAACTACAGTCGTGATTTAACGAATAGCGGCTCCTTCGATGGTATAATCAATTCTGCGGATAGGGGAGGACGATAACTGGAGGGGAGAGATTAGAAAGCAACTGGAATCTGAGGAAAGAGCGATGGAGCTGAGGGAACTAACCCAATACTTTACAAACTAGGGAAATCTTTACTTTAAAAATGCAGGGGATGGTTATAGAGATGCATCGGCCCATAAGAAGTAGAGCGGAGGTTAAAGAAAACACATGAAGAACACTGCAAAACAACTGAGATACCTATTTACACGAGAATTCAAAGGGAGGATTATTTTTGGCCTAGAATGAAGCAGGATGCAGCAGAAGTACAATAGAAGTGCGTTAAGTGCCAGTTATTTTTCGATATAGCTGAATGTCATTTCGTTGAAACTCAACCAGACTGGAGGCAACCTTATATTGACTTCATTAAAGATGGAGTTATCTCAATGGATAAGATTGATGCGATGGGACTTAAGTGAAGGGCCCCGAGGTTCTACGTTCAGGAGGGGCATCTTTATCGAAGGGTCTACTTCAACAGGACATTGCATTGCATCACAAAGGAGGAAGCAATCAAAGTCCTCAAACAAGCACACTATCCAGCTCATATAGGAGGGGCCAAGTTGTATGACCATTTCATGACATTCGGGGTATTATTGGCCAATAATAGAGAAAGACTCTACTGAGTTCGTTCAAAAGTGCAAGGCTTGCCAACTTCATGGAAATATGATCCATGCCCCATCGATTGACCTACACTTCCTGGCAACACCTTATCCTTTTCATACTTAGGCGTTCGACCTGGTAGGGGCAATACATCCTTTTTCGAGGGGGGAAGATATGGATATTAGTAGCAACAGAGTGCTTTACAAAGTGGGCTGAAGCGATATCACTACGAAGGGAAACAACGGGGGTGGTGAGCAACTTAATTAAAGAATACATCATTTGCCATTTTGGGATTCCAAAGGTTATCCTCTCAGATAACGAAACCCCTTTTTTCAATTCAGAGGTAACGAGGCTCATAGAAAAGTACTCCATTGTTCATCATACTTCAACGGTGGCATACCCAAAGGGTAACGGTCAAGCTGAGGCAACTAATAAGACCTTGATTAATATTTTAGCTAAAACAATGGAGGATTTTTCAAGATCATGGGATGATAAGATACCAGCTATGTTGTGGGCCTATCGGACAACCAAGAGGAAGCCCATAGGGTATACTTTGTTCTCTTTTATTTATGGGGCTGAGGCGATTCTTTCGGTAGAGTTAGAAGTTCCCTCTGCTCGATATACCTTATGAAGTAGCATGCTCCCTCAGAATAGACATGTGCAGTTAGAAGCATTGGATGAACACAGAGATAACGCTATGCAACACTTTCAAATGTATACAAAGAAGCTCTCTAGGGCATATGATAAATTAGTGACACCAAGGAAGTTCGTGGAGGGAGACCTCTTTTTGAAGGCAGCAATAAAGCACATCAGGGGGATTCCTCTACCTAAGTTTGCAACGAACTGGGAGGAACCTTTCATTGTAAAAGAAGCTCACGATTCAGGTTATTTCTTAATTTCTAAAATGGAGGAAGACAAGACATTCAAGATTAACAATAAATGGTTGAAAGTCTATCATGCGTAAGAAAATAAGTTTGGACCACTGATGTATCTAGCTGTTGTTATGAATATAGAATTTCCTTTTTATTATAACTCGAGTGGAGATGAAAGAATTATAGAACTTCATAATATACGCAAACAGTTGTAGCACAAAGAAATGATATGGGAAAACATACATTTTTTTCATTCATTCATAAACTTTGGGGCATTACAAAATTGGGAGCAATTGCCCAAGAATTACATAAGAAGAAGAAAAGGAAATGTTTACAATAATTCATTTACCTAAGAGGAACTACAAATCTGGATCAGCAAAAAAATATCCAGGAAGGCCGAAAGAAGTTGCGAGGCAAGACTATTGAGCATTTATAGAAACCTCCAATCTCGTTTGCGCTTATGTATGTTCGATGAGGAGTTTCTCTCGTTTCAGCTTCACTAGATGTAAAGCTTCTTTGACATCTTCTACCTCCTTATTAACAGCTTCAATCAGAGGTGCTAAATCAGCCAACTTAGCTTCCTCAGCCCGTTGATCCTATCGATGTTTCTGTAGTAGCTCCCTCTGACTATCCAGTCACTGGCTCTTCAAAGTTTTTAAGTGCGTAATAAGCCAGCCAAAATGAAAGACATCATGACCCAACTCCCTCAGATAGACCAGGAATTGGCTAAGGAGGGCTCTGGTAACGTTTGAAGTGGGAGTGTTGATGATATCAGCAACAAAGGTCACCATGCCCTGGAGCCTATAACTCATCACGGGGATATTGGAACGCTGGCAATCCATAGTAAAAGTCTCAGGATGGTGGCTTGCAAGCTGCTCAACTTCCAAGCAATGGTTGGCAGGAACTTGAGAGGAACACTAAAGGACCATAAGGCAAAAGGCATAAGGAGCTAAGTCGGGCAGAGGGAGCTCACAACCAGATTCGCTCTCGACAGCAGCACCAGTCATGGAACCTTGATCGTTGTGACTCGAATATTTAGAGATAATGGGTTCCCAATAGGGTGAAGCGATGGGCGAAAGAACTGGTGGAGAATTCTCCCGTGCAACCTGAGAACAGGTAGAAGAAATAATGAGTTAGAGGAAAAATCTTAACTAGTGTTTTCATTGTTAAGTCACCGATATAGGTGGAGTTTGTGAAAAATCTTAACAAGTTTTTTCATTATTAACTCACTGATATAGGTTGAGTTTGTGGAAAATCTTAACAAGTGTTTTCATTGTTAAGTCACCATTATAGGTGGAGTTTATGAAAAATCTTAACAATTGTTTTCGTTGTTAAGTCACCATTATAGGTGGAGTTTATGAAAAATCTTTTCATAACAAGTGTTTTTGTTGTTAAGTCACCGTTATAGGTGGAGTTTGTGAAAAATCTTAACAAGTGTTTTCGTTGTTAAGTCACCATTATAGGTGGAGTTTGTGAAAAATCTTAACAAATATTTTTGTTGTTAAGTCACCGTTATAGGTGGAGTTTGTGAAAAAATCTTAACAAGTGTTTTTGTTGTTAAGTCACCGATATAGGTGGAGTTCATGGAAAATCTTAACAAGTGTATTCAATGTTAAGCCACCATTATAGGTCAAGTTTGAAAGGCTGAGAAATGCAGAGAAACTAGCGAAATACCTCAACAGTAGCGGGAGCGAGAATGGGAGTCACCGTGGAGGCCATAATGGTAGGAACCATTGGGGGCAGGCTTGTTTCCTAAGAGGCCTCAATGGAACCATCAACTACAGAAGCCTCAACAGTCGGTAAAGCTCCCTCGCCAACAAAAGGTACCAAGGCCAACGTAGTAGTTTCACTGGGAGAAGACGATGGACCCTAAAATGATGCCCCAATATGGGTGGGTACAGAAGAACCACCACACTAGGCAAAAGCATCAACCTTGGCCTTAGAAGCATACAAACCACCAAGAGAAAAAGGTGGGGCAAGGCTTGGAAAAAGCTGCAAACATAAAGCTAAGTGTTAGACATGAGGATTAAGTACAGAAGAAGTGAGAAATATCTTTAAGTGTTACTTACCTCAGTTATGGCACCAAAAAGGGAAACTGCAGCTAGTGTTCTCATCAGCACAGGGGGAAGAAGAATGTTATCTAGCAACGACGCCATTTCAACCTATGGCATCCCAACATGTCAAAGTTTAGCATGCCAAACAGAAAAAAAAGGATGGAAAAAAAAAGACGTGAGACCTAAAAAGTAATGGATAATATATTACCTCGGGGGCACTTTCCGCAGCTGGAACGATGGGCAGAAAGAACTCGTGCTGAGATGATAATTCAGAAGGGACTGGGGGAGTTGTTTCTAGTTGAGAAGAGATTCCCACAAACTCAACGGACTCACCCCACACAGCAACATCCTTCGTAGGTTGAGAGGTCGAATGACGGGAGTAGGTAAGCCCAATTATGGGAGAACAGGGAGGAGTTACATCGGTCTGAGAGGAACCGAAATGTCCCCCCAC
Organism: Sambucus nigra; assembly: GCA_949130495.1. NCBI lineage: Eukaryota > Viridiplantae > Streptophyta > Magnoliopsida > Dipsacales > Adoxaceae > Sambucus > Sambucus nigra. The sequence continues at coordinate 125,628,658 of OX422218.1, forward strand.
GAAAGGGCTCACAGGGGGACTGGGTCTTTCTTCTCCAATTTCCTGCATCAAAGTGATTAAGAGTTAAACATATGCAGTTTTCCTTAGAAAAAATGCGAATAAAATCAACAACACACATAAAAAATGCGAATAAAATCAACAACACACATACATACCTCAGATTCAGTGTGAGAATGGGATGATATAATCACTGGAGAAGGAGGAGAGGAAGCAGCAACAGAGGGAGCTGGGAATATATGTATATCTGGAGTTTATTTCCTCTGGGACTTGGTACCTAGAGTCTTCTTCCTTGCACCTGCAGCGCCAGTACTTTGAGGAACCTTTGAACGTTTCTTCCTTTTTGACCCTGGTTCCGTTGGATCAACTAGGATGGTAGGGAAGCCAACAAAAGGAGGAACGTCAGTAGCGCATCATTGAAACTCAGCATTTATCCACTACACCTCAGCCTAAACCTTCCTTCTCAGCTCTTCACTTACCTCTGCATACATGGGAGGGGGAATGGAGGCGATGGGGAATGCCTCCAAAGGGGTTTGCGGCTGAGTTTGGGACTTGGATTTTAAGGAAGTCCCACTCTTGGACTTTCTAGTTGTTTTGGCTGGTGGCTAGGAAGGCCCTTTTCCAGTGGCTACTTCGGTTGAAGAGGCAGGCTATTTGGGGGTTATAACGGTCTTGGGTTTGGGCGTGGCAGTAGGGATCATCAGGAAATAAGGGGGTAGCTCATGGGGAGGATGTTTAATAGTTTTACTCAGAGGGAACTGAACTCCAAGAACAGAGTTATCCTTGAGACCCAACTCCAAGGCAGAGAAAGAAAGGACTGGGAGATATTTGGGGGACTCTGTATGAACTCACGAATCATGATCAGTTGCATTACACGGAACTTAGTGGCATAAGAAGTAGATACGTCCCCTGTCCTAGTGGCACTAGGAAGGGTGACTCGACCATACAGGGTAAAAGTCACACCAAGTACCGCTGCTGCATGGTAGAAGGTGCAAGCCTCAGCAAAAGTGGATTTTTTATTGCTCAATTGAAACACAGGTCGAGGAGCCCCCTGATTAAACCCAAACTGCCTACTACATCTATCGGGGTTATAAGGTTCAGAAGTGTACCCCCATTCAGTGAAGGAAGGAAGAAACCCAGGAGTGAATAGAAGTACCACGGCCTACGAAGGATCTTCTACAACTGGAATGAAAGTGACCATTGAAGCTGTAGAAGGAAAAAAGTTCCAAGTGTGGGAAAAGGTAGACTCACTGTATGGTCTCATGACAAAAGAATCAAAATGATCGAAAACCCCCATTATCTTTTTTTGGATCTATTTTTGATGGAAGCACAAGAGGCATGGAGGCTTGATGCCTTGACTCACGGGGTAAGGTATAGAATTAGCGGCAATGGCAGGAAAATGGGTATAAAGGAAGCCTGCTAACGACCCAGTGATCGTGCCATGTCAATATGGGTTCGATCCATCCAGGTGTAGAGGGACCCCAATGCAATGGAGGCCAGAGGAAGGTTGAAACCCCTGACCAAATAGATGAAAATGTTTATAAGGTCCCTCTTGGGTTGGTCATTGGGTTTCCCAATAAAAAAGAACGCAAAAGCAGCACAAGAATGTAGGCTGGTATTTACAAAGATGTACCTTTACCTTGGCCCGTTATAGCAGTGACGTCCTTCGCAGTAGGAGCTTCGAAAAAAATACCTGATAAGGGAAGTGAAGGTGGCCTTATTTGAAGACCCAGTGCAACGTCGACAAATTTGATCAAGCTCAGCTCGGTCAGCAGTCTCTTCGGCATCTAAGGCCTTATCATGATATGTAAACTCACCCATGGGCTCAAACCCAAGTATCTCACAAATGTCCTCCAACGTAATGGTGAACTCCCCCCATGCAGAAAAGAAAGTGTCAGTTGTAACGTTCCATCTAAAAACCAATACTTGGAGCGCAGAATTGTTCTTGGAAAGAGTGAACTCCCCAAATCAGTGGGCTCGATGAAGACCAACCTTTGCAAGAGCTGCAGCGTGAGAGCTCTGTATGTGTGCATGCCAGGAAGCAAAATGAGATGGTGATCTCTCAGGTGCCTCAAAATCGATCTGAGAGTAGGGGAAGTCACCACGGTCCAACCGAAAGCATAGAGTCCCCTCTAGAGTAAGAAAGCCCCACTTCGACGAATCCTCATCTTCGTCACCTAGCAGTAAAGGATTGTACTTAGCTAAAAAATGGCAGGTCTTGCATGCATCAGAGAACTCATCATCTTTTCCAAAGATAGGAGACCGGTGATAAAAACTTAGTTGCTCTCGACGAGCAGCGTCCAGGGTAGCAGTGCTAAGGGTAGAAGCGACGCTAGAGGTGGAAGAAGGGGAGCTTGGCTGAGCAGCGGTGGTGGTAGCTTTGGAAACACTTGAAGAAGCCATATTAAGTTGCGATGAAAGAAACAACTTGGTAAAGAAGGTCTAGGAATGAAAAAAGGAGGAGTGCAACCACAGGTGGTGGCGTAATAGACGAGAGGAAGAAGAAAACTAGGTGAAATCTTAGTAACAATGGAGTTCTGGCAAAGCTTATCTCTTTAGAGTAGATGAAAGCTTAAGGAAGACAAAGGAAAGAGAAGAGTTTGAAATATAAACGTTTGAGATCTTTTAAACCCGTCTGTTAAGTTTCCCATCACCACACGTGAAAAGCCACCTGTAAATCATTTCAAATGGACACGCGGCAGTTCAGGAAGAGCCCCGACAGTAAAAAATATAGTGCCACGTCAGTTAAGAAGTGACGCATGGGGAATAAAAAGAGTTTCCTTGCTAGGAAAGTTTGGGTTTTGACACCAAATTGATTTTTTGTCAGACATATCCAATAAACCCCTAACGAAGAAGCTATCCCAACTGTCCAAAAAAGTTTCGATGTTCCCTCGCCACAAGTCCAAACATTGTTTAATTATGACTCAGCTACATCGGGGATAATTTTTGCTTTTTTAAACATGGTGAAACGTTACAAGGGAGAATTTCATAAGTCACAACGATAGGGGTAGTCCTAGCGACAAACTCACCGCCTAAAACTATAATCCACACCGGCACGAATGGGAGAATTTCACTTAGTAAGAGTCAAAATGGGTATTTGAGAAAGTCAGCAGGTATATCGGGAGAATTTCAAATAGCCAGTCCATAATGGTTGAAGCTCAGTGAATAGAAAAAAGTGGCGATGTCCCTTCGCCAAAGCGTCAATAAGCCGCAGCGTTTTGACTCAAATACATCGGGGAGAATTTTACTTCTTTCTGAAGACAAAAACTACAGTGGTTGTAACGAAAGAAAAGATGCCAGAATTTTTTCACGCAGAGAAGGTTCATCGGATTGATAAGTTTTCGTGCAGATATTTCTTGTTCCCACAATAAATATCTACACGAAGGGGAAAATGTAGAGGGGGTTTGAAGTTATTACTGAGATTAGAGATAATCCCCCTATTTACAATAGTGTTTGGGATTAAGGCAGCTCAACGTGGCAGTCCAGAGGGACCTTTCAACGAAAAAGCTGATCGAGAGAGCTTGTCCTTTAGTCCTGTTAATTAATTTAGTATTGTTTTACCTTGTGTTTATATAGACTATGAGCTATAACAATTGTAAATATGTAATGAGTATAATGATTTTGTGTGAGGTCGAACGGTACTCGCGAGAGACCAGGCTTGGTATGGCCTGGGGGAACTTTCATTCTTTATCGAACGACCTCGCCGTGGGAACTTCAGAGGGACTTGGTTTGGAGGATTGAGAAGTGAGGCACCATTGGGGCTTGTCCTTATCTTAGATACATCTGTTAAAACATTTAAGGACCCTGACCATGGAACCTCAAGGGAAGCAACCTTGAGTTCCATCGGGCGTTGAGTTGTGAGCCAAATAACCCTCTACTTAATGTCACATCTACTTCATCTGATGTCACTAACCAGCTAGGTTATGTCAGACCTACACTTGAGTAAACCACCGTGGTATTTGGGGCTGTCAGACACTTGGTGAGCCACCTCTGTGACGACAGCCCCCCTGATACACAGTGGTTAGGCAAAAGGCATGTCTTGGCATTTAATGCTTATGACGTGGAGATAACTAGTGCATAAGGTATTTAATGTTTGTGACATAAAGTATGAGGGATGTCTTTCACATGCATTAATGACGGAGTTATCTCGGGGGTACTGTGGGAGGCTATTTAAGGACCCCAACCACCTCTGAGGAGAGGGCATGTTCTTATTGATAATCTAAAAGTTATTACTAAATAGATTTATTACAAACCAGATCTTTTTACTCACCCACCATTGTCATTTATTATGAAGCTTTTAATACTTGAAATAGATCATTGAGGGTGGTGAGGGTGTTTGGCTGCCTACCAAGGTGTATCTAAGGTGTTCATTTTCTCTCTCCCTCTAGGCAAAGTTGCTTCTAAGTTCATTACTTCCTTCTGATTTATACACGAGAGATTTATGAGTTCAAACTGAGTCTATCTTCATTGAGTCGTGTTTGTATGTCCTGTGATTAATCAATAGTGTTGCTGTTTAACTTATCATTACTTTACTCAAAAGGGGTTACGCCTCCATCTAATCTAAACTTCCCTCTGACACTCACGATAACTTGAATCACCCAAATGAGTTATTTTTTCTTCCATGCTTCAGTGGTCTTGCATGATGACTTGACTCATCCAAGTAAGTCACTTTCTTGATTCTATAACTCTGTGCACTGACACGATGGCTTGACTCATTAGAAGGAATGCTACATCTCTTCTCACATGATTATTTGACTCATCGGAATGAGTTATACATCTCGTCTGGGACCTTGCACTATGACTTGACTCATCAGAATGAGTCCTATATTTCTTCCACGGTTTTGTATTATCGCATATTGATTTGAATTATCAGAAGGAGCTCTTTATTCTGTAATTTTTGTCCCTTTACAATGACCCAAATCATTAAAAATTAGTCTCCCCACATATCTCATGCTCTTTTATGAATACATGACTTGTCAAAATGAGTTTCATATCGAAAATAATACCCCTCAAAATATACACACTCTAAAGGTTTTTGTCCAAAATAAAAAATTACAAGACAACTCTAAAAAATCGATTAGAGAAACATGAATTGCAAAAATCATGTCTCTCTTTACAACAGTTTTAAATCAAGGACGAGCTCCACTTTTGAGGGTCTCTATAGACACCCCGTTTCACGACCCCTAGAATTTTACTTCATCCGAGGAGGATCAACTCATTTACTATAGACCTATGGGTGAATGGAAGCTCTCCAAACCCATACATCATTAATATAGTTGTACTTTTGATTTTTTTAAGACTCTCATGAAGATAAAAGGAGATCCCAATCGCCGAGTGACCAAAGCCTAGTCCAGAATCACATTTTAAACATGACGACTCACTTCCAGGAAAATTTAACCCAACATAAATTCTTTATCTAGAGTTTTTCCAGTTGAGGAAGTTGACATCTTTCTATTATCTTTCCAACAGTTCTTACTGAGCACAAATCGGAGGTCCGAGTCAAAAGATATGCTCAAAATATGAAACTACTGCAAAGCTAATGCAATGTTAGAGTAAATGATTGATTGGGCTGGCGCACGCTTGAATGATTGGTCATGCACTTAGAATGGCTGACCAATTGGTCCAAAACACCCCCAACTTCCCTTATAAATAGGGGCAAGGTCCCCATACCTTTCATACCATCCCTTTAAACTTTAGAGGTGATTTTAGAGAGATAAAGGTCTTACAACTCTCCCAAAAGATTTCTAGTGAGGGAAAGATCCTAGAGCTCTCAAGAAGTGAGAGCAAAGCTTCCACAAACTTGTTAAAAGTTATAGCTCAACCTTTCTGAAGATAGAGTTAATGTTTTGCCGGTAAGAAATGCTAAATCTACCACTCTACAATGGTAAATTTGATTTAGATCTAGAAATTGGTTGCCAACCATGTGAAAGTCGTTGAGAACGTTATAGAGGTGAAGCTCTACCCACAAAAAATTCAGATCTACCTCTTTACAAGTATTCTTCTAGCCTTCTTTATTATGGACCATTAAAGGGAGGTGTTCTGCTGCAACACTACCTAAAACCATATTCTTCTTCATCACTTTCTTATTTAGATGTGACTTTTATCGAAAGGTCATGCCCCAACTATGTTGACTTTGATTTCACCTACGGTGGATACGTTGATGTAATAAGGGGACCATCCCTAAATCTCAAGTCAGATCTTGTACATATTCATATGTTTCTACAATTAATTTCCATAAATACCAAAAAACTAAACAAAAGGCTTCATAACTATGAAATACTTTTATGTAGGTGAGAGGATCACTAGATTCTGGGACTTTACCTATTATTTTGGTCTTAATCTTAAAAGTTTCAACACTCTTTATCCATCAAAGTGGTTTTACAAGTGAACCCACTACATCTAAGCATCTCTTATGAACACAAGTTCTTTACATTTTAAGATCTAGACTTACTACGTAGGAGCACTCGGACTGACGTCCAAGCGGACAAGTCCAACTTTGTACATGTTTATGTAAATACTAATTTATTTTTATTAATATAAAAAAATCGAAAAAAAGTCATCAAAATCATAAAATACCCAAAATAGTAGATTAGAGGATCACTTGATCCGGGGATCCTACCTAATGTTTTGATATTAATATAAGATGTATTTAACACTCTTTTCATTATAATAGTTTCATTTATCAAACCCATTTTCATCAACTCGTTCCAGTTGAATGCAAATCTTTTCCATACATTTTCAGATCTATACCATTTTCATCTTAAAACTATTTTAAGATATCAAAGGGAGTTGACACCTCATACATCAAAATAAGAGGTAGAATCCCTCTCGTCCACTTTGAGAACTACATGGACCTTGAATTAGTCCACGCGAGTACATAAGATCCCTTGAACTCTTGTCTGAGTGAACAAATATGACTTTTTACATATTTATCCATTGTCTATATTATTAACACACACATTCCATATTGCACTACACAACCTAGGTACACATTAAATATAATGTTTCACATCTACATCTGAGACCAAAAGGGCACAGCGGGTGCCTATCACTTTCCCAATTCGTACCTCAATCCCCGAAACTTTGACTCTCTAGTTAAACGTATTAATTACTCGCCATCACTAGGTCTTTATGGAGGCCTACCCATTCTTTTATCTGTTTTAGGATATATTCTAAAAGGTGCGCCTAGGCTCCGTCTAGGAACTCCTAGGATTGAGGCTTGAAGAAACACCTCGCCTACGCCTTATTCTTGGTAAAAGTATTAAAGCCCATTTTTTTTATAAAACAAAGACGCCTTAGTGAAACGATATCGTTTGTTAAAGATTTTTTTTACAAATCGAACCAATTTCTCATCTAAAACAATCAAAAGACCAATATCCCAAGCCTCTCTGCCTCCTTCCGCTTCTCATCCAAAAAAAGCCTAACATTGCCGAATGACTTCCAACCAAAAGTCTATATGGTTCATTTGAAAGGTGAAAAATACATTTCTTGTATTGAATCATTTTGTATTGATTATTGAATGATTATTGATATTGATAATTAAATTATGAAAAATATATTTTGTATATTACTCATTAAATGTTTAGAAATACATTTTATATATTGATTATGGAGCATTAATACGAGAAATATGGATACTAAATATACGGATATATTATCAAAATTCAAGGTATGTATTATTTTATTTTATTATATTACTAGACTTAGAATAATTAAAATAATAAAAAATGGAAAAACACATTTTTATGCCTGGGCTTCACCTAGGCGGTCTTAAGCTCATAAGGCTTGAGGCTTGACCTCTACGCCTCGTGCCTTTAGTACCTTAGTTTTAGGTAAAATAGACCGGGGAATCCATTTCCTTTTCAAAGAGTACAAGGTGATGACTTCACATCATCGCTAATGACCCCCGTCTTACATATTTCGCCTTGAAAGGATGCACATGCATGAGGTGGGCAAAAGAGAGGTGCGTAGCCTCGGTCCCTCGTTCTCACACTTAAACCTATATAAACCTTTTTATCCCGACCTAATTTGGTCATCTCAGACCTTCGATGAACAATGTATAAATTATCAATGAATAGATAATTAAACCGATCAAACACAATTTGAAAGTAATATCGAAGCCATCAACTTGACATTTTATTACTAATCTAATCTGTAACATATTTATTCATCTAACATGAAGATTAAATCTATATGCATGATAGTGATAAGACTTACTCAAGTTCATAATATTCTACCACCTAACATTTAAAACTAAGAGGAGTTTCTCAAATTCATGGTACTTGACTTTCGTCTAGTGATTCTTGGAGAATTCTGGCTGGTATGATATAACATGGATGACAACTTATTCTTTTCCTTATCCATGTAAGTCAAACTCACAGTCTAGGTTGTCTTCATTTTGTCTATCCTAATATATTTCAAACCTCAATTTTGTCAAGATTTTAAGAGGGGTTTCTCTTGTAGAGAATCCTAGTTTTATTTTATAAGACCAAAGAATGGTGGGTTTTTCCTTGATTAACTTTCCTTCAGATATTTTAGCCTCTTCTTAATTTAATCTATGATTATTTTTCTCAGAAATTAAGTTTGACCCTTACTCTAGGGAAGACAAACGAGGCATAGGGGTGTGAATTCAATATTTAATTCAAAACTCAGGATGCGTCGTTATCAAGCTGGGTCCCATGGCCTAATGCTATGGATTTTGGGATACCAAACTTGGAGATGATGTTATCTAGATGAACCTTATGGTGCCATCTTCTATGATGTAAGTTAGGGGTTCTACCCCTATCCATTTTTTGTAGTAGTCGGTCTTTATTATGTATAGCTCGAAATCTCGTGATTTCGTTAGAAGTGGACCATCTATATCTATGTTCATTGAGGAAAATGACCATGGACTTGTCAATGGGTTCAAGTTTCCTGCCAATGGCTTCATGATTGGGGAAAAATATTAACACTTATAGCACGTTTGTACAAATTTTACTTCATATTTTTGCATAAAAAGCCACTAATAACCGTATAAAATTACTTATATGCTTGTAACCAACCACCAACTTAGTACTGCAGCTTCCTTTGTTCATTTCTCTTGGGATATCATATACCTATTTTGTGTATACTAATTTTAAAAGAGGCCCAACAAATGATCGTCTTTAAAGGTGTCCTACTGAGTTTAAACATAATTTGATTGACTTGACCTTAAGCATACATCTTTCCTTCTTATTAGTTGGCAGCTCATCACTTTTATGGTAGGCCATTATTATATCCATACAACTTGGTGCTTGATCAATTCCCACTTCTATAACCTTTAAATCAAATTTCCCTATACTCGGTCATTCGATGTAATCCACTGATATTGTCCTCTTTAGGTTGGTCACAATGACATAGGAGAAAGTATCCAGTGCATCAACATAAGCATTCCCTTAGTAACTGTTTGATTGTCAGTGACCTAAAGGTCTTGAGTAGACTTCTAGTATGCCATATTTAGGGATCTTGAGATTCATACTCACCACTTAGTTGGTCTTGCAATCCAATGCGAAATGAAATAGACATGTATGTCTCTTTCTTACGTTATAACCATTCTTTGAAGTCTGACTATAACAACCTTATACTCTACCTTATTATTAGTACCTTTTAATCTTATTCTAATTTCTTGCTCGATCATAAACCTTCGAGGGGTAATGTGATTGATTTGTATGACCATTACTTTCTCATTAAAGGCTCCATTCACAAATAATCTTCAGATGGATATCTGATATATATATTTTAAAATAGTTTGTGCTCCTAAATTAACGTTTAAAATATCAAGAATGGGGCTTGATCGAATATCTTCCTCTTTTGTCCGGGCTTCTTGTGAAATATAGTATGGAGCTGACTAAGACTTGGCTTTTGATTACCATTCTTATCTTAAAGATTATGTCCAGCTATCATAACTCAAGCCACAATTTCGTCATATGGTTTGAGATATTGACCTTCTTGAAGGCCTATTTAAGTGGAAAAGAGAAGAGGACGATGATGGAATGTGCATTAAAGTATTGTCATAGTTTTATTGAATACATAACCAAGGAAATGGAAATTGTCTCTTTAGTCATGTACCTCTGTTAGGCATCTAGTAGCATATGGATCATATAGTAAACTAGATTCTCCTCCATCCTCTAATCGGACTAATTTTTTATTAGTGGCGTGTTGACATACAACCAAGTATAATTGGAGCTTCTCATAATTTACTTATAATGAGAGAAGATATGGGAACAAAGGTACTTCTTGGACTTTTCTATTCTTCATCATGTCCCATTGTTCATATTGTGGTGTTTGATTTTGAGGATGTGGTGTGTTTAATATATACGTTCTACTCAAATAAGTTTAGAGGCGGGGGTGAATAGGTTTAAATACAATCTTGCCCTAATTTTGCCAATTTTAATTTCTTTATCAATTTTAGAAAATCTAACATATGAATCAACTAGGTGAAGTGATGTTAGGAATGTGGATCAACAAATAAGAGTCATAATTAGGAAACCTAGGTCATTTACACTAGATGTAAAATTCTAATGTTAATTTTAAGGTTTACAATATATCTATGTGAGATCTATGTGGAGTGTGTGATGTAGGTGAAGAAAAAAAAGACATATCATTCAAATAAACCACAAGACAAATTTTATGAGACCCCCTCCCTCCCCACCGAGAGTTAAAAAATATTAATGCACTATAATCTCAATACACTTAAAAAGATTTTATACAATGCTAGAAAGTACCTCTCTCATGCACACTCATGATAGTTTACCAATGAACATTGATTTTCCCCCCACTAATGATAAGAAATCCATAATAAGGTAGTACATTCTACTCCTTAGAGTCACATCATGCTTTGAATTCTCCAATAGCCTGAGACACCTCCTCTTTATATATTGGAGTGAAAGTCAATAATTCTAATGTAAAGTGATTTATAATGAATCTTGTATATGTGGATATGATTTAAATCAATCTCAATTCCTAATAATCCATAGTTCAAGTAAAGATGTAGTTTTTTCACTCAATTCGAAAGGAACATGTGGAAATGATTAAAGAGTAGTAATCAAAATGATCTTAATCTCGAAATACTATCTGAGATGTAGAGAAGTAAAGAGGAACTCTTATTAGTTGAAAGTGGAGGAAAAAAATCTTGATTATAAGGAATTTTTAAAAATCTTTTCCATCATGCGCATGGGGGTAATTTGGCCTTATGCACACGATATAATCCAGTGTTCAAATAACACACTTAAAATGGGCAGCCATGTGCACGGGGTCAATTTGGTGTCATACTCATGATTTTGTCCAGTGTTTTAATTAAGCCAAAAGGTGCAAAGCCATGCATATGGGTCCGATTTTGGGTTATGCAAACGGTTTAAGGCAGTGTTCCCACAACCGGAAACAAAAGAAATTATGGAAAATTTTAAGTCTTTCCCCAAGGTATACAGAACACTTGTCAAAGATCAAAATTAATTTTTTAGTTTATACAAAACACATTTTATCAAAACTATGTGTGTGCATAGCCAATGTTGTTCTATCATAAAATCGTAAATGATATATCTTCAAAATCCATCAACTGAACTCTTTATGATGTAGAGAAGCCTCGTAGATATTCAAAGTTCAATGTTCATGAATTTTATTGATCACTTTTTACACAACGTCTTACCATGATTTGAGCTTTTTGGCTTGAATGACATGTGACTCAAATGCTTTGACGTGGAATTTAGCCAACTAATATAAAAATACAAATAGTTATATTTTCAATCTCTCCCTTTGACTATTCCATGGAAAAAACCCCAAACCTAAAAAAATTATTGATTACACCTACCAAACCCACTCCACATTATCCACATATTGGTAGAAGTAGGGTGTAATGTATATAGAATCCATAGACCAAAGAAACATCAAAAGTCAAAGTCTAAAACTTAGGAATGAGCCGCATCAACATGACTAAACCTGAAATACATGAATCAAAGATACAAGATCATTCATGTTATAGAAAGCATAAGGAGAAACTCCATCGTCTTTTGAAATCCTCTAAAGATCAAGAATATATATATATATATATATATATATATATATATATATATATATATATATAGTAAAAAAATCATGAAATTATATGCAAAGTGATAAATCCATTTAATATCATCAAGGTTCTAAAAAACGTGGGGCGTGATCGAGGCGTGGAGGCCAAGCCTTAAGCCTTAGAAGCCTAGGCGAGCCTTGGCGTAAAAAGGCGTGACAAGGCGTTTAGGCCTTTTTAATATATTTTAATATTTTTTAATCATAACAAGGCTATTAAAATAATAAAATTGTACATATCATAAAAATATGTCTCAATATTTGCAAATTAAAATACTATTTGATTATTTTGGATGAGATAATGGTCCGGTTTGTAAAAAAATCTTTAAAAGGCGATATCGATTCACTAAAGCATTGTTGTTTTTAGAGAAAAAGTGTGCCTTAACGTTTTTACCAAGAATAAGGCGTCAAAAGCTTAAGGCGGGGCGTTTCTCCAAAGCCTCAAGCTTAGGCGTGCCTAGGCGGGTTTTTTAGAACAGTGAATATCATTAAGTACAACGAGTAAGTGATTATTCTTTATAATACTTCTCCACAAAATCAATGTTTGCCCTTTAATATTAATGTTTATCCCTTTAAATGTCAAAATATGTGAATATCTCCAATAAAAAGAGAAATCAAGGTAAATTCCCCTATCTTCGATGTTCTCCCATTTTTTGACACAGAAAGTCAAAGAAAAGTAGAACGACATAGATAACAGTTATAACATGGAAAATAAAGAAAAAATCACAATTAATAAAAAAACTACCAGAGTGAAAGATAGATAATCATGTGAAAAAACCAATGCTATAAAGAGGGTACTCAATGGAAATCATCATGAGTATGAGGAACATAGAAGTCCAATGTGAATCTCAAGTCAAAAACTAGAAGATAAGATATATTAAGCATGTAAGCAAGTAAAGCAGGATATAAGATATAAATATATCTAACTAGAATGAGATCACATGGAAATGGATATAACAACGATGAAGAATAAAACATATGGATATGCAGAAAATCCATAAATCCATTCAAAAATATCATCATACACAAAATAATACTCCAAAACCAAATATGAGTAGTAAAAAAAATATCCATCATAAATATCCAAAGTACCAATGAAAAAAGTACTAAAATGTCTCAACAAAAGAAACTAATAAAGATAATACATAAAATCTCTAATCCTCTTCGGTTCAATCGTCCACAATCTCATCATCCTTACCATCATCATTAGTAGGTACATGAGCTGGAGTTAGAGAAGGAGGTAGTGCAGATGAAGACCTTGGATAATCTCGTAAAAGATCGGTACGTCTTAGATAACCCACAATGAAGTCCAAATCTCTCCCTAGTGCAACATTATCTCTATCAAACTGAATAAGATGGTAATCGAAGTGACTATGCATGTCAATCATCTTATAGTCATCCGATCAAAATAACCTCTCATACCAACAAACTGGGTATTAAAATATTATTAAGATGGCTAATTAGCACGATGAGATGGTGCTGATGCTAGGGCTTCCTTTGGTAAATGGGATGTTTAGGAGGTCGATATGAGGTCTGACTAGTAGAGCATGAAGTTCTAACTTTATAAATAGGTCCTAGAATTACATTTCCATCATCATAATAGAGTCCCGAATCACTTAGAGAATAGAGGTATTTGGTAATCAAGCGACCACATGGTAAGGCCTTATGAGTTATATCTGAATAAGAATGATGAATTACCTTATGAATGAGCTTAGGATTATCGATAAATTGATAATGATCTATAACATACGTTAACCATCAAATAGAAAAAGTAAAGTCATTGGAATGACGCTGAGCCGCTGAGGCATAAGGTTGTAAATAATAAAAAAGTGAAGTGTATAATATTTCTTCCTCAAAATAGTATGAAGAAATAAACTCCTAACCCAAGTCGTTGGCCTAACAATAAGGAATGTAGCAATTGAATCATGTGTAATAGCTCTCTCACTGAAAGGTACATAATTAGGATGAACAATTCTCTCAATATCAAAATGAGTAACTAGAACATGTTCTGTCAAAATAACCTCAAAGCCACAAACAAAAGAGGTCAAAATCAGAAGGGAGGTAGAGGTCACAATCATGTTCGCATAAAACTCATGAACAAGGGTAGCGTTGGCTAAGGAGCGTGGACATAACAATAATTTACCATGAAGTATCTAAATCAAGAGTAAAATGTACTGTCCTTCCTCACTCCTCTCTAGATGCTCTAAATCAATATCTCTTTTTTTCTAACTGATCTATACATAAAGCCAACATGTAATGGAGCACCAACTATAGTAAAATGAATCCTAGAGGAATTCGTTGTCATGTTGGGTTTTGTAATCGAGGCACTCAAGGTCTAATAATAAGTATGCGATATGCGTGGAGGTGAAGGTGGCGACACTCTATACAGAGAACTCTTATTTGGACCACGAGGGGGTATAGAAGACACTGTCTTGCATGCACAAGTCTTTTCATGACCCATAATGTCAGGAGTAGGGTACAAAAATAAACATACAAGCAAAAATGGAATAAATCCAAAGAGTGAACGGAAAAAACTAAGGTATGGAAACCTAAAATCCCAAAAATCAACCTTTAAGCACAAATAAAAAACTATATTAATGAAATCAACTTAGATAGAATATAATAAATGTAAATCAATAACAAAATAAGAAAATGGCGACTTACAAGACTAGAATCTAGACGAAACCAACCAAATTTGAAAAAGTAGGGTTTGTATCTCAATCACCAAATTTACTCTAAATACCTCTAAAATCAATCAACTAATGATAAAAATGTGATCTTGGACTAAAATCAGCCAGAGTTTGAGCTCTGAAGGCATTGGATATGAGATATGAACAAATGAGACCTAGTTATACTTTTCATAGTCCGAAGTTCGTGTACACAGGTCTAGTACAATTATGCGTACGATGCCATAATGTCATTGTACGGACGATTTTGTCTAGTACACTTAGTCAAGGAATATCTCCAGAAAATTAAAAAGCTATAGTCTCCAAAACCAAATCTTTTAAAATATGTTATGAATGTATAAAAAATAATGTTAAGCACAGTTTTGAAATAAAATGCACAAATAAAAAAACTCAAAAACACATATATATAAATTCAATCTCTAATTTTGAAAAAGGGTGATAATGATTAGGCATTACACGATGAACTTAATTTGGCACACAAATTTCCTTTGAATCTTGATTAATTCCATAGTTGAGAACACATTAAACACAAATATTACTCAGTTCAATAACAAGGTTCGAAATTTCGTTAAAATCAAATTAAACAACTTTGTATTTCAATCGCGGTATGATTCGTTAACAAATATGGGTTACAAAAGCAAACGAATACACATAACCATATTATAATAATTACAAATGATGCTTAAGTTTATCATTGAATCAGCATCCTTTCAAAATGTCATTAAACGGTAATTTCTAACCATAAAAATTCCCCAAGCACATGTTGTATGAATTTGTTAAAGCCATACCAAAAATTGCTAATTCATTTGATTTGAAGCTATAGCCCTATCTTATTTTTAATGTTGGTTAAGAACTTGGCTTTTGTATCTTTCTAACATATTGGCCTATTCCATTGATTGACTTTTCACATACACTTTAGATGATACCTACCCAAGCGATAGCCAAATTCAAGTCGGGTGTTATCACTCTAATGGTAACTCTTATCAACGCATAGATAACGGTCGTTTTTCAACTCCAACAAGTATTAATAACACTCAAACTAACAAATGGACCATATAAATATTTCAAGTATCAATAAGGGATCTCGAGATTTGATCACGATGAAGTCAAGCACTAAAAGAAAAACACTTAACCATAGTTGTACGCATCAAGTGATATGCAAGTGCATGTGTAGAGTGAAATCACAACCAAGGATTTCAAGAAATTTGATTATAATGATTTGTCAAGTGAATCCTAACCTATTATTAACATTACCAATATTTGCAATATAATGGTTTAAAACCATGTCTTAATAATCATTCAATTTAATTTCAGTCACCAAATCTCATGAAGTAAATAACTTAATCACATAGACACTAAAATAAATAAAGTGAAATCTTTTTGACATTTTTGAATGAAGATTGATGTAATATTTTTTTTAATCATGTAAGGAACTAATCATATAGAATAATGCATGCAAATGCACACATGCATAAAAATTCCTCTCAAAACATGAAAATGATTCAAATGTAACTTTTTAAACTCTCACCCACAAATATTAACCCCCCCCCCCCCCAAAAAAAAAAAAAAAAAAAAAAAAATCAAGAAATGCATAGTAAGGGGACTTATAATAAGAAGACCTTATGTATCCTAAGCAAACTAATACTTTGATAACGATGGGTGTGCCATATCCCGGATCTTTGGGAGGAACGAACATAACTTCCCTCATAGAAATTTTCTTTTGAGGTACCTTTACCTCAATTTTCTTTCTAGCAGTGTTACTGTGAATGACTCTCACTCTCCTTGGCATCCATCTCCCATTCCTTATAGGATTCTTATACCTATTCATTGAAAATTAAATAAATGTTCTAGGTATAAGGAAATCCTTCCTAACTTCACTCCTTTCATTGACTAGAAAGTCAGCTCTATTCATGAATCTTCCAATCTCACCCATCAGTTCACTAATAGGATCCATGTGAAACGCTTTCCTTCTATTATTCATGAACATTATATTTTTTTTTCAAGCATCTACTAGATTGATTTGAATATCCTTACAACTTATAAAAAGTGCAAAATGGAACGTTAATTCTCAAAGTGGTTTTGGCTCCATGTTCTTTTATCTCAACTTTCTTTTCATATTTCTTTTGCATACATGGGGTTTTTTCAATTTTTTTTTACCAAGCAAATGAGGAGGAAAATATGGTAAAAATCCAGATTTGCCATCAAGATTTCTAACAACCATCTTCATATCAAAGAAATCACTCAGAATAAATTCCTCTTCTATTTTCACAATCAAGGAATCAAGTGTTGTTTTCATTTAATTTTTTCATTTTGTAGAAAAAAGCCTCAAGATGACCTTTGTTGTGTGCAAGAGAATGAATTCGAGTGATCTTTAGAACCTTTTTGATCATTTTTCCTTTTCTTTTGAACATTCTCTTTTATTTTTTGTTTCTTCTCCTTTTTAAAGATTAATTGATCAATATCCTTTAATTCACGTGATGAAGATGAACTTTTACTAAGTGTATCAACTTGAAAAGAAAATGACTTGATTGTCAAATGTTTATAGAATTCAATTTCAATTTTTAAATAGTCAAAACTCTTTTAAAATTCACATTTAAAAATTTACAATATACAAGTTCCCTCTTCACATTGTAAAGTTCAAGAGTTAAATAAAATTCTCTTGTTCAATAACTTTGAGTTTTTTAAAACCAAAGATTTTTTAAATATTCAATTTTCTCAATTCTAAATTTTCTTCTCTCAAAGGATTGGTACATTTTTTAAAGCACATATCAAGCATAATAACTCACCCTTCTCATTTTTAATCAACTTCATCTTTTGATTGGTAGTTTGACTAATCTTTTCAAACACACTTTCAAAAGATTCATTTTCTTGTTCAAAGAGTTTGATTTTTGTAGCCAATTTAACATTCAACTTTTTTATATTGAGATGTTGTTACATTAACTCTTCATTGTCTTGACTCGATGATTTGAAACTTTTAACTTCATCACGTTCACCAAAGTTATCATCAATAGACTTTGATTTTTTTAAAAAATGGGAAGATTCATTTTTATTATTTTTCAATTTGGATTTCAAAAGATATATCCTATCATTAGGTATCAAAGTCCTAAGACTATATATACTATGAAAATTGGGATAAAACACATCCGTTACAAAAGCAAGACCTAATCATAAACACAATTTATCTATGAGTAAAGAACAATAATAAAAAATAATATAACGCAAGATCAAACTCTAACACGTTAATTCTTAAAAGAACAACTGATCTGATGCAATTAAGGATGTAATGTATTCAATACAAGTGTTCTACTCAAATAAACCTATAAGTGGGGTGAATAGGTTTAATTATAATTTTGTCCCAATTCTTGCCAATTTTAATTTTATTGTCAATTTTAGCAAATCTAGCACGTGAATTAACTAAATGAAGTGATGTTAGGCATGTGGATCAACGATGTCAAATCCTAATGTTAATTTTAAGATTTAAACTATTTTTATGTGAGATTAATGCATAGCATGTGATGTAGGTTGAGAAAACAACATAAACAACATTCAAATAAATGACAAGACAGATTTTATGAGAAAAAACCCACCAAGGGGTAAAAAACCTCGATATAGTTTAATCTCTCATTCAACTTGAAAAGCTTTTATACAATGAAAGAAAGTACCTCTTTCTCGTTCACTCACGAGAAGTTAATTATGAACATTAAATTTTCCCCCATTGACGATAAGTGATCCAGTTTAAGATCCATAAGATGAACAAGGAAGTACATTCTCCTCCATAGAGTCGAATTATGCCTAAAATATCCAATAGCTTGAGCCACCTTCTCCTCATATCCTGGTGTAGATGAATAATTCATATATAAAATGGTTTATATTGAATCTTGGATATATGGATTTGATTCAAATTACTCTTAATTCCTATCAATCTATAAATCCACTACAAATATAGGTTTTTTACTCAATTTGAAAGGAACAAGTGAATTTGAATAAATAGTAGAAGTTAAATGCTCTCAATCTCGAAAACACTTTCTAAGATATAAATATGTAAAGAGGAACTCAAATTATTTAAAACTGGAGGGAAAATACATGGGTAATTTGGCTCTGGGGACATAGTTTAAGCTAGTGTTTAAATATCACATTTAAGATGTGCAACCGCATGAGGTCAATTTGGTGTCGTGCTTACAATCTTTGTTAGTGCTCATAAATAGGCTAAAAGGTACAAGGCCATGTGCAAGGGTCCAATTTAGGATCGTGCGAACGGTTTATGGTAGTGTTCCCACAAATAAAAGCATTTTTGGAAAATTGTAAGTCTTTACCCAAGGTATACACAACACTTCTCAAAGATAAAAAACTTGTTCAGGTTATAAAAACACATTTTATCAAAAACATGTGTATGTATAGCCAATGGAGTTTTATCACAAAATCGTAAATGGATATATCTTCAAAGTTCAACAACATATTCTTTGTGATGTAGAGAAGTCTGGTAGCTATTCAAAGACCAATGTTCACGAAGTATTGTGAATGAACCTCACTAAAAGATTTTTTTACACCTTTATACATGTGCAACATGGTTAAGGAGGTTCAAGTTGTCCATATTTTAATTCATTGAGTAAATCTCTATTTCCATATCAGTTCAGACTATTTATTCAGGGATTTGTACGAATCATGTGGTTCCAGTTATGATTATTCAATTGGTTTGTTTATGACAATCGAAAATATATCTTTCGTTTTGTTGGATGTTGAGACATTGTGTTGCTTAAGTATTTGTTATTTATTCATTATCGTATGTTCTGGATGGTTTAAATTCACTTATATTATTATTTATTATTGTTCATGCTGAAAATGACATAAATTGATTAGCATGCCTTATCTTCAACATATTAGAATGACTAACTGGCACGTGAGAAAATATGGGGTGTTACAAGAAGGTGGTGTGTCTATATCCTTTTCTTGCGTGGTGTGATTTTTTAACTTTCCATCTAGGTCTTCTCTGGATCAATGAAGTCAAGGTGGAATACTTAGACCATGTCTTCTATGCATTACTTTAATAACCTTTGATTCACTATCTTCTGGTCGTAATCCTAAGAATGGGTACATCATAAGCCTTTGTGTTATTTGTTTGGGCTGCCTCTCATAGTGGGTAACCATTTGAAGTAAGAATTATCTTTGATCTAGGATAAGATCTTGTATCTTAGCTCTTTGAATATCATTTTTATCCACTTGTTGGGATTTTCCTTGGTCGGTGGCTTCTATTTAGCATTTCTTTAATCTTTCTTGTCTCCTTTATTGGATGGAGTCAATCCTTTTCCATTATTTTATCCCTTTTTTCATTCTGAATTTATTCAAGTTTGGGGGACAATCATTGTGATCATATGATGTTCGCATCCCGTCCTCTATTTTGTCCTAATTTATAATGCGCCACGAGGCCCTCCATGAGGGACAACAAGTTCTTTTTTAGTGGCTGATGGAGGACATCTATTTTGGAAAGGCTGAATTTGAATGAAGAGATAGCCAATTATCTGTTACATTTAAAAATCTCATTGAACATGCTCCATTATCTCCAACCATTCTCCATGAGAGTTCCCCCCATGGTTCTTTCTAGGGAGACAAACTAATTCCACTTCCTCAATAATGTTGTTATTGATGATAAACTAAGCAAAAAACTACTCGATTAACACGATGAATGTTAAGTTTGACCTAGGGTTTTTATTCTTAAACCACTTAAGGCTGACCTCCTCAATGGTTAAATGGAAGACTTGATATATGAGGGTGTTTTCGTTGCACCACAAAGACATGGATTATTTATAAATAGAAAAATATAGTGGGATGAATTAGTCCTCTCATCGTAAGTGGTGATCTTGATAATAAAAAACTTCTTAGGGGGATATATATCCACAATATGTTGTACAAATGGAGAGTATGATTCAATTCTTAGAGCCCTCCTGGATAAGTCTCTAGGGGTTAGAACCCACGTGGTCTACATTAATGTCCTAAGGTCTTTTTAGTTTGGAGCTTGATTTTCCTGACGAGGTTCATCAAAAGGAACATTGTATTGACTCCCTTAAGTGCATGAAACTGGTCATTCCACTATAGCAGTGATATAAATGGGTGGTGGTGGTCTTTTGTGATGCTCTCTATGCTTGTTTTCATAGGGAATTTTATATAAATACCCAATTATCATGAAGTAGTGGGGTGTCTCAGGGGATAAAAAAATCCTCCTACAAAAGTGATTGAGCTTAAGTTTGGATCCAATGTGCTTTGTAGTATTCTAAGACAAGTGTTTTAGCCAGTATGCCATTAATCTCATTGCCACATTGTTGGAGGCACTCTTCATACATGTTGACCAACAATGAAGTGAGGTTATAAATAAAGGCTCCTTAGTAGGACTATCATAATGATCATTGCGATACCTATGGGTAAACTGATGAATTTATTATTCCCTAGGTTTGGTATCTCTAGGGAATGGTATTGATTGATAAAGAGAATTATCACATCTCTCAACCCAAATATGAGATCGTATTCGGTGACCTCCATGGGTACAAAATGATTTTTAGCACCAAGGGATGCAAATATGGAAATTCTTAGGTTGTGGGATCGACGTTTCACATAGATGATGCCAAATTTTAGAGATTTAATTCTATAATATAGTTATCGCTCAATTTCATGTTAGTGAAATGCAAAAATATAAAATTTCCACAAACATATACGTGGTTTGACAAGACTACAATTCATATAGGGAAAGAGTGTTGTTACTTGATAAACAGACGCGAGCGTTAGGATGCTAGCTGAGAGTCAAGCCTAAAAGTACAATGTGTATCTTGAATTCCCTCCTCATAAAGAATACATCTTTTATCTTTTATATACTATAATATGCTATACAAGGCATTAATAATACTTATCAACTAAAGCATCCACGTGTCACAGATAATTTTCTTTCTCTCTCCTCTCATTTATTCCATATTTTTTCCTTTGTCTCTCTCTTAACTTCAATACACTCGGAACCTTTTGGTTTGCCAAAAACCATCCATATGTGGCGATACATTTATACCTACGAAAAGGTGGCATTGGGAGAAGATAAATAAAAAGGTTGGGGAACCAAAAAGTTTTGAATTCATCCAAATGTTTATTTCTCTGTCTTAATCTATTCCCTATTCTTTTCTTAACTCTTAATTCCTTTCTTAACTAAGTAAATCTTGTACGTAATTTGATAATACAAAGTAATAAATCCTCCTCCTCTTAGAATATATCCACGTGGCAATCCATAACAAAACATTAAACCCCTCTAGGCTCTCACGTTTGTCCTTCTCAATCAATTCCATTTTTCTCTCTCTAAAAATGCCTCTTCAATTCCCTCCCTTTCATCTTTAAAATGCCCATCCATTTTTCCTTCATAAACATCTTCCATCTCTTCACGTCTCTTCAAAAATGCCTCTCCATTTTTCCTCCACAAACATCCTCCATCTCTTCACCTAAACTGGAAGTGTTATGAAGGCACCAAAAGGAAATCACGGATTGTTTTTCTTTTCAAAGAGGAAGGATGGTTCAAAACAGAAGAAGGGCTTTTTAAAGAAGCTTCAGGGGTTCTTTCAAAGTTGTTTTCTACATCTAAATAATCGGGGGATTTCTTTTTCTGGGATTTAGGTGTGCCGGTTTTTGGCATAGATTTTAGGTTGGGTGAGTTAATGCAGTGTGACACTTTACTAGAAGAACAACTGTCAGAACCATTTTGAAAATCTTCGGATTCTTTGTACATGAAAAGTTTCTTCATTTCAGACTTGGAACTGCCATTACTCTCCTTCGACTTGAAGATGGAGACCTTATCTTTGATAAAAACTACTTTGGATTTTCCAAAAGCAAAGTTATTTGTTTTCAATTTTAATTGTGATGTTATTTGTTTTCAATTTTCATTAGTGGGAATAAGGAATATCCACCACAGATGACGACGAAGATCACCACCGCACTGTCGATGAAATTCTCCTCAACAACTCCGATTCTCCATCTTTATCTTCATTTGCATCTTTTTCCAATCAATTCACTCATTACGACAACATTTTCTCAGGTAATTCCAAAACCTCTAAAAAACTTTAGTTCAAAATCACGTTTTTTTTAAACATGTGTAAGTTTAATTTTTATAGGTCGACTTGAAACTCTTCCCGTTGATGAAATTTATGCGAATTTATCCAAATATATTTTATGCAATTAATATTTACTAATCTAAAATTCGTTCATATGTGTACATATTGTATCTGGGAGGATGGGTGAATATGGGTTTGGGAGGAAGAAAGAAAGTTCTTATTTGGGGAGTCTTTTCAGATTCTGTTTTTTCTTTGTGCTTTTTAGTTTATTGTTTTCTATAGTTATTATATAGATTTTTAAGGAACGAAGATATTGATATCCTGTTGTTGATTGGCATTTATATAGATGTGATGATTTAGTTTGGTTCTTTTATGCCAGCGTCTTGAACTTTAGATCAATTTTTATTCAGATATTTATTTTATTGTAGCTATAATGTTGCACCTATTTTCATATTAAAGGAGGAAGCTTACTTCCCTGAATGAGTAATCAGCTAGAGTAAAATTTTGGTAGGGATGTTTGTGTAAAATATAATTTCCTTTGAGAACTAATAAGTTAGGGGGTTGAAGAAATTGAATGTCGTTTCGATAAGAAATTATAGCTTAGTTCACAAATCAATATGTAATAATTTGTTATGGTAAAAATGTTAAACCTTTTGTAGTGTTTTCTTTTATATTTAGAATGTTTGAAATGTACTTATGTTTGTTGAACTTATTATGTTTGGATAATTTCTCACCTGATTAATAGGGTTATTTGGACTTTGGATCATCAAATTAATGTTTTCTGTGAATATTTTTAAGTTTGTTGGATTTGTATGACTTTTTTCCTTTGATGTACGAAATTTATATCCCAACTCGCGCATCACGCAAATTTACCCCTAGTTATACTATACAACCAAAATTGATAGCAAAACTCGGTGACAACATTTGTCGTTTCTACAGGGCGCCACGTAGACAATTATAATTAAAGTTATTATTCTCATTATATCTCTCTATAACGTTTGGATTTTATACACTCTATCTTAATTATTAAAAACTTTTTAATTGCCCCAAATTTTTTGTACACTCCTCTTAGTCGTTTGGCATTCTAACTTATGCAAGTTTCCTCATTTCTTCCGTTTTGCCTTTTTAATTAACCAACGTATATTCAGTTTCCCATAATTTCTTCTTCCCAATCTCTTTATTTTTACCTCCCCGCTCCATTCCCTTCATCAGTTCTCTTCATCTCCAACATCACACCCCTCATAAATTATATTTCCATCAAGAAATCACCTAACACAGATACTGCAACAGCTGTGTCAATCATTCTCTAATGCATATTGTGTTGTACAATTAACTATCCAATCCTATCAAGTAGGTGTATAATAAGCACCTAACATCACCCAACGAAGATACGACGGTGGCTACGTTGTATAATAAGACCAAAAATGAAACCTAAGGATGGGGAGGATCTAGATCAGAGTAAGCATTGGTGCTATCTGTTTGTATATATATATATAATATATATACAAACCAAATACTCCCAAGGCCTAAGTGGGTGCAAGATAAGCACGTGGGCATCAACTTTCTCTCATTGCTAGCACGTTGGCATGGATGCTTAAGCTAACTAAATCTTTAATACACATTTCTTCAAGTTAACAGAAAATAACAAAAACGTCAGTGTTTTCTTAAGGCTATTAAACAACCTTAAAAAAAAATAAAAAAATTTGGTTTGTGATCATATTTTATTCTCTGTACCTATTTTAAGTAACGTTTTTTTTTGTTACTCAACTTTGTTTGTTGTTTATTTTGATTCTTTGGTTGCATGTCTAAGCCAAACGGGGTATGAATTTGGACTGAAATGACACGCACTCTCAAGTGTTTGGTTTTCTTTATTTTTTCCATTTAGTGATATAAATTGTATATTTTGATTGTTAAAACCCACTCAATTAAACTTTGAGTATTCAAAAGATTATACATATAAATTTGTACTATTTTTAAATTTTTTTTTTCATGTATTGCTTTGCAGATATCATGTTGCGGAGATGGTGAATTTCAACATTTTCAGCAGAAAGTTATATTATTTGATCAAGGTAAAATGCTGGGGTTTCATTTTTCTTGACAAATCTCCTTCTTTTATAATTTGAGGTATAAAAACTAGGCTTCTTCATCCATTAATTATTTTCTTAATTTTCTCAATGTTTTTTTTGGAATTTAGAAAATGTCAAAAATATTATTAAATGTGAATTGGTTATGGGAAGAATACAAGGATGTGTTTTAGTTTAATAAAATTGTATTTTTGTTTACATTCACCTTAGCAATATTCAATTTATAACATTATTTTCATTATTGAAAATAGTTTTTAGTTTTTATGTAATACTAGAAAAATGAATGTAAAGACAATTCCTCATAGTACACACACACACACACACACACACACACATTGATATTTTAATTAAGTCTGGCTAATTTTATACTCTACTATTTGATGCCTGCGCATCGTACGGGTTGCAAACTAGTTATCTATAAAATATTATAAACCGAGTACTTTATGTCACCTCCAATTTTAATTGCAATTATTGAAGAGCATTCTTATTCTTTCTTATATTCATATCCCACTTTTTTCACAAGGCCGAAGAGTTTAAGAGCATTTCATTCATATGAATTTATTATAAATCCATTTAACTTCTAAAAACTATTTATGTTCTCAGTGGACGTCTTTCTCCATTTATTCTCCATCTCTCTCTCTCTCTCTCTCTCTCTCTCTCTCTCTCTCTCTCATAAGACATTACATGTCCTCCCCTTTCTCTTATGAAAATTTTAACCAGATTTTCTTACAAATTTTCAATATTTTTTTTAACAAACAAAGAACTTATTTATTAAAGGTGGAGTGAAGAAAAGCCCTTCACAAATGGCTTACAAAGCAAGATATCGAAAAGTCTGAAATGAAGCCTAACAAACAACTAGATTTAGAACCTTTGTAAGGTCTAGCTTTAAAAGAAATTCTTACGCCTTCACAGATAAGATCGATAATCTTGGAAGCTTTCATAATCTCCTCATTGTATTCCCTTTTATTTCGAGTGCACCAAATCCTCCAACAAATGTAACACGATAAGATAATAGAGAGCAAATTTTAAATGTATTAATTAAACTCATATGACCATACCTATTGAAGTTCTTCGATAGCTTACACCGACAAGGCCGAAGTTAACCATTTCAATCCCCATCTCTCTAAATCCCTCTATATTCAATGCCATTAAAATCATCTCTCCATTGATTTTAGTTTTTTTTTTTTATAATTTTATTTTAGGTAAGATAGTGAAAACAATTTAGATTTGATGTTATGCACAAATCACATAGGAATATGTTTGTCAGTCTGACTTCACGTCATGGTTATAGCACAGTTGATTCCCTCTTTTGATTTTTTAAAATTTTCGGTCTGAATTTGGCTATGAAATCTACTTTTTGGTTCAACACATTAATTGTGAAGTTGAGTTGGAAGGTAGGGTATTAAGGAGCTGTTATTCCTAATAATGTATATAAACTTTTAGTAAATCACGTGCTTGCCGTAGTTTAATATTTTTATCTCAAATATTTTTTTATATAAGTATAATAAACGCAAGTTATTCTCTTATATAAAATGTTATATATTCAACCTCCTTGTAATCTTTCATTCTCTCATTTCCTCACAAACCCTAGTTAGTACCCCTGTTCATCTCCTTCGGACATTTTTGCTCAGTTCTTCTCAGATTGATGAACAGTTCTCTTCCCTTATAATTTAATCTAATTTTTTATTTTACCTTTTTTATTGTTGTTTGACAATCTACTTTCTTTAATAAGACTAATTGTTTGTACATTACTTGTATAATTTTGTTGTGTGATTTCACACTCCAAATGTATCTGTATGCTGTAAGTGGGAAATCTATTACAGGTTTTGGTTCTTTGAAAGTGACCCTTCGATTTATAGGTACGTTAAGGTTTCTAGACAATTTTTCTGTAATTATCATTTATTACCTCCTAAAAAATTCATTTTCCGAAAAAGTATAATTATTTTATGCTATGCATTTTATATGTTCCCTCATTTGTTTCATGTTCATAAAAACAATTCATAACCCCTTTAATGTTTGGTGTTATTTACAATTGAAAAACAATTCATTGTATCCCAGAAGTTGACCCTTCCTAATCTTCGAAAGGAGGTTTGGACATTGGATTGCTCTTTGTTATTCAATCATCGGTTTTAAAATATTTATTCATATAATTTGATATAGTATAAATATTTTATTCAATTTTTGAATTGGGCATTCAAAGTACAACTTAAATGTCTAGACAAAGGCATGAATTTTTTTTTATCATATATAATTCGTAGTTTTGAACATTTTTAATGATTGAAATTTGTAAGGTTCGATGACCTTTGAAGTGAAATTGAATAAATATTTTCCCACTACGTGTCAATATTAAAATAAAATTGAAACACATTTGTTGATGTAAAAAATTAGATTGTATCTAATTATTTAATCACAGATAAAATAAAATGAGACAAAGAAATTTTAAAGTGGTTCAGCCTTATAAGAATGGCCTACGTCCACTGTTTCTATTATTGCTGACTGTTTGAGAATTCTTGATTACCAGTTTAGTCAAGAAATTCTCGGTCCCCTTACAATGAGAATGATACAATGTATTTATAGCCCTTAGGCTGTACATGAAAAGGTAATACATAGCTGTCCCTTAGGCGTATACATCTGTATGATAATAATAAGCATTTAATGCACAGTCAATCTATTGGTTATCCTGCTATTAATGATTTGTTCGAGGTGCAGCTCGGACCGCCTAAGTAGCTCGATACTCATAAGTTTCTCGGTGTATTAAAGTTCCTCGGAGAACTCTTGTTGGTCGGAGCGTCTGAGTTGATCGGGGAAGTAGAGTTCCTCGTTGCAGTATGGTTCCTCGGAGTCAAGGTGTTGTTTGGAAGTGTTTATTATTGCCACGCAGATTGCCACGTGTCTTCACTCAATTGAGCCC
The DNA here is from genome assembly GCA_949130495.1 of Sambucus nigra. Classification (NCBI taxonomy): domain Eukaryota; kingdom Viridiplantae; phylum Streptophyta; class Magnoliopsida; order Dipsacales; family Adoxaceae; genus Sambucus; species Sambucus nigra. The sequence goes on from OX422218.1 coordinate 125,656,490, forward strand.
TGTCAGCAAACTAAATTTGGTATCAACATAAGCCCCCAATGTTTTACAGTTCGAAATTTGAGGAGTGTGGAACATTCTTTCTCGAAATATGGCGGTTTTAAATGGTCATCCTGAAATTTAGGAGTATTTTCTTTTGTATTTATTTCTCCTTCCAAATTCATAGAATTGGACTTTTTGAATTTTTATAACCGCTTCGATTCCCGCGCCCTTTTTGTCTTTTTAGCCGCCGGTAACGTAACCGTCTCTTTTTGTAATCATTATCTTTACCTATTCCCAAGACAGGGTATTTAAGCGTTGCAGAAAATCCCCTCGTCTTCTACTTTTTCAAATTTGTCTCTTTGATTTTTCCATTGTCTCTCTCTCCTGTGCGTTCATCCCTTTCATCATTCGTTTTCAACAGGCTCATCCTTTTTCCTGTAAGATCTTCTTCTTTCTCTTTGATTTCCTTTACTCATCATGGTTTACCCTGTAGAGTCGCTTGATAAGTTTCGTTCTGATTTCTCTATTCCTTCATGGGTTATTTTGGAGGAACTTTCTGAGCCTTCAAATTATTTTCGTTTGGCTGAGGGACATTGGTTCCCCAGTCTCTTTGTCGCTGAATGTGGCTTTTATTTTCCCCCAAACCCTTTATGTCTAGAATTCTGTCAATATTTTGACGTGGTTCCTGCAAGAATAGCCCCCAATACGTGGAGAATAGTTAACGGAGTTCATAGATTAAATCAAATACATGGAACTCGTATAGGAATTCCAGAAATTATGTTCTGTTATAGATGGGCTGTTGGTGACAATACTTTTTATTTAAAAACTAGGTTTTTAAATAGGGCTTTAGTGGTAAATCTCCCAGATGCCAATAGGGACTACTTCGAGCACGGGGTTGTTATGAAAAATTAACAACACCCTCCACTGACTGGAAATGATGTATACCAGGGTCCTAGATGTCCTCCCTATGGCAATGGGATAGGTTGTTTTTATTTTATTTTATTTTTGAAATTATGCTTCCTTTGTGTTTGATAAAATGTGTCACTGATATTTTCATTTATTTGTAGTTGATAGAAAGAAAGTCTCCAAAAGAGACAAAAGTTAATTTGAGGCATCTAAAACTTATCTGGAGTTTGCATCAGACTGTTGCTGACGAGCATATCAGGTCAGCTTCATGTTTGTTGCAGTATAAGAGTTACACCTCATCTTTTATTTCTCGTCCGGTGATAAGTGAGGTAGAACTAGTACCTGCCTCTGCAAGTTCTTCACCTGAGTCTCATATCCCTCTGAGTGAAAGAATGAAGAAAAGAAGAGCTCCTTTCATCTTCGATAAATCTGCCTCTGTTGCTGGAGAGGCAAAGAGAAGTAAACATGATGTTCCAGAAGAGGGGACAAAGAAGATTGATGCACCCCCTACAGCTACTACTGTGAAGGTTGCCGAGAAGCCCCCAGTGGCTCCGATCAAGGCCGCTGTTCCAAGAGAGGTGGTTGTTATCTCTCCGACTAAGACTACATCGTTAGTCGAGACCATTCTAGTTCTCCCGAGGAAGCTGAAGAAGAGCTCCTCGGTCAATTTGGCTGAATCCATCTCTCAGCCCCCGATTACTGGAAGTGGTGTTCCCACTTTTGTTGCCCCGAGCTCTGCCATAAGCTCGGTGAAGTCTTGGATCATTCCCGAGATCCAAGGTATGGAAGAAAATCTTTCTTGGGATATGGTTACCTCATTATCTGCTCATCATATAGCTTCTGTAAGTATCATTGTCCTCAACTTTCATTTTTCCCTTGTTACATCTGTGTACTGACTTGATACCATTTTCTTTTCCCAGTTGGTGACCTGTTTTAATACCATTTTAAAGAAAGATGAAGCTATTAAAGCTTCAAGCTCCTCGTCTGGTGTAGAGGAAGCTTTGGTGGGCCTGACGTAGTCTTTGAAAGATTCTCATCAGAAGTATGATGATGATAAGGCTTCTTGGGAGAAGAAACTTGATTCCACCGAGCAGGAGAGAAAATAAGCTGTTGAAGTCTCCAAAGGTTTGGAGAAGAAAATAAAAAGCTTGGAAGAGAAGAATAAAGAGCTCGATAAGAAGCTCAAAAATGTTGGGGAGCTTGAAAGTAAGCTCAAAAATTCTGAAGAAGAGTTGGGCCGACTTCGTGAAGTAGGTCGTCAAAAGGAAGAAATAGAGAATAAGCTGAAGGCTTCCTAGGATCTTTTTTTCGAGAAGCTTTCCTTGGAGAAAGTGAAAAGGAAGTTGGCTATAAAAAAGTCTTTCAGCACTGGCTGGGATAAGGGGTGGCATAAAGGTCTGTCTGCCATGATGTCGCAGGTGGAATATGGTAGCCACAAATACTTTAGGGATGGATGGGTCGCTGCACTGCAAGAGATGAAGGTCGATGAAAGTTCTGACCTGTTTCAGCGACACATCCCGGGCCCCCCTCCAACTCCTGAAGAAGAAGAAGAAGAGGACGAAGCCGCCTCTGAGGAATCCTCCATGGTGATGGGAGATCAAATTACTCATTCCCCAGCTATCCAGTCCACCAGTGAGCAACCTTAACCATCCATTGTTTCAAACGAGCAACTTCCAGCAATCCCCGAGCAACCATCTGTACCATCCGAGCAACCTACCTCCTCGTCCCAGCCTCCCGAGAAAATTTTGGGAGATAAGGAAAAGGTGTAGAGTTGTTCGGATTTTTCTCTCTGTTTATTTTTCTTTATCAAGTGTAACTCGAAATTTTGTACTTCTCCTTTTATGATGTAATAAAATTTGAAATTTCACCTATTCATACTGTTGTTTCTTTTCTTCATACTCTGTTTGAACTCTTATTGATTCTTGCTTTCTCTTCCATTACTAGTTTATGGCTAGGATGGAGTTAGTGTCTGCTCATGATATAAAATTATTGAGCCAATGCAATGAGTACTTCAAAGCTGGTCATACAGATATGAGTGCAGAACAAATCGTTGACATCCTTGGTCAAGGTGCTTCAGAGCAAGCAATTTTAGCCTACCAGTATCTGAAGTGCCTGCTTGACCGTGCAGTGGCTAATAATGTAGCATATTATGAAATGATTGAAGATATCCAAGGAACTCCTGAAGAGCTTCAACAAAAATATAAGGAATCTACACCCTTTTTGCACGAAGGATACGAGAATAAGTATCAGCAAATCAGTGCTGATAAGGGATACGATAAACTGTTTGCTTCTTACGATGTGAGTGAGAGAGCTTTGAAGGCTGAGGTCGAAGAGCAGAGATAGATAGCTGAGTTGTTAGAGCAGGAAAATAATAACCTGCAAAGAGAGGTGTCTCAGTTGAAGTCTGCAGCTTCCACCTCAAATGCTTTGGTCCCTGTGAATGACGAGGGATTCTCTTTCTTGGAGGTCGAAAACGCCAACATGAGGGATGAATTAGAAACCTTGAAGAGATCTGGCCCCTCCACATCTACTCGGGGACGAGCAAGAGCTCCTTGGGGACGAGCAAGAGCTGATCGAATTACTTTCGAGGAACAAAGAACTCAATCTGCTCTGGATAACTAGGCCTTCCAACTGATGGAAAAGAACCAGGCATTGGCTGAGATGTCTAAGAAGATCAGGAATCTGGACGAGCAGCTTTTTACACAAAGTCTGCCTTGGAGAATAAAGAACTCTTTATAAAAAGTCTTCACGAGCAATTGGAAAGGTTGACTTATTAGTTCCATAAGCAGCCTAGAGAATTTTGGATGGCTGGCTACAATGAGGCTCTTTACCATTTGGATGATCGGATCCAAAATGCGAATAGTGAAGGTTACAAACAAGGGTGGTTAAATGACCTGGGTGTACTGCAACTGGAACAAGGTCACTACTTGTGGGATTGTCATAATCCTGGGTTGCTCGACTTTCCAGTGCCACCCTTCAAACTCGACATGAGCTGGATCCCTGCCCGGGCAATCCCTCAGTGTTTGATTTCCAAATACCTTAGCGATTATAGTCTCCATTCCAATGCTGAAATATCTCGTCCCGAGCACCTACTCGATCGACCATCTGTGATGAACATCAGGATGCTTAAAGATCTTAATTTCATAAACTCCCCTTATGCTTTAGAGGATCCTCCTGCTGGCGAGGAACCTGTTTCAAAAGCAAAGGGGAAGAAACCAATAGAATAGGAATCTTGATGTAATAATTAATTTGTATTTCATTCTCAATGTATTCTGTTTTTGGATTTAATAAAAGACTTTTATTTTTGTTCGCAATCTTGATTGCCATTGCCTTGTGGTTGTAAAACACTTTATGTATGTATATCTATTAAAAAGATAACAACATTGTGTTATTTGTCGATCAACTTAGAGTTGATTAAAATTTATTGTCGACTAGTTTGAATTTGTGGTAATCATTTGACAACTAACCAAACTTAATGATGTTTTGTTTCTCGACCAAATTAGTAGTAATTTAAAAAGTTACGAGTATAAAAATTTTGCTTGATCACTTTCTCGTACTCACAAAATGTTTTCGACCAACCAAGGTCGGTAAATTTTCCTTCTCGACTAATTACAGTTAGTGGGTTTTTATTCCCGATCAACCATAGTTAGTGGATTTTTGTCTTATCGACCAACTTTGGCACTTTTTTTTTCCTAACCAACCTTAGTTGGCATTTTTAGGAATAGTTTTACTTCTTAACCAACCTTAGTTGGCATTTTTAGGAATAATTTTACTTCCTAACCAACCTTACTTGTCATTTTTAGGAATAGTTTTTCTTCCTAACCAACCTTAGTTGGCATTTTTAAGAATAGTTTTACTTCCTAACCAACCTTAGTTGGCATTTTAGGAATAGTTTTTCTTCCTAACCAACCTTAGTTGGCATTTTTAGGAATAGTTTTACTTCCTAACCAACCTTAGTTGTCATTTTTAGGAATAGTTTTGAGTAGTCCGAGTTTTGCTGAGTAGTGTGTAACACTAGTATTCCTCAAAAAATTTCCAACAAAAGGAGATAACTGGGCAGAACATTGTCACTTTATTCATACAAACGAAAATATATTACATAAGAGTTTACATCACTGATAATACTTGCGCAAGTGTTCTGCATTCCATGCATTCTTAAACTCCTACCCTTCTGAAGTTTCTATTCTGTAGGTTCCTGGTCGAACAACTTATGTAACTCGGTAAGGTCCATGCCAGTTTGCTTCCAATTTGTTGTGCTTTTGAATCACTTTCTTTAGCACATAGTCTTCTTCTTTCAGGTCACACTTCTTTACTCTCTCATTGTAGAACAAAGCTGTTCGTTGTCGGTAAGCAGCATTCCAAATGGCTGCTTCTTCTCTAACTTCCTCGAGCATGTCTAAATCCAATCTTCTCATTAAGTCGCTGATAGGGGAATTAAAATTCAGTACTCTGTGTGTCGGGAGACCCAACTCGACAGGTATAACGACTTCACTTCCAAATGCCAGCATATATGGAGATTCCCCTGTTGCTACTCGGGGAGTAGTTCGGTAAGCCCATAGTACTGATTGTAGCTCGTTGATCCAATTTGCTTTTGCATCATTCAGTCTTTTCTTCAAGCCATTCAGTAGCGTTCTGTTTGTTACTTCAGTTTGTCTATTGCTTTGGGGATGGCCTGGTGCCGAGTGGATCTTCAAGATATTTGACTGATGATAATAGGCAGCGAACTCCTTGTTGTCAAATTGTGTTCCATGGTCGGTAATGAATGCATGGGTAAGACCATATCTACAGATGATATTTTTCCAAATAAATTGAAACACCTTCTCGTACGTCATGTCGACAAGAGGCTCAGCTTCTACCCACTTAGTAAAATAATCCACTGCGATGACGAGATATTTAAATCTTCCTCTGGTCGTTGGAAGTGGTCCGACCAAGTCAATTCACCACATAGTAAATGGCCAAGGGGAAGTAATGGGTGTCAACAACGCTTGGGGACTTCTTCGGATGTTGGAGAAGTGCTGACACTTGTCACATTTCTTAGTATAGGCTATACAATCAACCCTCATTGTTGGCCAGTAGTATCCTTGCCTCATAACCCTTTGCAAAAACGTTCGACCTGCTACATGGGCTCCACAGGACCCTTCATGGATCTCTTCAATCAAGTCTTTCACCTCGGTTGGATGCACACATCTTTGTAAACCTGCTATAATTCCTCGTCTGTACAGAATACCATTATTCAGTACATAACGAGCAGCTTTAAACGTTAGTTTTTTGGCTGCAAGTTTGTCAGTTGGTAATTCCCCCTCCTCAATATATGCCCTGATGGAATCCATCCAAGATGGTCCTAAGTTAAGGGTAATAAAATTCATCATCAAATCTTCATCTATACTCCGACCAGCTAAAACTTCAATTGGGATTGTTCTTCATAGCTCGGTATGAGTAGCTGATGCTAATCGAGCTAAGGCGTCTGCCTTCACATTCTCTATTCTTGGTATTCTGACCAGCTGAATAGCAGCAAATTTTGATACCAATTCGCTTGCCTTTGCATGATACCTGATCATTAATTCTCCTTTGGCTGCATATACTCCCATCATTTGGTTTATGATCAATTGCGAGTCATTGAAGACAATAACCTTCTCTGCCCCCATGGTTTTTGCCAAATTAAGACCTGCAATCATGGCTTCATATTCAACCTCATTATTCGAAGCTTTGAATTGGAAGCGTAGGGCATATTCCATGTCGACCTCGTCTGGACTATTAAGAACAATCCCTGCCCCACAGCCTGTTGTGCAAGATGAGCCATCCACATATAAACTCCATATAGGTAACTCGCCTTCAAATTTATGATCTGACAGAGTTCCTCGCTGGAAAATTTGTTGCTTCCTTTCACCTTCTCCTAATATTTCTTGTTGTTCGTCGATCATCACTTCTTACCCTTTTACCAACCTAAGTTGGTCTGGGCTTGAGTTTGATGATCCTGTAACATCTACTTATTGATCGGTGAGCAACTTTTGCTCCTCGGGGGTATCAGGATAGGTGAACTATGCTATAAAATCTTCTACTGCTTGCCCTTTAAGCGATGATCTGGGTTCATAAATTATGTCATATTCACCGAGCTCTATTGCCTAATACATCAATCTCCCTAATTTTTCTGGTTTATGAAGAGCTTGCCTCAATGGCATATCGGTATATACGACGATAGTATGAGCCTGGAAGTATGGTTTCATTCTTCTACTTGCCTCGATCAATGCTAGTGCCAATTTTTCCAGCTTTGGATATCTGATCTTTTCTCCTCGGAAGGCTTTACTAGTGTAATAAATCAGTTTTTACACTCCATTCTCTACTCTTATTAATGTCGAGCTAACTGCATTCTCTGACACTACCAGATACAAGTACAATTTTTCTCCCATCACTGGCCTGGACAATAGTGGAGGTGCTCCCAGATATTTCTTTAAGTCTTGAAAAGCCTTCTCACATTCATCATTCCACTCAAAAGTCTTTCGGAGCGTTTTGAAGAATAGGAGACATCTATCAGTTGCTCGTGATATAAATCTGTTGAGTGCTGCTACTCGTCCTGTAAGACTTTGTACTTCTTTCTTCGTCGTTGGAGATCGCAGCTCTAACAGAGCTTTGATCTTTTTGGGTTTTGCTTCAATGCCTCGTTGATTGACAATGTACCCAAGAAACATGCCTTCTCGTACTACAAATATGCACTTCGTCGGGTTTAGCTTCATTTGATATTTATCTAGTTGATCAAAGGTCTGGCCTAAGTCAACTAGATGATCAACAGCTTTCTTGCTCTTTGTCAGCATATCATCAACATAGACTTCCATGTTGCAACTGATTTGTTCTGTAAACACCTTGTTCATCAGCCGCTGATATGCTGCACCTACATTTTTCAAACCAAAAGGCATAACATTATAACAGTAAGTTCCCCTAGGGGTAATGAAAGAAGTATTCTCCCTGTCTTCAGGTTTCATCTTAATCTGGTTGTATCTAGAATAAGCGTCCATGAAGCTCAACAACTCGTGTCCCGAGGTAGCATCTACTAAATGATCAATTCGGGGTAAGGGAAAGTGGTCCTTTGGGCATGCTTTGTTGAGGTCGGTGAAATCTACACACATCCTCCATTTGTTGTTCTTTTTCTTTACCATCACCACATTTGCTAACCAGTCTGGATATTTAACATCTTCAATAAAGCAATCTTTCTAGAGCTTCTAGACCTCTTCTTGTATAACTTGATTCTTCTCGGGACTGAATACTCTTCTTCTCTGCTTTACTGGCTTGATCTCCTTATTCACGTTGAGTTCGTGACATAAGAAATTTGGGTTTATTCCGGGCATATCCTCATGACTCCATGCAAAAGTTTGCTTTTTGCTTCTTAGGAAAGTTATTAATTTCTGTTTTAGTGAGGCCTCCAACGATGAACCTATTTGAGTTGTTCGTTCAGGCTGCTCGTCGTCCAGAATGACGTGTTCAGTAGCTTCCACCACCTGGCCTTTCACGAGTTGGGACTCATCTCTAGGATCTAATGTTTCAATTTCTGCACCTTCCTCCTCTTGATAGGTAGTAGTCTTTTTCCTTGATTCCTCCAGTTCCTCTTGCTCGGCAGATGAATAGTAGCATTCCCGAGATACTTTTTGATCACCCTTCACAACTCCTACTCCAAAATTTGTTGGAAATTTTAGGCATTGATGTACCGTAGATGGCACTACCTCGAACTTCTTCAATCCTACCCTTCCCATGATGATATTGTAGGCTGATTGAACATTTTTATCCATCACGAAGAAGCGTATTCTTTCTGTTTGACAAGCAAGCCATGTACCAATGAATATATCCAATTTGATCATTCCAAGTGGAAAAACTTTCTCGCCAGTAAAACCGAGGAGGGGTCTATGATAAGGCTCTAGTTGAGATAGCTTTAGATTTAAACTGTCGAAGCACAACTAGAACATGATGTCTGCTGAGCTACCATTGTCTACCAGTACTCTTGAAATCATTACTTCCTTCCTTCTCATTTTGATCACCAATGGGTTATCATGAGGATATAAAACACCTGCGAGGTCGTTCTTTGAGAAACCAATGACCAATTTCTCTTTGTTTACCTTTCTTGGGCGATCCTCCTCAGCTAGATTTATTCGTTGAATGTATGAGCAAGCTTGAGACTCACAGAGGTAAGCTTTTCTCTCTGCAGTAAGGTCTCCTCCTCCTACATCTCCTCCTGTAATAACATTACAGTCAAATGACCCAAAGCGTATTGAAAATACATCACGTTCTGGCTTCCTTGGTCTCTTGGGAAGATCGGGGTCGTCTTCTGGATCAACTTCATGGTCTCTTTTCTTGTTCTCCTCTGCTCGATGAGGAGATCTAGACCTCTCTCTTATTCGGTCGCTATTTCTTCTTTCATTTCTACGATCAACATACTTTGCCAATTTTCCTCATCTAATAAGTGTTTCAATCTCATTCTGAAGAGCTATGTAATTTTTGGTCATATGGCCATGATCTTTGTGAAAATCGCAATATTTTGCCTTATTCCTCCTGTCAGGGTCTGTCTTCATTTTCTCTGGCCAGTTTAATTCCTCGTTGTTCTTGATCTCTTCTAGAACATGGTTGATGTCTATCTTCAAAGGAGTGTAATTATCAAATTTCTTCAATACCTCCCATGACGACCTTGTTTTTGATTGTTTGTCACCACCATTGTTCTTATGCTCTTTCTTCTTAACTTTATCACCTTCCACCTTGGTTTCTTTGGCGTCCATATTCTTGTTTGCAGCAATAGCGTCCTCGGCATTCATGATCTTGGCCGCTTTTGCCATCAGTTCTGACATGGTTCTGGGTGGATCTTTGGCCAAAGTGTAGTACAACTTGTTGGGCAGCAACCCACTCATCAAGGCGGTAATCTCTGTCTTTTCTTCATAATCAATGACTTTGAGTTTCTCGTTATTAAAATGAGTTATATAATCCCTGGTACTCTCACCAGCTTTCTGTCTAACACTTAACAAATGCGCTACTCGTTTAACTGGGTTTGCCCCAAAATAGAAATTTTCAATGAATAACTCGACCAGTTGAACGAAAGTTGAGATCTTACCCCGAGGAAGATTATTATACCATATTTGAGCAGATCCGGTAAGAGTTCCTGAGAATGCTCTGCATCTCATCTCATCTGGAACATCATAGATGTCGGCTGCAACTTGGTATTGTTCTACATGAAGAACAGGGTCGGTCTTTCCATCATATTTGGGAGTCACAACAGGTGCTTTGAACTTTGACGGTGTGGGAAAATCCACAATGGCCTGGACAAAGGGTGTTCCTTGAACAAAAGTTCGTTGTAGGGGGTTCTTGGCCTTAGCTATTTCCCCTAGTCTGTCTTTCATCCTCTGAATAGAGCCTTTCCATGCATCATTTCCTTCCTCGGGCCTATTGGTTCGAGCAACTGATTGCGTTGATATGGCTTCCTGTGATTTATCTTGGCGAGCAGCTGGTCGCGACTGGGCAGATCCTTCCCTTAAGTTTGGTGGTCGTCAAAAGCTCCTCGACGCAGCCTTAGGAGGACTTTTGTTCCTCCTAGGACCTAATCGATCAAAAGGAGATACCCTGCTTAACCTTTCTAGCGCACTAGTCCTTTCTGGAGAGAGAGTGATACATTGTTCAGTATCTGTGGCTCGTATTGAAGAAGTTCGTCCAGGTTGATAAGAAAAATCTTCAGACTCCTCAGTACGATATGAATCAGTACGCCTAGTACGCGAAGAAAGTAAACGGGTATTTTTTTGAACATTTCGATGTCCTGAATGGGTCGATACTCCGCCATGAAGGGTTTGTATGAGTTGTCACATAGTTTCTTGCATGGCTGTCTGACCCTGGGCCAGATTTGTCATTATTCTAGCCAGATCTGGAACGTTTGGCGGAGCAGATGGATTTGGAGGGCTTCCAGCGTATCGATTGCTGGGTTCTGGAATATCAGCCATTTGTGATGAATTATTTTTGATGAAAAACGATATTATCAGTCGTTTCCCACAGACGACGCCAATCTGTTGATGTAAAAAATTAGATTGTATCTAATTATTTAATCACAGATAAAATAAAATGAGACAAAGAAATTTTAAAGTGGTTCAGCCTTATAAGAATGACCTATGTCCACTATTTCTATTATTGCTGACTGTTTGAGAATTCTTGATTACCAGTTTAGTCAAGAAATTCCTGGTCCCCTTACAATGAGGATGATACAATGTATTTATAGCCCTTAGGCTGTACATGAAAAGGTAATACATAGCTGTCCCTTAGGCGTATACATCTGTATGATAATAATAAGCATTTAATGCGCAGTCAATCTGTTGGTTATCCTGTTATTAATGATTTGTTCGAGGTGCATCTCGGACCGCCTAAGCTGCTCGGACCGCCTAAGTAGCTCGGTACTCATAAGTTGCTCGGTGTATTAAAGTTCCTCTGAGAACTCTTGTTGGTCGGAGTGTCTGAGTTGATCGGGGAAGTAGAGTTCCTCATTGCAGTATGGTTCCTCGGAGTCAAGGTGTTGTTTGGAAGTGTTTGTTATTGCCACGCAGATTGCCACGTGTCTTCACTTAATTGAGCCCTGTCAGCAAACTAAATTTGGTATCAACAACATTATATGATAAAATTGAACTGTATGCAAATCCCATCACCTTTATTTGTAGCTGAAGTTAATATGATTAAATAATACCGTCGGTGGTGTCGGGAGTGATATTGGAACACATGAGCATTTGGCGGCACATCGAGAGGAGGGTGAGGTGGATGGATGATTTGGCCACATGTGGAGGGGTGCCAAGTAGGGGTCTGGTTGCTCAAATTACATAATACTAAGACAGGATGGGTTTAAGAGGAAGGCATAGGGTTAAAAAATTGGTAAACATAAAAAAAATTAGGATACTTGAGAAGAAAATTTTATATAAATTGATAATCAATTGTTATACCTTATGTTAACCTTATATGGATTGTTGATACTAAAACTTTATCTACAAATTTACTTCTTAAACATGTAATCACTCATAGGTACTCATATATATATTTGGATGTATAAGTTTCATTGTTACTCTATAATTTAATTGAATAATAAATCAATTTTTCTATATGAAAATAATGATGTAAGCCCACTTAAATTTAGCCAATTTTTTTTGCCAAGTGATTAAGTGACATTTTAGTCATTTTGGGTATATATTCGTACATGAATTAATGATTATTTAAAAATTTATAGTCCGCTCGCACATCGAAGGTTGGATGCTAGTTCATCTATGATAATACTCTAAACCGGACTCCTGCATTTAAGTTTATTCTCTTACTAGATGGTTCACGTGACTACCTATATTGAACCTCTCCCCTAGATATTCCCGTTTACAAAATACTTCCAATTGTATTTGTAACAACCCGCGTAATTTTTGGGGTATTTTCGAAATTAAGAGGAAAAATAAATTTTGAGATAAAATTATTTTTATTGCTCAAATATATTGGTTATTATTTTTAAAGGCAAGAATTTCAAACGGTTTCGGAATTGGAATTAAAATGGAGCTTTAATTGAATTTTTATTATTTAGAAGACTCCTCAAAACATAAAACTCTCTAAGAGTCCTCAAAACATAAAACTCTCTAGTAAAAATAATATTTTTAAAAATCCGACCGTTTGATCAAGCTGAATTTTTGTCAGCAGTCCTGTCTCGCCGTTCTCTACAATATACTAAAATTTCAAGCAATTTCAACGGTTCGATCGTCCGGAATAAAATTTTTAGTGTTTGTATCTGATTAGAACTCTTTTCTTAATCAAACACTTAATCATTTATATATCAACAAATTCGTGGCTTGGCTTTTCAAATCACGTTTTCTCAAAATTTTCAACCAGAAGACCTCTCCAAAATTACTCCCTTTCATCTACCAACCATAGCCCCAAACCTATTCAAGATTTCAACCTTAGATTAGAAAGCTTATTTGGTGTTTTCTCGAGTTTGGGCTATAACGAGATTTGGTTATTTTCGCGAGAGGAACGTGATGGTGTGATTAGATTTTGAGGCTGAATTATGCGATGATTCATTTGATGATTTTGAGGTATGGGGTTTTACACAATATGCTCCTAAATCTCGCGAGTGTTTATTCCGTTGAATTCTTGCTAATTGAACTCATATTTTGAATTGTTAAATTCTTGGAAATCTGGAAAAATAATTGTTGGAATTATTTTCATTCATCAGGTATTATTCATGTTGTTTTGAGCACGCTGTCATGAGATTTTAATATGGCACTGATGTTGGGCACCCGCCAAGACTCCTTTTCCGGCTACTTGATAAAGTACGGCGCGGTATGGTGAGGCCTGGTGACTCCGGTTAATGTGTTGTTGAGAAATTTATTGATAAAATGCTATTGAGATTTGCATTATTTGATTTGAGTATTCGTAGTCGTATTGTTGCGCTTTGTTCATCGCTAACTTCTTTGTTGAGCATATTCCTGTCGTATTGTGTACTTCCCCATCTTTTTCTTAGTTGGCAGGTGAGCACGGATTTGAGTGCTATGGACCAATTGGGATGATTTTAGCGAGGATTATTTGGGAAGAGTATTTATTTTGATGTATAGAGAATTTGGAGATTTATTTTATTTTCGAGATAGTTAGATTGTTGTAATTATTTCGAGAGATTTGTTGTATTAATTTGAAGATGAGAATAGTGGTTTCTTGTTTTATTGTGGGATTTAGATGCTCTATACCTTGTTATTTGTGGATTAGTTTAGTTATATCGATAGTAGCGCTCCGTTCGCTCTCCCCGGGCGGGCGGGGTGTTACAGTATTAACATGTGCATTTCATCTTATGAGAACCTTTCATTTGCATTTCCTCTCCTTTTACTTCTATTCACAGCCTTTCATCTTTTTACAACCTTTTACAACCTTTCATCTCTCTCTCTCTCTCTCTCTCTCTCTCTCTTTGTATATATATATATATTTCATTTGTTCTATCTCTTTATCCCTCTTATCCATCCATTCTTTCTCTACACATGTATATAGATATAAATATATCTTCTAATTATGGGAGCTTCTCTCTCTAGGATTTCAACATTTTAAACTCTCATTGCCGCCGTTTCATGGTCACCGGAAAAGGAAAAACCATCGAGCATATACTAAATAAAATATTTTACTTCCCTTTTTGGATCCTCAAACGTTGAATCAATTAAGATTGTCCCTCCAACAACTTACAAAGGTGAACTAAGAGATATTTTCTCAGACAAGGATGTGGTGAAGCCGACTCAACCTTATAAAGATACTCTAGTTGAGAAATTTTCTTATAGTAGGCCACCTCTTAAGGCTATCAAGAAGGCCTTTCATATGTTTTCATTCAAGTCCTCCTTCTCATTAGGTTTACTGGATGATAAAGACATGATGATCTTGTGAGGAGGATTATTTGAGGCTTTGGATGAGTTAAAATAAATATATTTTCAAAGCTCAAATGCGAGTTATGATATGGAGCCATGAATTCAGATAAGACATTGATTCTTCAATTATTCTGTTATGGATTTCATTTCCATGTCTACCAGTCCATTGTTTTATAAACTAGCTTTATTCTCTATTGCTCAACTCATTGGTGTCCTTTAAAGTTGAATGAGGATAATTTTATGGTTTCAAGACCTTCTCAATCGTGAATGTGTCTAAGATCTTTCCCTCTAGGGTATAGATCATAAATGGTGTTCAGGGATTTTGGAAATTTATAAGCTATAAAAACCTTCCTCAGTCTTGCCCCAAATGTAGTCATCCAGGGAATTATACTATTGGGTTCCCCATTGCCGTGTATGATAGGGTGGTGAAAGATATAGATGGCCCAAATATGGTTGAGTCAATTACGGATGATAGTGTTCCTGTGCGTATTGAGCCTGTATGGATTGAGAAATCAAAACAAAACAAAACTTAAGTCATCCCTAAAACTACAGAGACCTAAACCAACACAAAGAAGACTAATCCTAACCGCATACGTAAGCCATTATTTCTATCCAAATCCTCGCCAAGTTCTAGCATAGAGGTAACTCTAAACGCCTATACCCATACCACAAATCATTCAAACACTAATGTTTCATCCCTTGTCCAAATGAGTTTATAGCCGAACACTACCCTCGTTCTTTCTAAAACTTCATTGCCCAATCTTAACATTCCCCACCATACTATAACTCCCTTGTTTACCAACGAATATATATCTTCTGATCATCAAGAGTTTGGTTTGTTCAATCACTCATACAAGTCCAATCTATCCGTTTACAACACTCCTTCGTTGGTGAGGCAGTCTGTCAATGATATTCATAATTATTTTAAACCTAACACTGCTTTCTTCAGACCTATACCTCCTAAACTAAGGCAATCAGATATTGAAACTAAGGTTATATTTGACCATGGGGTGGGGTGAAGGAAGACATAGTGCCATGTTAGATGTTCCTATTCTGAGGAAGGTACCTGCCAATAAATTTTTACCTGACTCACACCATATCTCTCACAATCCTCTACCATTGACACATTGTAAGAAACCTATATGCACTGTCAACTATACACCTATGCGGGCTTCTGGTGATGAAGAACCCCTATTGGGGGATAACATTGAATATGATTGGGAAGAATTTTCTAATTCCCCAGTTTTCGGTACTAATTTCTTGAAAAAAAAATCCCCACCTTCAAAAGCCCCTGTGAAACGATAGTACAATAAGAAAATTTACAATTCTTCATCCAGTATTACTACTAGGTTTGGAATGAAATTAACCAAAGCTCGGGGTAAATTTTTTTCTTGATGATTGGCCTCCTTTTTTGGAATGTGTGGGGTATTGGTAACGCTCCTTCAATTCGTAGACTAAAACGAATTATAGAAATTCATAATATTATTGTTCTGGCACTTCAAGAACCAAAAATTGACGAGACAAATATAATTGATCTTTGTAAAAGAATTAACTTTAAAGGGGGTATAACTAATATTAGCAATAAGATATGGGTTTTATTGGGGCATAATTGGTTGGTTGACACAGTGGGTAACGTAAAGTAACTCTTGCCTCTCAAAGTTAGCTCTAATGTGCTTGAGGCTCCAATTTTTTTTTCATGTGCTTATGCCAAATATGATAAGGTTGATAGAATAGAGTTATGGTATGAAATGTTAAGAGTGTCTTCCTTGGGTATATTAGATTAGATTGTAGGTGGCGATTTTAACGTTGTTCCATGTCAGGAAGAGAAAGTTGGGGGTAATTTATACAATTTAGATGCGGTTTCATACTTTACCTCTATTATTAACTAAAAAGGTCTCATGGAATTTCCATTTTCTAACTCACGTTTCACTTGGTGTAATAATAGGGATGGTTTTGGTACGAATTTGGGCCAGACTTGATCATATTCTTAGTTCTAATAAATGGTTCTCAGATGGAATACTAGCTTCTTCATTTCATCTACATGGGACAACATCATACCATTGTCTTATTGTGCTGGGTGTCTATAACTATCATAAACCATTTAAGTTTCTTACTTTTTGGGGAAACCATGATAATTTTCTAGAGGTGGTTAATTCTTGTTGGAACACTGAAGCTGAGGGAAGACCCATGGTGAGATTTGCTGTAAAACTAAAAAAATTCAAGTAAGTTCTTTGAGTTTGGAGTAAGGAGTGCTTCAAAAACATCTTTCATAGAGTTCAAAAAGCCGAAGATTATTTGTTACTAAAGTAGATAGCCTTTTATGCTAATCCAACCCAAGAGATAAGGGTGGAATTTCGTCAAGAAAGAGCGACATATCTTCAAGATTTAAAACTGGAGGGGGGTTATTGGTGTAAAAAACCGCGTTTGAAATGGATTTTGCATGGCTACGTTAGTTCAATTTTTCATGCACTCATAAAGAAGAAGCATAAAAAATTATCAATTCACATGGTGAAGGACGATCGTGGGAACTGGGTCACATAACCTACTGAGTTGAACCAACTCATATCTGGTCATTTTAGGACCAGTTATGAGCCAATTCATAGTTGCCTATTTATGATGATATCCTATAACACATCCCCAACCTCATTTCGGATGAAACAAATACTAATATATGCTCCACGCCATCACTCAATGAAGTTAAATAGGCGGTTTTGCCTTGGACAAAAATAATGTGGTTGGCCCCGATGGATTTTCTGGATACTTATTTTAGAAGTGTTGGGATATTATTTGTTCAGACCATCTCAAAGTAGTGGAGTCATTCTTTGTTGGGGATGTTGTCTCTTATAGTTGTTCATCTACCAATATTATCCTTATACCTATCTAAATTTCGTGATTATAGACCTATTAGTCTTTACAATTTTCAAATAAAATTATTTCCAAAATGTTATCTAACCGTATTTCCAATATTTTACCTTTGATTATTTCCCCATCCCATTCATGTTTTATTAAAGGAAGGAACATTTTAGATAATGTTTTGTTGGCCCGAGAGTTGAGAACATCTTTCAACAAACGAGTTAGAGGATCCAATTTTATTCTAAAAATGGACATGTCGAAGGCATACGATAGAGTGTCTTGACTTTTCATCATCAACATTTTAAGGGCTTTTAGATTTTGTGAACACCTGATGGACATGATTTGGAGACTTTTATCCAATTATTGGTATTCAACGCTCATCAACGGGAAATATGTGGATGTTTTAAATCTAATAGGGGGTTCAAAAAGGGGATTCTCTTTCACCCACTTTTTTCATTATAGCTTCGATGTGCTTTGTCGTAGTGTTCATAATCTAATTCTTTGGAGAAAATTTAGCCCTTTCCACATTCTACAGATGCCCCTTTGGTATCATCTCTATCTTTTGTAGATGATCTTCTTTTATTTACGAATACTACCAAAAAAGTATGCATGATTGCATGTTCTTTTGGACAAATATAAACAAGTCTTGGGCTAACATGTTAACCATGATAAAGGTTGTTTTTATGTGTCTCCCAAAGCATCAACAACTAGGAGGAACATCATTAAACATGTTACAGGCTATAACTTTAAATCTTTTTCTTTTCTATATCATGGGATGCCAATTATAATAGGTAGGAGGAAGCTGGGTGACTTTGCCTTTGTTCTAGACAAACTCAACATCAAGATAACGAGTTGGAGCCATGCTTAGCTCAATTTAGTGGGTTGGATCACTCTAATTAAATCGGTGGTGCAATTCATCACTTTGCATGTCCTTGCAGCGGTGCAACCCTCGAAAGGGGTTATTTAACGACTTGAGAAAATGTTTTCTAAATTTTTATTCAGTTCATATGATTAATGTAAACATTATTGGGTGTTGTGGTTGGATACGCATCATCCTAAATAGGATGGGGGTTGGCATTAAATATTTTGATGATATTTGTCTAACTTTCTCTTGCAAGTTATGGTACAAGTTCTTGAACTTGGAAAATATTTAGAACCAATTCATGCATTCAAAGTATAAAAGGATAAGGGTTTTCCAACATATTCTAATCCAACTTGGAAGTGTATGCAACAAGTTTAGGACTCGGTTCATGATCATTTTATCAACGAGACGAATTCTACTTGGAAAGGTTAAAAATTTCAATTCAAGGAGGTTTGGAATACTATTAGACATAAACACTTGACCCAGTTCTCTTTTAACATGATTTGGAATAAAAGTATCTTCCCTAAAGTCTCTATGTTTATGTGGCATTTACTTCATAACAAACTCCCTCTTGATGAGAATATTCAAGGCCTCAAAATACTAATAGTTTCCAAGTGTAGATGTTGTGCTAGTGGCCATATGGAAACTTTGGATCATCTTTTTTCTCAAGAAGAGGTGGATACTAAGATTTGGACTCACTTTGATAATACAACGATCTATAAAACTCAGGGGTCCTCCATCAGGTCTTGCCTCATGAGTTGGTGGATACTCACTATTGGTTCCTCTTTTCGAGCTATTCTCACTCACATTTCACCACACTACATTTGTTGGACTATTTGGTGCTCAAGGAATAATAAGGCCTTAATTGGGTATTTTTTTGGAGATCTTAGTGGGATTTAATGGTGGTTTTTAAGTTGGGGATGATTTTCATAATTGGAGATGAAACACAATGTCATTCTTATTGGAACATCATTCGAACGCGGTTTCATTCTCGTTCAAAAGAGACCCCTATCTCATTTGAATGACCTTGGAAGTTCTCTAGGTTGTGCACAATCGAAAGATGAAGGTGTGGGAGCTGATTTTTGTATTTTTTAAAATTTTTTTGTGTTTGATATGATTTTTATACTAAAAGGTGCGCGAGACTGAAAGCTGGATTTTGTTATTATTAGTTTGGACTTATCTTATGGGGTTACATCTAATGTGGTGATGGATTAGACTTGGTTGGCATTGAGGATAATTATGTCGGTTAGAGGCATGACCTTGTTACTATTCTATTCTTATCCGGTGTTAGGATTTGGTTAAAATGGATAAACATGCAGGTGAGCGGTTACATATTTTCGTGTGTGTATATCGAGCTTAGAGAGTGACGATATAAATTTTTTGAGAGAATTAATTCAGGTCTTGAGAGGATACAATTCGTGGAATTAATTTAGCAATTAAATCTAGGAAACACACACACACACACACACACACACACACACACACACACACACACACACATATATATATATATATATATATAGACACACACGTTACAAAAAAGTGTGTATATATAGGAATAAATATACTCATAGTTTAGATATACAACACACTAAGAATTGAATTTAATAAGGATTAGAGTTGATGATCCTAAGACTGTAAGAATAATCCAGTGGTTCAGGATTTAATTGATTTGGGGTACACTGCAGTGTATGGATCATTCTACTTATATATATGTTTAACTTGTTTTTGGGAGATTGTAAATCTATTTAAAATAAGGACCCAATGATGTGGGGACCTAGATGGTTGGGTATGTTTGAGTGTATGTGTTAGCTTATAGCTATTTATGCTGTGTGATTATATGGAAATACCCGTATTCATGGTGAATCAATTAGTTGGGGATTGTGTTCGAGATCAGATCGTGTACCATACGTCGGGCTGGGATGTGTTGCCGTGGTGGAGGTCATTATTTTTGATCATACGTCCAGGATAATCGCTTCATGATTAGAGAAGTTAGATGGATGGATACATCTATATATCCTGGGTATGGGTAGGTGGTGATTGCCGATAGAGGCATGAGATGGATGTAATAGCCCGTATTTTTATTCCTTTTAATTATGAGATTTAATAAATTAATTTGAGATAATTAATTGGAAAATTAATCCTAATTTAATTGCTAGTGAGACGAGAGTTAGTATTTGATTATTATAATGTTGTTGAATATTACTGAGTGATTAAGGTAATATGTGATTATTGAATTTATAAAAATTGTTGTGAGTTGAAAATACGGCAGTTTCGGTAATTAAGTTAGGACGCGCGTGTCAGTCGTGTCAGGATCCAATTTAATGGATTTAAAAGTATTTTATTTTTATGTCATTCATATGAACATTTTGAGTGCGCCAACGTGTTCGGAAGGTTCGATATAGTCAGAAAACACTAGCTGGGGGTTTAGTTTGGATCCCGAGGAATTTTTAGGTATAATCGACAACCCGGGAGGGTATTTTAGTCATTCCTATTTTTGGGTGAATAGTGACCCACGAATTTTAGACAGTTAATATCAGACAACACTTAAGTCCCTTAGGGTTTCTTAACCAAAAAATCATAAACGGCCATTAGAGTGGAAGAGAAGGAAGTTTCCAAGGGAGAACCACCACATAGAGACTTTTGCACCACCGTCACCACCACCGGATAGATCGAAAAGCAAGGATCATCCCCATACCGTCTACTTCATCAAATCAGAATCTTCATTACCAGGCAAGTGATTTAACTTGCAATAATTTAGCGCATATATCATCCATGCTAGGTTAGAATTGGAGAATAACCTTGAATAATGAAAATTGAATGGATTTGAAGAATTTAAATCATAATCTGGGTAGGTCTTGCATGTAGTTTAATGTTAGGGATAATAGCAGCCACGAAATTATGATTTATGGGTAGAGAATTATGAAATTGTATTGAATTATATAGTGTTCTTGAAGAAATAGGAGAACTAGGTTTTTATATGAAAATTAGGTAAATTGATCCAAGAATTTGATGTTCCATTTTGATTTGATGATTCTAAAACGTGAGAAATTATGCGAACATGTTGGTAGATTATTAGTATATTTGGTTGGGAGTTTAGGACATTGTAATGAACAATTAGAGGTGTAAAAAGAGGAAAACCCGTGACCGTTTAAGAAATTCTGGGTAAATACCTGCTTGATCGATCGATCGACTCAAGAATGTCTATCGATCGACCCCTTTTCCTCGATCGATCGACCACTCCTGATTTTTGGCAATTATTTTTCTATAAGGTTTAATGAAAGTCCCAAAGTCGATGTTGATTCTTAGGGTGATTAATATAATATTGTGTGATTACGAACGGTTATCGAGTGAGGACGATTTGCGATCTTTCGATTTTGGGACTGAAAGTGAAATAAATTATATTTATTTGCTCAGATAACCTTAGGAACAAATGGGAGACCTAGTATTCCCTTGGGATAGGTATAGGTACCGAATCCGTATGACGAGACTTGTCGCGTTAAGTAAATATTACGTAGAATATCTGGAACGTAAATGTTGTGGGTGAGACTTAATATATAGGGGAGGAGTATACCTATATTGAAATGGTATATATATTGGTTGTGTGAATGCCTAGTGTATGGATTTCTTATGTGTATGACATACGTACCATACTTGCTATCACGGGAGGTTAGTTTTCGAAAAAGGGTCATCTTATCTTTATGTGCCTTCAGGGCGGATTTAGATTGGTAACTTATGGACATAGGACTGTGAATGACTTATTTGTGAGTTGATAAGTCCGTTGACAATGGTAGCGTAGGTATGTGCGTGACCCATGGGTATGTGAACTATGTTCGCCTCCAATATGTGTGATTTTGCTTATTGAAACGGTTCTTGAGAGATTCGAAACTCGTAGTCATTTATGTACGTGATGTACCGGGATTTGATAGCAGAGTATGCGAGCACCGCAGCTTAGTCTAGGGGTGCCATCTATGTATTTATGTACTGATAGTGTTATACTTATGTACTTGTGACTAGTTCATTGTTGCTTAGTAAATGTGAATAACTAAGATATTTGGATGGGTTAAGAATGAGAAATTAATCAACACTTGAGATAAGAAATTTAATGAATGCGAATATGGGTTATGAATATAACTTATCTGAATATTAAGAGTAGACATCCTATGGTAGAATGAGAAAGAGGAAGTGGCACAAACTAGTTAGTTAGCAACATAACTATGATGGGTTAAGGGCATACGTTAGGAGTGCACATTAGTTGAGAGGTGAGAAACTCATGTGAGAGTACGCGACTAATGTGTTTATAATATATGTTGTTTAATTGTAATTTAAACACTTGCTAAACTTTTAAACTGTTTTCACCTCGGGCTCTGACCCATTTTCCTCCAAATCTTTTTTTTTTTTGTAAAAACATTTTTAGGTGCCGAGTCACAGGGACGCCATTTGATAACTTAATTAATAAAATTTGACATGTCTCTTTTTAAATATTAGGTGGCTAGTAATTAATTAAATATTTTTCGACAGTGATGCTAAGACTGAACCAAATTGATATTCTGTATTAATTTAATAAAGGAGCAACTACTCGGCATTTAATTAGACGGGAAGTCACGGGTGGTATCAGAGCATCAGGTTCTAGTGTCCTTTAGGATCTGTGCGGCTTATTATTCTTCCAGCGTAGCTTTCTTTGATATAGAGTCCTATGTTTAGGATTATTGATTTCTTTGGTAGATGTCGTTCTCCTGCTATGATGTATATGATAGTGAATCTTATTTGCATTCGAGTATGTTCATGAGCCGAACAATGCAGTACATCAGGCAAAGATAGTTACGTGGACAGCAGGAGGCAAAGATTAGTTGAGGTTACTTGATTTATTAAAGAAGGATGACAGTAGTTGAAGTCATCCATATCATGGCACATAAGTCCAGGACAGTAAAGACGGATAAGGCGCGACTTGTGACTTCCAGATACAACTATAGTAGAAAGTGGGGTCAAATTAGAATCACCCAGCAAGGTTGGATTGGGAGAAAGACAGACGAAACATTGAAAAGAACCAGCAGAGGAAATACTAGAAATGCGGAGATGGCGTGTACTAGCCAACCAACGTAAAATATCCAAAGGCTTGGACATATGACGGGGTATGGCTAATCGGGAGTGAAAATTTGGGGTAATTTTTTTTCTTGGCTCATAAGTGCAGAGTTACAATGGTGAGAGACAACTACCACACTTAGAAGTGGAATGTGTCATCGAGAAAAGGCGCATAAGTATGGTTTGACCATAAGTTCCTTCATTAGATGTTCAGAGTGAGATGCGAATGTTATTCTGAACTCACACAAGAGGGTCGGACAGAGGTCACTTTGTGAGGAGAAATTTCATTATTTAGCAAAACTTACACTGGGTGAAGTAGGTGAAATGAAAAAGAGGACATTAAGGGGAGAATTTACATACAAGAAGAATTGTTAGCACTTCTCAGAAATTCTGCTTGGACAGTCAATGCACATGGAAATAACATCGAATTTTGTTAATATGGGGTAAACTATTCCTTGTGTGGGGAGATACAAGAATCAAAGAATTTATATAGAGTAAGACTGAGGGAAACGGTGTTGGAGAAGCACTACAAGGGGGAGACCCATCGGGGGACCCTTTAAAATGATTCGGATAGATGAATTATTACCGAGCTATGGTGATTTCAGTAAGAGATGTGGAAACTAGTTGATAATGGAACAACGGAGGTAGTCATCAGAGTCGAGACTACCAACGTCCGAGAGAAGGACCACTTTAACATGGTCAGTGAGACCGGAGATAAGTGGAGTATGTGTAGAGGTATTTTGTGGGGAGTAAAACTCGTGCGTTATAAATTTTTCCCGAAGAAAGTATAGGGATAAGGGTATGGTGCCTCGCAAGGGAAATAGTTATTAAAAAAATTCAGTTTGGTACGGACAAGTGTGTTAAGTCCAGGAACCATTTGATCAGCCAGATCAAATGACAAGTTAAAAGTATGAGTTATATCCTCAGATGATGTTGCATGTTGTATGTGTCAGGCTCGAGTTACTACATTTTTTATTATTGCTATATTCGCATGAGAGTCGAGTTTAGTGAGTATCTCGGCAATGTTAGTATTTATGTGGATATTTTTCCCTGGTATAATGGGGTTACCTTTAGTGTTATCCGTGGAGGATGAATGGGTATATTGATAGTGGTATATACTTTATTGAAATTACTCGTTTTAGTGTTGTGTTATACGAGTATGATATTATCCTAATTATAGTTTTATTATAATGTTTAAATCGATAGTGTGCGGTTATTGTAAGTTTATCTGGGTTACTACCTTGGTGTAAAATGTTTTGTTCTGGCGAGGCCCCATCTGCGAGAGGGCCGAGCTCACGATCGTATATTTGTATATATATATATATATATATATATATATATATATATATTATTGAGACTTCAAAAAGTACAATGGTCTTAGATATTTGTTCCCGGTATGTGTAGGGACTTTATTGATATAAATAAGAGTGTATTTGGTTTACCGTTCAGCGGAAAGATTTAACTGGTTATTATAATTAACGCTCAGGATGTAGTAATAAGAAGAGTGAATTGTTATATCACCCTTTAGAGACGTGGGGGTTAATACTCATAGTTGTAAGTCTAGGGACGCGATTTTGAGAACCCTGATTATATTTGCATGATGTTTATGGAAGGTTATTTCCATCAATGTTAAGAGATAGTGTCTTTAGGAAGGAGTTCCTTATTTAAGTGTAATTGCGGAAGGAGATGTAACTTTATTGTTAAGAAGCGGGAATATAGGGGTACATGTTATGGACCGAGGGCCTAACAGATTTCGATGATCGACAATGCTAGGAAGTAGTGTATCGGGGGGGGGGGGGGTTTGTTTGGATTTCACTTTGCGAGACACCCCATGCATGAAACTTAGCGTAAGGTTGGTAGTAAGGAGATAAGTGGCCATTCATTCATGATTTGGATACCTCGATCATTATGGGAGTATGTAGTTATAACTGGAAGTTAAAGGGTAAATTACGTATAAGTCCAGTAGAGCCAGTGGTTGTGGTGAGGAAGTACTGAAAAATTTTGGGTTTTATTTTGGCGGGTTGAAGGATGCACTGAGGCTAAGGAGGATTTAGGATTTCAAATTCGGGGGTGATTGAGAACACCCAAGTAGTATAGCCACGTTACAAATGCATGGGTAATAAAGAGTTTGGAGTACGTATGGAGCGTATATGATGTTTAAACCCGTATGCATGGGTTATAAGGGGTGTAGACACCCTAGTTTGCTTATGTGTTAATCACCGGAAGAAGGGACATAGATGGGTGAAATTATTACTTGTGAGACTAATATGACAAAATGGAAGTGGTTGAGTGGATTAAGCGTCGTGAGAAGAAGGACAATTTTATTGATTCTTGGGCAATCAGAATAACACATCCAAAATTGGTTGAAAGGCAGTGGGAAGCCATTTAAAAAAGGAGTGTCTCTTAAGAAGGCAAATAGTTAAATATTATGGACAATATTGGATCAGAGTTCCACCCAATTGAATATTGAGAGTGGATTACGCATAAATAGAGTGAGGATGTTAATAAGGTACAAGAGTCCAGATGTGCACAACATGGTGAAAGGTGCACGTGTCAAAATTTTGGTATACGTCGAGGGGAGAAGATGATTAGTAAGTATCACTTAATGGGAAGAATTATACATGAAGTCGGCATTGAAAGGGGTATAGTAAGTAGTAGATCGATTGGGGTAAGATGATTAACTAGATAATTTTGTATCAAGCCGATGTTCCAGTGATGGAAGAGTCAAGTTGGTAAATTTCCTTGAGGGGTTGCCAACTTATAGATAAGTAATGAGTTCCTTCGAATATGTGGGACATGTTGTTCGGAAGGAAAGTAATTGTTATATCCCTGGGTAAATTACACTATTAGATAGTGAACATGCCGGTACGTGGTCCTACGCAGTATTATTCAGAACTAGGATGAGATCCCCGAAATCCACATTCAATGTGGGGTATCAGGAAGTAGTGGAAATAACATTTCGTTCTGAGAAGGTTGTATCACCGATAGCCCGCAGAGTAGGCGCAAGGTGATTTACGTCTGGTGGAACTGTATGAAAGCAATTTTAGATTCATTGTGATCATTTCATTTTCAAAACGGGTATAGCTAGTAAGTGAGGTATATTGTGGCAATGGGGAAAAGATATTACCTAAAGATAGAGTTGGGTGAAAACACCCATAACTTTTCATAGTGGACAAGGTGCTTACTGAGGTTTCGTGTGGATAAACCTTATCATTCTTTCTCTGGATGTTTAGAGGTGAGTGGATTATCAGAGTTTTAAGATCAGTCAGGAGTTAGAGTCCGATGACTAAAATGAGATAACCACCAACAGTCGTGAGTGGCTTTCCCTTGTGTAAAGGTCATAACGTCGGGAACAGAGATTTAAAGAACGGACAAGAGTAGTAATTTGTTCTATGGTTTCTCCCAGGATGGGAGTTTTGTGTCTAGATAAACGCGAGGGTTGATACGTAGTGAGGTGCGAACTCACAATAATATTGAGATAATACGACCAATGATATATAGGCTATTCTTATTCGAATGTTGTTTAGTAATAGCACAACGTGAGTGTAATACCCCGTCTTTTGGCGATATTTATTTTTGGGATTAATTAATTAAATGAGAATTAATTGGGAATGAATCCGGATAAAATACAAGCGAGATGTGAGTTGGTATTTGACTATATTGAGTATATATGATGTTATATGAATATTGAATTATGAGATTTGTCGTGAGATTGATATACGGCAATTTGGACATTTTATTGGGACGCGTGAGACAGTCGCGTCAGGATATAATTATTTTGATTATAAAAGTAAATTTAAATTCTATTAATCGTATGGTCGCTTTGAGTTCGCCAACGCGTCCGGAAGGGTCGAGATAGTCAGAAAACACTAGCCGGGGGTTTAGTTTGGGTCCCAGAGTATTTTTAGGCCATACCGGCAACATAAAGGGTATTTTGGTAATTTTGTATTTTTGGGAATTAAAAGTGACGAAAATTAAGAGTTTTTATCTGATTGGGAATTGACCCACTTAACCCATTAACAACCCATATTAACCTAGAAGGCTACGTAGGTTATTAGAATTAGGTTTTCTAATATTTCCCAAAGCAAACCCTAGCCACCATAGCCATTTGAGAAGAAAGCTTGGAGAGAGAGAGATAAAAGGGAATTCTGCAGAAAGAGAGAGAGAACTTCTTCAAATCATCATCAAAATCAGATATTGAATCAAGGCAAGTGGTTTAATTTACATTTTTATGCAGTAAATGCTTCTTCCATGCTTAGACAATTCCATAATCATAATTAATTGAGAGATAATTAAAAACCCATAAAATTGGAGTTGTTAGTTTAATTTTGGAGATAGGTTTGCATGTAGAAATGTTATTGGAAGATCAAATTAAGAGAATTACTAATTTATGTGATACAAAAACGGATCTATTTATGGGAATGGAAGATTTAAAATTCTAGGGTTTATGTTCTTGAGAATTTGGGGAAAAGTGATGAGACTTGATGATTTAATGATGTTGAGGATGAATTAATTCCTTAAAAAACGTTAGTATGTGATTTTAATATGTTTAGCATTGATTAGAGACCTTTAAACATTGTTGGGAAGAATTTTGGTTGAGATTTGAGGTGTAGAAATTGGTGAAAAACGAGATAGGATTTCTGGGCTTGAATCTGGTCACTCGTTAGAAGAGCTACCCAGGTCGTTCGAGCGAGCTCGTTCGAACGAGCTTCTAACGAGTTGAAAGTTTGGGGTTCTAACGAGAGGGATGTTCGTTCGATAATCTCGTTCGAACGAGATCTCGTTAGATAGCCCAGTTCGTTCGAACGAAATCTCGTTCGAACAACCTCGTTCGAACGAGCTGGCTGTTTAGGCCTTTTTGGCCCGTTTGGATTTTGGGAGTCTCATAAACTTGTTCGATGATAGAGATAACATTCCTTTGATGATGGATTGGTATACTTGGGACATTTGGGATATAAAGAGGAGTAAATTATATAATTGTGGAACGAATCAAATAGACATTTTGAGTCGAGACGTGAGTGCCTACTACGACGTGAGAATAAATTATGGCGTGTATGAATTATGAACCGGGATTATATAAATTGTATAAATTATAAGTTGGTACGAGAAGGCGATATGTACTACAATTAAACTACGGTGATTACTAAGATGCGCGTTTACTTAGTATTGATATATGATTTGTGTGTGTGACATACCTACCATACTTGCTATCACGGGAGGTTTGCATTCACTTAGGGCCCTCTAATCCTTGTGTTGCCCGGATTTAGACTGGTTACCTCGATGAACATAGGTCAGAGAAGGACTTATTGGGATGTTAATAAGTCTGCTGATCGTGGGAGCGCAGGTATGTGCGTGACCCATGTGATGTGACTGTGTTCGCCTCCATTATTTGTGATTTGTGTGATCTGAACGATTCCTGAGAGATTCGGAATGCGTGATCCTTATGTACGTGATGTACCGGGATGGATAGCAGAGTATGTGTGCACCGCAGCTTAGTCTCGGGGTGCTTATATTGTATATTTATGTTGTGGAAAATATACACTTAATAAACTGGGAACTTTCATATGGTATTGTGTGTATAACCATGGAATAACAAAAGGGATTATCTATAATGAGTTGTATTACTTTTACGTGAGAACCTGAATTTACGTTAAGCCCCTATTTAATTGCGAGCGTTATAATGTTAATGGGAACTGAGTAATAAGGGTAGAACCTATGTCAGTCTAGCTAGATATGATGTTACTTAGCTAGTGGGTTGTGTCATTTTAGATGGGTACTTACGTTAGGAGTGCACAGTTAGACGAGAGGTGAGAATTTCATGTGAGTGCATGTCCTAACATGTACTTTGCATTTAATGTTTTAAATGTTTTTAAAGTACTTGCAGGTTTTTAAAATATCTCCACATTCGGGCTCTGACCCGTTTGCTTTCAAATCTATTTTGCTTGTAAAACCATTTTAGGTGCCCAGCCACAAGGACACCATGCATAGGATACTCATTCAGATGACGAGCTGTAGCTGTTTGTGGAAGTTACAGGGATTTGCTTTTAGACGCTTCTATCATTTGGATTCCATGTTCAGTATTCCTCAGTTTTAGGGCATGTTGCCCAGTTCCATTAGAGATACATTTCCATTTCAGTTTTTCAGACTTTGGCATGTATTGATTAAGTATTCAGTATTTAGTTATTCATTTCAGTTGTGGAGTTTGTTGTGAGAAGTTTTCCTCCTGATTTATTTATATCATGTGATGGTTATTCTATTAGTTCGTTATGGTGAATGTTGATATTATTCTTGCTTTAAATCTTGTACTGCATGTTAATCAGACTTTAATTAAAATTTGGCAACTTACTTTTTAAATACTAGGTGGTTAGTAATAATAAAATGTTTTCGACAGTGATGCTATTAACTGAGCCAACTTGGCATTTTGATTTAATTTAATAAAGGAGTAGCTACTCGGTATTTAATTAGTCGGGGTGTCACAGGTGGTATCAGAGCATCAGGTTCTAGTGTCCTTTAGGATATGTACGGCTATTATGTTTCCGCTAAGTTTTCTTTGATATAGAGCCCTATATTTTAGGACTGTTGTACTCTTTTTGTGTATGCTTCGTTCTTCAGCTATTTTAAGTTTATAAACAGCGAACTTATAAACTTTATTCTTATTTCAGAGGCCTCCACGACGTGCACGACGAGTTCCCAGGGATGCAACGCCCGAACCCCAGCCCGTTCCAGTTCAGGGCATGATGAACGCCGCTGAGGTTGCAGCCATTGTAGCCCAAGCGATAAATGCCGCAATTGCCGTAGTTCAGTAGGCACCACCTCAGGCGCCGGTTGCCGCGCCAGTACAGGAAAATGCATTCCCGTCTGCTTGGGAACGTGTACGTGACACTTTTCAGAAAGCGCATCCGCCAGAGTTTGCAGGTAGCTCAGATGTGGTAGTCTCGAGCCAGTGGAGGAAGGATATACAGAGGCACTTGAGGATGTATGAGTGGATGGACGTTCAGAAGCAGATGCTAGCTACTTTCAAGCTAGTTGGATCTGCACTGCAGTGGTGGGAGTCTATTACCACCGTGGAGGAGAGGGATACTCTCACTATTCAGGACTTTTGGGTGCGGTTCGACCGCAAGTATTTTCCGTCAGCTGTTCACACGGAAATGAGGAGGAAACTGATGAATCTGAAGCAAGAGGGTAAGAACGTGGCCGAGTATGAGGCCGAGTTCACGAATCTGTTGAATATCGTTCCGGATGAGATACCGACAGAAAAGAAGAAGATTGAGAAATTCACCGACGGGTTGACATGGAGGATCCGTCAGCATCTGTTAGGGAACCTTTCATTGGCCACTTATTCTGATGTGGTTAACGCTGCTTTGTTACACTGCCAGGATCACCGCTTTCATATGGCTGAGGGCAAGAGATCGGGAGAGTCTAGCCATCAGGGCAGGACTGGAGGACATGGTGCCGGTGGGGCATAATCTGTTCAGGGGCAGAGACAGGGTGAGCAGGGTTCCCAGTAGGGGGATCAGAAGAGGTTCAGATCAGGAAATTACAGGCATGGACAGGGAGGTTTTCGTTAGGGCCATCAGGGTCCAAACGGCCATCAGGGCCAACAGGGGTAGAATGAGCAGCAGTTTCAGCAGGGCCAGTAGGGCCAAGGGAGGAACGGTAACGGCCACCAGGGCCGGGGACCGCAGGGGCAGAGAGGAGGGAACTTCCCAGGGAAGTTTTTTGTTTGTGGCAAGACTGGCCATAAATGACAGGATTGTCCTGATAGGGGCAGGGCCCCACAGCAGCAGTAGCAGGGTGCTCGCCAGGAGCCGCAGAGGCCTATGTTTCCCGCCGCTCTCCCCGCACCGCCACAGATGGCAGCATTGCCACCCATTCCAGCAGTCCCAGTTCAGCAGAGGCAGCTACAGTATGGATGTGTCTATAACGTCCACCAGGCAGCAGTTCCACAGGCACCGCCTGCGATTGAGGGTAAGTTTCCTATCCATGGCACTATGGGTCGGGTATTATTTGATATGGGGGCTACACATTGTTTTATAGCTACACATTTCGCGAAAGCCTTAGGGTTGTTAGCTACGGCAGAGAGCACAGTGACGTGTGTCGACTCACCATTGGGGAACGGGTCACTTA
The DNA here is from genome assembly GCA_949130495.1 of Sambucus nigra. Classification (NCBI taxonomy): domain Eukaryota; kingdom Viridiplantae; phylum Streptophyta; class Magnoliopsida; order Dipsacales; family Adoxaceae; genus Sambucus; species Sambucus nigra. The sequence goes on from OX422218.1 coordinate 125,687,672, forward strand.
TATTCTTTATATGCCGGGGAGTGGGGGTAGAGATTGGTAGTCTGGTATTACCTGCAAATATGTTGGTATTAGATATGCATGTTCACGATGTGATTATCGGTATGGATTAGCTCGCTGATTATAGAGCCATGATTGATTGCTTCGGTGGGAGCATTGTTTTTGCCATTTCGGGGCAAGAGATGTTTGTAGTGGCGATGCCTCGCCCAGAGGGAGGCTCGACCGCTCATTTGTATTATCTAGAGGAGGATACCTCTAAGGAGGTTGTGATTCCTTTAGATTCGATCCCAGTCGTCAGGGAGTATTCGGATGTGTTTCAGGAGATACCAGGCCTACCCCCAGTAGAGAGATAGACTTTGTTATAGACCTATTGCCAGATACGAGACCTATAGCACGCGCACCGTACTGTATGGCTCCGGCAGAGATGCGAGAGCTACGAGATCAGATAGAGCAGCTGTTAGGTCAGGGCTTTATTCGCAGGAGTACCTCAACTTGGGGCGCTCCAGTTTTGTTTGTGAAGAAGAGGGACGGTTCACTGAGATTGTGTGTGGACTACCGGGAGTTGAACAAGGTCACGATACAGAATAAGTATCCGTTGCTTCGAATCGATGACCTATTTGACCAGTTGAGAGGAGATTCTTTCTTCTCGAAGATTGATTTGAGATCGGGATACCATCAGTTGCATATTAGGGAGGAGGATGTCTCGAAGAGTGCGTTCTTATTGAGATATGGTTCTTACGAGTTTCGGGTTATGCCTTTTGGTTTGACCAACGCTCCAGCAGTGTTTATGGACTTGATGAACAGAGTGTTCAGGGATTTCCTAGATTAGTTTGTCATTGTCTTCATCGATGATATTCTGGTTTACTCCCAGACAGAGGAGGAGCACGCCGAACATTTGAGGCAAGTTTTGCAGACACTACGTCAGAACGAGTTGTATGCAAAATATGAGAAATGCGGGTTTTGGCTGAAGGAGGTCCAGTTTTTGGGACACATTATTTCTGACCGGGGGATATCTGTTGATCCGGGGAAGGTATCCGCGGTGAGGGAGTGGGGATAGCCCACGACACCGACTGAGATTCGTAGTTTCTTGGGCCTAGCAGGATACTACAGGAGGTTCATTCGGGGATTTTTGAAGATAGCGGGTCCTTTGACACATCTGACTTGTAAGGGTGTGCCATTCATCTGGAGTGATGCCTGTCAGTTGGCATTTGATGAGTTAAAGGACAAATTGACCTCAGCACCTGTGTTAGCATTGCCGAGACCGGGAGTTGAGTATTTGGTTTACACCGATGCGTCTTTGCAAGGACTTGGAGGTGTATTGCAGCAGGAGAGACAGGCCATAGCTTATGCTTCCCGTAAGCTTAAGCCTCATGAGAAGAATTACCCCACGCATGATTTGGAGTTGGCGGCAGTGGTATTTGCACTACGGATTTGGAGGCACTATCTTTTGGGGGAGAAGTTCCAATTGTTCACGGACCACAAGTCCCTACAGTACCTGTTCACGTAGAAGGAGTTGAACATGCGGCAAAGGAGGTGGCTTGAGTTTGTGAAGGACTACCAGTTCGATATCCAGTATCACCCGGGTAAGGCCAACGTGGTAGCAGACGCGTTGAGCCATAGGCCAGCAGATGAGGTGGCAGGGGTGTGGAAGGAAAAGTGGAAGGAGTTGGGACACCAGGATGCAGTGGCCCGATCTTTCATGTCTGTGATGACCGTTACACCGCAGATTGTCACGAAGGTAGTACGGGCACAAGCTAATGACTCATTCTGTCAGGAGCAGATAGTTCGATTACTAGCAGAGGGAGCCGAGTCCTATACCGTCAGCTCAGACGGGGGATTACGCTTCAATGGGAGATTGGTGGTTTCGGAAGGGAAGAAGTTGCGACACGAGGTGATGGCAGAGTTGCACGGCTCACGGTTCGTGGTACATCCCGGAGGGGACAAAATGTATCAAGACATGAGACGCCAGTATTGGTGGAGCGGAATGAAGAGAGATATTGCTGAGTTTGTTTCGAAATGCGCCACTTGCCAGCTAGTAAAAGTGGATCACCAAAGACCGACAGGACTTATACAGCCGTTGGAGGTTCCGGTATGGATGTGGGAAAGCATATCCATGGATTTTGTCACGGGGTTGCCTACGTCGCAGAGGGGTCACGACTCCGTTTGGGTAATTGTGGACAAATTGTCCAAAATCGCTCACTTTTTACCCGTAAGGACTGACTACACTACGGGACAGTATGCCCAGCTCTTCATTTCAGAGATTGTGAGACTTCACGGTGTGCCCCTAAATATCGTGTCTGACAGAGACAAGATATTTGTATCGCGGTTTTGGGAGAGTTTCCAGGAGGCCATGGGCACGAAATTGCGGTTAAGTACGGCTTATCATCCACAGACCGATGGGCAGACCGAGCGCACAAATCAGATGTTGGAGGACATGCTACGCATGTGCATTATTGACTTTGGAGGTGGATGGGAGCAATACCTTCCACTGGTAGAGTTTGCTTATAATAACTCCTACCAGTTCACTATTGGCATGGCTCCGTTTGAGGCATTGTACGGTAGGCCTTGTCGTTCCCCAGCATGTTGGATAGAGGTGGGGGACAACAAACTACTTGGGCCAGAAGTGATTCAGGATACTTCGGCAAGGATTGAGTTGATTCGGAGTCACATTCGGGTAGCTCAAGACCGGCAGAAGAGCTATGCTGATGCGAAGAGATCTTTCAGGGAGTTCCAAGTGGGGGACCAGGTTTTGCTCAGAGTATCTCCTATGAAGGGGATTATGCGTTTCGGGAAGAAGGGGAAGTTGGCACCGAGGTATGTGGGGCCGTTTCCTATTATTGAGCGGATTGGACCAATTGCGTATAGACTCGGGTTACCGGAGCATTTACACCGAATTCACGATGTGTTTCATATTTTCTCGCTAAGGAAATATCTCAGGGACGATTTGGCTCATTCTCACACCGCTTGGGAGGAGATTGATCTACAGCCTGATAGCTCCTACGAGGAGGGGCCGATTGCTATTTTTGACCGAAGTGAGAGGAAGCTGCGGTCAAAGATAGTTCCGTTAGTGCGTGTTCAGTGGCGACATCACAATGTCGAGGAATTCACATGGGAACGCGAGGATGAGATGCGCGAATGTTATCCAGAGTTGTTTTTATCAGGTACTTTCTAGTTCCGAATTTCGGGACGAAATTCTGTTATTAGGGGGGAAGTATGTAATACCCCATCTTTTTGGCGATATTTATTTTTGGGATTAATTAATTAAATGAGAATTAATTGGGAATTAATCCGGATAAAATACTAGCGAGATGTGAGTTGGTATTTGACTATATTGAGTATATATGATGTTATATGAATATTGAATTATGAGATTTGTCGTGAGATTGATATACGGCAATTTGGACATTTTATTGGGACGCATGAGACAGTCGCGTCAGGATATAATATTTTTGATTATAAAAGTAAATTTACATTATATTAACCGTATGGTCGTTTTGAGTGCGCCAACGCATTCGAAAGGGTCGAGATAGTCAGAAATCACTAGCCGGGGTTTAGTTTGGGTCCCGGAGTATTTTTAGGCCATACCGGCAACATAAAGGGTATTTTGGTAATTTTGTATTTTTGGGAATTAAAAGTGACGAAAATTAAGAGTTTTTATCTGATTGGGAATTGACCCACTTAACCCATTAACAACCCATATTGACCTAGAAGGCTACGTAGGTTATTAGAATTAGGTTTTCTAATATTTTCCAAAGCAAACCCTAGCCACCATAGCCATTGGAGAAGAAAGCTTGGAGAGAGAGAGAGATAGAAGGGAATTCTGCAGAAAGAGAGAGAGAACTTCTTCAAATCGTCATCAAAATCAGAGATTGAATCAAGGCAAGTGGTTTAATTTACATTTTTATGCAGTAAATGCTTCTTCCATGCTTAGACAATTCCATAATCATAATTAATTGAGAGATAATTAAAAACTCATAAAATTGGAGTTGTTAGTTTAATTTTGGAGATAGGTTTGCATGTAGAAATGTTATTGGAAGATCGAATTAAGAGAATTACTAATTTATGTGATACAAAAATGGATCTATTTCTGGGAATGGAAGATTTAAAATTCTAGGGTTTATGTTCTTGAGAATTCGGGGAAAAGTGATGAGACTTGATGATTTAATGATGTTGAGGATGAATTAATTCCTTAAAAAACGTTAGTATGTGATTTTAATATGTTTAGCATTGATTAGAGACCTTTAAACATTGTTGGGACGAATTTGGGTTGAGATTTGAGGTGTAGAAATTGGTGAAAAACGAGATATGATTTATGGGCTTGAATCTGGTCACTCGTTTGAAGAGCTACCCAGGTCGTTCGAACGAGCTCGTTCGAATGAGCTTCTAACGAGTTGACAGTTTGGGGTTCTAACGAGAGGGATGTTCGTTCGATAATCTCGTTCGAGCGAGATCTCGTTAGATAGCCCAGTTCGTTCGAACGAAATCTCGTTCAAACAACCTCGTTCGAACGAGCTGGCAGTTTAGGCCTTTTTGGCCCGTTTGTATTTTGGGGGTCTCGTAAACTTGTTCGATGATACAGATAACATTCCTTTGATGATGGATTGGTATACTTGGTACATTTGGGATATAATGAGGAGTAAATTATATAATTGTGGAACGAATCAAATAGACATTTTGAGTCGAGACGTGAGTGCCTACTACGACGTGAGAATAAATTATGGCGTGTATGAATTATGAACCGGGATTATATAAATTGTATAAATTATAAGTTGGTACGAGAAGGCGATATGTACTACAATTAAACTACGGTGATTACTAAGATGCGCGTTTACTTAGTATTGATATATGATTTGTGTGTATGACATACCTACCATACTTGCTATCACGGGAGGTTTGCGTTCGCTTAGGGCCCTCTAATCCTTGTGTTGCCCGGATTTAGACTGGTTACCTCGATGAACATAGGTCAGAGAAGGACTTATTGGGATGTTAATAAGTCTGCTGATCGTGGGAGCGCAGGTATGTGCATGACCCATGTGATGTGACTGTGTTCGCCTCCATTATTTGTGATTTGTGTGATCTGAACGATTCCTGAGAGATTCGGAATGCGTGATCCTTATGTACGTGATGTACCGGGATGGATAGCAGAGTATGTGTGCACCGCAGCTTAGTCTCGGGGTGCTTATATTGTATATTTATGTTGTGGAAAATATACACTTAATAAACTGGGAACTTTCATATGGTATTGTGTGTATAACTATGGAATAACAAAAGGGATGATCTATAATGAGTTGTATTACTTTTACGTGAGAACCTGAATTTACGTTAAGCCCCTATTTAATTGCGAGCGTTATAATGTTAATGGGAACCAAGTAATAAGGGTAGAACCTATGTCAGTCTAGCTAGATATGATGTTACTTAGCTAGTGGGTTGTGTCATTTTAGATGGGTACTTACGTTAGGAGTGCACAGTTAGACGAGAGGTGAGAATTTCATGTGAGTGCACGTCCTAACATGTACTTTGCATTTAATGTTTTAAATGTTTTTAAAGCACTTGCAGGTTTTTAAAATATCTCCACATTCGGGCTCTGACCCGTTTTCTTTCTAATCTATTTTTCTTGTAAAACCATTTTAGGTGCCCAGCCACAAGGACACCATGCATAGGATACTCATTCAGATGACGAGCTGTAGCTGTTTGTGGAAGTTACAGGGATTTGCTTTTAGACGCTTCTATCATTTGGATTCCATGTTCAGTATTCCTCAGTTTTAGGGCATGTTGCCCAGTTCCATTAGAGATACATTTCCATTTCAGTTTTTCAGACTTTGGCATGTATTGATTCAGTATTCAGTATTTAGTTATTCATTTCAGTTGTGGAGTTTGTTGTGAGGAGTTTTCCTCCGGATTTATTTATATCATGTGATGGTTATTCTATTATTTCGTTATGGTGAATGGTGATATTATTCTTGCTTTAAATCTTGTACTGCATGTTAATCAGACTTTAATTAAAATTTGGCAACTTACTTTTTAAATACTAGGTGGTTAGTAATAATAAAATGTTTTCGACAGTGATGCTATTAACTGAGCCAACTTGGCATTTTGATTTAATTTAATAAAGGAGTAGTTACCCGGTATTTATTTAGTCGAGGTGTCACAGTGAGGTGCATTTATTAAGGTGTAACCCTATAACTGATAAAATATTGAGACTGTTCAACAAACTTGTTGTGAAGTGGGTGTTGTAGTGATTGAGCCTCTTGAATTTTATTTTGAGTGCTGGAGGATACCAAAATTTTTTCAGGTATGCCTTACTTTTTCGAATTTTGGGCCGAAATTCTGTTATTAGGGGAGAAGTTTGTAATACCCTGTATTTTTATGCCTTTTAATTATGAGATTTATTAAATTAATTTGGGATAATTAATTAGAAAATTAATTCGGATTTAAATGCTAGTGAGACGAGAGTTAGTATTTGATTATTATAATGTTGTTGAATATTACTGAGTGTATATGGTAATATGTGATTATTGAATTTATTAAAATTGTCGTGAGTTGAAAAAACGACAGTTTCGATAATTAAGTTGGGACGTGCGTGTCAGTCGTGTCAGGACCCAATTTAATGGATTTAAAAGTATTTTATTTTTATGTCATCTGTATGAACATTTTGAGTGCGTCAACGTGTTCGGAAGGTTCGATATAGTCCAAAAACACTAGCCGGAGGTTTAGTTTGGATCCCGAGGAATTTTTAGGCGTAACCGGCAACCCGGGAGGGTATTTTAGTCATTCTTATTTTTGGGTGAATAGTGATCCCCAAATTTTAGACAGTTAATATCCGCCAACACTTGAGTCCCTTAGGGTTTCTCAACCAAAAAAAATCATAAACGACCATTAGAGTGGAAGAGAAGGAAGTTTCCAAGGGGGAACCACCACGTAAAGACTTTTGCACCACCGTCACCACCACCGAATAGATCGAAAAGCAAGGATCATCCCCATACCGTTTACTTCATCGGATCAGAATCTTCATTACCAGGCAAGTGATTTATCTTGAAATAATTTAGCGCATATATCATCCATGTTAGGTTAGAATTGGAGAATAACCTTGAATAATGAAAATTGAATGGATTTGAAGAATTTAAATCATAATCTGGGTAGGTCTTGCATGTATTTTAATGTTGGAGATAATAGCAGCCACGAAATTATGATTTATGGGTAGAGAATTATGAAATTGTATTGAATTATATAGTGTTCTTGAAGAAATAGGAGAACATGTTTTTTATATGAAAATTAGGTAAATTGATCTAAGAATTTGATGTTCCATTTTGATTTGATGATTTTAAAACGTAAGAAATTATGCAAACATGTTGGTATGATTATTAGTATACTTGGTTGGGAGTTTAGGACATTGTAATGAAAAAATAGAGGTGTAAAAAGAGGAAAAACCGTAACTGTTTAAGAAATTCTGGGCAAATACCTGCTTGATCGATCGATCGACTCAAGAATGTATATCGATCGACCACTCCTAATTTTTGGCAATTGTTTTCCTATAAGGTGTAATGAAAGTCCCAAAGCCGATGTTGATTCTTAGGGTGATTAATATAATATTGTGGGACTTAGATAAGGTCATTAGGGTCTTAGTTATTGTCAAAAAAGATTATAACTTATGGGATCGAGCGTTATAATTATGAACGGTTACCAAGTGAGGACGATTTGAGATCTTTCGATTTTGGGACTGAAAGTGAAATGAAAGATAAATTAAGGGATTATATTTATTTGTTTAGATAACCTTAGGAACAAATGGGAGACCTAGTATTCACTTGGGATAGGTATAGGTACCGAATCCGTATGATGAGACTTGTCGCGTTAAGTAAATATTACGTAGAATATCCGGAACGTAAATATTGTGGGTGAGACTTAATATATAGGGGAGGAGTATACCTATATTGAAATGGTATATATATATACTGGTTGTGTGAATTCCTAGTGTATGGATTTCTTATGTGTATGACATACCTACCATACTTGCTATCACGGGATGTTAGTTTTCGAAAAAGGGCCATCTTATCTTTGTGTGCCTTCGGGGCGGGGGGGGGGGATTTATATTGTCACTTTAAGGACGTAGGATTATGAATGACTTATTTGTGAGTTGATAAGTCAGCTGACCATGGGAGCGTAGGTATGTACGTGATCCATGGGTATGTGAACTATGTTCGCCTCCAATATGTGTGCTTTTACTTATTGAAACGGTTCTTGAGAGATTCGAAACTCGTAGTCCTTATGTACGTGATGTATCGGTATTCGATAGCAGAGTATGCCAGGACCGTAACTTAGTCTAGGGGTGCCATATATGTATTTTTTTACTGAGAGTGTTATACTTATGTACTTGTGACTGGTTCATTATTGCTTAGTAAATGTGAATAACTAAGATATTTGAATGGGTTAAGAATGAGAAATTAATCAACACTTGAGATAAGAAATTTAATGAATGGGAATATGGGTTATGAATATAACTTATATGGATATTAAGAGTAGACATCCTATGGTAGAATGCGAAAGAGGAAGTGGCATAGACTAGTTAGTTAGCAACATAACTAGGATGGGTTAAGGGCATACGTTAGGAGTGCACATTAGTTGAGAAGTGAGAAACTCACGTGAGAGTACGCAACTAATGTGTTTATAATATGTGTTGTTTAATTGTAATTTAAACACTTGATAAACTTTTAAACTGTTTTCACCTCGGGCTCTGACCCGTTTTCCTCCGAATCTATTTTGTTTTGTAAAAACATTTTTACGTGCTGAGTCACAGGGACGCGAAGCATAGGAGTTCCATTCTGATGACGTGTTGTAGCTGCTGTGGAAGCTACAAGATCTTGGTATTAGACGCCTTCATATTTATTTTTGGTTCCTTCAGAGTCATTTTTATCAGTTATGGCATGTCTCCCATTCTTCTTTATAGGTTGTAGTTACAGTCTATCATTATTTCGGTTATTGGTTTATTTATTCAAACTCTTGTATTGGGACTTTATTTACTCTGGCATTATTATTATTGGAGTGTTTACTCCAGACTCAGTTGATTTCATTTCGTTTGTTATTCATATGAGATTGTTTATGCGATTGATGGTTAATGATTTAATTCTTAGTCATTTGATAACTTAGTTAATAAAATTTGACATCTCTCTTCTTAAATATTAGGTGGCTAGTAATTAATTAAATATTTTTCGACAGTGATGCTAAGACTGAACCAACTTGATATTCTGTATTGATTTAATAAAGGAGTAGCTACTCGGTATTTAATTAGACGGGGTGTCACAATGGATACCGAGTGTAGATGCCTTCCTGTGCTATAAATATGTATGTATATTTATTACTTAAGAATTATGTAGTCTAATGATAGACTTTGATAATAAACCTTATGGCATGTTAAATACCTTATGTGGTTTACTTGTATGCCCCTTGTGAGTGACATTGCGGGATAGATATTTTGGGTTGTATTTTTACATGTGTGGTAAGTTACATTCCTTTATCCAGGGTGCGTAGTTATGATATATCTCTTACGATAGTCTAAATAATAATTGATTTAATTAAAATATATTAAAACAAATATAACATTACTTTGTTAAGATTAGGAATATATTAACGATAATATGTGTGGGCCTTGGGGTGAAATCTTATTTAGGTTGTTGGTAGCGTTCCATGATAGTTGTTCGTTACATGATAGTCCTTAATTGTCTAGATATAGATACTCCTAGCATATTTATGCCTTGGGTTGGGACATTCGCGTAGTATTATACTTAGGTGATAAGTGAGATACTTATTGCATGTGAGAGACGATGGGTGGCATGTATTGCGAATTAACTACATCATTATTTATTGGTATTGAAAGTTAATTCTTGAAACTTTAGGGTGCTGACACAAATTATAAAATGTTTCCTCCCAGGTATTATTATTGTATAAATATGTTAATAGGATTGAGCAATCAGACTTGCAGTTGTGGAGATCCAGCTAAGTATTTGCAGAGTTGGAGTCGCTATTTCATTATAACTGTCAACATATTCGTAGTTACGTGGAAGGGTATCCTTTGTACCTTTTTTGTATTTTAGTTGGGATTTTGTAGTTAAAGGAAGTTTAATCAGTGGTTTTTATATAGTGGAGTCAGTTTTAATAGTTTAATATTTCTGTTCATCATCTCTTATTGAATTATTTACCATGTTGGTTTTAGTTTACCATGGTTTTAATTTACATTGATGCTGAGAATAATATAAATTGTTTAGACGGTCCCCGATATTTCATGTGCAGCCTGATCAACCAGGCATGAAAAATGCGAGGTGTCACAATTTGTATAGAGCATCCAGTTTATAATGTCCTTAGGATCCTTATTGAGTCTGTTTCATTTTCTGCTGAGTGTTCTTTGATATGTCTGGAGCCTATTATAGGATTTTGTACTCTGGTGTCGTAATGATATGTGTGTTGACATCATTCGTTGCCATTTGCGCATTGTAAATACTTAAGGTGTATTTGAGGTTAGAGAGGCATGGGAATAAATATCATTGCAAATTATTCATCCATTATAGGATGAGTGGTTGGACAATGGTGTTTACTATAGTTGTGAGAATGATTATGGGAAATTATCACGATTGGGGGTAAAGTTTACAACTTAGAGACTTTTGTAGGCACAAGTTAATGAATGTATTTCACGTTGAGTGCCTTTTTTTAGGGATATTAAGGAATTGGAGTTTTGAGGAGACAATTAGCGTTTTATGTTCTACTTATGGTAATATGGATAGTGTTGGAAACTGAAGCTACTTGAATGACTTTATGGAATTTTATGCACCTAAGATGAGGGGAATAAATCGCTTCACTGTGGCAAAATGTAAGAACTTTGATGATGAATTTATTTGTGGATTAATTTCCATTCACGAGTGGAATTGGTGTTGTTCTCATATTTGAGCAAGGTTCATTTATGTTGATAAACCCATTTTTGAATAGGGTGATCATAATGTGAGAGTTTTTGGACCTAGGAGTAGGATCATCGTGTGGTTATGGAATTTGGGTTGAATAATAGTTAAAAATAAATTGTAGTACCCCGATTAAGGGGAAATTAGAGAGGGGTATATTGATTTTCTTGTTGGTTAAAGTTGGGATGACCCTATTAGATATTTGTATGATGATGGAGTTTTTTGTGCATTATAGGCGTGTATTTTGTTGATGTCTTAATTATGAATAAGGTTTAAGAACAAGTAAATTCCAAGAATATCAAAGAAAGTGCATGTTTCGATTGATGGTTGTAATTGTGAATGTAAGATTGAGAGTATCCTTATTAGAGCCAATTAGGGGAACACTGAAGATGATCTTATGAAATAGAGAGTTGAGCCAAGATAGAGAACTCCTAAGATGAATTTTGATTCTAACTTTTATGGCATGTGGAGTATATACATGTGGTTAGTAGGTATAGAATGTGTATTTTGAATATGGTAGAGTATAGCATAGGATGATTTTGTTGAGGTTTTATAGATTTTTTATGGTTGGAATTTCTATGGGCATTGGGGTTATAGCGATGGGTTTTGCATGATTCGAGAAGTATCACCTTGTCAAGAGTAAATGCAATGATGTGAGTATCTTAGGTTCGCTATTGATGTACTTCTTGGATCTGGGATATAATGAAGAACCATGTTCATAATACTTATATATTGTATAATAACATTCCTTGGTTGGGAATAATGGTTTTACTGAGAGCTGTCTCTTTATATGCAGAGTGACTATTGATACAAACACGTGGATTATGGGTTGATGCTCAATAGGATTTGGTATTAGTGGTGAAAGATCTCATTCCATATGGAAGTGACTATGCAATTTATTGTGTATGGGTATATTATGTGTATATTCTTCCCAAGATGTTGGATAGTGGTGGACATGTGAATGTCTACATCGTTATCACTTATTTGTGAGTTATGAGAGGGATGAGTGATTGATGGGTTTCGTTAGCGCCTTATGCTTTCTAGTAGTTATTCTTGGACGGTGGAAATGTCCCATTCTTAATTTTATTAGTTTATGTAATGATGATAATGATTTTGACTCATGACATTTGTATGTCTATTGGATGTAATTTTCAGGTTTGGAGTATTTATATGGGATATATGCTGGTAGTATCATACTTTATAGGATGACTTTGTGGGATGGCTAGCCGATGATAGATTTATCTTGTTATTACGGATATGAGTGACGAGAAGAAATTATATCTTAAATGTTTTAGTTATTTTGAGAATTTTATGGCTAGTGACGACCTTTGTTACATAAAGTGTTGTATGGTCACATATGGTGTTAACATGGTGACATTGTCAGGGAGACTAGTGATAGTAGACCCTTATTGGAATGGTGAGATATTCAGAGGTTTAGAAGTGCTTAATCACTCATTTCTATTTAAAGATGGTAAAGGGTGTCCTACTGGATATTTGAGAAAATCATGATATTTTTAGCATTATTGGATTGATTAACTTGAAGGGTTTAATACCACTCTTAGAAGGGGTGATCCTTTTGTTGGAATTATCACAATTTGAGAATTGTGTAGTTAGTGCATTATTTCGTGTTTGGTCTTCAGCCAACGAATATCGATGACCGACTGAACTAGGAAATAGTGTATCGGGAGGATTTCTTATTTAAATTTTGCTCGTGAGACGTCCCATGCATGAAGCTTAGTAAGTGTCGAGAGTTGAGTGACGTTTGGTCTCAATGATGTTTGATTTAATACGTTAGAAATTACTTTTGTGACGATATAATGCATCGATTGGTGAGATATTATGAGTTAAGGCTGACAGAGCTAAGGAGTTTAGTGTCGAGGGCACTTATGGATGTGCACACAACTAGTTGAATAAGTGGGTCAATCTTAAGAAAAGTTGAGTCGCGATTAGTAAGGTAATTGAGTATACCTTTATTATATGGTCATGCATGGTATGTGTGGTTTATTCTTGGTTGTTTATAGGTGTGTTACATATGTGATGTTTATGCGTGTGTACACATGGTATAGGGTGTATGTCCATCCCCGTTGTGGAACACTATAGTATCCGTATATATGCCTTTTTCATTTTACCTTATAGGATACGACTACAGGCTAATTGTGTCTAAGCCTATAATATTTTTGTGGGTTATACTTTAATGTTATGCTTTAGCGAATTTTGAGGACGAAATTCCTTTATTGAGGAGAAGAATGTAATACTCCGTATTTTTACAGACTATAATTATTATTTATTAAGTGATTAAGAAATTAATAAATGAGATTAATTATCACATGTGTGTCTTAGTAATACTAATTTGGTATATTTTAAATGATAATTGAATATTGCATGCAGTGTATTTTTGTAACGTGTATTAGTAATAATTAATTAGTGATATAAATTATATGATTTTGAGCTATGTGTATGCATAGAATAATTAAGCGTGTCGTTTTATTGATGTCATGAGATATTACCATGCGTTGTCATAGTATCATTTAGGTTAGAACCGTGGGTGACATGAAAATCAGTTTATGTGTTTTTATCACTTTAAATTGGTCTCGAAGGGTAGGTATGCCTTTAAGAGAGATTTTGGGTTGTTCCGTGTAATATTCTGGGCTCTTTTAAGGGCCAGAATCTAGACCTTAAAGGAAGATACATAATTAGGGAGTTTAGTTATAACCTAAGACACCCTAATTAGGTATTCTATTCATTTTTAATTAAATCTAGAAGCTACGAACCTTCTAGGAGAAGTTAACAAGCTTGGAGAGGAGAAAAGGAGGATAATCTCAAATGAGGAGTCTTCAATCATCTTCTACGATAAGAATTTTCTTGCAATATCTTTTATAATGTGTTTCTTAATTTATAAACATTCCTTCTCTTGCGATTTCGGGTTATTAATATGTTGGCGACTAATTTGCATGATGATTTATTATTGGGACTGATTATGATTACCAGTATTTAATCTTACTGTGAAAGTAAAGAATTTGGTGATAAAACCCAAAATCAACATTGAATAATTAATGGAAATTACGTTAGAATCCATGATTAGGTTTGTAGTTACTTTTTAATCCAATCCATATATAATAAATAGTTAATTGAAAGATATAAGGAATTATAAATTGTTCTTGCGGAATTTGGATTAATTTGATTATCGATTGAAATCATGTTAAAAAACCATGTTTATGATTAAAAATAAAGGGTTTTGGGGGGGGGGGGGGCTGATTTTCATAGTTGCAGACGAAACACAACATCATTCTCATTGGAATGTCATTGTAGCGTTGTTTGAACGAGGTGCCTTTCTCATTTGAACAAGGTGACATTCTCATTTGAATGATGGCATGGGCCCTGATTTCATATTTTTTGAATTATATTTGGATTTGATATGATTTTTCTACTAAAAGGCCCGCTAAACTGAAAGTTGGATTTTGTGATTTTTAGTTGGGACTTTCCTTTAGGAATACATCTAATATAGTGATGGATCAGACTTGGTTAATATTGGGGATAGTTTTGTAGGTAAAAGCTATGACTTTTGTACTATTCTATTCACATTCGGTGTTACGATTTGGTAAGAAATGGTAAACGTGTGAGTGAGCGGTATCCTATGGTCGTATGCGTATAGTGAGATTAAAGAGTAACGAGTTAAAGTGTTTAAGAGAATTAATTCTGGTCTTGAAAGGATATAGGCCATGGAATTAATTTTGCAATTAAATGAAGGAAACATATCTGTACATTACGAAAGAGTGTATATATATATATATATATAGTGTACTTGTAGTTTAGAGATGTAATGCACTAACAATCGAATTTAATAAGGATTAGAGTTGATGATCCTAAGAACATAAGAATAATCCGGTAGGTATTTAATTAATTTGGGGTACGCTGGAGTTTATGCGGCATCCTACTTTATATATATGTTTAACTCAGTTTTGAGAGATTGTAAATCTATTTAAAATAAGGACCCAACTATGTGGGGACCTAGATGGTTGGGTACGCTTGAGTGTATACGTTAATATATGGCTATATATATATATATATATTGTAAGAATAATTTTTTTAGGATTGTTCATAGCATCGCTTTAGGCTAGTTTGGCATATCCCGTTACAAATCGTCACGCCCCATCAAGATGAACTGAACTCAAGCATCTCCAAATTTGAAGAATTACTGACATCCCGTAAGGTATAAAACAATTTAAAGTTTGAATTAATTTTCATAATTAATGTTTGGGATGTTTATTTTTTATCAAAAGACGAACAAGATTTTTTTATTTCGAAAAGGGAAAATATAATTTTTTAAATCTCGTTCAAATCAGATTGCAATGTCATTAGAAGGTCGTTTTTACATGTTTTCAAATGCGGATCAAGCGAGGGCTTACTATTTTGTTTTTCATGAGGTCGTTAGAAGCGAAACACATCTCGTTTGAATGATCGCGTCGCCTCGAATTTTAAGAACATCCTATAAATACCTATTTTATGTTCAGCATGTTTAAGACTTTTGCTTGATATATTTTTGCATAATTTTTGTGAAAGTTCTTCATTGTTTTGTGTTCTAAAACACTGCTTAATTCACAAATAAACATCCTAAATATTTAGTTTTGTGAATTCATTTAAATCCTTTGAAAGTTTTGTATACTTTCATATACCTTTGTGGTGAAGACATCTCTATAGATGATTTGTGATACTTGAGGGGATTCACTGCTGAAGACGAAGGTGGAGGCTGATCGGGGACTTCGATGTTGTGATACTTGTGAGGATCATAGTTGTTCACTAGAGATTTGCGAAGATTAGCGCATTATACTTGTGGTGGTTATCAAGCAGTCCGTAAGTCTCCTGTCTTGTAGATTTCTAAAGTGAATAAAAAGTTTTACCCAAAAGTTTTTTTCCCTAAAACTTGGCCTTAGTCTAATGCTTGGTTTGATTTATCTGTTTTATCACCTAGATGTATTTTTAGGATAAAAAGATAAAGTTGGCTTAAATTGTGCATTCTCAAATTTAAATTTTTATCGAGAATATTAGCTTCCATGAATATTAAATTGGTATTAGAGCACTCATTATTTTGTCTTATTAAATTGGTATTAGAGCCGATTGCACTAAGATATTGTGTAGATCCTATTAATTTTAGGTGGTTATTTGTCTTTCTCTCTTGGCTAGTTTTTCTTCTCGATGGATTCCCATAATGATGACGTTGTTAATCAAGATGAGTTTAATAATCTTCTTGACCATTCTAAAAAATTATATCTTTTGAATTTGAAGTTTGCAATAAGAACTGATATTTTTGAAGAAAAAAAAATCGTTTTAAATCCGTTACGTATCATTTGTAAACTATTCAAAATCTAAAAGATGTCTTTCATGATAAGTTTGTTTCATTGGATCATGAGTTTAGAGATATAAAATTGTCTAGAGTGAGAATAGAGTCATTATTTTAGAGAAAGAATTAGAGGACATTAGAAATTCTAGGGTTTATAATTTTGCCATTGATGCTAGTGTTTTGATTTATGATTTTAAGGCACGCTTGAAGACTCTTTGGGATAAGTTCACTCACATTAAGGGGGAGAGAGATAACCTTTTAGGAATGATTGAAAATATGAAGAAGTACCTAAAATTGGAAGAGTCAAATTCTTGACTTGAGTCTAAAATTTTGAAGTTAAAAGATGATTCAAAAGACTCGAGTAGTTTTAGTAGTGATGGTAATGGCTCACATGTTTCTAATGGTTCGAGTGTTAAAGCCGAGCCATTATTTGTTTAGAGGATCAACCGCATCCAAGGATGTTAGAATAGGTAAACCTATAGGTAACATTCCTCACGTTTACCCATGTTCGCACTGTGATAGAAAAAGTCACCTTAGGCATTTTTATTTTGATCTTAGAAGAGGTTCTAAAATGTTAAAGTCTAGTGTCCCGTTGGTCCCAAAACCCCTATTCGTCATTTCACATCTATTTCGGTTAGAAAATCACCTTTAGAAGCGGTAGATTGTAGACTAGTTGATTCTCTTTTAGCTTGTACATGATTCTTCTCTTGCTATATCTTATGGATGATTATGTTAGCATGTTTTTCATACACTGGTTAGTACTTTATGATATATGTTTGGTAGTGTTATGACGTGTACCTTTTGTATTATAATTTTCTTTTAATGAGTCATATTTGAAAAATACAGCAAGATTTTATTTTTAGAATTTTTTTGATAAATACAAAAAGATTTTTGGTCTTTGTGTATTTTAGTTTTACACATTAGGTTTGGCATATTGGTGTGTTTGAATTCAATTCACTCCGTAATTTCCATGTGTCTAGGACATCTGGTTATGGCTTTAGATGCTTAAATTGATTTTAACCTTGTTTATGGAGTTGTTTAGAACTTGATTTGATTAATGAATTCGACTTTGTTTATGCTTCCATACACATATGCACGAGCTTATTGGATTTTTACTTCACTATGTACATTTGAGCTTGGTGAGATTTTCCCCCGTCAATTTTATTATCTACATGTTTATGTGACTATGGGGGATTTGTGCATGTAAGAACCATTGCCCATGAGAGTTTACTTTAATATTGAAAAATATGAGTGTTCACAGGAAATGGCTATGAAAGACAGGTTGACTCGTTGTGAAAGCCACCGTTTAAAAGAGCCCAAGAAAAAAAATAAGGTAGTAAAAAGATCTATATTTTCCAAAAATGGGCCAAAATAGTTTAGTTTGTTTGATCATTCAAATATAAATCACTTCAAAAGAAAAGAATATAAAAATGATATAAGTTTATCTTTTGAGGGTGTTTAGTTGGAGATCAACGGGTTTGCACAATGAATCCTAGTATGCTTCTTTTATCATGACACTATTGATTTATAGAATCATCAATATTATAGGCTTGTGTGTATTGTGCTTGTTTTGTTCATTAAGTTCACTTTATTTGTCACTTGAGACTAAAGCTTAGTTTGATAAAGCTTTGCGGTCAATTAGAACTTTCTGAACATATTTGAGTGTTTGGGTTATAATTCTTTTGTTACTAATTCACACCCATTCATTCCATCCCACATATTTTGACACATAGATACTATGCTAGTGTGTAAAGCTTATGTATTTTATGTCATGTTTTTGGGTCTTTTATACTTATATATGTGTGACAGATTTGCTTTGATATATTTTTCATATATTATATATGGTATTGTTTGTTAAATTTTTTTTTTTTGGAAAAATTTCAAAAATAGTTGGTGTTTGATGGCCGTTGAGATGATCATTACACATGCTTGATTTATATATTTTTGTTATGTATCTGATCTGATGCTTCTCATTTCATGCTTATGTTTTTATTTCTTTGTCTATTTCGGATAAAAAAAAGGGAGAGATCAAATTAAAATTGAGATTTGATGAGTTTAATTTATGGGGGAGAATTTATTTAGGAGTTTTACTTTATTTAAAGCTCGATTCGTCACGAGGTATATGTTTTTTGTCTCATGTGTATAGGTACTTAAAGAAGAATTCAAGACACACGGATGATGACAAATTGTCTGAAAGGGAAGAAGAAGAAATTTGAAGACAAAGAGACTTATGTTGTTCCATTTTAGGGTTAGGAAGGCTAGTAGTATTTTTGTTATAGGAGATTTTTTTATTTTAATTTGGTGTTTGGTTATGTTTGTTTGTTTTGTACCGAAATAGACAAAGGGGGAGATTTGTGAGAACAATTTTTTACGATTATTTATAGCATAACTTTAGGCTAGTTTGACGTATTCCGTTACAAATCCTCACGTACCATGAAGACGAACCGGACTTGAGCATATCCAAGTTTGAAGACTTCCTAACATCCCGTAAAGGTATAAAATAATTTAGCGTTTGAATTAATTTACAAAATTAATGTTTGGGATGCTTATTTTTTTCATCAAAAGACGAACATGATTTTTTATTTCGAAAAGAGAAAATATTTTTGTTTTTACAACTGGTTTAAACGAGATTGCAAGGATCAAGCGAGGGCTTATTGTTTTATTTTTCACGAGGTCGTTAGAAGTGAAACACATCTCGTTCGAACGAGATGAAGATCTCGTTAGGACAACCTAGAGATGTCGTTCGAACGATCGCACCACCTCGAATTTTGTGAACATCCTATAAATACTTGTTTCGTGTTCAGAACGTTTAAGACTTTTTCCAGATACGTTTTGCATAACTTTTGTGAAAGTTCTTCATTGTTTTGTGTTCTAAAACACAATTTAATTCATAGACAAACATCCTGAATATTTAGTTTTAAGAATTCATTTAAATCGTAGAATGTTTTGTATACTTCATATACCTTTGAGGAGAAGGAGTCTCCATGGATGACTTATGATGCATGAGGGGATTCGCTGCTGAAGACGAAGGCTGAGGCTAATGGAGGACTGTGATCTTGTGATTCTTACGAGGCGAGGATCATAGTCGTTCACTAGAGATTTGCGAAGATTATCGCGTTATACTTATGGAAATTATCAAGTAGTGTATAAGTTGATTGTCTTGTAGATTTCTAAAGTGAATAAAAGGATTTACCTGAATGGTTTTTTCCCCCTGAAACTTGGCCTTAGTTGAATTCTTGGTTTGATTTATCTGTTTTATCACCTAGATGTATGTTTAGGAAATAAAGATGAATTTGTTTTAGATTTTGTACTCTTTTATATCGGGCATATTAACTTCCCTACATTTTTAAATTTGTATCAGAGCACTCATTATTTCATCCTATCACACACACACGCACAAGCATATATATATATATATATTGTGTGTGTGTGGTTATGTGGACATACCCGTATTCGTGGAGAATTTAACGGTTGAGAGTTGCGTTCGACATCTGAACGTATACCATGGGTCGGTTGAGATGTGATACTGTAATGGAGGTCGTTATTTTAGATTATACGTTCAGGGTCGTGATGAGAGAAGTAAGATGACTGGATCCATCTACATATCCTGGTTATGGGCGGTAGGTAGTTCTACTGCTTAGTTATCTCCCCAATTATGTGTGCTTTTATTTAAGTCCGCTAGGTGAGGGACTCCTCCAGATTTGTTGATATAGGCACGAGATGGACACCAAGGGTAGATGCCTTTGTGCGCTATAATTATGTATGTATATGTATTATAAGTATTTATGTATTATAATGATAGACTTTAATAATGAACCTTATGGCACATTAGGTACTTTATGTGGTTTATTGTATGTCCCTTGTGATGACATTGCGGGGGTAAGTATTTAGGGTTGTATTTTTACATGTGTGGCTAGTTACATTCCTTTGTCTAGGGTATGTAGTTATGACCTATCTCTTACGGTAGTTTAGATGATAATTCGTTTTATTAAAAGATATTAAAATGAATAGAGCAATACTTTATTGAAACCAAGGATATGTTAATGATAATATATGTGTGGGCCTTGGAATGAAATCCTATTTATGATATTGGTAGTATTCTATGGTAGTTATTCGTTACTTGATAGTGCTTATTTGTCTAGATTTAGAGATTTTTAGAATAGTTATGCCTTGGGTTGGGACATGCACGTAGTATTGCACTTAGGTGAGAGGTGAGATACTAATTGCATGTGCGAGCTGATGAGTGGCATGGATTGCGAATTAACTGGATAATTTTTATTGGTATTGAAAGTTATTTCTTGCCACTTTAGGGTGGTGACCAAAATTATAAAATGTTTTCCCCCAAGTATTATTATTGTGTAAACAGGTTAATTAGACTTAGCGATCAGACTTCCAGTTGTGGTGATCCAGCTAGGTAATTATGGAGTTGGAATTGCTGGTTCATTATAGCTGTCAGCATATTAGGAGTTATGTGTAATGGGTTACCTTTGTACTCTATTTGCATTTCAGTTTGGCTTTTATAGTTAGAGGAGGTTTCAGTTGTGCTCTTTATTTCAGTTGAACTATTGTAATAAGTGATTTGTATATAGTGATTCCAGTTTTCATAGTTTAGAATTTTTGTTTATCATCGTTTATTGAATTCTCTATTATGTTAGTTTTAATTTACCATGTTTTTTTTTATTTTACATTAATACTGAGAATGATATAAATTGTTTAAACGTCGCTGATATTTCATGTGCGGCCTGATTAATCGAGCGTGAAAAAGTATGGGGTGTCACAATTACATAATAGCCCTACTAATCTTCAATTAAAATTGAGTAAAACTTCTGAATGATCCTCTACTACTGAGTTTTTCTTGACTACTATAGGTGGATTACAATGGAAATATAGCCTCCATAATGCCTATCCCGAAGGATATTTCTATATTCTTATGTTTTGGAGTGATCTGAGCATGGTCGGTCATAGTTTCTCTAGTCGGTTCTATCCTAATAAATAGCTAAGTCGGTGGCCGAAATCACAAATAGTCTTGGAACTTCATTACCACATGTCCTCCCTTTAGGCTAGACCGACCTGACCCTCCTTTAAATAGCATAAAAGATTCACTTAGATCGATGTTCTTTTACCATTTTCTCTTTCTCGAACAAACTGTGATATCATATATACCCATTTATAAAAAATAATATGACGAGGAGACGAAAATACAAGATGATCGAATGTGATGCTGTCTTAGAGGAAGAAAGATAAATCCTCGAGTTGGAGGGTAATTAACTTTGAGAAAAATAGGTAAATCATTGAGTTACAGGTGGGTCTGTTACAAAAGTAATGTAGAGGGAAACACTTGGACTCGGTATTATAGTCATTAAAACAATATATACTCTACAACTAGATTTTAGATAATAGTTAAATAGTCTTCGAGACTTCTACACATTTTTTTATATTTAGACTAGTTGAAATCCAACACGATGCGCAGGTTATACGTTAGAGTAGAATATACCTATGACACCCCGCCTAATTAAATACCGGGTGATCAGTCATTTATTAAATTAAATCAAAGTGTCTGGTTGGTTCATTCTTAGCATCAGTGTCGAAAAATAATTTTTCTTTATTAATCACCTAATAAATAATTAAGCTAAGTGTCAAAACATTTAATTTTATAGATTAAGTCCTATTTTTATGATTTTATATACGAAACCACTTTCATGAACACATATAATAATATTTAAATACCAAACCATCCAAGTGGAATAAACATGCTAGATAAATCATCCAAATAAAATATCCCAAATAAAAGGACAATGTAATATTCAAAAGCAATCCTAACTAAACAAAGTATTGAAATAAATAAAGAGTACAAATCTCTATGAACTAGATAAAAACTGGAAATGGGCGACACATGCTCTATCTAATAATGAATAAATAGAAGACTGAGAAGACAATGATGAAATCGTCTACTGCAAGGACCTGTAACTCCTACACTAGCTGCAGCACGTCAATAGTCCAAAGATCTAAGCCTGACGCCCCTCTGGCTGGCCACCTGCAGTACATATATATATATATATATATATATATATATATATATATATATATATATATATATATATATATATACAAGAGAAAGAAGAGATGACAGGAAACGAGTCAGATCCCGAGTGTAAAAAAGCTTTAAAAATAGTTTAGCAAGTATATAAAATGCGTACCATTTGATATTACATACATGTTAGTACCTAGACACTTACTTGGGAATTCTCACCCCTCTACTAGTGTGCACGCCTAACATACTACTGAACTAATCTAGATAAAGCTAACCTAATTCGCTAGTCTAACCCAATTCACTAGTCTAATCCAATTTCCCCTCACCAAATTATGTTTCAAGTAATCTCACAACTATAGTTTATATCTGATAACCTTTTCTTATGAATATATTAAGCCATTTATGTTCATCTTAATTCAGACTTAAGTTCTCAACCACTTAATTCATTTAATATTAATTATTCAATTTTACGTACTTACAAGCACAGTAGATTAATCACAGGTACATATCTTTATCACTCATAATATAAATATTAATAGGGTACCCCAATATAAATCTATGGTGCTGTCATACTCTGCTATCAAGTCCCCGTATCTCTCGTACAAAGGGAAATACTAGTCCGGAATCACTCCCGAACTGTATTAACACAAAACACACATATTGGAGGCGAAGCAGAGTTTTCAGTCACTAAGAGGTTACCACATACCCTCATGTCACTTAGGATCGTCTGACTGTCATTCTCAGATAGCCTGTATCCATGGATCCTATGTTCTAGGGTACAAGTCAATATCCCCCATCAAGGTCACATCAAGATAAGACTGTCCCGATGTGAAAACCTCTGTGATAGCAAGTAGCGTGGGTATGATTAAACATAAATGTTCACACAATATATATATTCATACACTCATATATATATATATATATAAATTATTCAAATAGGTAAACCCACGACCCATAACACATTCTAACCATAAGTGGCATGTAGCGCCCGAATTCTACGTAATTAATTCATTCTTTTATTTTCTCAATTACGGTAAATTTGAGAGTACTTCATGATTCTCGAAGTGTATCGTTTTAATAAATGTCAAATCAGTAAGTGTACCCTCTCTACCCTACTGGTCTACGTCGTCATCGACTTTCAAAATCTCGAATCTATCACACACGCAATTATAACTCATTTTATACCCTCGTGACCCTACGTTTCAATTCCATATGAAATCGTGCTACCCGAACCTTGTCCATAACCCTACTAGTCCCTCTCAAGTCCCATTATGATATTTAAGTTATATCCAAGGGTCCTTATACATTTGGGTTGGATTAACATTTAAAAAGGAAATAAGAGTCAAATTCCAGGAGGAGTCGATCGATAGAAGAAAAGGGCCGATCAATCGATCCAATCGATCGATCGACATTCTTGATTCGATCGACCGATCGAGCAGTTATTGGCCTAATTTATGCAATTCTTTACCTACGGGTTTCATCACTTAAATCCTCAAAACCTCTATTAATTCGTCCCAAACAATAAAACCAAAAGTTGTATTATCCGACATACATGATTTTTAACGTAAAACATATAAAAATTCATCAAGGGCCATCAATTAAAGGGGAAGAACCCTATTTTTATCATCATCATCATCATCATCATCATCATCATCATCATCATCATCATCCTAATTCTTCCAGAATTTAACCTCTACTAGACATCAATTTCGTAGCTAATCATCTACATATATCAATAGGGCTGTCCTAACATGGTTTCTATTCAGAAATTCAATATAAATCTCCCAAACATCATTTAACTTTCATGAAAACATAAAATTATTATCTCATACACTAGCATGTATGTGTTATTAACTAAAGAACAACAAGTTAGATACTTGTCTCAAGAATGAAAGTCTGAATTATAGAAGATGATGGGTATGATCCCACTCCTTGTTCCCCGATCTACGCATTGGTGGTGGAATAAGTGAGGATGGTGTAGGGTTGGTGGTTCTCCTCCTTGGGAACCTTCTCTCTTATCTCTTCCTTAGCCTCTCTGCAACTCTAATGTTTCTAACCCTCGAGGACTCCCACTTCCATCAGATATAACCTCTCAATTTTCGTTATTAATTAAGTCATAAAATCGGAAATTACTGAAATGCTCTCCCGGGTTGCCGGTTAGGCCTAAAAATGTTCCGAGACCCAAACTAAACCTCCGGGTATACTTTAGGGACTATCTCCACCCTTCTGGACACATTGGCGCACTCAAAATGACCATACAGATGACTTATAATTAATTTACTTTTTATCCCATTAATTTAGTCCCA
Organism: Sambucus nigra; assembly: GCA_949130495.1. Lineage (NCBI taxonomy): Eukaryota > Viridiplantae > Streptophyta > Magnoliopsida > Dipsacales > Adoxaceae > Sambucus > Sambucus nigra. Next base: position 125,712,284 of record OX422218.1, read on the forward strand.
ACGCGACTAACACACGCGCCTCGACTTAATTTCTATAATTGTCGTATTATTCACTCGCGATAATTTTAATAATTTCAATCTCATATATTACTTTACTCTAAAGTAATATTCAACATAATTCTCACCAATAATTTCTAACTCTCGTCATGCTAGTAAATGTACAATTTAAAACCCGGATTAATATTAAATTGATTCATCCCAATCAAATTTAATTAATCCCATAATTAAAGGCCATAAAAATATGGGGTATTACATACTTCCCCCCTAATAACGGAATTTCGTATCGAAATTTGAAAAATAAGGCATACCTGGTAAAAACAATTTCGAATGCTTTTCACACGTATTTGCCTCGCGCTCCCAAGTGGACTCCTACACATTATAATGCTCCCACTGGACCTGTACAAGTGGGACTACCTTCGACCTCACTCTCCTCTCACTATTACCTAGGATAGCAAATGGTCTCTCCTTATAAGAACCGTCGGCCTACAAATCAATTTCATCTATCACAATATGAGTGTGCTCCAAATCATCCCGAAGATACCGCCTCAATGACGAAATGTGGAACACATCATGAATACGGTGCAAGTGTTCCGATAACCCAAGCTTGTATGCCACCGGTCCAATCCTCTCGTTAATGAGAAATGGTCCTACATACCTCGGAGCCAATTTCCTTTTCTTCCCGAACCTCATCACTCCTTTCATAGGGGAAACTTACAGAGATACTTCGTCCCCCACGCTGAAGTCCCTGAAGAATCGCTTTTACATCAGCGTAGCTTTTCTGCCTGTCCTGAGATACCTGAATGAGACTCCTAATCAACTCAATATCGGCTGATGTGTCTTGAATCACATCTGGATAGAGTAACTTATTGTTTTCCACCCCTGGCCAACAAGTGGGAGAACGACAGGGTCTGCTGTACAATGCGTCAAACGGGACCATGCCAATCATAAATTGTTAGGAGTTATTATAGGCGAACTCCACCAGTGGGAGGTACTACTCCTATACCCCTCCAAAATCAAGTACACACATGCATAACATATCCTCTAGCATCTGATTAGTATGCTCAGTATGCCCATCTATCTGCAAGTGATACGATGTACTCAACCGTTGCTCGGTACCCATAGCCTCCTGGAAGCTCTCCCAGAAGCGTGACATAAAAATCTTATCTCTATCAGACACGATATCCAGGGGAACCTCATGCAACCTTACTATCTCAATAATAAATAATTGGGCATACTATCCCTTAGTGTAGTCTATCCATTTCGACAGAAAATGAGCTACCTTAGTCAACCGATTCGCTACTACCCAAATAGAATCGTGACCCTGCTATGATGTAGGCTTAGTGATGAAATCCATGGAAATGCTCTTCCATTTCCACATAGGGATCTCAAGCAGCTGAAGTAACCCTGGCGATCTCTGATGGTCCACATTTACTAGTTGGCAGGTGGCACACTTGGACACGAACTCCGTAATCTACTTCTTCATCCCACTCCACCAGTACTGCCACCTCATATCCTGGTACATCTTATCCCCTCGGGGATGTACCAAAAATGGGGATCCATGCGACTCTATCATTACTGCATGGCATAAGTCCTCCCCCTCTGGGACCGCTCATTTCCCATTAAATCGCAAACCTCCATATGAACTCACTAAGTAGGACTCCGCGCCCTCAGCTAGAAGCCATACAATCTGATTTTGACAGAACGAATCAGTGTCTTGGGCCTGGATCACCCTAGTAATAATCTCAGGTGTGACTATCATGACAGACATAAAGGATCGGGCCACTGCATCTTGATGTCCCAATTATTTCCATTTCGCCTTCCACGTTTCAGCTACCTCACCTACTAGCCTACGGCTCAACGCTTCAGCAACTATGTTAGCCTTCTTCGAGCGGTACTGAATCTCGAACTGGTAATCTTTCACAAACTCAAGCCGTGCGCTGACGCATGTTCAACTCCCATTGGGTGAACAAGTATTATAGTGACTTGTGGTTTATGAACAGGTGAAACTTCTCCCCAACAAGTAGTGTCTCCAAATTTGTAAGGCAAACATGATCGCCGCTAGCTCCAAGTCATGGGTGGGGTAATTCTTTTCGTGAGGCTTGAGCTTGCGGGAGGCATAAGCTATAGCCTGCTCCTCCTGCTAAAATACTCCACCAAGTCCCAGTAGGGAAGCATCATTATACACCAGGTACTTTACTCCTGGCGTAGGTAGAGAAAGAACTGGGGTCGAAGTCAATTTATCCTTTAGGTCATCGAAAGCCATCTGACAAGCGTCATCCCATATGTAAGGTACCCTCTTGCAAGTCAGATTAGTCAATGGACCCATTATTTTCGAGAATCCTCAAATGATCTGCCTATAGTACCCTTCCAATCCCAAGAAACTATGGATCTCTGACAGTGTCTTGGGATACCCCCACTCCGTCACCATGGACACCTTCCCTGAATCTACGGATACCCCCTGGAAGAAATAATGTGCCCTAAGAACTGGACCTTGCGTAGGCAAAACCCGCACTTCTCATACTTAGCATATAGCTGATGCTCTCGCAGAGTCTGAAGAGGCCGCCTAAAATGCTCGGCATGCTCCTCCTGAGTCTGGTAATAAATTAGATTGTCATCTACGAAGACAATGAAAAATGGATCCAGGAACTCTCTAAACACGTTGTTCATTAAGTCCATGAACACGGACGGAGCATTGGTTAGCCAAATAGCATAACCCAAAACTCATAGGATCCATATCGCGTTAAGAAAGCAGTTTTCGACACATCCTTCTCCCTAATCCGTAATTGATGATATCCTGACCTCAAGTCTATCTTTGAGAAAAAGGAAGCTCCTCTCAACTGGTTGAACAAGTCATCAATTCGGGGCAACGAATACTTATTCCGTATCGTGACTTTGTTCAACTCTCGATAGTTCGCACACAATTTCAATAATCCATCTATTTTCTTCACAAACAACACGGGAGCATCCCAAGGTGAGGTACTCCTATGAATGAAGCCCTGTCCCAATAGATTCTCAATCTAATCACGTAAATCTCTCATCTCAGCTGGATCCATACAGTATGGTGCATGCGCTATCGGCTGAGTGCTCGACATCAAATCTATAACAGAATCTATCTCTCAGCTAGGAGGTAACCCCGGTATCTCTTGGAACACATAAAAAAACTCACATACTACAGGAATCGAATCAATGGGAATCACTATCTCCTTAGAGGTCTCCTTCTCTTTATAATATAAATGGGTGGACGATCCTCCCTCAGGACGAGGCATCGCCACTAGAAACATCTCCTGACCCAGAATAGAAAACATAGTATTCCTACTGAAACAGTCTGTCATGGTTCTATAAGAAGCAAGACAATCCATTCCAATAGTGGCGTCATTCTCATGCATATCTAAGACTAGCATATCTGTAGGTAGAATCAGACTACCAATCTCTATACCTACTCCTCGACATATAATGACAATCAACGACCCATTACCCAGTGGTGAGTCTACACATGTCATTGTACTCTCTGTTGAGTCTAACAACCTCGTGGCCCGTGCAAAACTAGTGGCTATGAAGTAGTGTAATGCCCCAGTGTCAAATAAAATGCGCTTTATAGTACCATGAATAAGAAACATACCTCCAATGGCAGGTGATGGCTAATGAACTACTGCATGCTGGACGTTGTACACACACCCATACTGTAACTTCCCCTGCTGTGGTAAGGCGGCGGGAGAAATGGTTGATAAGGCTGGTACTTGCGTCGGGATTGGAAAGGCCGCTGGAAACATAGGACTCTGTGGTTGCCACTATGGTATCTTGCCCTTATCTAGGTAATCCTGTCTTCTATGACCCGTCCTGCCACAATTAAAGCATCTACCACCAAACTGTCTCATCTTATGAATCTGTTGTTTTCGTCCTTGTTGCTCAGTTCCACCTCTTCCTCGACACTGTTGGCCCTCCTGAGCATTTTGACGAAAATAATATCAGGTTGAGGACAGTCCCTCTACTTGTGACCTTATCGTTCACACTTGTGGTAGAGTTCTATAAGTCTTTGCTTTCTTTGGCCTTACTGTCCCTGATGGTCAGGTCAGAGTTTCTTTCTATCCTAATCCGTACAAGTTTGACATTTATGGTCATCTCTTCCACATTTTAAACACCTTTTTATGACATCATTTTATCCCTGGCTATGTTGGCCTTGACGCTTTTGGCTCTTCATGCAAATTTGATTACCTTCGTGGTATTTACAACCTTAATGAACTTGTTGTTGTGACATTGGGGTCTTCCCACTGTTGGTAGCTCTAGTCATGTCAGATTGACTATCTTCTCTAGTTCTTTTGCCTCCTATAAGATGCATACCGTGATCTTGGTACTATAAGACTGCAGTGGTAACTGCCTGTGCTATAATACCTGCTACTTCGGTGATTGATACACTCTCCGGGGGTACCTGAGGTATTAGCTGACCTTGCTCATTGACTACCCCAGCATTGTTATCTTGTTCTTCTTGACGTGCCATCTGAAAGTTGAAATGAACTGGGTGAGTTTAACATTCATACAAATAAATCACAGAAGTATGAATTTCCAATGTGTAAGGATGAATACAACATTCCTAATATTAGGGATCTAAATCAAAGGACGCTAAGCAGAAAGCATAATAAACCGTACAGATCCTAAAGGACACTAGAATCTGATGCTCTAATAACACCTGTGACACCCAGCCAATTAAATACCGGGTGATCAGTTCTTTATTAAATTAAATAAAAGTGTTCGGTTGGTTCATTATTAGCATCACTGTTGAAAAATATTTTTTTATTATTAATCAACTAATAAATAATTAAGCTAAGTGTCAAAACAATTAATTTTATAGATTAAATCCTATTGTTATGATTTAATATACGAAACCCCTTTTATGAAAACAGATAATAATATTTAAATACCAAACCATCCAAGTGGAATAAACATGCTATATAAATCATCCAAATAAAATATCCCAAATCGAAGGACTATGTAATATTCAAAACCAATCCCAACTAAACAGAATACTGAAATAAATTAGGAGTACAAATATCTCCGAACTAGATAAAAACTGGAAATGGGCGAAACATGCCCTATCTAATTGTAAGAGAGTAGTCTAATTTTGGGGAAATATCAAATTTTATCACGTGTTTGACTTGAGCAACTTCGATTGCGCCTACATATCCGTTATGCTCGGAATCAAAGTCAGTGTAGTTTGTGGATTCGTACTATTCGCCGAAAAACTCATTATGGTGGAACTCGAGAGGTGAAAGGTGGAGAAACTCATCTAAAAAAACTCTTCACCAAAACTCTCTCTAAAAACTCATAAGACAATAAATCACTCTTCTCTCCCAAGAAGATCCTTCTCTTAAATGTATGGGGGTGGGGCTTATTTATAGCAAAACCAACCCAAGTGGGTCGCCACATGTCAAATAACCCGTGGTGACACATGTCCTATTTTAAGTGGCATGTATCCCATAACATATGTCAAAACTCTCAATACTAGAATATTGCCTAGTTAATACGTAAATAATACACAAATATGCGTGATATGTTCGACACGTATAATAATACTCCAGTCACATAAACACATGGACTTTTGTCAATTTTAATCATCTCTAATCTCATTCAATAATTTTAATGAGAGGCTTATCATTAATCCCCTCCTAAATTTCCCCCCTCGTACATATAGTTAATATATTGATACATGTCTGAAGTATATCGACTGTATGTATGAAACAACTTTAGTCAGTTTTCATATGTTCGATCGACCTGTGGATTGTGGGTAGTAATCTCATATCTCATTTCATCTTGATGATGTACTTTTACCTCATATCTCACATTTTATGATATAATGCAATCTCATATTTCATATCTTAAATCTCATTTTAAGGCTTTGATCTCATAGGTTGTTCCGAAGGACCTCGTTATCATTCTTTTCATACGAATGACATACTATAAGTGTTGCCCCCATTCCTACTGAAATGAACATGCATCCACGATTTTATCATGATTGTTCGTAATTCTTCTTTGGTAAAAAGTATTATCATGGACACATAATAACTACTTCAGCATTCTCTTTTATCATTCTCAACCAAGCTTGGTGGAAGTATTATTATGGTTTACATAATAACTACTTCGTCATTATCGATTAATCTTTTAGTGCATGCACATATTTTTTGACTTATTTTAATCACAATAAGGTTTCTTGTGCATGTACGTATTATTGACTCGATCAAACTACCACTCTTTAATGTTTTTCGCAAACTCACTCCTACGAGGTGACATAATGATGAACGCACACTTGTTAGGATTTTTCGTAAACTCAATTGTTAAAGGTGACTTAACAATAAAAACACACTTGTTAAGGTTTTTCGCAAACTCCACTGTTAGAGGTGACTTAATAATGAAAACACACTTATTAAGATTTTTCTTCTACCGTTAGAGGTGACTTAACAATGAAAACACACTTGTTAAGGTTTTTCACAAACTCCACCATTAGAGGTGACTTAACAATGAAAACACACTTGTTAAGGTTTTTCGGAAACTCCACCGTTATAGGTGACTTAATAATGAAAACACACTTTATTAAGATTTTTCGCAAAATCCACCTATATCGATGACTTAACAATGAAAACACTTGTTAAGATTTTTCGTAAACTCCACCTATATCGGTGACTTAACAATGAAAACACTTGTTAAGATTTTTCGTAAACTCCACCTATATCGGTGACACCCATAACGGTGACTTAACAATGAAAACACTTGTTAAGATTTTTCGTAAACTCCACCTATAATGGTGATTTAACAATGAAAACACTTGTTAAGATTTTTGTAAAATTCCACCAATAACGGTGACACCCATAACGGTGACTTAACAATGAAAACACTTGTTAAGATATTTCGTAAACTCCACCTATAATGGTGACTTAACAATGTAAACACTTGTTAAGATTTTCGTAAACTCCACCTATAACGGCGACTTAACAATGAAAACACTTGTTAAGATTTTTCGTAAACTCCACCTATATCGGTGACTTAACAATGAAAATACTTGTTAAGATTTTTCGTAAAACTCCACCAATAACGGTGACACCCATAATGGTGACTTAATAATGAAAACACTTATTAAGATTTTTCATAAACTCCATCTATATCGGTGACTTAATAATGAAAACACTTGTTAAGATTTTTGTAAAACTCCACCAATAACGGTGACTTAACAATGAAAACACTTGTTAAGATTTTTCGTTTAAACTCCACCAGTAATGGTGACTTAACAGTGAAAACACTTGTTAAGATTTTTGAAAAACTCCACCAATAACGGTGACTTAACAATAATAACTACTTGTTAAGATTTTTTGTTTAAACTCATTCTTCTATATCACTTTTTCAGGGTGGGAACCCATACCTGTCGAATGACAAACCGAGCGTGGTCCTTCTTCTATTTGCATCGATGACCAACTTCTCCGAACGAGTCAAGTCACAACGACCGTGGTTCAACCACTTACCAATTTCATCGGTTTTTTTCTTTGGAATATAATACACTTCTGAAGAAAACTTACCACAATACTCGCAAAGTTCTTGTAGTATTATGTCATATCTAAAGGATGACTACGACTTTGTCAATCTTTAAGTGACAGCTATTTAATCCGTCTAAACTCTTTGCGAAAGAAGTTGAAGAAGCTTTTTGTAATGGCCTGCTTGGATGTTACTATACTTTGAAGGTTCATCAATCTAACCTTATCGCGGAGGATGTTGAAGAAGATTTACACTACAAGCTATGTTACATCATAATATCCATTTGCCCCCTTTATTTTATTTTATCTCAGGATAAAATAAAATAAATTACATATATCATTTACAAATCCCACCGAAAAAAAATAATGAAAGCAACCTAATTATTACATTTCATGGGGTGTATCTCAAACTGTCATGTCTTTGAATAATGACTTGATATTTGTGTCGCTCAATATCTGCTCATTCAGAAGCTTCTGCAAAATAATATCTTCCTGACCCAATTATACAGTATTGCAAATGTTAGTAAAACTCAGTAAATATCCAGTACAATTCTCGTTATGCCCCCTTTATTTTATTTTATTTGATGTAATAAAATAGAAGTTAAATAAAGTTCGGGGAATCATAACCAACCATACTCGTAGGTGTATCGTGCACAATTTAATGTCGTTTAAGCACACGCCCTATCGAACCCAAGAGTGTGTAAAATGTCAAGGTGAATTCTGAATTGTGAAACATTCTCAAGTTCTTTCGTAAATGATTCATAATGTATGCATATGATGTACACATATAGATTATTATTATTTTCAAATGTCATAAAAACCCTCGAAGCTTCAATATGCTTCCTCTATCTCAAGATAAATCTACATACCTAGATTTAATGATTTTATAAGTCTTCTCAAATCATTAGCGTAACTCAGTGAATTATCATATCAATTTGGGTAGTACCATATATCAAAATAAATATTTTCTCATAGTGAAAGAAAATCGAGTATGCATGCATTCTTGCGTGATTGTCGTGCTCGAATTTAAAAAAATTGTCGCAAGGTACTATGTATCTCATACATCTCACAAGATCACTCGGTGTGTTATGGTCAACTTACTTATGATTTGCATAATTGAGGTGTGTCGAATACTTTCAATTTTGTCAGTACATTCTCTTTTCAAATATCATGATATAAACTCTCACATATCAATAATCAACATATTTTTCTATCATGCTTCGTAATCAAAAGAAAATTGAAGAATGCTCAATAAATTTGTACGATAATTAATTTATTTAATTTTCTATATCCTCCACACTATTATGCCTCTATTTTGTTTTATTAATCACAATTAAAATAAAATAAATTCATTTGTTCTATAATATCATTCTTATATTGCAAATATTTCAAAATATTTAAAACACATTGTAAAATGTTTGTGGACATCACATATTTTTGTTTTAAATGAAAAATATATTACATGTATGCGTATATTTTCCTCCACACAATTCTATGTAGGTGTCTTGGTAAAATCTATTACTGTTCCCATCCCTTCATAATATGTGAATTTTTAAGAAAGACCAAACTTATATGCACATACAGTGTGCTGAACTTCTCAAGTCTACAGACCCATGGTTTTAAAGGCAGGTCCATTCGGAAGAGGAAAAAAATGTGATCCAAGGTTTGTTCGATTCCAAAAAATTAGTCAGAGAACATCCATGGTTCATCTACTCGAGGTCCGGGATAAAACAATGTTGTCCTTGGAGAAAAACAGATCCTGACCGAAATGTCGCAGTAAATGGTGCACTGGGGTATAACAATGGTGTGCCGGAAACACCCAATCGATGGTGACTCATTCAAAAGGAAGAAAAAAAGAAAAAAATAAATAACAAGAATGGGACTCCAGCCAAACCAGATGATGAGGACAAAAAAAAATAATGTACATCGCAAGAGCCATCTAGAAACCAACAAAAAACCACCAAACACAAACACCATCTCAGCCAAGAGGAAACCCCGTGTGAAATAAATATCCCCATCACTGTTTGACATGATCAAATTGGAGTGTATGTCCGTCCATTTGAAGCAAGGTACGTGGATTGTGGTTTCTCAAAGCAATCTCCGTCGATTCGAAGCTCGAATTTCTACAAATATGTGCTATTGTCACTCTGGGTCGGTTTTAATTCTAAAAAATGATTCCCAAAATCTCATGGTGGTTCTACTAACCATTACTCAAAGGTGAATGGGTTTTTATAGGCCTGGTGGTTCTACAGAAATGGGTTTTAATTCTCAACCATTGCTTAAAAACAGGTTGGAGTTAAAGACATCCGTTGAAACACGAGAGTAAAGGCGAAAAAATGAGCCTCGGATTTTGATCCATTTTACAATATAAATTTGTATAAATCAGTTAAGACAGGTCCATCAGCATATATAAAAACCCATTGCTTGTTTTTTCTTTTTTTTTCAAATCTTTTCATACAGATGAAAATCCCATCTCACAATGTTAATTCCTTGGGTCCTGCGCCTATGTGTAGATATCTGGTTTGAGCCGTGTAAGTTTGTACACCTCCTATTGATTGACTTGTAAAAGAATTATGAAGAATCATTTTTTTTATTGTGTACTATTCTCTATTTTGTCAGAGTGCTTCGGGCTATTATATTAAAGCACACGTTTTAGCTGTAAATAAAGATATAAAGGGGGACCTATTTTCTGATCAATTAATGACACTTACCCACTAGCCATGTGGCAACTCACTAGGCATGCAGCCTTTTCTCAGTGTGTACGATCAAAATATTAAGTTAATGAGAAATCTATTGGGGCTTCGACATCAACCCTCGACCTCAAATCTTTCTTCCAAGTTTCCCAATGCTTGGTCTATCCTACTCGTAGGAATACTCTTTTTTTTAGTAGAATAAATTTATAGACATGGGTCTTGCTGACAACTGTCTACTATACAATACTATCATCAAAGCTTTAGGCACAAACTCACGACAGTGTGCAACTTAATATTTATTTTCTAGTATAATCATTTACATGGACACATTTTCAACATCATTAACTCGTTATTAACATATAATCTACTAAACTCAATTTATGGCATGAAATATATATGTTTTTAACATGCTGTGTATTCTCCTTAAGCATGACTATGAATCATATCTATGCAATATGTAAATCAAATGGCCTCTTCTAAAGCTTAACACAAGCCATGAAATTTTATCAAAGCTTACTAAAAAGATTATATTTCAAGGAGAGAGGTTGAAGTTCTTATCTGAAATGGCATGATGTGAGTATCTTTCATGTTCATGAGAAAAAAAGCTTCCCTAACAACACTTTTCTTCATTTCCATCGAGTTTTTTGTGTGCGAATGAGGTGTTACGTAATAAGATTCACGAATACCTCCATAGCAGAGTCGCCAAATGTAAGAGAGTAGTCTAATTTTGTGGAAATATCGGATTTTAGCACGTGTTTGACTTGAGCAACTTCGGTTGTGCCTACGTATCCGTTATGCTCGGAATTAAAGTCAGCGTAGTTCGTGGATTCGTACTATTTACCGGAAAACTCATTATGGTGGAACTAGAGAGGTGAAAGGTGGAGAAACTCATCTAAAAAAACTCTTCTCCAAAACTATTTTCTAAAACTCTCTCTAAAAACTCATAAGACAAGAAATCACTCTTCTCTCCCAAGAAGATCCTTCTCTCAAATGTATGGGGGTGGGGCTTATTTATAGAAAAACCAACCCAAGTGGATCGCCACATGTCAAATAACTCGTGGTGACACATGTCCTATTTTAAGTGGCATGTGTCCCATAACATATGTCAAAACTCTCAATACTAGAATATTGCCTAGTTCATACGTAAATAATACACAAATACGCATGATATGTTCGACGCATATAATAATACTCCAGTCGCGTAAAGACATGAACTTTTGTCAATTTTAATCATCTCCAATCTCATTCAATAATTTTAATGAGAGGCTTATCATTAAGCCCCTCCTACAACAATAATGACTAAATAAAAGACTGAGAAGATAAGGACCAAGTCGTCTACTGCTAGGACTTGCAACTTCCACACTAGCTGTAGCATGTCAATAATCCAAAGATCTAAGTCTGACGCCTGGCTGGGCACCTGTAATACATATATATATATACAAGAGAAAGAAGAGATGACAGGAAACGGGTCAGAGCCCGATTATAAAATAGCTTTAAAAGTAGTTTAACAAGTATATAAAATTCTTACCATTTGATATTACATACATTTTAGTACCTCGACACTCACTTGGTAATTCTCACCCCTCAACCAGTGTGCACGCCTAACGTACTACTGAACTAATCTAGATAGTTCTAACCCAATTCACTAGTCTAACCCAATTTCCCCACACCAAATTCTATTTCAAGTAATCGCAGAACTATAGTTTATATCTGATAACCTTTTCTTATTAATATATTAAGCCAGTTGTGTTCATTTCAATGCAGACTTAAGTTCTCAACCACTTAATTCATTTAATAGTAATTATTCAATTTTATCTACTTACAAGCACATTAGATTAATCACAGGTACATATATTTATCACTCATAATATATATACTAATAGGTCACCCCAATATAAATCTATGGTGTCGGCATACTCTAATATCAAGTCCCCATGTCTTTCGTACAAAGGAAAATACTACTCCGGAATCCCTCTCGTACTGTGTTAACACAAAGCACACATATTGGAGGCGAATCATAGTTCCTAGTCACTAATAGGTCAACGCATACCCTCATGTCTCTTAGGACCGTCTAATGGTTATTCTCAGATAGCCTGCATCCAGGGATCCTATGTTCAAGGGTACAAGTCAATATCCCCCATAAAGGTCACATAGAGATAAGACTGTCCCAACACGAAAACCTCCGTGATAGTAAGTAGCGTGGGTATGATTAAACACAAATGTTCACACAATATATATATTCATACACTCATATATATTTACATTATTTAGATAGGTAAACCCATGACCTATAACACATTCTAACCATTAGTGGCACGTAGCGCCCGAATTTTACGTAATTAATTCATTCTTTTATTTTCTCAATTACGGTAAATTCACGAGTACTTCTTGATTCTCGAAGTGTATAATTTTAATAAATGTCAAATCACTAAGTGTGCCCTCTCTACCCTATTGGTATACGTCGTCATCGACTTGCAAAATCCCCAATCTATCACACACACAATTATAAATCAATTTTTACCCTCATAACCCTATGTTTCAATTCCATATGAAATCGTACTATGTTGACCTTGTCCACAACCCTACTGATCCCTCTCAAGTCCCATTATGATATGTAAGTTATGTCTAAGGGTACTTATACATTTGGGTTGGATTCACAGTTAAAAAGGAAATAAATGTTAAATTCCAGGATGAGTCAATCGATAGATGAAAAGGGTCGATCGATCGATCCAGTCAATCGATCGCCATTCTTGAGTTGATCGATCGATCGAACAGTTATTGACCCAGTTTCTGTAATTCTTTACCTACGGGTTTCATCAAATTAAATCCTCAAAACCTCTATTAATTCGTCCCAAACTCCCAAACAATCAAACCAAAAGTTGTATTATCCTACATATATGATTTCTAATGTAAAACATATACAAATTCATTAAGGGCCATCAATTAAAGGGGTTAATTCAAGCTAATTTATCAAGAACCCTATTTTTATCATCATTATCAATATCTTCCTAATTCTTCTAGAATTTAACCTCTACTGGACATCAATTTCGTAGTTAATCATCTACATATATCAATAGGGCTGTCCTAACATGGGTTCTATTCATAAATTCAATATAAATCTCCCAAACATAATTTCACTTTCATGAAAACATAAAATTATTATCTCCTACACTAGCATGGATGTGTTATCAACTAAAGAACAAAAAGTTAGATACTTGCCTCAAGAATGAAAGTCTAAACTGTAGAAGATGATGGGTATGATCCCGCTCCTTGTTCCCCGATCTACGCGTTGGTGGTGGAATTGGTGAGGATAGTGTAGGGTTGGTGGTTCTCCTCTTTAAGAACCTTATCTCTTATCTCTTCCTTAGCCTCTCTGCAACTCCAATGTTTCTAACCCTCGAGGAAACCCAATTCCATCAGATATAACCTCTCAATTTTCGTCATTAATTAAGGCCTAAAATAGGAAATTACCAAAATTCCTTCCCGGGTTGCCGGCTAGGCCTAAAAATGTCCCGAGACCCAAACTAAACTCCCGGATATACTTTTCTGACTATCTCGACCCTTCTGGACACTTTGGCACACTTGAAATGACATTGCCGGCAACTTACAGTTAATTTACTTTTCATCCCATTAATTTAGTCCCGACGCGACTGACATGGGCGCCCCGACTTAATTTCTATAACTATCGTATTATTCACATGCGATAATTTTAATAAATTCGATCTCATATATTCCTTTACTCATTAAGTAATATTCATCGTAATTCTCACCAATAATTTCTAACTCTCGTCATGCTAGTAAATATACAATTTAAAATCCGGATTAATATTAAATTGATTCATCCCAATTAAATGTAATTAATCCCATAATTAAAGGCCATAAAATACGGGGTATTACAATACCCAGAGAAATTACAAACACGTACCGGATGGTAAACCAAAATAGGAACTCGATTAAAAATTCCAGAGTATTTATGACTCCAAATTATGTAAAACAAATATAACTACATAGCTTCCCGAGAAAATGTAGTAATGATATTAGATTCATGATCATACGATGAAAATACAAAAAAACTATAGTGTATTACCAAATATCCAGAACATAACTATAAATTTATTTGTATAAATGAATTTTTTGTATCTTCATTCAACTGTAACATTTATAGTAGGGTGTATACAACTAGGTGGAGAGGAGATGGATAGGCATGTTTGTGTTCATGGATTCAACTATTTGGTTCCTAGAAAACTTTAGGGAGAAAAAAATATCTTATACTTTTGATTTTTTTTAATAGAAAATGAGATTTAAACTCAACTAAGAAATTATATTCTGGACATTATCAAAACTCTCACATGTAAATAAATAGATGTTACTAGGCCTGTCAATGGGTCAGATCTAGGAAGATCCATATTCGTTTAATAGATACCTAATCGGGTTTGGGTCCAGATCTTCATCGGGTCTTCAATATTGGATCAAGATCCGGATTCGAAACGGGTCTTCGGGTCCGAGTCCGAGTTCGAGTTTGGCTCCGACCAGAAATATACATTTATTTTATATTTATTTTTATTTTATCCCCCTTCTTTATTTTTTAATCTTAGATTAAAATATTTTGTAATGTATTATATTATATGATTAGCATAAATAAAATAAATATTAGTTATAATTATTTTACATAAATATATATTTTTATATATAATACTTAAATGTTCTATTGATTATATATATATATATATATATATATATATATAAACTAATAATGTAAAAATCGTGTCGAGTCTTTGGGTTTGGGTTTTGTATATGATCGAGACTCTACTCGTGTAAGAAACGGATCTTCGAGTTTTAGGGTCTTCGGGTCTCCGGTTCAAAAAAATATTCTTAGACCCTATTATACGGATTGAGTTCTATCGGGTTCGGGTCCATACCTGATCCATTGATAGGCTTAGCCGTTACATATGAATAGGCTAATTTTCATTTAGAGTCACAAATTATCTGGGAGAAGATTTGAAGAAATTCCACACCATGATATTAGATTCAGGACATAAATAAATAAATACCACCCTAGGTGGGCGTAACAATAATGTTCAACATAAAATGAATAGCGGAAGTACTAACCTTTAACATGCTTTTGGAATTGATTAGTTGGATGAATCAAATTCTTATTAACAAAAGAAGATTTATTACATTGAAAACTCAAGAAATCCCCCGAGTCTTAAGAAGCTCCGACCTTAAAGCGTTATCATAACTACCCAGATAAAAAAACTCTGACAAGATGTCAGATGGAAAAGCATTAACTTGAAACAATTTTTTTCTCTTCACCAGCAGGTATCCTCTAGCCACAAATCCCACAAACTTCCACTTCTTCATACTTGTGGTAGTGCCTAAAAACTCGACAAGGGTTCTCTCTCTCTCTCTCTCTCTCTCTCTCTCTCTCTCCCCCTCATAATAATAATAATAATTAATCAAAACAATGAAGACACATATAGCCAAATGTCAAACTAAGAAATAGATTTATTTAGGAGCCAAGATTGAACCGTTCGATATATTTATTTCCCCTAATATCCTATGATTATATTAACAAATCATTTGAGAAAGCATAATTTACCCAAAGTGTACCTACACATACAACACACCCCAAACAAACCAACCAATACTACCTTGACCAAACTAAAAGCACAAACATATACATCATAAAATAATGAAATCACAACCCAACACAAAAAAAAGTCCCAAAACACAAAGAAACCTTTCTTCTTCGCCTTTTAACATATTCGTATGCGAGAAAGGAATCAAAATGATCACAATAATTCTCCAGTTTATGAATTTGACCAAGCTTTTATTTGAACTGCTTCGAAGTAGTCACCAACTTCACAAGAGGATACATAAGATGCATATGTGTCTCTACAGGAAAAATAAAAAATAAAAAATACACAAAATTAATTTACCAGCCCTAAAGTTAAGCATATATACCTTATAAACTTATAAAGCAACTTAAAAGAGGAAAACATGTTAGCAAGCTACAGTTGAGCACTTAAGATCAATAAATCAATAGTTAAAATCCACCCTTGAAGTCACAAATGCATTAATTGAGTCCAAACACATCCTAATAGTACTCACCATAAATATTAAAACTGCTTGAGTTAATGGATGCTAAGAGCGAAGGATTCGATATTGAAATTGCAACTACATGTCTTTGAACACTAAAAATTGAGCACTCAAAATTAATAGATCAATAGTTAAAATCCACCATTTAAGTCCTAAATGCACTAATTGAATCCAAACACACCCCAACATAACCCATCACAAATACTACAACTTATTGAGTTGACGAAACTAAGAGTGAAGGGATCGATATTGAAATTGCAGCTACACGTCTTAGAATACTAAATTTTTTTTGATGTGAAAAGTAAAAAAAATCAAAAATTGAGATTATTGGATGTGATGCATGATTAAAATTTGTGTTTCATTCCAACGCAAAATATTTTATTAGTGTTAATGACACAATCCACTAAAAACTGACATGCTGACAATAAACACTAAAACAAACAATGATACGCAACCCAAAAGAAGTACCTAAAAGAAGGAACATGATGAAGTTTTTTCTTGTCAAATCACGCCTTCTCTCTGCACAACACAAAACACCATTAATGAAAAAAACTCAAAGTATATAGGATCCGTTTGATACAAAAGTGGACAAATGAGTTGGGTGGAAAAAATTTTCATGATAAAATTTTCCATGATAAAATTGTGAAGGCATATCTTATAATTTACTACATAGGGATGTTTGATAGGATTAATTTTTCAGCTTTCAAAGTGAGTTGTTTGATAACATTAATGAAAAATAAAAGTATTTTAACAAAGAAAATTTACAAAAAAAGAGTTTATAAAAAAAAATTCTTAAGAAAAACATTTTTTATAAAAAAGAACACAATTTTATAAAAAAAAAGTTTTAATGGAATTTTTTTTAACGTAAAAGCAATTAAAAAAACAATTTCTAACAATAAAAAATATTTTAAATTGAACACAAGTTTGCAACAAAAAAATCAATTTTTTATGGAAAACTATTTTTATAAAAATAAAAGGTTAACACAAATAAAAAGAATTATCATGATATTGATGCAGGTCAAACTATACACCTACACAAATATCTTCCGACCAATCTGCATAAACACTGAAGCATATAGTGTATGTTAACATGCCAATGGAATATATATATATATATATATTAAAGGAAGAATAAGGACCGATATTTAAAACAAAATTACCCCAATTAATTTATCTAGCAATCACTTAAAGTAGATTTCACGATTACTATTTTGGTCCAATGGCATGATTACAATTTTGGTCCATTACATTCTCCCAATCGCGTTCTGTAAACTAGTTCTGATATCTCAAATGGTGTTGGGATTTACAACCAACATAATTTATTTCAAAATGCAGATATTTTTAATCAAATTAACTTATGTTCATGATCTCTTTAAAAGGATACAAAATTTTCATATAATCTACACAGACCCATTAAAGACAAAAAATAATATAAACTGAATAGATTTTCTTTTGTAGACACCACATTCTAGGACCCCTAGGTCTTCCCTTAGGTCCCTAAAACCTCCCCATCTCACCGTAAACCCTAGGCCGAACTAAGAGTACCGATCTAGAGCCCGTCGAGCACTCTCGGTCCCCGATTTGACCCCAACCAACTTCATCGTCAGAGCGAAAGCTCTTTGAATATTCGAAGGGCACTTAAAACCCTTTCTAACGGTCCTCCCCATGCACAAAAAAGCATAACCTTTCGAATGAATGATAAATTTTCTCCCAAAAATTGATCTGGAGGCCACCGGGCGCTCCTGGGCTCCGTTTGACCAATGTTACCTATTCAGATCGAACGAGAATGATTGAATCTCCAAAGATCACTGAATACCCTTTCTAACGGTCCGCCCCGTATGCGATTCCGACATTACGATACGGACGAACGATCCGTTTTACTCTGAGAGGTCTCCGAGCGCTTTTGAGCCCCAATTGACCAAGGTCAACTTTGTGAACCAAGAAAAACTCTTTGGAATGTTGAAGTACATATCCTAAAATTTTCAATGGTCCACCCCATGCTTTATTGTGACTTACTATGCAGACGAACGATCAGTTTGCGTTTGATAATCTCCCGTTCAAAGGACCGATATGCGCTTTCGAGACACATTTTACCCAAAATCATCTCCCGAACCCGAGAGTAGTCCAAAGGACTCTTTAAGGTCTCTACAATACCTTTCTAATGGTATTATCCGTGCATAATTTGGATCAATGATTTGTGTTCTACGATCATTTTCCCAAAAAATCTACACGGGACTGCCAATTGACAGGGCCTGATCCCTGCCTATCGGTACTGTGTCTGGGGGAACATGCTGATAGGAACCCCCTTGGGTATGATGATCGGTACCCCCTGACTCTATAAATTGGGGCCATGAACTCACTCCAAAGAAAAAAAGACAACATATCCATCAGCATCAGTGATATCAGCAACAGTCCCTCGAAATTAGTGAAGTTCCTCATGTGAAGTTTCCATCCAAGTTTACACTCCCATCCTTTTCATATCCAATTTTGAAAATATCCTTCTATCTCGTCAACATTCATCAAAACTCATGGGAGTTTACTTAAGATCAAAGATCAAGTTTCAAAGAAGGTCCAATTCCTTTCCCCGCCTCTTTAAATTCCTTGTTTTTTCATAATAAACATTAGATTCATAATCTAGTTCTTACTTTAGTTCACACATTAATTTCTACACTTTTATTAGTATATTTCACATACTTTATTTTCTATACACTACACAAAATCTTCCGTATAGTCAAGGTCATTGACCTTGACAAATCCAACTTGTCAAGGTCAATGACCGTGAAATTTCGAGGCGAGACAACTTTTTTTGTCACGGTCGTGTCACGGTCATTGACCTTGACACAAAACTCGCGTTTTGTGCCACGGTCGTGTCGCGGTCAATGACCGTGACACGTTTGTCACGGTTATAAACCGTGATAAAGCCGCGACCCTTTTTAAAAAAATTGTCACGACCATTGACCGTGACACGTCCGTGATAACCTTTTGTCACGGACGTGTCAAGGTCAATGACCGTGACAATTCTGGGCAGAATTTAAAAAAAATCTGCTGGGCAGTATGGCCACTGCCACTGCCCAGCAGTATATTTGTACCTGTTATAGCAATGTTGTACCTGTTCTAAACATCATATATCCAAACAAACTAAACATAATGCAAATAGATTTTCAAAATAGAAACTATTTAAGAAGAAACAACATCACCATCAATTATCTCAAATCTACAAACTATTTGCATGGAAAAGAGATTTTGTACCGCGACGCTCGGGGACACCTCCTTATCCTTCCCTTCTCGTCCGAATATCCACATATGTATAGAGCATATGTGACCTACCCTTAGGGCCACTCCCTGTCCCCTGAATTGAAATAAAGTAAAATTAGTATCCGCCCCTCAAATATAGATAAATATAAATCGTAATTGAAATCAAAATCGAAATTGACATATAAATATAAATACATTACCTGTAGTGTCACTCAAACAGCTAACTTGAGCTCATATGGCACCTCCTTCCAACTAATGTACCCCGGGCAATCATGTCAATTATAATTCTCTTCTTATCTAAACACTAAGAAATACCATAATCCTATGGAGTTATGCGTTGCAAATTACTTCCAACCGTTGTGTAGCCAAAAATCAGCAATTGAAGTTGTCAATTCCACCTTTCAATGGTCTCCCATGTTTTGCTAGAAGTTCCAAGTGGTGGGGTATGGAAAGTGGAATTAACAACTTCAACTGGTGATGTTTGGCTACATAACGGTTGGGAGGAATTTGCAGAGCATCACTCCATAGGATTATGGCATTTCTTAGTATTCGGATAGACGAAGAGATTCAGTCTCCTCTCCACAAATAGGACACCCCAAATAACTATGTACTAATCAGCTATTAAAGGTAATAAGCGTATATTCATGGATTAGTATAAACAAAACTTAGATGTAGTTGGAATATTTATGTATTAATCTCCTCTCCACACACGCACACTACACAAGAGTGAAAATGATAAAGTGCAGATTAATTAAAAGCATTAAAAATGGATGTTTCGGTACAAATTGAAATATTTATTACAAATTGAAAAATTGTTTCAAATTCGGGTTATCATAAAAAATGGATTGATATTCGGTAGGAGCAGCCAAGTCATCCACACTACTATTTAGACGCCTTGGCGCGTGTTGGAAAATTGACCACGGCTCATTGTTGATATACTCCGAGTAAAAAACTTGCTTAACCTTTTGAAATGCACAAACAAACTGCTCATCGCTCACGTGGTCGTTGCTCTTCAACTTGGACAAGTCAACCATGATCAAATTGGTGACAGGATCAACTTTACAAGCATTTTTATCCTCAACTCTTACCCATTCACAATAAAATACAACCTCTTTGAAGCTGATATAATCCAATTCAAATATATTTTGGATTACACCATAGTAAGTCATTTCAGCTTCAACGAGGTTTTTATCTTTTGCCCTCGCTCGAAAGAAAGTAAGAGCCTTGTATGAATTTCCCGAGTTCTGTACATTTATACTTTCCTCGTACACTTTAGCGCCGAAAATGTAACCGTTCAATCAATACTTTTTGTACTCTTGTGCCACGAACAAGGGTCCAGTGGCTAAACGACGTAGATTGGCAGGTGTGAGTGTTATTTTAATTGGTCAATTGAAATAACAGTCACACTTGTCAATCTAGTATGTACCCAGAGAACATTAAGATACGACTGCAGAACTTCCTCCAAAAGTAACAACTTTAAGCCAATAAGAATATTATACAGAAATTATACAGTCTCAAACTGTCCAAACGGGACAATTCGAGAGATCTCATTACAGGGGTAATGACTCTCGAACGGGTCTAAGGGCTATTGAATGCGTACGCATAAGAACTAGAAGGCTAGTATCTATGCGCACTATATTTAATTTCAAGTATGTTTCATATAATGGGTTAATTCAAATAAAAAAATAAATTCATGGGTTAATTCAAATACAAAAATAAATTCATGGGTTAATTCAAATACAAAAATACAAATTCATGGGTTAATTCAAACACACACACACACACACACACACACACACACACACACACACACACCTCCCTCCACACCCCCCCCACACAGTAGTGACTGTCTATTTAAAATAATCTCAATGTTAATTTCATGTATTGAATTTCTACTATTGTTTTGTGCTTTTTATAAATCATATTCAATGTTAGATATGTGTTTTGTTAAGATATCTAAGCTGTTCTATAGAATTATTTTTTGTATCTTGAAGTTTAAGTTATAAAATAATCAACCTAAAGTTGTGGTTCATAAAGTATTATCACAAATATAAACTAAGAGTGATAAAATAACTTTGAGGCATATAAATTGATTGTGACAAAGTAAGGTTATGAACCAGAACCTAAAATTTAAAAAAAGTGTTTTTATTTAAACCCCACTTTTATTTCTATAATTCCTATTTTATTAAACTTTAAATATAATTAAGGGTGTATAGAAAGAAAATTTAAATAATAATAAAAACAACATTTTTAAAATATGAAGGGCTCACCAATTTGATCAAATTTTTCAACAACATAGACTAAATGATCTTTATTATAAGACAATTACTACAAATTTATGCGCATCGCCCGAATTCAAAAAGTAATTTAATGACTAAAGTAATACTTTTTTTAACTTTAGTTATTCACCACAAATCTTAAAAAATATTTTATTTTTCATGCTTTTAGCAACTTCGGATGCCATTTTAACCCTTATTGTAGTTTTTTAGTTTTCATGCTTTTATTTGATGGATATAAAGTCATGTGATTATTTCACCATATAAAGTCAACAAAAAACGCCATATATGGTTTTTTTCTCCATTAGTATAAGTATATAGCGATTATTTCACACTTAAATCACATACTAAGTCGGCCTTCATTTTTTTATGAAATTTGTAGAAAATTACTTATTTATTTTGAATGAAAATAAATTGTTATCCAATATTTTTGGATATTATTTACATTTACATTTTTGGATATTATTTACATTTACATTTTTGGATATTATTTTTGGAAATTTATAGAAAATTACTTATTTATTTACATTTTTAATCCCTACCCCCACCCTACCCCACCCCCTACCCCCACCCTGCCCCACCCCCCACACATGCACACACGCACGCACATATATACACACATACACACATCTATATACACACAAACATATATATATATAAATGGAAGAGAGAGAGAGAGAGAGAGAGAGTGAAAAAAGAAGGGGGAAAGGGTTTTTGCTGCAAACATTGTCACGGTCGTGTCAAGGTCATTGACCGTGACAATTATTTAAAGAATTGTCACGGTCATTGACCGTGACAAGTTCTTATCACGGTCGTGTCAAGGTCAATGACCGTGATACAAAACACATGTTTTTTGTCACGGTCAATGACCTTGACAAGGGTGGCCGACTGAAAGGTGATAATTTTGCCATTTTGGTGTAGTGATAAAAATCCGAAAAATAAATGAAAGAGGGTTACACACGTAAATTCCGAACGGAATTATCCATCACACCTTTTTTCGAAAATCAAAATAACATATTTTCTACACATACACAATAAAATTTGGTTTGGATATATGGGATAAACCCCACCCTATGCTACATTCGAACTACATGGACTTTGATGCCTTTATAGTCTACGTATGCATATCGGATTAAAATCCAAGACTCGAGTCCAATTTTCCAATTTTCCCAATTTCTCAAATTCCCTAATTTTCTAAAAACTCCCATTTTCATATTTTACTTGTTTGCGTTTCATCTAACACATATTATCATTTTCTAATAATGACCAATATCGTGATGAATGCATAAATCATACTTTCTACATATATTTTTTGGGAACATTCCTATGGATGACCTCACTCTACCTTGTCCATGGTATGAGTTGAATAAATCTGATCTCCATTATATAAATACGCTCACACACTTCACGGGGATATAAAAATGAAGATAATAACACTAGCCCATGAGATACTGAAAGGGCGGGATGGGTGCCTAACACCTTCCCATTCCGTAACTTAGCCCCCGAACCTTCGAACTATTGGTTTCTTATGCATTAGTTTGTCCTTGATGCTGCTCTCTTGAAGCGACAATATTTCTTTTGCTTTTTTTGTGCAAAATAGGTTGGTGACTCTATCTCTTCACATTTACCCACACACCAATGACGGTCGAAGCAACCATCCCAAGAGGGGTGCGAGATCGCAACGCAGCCTTCCCGAGGGGAGATGTATCTCTCTCTTCTCCTCCCCTAAGGTGCCAACCTGGGATGGCCACAGTGGCAACTCTTCTGGGGAATATTTTTAAGAGGGCTAGACTCTTTTCGCATGGGTGTTTTACTTCTTGTATATTCCCCCTATATTTCATGTCCTCCTTATTATTACCTATACATATGTACCTCATGCTTATGCCACTGTTCACACACTTTTAGAAATTTTCCATGTACACTTCACACCACGTGCACCTAGGATCACATATATCCACATGTTGCACACACCACGTAGAAATCCATGCTTAGGTGTCACTAGCAAACACCTCCACTTGTATATATCCATGCTCACTTACACTTACACTTAACACACACTCACTCTCACTTATTGGCCCTACTGTTTATACTTGTGCCTCGTGCTCGACTGGGCATGATCAATAAAGACACTCTCTCTATAAGTTACTAATCAAAGAATTCGGTATGGTACACACAACATCACCAAAGGGCATTACTATTGACCAAATTTTATCCCGTAATTGGGGAGTCACTTTGTAATGGGCGCTGGTTCGCAAGTCGTAGTTAGTCTAATCGATATGACTCTCACCTTCTATTAGCCTAGTACCTTTGTCGTATATCGAACGATTTTCCCGCATCGTACCACTTGATCGAAGTCATGACGAGAGGTATATCGCAGGGAACTCGTTCATGTACGTCGAGTATATCTAATTCATTCTCACACGTACCATCCCCACGAAGTATATAGTGAGGCAATTCTCGTACACTCAGGTATATCAAATGACTTGTCCACACATACCAATTGCCCTCAAAGGCAAGACGTATATTGTGGAAGTCATGACAAAGGAGGGAACACCTTCAAATTAACCCAACCAACTGCATACTCGCATATAGGTGTCAAACCTAGGACACACATGTTAGATTGCCAATTTTGACCCGAAACTCTACTGAGGTTCTGGATCGGCATATCGCCTAAATTTTTGGGCAAGTTTTAAAACGGGACTCTGCCCGTGAGCCAGGTAACAAGTCCAACCCTAGTTTTTTCATATATTGCAAACCCAATTTTTCCAGGATCCAGTCCCATTTGACAGTTCTTTTTTGCATTTAGGCAAACTTAATACAGGTGAGAACCTAATAAACATAATAATCATGCTGAGACCTATCTCTCGTCTTTTTCTCTCCTTTTCAAAAAGTGTCCAAAAAATATTTTTATCTTCATGTTATCCAAAAAAAATATAAAAAACATTTTCCTCCTTATCTAGAAACAACAAATTCCCCTTCTTTTTTCCTTCAAAAATAAATCCCATTTTTCTCCTTATCTGGTCGATCGTATACCCTTGGCTTGGGTCCCTATTGACTTCGATCTGCAGTAAAACTGCCCCGAAGTTCTATCAGTCCCCTTACTTTTTTTGAGTCCGAGATTTACCCACCTTCCATAGAGAACACGGATTAAGTGCTGAATGTACAGCTAGATTTGTTGACAGTTCTAGCTCAGCTCACTGCCAAAATTGACAACCTTCGAATCGAGGTGAATAAGATGTAAAGAAATTGGGTCCCTATCCTCGAAGAGCCCGAGGTACTTTTCCTTCGCGCTATGCGTCTGCCTACACCTGAGCCTATTTGGGTTCCCGAAGAATAGCATTATGCTCCCCATGCTCCTCCTGCTAATGGGTCTCCGCCAGCCCATCTACCTATCCTAAACCTTGCTCAGCCAGGGGATAACTTACCCGTGATCGTTAACCCGAAAGAGGAGGAATTAAACAAGGTCAAGGAAGACCTCAAGACGTTAACCAAGAATTTTGACCAAGTCAGACTCTCCGGGAACTATATGGACTACACCCACATGTCACCCTATCCTAAAGCCAGGTTACCGAAAACATTCAAGATGCCCAATATCGAGAAATTCGGAGGCAGTGGACCCCCGATTGTTCATCTTTGTAGATATCACCAAGCCATGACTTTCCTAGGGGATTCTGAAGAAATAATGGCCCAGATGTTCCAGCAGACTATGAAAGATAACTCTCTCCATTGGTTCTTATCCCTTGAGAAATCCAGAATTCGAAGTTGGGAAGATGTTGCTTGCAAGTTCATGTCACAGTATAAGTACAACAAAGAGCTAGAAGTTACCCGCTGTGACTTAGAGATACTTAAATAGAATCAGTCAGCACCTTCATAGTAAGGTGGAGAGAAAAAGTGTGACACCCCACCCAATTAAATATAAGGTGATCAGTCCTCTACCAATTTAAAATAGGATATTCAGTTGGTTCATTCTCAACATCACTGTCGAAAAACTTTTTAACATATTAATCACCTAATATAAAATTAAGCTAGGTGTCAAAACATTTCCAATTTTAATAAAACCAAGTAAATCCATTTCTTTCCATCTTAAAATATAAACCATTCACCACACATAAGAATGTAAATAAATACTGAACATGAATCAAGTACTGCAATAAATAAGACTGAGTAAAATTCTCAGTTCAAAACTCCAAACCATACAATAAACTGAATACAATATCTCTGATGAGAGAACTAGAAGTGGGCGACATATGCCCTAAACAAGAAGTCTAGATGAAACTGAATGGAAAGGATAGATGCGTCTACTGCAAGGACCTACAGCTTCCACAGCAGCTGTAGCACGTCAAGAAATCCAAATCTCTAAATCTGATACTCCTATGGCTGAGCACCTGATATAATACATATATATAGAAAAAGAGAGAAGAGATACAAGAAACAGGTCAGATCCCGATGTGTAAAAATGATTTAGTAAGTATTTAAAACTGGTTCTTAAAACAAGTCTTATACGCATGTTAGTTATCGAGCTCTCATATGAGTTTCTCACCTCTCGTCTATTGTGAACGCCTAACGTACATCTAATCTCCCCCTAGTTATACCTCCCAGTCTAATTAGTCAGAAACCATACTAATACTAACTATGCTCACAAGTAGTATTACCGTATCGCCCATACAATACGCCATTCAGATTGTTTATCTCACATACTAAATTTCATTATTCATCGTTTGAATGGTTAATCTTTTATTCACTAAGATCATTTTACTTCTCATTTTCATTTTATCTACTAGTCTCACAAAGTAGAAAATTACCCAAGTACACTCATACATATATATAGTCTCATCATCCCTATATATATATACACTAACCCTTCACCCTTAGGTTAAGGCCGCTTGGTGCAATATAATAATAATTATTATTACCAAGTCTACTAATTTCACACAATAGCAATATTTATAAGTCCATATATATATATATATATATATATATATATATATATATATATATATATATATAGTACCATCATCCTTATAGATATATATATACTAATCCTACACCCCCGGCTAAGCCCCATTAGTGCATATCTCCAGAAAATCATACATCCCCGGGTTAGCACCCATTAACGCACCTATCAATAATAATTCAGCACCCCCGGGTTATCACCCATTAGTGCGCCTAACAATAGAATATTGCATCCTCGGGTTAGCACCCATTAATGCACGTATCAATAATAATTCAGCACCCGCGAGTTATCACTCATTAGTGCTCTTAACTATAAGGTTCTTGCACCCCCGGGTTATCACCCATTAGTGCTCTTAAAATAATATCACATAATAGGCATACACACATCCTATTATAAATTATAGGTATTTCACCAACCTACATATATGCTCTTCATACGTATTTTAATCTCATCTCTACGTATAGTATAAATATTTAGATTACTATCTCTCTCGTAATATCCAAGGTATACTCTCTCTCTATATCGAAATAATTAAAGTATTTATTCTCCCATACTTCCCCGAAATTTCATCTTATTTAAATTTACTATTTGGCAGTTTCTCTCACTCTAATAAGCCGGCAAACTCAAAACTAGACTTTGAGAAAAATCTCCAAAAATTCCCTTTATCGCTCGAACCAGAAGGGTTGTCGTTTGAACGACTTCCACGTGTCGTTCGAGCGACTTTGCGCGAGATTCCATCTCGCTCGAACGACTTCGCGTGAGATCTCCATCTCGTTTGAACCACTTCGCGCGAGATCCCCATCTCGTTTGAACCACTTCGCGCGAGATCGCGCGAGATTGCACTGTTCGTCTTCTTCACCAAACTTCAACGTTTTTCACCATTTTTTTGAACCTAAAAACCTCTAAGATTCAATTCCCAACAACTCATCATCAATACCCATCAGCCCCTAACAGGTTATAGATCATTTCTATCATCTCAGGATCCTTAATTCGTTATTAATCATCATAATTACATAAAACCCCCAAATTAATTCACATTAACCCTAGTTTTCAAAATCCCAATTCAAGAACCTAATCAACCCAGATTCATTCATCAATATATAATCAAATTTCGTGATTAATCCTCTACATACATGAAGGGATTTCAGCCCCTAATTTAACCAATCCTTAATCATAATTTAAATCTCCAATTTTCACTCAATTAACAAATAAATCATGATTAAATCCACCTATACTAACATGAGCGTGATTATTGCTAATAGAAAGCAAGTAATAAACACTTGCCTCGAATATGACGGTCTGATCCATTGGTGATGTTGGTATATACGCGTTCCTCTCTTCGCGATCTACGCATTGGTGGTCACGGTTATGCAAGCAGGGGCGAATCTAGGGGGTGCCAGGAGGGGCGGAGGCCCCCCCTGAGATAAAAAAAATAAAAAATTTAGGTATGCTAAATGTGTAAGTTTTTTTTAGGGGTGCAATTTTTAAGGGAGGCCCCTCCTGAGATTTTGTCTACACTGTTTTTTAATCAAAAATTTGTATAAAACTTGTATTAACCCAAATTTTTTTTGCCTCGGGGGCTCCCGCCCCCGAACCCCCGGAACCACTCGAGACTTTCGCCCCTCCTAACCAAAAATCCTGGATCCGCCACTGTATGCAAGGTGGTGCTAATCGAGCCTTCTCTCTTGGAATTTGGTTCTCCCTCACACCCTCCATGCTCGTTCTTGATTTGTGTAACCTGTTAACCCTAATGGACTTTCCTAGGCTGATATAATTACTCTTAATTTTCGTCCATTAGTTTAGCCCAAAAAAACAATTTACCATAATGCCCTCTCGGGGTGCCGGTTAGGCCTAAAATTGCCCCGGGACCCAAACTAAACACCCGAGTATACTATTTTGACTGTCTCGACCCTCCCGGACTCAATGGAGCACTCAAAATGACCATACAAGTTAATAAAAATAAATTATCTTTTTATTCCATTCAATTAGTCCCGACACGACTCACACGCGTGTCAGACTTAAATTACCAAACTGCCGTATTTCTCACTTTCGACAATTTATCAAGTATCATAATTCCATATTACATATTACACAGTAATATTCAATAATTATCAACAATAAGTATTAACCCTTGGCATGCTAGTTAATAATTATTTTAAATCTGGATTAATAACAAATTAATTTCTCACATTTTAATTTAATTAATCCAACAACAATAATTAATTGCATATTTATTGCCATAATAATAATTAATCACATAATTATTTAAATCATCTAAAATACGGGGTGTTACAAAAAGTAGCTACCGTGACCAATCCCCACTACACCAAATCTACCTAATTATCACGGACATGTCATGGTCAATGAACGTGACAAATTATTGTCACGGTCTTGTCACGGTCATTGACCATGACACAAAATGCATATTTGTTGTCACGGTCAATGATCGTGACAAGGGTGGCTGGTTGAAAGGTGATAATTTGTCCATTTTGGTGTAGTGCCCCCTTCCGAAGAATAACATGTCAGTATCATAAAGAAGAATTTCCTACCCCATGTCCAAGCAACAATGGGATGACAATATTACCCTCACTTTTGAGCCCTCCGAGAAGTAGGAGTGGAGATCGAAGAAAGTCTTGTCAAGATAGAAGTCGAACCAAGGAAAACCTCTGGACAGTTTGCTTCTAAAATCTTTGAAAAACCTGCTAGTACCACGATTTCTACCATCAACAACATCTCTTAGCCTGCTGCTTCATGGGCACTAGAAATTTGGTCAAACCTAGTCCAGAAGGAATACATCGAGCTTCACGCTCCTTTCTCCAAAGTCTACCAGGCCCTTTTGAGCCAAAATTTGATCAAACCTTTGGACCCCCATCCATTACCAAACCCACTTCCGAAAAACTTTAAATCTGATGCCCATTGTGACTTTCACCAAATTACTGGCGATACCACCAATCCGTGTTTCCATCTCTGAAATGTGATCCAAGGCCTAATTGACCGGGGTATCATCGCCCCACCAGCTAATCCCAAACCAAACATTACCCTTAATTCACTCCCGAATCATACAAATGCCATCTTCCTAGAAGAAGACTCAGAATTTGACCCATCCACCAAAATCATGCCGAGTAAATCACCAGTCATACCCATATACTCTCCTAAACCTCTCTAAACATGCCCATATTTCTTCTTACACCCTACCAGCTTCGCCGATCAAGCCTTATCCCTTCTCACCCGGGCATGCATCGTTGTCTGCACCCGTTCTAGAGGTAAAGATATGGAAATGTCAGAAGTATTGAACCAACTCTTAGAATTCGAGCTGAAATTACCCTCCCAGATGATTATCGACTGTTAGAGGTTCAGTGGATTATTCTTTTCTGCTCGAAAATAGGCCCGAGAGTCAGACAATTGGGTGGTGCCAATCGACGAAGTCAGTATAGATGACATGGTCCAGATCATGACAAATTTGTTTCAACATAATGCTGATATTTGTGGTGTATCCGAGATACTCAATGATTTAAAATTACAAGGGCGCTTGGTCCCTTAAGTTATGCATTTCCCTGCCGAATGAGAGGAATTATACGAAGAGGACATGGAAGTGGTGGAGTGCATTGACTTTGCATAAAAAGATAATATCCTTGCCACCAGATGGGGGGACGATTTCGAAGATTCAGATAAAGAGCAAGATTTGGAAAAGACTAGTTTGATAACCGACATATGAGGGATGATATCATTCAAGGAGCTTCTAGGAAAAATCACCAAAGTGGTTGAACAAATCGATATTGATGAAGAAATAGGATTTCAATTTTTTTCTTCTTCTGTGAACCACATGACCAGATCAGGAAGACATTACCAATTCCCAAGTCTACAACCTTCGACGAGCGATAAAGGAAAGGGTGTCCAGAATCTCCCTATGCCATAAATGACCCTCGAGGAAAGAAAGATCCTTGACCAACTAAAGAAAACCCATGCCAACATCACTTTATGGGGACTCTTTATGTCTTCCCAACTGCACCGAAATGCCCTAATCAAGCTACTCACAGGACCCACAGTTCCTCCCTCAACCATGCCAGAAGAAGCGGTGAACTTAGTCTGATCCTTGACCTTTACTCGAATGCTCTCCTTTTCGAAAGAAGAAATCCATAAGACTGGTCCCAACCACAATTATGCTCTTAATATCTATGTTGAAGTTATGGGGAAAACTTGTAAGGACATTTTTGTCCATTGTCAATTTGTATGTCGTACGCCGTTACACCGTTGAAGAAACTCCAGATCGCATCTACATCAACGGATCCTAATATCAAAGTGTCTTCAACGTCATAGCCTCTGCGAGAATGAACTTGGTAAAATTTTGTTTTTACGTTCCTTAAAGTTCATATTTAGTATTGGAAATTTTTTATAAAATGTTTTTTATAAAAATAAGAAGTAAGTTTTTTCAAGCAAAATGAGGCTTTTAAAAGTTTTTTAGTTTTTTGGGAAGCCGGACCGGTCCGCCTCTATACCAGATCGATCCAATACTGGACCGGTCCGCCCCTCAACCGAACCGATCCGCTTGCTGCAGATCCAATAATCCCCGGACCGAAAGCGAACCGAAGAAGCTAATTTTTAAAAGAACCGATCCAAGGTCGGACCGATCCGCCTCCAAGCCAGACCGGTCTTCCTGGGATAAACTCAAGCAGCTCCGTAACTGGTTTTACCATCAACTTATTTTTCCTATATATATAACTCTTTCGGTGGTGTATTTTTTGAAGTCTTTGAGAAAACGTTTTTAAGAGTACAAACACAACAAGACTTCAATTTTTGATGTGCCAAACATCTTTTTGATTCACACACAAAAATTCCAATTACTTTTGTGAATCTTTTGGAACCCTAGAACACAATCCTTGTATTTGTTCAACCCTTGTGGAGAAGTCGTCTTTCTTCTTCATTGCTGCCCTCCTGGAAAGGGAAAATTGCAGCCGACAAACTTATGGAGAAACCGTTTCTCTTCTTCATTGCAGCCCTCCTAGAAAGGGATATTTCCAGCCGCCGACTACAGAATCCGACACCTGAGGGTAATTCTTAGTCATTTGTATTTTCATTGTAATCCGAAATTGTACTTTTACAATATTATAATGAAAATAAATGGTTTTGCCCCTTTGGGGGATTTTTCCTCACAAGCATGTGTTTGATTTTTCCTGAAAGTGTTTGTTTTATCCTGCATGCTTTATTTTATTAGATAATTCATCTAGATGCATGATTTAGGGTTTAACTAAAATTTGGGATTAATTAAAATTGGATTTCATTTGAGAAGTCGCAATATTTCCGCTGTAGCTACTCTCTCAAAACTGTCCCCCA
Source organism: Sambucus nigra (assembly GCA_949130495.1). Taxonomy (NCBI): domain Eukaryota; kingdom Viridiplantae; phylum Streptophyta; class Magnoliopsida; order Dipsacales; family Adoxaceae; genus Sambucus; species Sambucus nigra. Next base: position 125,744,406 of record OX422218.1, read on the forward strand.
CTTTCTCGTCAACAACGAATCATCTCTGAATGTTTAGCCGTTAAGAACCCTTAATTGTCTGAGATTAAAAGTGAGTGACCTTGTTCCAACCTCTGTTGCAATACGTGCCTATGAAAACACCCGTGGAGAAGTAATGGGATATATAAAGCTTACAATAGGGGCTGGCCCTATAAATTCTGTTATTGAATTCCAAGTCATAGACATCCCAAACTGTTTCAATCGGCTGCTCTGAAGACCATAGTTCCATAGCATCAAAGGGGTGTCTTTTTCCCTTCACCAAAAATCAAAGTTCTTCACCGATGGGAAGGTTATTACCATCTTCGGAGACAGTGACAACACCGAGAACGCAAGCACCAGTAATCCAGTACTCGAAATCCAATACGGGATGAATGATATGCTTCAATCAGGATTCCAAGTTGAACCACTCCTACTCCCAACAGGGGATGACTTTAAAGACAGGGTTTGTTCAAAATATGACCCTTATGGAACTGTCAATGTAATCCAGATGTTTAAGAACATGCACTTCATGCCCGGATTGGGGGTAGGGCGAAGACATCAAGGGATAATTAAACATATTATGTTGAAGGAAGTCTTTCCTCCCTGTGGCTTGGGCTATTAACTGTTAGAAGAAGAAATCAGATTGATCCATTAGCCTCAACTAAAAAGGAGGTTAGAATGCGCCAGAACTATCTCGAGAGATTCCCTAAATGGAAGATTCATCAGAGAAGGTGAAGATTTCCCCTCCTGTGGATTCCCTGAACCTTGGTATGACCATATATACAAAAGGAAGATACTAGGAATGGAGATCTTCTTTCAAGACAGCTACCCGTGGGCCGAGAGTTCCCAACACCCTGTACAACCACTCACTAAAAAGACCACAACTGGTATCGAGGATTGTGAGGGCAGTGACTTCGAGGACTCTTTCAATTTACAAATACTAGGGTTGACACTTTGCATGATCCACTCAGAGGCTATGTCGTTTAACCCATCATGTCTCATCAAAGATGCTAATGCACCTTTTCTCAACTGGAATGTTATACCTGTGCCACCTGCTAATGTCTAACCTAACCCCGATGTTTATCCCCTTTCCCATTTAGTTATTTCCCTTCACTCTGATGTAATCGAGACCTCCTTTGATGAGGTTCTCAATGTTGTTTTTCCTATCAATGAAATAAATGAAGATTTTAAGTATCTTACCGTGCCTTACATTAATTGTATTGATTCTAATCAAACTCTTGATGATGATGATTTAGCAAAAGAATAATTATTAACTAATATAAATAAGGTTAATAACAAACAACATAACCGCATTTAAGTTAATGAAGATGAAACTGTTGTTATTAATCTCGATTCTAGTAGCCAAATGTACGAGATTAGGATAGGGGTCACCCTTAATGAGCATGAGCACGCGCAACTTGAAGAACTACTAAAGGCATTCGTGGATGTCTTTGCGTGGTCCTACGATGATATGCCCGACATTGACCCTGAGATAGCCCAACATGAGATTCCAACTCTCCCGAACAATAAATTGGTCAAACAGAAACTGCGAAAGCTCCGCACTGAATGGTCACTCAAGGTTAAAGAAGCAGTAGTCTAGAAACTGAACGTGGGCTTCATTTATGTGATCGAATATCCCACCTGGCTAGACAATATCATACCCGTGCTGAAATCTGGAGGAAAGGTTCACATGTGTGTCGACTATCGAGACTTGAATAAGACCTCTGCGAAGGATGATTACCCACTACCCAACATGGACATGATTATGGATAATAGGGCCAGTCATGCCCTCATGTTCATTTATGGGTTTACTGGATATCATCAGATCAAGATGTACCAAGATTAATAAGATAAAATCGCATTCATCACCCCTTGGGGCCTTTTGCTACGCTGTCATGCCATTTGGTCTAAAAAACACAGGGGCTACCTACCAAAGGGATGCCACCACCATCTTACATGATCTGATACACAAGGAAGTCGAGGTCTATGTGGATGACATGATTATCAAGTCCAAGACTCGGGAAGGCCATGTTCCCGCTCTTCGAAAGTTCTTCGAACGAATGAAACAATACCAGATGAGGCTCCACCCACAGAAATATGTCTTTGGCATCACTAAAGGAAAACTTTTGGGATTCGTGGTTAGTGAGAAGGGGATAGAAGAAGATCCTGCTAAGGTAAAGGCCATACTTGATATGCCACCACCTCGAACGGAGAAGGAAGTCTAAGGGTTCCTTGGGAAATTACAGTACATCAATCATTTCATCAGCCAATTGACTTCCATCTGTGAGCCCATATTTAAACTCCTGTGAAAGGATTAAACTAAAGTCTAGAACAAATCTTGCCAAGAATCCTTCGATCGAATCAAGTAATACCTAACCCAACCTCCGGTGCTCATGAGGCTGTAGCCTGATCTTCCCTTACTCCTATACCTAATTGTAACCGATACTACAGTTGGGGATTTACTAGACCAATATCTCAAAGAAACTCATAAAGAGAAAGCCATCTACTATGCCAGTTGAAAGTTAGTCGGTTACGAAGTTAACTACATCACCTTGGAGAAAGCATGTGTCACTCTTGTCTAGGTTACCCAGAAGTTATGGCACTACATGCTCTCCTTTCCCATCAAGCTTGTATCCCAAATGGATCCCATCAATTACTTGCTCGAGAAACCTGTCCTGTCTAGCCGAATGGCCCGTAGGTTGATGCTCCTAGCTGAATTCGATATCACCTATGTCACGCAAAAGGCCATGAAAGAAAGAGCCATCTCTAACTACCTTGCTGACTACCCTATGGAAAAGGCTGATGTCTGGATCTTTGAGTTCCCTCATGAGAATATCCACTGTACCTGCCAAGAAGACCTTTGATGGAAAATGTTCATTCACGATGCTACCGACAAAAAAGGGTATGTCATTGGGATACTCCTAATTTCCATTGATGACTATCATCTCGCCATTGCCATCAAGCTGGATTTTCCTTACACCAACAACATGACTGAATAGGAGGCGTACACGATAGGCCTCAAAGTTTTCCTTAAGAAAGGAATTTGATACCTCAATGTCTACGGGGATTCAACCCTTATCATGGGTCAAGTACTTAGAAAATAGAAAGTCAAGGATGAGAAACTCTTAACCTTCCATGCCCACCTAGAAGATCTAGCTTTCCAATTCCAAGAAATCACCTTCCACTACCTGCCCTGAGCAAAGAATAACCGAGTCGACACCCTTGCTACCTTAGCCTCCATGATTGACATACTCGAGGGAATAACCATGGCCCTTTTCCTTGTCCAAAAACAAGACAAACCCACCCACTGCTACCATATTGAACTTAGCACGGAGGAAGATCCCAAGATAGCCAATTGCTGGTACTATGATATATGGAACCTCCTCAAACATGGTAGGTATCCCCAAGGATATGATAAGATAGACCGAGTAAATCTTCACAGACTGGCTATCCAATATATTATCTGTGAGAAAGCACTGTTGATGGAACCCATTTGCACTGCATCGCAGGGGATGACATTAAAGAAATGATGCAAAAAATCCACAGAGGGGAATGCAAACCCCATATGAATGACCATATGCTCGCCACAAATATCATCCGATAGGTTTACTACTAGACCACCATGGTTTAAGATTGCACAACCTACGTTTGAAGATGCCTCAAATGCCAGCAGTTTTCCAACCTACAACACTTACCTCCGTGGGCATTATACAACATGACTTCTTCCCTGGTTATTCTCCACATGGGGCATTGACATCATAGGTACAATTACACCTAAGGCATCTAACGGGCATGAGTTCATCCTAGTCTCCATTGACTACTTCACCAAATGGGTCGAAGCCGAGTCATACGTAATTCTGAATGCCAAGAAAGTGGCCTAGTTCATCAAGAAAAATATCATCTATCAATATGGGGTCTCGCACGATCTGGTATGAGACAACGAGTTACACTTCGAGGCAGGAGTTACAGAAATGGTCGACGAGTATGGAATTCATATACAAAAATATTCTCCATACCGACCTTAGACCAATGGCGCAGTCGAGGCAGCCAATAAGAACCTTAAAGCCATTATTAGTAAGATGACCAAGATTTATCGAGATTGGGCTAATAAGATCCCTTAAGCCCTCTGGGGCTATCGCAATTCAGTTCTAACCTATACTAGGGCTACCCCTTACTCTCTAATCTACGGCATGGAAGAAGTCCTACCCGTGGAGCTGGAAATCCCTTTGCTGTGTGTCATGCTTGAAAGCAAGGTCAGCGAGGAAGAGTGGCACCAAATCCATCTTGACGAGTTGTCCCTCTTGGACGAAAGAAGGTTGAAAGCTCTATACCATATACAAGGGTACCATCATCATATAGTGAGATCATTCAATAAGAGAGTTAAGGACAACGGTATCCGAGAAGGGAACTTATCCCTAAGAGAAATATAGAGCTCATCTGGGACCCCAGAGCAAAATTCAAGCCCAATTGGAGCGGCCCATACATCGTGAAGAAGATCCTGTCAGGAAACGATGCTATGCTCACTGACCTTGATGGAGAAGAAATGGCACGTCCAGTCAACCTGGACCGTCTCAAGAAATTCTACCCTTAGTTTGAAATTTCGACACGCTATGACTCTTCTCATCTCCCTTCTATTCTTAAAAAAAAGGAAAAAAGACTCCTCATATCACCCTAATCAGAACTATGTGGGGCCTAATCATCTAAAAACCTCTTTTCTTGCTGAAAAATGAATTTTAGAAAATTTTCAATACCCTCAGAGGTACATAGGAAGCTCGTCCATTTACATGAGCACGAATCCCTTCTTTTTCACGACTCCCTTCAATACCCTCATAGGTACATAGGGGGCCTCATCGCTCCAAGTTTGCGATCTTCTCCATTAGTTAGAATTGTTCGAGCAGGTTCTCGCACCCTCTCTCGACTTGAAGAGATCCTTATCCCCCAGTATATCTTGTTACCATGGTAGCTTCTTCCGCTAGATCAGTATAGAAAGTTGCATCCACCATGTGGTCCTCCTCCTTTGCAAAAGGTTTTTTAGTAGCTCAAATCACCAGCTATGTACCCTTTATGTTTGCTTTAACACATTGATGATAAGTGGAGGGTACCAACCCGTGGTTGTGCATCTATACCCTACCTACCAACAACTGGTATGAAGGCTCGTAATTCATGATGTGGAATTTAATATAGGAAGTGATGTTCCCCAGTGTGATGCCCATATTAACATAACCCACTGACGTGGAGGATTGATTATCGTAACCTGATATTGACAACGAATGGGGCACTATCCTTGTCTACGATAATCCGATGGCGTAAAAGGATCCAATGGGAATTATATTGATGGATACCCCTCCATCCAACAAGACTCGTGAGAAAACACAATCATTCACTGATGCAGTAACATACAAGGGTTGTTACGCGGGTACCTGATCAGCCTATCAGCCTCTGAGAATGTGACTTCTAAGAGATATCTAATCACCCATTTAGTCATAGATCCCTTCCATTTTAAATGTAGCGCTATGTTTTTCTTTACGATCTCCAAAATGGCTCGTGTGACTTCCAGTCGGGAATCTTCAGGAATACCAACCTGATCGAAGAACCAGCCAAACTTTAGGGAGCGATCCACAGTGGCGCACTCGATCCATGGATCTGTTTGGTCATCTTCTAGCTCGTAAACTTCTTCCACATCTCTATATGCAGCCTCGTAGTATGCTATCACCGCATTAAATTTTTCTAGGGAACAGGTTCCCAGTTGCCTACTGAGTCTCTCAACGGGATCGTATACTTCTTCCCCTTGGTCTTCTTCCCCTTCGATAATGTCCCCCAAATGGAGTTGAGCCAACTCGAGGGTGCACTCTTCTAAGGACTCTTGGAAGCCATCACCGGAAGATCCTTCGATGTCATTTCCTTTGAGCCACTATCCCATCGCCAATTCCTCAGCCTCTTCATCAAAACTCTATCCATATGGCCTCCATAAGGTGGTATGGGGTTGTCGTTTACATTAGCTTGTGGCAATATAATGTCCCCATTCTTTACATGATGGTCAATAAACCTCCTGAGTGATAATCACACTTTAGTAGGGTGGTTTACCCTATTGTTTAGTGTGCAATAATGAGGTTTCTCTCTATCTTCTGGCATGAGTGGAGCAGTGTGGACATTAACCGAACTATATACTTTATCATGGACCATGAGATCATAAAGATTCAAGGCCTGTTCCACCGTGCAAGGTAGTTCGGGGGGATCTTTTGTTCATCTTCGAACTTTATTTTTCCATCTCTGCCCCTTCTACCTCCTCGGCCGCCATTATTTCCTTCTTTACTCCCCCCATCCCCGTAGTTGATCCTCGAGGGTATTCCCCTCCCTGCGGTGACTGTTGGCCTCATCAGCAAGCTTAGAAAAATGGGCAGGGGTACTATAGGTTTTACCACTAAGTCAATATTCCTTGCTGCTTTTAAAAACGCTACAAACGTACCTTCTCTTGTTTCGTTAATCAAGTTACATATATATTCAGGCAACAGGCCCTCTACACACACTTGTAAAAGTTTTTCTTCTCGGTCTCCTCTCTCACATTGAGGGAACGTTCACGAAACCTCCTAATATAAGTCACAACGTCCTCTCCTGAATTTTGTTTCTCACGCGCGATTTGGGTGAGTATGAACTAATCCTCAGCCAAAAAGAACTTTTGCACGAACAAAACATGCAACTCTTCCCAAGATCTTACACTATCTGGGGCTAGGTGGGAATACCATGTGTAGGCTTTCTCTGTTAGGGATTTTGAAAACTACCTTAGCCTTACCTTCTTATCATTACAGTGGGCCCCCAAACTCTCGATGAACATCTTCACATGCTCCTTGGGATTAGCGCCTTTCCCCGTGTACTTTTTGAAATTGGAGGAATATAACCCATTGGGTAGGGTTCATTGTTATACGCCTCTGGGTAGGGAGTACGGAAGTCATCGTACACTGAGGAACTGTCTCCTTTAGACGCAACTATAAACTTTAGCATCTCTTTCTTCATATCCTCCAAGATGGCTTGCGAGGGGCTAGATGACTGCGACATTATGCTCCTTGGCCTACTGTTACGGATGGAGCCACTAAAGTTTATCCCTCACTCTGCAGCGTCGACCCCGTTGTCATGGGTGGGACCTTGGTAGGACACGCACCGCCTGAGGGTGGAAAAACAGTGGGTAAGGCGTTATTAAAAGCAGGCATTTCCAATCCTCCTCTCACAGTGGGAGCCGATATGGCCGCTGGCGGTGTAGTAAAGGAGTTCGCTCCCATGGGTTCCCCTAACATTGCTTGGGCTACCGGAGTTTTTATGAACTCCGCGAATAAACCCATCAACTCCTAAATTTGTTCCTAGCCTATTCCTCCTTGCGTGGCCATGGTCTCCGTCACTCTAACACCGGGAGCACTAGGCTCCGTCCTTGTCGTTCTCACCCCCCCCGAAAGAACAGTATTGTTTATCTCTTATTATTATTATATGTCATCGAAGTCAATGATTACAATAGTGTTATCCTCTGGCATTTTTTCAAAAGAGAATACCTCCCCAGCAGAGTCGCCAAATGTAAAATGTGGTCTCTTCATATACAGTTAGTATTAAGTGAGGCATAACCCCTTATCAAGATCGAGACTAACACCGTTAGGTATGCAATATAGACAGTGGCCACAGGTAAATCAGAGACAAAGATATTTAATATTCAGGCTTGCATTAAAGAGCATATTAACAAAGGAAATATAAGACAAGAACAATAAATGAATGGGACTAGCAGGTGGCGTGGTCAGAGGGAGAAATTACAAACACTCTAGTCACAATAAAGACAATGCAGGAACTTGCATCTCAGTTAATACCCAATGATGGGTGCATTAATTGTGTATGGTAGTTAATGCTATCATAAGGGTTCTCTGGTATAAGGAAATTTGGTCAGCAATTCTGGACTCCAGATATTCTCTCCTCTGATTTTTTGTATGGTCTATTTATATGGGGGGAGAGGTTGCTCGAGTCATCATTCCATCGATCCCTCTAGTAGAGTGCATTAAATGCATGAGATCTGATAGTTTTGGCGGGAACTCATTCTATTGGCTGGAAGTATTGAGGGCATTAATAAGGGATATGACTTGTCATCTTGAGGCTTACTCTAAGATGGCTAGGTGGTCAGGTTTGGTGAACTAGACCTTCCATCCTAAGGGTAAAGCCACTTGAGTGCAACATTCTTGAGTACCTGAATGCCAGACCTCGTGATTCAGGAAGTGGTTCAAATAGTGACTATTATTAGGTATCTAGTCACATCAGTCAGGCAGGCTGGCACCCAAGGTACCTCGAGGAGGTAACCTCTAGGGGAAAGTATTGAGGGAGATCATGTAACTCGAGGAGATTCACTCGAATAGGTAAGCAATGAGTAGGCTCAAGTGATATTTATCCCGGGTGAAGTTTTATCCAAGTCTGCCAAGAGGGTTGGTAATAATTCCTAACGTTGCCTTGTTCTCAATCCTCCAAACCATGTCCCTACGAAGTTCTCAAGAGGAGGTTGCTTGATAGATAATGAAAGCTATCCCATGCCCTGCCAGGCATGGTCCCTTATGGGTACCAAACAACCTCACTCGACATGTACATTCATAAGATTAAATACATAATACAACATTTTATTTATTATTACAAACTACTGTCATCCAAGTGACTTTGTTCTTAGAATTGGATCCTTCGAGCTAAGTCCATTGGAGACTCTTCGAGAAGGGGCACAGCGAGCTACTTGCTGTGAAGGATCCTCGAGGTGGGTCTTGCGAACAACTTATATGGAGGATCTTCAAAGTGTGTTTGTGGGAAATCCTTCTTTGTAAATGATCAATCTGCCTGGCTAAATTAATCACTCATCGGGGATGACACCCCCTACATCATCTTACACCAACCAACCAGACATATTGGTACTCCTCGAGTTCCAAAATGGGCAGCAGCTCCCCCCACCAAGGCACAAACCAATGCAAGTCCCGAGCCCCGTGCTCTACAAACCAGTTTCCCCAACTCTCAATATCTAAGCCTATGCTAATGAAATAGCGCGAGACGAAGTTTGACACCACTGAAAAAGGATACTCAGGTGGGACCGCCATACAAAACCTTTTCGACAGCCATATGAACAACATCGCAAGGCTACCCCTCAGAAAGGAAGAATGACCTTCCCGCGAGGCATCCAGACGATTAAAAGTCTTCGCCAGTATCACTGTCGCAGGATTGAGTCGGTATGATATACATGAAATAATAGTGGTAAGTTGGGGGTCCACTAGAATTTTCCAGTCACCAGCAACACTTTTGAAACTAGGCCCAGAATAATGGCCCCAACATTGCCAGCATCACCCACATCCTGTGAATGCACGGATCGCAACACTGTCGAAAGAGAAATCATTCATCATGTAACCAACGACCTGGTTGTCGAAGGCGAGATATGAAGAAGTATAGCCAATAATTCCCTAGGCGAGAGAGAAAACTCACGCCAATCCATAGCAATGCTGAGATTTATCCCCAGTATGGTAGAAAATTTATCATAGTTAGGATAAATTTCATCCAACCCAAAGCGAAAGACATGATCCTCGGGGTACTAAAATTCAACGGCTGTCATCAGCATGTTCCACTCAATGGGCCTGTTGATCCACAACTATGAAGTACCCTATACCTTTGACTCACTTCAGTCTACATTATATAGGTTCTTGTCTAGTTTGGAAATAGTGACAAAATTGAGTCATATCCTTGTCTGCCAAATAGCCTCAGAATCTACATATAAAATTCCTCTAAAAGTCTCAAAGGTAGAACACCAACACTGCACCTAGAATTTCATTCATTTGTTGCATTCTTCATAATTTACTTGTGTGTATGTTAAAACCAATAAAAATGATTTTTTAAATAATATTTGGGATACGATAAATATTTTTAGGAATTTATAAAACATTTTTTCATTTAAAAGTTGGTTTTAATAATTTTTTGGGTTGATTTATAATTACTATTTTTTCTAAAAACTTGCTTGGGTAGGATCCGAAAGCGACAGAGAATTATGTGGTGGAAAATGGGATTCTTTAGAAACCTAAAACATGCGTTTTTCATTTGATCATGGACTTACACGTGTTGCTGAGATAACTGTTGGATGTGTGTTTCTTTACTCTCTCATATTTGAGATTGATTGAGAACCCTTGGATTTATTTTATCTACGGTCTGCATGTTTTTTTTTCACAATCCTAGTAACATATGAGTTAACAAATCAAAATACTTTTAATTGTGGTTACAATTCAGCCGTAAGATTTACATCGATCTTGTATTTTTAATCTTGACCGTTAATTTTCCCCGACCTTACAGAGTCTTCCATGCTATGGTATAAATAAAATCTATATGTGAGACATTTACAATCTTTGGATCATTTCACCTCTGAGAGAAAAAAAAAGAGGATAGAGAGAGGGAGAGAGAAAAGACAAAGAGAGAATACGAAACTCTAAACCAAAATCTTGATTTTTTTCAGAAAATTAACCTATGAGTTTGAGTGTGTTCATTAGTTGAGAATATCCATCCGCCACTGTCTTTAATCTCTTGTACAACATTCACAAAGCTTTGATTTCATTTTCTTTTCATAGAAAGTGAAGATTTAAACTGTTTGTGATACAAACATGTTTAAAATTCTTAGGTTGATTTCTTTTTTCAAGAAATCCATACTTGTTGGTTGTTTTATTCCTATTTGATTGTCTTTCAAAACCAGGATTAAGAAACTGATTTCTATTTTCCGTTTACGAGAAAAATCAGACTTAAATCTAGTTAAGATATTGAATGGGATTTTACACTTTCGTGAAATATTTCACACTTTGTGAAATAATTATATAAATAAAATAAAGAAAGTGTTTAGGACCTTGGTTTCTTTATATAGCAAGGTTCCCTCACGATATATGGATAGATATAAAGATCAATAGTTTGAGACTATCAAACAAACTGTGATTCAGAATTCCTTACTACATCTTAGAACGATATTTGTAATTTGTTAGGAATATTGTCAATATAAGTGTGTGTGAGTTGCATGCACGTGTTAGGTACATCACATCACAACACTTTCACACTACAACACTAAAGAAGTGTTGGTAGAGAGATAATTGACTTTTGGAGTCGACTGAAAGCTAAAAGGAGTGGAGTTACAAAGCTGAGAGAACATCTACAACATAAGAAGCCTTGGGAGAAGTCAGATAATCCAGAGTAGCTGGAATAATTTCTAAACTTAGATTATGTTTGATTGTGTGTTTAGATTGTTAAATAGTTTGTAACCTATTACTCTATTTTAGTGGATTTTTGTTTTGAGGTGTAGAGACCTCCGTGGATGTTTCCCCAATTGGGTGGGGTTTTAACACGTTAAAATATTGTGCACTTGTGTACTTAATCTTCCTCTCATCTTCTTTAATTGGTGTGCTGATTTAAAACTATTTTAGTTTTGGTTTTCAAAACTTGGATACGTATAATATCTGAAATATCCCGTTCATAATTCTTTTTATATACATCTTGTGTTCTCAGTTTTTTATAAGAAAAGAGTTTCTTCAAAAAATTATTCGGAGCCATTTAGACTGTTTAATCTTGAATTAAACAACTTAAGTGGTACTTTTTCAATTGGTATCAGAGCTTGGTTTTATAAATTCTTTTAGATCTTGAGTTTCTGAATTTTTTTTCTCAAAACAAACTATGGACGAGAAATTTGAGACATTAGGTAAGCTGTCCAGCCCCCCTCTCTTTGATGGAACCAACTTCCCTTATTGGAAAGTAAGGATGGTTTCTTTCATCTAAGGGACATTGGGAGATGATGTCTGGGATGCTATTGAAAATGGCTACACTTTTCCTACTAAACTGGCCGCTGAAGGAAGTACTATGAGGATTAGGAAGTTGCTAAGTGAATTCATTAAAGAAGAAAAACATACTTCCCATAAAAATAACAAAGGCAAAAATGCCATATTCATGTCTATCAATGAACATGAATTCAAGAGGATATCTTTTTGTACTACCTCTAAGGAAGTATGGGACCCCCAGTGACTACGCATGAAGGAGACACACATGCTAAAGCTGTTAAAACCAAAATCTTACTCCAGTAGTAAAACACTTTAGTCATGACTGGGACTGAGTTATTTGATGACTTCTACATTAGGTTGACAGTGACTAAGATGCATGCGAATGGGATAATTTATAATAGGAAGGAAATTGTATCTAAAATTCTATGGTCACTTTCACAAAAATTTGACAATAAGCGCTATGCAATTGAGGATATGTACGATCAAAACCTTACCCATGAACTCCTTAGTAGCAAGTTAAGAACTGTGGAAATGGAATTACAGTTTAAGAAGCAATTAATACAGACCCATAAGAAAAAGTCTACCTCCAATATTGTTTTTACCTCTAAGTTGACTAAACCTGAATGCCATTTACCCGAAATTGACTTAGATTTTGATGAGGAATGTAATTTAGAGAGCTTGGATAATGAAATTTCCTTAATGTCTAAACAATTCATGAAAATTATGAAATTCAAAAATAAACTTGCAAACAGACAAGGCAAACCTACCTATTCAAACAATTCTAATAATAGGCCTCATGAGAAATGACTTAACAACAAACCCAGTAGAGACCTTAAGAACACTGAATGCTACAAATGTGGCAAGTTAGGACACATAGACAGTGAGTGTAGAGTTAATTTGAATAAGAACAAGAACACTAGGGCTAACTTGTGCAAGACTTGGGATTACTCACCTACAAACTCTCTCCCCCTCTCTTCTTTATCTCTTTTCTCTCTCTTTAAGAGCCTTCATCGCTACGGCTCGCCCTCTTCCCCCTATGGTGTGACGATGTGCCACCACTTCCAGAACTCAACCTTTCCCCGGATGAGGCAGACGACACTAAGTAAGAAGGGATCGAAATCGCATCCTTAATGTGGGAAGTTGTCGAAGATATGCACTCCCTAATATCCCTTAGCCAAGTAGTAGAGACCCGGATGTGCTACAAAAGAAAATAGAAAAATCAAATCAGTCAAGTCTAAAAGAAGAAGAAAGTAATCACGAAATTAAAAAGATAAAGAAACACAAAGCGTACCTCAGGTCCAAGGATCTCCTCTGTCAATCCCAACTCCTCCGGGTCCATCGCGTTGGGATGATGTTGTAAATGCACTGACCCTCCATCAGCTCTCCATACAAAGGGGGCCTCCGAAGTCATCAGTACTATGACATCGTCGCATCGCCCGCACTGTGGGAGGACCCTAGATGATGACTTGAAATCGTGTGAGGAATAGGAATGGCATCGTATATACTGGGAGGCATTAACCAGCTCGACACAAAAATCCATGTAATCATATATCACCGTGGTGTTAGTGTACACCGAGTACGACTCTCCCATCATCGCTGCCACTTGGGCATCCTCTGATATCTCTCGCACTCGCCTCATGAACATAAGGGGATTAGCTGGAGGCACCGTAACCTCGTCCTCCATAATTTGTCGGACTACCCTCTCCCTGAGGTACCAAGAATAGCCAAACTCATGCGCCTATCCCCTAGTCACCCCAGTGTGCTGAATGGTTGTCCCCCAAGGATAAAAGGTCACCTGTAAATCCCTAGCGAGAGCAAAATATCAATATCAACATCCAAAAACATAAAAGGAAAGGACAATATTAAGATAAAAGAGGGCTTACCCACTCGCTGATCTAGCCATTCAAGACCTAATGCACCGCCTCCAGAGAGAGACTTCTAAAACTGTCGGTTGGACCTCCACCACCGGTACATCAGTTAGAAGTCCCTGACAGACTTATCCTTCAAATCTATCAATTGGGTGTTTAACCCAGTCACCTCATAAAATCACGTCTGCAAAGGGCAAAGGCCAATATTTAAGAAGTCAAGAGAAAACGTATGAAGGAAAATGTGAATACATAAAGGAAAAAAGATAAAAATAAATAAATAATACGTCCAGAAGATACGTGGCTCAAGTAAAAGACTTTCGGAAGCACCGAATGAATGCATTAAGAGAATAATAAAGGGCTGCCAAGGTCAGGATCCCCCAATTATAAAGTTGGATGTCCGAGAACACCCTAAAAATGGCAAAAACCACAAGTGCACGATGTCGCCACTCGTCGCCAATAGAAAACCTCCCATCTCCAGCAGAATAAACAAGCGGTCCATCTGATGCACCTAATTTTCGTCACTCTCAATAATAGCCCCCTCAGTAGAGACAACATAGAGAATCCCCAGAGACCACCCTCTCCACATCACCTAAGGCCTCCGTCACCGCCTCCGGCATCACCCTCAGTGTCCTATCCACCTCAATCTGAGCACCATCACAGTCCAGCCCCAGCAGCTGCTGCGCATTAATGGGAGTCACTATCATCTCCCCAAAGACAAAATGGAATGTGTGGGTAGTGTCACACCACCTCTCCCTCAGAGCACACAGAACGGTGGTAGAACGAGGCGTCTCATTCAGAGCAGACGTTAATCTCCCAAAGTCGACTGATGACACCATCCAGCGCATCATAGATGGAAGGTGATCCCAAACATCCTTAATCCCCGTCGTCCCTTGGGTACATATAGTCGACATAGAGACATCAGACTGTCGAAGAAATAAAGAAAACCATTGTCAAGGTTTAAGAAATAAAGCAATCTCATCAAAAAAAGGGAAAAGAATACCAAAAGTCATTCCATACTTACATAGCCACCAGTGTTCACCACGCTAGAACGATGATGATGCGATGGCTCACGTAGAAGAATCCGATCATCCACCACCGGCTCGAATGCGTTAAATGAGTTCTCACTGCCCAGTGCAAAGGGCACTCTAGCCCTCCACTCCAACCCTGGCCAATCGTCGGCATTAAGCCATGCCATGTGAGTAGCGCTGCTTGAAAACTCAGCCATATCTTGACTTTTGAATGTCGAAACGATTTGCAAAAGATAATTACAAAAGAAGGTAAGTCAAAAAACTGTGAAAAATGAGGAGAACCCGCCCCCTTTTTATAGGAGGCTAAGGGGTATACCGATCGGCATCTCCCTACCACCACCGATTGGCACTGTTCTTCCACCTTCTTGAGCCCCCCGAAAGACAGTGCCACTTCCGTTTGGAAACCCTCCATCTATGCGGTGATGGCACCCCCTTTAGAATTTCGTACAAAAATTCCAAAAAAAATCAGAAAATCTCGAAAAACCCTCAAAAAATTCCTAAAATCACCAGATTAATTTTGGAACCTTTTCACCAAGAAAAAACACTTTTTCTACATCCCCAGTAGAATTCTAGAGAACAATCCTCCCTGGCAATATCTCCAAAGGACACCCCAAAATTTCAAAAATTCCCCAGCTCAAAATCCTTGGATCATTCCCTCTTCCCTAGCGAAACTTAAAACCAAGTGCTTCCCGAAATCTGTAGAGAAATATCACACATCCCCAGTGGAGTTCCCAAATTTCCAAGAAGAAAAATAAGCCCTCAGAATTGGCTTCGGCCCGCAGAATCGGTCGCTTCCACTTAATTCCTCAGAATTGGCTTCGACCCGTAGAATTGGTCACCCCTAAATAAGCCTGCAGAATTAGTCTCTTCTACCTAAGCCCTCAAATTTGGCTTCCACCCTCAGAATTGGTCACCCCTAGATAAGCCCATCGAAATGGCTTTGACCTGTAGAATTGGTCTCTTCTACCTAATCCCATAAAATTGGTCACCCATGTCATAATCCCGCAAAATTGGCTTCAACCCACAGAATTGGTTACTTCTACTTAAGCCTTCAAAATTTGCTTCGACCTACAGAATTGGTCACCCCTATCATAAGCCCATAAAATTGGCTTCGACCCACAGAATTGGTCACTTCTACTTAAGCTTGCAGAATTAGCTTCGACCCGTAGAGTTTGTTGGTTTGATCTTAAGCCCTCAGAATTGGCTTTAACCCATAGAATTGGTCGTCTCTTTCTTAAGCCCTTATAATTGGCTTCGACCCTCAGATTTGGTCGCTTCTACTTAAGACCAAAAAATTGGCTTCGACTCGCAGAATTAATCACTTCTATCTTAAGCCCGAAGAATTGGTTTCGACCCTCAAAATTGGTTATTTCCACTTAAGCCCTCAGAATTGGCTTCGACCCGTAGAATTAGTCGCTACAATTTAGATCCTCAAAACCAACCCCGGTCTAAAGAATTGGTCACCTACTTAATCCTCACCTCCTCTATGTCCTTATAATCGACCACCCCCAACATCACCTTAGGTCCTCAGCATCGACCTCGACCCTCTGAATTGATCATCCTCATCCCTTAGGTCTACAAGAACCAACCTCTATCATATGGTGTCTATTCGATGGCTATCACTTGTTCCAAGATCACCCGTCGAGGGGCTTTGTAGACACCACATTTTAGTACCCCTTATGTCTCCCCTTAGGTCCATAACACCTCCCAATCTTACTGTAAACCCTAGGTCGCACTTCGAGTACTAATCTAGAGCCCGTTGGGAACTTTTGGGCCACGATTTGACCCCAATTAACTTCAACGTCAGAGAGAAAGATATTTTAATCTTATAAGGGAACTGAAACCCCTTTCCAATGGTCTGCCCCATGCATAAAACAACATAACTATTCGGACGAACAATCAGTTTTCCCTCAAAAATCAATTCAGAGGCCACCAGGAACTCCCGAGCTCCGTTCGACCAAATTCATCTCTTTATATCAGAAAAGAATGAATGAATATCTGAAGGGCACTGAATACCCTTTCTAATGGTTCACCCCGTGTGAGATTCTGACCTACGGTACGGATGAACGATCCGTTTTACTCTGAGAGGTCCCCGGGTGATTTGGAGCCCTGATTGACCAAGGTCAACTTTTCGAACCGAGCAAAACTCTTTGGAAATTCTAAGTACATCTCCTAATATTTTCAAAGGTCTACCACATGTGCGATTATGACTTACCATGCAGACGAACGATCCGTTTGCATCCGATGATCTCCCGTCCAAAGGACCGACGTGCACTTTTGAGCCACATTTGACCCAAAATAAACTCCCGGACCTAGGATCAGTCGAAGGTATCTAAAATAAATTCCTAATGGTATGCCCCGTTAGTGATTCAGATCAACGGTTTGGGTTCTATGACCATTTTCCCAGAAAATTCATACGGAACTTCCAATTGGCAAGTTCTGATCCCTGCCTATCAGCACTATGTCTGGGGGAACATGCCGATAGTCACCCCCTGGGGTACATCGATCGGCACCCCCTGGCCCTATAAATAGGGGCCATGACCTCATTCCAAAGAACAAATACAACAAATTCATCATCATCTGTGATCTCCGTAACATTCCCTCGAAATTAGCAAAGTTCCTCATGTGAAGTTTCCATTCAAGCTTACACTCCCATCTATTTCATACCCAATTTGGAAAATATTATTCTCTCTCATCAACATTCATCAGCACTCAATGGAGTTCATCCAAGATCAACTATCAAGCTTCAAAGAAGGTCCAATTCCTTCCCTCTGTCTTTAAATTCCTCATTTTTGCATAATAAACATTAGATTCATAATCTATTTCTTACTTTAGTTCATAAACAATAATATCTACACTTTTATTAGTATATTGCAAATAATTTATTTTCTACAAAAATCCCAAAATAAATAAAAGAGGGTTACACCCATAAATTTCGAACGGAATTATCCATCACACCTTTTTCCAAAATCAAAACAACACATTTTCTACACATACACATATAATAAAATTCTGTTTGAATCTATGGGATAAACCCCACCCCTATGCAAGATTCGAACTACGTGGACTTTGATGCCTTTATAGGCTATGTAGGCGTCTCAGATTAAAATCCAGGACTCGAGTCAAAATTTCCAATTTTCCTAATTTCTCAAATTCCCTAATTTTTTAAAACCTCCCATTTTCATATTTTACTAGTTTGCGTTTCATCCAATACATATTATCGTTTCCTAATAACGACCAATGTCGTGATGAAATCACAAACCATACTTTCTACATATGTTATTTTGGGAACATTCCTATGGATTACCTCACTCTACCATGTCCATGGTACGAGTTGAACAAATCTGATCTCCATTATATAAACACGCTCACACACTTCACGGGGATATAAAAAGGAAGATAATAACACTAGCCCATGAGAGACCGAAAGGGCGGTATGGGTGTCTAACACCTTCCCATTCCGTAATTTAGCCCTCGAACCTTTGAACTATTGGTTTCGTATGCATCAGTTTGTCCTTGATGCCGCTCTCTTGAAGCAACAATATTTTCTTTGCTTGTTTTGTGAAAAATAGGTTGGAGACTCTATCTCTTCACATTTACCCACACACAAATGACGGTCGAAGCAGCCTTCCCAAGAGGGGTGTGAGACCGCAACACATCCTTCCCGAGGGGAGATGTATCTCTCTCTTCTCCTCCACCACGGCGCCGACCCGGGAAAGCCACAACTTCCAAATATAATTTTAGTGCTAGATAAATATAGTTTGAAATAGGACTGGAAGCAATATAAATCATATAACTATGACCATTTTATTTATAATTCAAACATCAAATTAATTAGTCTAAGACAGAACGGAAACAAATATAAGTTATACCAAGTTTAGTAACGCTACGGCATGAAATGAACAAAAAATAAGGTGTACTAAAAATCATAACATAAAAATAAATCTCGTAAATCAAATCACTATGCTCATGAACGTATGAGAAATCGTCAGTAGAATGCCTAAATCACACATGATGTGAATGTAATTACTCATAGAGCATTGTCTTTGTCATTTTGTCAAACACCTTCCATTCAACTGTGGGAAATGTCAAAACTTCAACCTAAGGATCCATACAAAAAATGTGTGGTGTAGTACCTAATGGGGTTAACTAAAGATTTTTATTCATCGCCAAAATTGGGAGACTATAAATACTACATGTAACAAATACCTCGGCTTTGAAAGAACCCAAAACTTGACGGGGAATAAATTCATGGACTACTAAAACAAATTGATGGACAAAAGAGGGGGATTATAAATATTACATGTAAAAAATACTTCGGCTTTGAAAGAACCCAAAAATTGATGGCAAATAAATTCATTGACTACCGAACAATATCATTAGAAGACCATAAC
This sequence comes from Sambucus nigra, assembly GCA_949130495.1. NCBI lineage: Eukaryota > Viridiplantae > Streptophyta > Magnoliopsida > Dipsacales > Adoxaceae > Sambucus > Sambucus nigra. The sequence goes on from OX422218.1 coordinate 125,763,482, forward strand.
CTTACACACCACTAAGAAACTTGCCAAAGCAAACACACATACATAGCAAAGGGATGTAAAAAAAAAGCCATTTGTCCAGTAAGGTCCCCCATGGTGGTGCCATGTTTGATCAAGAATATCCTCCTCTAAGTTGATTTTTTTCCCTTACATGGGCTTTGTTTTGGTTTTTAGAGATTATACTGAATATAAGTTTTGAAACGGTAAGAGAAAAAGAAAGGAAAAGGCGTTGTAAAGATAAGATAATTTGAGTCTAGGTTTGGGGTTGGTGACTGAGAAAGAATGTTTCTAAAATGGTGGAAAAAAGTCTTGGGGTGTGTTCACGATGTTGACATGAGCTCTTTGATTCAAATTACAATAGTTACATGCTTAGTTTCAATATGATTTTATGAACATTCAATTTTTATACTCCAAAATGTTAATATCAGCCATTAAAGACTGTCAAGATGTTAAAAAGGAGAAATATGAGAGAGATAGACATGATACCATTGTGAGTGAGAGACCAAAGAGGTTTTATGCATTTTGGATGTATATTGACTGAGGAAAGATTAAAAGTTGTATGGAAGATAAAGAGATGTCTTGATAAGAGGAAGATAGAAAAGGTTTAATAAAATGGGAAGGGAGTAATGCTCAAGAAAATCGATAATAGAGAAGAGAGTTATAAAATGAGTAATAAATGGAAGGTTTCCACATGGAGACCTTACTTGTTAATATTAAAGTTTGACATGCATTTTGTAATTACTAGGATAGAGCTTGGCGACGATATGAATAGATTTGAGGACAAATATAGTATTTTATTCAAAAGGTTTTATCAAAATCGGATCAAATCTAGTATAATTAAAATTAATGCAAGTGATATCCCCATGGACTAACCTACTTCAAGAAAACAACCCATCAATGCCTTTCTGTAACATCCCGCACTTTTGGGGATAATTAAATTTCATAATTAGGTGTCATTTGGAAATTTGAGGAATTATTGTGAATAATAATTTTTGGAGTTTAGGAGTGTTAGATGATTTTTGATGTGTGTTATAATTACTTTTGGGGACTAAGTATATGAGTTGGATTATTTTATTACATGTCGCAGTTGAGTAAAGCGACAGAGGATAATATTTTAGTTGGAAAAACTCGTAGTAAAAGGTGTTGAGTCTAATTAGTGAATCGCAGTTAAGTGACTCAGATGGATATTTTGAGTGCGTGGTTGGTTTTAGAATGGCTGATATAGTCAGAATAGGGTATCTGGGGGTATTGGTTAGGTTCCGGGAATTTTTGGGCTAATAAGGACTCGTAATTGAGTAAATGAGTCATTTTTGGGTTTTAAAGGGGTAAACCCTTATTTCTCCCTTATATAAGGCACAATAGAGGGAAAGACAAGGAAAAGAAAATACAGAAAAGAAGAGGAAGGAAGAAAGGGAGAGGAAAAAGGAAATTCCAGTCAAACTCCGCAGGATTCGACTCGAGGCCGTCGGATTTTATCTACTAGGCAAGTATTTACTTGCTTTATTTCCTTTTTATCATAAATCTCATATTAAAATTTGGTAATAACAAATTAGACAATTTTGGTTTGGGTTTTCATGAATCAAAACGGGTTTTTGGGAGTTGAACGAGTAAACCCCAAATAATAATCAATTTGAGAAACTTAGGATTTAATTAAAATTAGTTGTTGATTATGGGTTCTAAGATGATGAGAACCCTTTTTATGTATGTAGAGGCAGTTGTTTAAGGTTGGAAGAGGTTGGGAGAGGACACAAAATCTTGGGAAAAAGCTTTAAGGGCCGAAACAGCCTCCCGGAGAAGAAGCTATCTGGAGCGATCGATCAATCGATGGTCCAGGTCGATCGATCGATCCTTCAGGATTTTTGGAAATTTTTCCTAGGATTAATTATATGGAATAAATTCCAATTTTAATTGATTCTAGTTTATTTAATTAAGGAAGTAAAGATTCATTGAGGGGGTCAATATTTATCCATTTGAGGGAATTTATGGGGGCTAAGAAGGTGCAATAATTGTATGGAACGAAAAGTTTATTTTTCGAGGAAATAAACAAATTGAGGAATTGGATATTGGAGTTCCTAAAATAAAGTGGGGACCTATAAATTATTATTTGAGTGAAATGTAGACCTTGAGTTCGTGGAAAATGTAATCCACGACTTATTTAATTAAGGGTGCTCAGGACGAGTAAAACTCGTGTTGGTATTTCATCGGGCGATGATATATATATGTACAATTATGCGCATAGAATATATAGGTATATGTCAATTATGTTTGAGAAAATCCTACGAGGTGACTAGGATGGAATTGGGATATTCGGAGAGTGTATAAATCCCGAAAAGTGATCAAGGTGTGAGGTATATTTGTGTAAGAGAATACTTTTGGGATTAGTATTTAAGTAGGAGAATACATAAATATTATTATGAGATTGGCAATTATAGCCAGATATACATTCGAGCAATGAAATATATATATATATATATATATATATATATATATATATATACACGATGTGAATACAGTACATATAATATATGATACGAATACATATATATCTGTGTGTGATTGGTATATGTGTATTTTAGAGGCTGATTTCCACGGGCTTTCCTTTGGCGTAGGGTTGGAGCAATGAGATTATATATTTTCTCTAGTGCGATCCAGGGAGGTTGCGCGATGTGGGTGAATCCCCTGGCTTGAGGAGCAGGGAGAGTATATCCCCAGGTCATCTCGTACCACGTTCGAGTGCGATGTGTGTACTCCACTTGTAGAGGGAACATGACCACCTCCACCGTTGTGTATATTTTACCATGACCATTGAGTAAGTCTGGCTTGGTACCGTGGTACAGTGAGTAAACCCGATTTTGGATCGACACTGTGAGACGACATCCTCGAGTTATAGCTCGGTGGGATAGTTATTATGCATGGAATATGTATAATTATATACTAGTTGCGTATAGTATATTGTTTATATATGAAGGTAAATAATCATATATAGTAAATCGTATATAAGAATGGAAAGAATGATAAGAGTTATTCCTTTCCGGTAAATGTATATATATTCGGATTTATGTGAAGCATAGGTTCTATTGAGAATTCAATGTTTATATATTTATATATATATGAGTTACTTATATACGTTGTGCGCTGAGGGATTAATGGATCTTGACGAATAACATTGCCAAGTAGTAGTGTATCGGGGGGTTCCTTGTTCGGATTTTGCTTCGCGAGACACCCGATGCACGAATTTAGCGCAGTGATTGAAATGGGGAGAAGTTTAGCCCTTAGTAATCGAGTTAATTAGGATTTTCAGAGTTTGGATGAGGGGTATCTGAACAGATTAGTTAGGTAGGGTAATTGATTAGGTTACTTAATAGGTACACGTTAGCTGTGCACTATTAGGAGAGGGGTGAGGGGTATTTCATGGGAGTGCGTTACCAATTTAGATATGAGGTAAATCATATTTTTAAAATATAGCATTTATGCACTTGCAAAATATTTTCACAACTCGGGCTCTGACCTGTTTCTATATTTTCCTCTCTTACTATATATACATATATATTTTAGGTGTCTAGACACAGGGACGCCTGGATGATGATTCCTTCGAGTCAGACGTTTGCTGCAGCAGCTGTGGATGCATGCAGGTTTCTTATAGACGCTTTCATTCTTGAGATCTAGATAGGAGGTACTGTAGAAACATTCAGGTTGATAGTTCAATTGTATTTATTTATTCTTTTACCGCCTTTTTGTGTGGCCTTTGATTTGATTGTATTATATTAAACCGAGTGTTCGGTTATTTTATTTCATGTCAATTTCATTTATAACTGTGTGAATGTTTTATTTGAATAGTTTGATTAAAAAGATTAGTAAATTAAAATTTTGACGCTAGCCTAATAGGTTATTAGTAATTAATTTGGTTTTCGATAGTGATGCTGAGAATGAACCATATGAGACTCCTGTTTTAATTTGGTACATGAGTGATCGCCCGATATTTTATTAGGCGGGATGTCACACTTTCTTCCCTCAACTAATGGCAAACAAAGTATAACTAGTTTTGTTGTAGCCTCTAAGGAGCAGCGACATGACAACATTGATGTATTTCTCTTTGTGGTTATTTTCCTTACATTCAAAGTCATTATTTACTTTCAAGAATAAAACTTATATGTGTCTTTGTGAGTGTGTGTGCGTATTTAGAGTTACTAAAATTTTCAATGTTAAAGCTTGAAAGTGGTGTAACTTATATATGTGAGAGACGGGGTTTAGAAGAAAAATATTTTTTGAAAATAAAAAATAAAAAACAAATGATTAAAAATGAAATATACATACTTTTAAAACCCCTTAGATCACGCCTTCTGCATTGAAAACCCCAGGATGAAATCCTTGATGTCAACACTGACAACCTTATCAAGGGCTATTCTTTTGTTTGAGTTCTTGACAGTATAATCAGCTCTAGCTCTCACTAGTTCTTTAATTTTTGTGTTGTCACCTTTTGCGGCAGCCATCATCAATAAAATTTCTACTCGTTGGATGTTTTGATTTAAAAGAAACTCCATCTTATAATATGTACCCTCAACAACAAGCATACCCATATAGTTGAAGTATTGTTCAACATCATCGCAGTCAAAACCATCACGGGTTTGGCTGCCCTAAATTCTAGCTCCCTCTGCGTCAACCCCATTTTAGCAATCCCGGTCCTCTATCTGTTCAATCTTATTAAGAATATTTTAAAGTACGCATTTTAATTTTATCCAATATTCAACATATTTAAGAAGACAATCAACAAAACAACAAAATTGACAAAAATGTAAGTCCAAAAGCCAACTCTGCAACCAAAATCACGTGGCCTTGGTCTTATTCTTTCTCAAGGCAAAGCCGTTGGGTTCTATTTTTATGGACATTTTCTTTGTCTTCTTGGATATCTCCCCTATATCATTGTTACTTTCTTCAACAACCCCTTCTTCAATAGTGCCTTCTAATCTAGAAGCTTCATCATCATTAATTTGGGAATCTGCAAATTAGAACCCCATTGATCTCCTCCATCATCAAAGTCCCAGCATTCCCTGCCTGGGGTGGCATTCAGAAGTCATCTTCTTCAAAATCGCTATCCTTATCCGAAGAATTTCTTACTTTCGAGATAACTATATTAACATCATCTGCCTTATTCTTTTTCTTTTTCTTCAAGCTCTTTATTTTACTCTTTAGTACTTTTTTTTATTTCTCCTCACTCTGCTCTCCCATGTTTTCATACGACATTTCATTCTCAGGTTCCTTTTTCTCCAACATGTAGACAAATCTTTTTCCATTGATATGTTTCCAAATATGCTCCTCAGATTTATTGACAGTAAGTCCGATTAACTTACATATTAACTTTGAACGGAAGAGAGCATCTTGGTTGAACATGTTGAGAGGGGGTTTGTTACGGGCTAAAGCTGAGTTGATGAGGACAAGCCGACAATGCTTGCTCTCTGCGTAGGATTTCTTAACGTCGGCCGGTAACTCGTGACCCGTTTCGACGCCTTTGAAGCGGCCGTTATGGAGGGACTTGAAGGTGGGCTTACCCAGAAGGTTTTTACCTTATTTATCTCCACTTCTACCTTTTTCTTCTTCTTATTCTTTTTCTTCCCCATTACTATGTTACACACTCAACCTAACTTGAAGTCAGGAGAGAATCCCAAGTGGAAGGTTTTTTTAGGGCAAACGTTAATCTTATTTTATTTCCATTCCTCTATCTATTCTATGACGCGAATTTAAAGACTTGTAAAAATAGAGAGTTAGTATTGGGATTATAAAGAGGAAAATGAGGGGTTGTATGGAAGAAAGATAAAAGGGATAGGAAGAGATATGGGTAGAAAATATAGAGTTTCATTCTTCAAATGAATTGGCCAAATACAACGTGTTGATGGGAGAGACTCGTGGATGGAAGAGAAAGATTTATTTCTTGTAGAAGTAAACTAAAGAGCATTAATGTCTCATTATTAACCTCTAACATTACCATATTAGAGGGATAATAAAGATATAAATTTTACTTTGAAGTAATAAGCCCTTCATTTATTGTGAAGTAATAAACCATGTAAATGCGTTACATGGTTTTATGTCTTCAGCACCACCCCTGTAAACTTGTTATGTTTGAAATAAGGTAATCCGATTGAACACTTGTAGAGCCATATAATATTTAGGAAAATGATAACATGTGCTTGTAGCCTCAAAATAGTAAGTATGAGTGCTTTACATGGTTATTTGTGTCATATTAAATATATGTCGAAACTTTGTCCCTATTATTTTTGGGTTCTTAGTGTGTGTCCTTAACGCACATGTTATCATGACCCTAATATTTATCGCTACCTTCTATTCACCATCTCGCACATATAAGTATTACAAAATATAAATACCCAACTTTTCCAATTTGTTTCTTTGATCATAAGTTAGTAACTTTGAGACATTAGAGAAAATTTAGGAAGAAAATTTATTCCTAGCGAGTGCTCAACACGATTGGAGATGATTATGGGTTCTAGTTTTTATAAAATTCATTATTTTAAAATCATGCCTGTTGATGTAAAAAATTAGACTATCTCTAATTTGTTTAATCACAGATAAAAATATAAATAAGACAAGTGATTTTAAAGTGGTTCAGCCTTGAATGAATGGCCTACGTCCACTGTTTGTGTTATTATTGACTGTTTAGGAATTCTCGAAGTAGGATTATTCTCAAGAAATTACAGCCCCCCACAATGAGGATGATACAATGTATTTATAGCCCTGAGGCTGTACATGTGATAGGGTTGTACATAGTTGTCCAATAAGCGTATACATCTGTATGATAATAATCAGCATTTAATGCGCATTTAATCCTCTTAATTATCTGATAATAAATGCTCTGATCGAGGTGCAGCTCGGACCGTCTAAGCTGCTCGGACCGCCTAAGTATCTCGGTATCCATGAGTTGCTCGGTACAGTAAAGTTTATCGGAGAACACTTGTTGCTCGGAGCATCTGAGTTGGTCGGGGAAATTGAGTTCCTCGAAGTCAAGGTGTTGTTCAGAAGTGTTTGTTATTGCCACGCAGATTGCCATGTGTCTCCACTTAATTGAGCCATGTCAGCAGACTAAATTTGGTATAAATGGAAGCCCCCAATGTTTCAAAGTTTGAGATTGAGGACTGTGGAACATTCTTCTCGGAATATGGCGGGATTAAATGGTCATCCTGAATTTTAGGAGCGTTTTCTTTGCATTTATTTTCCTTTTTTAATTCATAGAATCAGACTTTTCGAATTTTCTAACTGCTTCGATCTCCGCGCCCTTTTTGTCCTTTTAGCCGCTGGTAGCGTAAACGTCTCCCTTTGTAATCATTATTTTTACCTTTTCCCAAGGCAAGGTATTTAAGCATTGCAGAAAATCATATCGTCTTTTATTTTTTCAAATCTGTATCTTTGAGTTTTCCATTTTCTTTCTCTCTTGTGTGTTCATCTTTTTCATCGTTCGTTGTAAACAGATCCATCCCTTTTCTTCAAGATTTTCTTCCTTCTCCTTTATTTCCTTTATTCACCATGGTTTATCCTGTTGAGTCGCTTGATAAGTTTCGTTCTGATTTCTCTATTCCTTCATGGGTTGTTTTGGAGAAACTTTTTGAACCTTCAGATTATTTCCGTTTGGCTGAGGGACATTGTTTCCCCAGCCTCTTTGTGGCTGAATGTGGCTTTTCTTTTCCCCCAAACCCTTTGTGTCTGGAATTCTGTTAATATTTTGACGTGGTTCCTGCAAAAATAGCCCCCAATACATGGAGAATAGTTAATGGAGTTCATAGATTAAATCAGATTCACGGAACTCGTACAGGAATTCCAGAAATTATGTTTTGTTATATATGGGTTATTGGTGACAACACTTTTTATTTAAAAACTAGGTTTTTAAATAGGGCTCTAGTAGTCAATCTCCCAGATGCCAATAGGGATTACTTCGAGCACGGTGTTGTTATGAAAAATTGGCAACACCCTCCACTAACTGAAAATGATGTGTACCAGGGTCCTAGATGCCCTCCCTATGGCAATGGGATAGGTTGTTTTTATTTTATTTTATTTTTGAAATTATGCTTCCTTTGTGTTTGATAAAATGTGTCACTGATATTTTAATTTTGATTTATTTGCAGTTGACAGCAAGAGAAAGTCTCCAAAAGAGACATAAGTTAATTTAAAACATCTGAAACTTATCTGGGGTTTGCATCAGAATGTTGCCGACGAGCATATCAGATCGGCTTCATATTTCCTGCAGTATAAGAGTTACACCTCATCTTTTACTGCTCGTTCGGTGATAAGTGACGTAGAACCAGTACCAGCTTCTTCAAGTTCTTCACCTGAGTCACATATTCCTCTGAGTGAAAGAATGAAGATAAGAAGAGCTCCTGACCTCTTCGAGAAATATTCCTCTGTTGCTGGAGAGGCAAAGAAAAGCAAACATGATGTCCCAGAAGAAGGAACAAGAAAAATCGATGCACCTACTCCGGCTGCTCCTGTGATGGTTGCCGAGAAGCCCCAGTGGCTCCGAGCAAGGTCACTGCTCCAAGCGAGGTTATAGTCATATCCCCGACTAAGACTACATCCTTGGTCTAGACCGTTGATGTTCCTCTGAGGAGGTTGAAGAAGAGCTCCTCGGTCAATTTGGCTGAATCCATTGCTCATCCCCCGACTACGGGAAGTGGTGTTCCCACTTTTGTTGCCCCGAGCTCTGCAATGAGCTCGGTGAAGTCTTGGATCATTCTTGAGATCCAAGGTATTGAAGAAAATATTTCTCGGGACATGGTTACCACATTAGCTGCTCGTCATATTGCTTCTGTAAGTATTATTGTCCTAAGCTTTCATTTTTCCCTTGTTATATCTTTGCACTGACTTGCTATTATTTTCTTTTCCCAGTTGGTAACCCGTTTCAATACAATTTTGAAAAAGGATGAAGCTGTTAAAGATTCAAGCTCCTCGTCAGGTGTAGAGGAAGCTTTGGTGGGTCTGACGCAATCTCTGAAGGATTCTCGTCAGAAGTATGTTGATGATAAAACTGTTTGGGAGAAAAAACTTAATTCCACCGACCAGGAGAGGGATCAAGCTGTTGAAGTCTCCAAGGGGTTGGAGAAAAAAATAAAAGACTTGGAGAAGAAGAATAAAGAGCTCGAGGGGAAGCTCCAAAATGCTGGGGAGCTTGAAGGTAAGCTCAAGGCTGCTGAGGAAGAGTTGGTTAAACTTCGTGAGGTGGATCGTTAGAGAGAAGAGGCAGAAAAGATATTGAAAACTGCCGAGGAACTCATGACCGAGAAGATTTCCTCAGAGAAAGTGAAAAGGAAAATGGTTATTAAGAAGTCCTTTAGCGCTGGCTGGGATAAAGGATGGAATAAGGGTCTGGCTACCATGATGTCGCAGGTGGAATATGGTAGCCTTAAGTGCTTTAGGGATGGCTGGGTTGCTGCTCTAAAAGAGATGAATATTGATGAAAATTCTGACCTGTTTCGGCGACACATCCCTGCCCCCCTCACCAACTCCTGAAGAAGAATAAGAGGACGAAGCTGCCTCTGAGGAATCCTCCATGGTGATGGGAGATCAAATTTCTTATCCCCCAATTGTCCAGTCCTCTTGCGAGTAACCTCAACCATCCATTATTTCAACCGAGCAACGCCCACCACCCGCTGAGCAATCATCTATGCCCTCCGAGCAACCTACCTCCTCGTCTCAGCCTCCCGAGAAAGTTTTGGGAGACAAGGAGAAGGTGTAGAGTTGTTCGGATTTTTCTTTTTATTTATTTTTTCCAATTGTATCTTTGAACTATGTACTTCTCTTTTACGATATAATAAAATTTAAAGTTTCGACTATTCATACAGTTGATTCTCTTCTTCTTACTCCTTATTGATTCTTGCTATGTCTTCTAGTTTATGGCCAGGATGGAATTGTTATCTGCTCATGATACAAAATTGTTGAGGCAATCCAATGAGTACTTCAAAGCTGGTCATATAGATATGACTGATGCTCAAATTATTGATATCCTCGGTCCAAATGCTTCAGAACAAGCAATCGAAGCCTACCAATACTTAAAGTGTCTGCTCGACCGGGCAGTGGCTAATAATGTAGCATATTATGAGATGATTGAAGACCTCCAGGGCACTCTCGAGGAACTTCAACAACAATACAAAGAATCTTCAGACCTCTTGCACCAAGGATATGAGAAGAAGTATCAGTAACTGAATGCTGATAAGGGATACGATAAATTGTTTACTGCTTATGAAGTGAGGGAGAGAACTTTGAAAACTGAGGTCGAGGAGCACAGGCAGATAGCCAAATTGCTGGAGCAGGGAAATAATAACTTGCGAGGAGAAGTATCCCGGCTGAGATCTGATGCATCTACCTCAAACGCTTTGGTCCCTATAAACGATGAGGGATTCTCTTTCTTGGAGGTCGAAAATGCCAATCTGAGAGATGAATTAGAAACCTTGAAGAGGATTGGGCCTTCTACCTCTGCTTGTGGACGAGCAAGAGCTCCCCGGGGATGAGCAAGAGCTGCTCAGATTACTGTCGAGGAACAAAGAACTCAATCGGCTCTGGAGAACCAAGCCTTCCAATTGATGGAAAAGAACCAGGCATTGGCCGAGATGTCCAAGAAAATCATGAATCTGGACGAGCAACTCTCTGCTCAGAAGTCTGCTTTGGAGAGTAAAGAACTTTTCGTAAAAAATCTTCACGAGCAGCTGGAAAGGTTGACTTATCAATTCCATAAGCAACCTAGAGAATTTTGGATGGCTGGCTATAATGAAGACCTCTATCACCTCGATGATCGGATTCAGCAGTCGAACAACGAGGGGTATAAGCAAGGATGGTTAAATGCCTTTGGCGTGCTACAATTAGAACAAGGTCATTATTTGTGGGACTACCATAATCCTGGATTGCTCGACCTACCAGTGCCACCATTCAAACTTGACATGAGCTGGATTCCTTCTCGGGCAATCCCTAAGTGTTTGATTTCCAAATATCTTGGCGATTACAGTCTCCATTCCAATGCTGAGATATCTCGCCCAGAGCACCTACTCGATTGGCCATTTGTGATGAACATCAGGATGCTCAAAGACCTTAATTTCATAAATTCCCCTTATGCCTTAGATGATCCTCCTGCTGGCGAGGAACTTGTTTCATAGGCAGAGGGGAAGAAACCAATAGAGTAGGAATCTGATGTAATAATTATTTCATTCTCAGTGTATTTTGTTTTGGATTTAATGAAAAACTTATATTTTTCTTTGCCATCTTGATTGCCATTGTCTTGTAGATATTCTGTAAAACACTTTACTTATTTACTAATGAATGTGCATGCATATCTGTTAAAAGATAACAACATTATGTTATTTGCCGATCAACTAAAGTTGGTGAAACTTATTATTGACTATCTTAAATTGATAATAATCGTTTGTTGACCAACTAGAGTTTATGATATTTTGTTTCTCGACCAACTTGGTGGTAATTTGAAATGTTTCAAGTGTCAAAAATTTTTCTTGATCACTTTTTAATTCTAAGCCATTAGCTGACTTTTATCACATACTCATGCTTTGTTTAATAAAAATGTTCCCGACCAACTGTAGTTGACAGCTTCTTATTCTCGACCAACCTGAGTTGGTGGATTTTCTTCCCAACCAACCGGAGTTGGCACTTTTGGGAAATATTTTTTATTCTCGACCAACCGGAGTTGGTGGATTTTCTTCCCAACCAACCGGAGTTGTCACTTTTGGGAAATATTTTTTATTCCCGACTGTTGATACCAAATTTAGTCTGCTGACATGGCTCAATTCGGTGAAGACACGTGGCAATCTACGTGGCAACGACAAACACTTACGAACAACACCTCGACTCCGAGGAACCATACTGCAACGAGGAACTTTGCTTCCCCGATGAACTCATACGCTCCGACCTACAAGTATTCTCCGAGGAACTTTTGAGTACCGAGGATCTTAGGCGGTCTGAGCAGCTTAGGCGGTCCGAGCTGCACCTCGGACAAAGCATTAATATCCGGATAACCAACAGTTTGACTACGCATTAAATGCTTATTATTATCATACAGATGTATACGCTTAAGGGGCATTAAATGTATTACCCTTTCACATTACAACCTTAGGGCTATAAATACATTGTATTATCCTTATGTAGGGGACCGGAATTTCTTGAGAAAACTTGTAATCGAGAATTCCCAAACAGTCAGCAATAACAAAAACAGTGGACGTAGGCCATTCTTATAAGGCTGAACCACTTTAAAAGTTCTTTGTCTCATTTTATTTATCTGTGATTAAATAATTAGATATCTAATTTTTTACATCAACAGATTGGCGCCGTCTGTGGGAAGGCCTGGTTCTCTAGAGCAGATTGAGTCCTCTATTCCTTGACAGGAATCCGAGCAGCTCTTGCTCGTCCCCGAGGATCTCTTGCTCGTCCACAAGCAGAAGTAGAAGGGCCAGACCTTTTCAAGGTTTCCAACTCATCCCTCAGGTTGGCATTTTCGACCTCCAAGAACGAGAATCCCTCGTCAGTCACTGTGATCAAAGCATTTGAGGTGGAAGCTTCAGACTTCAACTGAGACACCTCTCTTTGCAGGTTATTATTTTTTTGCTCTAATAACTCAGCTATCTGTCTTTGCTCTTCGACCTCAGCCTTCAACGTTCTCTCCCGCACATCGTAAGAAGCAAACCGTTTATCATATCCCTTATCGGCACAGATTTGCTGATACTTCTTCTCTTACCCCTCGTGCAAAAGAGCAGTAGACTCCTTATATTGTTGCTGAAGTTCTTCAAGAGTGCCTTGGAGATCCTCAATCATATCATAGTATGCTACGTTGTTAGCCACTGCACGGTCGAGTAGGCACTTCAAATATTTATAGGCTTCAATTGCTTGCTCTGAAGCACCCTGACCGAGGATGTCAGTAATTTGAGCTGCACTCATGTCTGTATGATCGGCTTTAAAATATTCATTGCATTGCCTTAACAGCTTTGTATCATGAGCAGACAATAATTCCATCCTGGCCAGAAACTAGTAGAGGAAGAAAAATCAATAATCAATAAGAGTATAAACAGAGCATGAAGAAGAGAATCAACAGTATGCATAAGTAAAAGTTCAAATTTTATTACATCACAAAGTTCAAAAGTACAAAGGTCAGAGTTACATGTTCAGAAGTTACATTTGACAAAGAAAAATAAAATGTAGAGAGAAATCCGAACAACTCTACACCTTTTCCTTGTCTCCCAAAACATTCTCGGGAGGCTGGGACGAGGAGGTAGGTTGCTCGGAGGAAACAGAGGGTTGCTCGGGACGTGCTGGCAGTTGGTCGGATGAAGTAACGAGTTGTTAAAGTTCCTCGTTAGTGGGATGGATGGCTGGGGATGAGAAACTTGATCCCCCATCACCATGGAAGACACCTCAGAGGAAACTTCGTCCCCTTCTTCGTCTTCAGGAGTTGGAGGGGGACCAGGGATGTGTCGCTGAAATAATTTAGAAGTTTCATCAACTTTCATTTCTTTTAGAGAAGCGACCCATCCATCTCTAAAGTATTTGAGGCTGCCATATTCGACTTGCGACATCATGGCAGCCAAACCTTTGTTCCAACCTTTGTTCCAGCCGGCACTGAAAGATTTTTTCACAGCCAACTTCCTCTTTGTCTTCTCCGAGGAAAGCTTCTCGAAAAGAAGATTGTCAGCAGCCTTCAGTTTATTCTCAACCTCCTCCTTCTGACGGCTTACTTCTCGAAGTTGACCCAACTCCTCCTCAGCAGCCTTGAGCTTATTTTGAAGCTCCCCAGTATTTTTGAGCTTCCCTTCGAGCTCTTTATTCTTCTTCTCCAAATCATTCATTTTTTTCTCCAACCCCTTGGAGACCTCAATAACCTGAGCCTTCTCCTGCTCAGTCGAAGTAAGATTTTTCTCCCAGACTGCCTTATCATCATCATAATTCTGACGAGAATCTTTCAGAGACTGCGCCAGGCCTACCAAAGCTTCCTCTACACCAGACGAGGAGCTTGAAGCTTTAATAGCTTCATCTTTCTTCAAAATTGTATTAAAACAGCTCACCAACTGTGAAAAGAAAACGAAAGCAAGTTAGTGCACAGATACAAAAAGGAAAGAATGATAATTTAAGACTATAGGACTTACAGAAGCAATGTGATGAGCTGCTAATGTGGTAACCGTGTCGCGAGAAAGGTTTTCTTCAATACCTTGGATCTCGGGAATGATCCAAGTCTTCACCGAGCTCATAGCAGAGCTCGGGGCAACAAAAGTGGGAACACCACTAGCTTGGGGCTGAGAGATGGATTCAGCCAAATTGACAAAGGAGATTTTCTTCAGCCTCCTCAGAGTAGCATCAAATTTATCAACTAACATTGTAGTCTTAGTCGGAGAAATGACAATCACCTCGCCTGGAGCAACATCCTTGCTCGGGTCCACTGGAGGCTTCTCAACCACCTTCACAGGAGCAGCCGAGGAAGGTGCATCAATTTTCTTTGTCCCTTCTCCCGGGACATCAAGCTTACTTCTTTTTGCCTCTCCAGCACCAGAGGCAGGTTTCTCAAAAAGGGTGGGAGGTCTTCTTTTCTTCATCCTTTCACTCAAAGGAATATGTGACTTAGGTGAAGAACTGGTAGAGGCTGATATTGGTTCTGCGTCGCCTATCACCGGACGAGCAGTAAAAGAGGAGGTGTAACTCTTGTACTGCAGCAAATATGAAGCTAACCTAATATGCTCGTCAGCAACAGTCTGATGCAAACTCCAGATAAGTTTTAAGTGCCTTATATTAACGTCTGCCTCTTTTGGAGATTTTCTTTTGCTGTCAACTGCAAATAAATCAAAATTAAAATATCAGTGGCACATTTTATCAAACACAAAGGAAGCATAATTTTGAAAATAAAATAAAAAAAACCTATCCCATTGCCATAGGGAGGACATTTGGGACCCTGGTAAACATCATCTCCAGTCAGTGGAGGGCGTTACCAATTTTTCATAACAACCCCGTGCTCAAAGTAATCCCTATTGGCATCTGGGAGATTGACTACTAAAGCTCTATTTAAAAACCTAGTTTTTAAATAAAAAGTATTATCGCCCACAACACATCTATAACAAAACATGATTTCAGGAATTCCTATACGGGTTCCATGAATTTGATTTAATCTATAAACACCGTTAACTATTCTCCACGTATTGGGAGCTATTCTTACAGGAACTACGTCAAAGTATTGACAGAATTCCAGACATAGAGGGTTTGGGGGAAAAGAAAATCCACACTCAGCAACAAAGAGACTGGGGAACCAATGTCCCTCAGCCAAACGAAAATAGTCTGAAGGCTCAGAAAGCTCTTCCAAAATAACCCAGGAGGGAATAGAGAAATCAGAGCGAAATTTATCAATCGATTCTACAGGATAAACCATGATGAAAGAAGGAAATCAAAGAGAAAGAAGGAAATCTTACAGGAAAAAGATGAGTCTGTTGACAACAAATGATGGAAGAGATGAACGCACAGGAGAGAGAGAGGCGATGGAAAACTCAAAGAGACAAATTTGAAAAAGTAGAAGACGATGGGATTTTCTGCAACGTTTAAATACTTTGCCTTGGGAAAGGGTAAAAGTAATGACTACAAAAATATACGGTTACGTTACCGGCGGCTAAAAAGACAAAAAGGGTGCGGGAATCGAAGCAGTTAGAAAATTTTTAAAAAAAGCGATTCTACGAATTTGGAAGAAGAAATAAATACAAGAGAAAATACTCCTAAATTTCAGGATAACCATTTACAACCGCCATATATCGAGAAAGAATGTTCCACACTCCTCAAATTTCGAACTATGAAACATTGGGGGCTTCTGTTGATACCAAATTTAGTCTGCTGACATGGCTCAATTGGGTGAAGACACGTGGCAATCTACGTGGCAACGACAAACACTTACGAACAACACCTCGACTCCGAGGAACCATACTGCAATGAGGAACTCTGCTTCCCCGATCAACCCAGACACTCTGACCTACAAGAATTCTTCGAGGAACTTTTGAGTACCGAGGATCTTAGGCGGTCCGAGCAGCTTAGGCGATCCGAGCTGCACCTCGGACAAAGCATTAATAACCGGATAACCAACAGTTTAACTACGCATTAAATGCTTATTATTATCATACATATGTATACGCTTAAGGGGCATTAAATGTATTACCCTTTCAAATTACAACCTTAGGGCTATAAATACATTGTATTATCCTCATTGTAGGGGGATCGGAATTTCTTGAGAAAACTTGTAATCGAGAATTCCAAAACAGTCAGCAATAACAAAAACAGTGGACGTAGGCCATTCTTATAAGGCTGAACCACTTTAAAAGTTCTTTGTCTCATTTTATTTATCTGTGATTAAATAATTAGATATCTAATTTTTTACATCAACACCGACCAACCTGAGTTGGTGGATTTTCTTCCCAACCAACCGGAGTTGGCACTTTTGGGAAATATTTTTTATTCCCAACAAACTTGAGTTGGTGGATTTTCTTTCCAACCAATCGGAGTTGGCACTTTTGGGAAATATTTTTTATTCCCGACCAACCGGAGTTGGTGGATTTTCTTCCCAACCAACCGGAGTTGGCACTTTTGGGAAATATTTTTTATTCCCGACCAACCGGAGTTGGTGGATTTTCTTCCCAACTAACCGGAGTTGGCACTTTTAGGAAATATTTTTTATTCCCGACCAACCGGAGTTGGTGGATTTTGCTGAGTAGTGTGTAACACTAGTATTCCGCAAAAAAAATCCAATAAAAGGAGAGAATTGGGTAGAATATTCACATTTTATTCATACTGATGAAACAGCATTACATGAGAGTTTACATTACTGATAATATTTGCGCAGGTGTTCTGCATTCCATGCATTCTTAAACTCCCCCCCCCCCCCTCTAAAGTTTCTATTCTGTAGGTTCCTGGTCGAACAACTTCTGTAACTTGGTAAGGTCTATGCCAGTTAGCTTCCAGTTTGTTGTGCTTTTGAATCACCTTCTTTAGCACATAGTCTCCTTCTTTCAGGTCGCACTTCTTCACTCTCTTGTTGTAGAACAAAGTTGTTCGTTGCTGGTAAGCAGCATTCATGATGGCTGCTTCTTCTCTTACTTCCTCGAGCATGTCCAAGTCTAACCTTCTCATTAAATCGCTGACAGGGGAGTTAAATTTCAGCACTCAGTGTGCTGGGAGGCCCAACTCGGCAGGTATAACAGCTTCACTTCCAAATGCCAGCATATATGGAGATTCTCCAGTTGCTGCTCGGGGAGTAGTACGATAAGCCCATAGTACTGAATGTAGCTCGTTGATCCAGTTTGCTTTCGTGTCATTCAGTCTTTTCTTCAAGACATTTAGCAACTTTCTGTTTGTCACTTCAGTTTTTCTATTGCTTTGAGGATGTCCTGGTGCCGATTGGATTTTCAAGATATTTGACTGATGACAATAGGCAGCGAACTCCTCGTTGTCAAATTGTGTTCCATGGTCGGTGATGAATGCATGGGGAAGCCCATATCTACAAATGATATTTTTCCAAACAAATTGGTACACCTTTTCGTACGTCATATCGACAAGAGGCTCGGCCTCTACCCACTTAATAAAGTAATCCACCGCGACGACGAGATATTTAAATCTTCCTCTGGTCGTTGGAAGTGGCCCGACCAAGGCAATCCCCCACATGGCAAATGGCCAAGGGGAAGTAATAAGTGTCAACAATGCTTAGGGAGTTCTTCGTATAGTGGAGAAACGTTGACACTTGTCACATTTCTTGGCATAGGCTATACAATCAGCCCTCAGCGTTGGACAATAGTATCCTTGCATCATCATTCTTTGCAAAAGTGTCCGACCTGCCACATGGGCTCCACAAAACCCTTCATGGACTTCTTCAATCAAATCCTTCACCTCGGCGGGATGTACACACCTCTGCAAGCCAGCTATGATTCCTCGTCTGTATAGAATACCATTAGTTAGTACATAACGAGCAGCTTTAAACTTCAATTTCTTGGCTACGAGTTTGTCGATCGGTAATTCTCCCTCCTCAATATATGCCCTGATGGGATCCATCCAAGATGGCCCTAAATCAAGGGTAATAAAATTCATCGTTAGATCTTCATTTATGCTCCGACCAGCTAGAACTTCAATTGGGATTATTCTTCGTATCTCGGTACGAGTAGCCGATGCTAATCGAGCTAAAGCATCTGCTCTTGCATTCTCCATTCTTGGTATTCTGACTAGTTGAACAGTAATAAATTTCGATACCAATTCCAATGCCTTTGCATGGTACTTAACCATCAACTCTCCTTTTGTTGTATATACACCAAGCATTTGGTTTACAATCAACTGTGAGTCACTGCATACGATCACCTGCTCTGCCTTCATGTGTTTTGCCAGACTAAGACCTACAATCATCGCTTCATATTCAGCCTCATTATTAGAAGCTCGAAATTGAAAGCACAGAGCATATTCTATAATGACTTTGTCTGGACTTTTCAATACAATCCCAGCTCCACTACCTGAGGTGCATGATGATCCATCCACATATAGGTTCCATACAGGTATTTCATCCTCAAACTTCTTATTAGATAAAATTCCTCGATGGAATATTTGTTGCTCCTTTATCTCCATTTCTACCACACCTCGCTGCTCGTCGACCTTCTCCTCTTACTCTCCGACCAACTTAAGTTGATCGGTGTTTAAATTTGATGATCTTGTAACATCGATAGGTTGGTCGGTGTTCATCTTTTGCTCCTCGGGGTTATCAGGGTAAGTGAACTTTGCTATAAAATCTGCTACTGCTTGCCCTTTTAGTGACGATCTAGGCTCATAAATTATATCATATTCACCGAGTTCTATTGCCCAATACATCAATCTCCCTGATTTTTTTGGTTTATGAAGAGCTTGCCTCAACGGTATATCGGTGTATACGACTATGGTATGAGACTGGAAATATGGCTTCATTCTTCTACTCGCTTCGATCAGTGCCAATGCCAACTTTTCCAATTTTGGATATCTGATCTCCGCTCCTCGGAAGGCCTTACTAGTGTAATAAATTGGTTTTTGTACTCCATCCTCTACTCTTATTAATGTCAAGATAATTGCATTTTCTGAAACTGCTAGATACAAGTACAACCTTTCTCCCATCACTGGCCTGGACAACAGTGGAGGTGCTCCCAAATATTTCTTCAATTCTTGAAAAGCTTTCTCGCATTCTTCATTCCATTCAAAAGACTTTCGGAGCATTTTGAAGAATGGGAGGCATCTATCAGTTGCTCGTGATACAAATCTGTTAAGTGCTGCTACTCGCCTTGTAAGACTTTGTACTTCTTTCTTCGTTATTGGAGATCGTAATCCCAATAGAGCTTTGATCTTTTCAGGATTTGCTTCAATGCCTCGTTGATTGACAATATGCCCGAGAATCATGCCTTCTCGTACTCGAAATATGCACTTTTCGGGTTCAACTTCATTTGGTATTTATCTAGTTGATCAAAGGTCTGGCCTAAGTCAACTAGATGGTCAGCAGCTCTTTTGCTCTTTGTCAGCATATAATCAACATAAACTTCCATATTGCAACTGATTTGTTCTTCAAATACCTTGTTCATCAGCCGCTGGTATGTCGCACCTGCATTTTTCAAACCAAAAGGCATAACATTATAACAATAAGTTCCCCTAGGGGTAATGAAAGAGGTACTCTCCCTGTCTTCAGGTTTCATTTTTATCTGGTTGTAACCATAATAAGCATCCATGAAGCTCAGCAGCTCGTGTCCCGAGGTAGCATCCACTAGTTGATCAATTCGGGGCAAGGGAAAATGATCCTTTGGACATGCCTTGTTGAGGTTGGTGAAGTCTACACACATCCTCCATTTGTTGTTCTTCTTTTTCACCATCACTACATTTGCTAGCCAGTCTGGATATTTAACATCTTCAATAAAGCCAGCTTTCTGGAGCTTCTCGACCTCCTCCTATATAACTTAATTCTTCTCGGGGATGAACACTCTTCTTCTTTGCTTCACTGGCTTGATATCCTTATTCACATTGAGCTCGTGACATAAGAAATTTGGGTCTATTCTGAGCATATCCTCATGACTCCAAGCAAAAGTTTGTTTTCTTCTTTTTAAAAAACTTATCAATTCCTATTTTAGTGAGGCATCTAACGACGAACCTATCTGAGTTGTTCGTTCAGGGTGCTCGTCGTCCAGAATGATGTTTTCAGTAGCTTCAACCACCTGACCTTTCACGAGTTGCGACTCATCTTTAGGATCCAATGTTTCAATTTCTGCACCCTCGTCCACCTGATAGGTAGTAGTCTTTTTCCTAGATTCCTCTAGTTCCTATTGTTCGGCAGATGAATAGTAGCATTCCCAAGCTACTTTTTGATCACCCTTCACAACTCCTACTCCAAAATTGGTTAGAAATTTTAAGCATTGATGTACCGTAGATGGTACTGCTTCAAACTTCTTCAATCCTACCCTTCCCATGATGATATTGTAGGCTGATTGAACATTCTTATCCATCATAAAAAAGCGTACTCTTTCTATTCGACAAGCAGGCCATGTACCAATGAACATATCCAACTTGATCGTCCTAAGTGGAAAAACTTTCTCGCCAGCAAAACCGAGGAGGGGCCTATGATAAGGCTCCAACTGAGATAACTTTAGATTTAAGTTGTCGAAGCACGAGTAGAACATAATATCAGCCGAGCTACCATGGTCAACCAGTACTCTCGAGATCATCACTTCTTTCATTCTCATTTTGATCACCAATGGGTCATCATGAGGATACAGCACACCTGCGAGGTCATTTTTTGAGAAACCGATGACTAGTTTTTCTTTGTTGACCTTCCTCGGGCGATCATCTTCAGCCAAATTTATTCGTTGAATAAATGAACAGGCTTGAGCCTCATTGAGGTAAGCTTTTCTTTCTGCATTAAGGTCTCCACCTCCTGCATCTCCACCTATAATAACATTACAATCAAATGATCCAAAACGTATTAAAAATACCTCACGTTCTGGTTGCCTTGGTCTTTTGGGAAGATTGGGTTTGTTTTCTGGATCATCTTCATGGTCTCTTTTCTTGTTCTCCTTTGCTCGACGAGGAGATCTATACCTCTCTCTTTCTCGGTCGTTGTTTCTTCTTTCATTTCTACGATCAACATACTTTGCTAGTTTTCTCGTCTAATGAGTGCTTCGATATCGTTCTGAAGAGCTATGCAATTTTTGGTCATGTGGCCATGATCCTTGTGGAACTCGCAATATTTGTCCTTATTCCTTTTGTCAGGGTCTAACTTCATTTTCTCTGGCCATTTTAACTCCTCGCTGTTCTTGATTTCTTCTAGAACATGGTTGATGTCTACCTTCAAAGGAGTATAATTTTCAAATTTCTTTATTACCTCCCATGATGGATTTGTTTTTGAGTGCTTGTCACCACCATTGTTCTTATGCTCTTTCTTTTTGGCCTTATCAACCTCCACCTCGGTCTCTTTGGTATCCATATTCTTCTTTGTAACCATTGCCTCCTCGGCGTTCATGATCTTGGCCGCTTTTGCCAACAGTTCTGACATGGTTCTGGGTGGATCTTTAGCCAAAGTGTAGTACAACTTGTTGGGCAACAGCCGACTCATCAGAGCAGTAATCGCTGTCTTTTCCTCATAATAAATAACTTCGAGTTTCTCGTTATTAAAATGAGTTATATAATCCCTGGTGCTCTCACCCGCCTTTTGTCTAACACTTAACAAGTGTGCTACTCGTTTAACAGGTTTTGCTTCAAAATAGAAGTTTCCAATGAAGAGCTCGGCCAGTTGAAAGAAAGTTGAGATCTTACCCCGAGGAAGATTATTGTACCATATTTGAGCAGATCCTGTAAGAGTTCCCGAGAATGCCCTGCATCTCATCTCATCTGGCACAGCATAGATGTTGGTAGCAACTTGGTATTGCTCTATATGAAGGACATGATCGGTTTTTCCATCATATTTAGGAGTTACAACAGGTGCTTTGAACTTCGATGGTGTGGGAAAATCCATAATTTCTTGTATAAAAGGTGTCCCTTGGACAAAAGTTCTTTGGAGAGGATTCTTGGCCTTAGCCATTTCCCCTAGTCTATCCTCTAACCTCTGAATAGAGCCTTTCCACGCATCATTTACCTCCTCGGGCCTGTTGGTTCAAGCAACTGATTGCGTGGATGTGGCTTCTTGGGATCTATCTTGTCGAGCAGCTGGTTATGATTGGGCAGAACCCTCTCTTAAATCAAATGGTCATCGAAAGTTTCTCGACACGACTTTGGGAGGACTTCTATTCCTCCTTGGGACCAAACGATCAAAAGGAGATGCTCTACTTAATCTCTCCAGTGCACTAATCCTTTCTAGATAGAGAGTTACCTTTTGTTCAGTATCTGTGGCTCGTACTGACGAAGTTCTACCTGGTTGATAAGAAAAATCTTCAGATTTATCAGTGCGATATGAATCGCTTTGCCTAATGCGTGAAGAAAGTAAATGAGTATTTCTTTGACCACTTCGTTGTCCTGAATAGGTTGATGTTCCACATTGGATAGTTTGCATGAGTTGTCGCATAGTTTCTTGCATAGCTGTCTGACCTTGAGCCAGATTGGCCATAATTCTAGCCAGATCTTGGACATTTGGAGGAGCGGATTGACTTAGGGGGTTTCCAGTGTTTCGATTGCTGGATTCAGGATTGTCAGCCATTGATGATGAATTGTTTTTGGTGAAAAACCAAAATTACAGTCATTTCCCACAGACGGCGCCAATCTGTTGATGTAAAAAATTAGACTATCTCTAATTTGTTTAATCACAGATAAAAATATAAATAAGATAAGAGATTTTAAAGTGGTTCAGCCTTGAATGAATGGTCTACGTCCACTGTTTGTGTTATTATTGACTGTTTAGGAATTCTCGAAGTAGGATTATTCTCAAGAAATTCCGATCCCCCACAATGAGGATGATACAATGTATTTATAGCCCTGAGGCTGTACATTTGATAGGGTTGTACATAGCTGTCCAATAAGCGTATACATATGTATGATAATAATCAGCATTTAATGCGCATTTAATCCTCTTAATTGTCTGATAATAAATGCTCTGATCGAGGTGCAGCTCGGACCGCCTAAGCTGCTCGGTATCCATGAGTTGCTCGGTGCAGTAAAGTTCCTCGGAGAACACTTGTTGCTCGGAGCATCTGAGTTAGTCGGGGAAATTGAGTTCCTCGAAGTCAAGGTGTTGTTCAGAAGTGTTTGTTATTGCCACGCAGATTGCCATTTGTCTCCACTTAATTGAGCCATGTCAGCAGACTAAATTTGGTATGAACAATGGCATACAAAATATATAATTCTAAATTTTTTATTCTTGAACTTTTAAAAAAAAAGTTGCAATGAAAAAGTTTTTAAATTTTTTAAGATTTTAATTATCCCATTTGATTTCGAATTTATGGTAGAAAATTCTTTTGATATAGTTTCTAATTTTTTTTTATATAACTTCGACTTGTAATAATATTTAGTTTTATACTTAAATTTTCATTTACCTTGGTCATTCATTTTTTTTTCAATATAAATAATTGAAACATTATTTATCAACTCTCTCTTTCTGTGAGGGCTAGAGAACTCTTGGGAGAGCCCTCTCATCTTTTTACTTATTTTGTTTTGTTATTTCTATGTAGTTTTTACTTAAATTTATTATTGATTTATTGTTATTTATATGGATTTAATTTTTACTTTTTTAAAAATTACTTTTATGAAATTTAGGAAGTCCATTCTTTTCTAGAGGTCTCCAAAATTTCAAAAATAAGTGTATACGCACACACACACACACACATACGCACAGATAACTTACAATTCAAAAAAGGTTTTGAATTAGAATTTGTAAATTTATTTAGTTTTCAAAATTTCAATGGTATACCGAATTAAGGCCCCTCGTGTTTATTACCCCGATAGACTATTCGTAAGACTAACTCTAAACACTCGACTATTTTGCCTAATCGCGTGTGCATTTTGTTGGAAAAAATGTGCTTTCATGATATTTAATATTTGACCAAATCAATTTTCAGTAAACTTGGAGCCCTTATTAATGTAGGAGCCACAGATCAAACATAAGAGGACAAGCGAAATATGTTCAGTTGTTCACAATGAATAAAGAATGAATGAGAAATTTGGCCTCAAAGTACTCAATTTGTAAATTATTGTGAATTCTGATTTTTATTTTTGGAATTAATTTTTTAAACCGTCACTAAAATTCGTGACTAGTCAATATATATTGCGATTGTTTATAAGAATTGATGTTGGAAATCTTGTTCGGACGATACGAATGGTGGTTCATATGAATATTCCACTAAACACCCATCCACTCTCTATTGGACAATCATAGTGAAGATAGAGTCACATGACTGTTGATTCTAGGTAAAACATGTTTCTTATTATGCCGAATCACTAACCAAGGAAATAGAAAACATCTTAAACATCAGTTACTTAGGATTCAGTAAATATTACCATTTGAATAACTACTCCCTCATTAGTAGGTGTGGAATTATAGGATACTCGACGTAAGGATGCTATATAAAGCCAAGGTAGGATTGGAAATGAGGCTAAGCTGATTGTATGCAACAACCATGACTCCTAAAATAATAAACTACCCCCTTTTTTGCTTCGTGGAGGTAGGCCACCTTGTCTAAATTACGTATATCGCTTGTTTGTCTCATATTAATTGCACTGTTTGCATTCATATATATATATACACACACACATAATTATTCCATATATTTAATTTTTTACTTTAATATAGCTGGAACCGTTTATGGGAACGATAATACCAAGCCATGAATAGGCATAAAGTCACATAAGCCATTTAAGACCTTGAACAACAAGAAGCCATCCAAGCATAACTAGCTCAAATCCTTAGGTTATAGTCTAATCATGCTCTACAGGCCAACGAGCAATAATTCGATCAATAGGGCTCCATTACCAATCAGGATGGATATGATGTGTTTCCCCCACCACCGCCTCGATTGGATGTGCTCTCCTTTATGGTGAGAGCATTTGTATTTAAAAGGAGCGATCCACCTCCTATGTGAGTTAACGAAGGAGGTGCTGGTCATGCATCACCGTTCAATCGTGAAATCTTGGATTGTCTGATGACGTCCGCATTCAAGGTCCCTAGTGTGGATGTTATCGATGGAACATCTGATGCACAAGACCACATTGGCAACTATGAAGTGTATATAAATGTCTTATTTAGTCTATATCTGATCAGGTATACGGCCTTCATTACTACCATAATGATATTGGCAAGAATGTAGTTGAATCGGTTACCCCAGCACTCAATTACCCTTTTAAAATAACTAACTAACTCCTTCATTAGGCACTTCATTGCCAATCTATTGCATAAGAAGGAAATCCATTATCTGTTTAGTATCCTACATACCAAAAAAAGGAATCCTTGAGGGAGTTTTTCAAGCGATTTAATGACGAACTTCTCTAGATTGATCATCCAGATAAGAAGGTGGATGTGGCCACATTCTTATGAGGTCTCTATAGCAAGAGCACAATCTACTCTTTTTCAAAAATCCACTAACTAATATGGCCGATCTTATGTGGAAAGTGAAAGAATAAATCTGTAAGGATAAATCTCCAATAGAGTTAATTTGTATGTATTTTGGATTTATTTTGTATGTTGGACAAAACTCTTTGAGTCATAGGTTAGGACTTTAGTTATTGACCTTTTAAGCCTATGATGTGGTTTCTTGAAGATGTAAAGGCCAAGCTAGAAGATTTACATCATCATATTGTGTTTCATGCTCATTTCCATCTTCATGTTTCGAGGATCTTTCAGGTATGGATGCCTACATATTTTGATCCTCATATATTTTATATTTGGGCATTAGGATTTTATAAAATTATTTTTAAAATGTTTTAAAATGATTTTATTCCTTTTTGATTTTTGTAAAAGAAAAATAACTCTTTCATAAATCTGAGATTTTATAAAATTCCTTTTCATCCTTATCTCGTTTTTGAAAAATCTCTTATAAATAGGAGTGCGGAGAAATATTTTTCTTTGAGACTTTTTTTTTTTATTATTTTAGAGTTCCCATACTATTTTAAAAAGCTCTCCCCAAACCCCAGTTTATACCTAAGATGTTTAGGATCCAAGTTTCAATTAATATATGATTTGAAGATCCTGTTTTGTGCAGCGAGGTTTATTCTCCACATATTTGTGAGAATTGTTTCAGACTATGGACTTTGTATATTCTATTTACACACAGTGGACTTCTTGGTGTGGTGTTGCGGTGAACTCCGTGTTCAAAATCTGTTAATGGTTGCTGAATTATTCGATGAATATCGAGGCATGTGTGGACTCAAATATTATGGCATTGCATGGGAAGATTCCTACGCTGTCGCTGTTGAGGAGAGGTTGAAGATCAAAGACCTTTTAATGTTTGCGAGGGCACCGATTCGTGGAGTAAGTTATTTTTCAACTTCTGTAAGTTATTTTTCAACTTCTGTAAATCCTTTATCATAGTGAATTTTCGTAGCTAGACCATCCGAGGTTTATTTCATTGTGGATTTTTCTCGTATATCGAGTGTTGTGATTGATTTACTTTATTTTATCTCGCACTCACCTAGAAGCATATTTAGGTAAAGATAAAATTGGTTAACCAATTTAATCACAACTTGTTTAAAATTGGTTCACATTTTACTTTGGGTTAAATTTTTTAAGTTTAATGTTTAATTTAAAAAAAATAAAAATTTACTTTTGTTTATTTAATTCCCTATTAGAACTCTTTCTCAAATTGGTATCAGTGCCGGAACACTAAGTTAACATGTAGATTCGTCTTTTTATGCTTTTTAGGGTCAATGGGGTGCTCTCTCTCTCTCTCTCTCTCTCTCTCTCTCTCTCTCTCTCTCTCTCATGTTTGTTCATTTCTCTCGACATGTCATCCCGGTGATAAGTTATCCAATGCGATCAACGATGATGATGTTTTAAATATTCAAGATGAGTTTAATGAGGTTCATAACCGTATTTAAAAATTAGATCTTTTGAATTTTAAGTTTGCAAAAAGAATTAAATATCTTGAATTTTTTTTATATTTATTTTAAAGTTGAAATTGAATTTTTGTAAACATTGAAACTCAAAGAGACATCCTTCGTGAGGAGCTAATGGATATGAATCGTGATTTTAAAAATGTAAAAGTGTCCAAAAAAGTGAGTGAAGATAGATTTTGATTTTTGAGAATTAATTAGAGGACTCTAAAATTTCTAGGGTTAGTGAACATACCATTAGGGATAATGATAAATTGATTAAAAATTTTAGAGCACGTGATGAGACTCTAAAGGATAAATTCGCTTACATTGAGAGATAACCTTTTAGGAAGGATTGAAAATTTAAAGGAGTGCCTAATGTTCTAGGAGTCTAAGTTTTTGCTTGAGTCTAGAATTTTAGAGTTTGAAGATGATCTAAGATAGTCAAGTAGCCATGGTACAGGCTTTGAGAATTCCTATTATTCTACTGCTAAAGCTAAGACCATCGTTTGTTTCAGAGGGTCAACCACAACCTATGGTGTTAAAAAATGTCAACCTAAAGGTCCCATTCCACATTGCGTCTACATGTGCATACAATGTGGTAGGAAAGGTCACCTTAGGAATTTTTCTATGATCTTAGAAAATACCCTAGGAAGTCGATGTCTAGTTTCCCCGTGGTTACCAAAACCTGACGCGTTAGGTATTCATCCATTTGGGTTAGGAAATCGATTTTGGGGGCACTAACTGTTAGACTAGTTGATTCTCACATGCTTGCACATGACTCTTCACATGCTATATCTTATGGGCGATTGCTTGCATGTGTTTCATAGACTAGCTTTTGTACTTCATGGTATATATGTTTGCTAGTTGTATGACGTTTATCCTTTTTATATTTTAATTTTCCTTTTGGGGTTTTATTGAAACAATACAAACAGATTTTGTTTGTCTTTTGAGTTATTTTTGTTAAATTGGTATCATTTTGAAAAATGTTTAAAACTAAAAAATATTTTGGTTTATGTGTATTTTAGTTTTACACATTTGTGTGGCATATTGGTGCGTTTGAATCCACTTCATTCCATGTTTCCATGTGGCCAAGATATTTGATTGTGACTTTCAATGTTTAGATTTTTATTAATCAAGCTTGCATGGAGTATTTTGAAAATGACTCGCGTAATGGATTCACTTTGCATATGCCTCTACACACACATGCACGAGCTCTTTTGGATTTTAACTTCATATGCTACATAAGCTAAGTCAGATATTCTCCTAACAATCTTATCATATACATATATATTAATTGGGGAATTTGCACATGTAAGAATTATTGCCCGTGTCTTTCATTTATATTGAAAAATATAAGTGTGCATAGAAAATATCTATGAAAGGAGAAGTATTCCTTACATGAAAGGCCACATTTGGCAAGAGCCTAACAAGATTGAGAGGGAAAAGAAAAGAAAATATTGCCAAGTACAAAATTTTATTTCATTGATTCTTTAAATTAAATTGGTATCTTCAAAATATGAGAGTGGAAAAATGATATATCTATTATTTTGAGGGTGTTATAAGTTGAAAATAAATGGGTTTTCACAATGAGTCCTAGTTATTTCATGTTAAACGCTATTGATTTGAGAATCATCAATATTTTTTAGGCTAGTGTACATTGTTTTTGTTTGTCCATTATGAGTTCACTTTATATGTCACTATAAGGCTAAATCTTTGTTTGATAAAGTTAACTCAGTCATATAGAACTCCTTGGACATTTTTCAGTGATTAGGTCATTTTTATTTGTAACTAGTTCACACCCCTTCATTCCATTCCACATGTTTAGACACTAAAAAGTTCCGATAGCGCTTAGGCAAGGATGCTCACAAACAAAAAGTCTATTTTAATATTTTTCAAATGTAAAGAACAAAACTTTAAACAAATTAAACCCAATAAAACTTGTTCACCAAATTAAACCGCTTTGTTGTGAAAATCGATATTTTTAATTTTATCTTTTTATCCTAAAACATGCATCTAGGTGATAAGATGATAAACTAAGTATAACTTCCATAACGCACCAATGTACGAGGATAACCCATAATGGGAAAACCTTGGACGATCCATCCAAACTAATCATGATGATAAGGTTTTACAAAGACTAAACATTATACTTACTCAATGAGTCGTCTACCTCACAAGCCTTGACACTCTTTTATCTTCAACCTCTCATCCACAGTGAAATATAAGAGTCCAACCATGAAAGCTAGCACAATACGTGAATCCACATGCGTCTCGGAGTCCACCGATGAGGCTCAGCAATTGTCTATGAAATCAAAACACGGAACACCACTTCTTCATCATAACATAACAAACCAGCACAGACTCCACTGCACGAAACATGTTCTCAACTCAAGATGATTAGAAACAAACTTTGGTGCCCAATACAAAGACCTAAAAGCATAAGAATTGTGAAATTTGGATCTTTAAACTCTTTAGGTGAGACTAGGGTTTTGTTACTTTGGTAAGTAGGTAGGAAATTGATTTTGTCTAAAAAATGTTGAACTATCTAAGTCAAACTTGCCTTAAATAAAAAAATACGAATTTGGAGGAGGCATGTTCGTTCGAACGAAATGCCTATTTCTTTCTAACAAAACCAAGGATCGTTCGAAAGAATAAGCATTATCGTTCCAATGGCGTTCCAGTGAACTTCCAACAGGTGCCTTATGCTAAACAGAGAGTGATCGTTTGATATCCGTTAGACATTCATTTTAACTAGTTTCCTCACTTTGTTCCAACGACAATTCAAACTCGTTCCAATGAAATTAGCATTTCATTCCCAAGAGGGCAAAAGCTCGTTCTAACGAACTTAAAAACCAAAAAACATTTTTCTCAAAAATATTTTAAAAATAGTTCCAAACGATTTTGTTTAAAAATAAATACCCAAAAATATTTTCAAGGATCATATTCAATGCATCCATACCTGTGACATCCTCAATAAACGTAAAGACAAACTTGTCATGAAAAATGATACGATGTGTATCCATCTTTGAATCTTGGTCGCTACATCTTCATCAAACATGTCATAGGCTTATGAGATCGACAACACAAAGCCTAGCCTATGACTCAAATGTTTTCTACGAAATTAAGCCAATTACAAACAAATTGACTCGATTGGAGATTTTCCCTTACAAACCTCCCCATTTGGCTATTCCATGACAAAGACAAAATAAAACTTCTATGGGCGTCAATCTCTCTAAAAATAATCAATCCCCAACCCCCAAAGGAAAAAGAGTACAAGCGCTCGACATACACATACGATGAGTTGCTTTGCTTGCTTGAAAACGTTTCCTCATATTAAAAACCTGCACACTTAAACACACCTTTAAATGAAAAGAGAATATAACAAGTTTAAAATCCATAAAAAAAATCTCACTATGTCTAAAACCTAGGTAAGACGTCTCCCCCTATGATAAAGATATCCAAATTATGAAAGGAAATATACCATTTCTCCCCCCTTTTGTTTAGGAATAGACAAAGTGAGAAATAATAAAACTATTTCTTCCCCATAAACATGTGAACATATGATACCAAGAGAAATAAAGAGGAAGGAATAAAATTATGCGATGGTGCAACTTGTAACAACAACACAACATGGCAATACAAGCACAAATAATCCAAACAATGATTAAAAATTATCATTATTGATGCAAAAAGATGCCAATATGAATAAGCAATGAAGTATGATACCAATATGAAATTTTAAATTTCAATGCACATAATGAGAGATACTAATATGATCATATAGCATGCCAAATAACATCCAAAGATAAAGCATATGGAAAACATGGATTAAATACAAACCATAAAGACTCAAAGCAAAAATGATAGCATATATATAAATATGCAAAATACACTAATGACACACAGGCACATATATATAGGTATAAATAACCATAAAACTCGGTACAAAATACATAAGCTTTACACACTAGCATAGTATCAACGTGTCTAAATATGTGGGATGGAATGAATTGGTGTGAACAAGATACAAATGAATTATGACGCAAACACTCAAATATGATCAAGGAATTCTATTTGATCGTAAAACTTTATCAAACTAAGATTTAGCCTTAAGTGACAAGATAAATAGATTTTTGTGAATAAACAAGAACAACGCACATAAGCCTAGAATATTAATGATTCTACAAACTAATAGCGGCATGACATGATAAACATAACTAGGGTTCATTGTGAAAACCCATTGATCTTAAACTACAACACCCTTAAAATCTAATCATAATCATATTTTTCTTTTCACATAATTATTTTGAAGATATCATTTTCTAAAATCAAACAAACAACATGATAGCCTTGGTAATTTTTCAATTTTTATTTCCTCTAATATTTTCTATTAGGCCCTTGCCAACGGTGGCTTTCCCACAAAGGAGATTTTCTCCTTTCGTATTCCCTTCAATAAAGATCAAATATACTTATGGACAACGATTCTTACATGCACAAATCCCCCATTATCAACATATATGTAGATGACAAGATTTATGGGAGAACACGTCACTTAGCTCCAATATAACATGTGAAGTGATTGGACATAAATATTGTATATTTATTCCCCTAATTTCAGTGTATTTGTGAACCCGAGTGATGTAACCTATATGGATTTGATGAAAATTTATGCTACTAACCTTTTCTGGCAAGTATTTTGTGTTTCTTGCTTCTCTTATTTGTTTTACAGGTTAATTATGCAAGCAGTGCAAAAGAGAAAGCGAGACAATGAAAGAAAAGCTAAGAAGGCAAGTTCAAGGGTATTTTGGTAATTCTGCAGTCAGATCCCGAAGGAGGAGTCAACTGGAAAGTTAAAAATCTCGGAACAATGAGAACACTGGAAGAAACAGCACCCAAATCCGAGCTACGGTTGATGAGTTATGACCAGTTGAAGTTGAAGAAAAATCCATGGAAGAAAGGAAAGAAAACAAGAAAAATTCTAAGTGTTGAATGAAAGAAAAAGCACCCCAAACCAGCAAACATTCTCGAACCCAGGCGCGAACCGGTTTGGGGGGCGAACCGGTTCGGGGTACATGCAAACCGGTTCGAGGGTCCTGATGCATGAATTTTCCTCCTTCATTCTGATTGGTACCAAAAGATCCCTTTAGGTTAAAACTCTCCAAAAAGAGTGGAGAATGTAGGTAGGAACCTAGGAACAGCCATTCTGAATAGTTTTAGGTAGTTTTTGATAGAGAAAAGGAGAGGAAAACATCTAGGAACATAACTTCAATTAATTGCTGCAAGATCAATACACTTCCGGGTTTGTTCTCAAGTTGTAATCTAAGTTTTATTTTTATGATCATTATTCTTGCATGGTAATTTTTCTGTGTGATTTGAATAAATTTCTGCGTTTATAATGCTTAGCCACGTATTTCGATCTAGTGTTATCATGAGTTCTTTCTCATCCAACGTTATTATTTCATGCATCCTTTAGTTTAATATGTACGGCTAGGTTTAAAAGGCCGGGATGCATGAACCCAACCTAATGTGTTAGTGCATGTGTATAAAATTAATCCGATGAATTTAGTGATTGATTATGATCATATTGCATAGTTACATAATAATTGTGTATCTTTATATCTCGTTTACCTTTGGGTACTCGTGATGATTTAGAGTACAATTTGAGTGTCACTATCGCGATACCGATTTACTCATCCTCAGATTAGGTATGACGCGGGCTTAAACCTCGTATACATAATGCTTGGGAGTACTAAATTCCGGGTCAGATCAATCAGATAAATTTACGATTAATATTATCACCGCACTACACTAGGGTTGGGGGATTGTATTTCCATCCTATTTCTCTCATCATTTAAAATAAAAAGTTTTTTGAAATCATCAGTCATTCTCCATTTCGTTAGATTAGTATAGTTGCATCTCTCATACTTGCATTATCGCATTTAGCTATAACCTATCTCAAAACCAAATCAATTTTTCCTTTCCTTTTTAAAGTCAAAGTTAGGGTTCCTCCATCTTTTCCCGTCATCACAACTTCATTGTCCTTTTTCCCTGAGGATCGATACCCGACTTACTGGGATTATTACTTGAGCGACAGGCTTACACTTGAGCCTAGAGTGAACGCACTTCTGAGACACATTTTCAGTCGCGTCAAGTTTTTGGCGCCTTTGCCGGGGAATTAGGTAGACTTAGGATTAGATTGAGTCCATCCAAAGCTTTGACCAAAAATCTCTAAAAATCCAAAAACATATAAAAAAATTTCAAAAAGCACAAAAAAATCTCCTAAGCTTAATGCAAAATTCTGAAACCACTCCCACACCCCATAATACTCCAACCAACATTCACGAAAATCCAATTGTTGAGTATAATCCTGATAGTTCCCACACTCCAAACGCCTCACAGTTCTGGGTCCCACCTCCCACACCGTCGCACTCAGTCTCCGATAACACTCCCTTTTCCTTCTTAGGACACACTCCGAGCACACCTAGTGAGAGCACCGAGTCAATAATTGAGGAAGAGATGTCGCAACACAGCAGTGCACCCGCCGGTGGAAAAGAGCCCCCATACCGTCCGATTAGAGAATTCTTATATCCCGAGCGTACTATCACTCCGGGATGCATTATACTCTCGTATAATGCCGGACAATTTCGTTTCAAAAATGGGATGATCCAGATGCTACCGCATTACCACGGTATGGATTCTGAAAAGCCATACCTCCATATTAGGGAATTTGAGGACGTGTGTGATAATCTCAATGATCAAACCTGCACACAAGAGGTAATCTGCCTCAAACTCTTCCCTTTCTCGCTCAAAGATAAAGCTAAGGCCTGGCTATGGTCTTTACCTCCAAGCTCGATTCCATCCTGGAATGAGCTACAGTCGAAATTTCTCAAGAAATTCTTCCCACCACATCGAACAATCTCCATAAAGGCTCAAATTCAAGCATTCGGACAAGCTAAATATGAGCCATTCCATCGATGTTATCAACGTTTCAACAAGTTAGTTGCTTCATGCCCCCATCATGGATTTGATTCAGCGCAAGTCATCTCTTTTATCTATAATGGGTTGAATCTTAACTCCAAACAACTTGTTGAAATAATGGGAAGTGGTCCGTTTATCGATTTAGATGCCCAGGATGCTGAGCTTCACTTGAGGTATGTCGCCGAGACTACCCAATCCTGGGACACTTCTGATCCCAACGCTCAAAATCAAAATAGACAAGCGACTACCACTCCGTCAGCGTCTGGCCTATTCCACGTTGATAAGAATTCTATGACGGACAGTCGATTGGAGACTCTTGAGAAAGGATTTTGAGATCTATGAGAGATATATGGAAAAGGACCAGCTGGACCCATTCCAAACCCTGTCGTGAAGGTGTGTGCTATTTGTGAGGCGAGACATTCAACTGAGGAATGCCCAACGATACCCGCCTACAAAGCAACGCTTCAGGAGCAAGTTAGTGGTTTAGGAGGTTTTGAGGGTAATTTAGGTGCCCCGCACGGGAATTCATACAACCCTTCATGGAAAAATCATCCCGGTTTTAGCTATGGTAAACAACATGCCGCAATGAACCCTCCTTCGTATGTTGCCCCTCCTCCACCACAACATTTTCAACAAGCCCCGCCCATGCAAGGACATGCGCAGGCACCACCACCTCAAGGAAATTATATCCCGCCACAGCGAAGAACTCTAGAGGATACAATGAATTAATTCATCGCAAGCCAGACCGCAACTAATGACAAATATGATCGTCTGATTGGCGACATAAATGCGAATCTGTCAAAAATACAATCCTCGTTGAGTGTCCAAGACAAGGGCAAGTTTCCTGCCCAGGGCCAAAGACCTCTCCAAGGTCAAACTAGTGTTAGCTCGACACCCCATGACCATCCTGAGCAATGTAGTGCAATTACCACTCTACGTAGTGGGAGGGTAGTTGACTTGTCACCTCCCCCACGATACCTACTTAAAGACAAGGAGATTTCGCCCGACACGAAAGAAGCCGAAGATGTCTCCTTAAATGAGAGTGACAAAGAAGACGCTAGTGAGGCTGAGGTAGTAGTGAAACCACCCTCCGCGGCACCATTTCCTCAAAGGGTAATTCCTTCCCATAAAGGAAACCCACGTGATGACGTTCTAGACGTGCTAAAACAAGTTAAGATGAATTTACCTTTCCTCGATGCCATTAAGCAAATTCCAACTTATGGAAAAGTCATTAAAGACTTATTGATGGTAAAGAGAAAGATGAAGGTAAAGAAAAATGTCTTTCTAGCACAGAATGTGAGCTCTATTCTACTCAATGATCTCCCACCTAAATTCAAATATCCTGGTGCACCCACCATTTCCTGCATCATTGGAGAAAACAAAATCGAAAAAGCCTTACTTGATTTGGGAGCAAGTGTCAATATCCTCCCTTAATCCATCTATAGGCAACTTGACTTGGGCGACCTCAAGCCCACAAAGGTCACTCTCCAATTAGCGGATCGAACCGTGAAGATCCCAAGAGGCATAGTCGAGGACGTGATCATCCAAGTTGACACTTTCTACTTCCCGGTAGCCTTTGTCATTTGGGACACGAAGCCCTCTTTTAACTCGAGCAACCATGTTCCCATCATCCTTGGGCGCCCTTTCTTAGCTACGGCTAACGCAATCATCAATACTCAGAATGGGCGAATGCAACTCACCTTTGAGAACATGACCTTAGAGACCAACATCTTCCATGTCGCCCAACATACGGGGGAAGAAGATGACCTTCACGCGGTGAGCTTTATAGACGAGATCGTGGGGGAGTACTTTGAGGAAAATGATTGTGGAGATGCCCTAGGGTCCTGCTTAGTGTCGAGCCATGAGAATGAGGGGTCCCATAAGAGAGAGCCGTTAGGGGTGTATTTTTTTTCATCAAGTAATAGCGGTAGTTGTGACGATGAGAGAAAAGTGGGGAAGAGGTGTGTAGAGACCGTGATAGAGAGAGAGAGCGAGGGGTTAGAAGAGAGAAAACTAGTGGAGTTGGAGATCGAGCAAGTAAGAGAGGACGTAGGCACTACTCGGGGGAGAGATCTAGGGGACATGAGCATGGAAGAATTTGAAAAAGAATTCGGTGGTCCGATGGATGAGAGCCTAGATAAGAGACTTAACGACGAAGTCCAAACTCTATTGGATTCATTTAGGCACCTAGAAGAAAGCGAATGGAAAGATAAAATCAATGAATTTCTTCTTTGTGACCATCCACCCATACCACTTGAGGTCCCGATGGCGAGTGAGGAGAAAAGTTGTGGTCCATCCAACTTAGAGCCTGACCCATGCATCTTAAAAATTGAAAGAAATCTAGGTGTTCCTTCCGAGTCAGCGTACGCAGACCACGCTTTGAGTCAGCATCACGAGGATACCTCTCCAATGAGGCACGCTGAGTCTCCCAGTCTATGCTTTATCTATGGGCGAGGTCCCAACTTGTTTCGATTGTTAGCTTATAATCCGAGGACGGGAGAGACGAAGAGAACATCAAATCCCGTGAGTGGGGTCGGGTGAGTTTGTGGAGAGATGAGAGGTCGTCGCAACCCCGACGCGTATGGGGTGATTGTTGTTGTATTTTTTAGTCATGCATAAGTGTCATATAGTGTCTTATTGCATTTTAATATTTGTTTGTTTTATTTTTCCACACTTTTCATTCGCCTTGAGTTCGATTTTCGTCCGTTTTGCTTGAGGACAATGCAAAAGTCCAAGTTAGGGGGGGGGGGGGGTCACAAGTGCGTATTTCTAAAACTTCACAAATTTCAAAATGCTCAGAAATTTACACAAAAAAAATCATAAAATTTTGAAAAATCCAAAAATATTTTTGTTCAAAATAAATAAAAATTGAAATTCTAATTTTTCAAAAATATCATTAAAAGTCGATTTAAAGTCTCAAGTTGTAAACATTCAACATACACAAAGCTGAAATTGACCAAAGATGGAAATTGAGCGAAAATTGATGACTTAACGAATAAGTGTGGAGATTAACAAACCCGGTGAGATTCGAGCCTATCACGTTTTGCGAATTTCTAAATCAATCCGAGTTAATTATTAACTCAAAGTTCTTTTCAGCGCCTAAAAAGTTGTCAAGGATCTCAATCCTTTCATTTTGATTGGTTTTGAAAAATGTGTGCAATATTTCCTTGAAAAACGTGTCAAAGTGATCTCTAAACTTAATTTAATCTCGAAACGCATAGGGTAATGCAATTGGCATTTTGGACAATGAAGTAGGCCATCGTTTGTTACCCAAAAATCTTGGCCATAAAAAGTTGTAAAAAAAGAAATCATCCCTTTTGTAACCCAAATTTGAGCCAAATAAATTTTCCCTTTCGTTTGACAACTCGCAAAACCCAAAATAGCCGAAATTGTGAAAAATGAGAAAATTCAGAATTTAAGTCCGGAAAGTGCATAAAAAAGGGGCAAGAGAAAAATAGATATGCTCAACAAAAAGTAGTGAGAAAAGAAAAGAAGTGAAAAACAGAAAAAAAAAAATGAGCAATAGCCCGGAAAAAGCATAAATGGACATCATTAATGACTTTTCCAATTCCAACCTTCCCTACTTTTTTTCATGTTACCCAAAATACCTCAAACCTCGAAAAAGTCCTAACCGAGTTTAAATCGCGAAATTGGTTACCGCGTGGAGAGTTAATACACCAAAAGATAATAAAAGAGATTGAATGCGCGAAAAAGAGGCAATGTTCCTGTTTTTAAAACAGTACTCCATTGATGAGATCCTATCACTATAAAATTTCCGTCTTTCTAATTGTATGCGTGATTTTTCATCCATTATATTTACTCTTTATATCACGCATACCGAGAGAATAGCCATAATTCGAGAGATTCGATTGTGAGAGCATTCCGTGAGAAATTAAAATCAAAACAAATTTTCGAATAAGTAACGTAATGATCAATCGGTGGAAATTGGCGGTTATATTTCCGGCTTCGCACACACGCACTAAGGTTTGAGACTCGTAAATATGACTTGATGATGACTATTTTCTGGAAAAGTTTGAATTGCCCAATATTTGCGTATTTTGAAATTTCTTTGAGTCGAATTTTGTGGGTATATTCTCTGCAAACCCTCACGAGACACAACTCGTCCTACTAGGATGACCTAGGGGTTTAAAGGCTTGTTGCATGCGCTAAATGCAATCGCTTGCCCGCGAAAAAGGTATTCTATCCTAATAAAATGTGATTTTCAAGAGTTAAGCCTTGTTAGGATTCTTTTACATTTCTCGGGACGCGCAAAGTTCTAAGTTAGGGGGGTTTGATTGGACATAAATATTGTATATTTATTTCCCTAATTTCAGTGTATTTGTGAACCCGAGTGATGTAACCTATATGGATTTGACGCACATTTATGCTACTAACCTTCGCTGGCAAGTATTTCGTGTTTCGTGCTTCTCTTATTTGTTTTACAGGTTAATTATGCAAGCAGTGCAAAAGAGAAAGCGAGACAAT
Organism: Sambucus nigra; assembly: GCA_949130495.1. NCBI lineage: Eukaryota > Viridiplantae > Streptophyta > Magnoliopsida > Dipsacales > Adoxaceae > Sambucus > Sambucus nigra. The sequence goes on from OX422218.1 coordinate 125,801,948, forward strand.
AAAAAAAAAGATAAGAAGGAAAGTTCAAGGGCATTTTGGTAATTCTGCAGCCAGATCCCGAAGGAGGAGTCAACTGGAATGTTCGAAATAACTCCATGCAATCATGGTTAATAACAATCTAAGAATTGAAAATCATATTCAAATGTCCAAGTCACATGAACATAGAATGATGTGGATTTAAACACATCAATATGCCATAGTCAATGTGTAAAAATAAAATATACAAAAACAAAAGTCTTTTGAGTTTTTAAACTTTTCCAAAAAAATATTAATTAAAAAAAATAACTTAAAAGACAAAAAAAAATATTTTTGTATTTTTTAATAGGACTCAATAAATGAAAAATCAAAATACAAAAGACTCAAACAACATACAACTAGCATATATATATCAAGAAGCACAAAAGCTAGTGTATGCAAACATGCGAACACAATCAACCATTAGATATATCATGGGAAGTATCATGTGCAAGCAAACGAGAATCAATAAGTCTAATATGTAAAGCCTCTAAATCTAATATCCTAGCCCACATAGGTGTAATGTAATGCTCTCGAGTTTTGAGAACCTTGGTGACTCTATTTTTAGACTTTCTAGGAGCATTTTTAAAATAAAAAAGGCCTAAGATAACCATTCCTATCCTAATGTGTGCATGTGAAGGCACGTCGATTGGTATTACATAAGGGTTCCCTTTACCAACATTCCTAGCAATGATCGATTTTTTTAAAAGCATGATCTTGGATTTAGTGGTGGAAGCATCTTGATCATCAAAGCTAATTCCACATTTGTCATATTTGATTTGGACGGTGCCTAATATCTTATTCAACTTTTCTGGCCTAGATTCCAAATCAAATTTGACATGATTAGAGTCTCTCAATCCCTCTTTAAGCTCAACTATCCTAGACTCAAGTAAATTCTTAGACTTTTCAAACTCTATAAGGTGCTTCTACATCTCTATCAAACCTCGAATATCATCTCTCTCACCCTCAACATACTCTAGCTTCTCTCGAAAAGTACTTTCACATCCCCTGATATCCTCATCAAAACACTATTATCGTTCCATATGGCACGTTCCTTCAACTTAGCTTCTAACTTAAAATTATCCTTGTCCACTCTCAATATTCTTACATATAATTCATGGAAGGCAACATGGATTTCACTCTCCTGGTCCTCTTCTTCATCCTCTATCTTGTCCACTTACTGTACCATCGCTCACTTTGGGATCACAAACAATGACCTTAGAAGTGTCATGCTTATAAATATCTTCATGGGAATATTTCTCATCATAAATCACACAACTAGCCATGAATACGGTGAAGTTGCGCACAATGGGGGAATTGGTTACCTTTTTCGGATCACTATCACTAATGGTAGCATTATACACCTTCGGTTTCTTTCCCTCATTCCTTAGTTTTATGGGGCACTTAGATACCATATGGCCATAACCCTCATAAAAAAAATATCTTTTTGAATCATCCCTCTTAAATTTATCATTATGATTTTTAGGAAAGTGACCTGCCTTATTATACATGTTTTTTTAAAACTTTTTTGCATTTTCGATTCCTTATGAAATTTGAGATATTTCTTGAATTTCTTTGCTAACATGGCCATATCTTTGGCCTCAATGTCAGATTCACCATTCGAAACAGGTTTTTCCTCCTTCTTGGTTTTCAAAGCAATGTTGTTATCTTTATTCTTATCAGTCTTAGAGGAAAACATGTCAAGCACATAAGTTTATAATTCACATACAAGTGCTTCAATTTTCGTAGAATCTAAAGTAGCTAAGGAATTTAAAACCTTCACTTTTGAATTAAATCTTTTAGGTAATGACATTAATTTTTTTTACTACTCAATCTTCGTGTATCTTGTCTCCCAAATTAGAAGACGAGTTAACTATGTCAGTTAGTCTAGTAAAAACTCATCAAAGGTCTCGTTCTCCAACTTCTTAATGGTTTCAAATTGAGTGGTGAAGGTTTGGAGTTTGGAAGACTTAACAACACTAGTTCCTTCTTAGGTGCATTGGAGTGCATACTAATACACTTTAAACATTTCACAAGTCATAATACAACGAAACTCCTTTGGGGTGATAGAACAAAATCGAGCATTTAAACCATGCGAGTTATAATTTTCTAACCTATGCTCAGCCTCATTACATGATTCTATGGGTTTGGGTATCCTATTATCTCCAACTAGGGTAGTAGGTCGAGAAAAACCATTAAGTAATGCTTGCATTACCGCTCATCTATAGCTTTAAGTGCTAATTTTATACACATTTTCCAGTATACATAATTCGATCCATCAAACATCGGGGCTCTAAAACCATCAAACCACCAAAATTTATGCATAACAACACGAGATCTAAACACGACAAATTAGTGTTCTAGCTCTGATACCAATTTGAGAAGATTTATATCCTAAATGAATCTTCACTCAACACAAATATTACACAATAATTTAATATAACCCTCTTTAATACCAATTTGAAAAGGACCAATAGTTCTTAGGCAAGGATGGTCATAAACAAAAAGTATATTTTAATATTTTTCAATTTTAAAGAACAAAACTTTAAACAAATTAAACCTAATAAAACTTTCTCTCCCAATTAAACCACTTTGCTATGAAAAAACGTTGTACTGAATTTTAACTTTTTAACTTAAAGCATGTATCTAAGTGATAAGAAGATAAAATAAATAAAACATCCACAACGTGCCGCTGTACGAGGAAACCCATAATTAGAAAAAACCTCGGACGACCCATCCAAATAGATCACTATGATAAGGTTTTACAAAGACTAGACAATAAACTTACTCAATGACTCTCCCTCATAAGCCTTGTCGCTCTTCTATCTTTAACTCCTCCTACACAGTGCAACGTAGTAGTCCACAAACACAAGCTATCACAACATGTGAATCGGCACATATCTTGGAATTCACCGATGAGGCTCATCAATCGTCTAAACAATTGGAACACATAACAATACTTCTTCATCGTATTACAACAAACCAGTACAAAGACCAATGAACGAAGCACGTTATCAACTCAAGATGATGAGAAACAAACTTTGGTGACCAACACAAAGATCTCAAAGCATAAGAATTGTGAAACTTCAATCTTTAATACCTTTGGGTGAGACTAAGGTTTTTGAACTGTAGTAAACATGTAAAAAATTGATTTTCGGCACAAGTTCTTGAAAAATATAAATACATCACGCCTTAAATAGAAAAACACAAATTTTGAGGCAGTGGGTTCGTTCGAATGAAATCCTTATTTCGTTCTAACGAAACCAAGGTTCGTTCGAACGAATAAGCATTATCATTCCAACGACGTTCCAACGGGTTCCTTCTTGCTAAACATAAATTGTCCATTTGATGTTTGTTCTAACAAGGTTCCTCAATTCGTTCCAACGACAATTCAAACTTGTTCCAATAGAATTAGCCTTTTGTTCCAGTGAGGTCAAAATCTCGTTCTAACGAACTTAAAAACAAAAAATCATTTTAAAAAAAAATATTTTAAAAATAGTTCCAAATGATTTTGTTTAAAAATAAACACCCAAAAATATTTTCAAGGATCATATTCAATGCATCCATACCTACGAGATCCTCGGTAAACATGAAGACAAACTTGGCACTAAACATGTCATGATGCGTATCCATTTTTGAAGCTTAGCCACTACATCTTCATCAAACATATCATTGGCTTACGAGATCGACAATACAAAGCCTAACCTATGACTCAATTATTTTTACCGGAATTAAGTCAATTACAAAATAATTGACCCTATTTGAAATTTCCTGTAATACCCCGCATTTTTATGGCTTTTAAAATTGGGGGTTTATTAAATTTAATTGAGTTATTACTAGCGTGACTAGAGTTAGTAATTATTGGGAAATTGTTAAAGATTACTAGATGAGTAAAGTAATATGCATAATCGAATTTTTTAAAATTGTCACGAGTGAATAATATGACAATTATGAAAAATTAAGTCGGAACGCGCCTGTGTCGTGTCGGGACCAAATTATTATTATAAGAAATGAATAAATTATAAGTCACCCATATGATCATTTTGAGTGCTCCAACGTGTCCGGAAGGGTCGAGATAGTCAGAAAAGTGTACCCCGGGGTTCAATTTAAGTCTCGGGGCATTTTTAGGCCTAATTGACATCCCGAGAGGGTATTATAGTCATTTTGTATTTTTGGGTAATTAAACCCACGAATTTTCCTAAGTTATGTCAGCTTTTAGAGATGAGATTTTAGGGTTAAGAACCATAGAAACATAGAACGACCATTAGAGAAGAAAGGTAGAGAGCTTTTCAAGAATTGATCACAAACCGTGGCACCTCCTTCAAGATTAACACCACTGGTGCATAGATTGTAGGACGAGGAAGAAGTCATGTTCTTATCACCAACAAATCAGACCTTCGAATACCAGGAAAGTATCTATCTTATTACTTTTCTAGTTAATGTTTCACCCATGTTAGAATAGGATTGAAAGAAATATGTTTCATATGAGAATTTGATGATTTAGGGAATTTAAATCACATGCTTTAGCAGAGATAAATATATTCTGGAAATCTCAACATATGTAGAGGATTACCCAAGAAATAGTATTGGCTTAGAAGTGAGAAATCTGGAAAAAGAATTGAAGATTGGAAATTTAATGTAAAACTAGGGTTCTTGAATATTATGATGATCATTAATGGCGTTTTGGAGGAAATTCTTGGATGAAACCCGTAGGTCGAAATTCTAGTTTCTGGGCAAAGAACTGCTTGATCGATCGATCGACCCAAGATTGTCGATTGAGCAACTGATCGATCGATAGATCCCTTTCGTCGATCGATCGATCTCTCATGGAAAACTGCGTGTTTTTCCCTTTTTCGTGTAATCCGGATAAAATGCGTAGGAACCCTTGAATATTGTCTAAAGAGAAAAATGGGTCATGAAGAGGACCAGTAGGGTCTAAGTAGAATACCGTTGAATGGAATTTTATATGGCATAAAACCGTGGGTTAACAGGAGGTTTAACACATTTGAAATCGTTCACATGTTAGCTACGAAATTGACATGTTTATAAAAGACTTAGACCAGTAGATTATAGAGGGTGAACCTACTAAAATTATCTTTATTGAGAGAGAATACTTCGAGAGATCAAAAGTAAGTAGGAAATTATTATAACTGAGAATAAAAGAGACGAATCCTTTATGCGAGATAATTGAATAAAATTGTACTAAGTACGATTAATAATAATTATTATGGGTTGTGGGCGAACCAAATTCGAAAATGAGAATATTTATATATATGACCGAGTGCATGTGTATATATTTATATTATGCTTGTGTATAATCATACCCATGCTACTTGCTATCACAGAGGTTGCCGCGCCGGGACAGTCTTATCTCGTTTAGACCTTTATGGGGGATATTGACTTGTACCCTAGAACATAGGATTCCTTGGTATAGGCTATTTTAGAGTGATAGTCATCCGGTCCTAAGAGAGGTGAAGGGTATGTGGTGACCTCTTAGTGACTTGGAACTATGCTTCGCCTCCATTTTGTGTGTATTGCGTTAATACAGTTTGAGAGTGATTCCTAACTAGTATTTCCCTTAGTACGAGAGATATGGGGACTTGATAGCAGAGTATGCCAGCACCATAGATTTTATGTGGGGTGCCGATAGTATATATATTATATGAGTGATTAATATATATATACGTATATATGGAAATCTTCTAATATTCGTATCAGTAGTTAAGTATTTAATAAATACTCTAAATTGTATAGAAAGTATTTGGGAACTTTCTAACGGTAATGAGATATATTAAGTAAGGTAAGTAATCATGAAGAGATTGATCTCTAAACTATATATCATAGCCTTGTGACTTCTCAAAACAAAATCAATTGGGAGATAAGTTAGATAGATTTATGAGGCATTTAGTAGTACGATAGGCGTGCACACTAGGTGAGAGGTGAGGATTCTCAAGAGAGTGTCTCGTACTAACATGGTGGTTAAATTAGCTAGTACGTAATTTAAATACTTGCTAAATTATTTTTAAAACTGTTTTACACTCGGGCTCTGACTCGTTTTCTGTCATTTTCTCTCTCTCTTGTATATATATATGTATATATTACAGGTGCTCAGCAACAGGGGCGTTAAGTGTAGAATAATTTGACTTGACGTGTTGTAGCTTGTGTAGGAGTTACAGGTCATTGCAGTATACGCTTCCTCCTTTGGTTCCTCAGAATTATTTTTAGCTCTTTTACTTAGGGCATGTGTCACCATTTCCAGACTCTTGTTTAGATTGGATAGGGACTACATATACTTCTATCATTTCAGTATTTGGTTTTTCGTTTGGGATTGTTTTATCTATTACATTGTCAGTGGTTGTCGTTATTTATTTGGATTTGAATAATCTAGCTGGTATGGTTCGGTGGATGATTGGTATCTTTATCATTTGCATTATTCAAATTTATTTATGATTAATTTTTTTTTATTACGGAATTAAAGTAATAAGGACTTTAAATTGTTTTGACACTTAGCTTAATTATTTAGGGTGTTTAAATTGGAAATATTTATTTTACGATAGTGATGCTAAGAATGAACCAACCGTTAACCTTGATTTTAATTTGATAAAGTACTGATCACCCGGTATTTAATTAGGAGGGGTGTCACAGGTGGTATCAGAGCATCAGGGTCTAGTGTCCTTAAGGATCTGTGTAGCTTATTATGCTTCCATCGTAGCTTTCTTTAATATAGAGCCCTGTGTTTAGGATTGTTGATTTCTTTGGTGTGATTTCGTTCTTCTGTTATCACGTATATATTAGTGAATCTTATTTACATTCGGACGTGTTCGAACAACGAAGTATGGAAGGTAAGGGACGTTGGGAGGACAACAGGAGGCAAGGCTTAATTGAGGTTGTAGAGCATATTCGAGGATGATGACCGTAGTTAAGGTCACCCCTATTATATCACGAGAATCCGGGACAATAAAGACGGCTAGGGCGCAGCCTATGATTTCCAAATGCTGCTATAGTCGAAGGTGAGGCCGAATCAGACTCACCCAATGTGGTATGACTGGGAAAGAGTTGAACGAATATTGTAGGAGAACCGTCAGTGGAAAATCTAGAAATGCGGAGATTGTGTGTGTTAGCCAAAGGAGGTAAAATATCCGAAGTCTTGGACATATGACGGAGTGTGGCTAACTGAAAGTGAAAATTTAGGGCAAAATTTTTCTTGGCTCGTCAGAACGAAGTTATAATGGTGGGAGTCAGCCATTACTTTTAGAAGTGGAATGTTATGTCTATAGAAGGATCGTAGGTACAGTTTGACCGCAGGTTCCTTCATCAGATGTTCAGGATAAGATGAGAACGTTGTTCTGAACACCGGAGGACCGGACAGAGGTTCATGTGTGAAAATGAATTTAATTATTTAGCGAGTCACGTGATGGAAGAAGTAGAAACAAATGGAAAAGAGGATCTCAAGAGGGAAATCGACTTGTAAGAAAAGATGCCAACACTTAAAGAGAATTCTACTGGACAGTTGATCCATATGGTGGCAAGGTCACGCATTGTTCATAGAGATGTTAACACCTTTATGTGGGAGGCTAAAAGAATCAAAGAATTTAGTCAGACAATAAGACTGGATGAAACGGTGTTAGTAAAACACCACAAGGGGAGACCCATCAGGGGACCCATTTAAATGATTCGGATAATTGAATTCTTACCAAGAAATGGTGAATTTAGTAGGGGTTATTGAAGCCAGTAGCATATTCTTTAGGCCAACAAAGCTAAGGGAATAACAAAAGTAGCCATGAGGAATTTGGTTCACCAAAGTCCGAGAGAAGAACAACCCTAAAATGGTCAGTATGACCAGTGGTAAGTGGATTATGCATAGAAGTATTTTGTGGAGAGTGAAACCACATGCATTAATTTTTCCCGAAGCAAGTAAAGGGTACAAGAACATGGTTCCTAGTAAAGGGTAATGATTAAAGTAGTTTTTTTTTGTTCGGACATGCGTGTTACGTCCGGAGACCATTTGAGCTGCCAAGGCGATTGGCAAGATAGAAGTATGAGTTTTATCCTCGGAGGATGAGGCGTGTTTTATGTGACACGAGCGAGTGACTACATTTTGTTTATTGCTGAATTCACAAGTGAGACGAGTTTAGTGCGTATATCTATAATTTCATTATTATGTGAATATTTTTCCCTAGTGTAGTGGGATTATCTTTAGTGTTATCCACGGAGGATGAATGGGGGTATTAATAGTGTTATATACTTTACTGAGATTACTCGTCTTAGTGACGCGTTATACGGGTATGATATTATCTGGATTATGGTATTATAAGAATGGTTAAAACGATAGTGGGTAGTGATTGCAAGGCTATCGGGGTTGCTGCCCTAGTGCATCATGTTTTGTTCTGGCAAGACCCCACCTGCGAGAAGGTCAGGCTCGCCCCATATTATATATTATAGAGACTTCAAAGGGTATAGTGGTTCCGAAATGTTTAATCCCGGGGCATTTAGGGACTTTGTTGTTTTGATTAAATTTGTATTGGGTTTACCGATGAGCGGGAAGATTTAACTCACTATTATGTTTAGCGCTCAGGACTTAGTGATAGGAGGAGCACATTGTTATATTTATCCTTTAGAAATGTGGAAGTTAAGACTTATATTCATATGTCTGGGAATTGGATTTTGAGAGTCCCGATTGTAAACGTACGAGGTTTATGGAATGTGATTACCACCAATACTAAGCGATAGTGCAATTGGTGAAAAGTTCTTTGTTTTAGTACAATTGGGGGAGGAGATGTAGATTTTCTCTCGAGAGACGGAATAGAGGGGTAAATGTTATGGACGGAGGACCCAACGGATTTCGATAATCGACTATGCTAGGTAGTATTGTATTGGGGGGGCTCCTTGTTTGGATTTCGCTTTGCGAGACATCCCACGTATGAAACATAGCGTAAGTTTGGAAGTAGGGAGATGTTTGGTGATTAGTCCATGAGTCAGGTACCTCAATCATCATAAGAGCCGATAATTATGACTGTAAGTCAGAGTTAAGTGATGATTTAAGGCCAGTGGAGCCGGTTGTGTGGTAAGGAAACATTGAAAGTTTTATTTTATCACCACGAGTTGAAGGGTGGAACGATGATAAGGAGGACTTAAAAATTTCGATTTCAAGGGGGATTGAGAGTACCCCAGTATTGTTACCACGTTGTGAGCACAAGGGAAATAAAGAATTAGGTGTTATGTGTGAAGCGTATGTGATGCTTACACTAGTGTGCACGGTTTATAGGATGTGTGGGCATCCTGGTTAGCTGTTGCTTGAACCATCCAAGTTGAAGGGACGTGGGAATAGAAACGTGGAATATATGTTTGTGAGAGTAATGTAATGAAGTGTAACTGGTAGAGTGGATTAAGCGTGGTGTGAAGGACGATAATCCATATATATGTGTGCAATCATAGTAGCATACATGAATTTAGTTAGAAGGATATGGGTAGCCATTTAATGGGTTTCCTTGAAAAGGATAAAAAAATTAACTATTATGGAAAACACTCGGAGTGGAGTTTTACCTAGTCAAGTGTTGAGAGAGACTTGCACGTAGGTTGAATGATGATGTTAGTAAGGTATAAAGGTTCAGCAGTGCACATCGTGGAGAAAAGTGCACGGGTCGAAACTTTCGGTATACACCGAGGAAAGAAGGGGAGTATTAAGTGTCACTTAACGTGAGGCATTACAAGTAGAAGTCGATGTTGATCGGGACATAGCGAGTAGTCTCTACGGGCATCACTCATAGATAGAAATCGGTTGGAACTAGAGGATCAACCAGAGAATTTTGTTGCAAGCCGACGATTCCTATAAATGGAAGAGGCCAGTAAAGTTGGTAAAGTTTCTTTGATGGGTTGTCAACCTCAAGGTAAGATCAAGGTTTCCTTCGAACGTGTGGAATAAGTTGCCCAAGAAGGATGTGATGGACATCCCTTTAGGGAGACTTACAAGATTAGCTAGTATGCCCCAGTCTTCCTTTGAAAAGAAGAATCGCGTCGGTACGTGGCCCTACACGGTATTTTCTGAATTAGGATGAGATATTTGGAATCCCACCCTCAATATGGAATTTCAGGGAGTAGCGGGGATAAGATTTCATTTTGAGTAGGTTATATCACCCTTAGCCAGAGAGTAGGAGAACGGTGATTAACGATTAGTGGAGCCACGTGAAAGAAATTTTGGATTCATAGTGATCATTTCATTTCCACAGCGGATGTAGCTAGCAAGTGAAGTATAGTACAGTAGAGTTCCGTGGAAGCACTCGTACCTGTTTATTGTGGACAAACTGCTTATTGAAGTTTTGAGTGGAAAAACCTTAACTTTTCTCCCTCGAGTTGTTTAGAGGCGAGCAAATAGTCCTAAGTTTGGATTAGTCAAGTTAGATCTGATGACTAAAGTGGAATCACCACATACAGTCTGAGGTAACCTTTTATCTATCGTAACAGTTATGTTGCCGAAAATCGAGATTCAAAGAACTGACAAGAGTGGTCAGATATTTGTATGGTTTCTCTTAGAATGGGAGTTTTGTGTTTAGAAAAATACGAGTAGTTGACACGTAGTGAGGTGCGGCCTCCTAATGATATTGAAATAATGCGAGTCAATGATGTATATGCTCATCTTATGCGAATGTTGTCAGATAGGAGCACAATGTGAAGTGCCGTTAATGAGAGTGTTAAATAAGCTTACTGTGAGGCGGGGCCTATAGTAATTGAACGCCTTACCCTAAGGTTGGTTTTGAGTATGGATAAAATATCCAGATCTATTTTTACTAGGTATGACTTATTTTCCAAATTTCGGGATGAAATTCCATTATTAGCGGGAAAGTATGTAATACCCCATATTTTTATGGCTTTTAAAATTGGGAATTTATTAAATTCAATTGAGTTATTAATTTAATATTAATCCGGAATTTTATTTTTAAATATTTACTAGCATGACGAGAGTTAGTAATTATTGATTTTTTTTAATATTACTAGATGAGTAAAGTAATATGCATAATCGAATTTATTAAAATTATCACGAGTAAATAATATGACAATTATGGAAAATTAAGTCGGGACGCGCCTGTGTCGTGTCGGAACTAAATTATTACTATAAGAAGTGAATAAATTATAAGTCACCGGTATGGTCATTTTGAGTGCGTCAACGTGTTCGGAAGGTTCGAGATAGTTAGAAAAGTGTACCCGGGGGTTTAGTTTGAGTCTCGGAGCGTTTTTAGGCCTAATTGGCATCCCGGGAGGGTATTATAGTCATTTTGTATTTTTGGGTAATTAAACCCACGAATTTTCCTAAGTTATTTCAGCTATTAGAGATGAGCTTTTAGGGTTAACAACCAGAGAAATATAGAATGACCATTAGAGAAGAAAGGTAGAGAGCTTTTCAAGAATTGATCACAAACTGTAGCACCTCTTTCAAGATTAACACCACCGGGGCATTGATCGTAAGACGAGGAACGCAACCATATCCTTATCACCAACAAATCAGACCTTTAAATCCCAGGCAAGTACCTATTTGGCTACTTTTCTAGTTAATGTTTCACCCATGTTAGAATAGGATTGAAAGAAATATGTTTCATATGCGAATTTGATGATTTAGGGAATTTAAATCACATGCTTTAGCGGAGATAAATATATTCTGAAAATATCAACATATGTAAAGGATTACCCATGAAATTGTATTGGTTTAGAAGTGAGAAATCTGGAAAAAGAATTGAAGATTGGAAATTTAATGTAAAACTAGGGTTCTTGAATATTATAATGAATTACCCCCTTTAATTTGATACCTTTGATGAAATTGTACATGCTTCACGTAGGAAATCATATATATAGGTATATGTAATTGGTAGTAAACTTATTTGGGAGTTTGGGGATCATTAATGGATTTTTGGAGGAAATTCTTGGATGAAACCCGTAGGTCAAAATTTCAGTTTCAGGGCAAAGAACTGCTTGATCGATCGATCGACCCCTTTCCTCAATCGATCGATCCCTCCTGGAAAATTGTGTGTTTTTCCCCTTTTTGTTTAATTTGGATAAAATGCATAGGAACCCTTGAATATTGTCTAAAGAGAATAATGGATCATGAAGAGGACCAGTAGGGTCTAAGTAGAATAGTGTTGAATGAAGTTTTATATGGGTTGAAACCGTGGGTTAACGGGGGGTTTAACACATATTGGAAATCGATGTTTATAAATGACTTAGACCAGTAGGTTAGAGAGGGTGAACCTACTGAAATTATCTTTATTGAGAGAGAATACTTAGAGAGATGAGAAGTAAGTACGAAATGATTATAATTGAGAATAAAAGAGACGAATCCTTTATTCAAGATAATTGGATAAAATTGTACTAAGTACGGTTAATAATAAATATTATGGGTCGTGGGTGAACCAAATTGGAAAATGAGAATATTTATATATATAACCGAGTGCATGTGTATATATTTATATTATGCTTGTGCATAATCATACCTGCGCTACTTGTTGTCACGGAGGCTGCCGTGTCGGGACAGTCTTATCTCAATGGGACCTTTATGGGGGATATTGACTTGTACCCTAGAACATAGGATTCATTGGTACAAGCTATCTGAGAATGATTGTCAACCGGTCCTAAGAGACGTGAGGGGTATGTGCTGACCTCGGAACTATGCTTCGCCTCCATTTTGTGTGTATTGTGTTAATACAGTTCGAGAGTGATTCCGAACTTGTATTTCCCTTAGTAGGAGAGATTCGGGGTCTTGATAGCAGAGTATGCCAGCAGCATAGATTTTATGTGGGGTGTCGATAGTATATATATTATATGAGTGATTAATATATATACATATATATGGAAATCTTATACTTTGCATATAAGTAGTTAAGTATTGAATAAATTCTCCCAATTGTATAGAACGTATTCAGGAACTTTATAACGGTAATGAGATATATTAAGTAACGTAATTAATCATGAAGAGATTGATCTCTAAACTATATATCATAGCCTCGTGACTTCTCGAAACAAAATCAATTGGGAGATAAGTTAGATAGATTTATGAGGCATTTAGTAGTACGATAGGCGTGCACACTAGATGTGAGATGAGAATTCTCAAGAGAGAGTCGCGTACTAACACGTTGGTTATATTAGCCGGTACGCAATTTAAATACTTGCTAAACTATTTTTAAAACTATTTTACACTCGGGCTCTGACCCATTTTCTGTCATTTTCTCTCTCTCTTGTATATATATATGTATATATTACAAGTTCTCAACCACAGGGGCGTCAGGTGTAAAATCATTTGACTGGACGTGCTGCAGCTAGTGTGGAAGTTGTAGGTCATTGCAGTAGACGCTTTCTCCTTTGGTTCCTCAGACTTCTGTTTAGCTCTTTTATTTAGGGCATGTGTCGCCATTTCCAGACTCTTGTTTACACTAGATAGGGACTTCATATACTTCTATCATTTCAGTATTTGGTTTTTCATTTAGGATTGTTTTATCTATTACATTATCAGTGGGTGTCGTTATTTATTTGGATTTGAGTAATCTAGTTGGCATGGTTCGGTGGATGATTGGTATTTATATCATTTTCATTATTCAAATTTGTTTATGATTAAAAGATTTTTATTACGAAATTAAATTAATAAGGACTTTGAATTGTTTTGACACTTAGCTTAATTATTTAGGGTGTTTAAATTGGAAATATTTATTTTGCGACAATGATGCTAAGAATAAAGCAACCGTTCACCTTGATTTCAATTTAATAGACTGATCACTCGGTATTTAATTAGGCGGGGTGTCACATTTCCCTTAGAGACACATCAATACTATGCTACTGTGTAAATCTTATTGTATTTTGTATCATATTTGTGGTGTTTTTACCTATATATATATATATATATATATATATATATATATATATATGTCCATCTGTGTCATTGGCATATTTTTATATTTAGACATATGCAATCATTTGTTTTGAGTCTTTGCATCTTTATCTAATCCATCTTTTCCAGGTGCTAAATATTTGCATCAAATTGGCATGTTATATGATCATATTGATATCTCTTGTTGCTTGATTTCATTGGTATCTCACGCTTCATTGTATATTCAAGTCGGTATCATTTATTGCATTAATATTGGTATGTTTGAATTATTTGTGCTTGTGTTGCCATCTTGTGCTTTTTTCACTTTACACTATTCCATGATATTATTCTTTCCTTTATATTTCCTATTCATACCAAGTGTTCTCAAATTTTGGGGGGAGATATGGTTTATGGGGGAGGGGGGGAGGGGGGAATGGTTTTTATGCGTTATTTCTTTGTCTATTCTGAACAAAAGGGGGGATAAATGGTATCTTTCACTTTAGTGTTAGGTGATCCTTATCTTAGGAGAAAAGTCTTACCTAGGTGTGGATCATTAGGCATAAGGGGCATTTATTCATATGCAAATTTATATCGTTTATATATTCTCTTGGCATTTGAAGATGTGTTTAAGGGTGCAGGTTTGCAACACGTGACAAAATTTACAAGCATGCAAAACTACTTAGATGTGTTTGTCAAGTATGTACGTTTTCCTTTTGGAGTTGAGGATTGAGTCTTATTTGTTAAGCTTGACGACCCTAGGTCTTAATTTTTAGTTTTATCTCGAAATAGCTAAGGGGGAGATTTGTAAGGATAAATTTCCAATAGAGTCAGTTTATATGTACTTTGTCTTTATTTCATATATTAAACAAAAATCTTTGAGTCATAGGTTAGGACTTGAGTTGTTGACCTTTCAACCCTATGATGTGGTTTCTTGAAGATGTAGCGGACATGATAGAAGATCTACATCATCGTTTCATGTTTCGTGCTCGTGTTCATCTTCATGTTCCATGGATGTTTCATGAATGGATGTGTACATATTTTGATCCTTGAATACTTTATATTTCGGTATTAGGTTTTATAAAATTATTTTTAATTTATTTTATTCATTTTTAATATTTTTAGAAGAAAAATAATATTTTCGTGACCTCATTAGAACGAACTTGGTAAGTCATTCGAACGAGATATGCTACCTCATTAGATCTTGTTTAAATGAAACTTTGAACGAGATGTTTTTGACCCTTCGTTGTAGTCTCGTTAGAAATGTCGTTTGAATGGTGTTTGAATGAGGTACAATGTCATTCAAACGAGCCCTCAAATCATTCACAAATTTGATATTTTACAAATTTATTTTCCTCCTTATCTCATTTTCGAAAAACCTCCTATAAATAGGAGTGGGGAGAAACATTTTTCTTTGAGACTTTTTATTATTTTAGAGTTCCTAAACTCTTTTAAAAATCTCTCAAAAAACCCAGTTTATACCTAAGTTGTTTAGGATCTAAGTTTCAATTCATATATGCTTTAAAGATCCTACTTTGGGCACCAAGGTTTATTCTCCACATCCATGTGAGAATTATTTTATATGTCGGAATCCATATTTTCTATTTACACATGATGAACTCCGTGGTATGGTGTTGCGATGAAGAAGCAATGGACCACGTATTCAAGATTCATTGATGGCTGATGAATTGTTCGATGATTACCGAGGCATGTGTGGACTCACACATTATGGTAGTTGAGTTGATGGGTCCTATGTTATCATTGTGGAAGAGAGGTTAAAGATAGAAGAGATGCGAAGTCTTACGAGGGAATCGAGTCGTTGAGTAAATCCTTTATGATAGTGAATTGGGTGGCTCAACCATGTAAGATTTTTCTTGTTTTGGATTTTCCTCATACATCGGGCGTTGTGATCTATTTACTTTATTTTATCATGCACTCACCTAGATGCATGTTTAGGTTAAGATAAAATTGGTTAATTGATTTAATCACAATGTGTTTAAATCGGTGCAAGATTTTACTTTGGGTTAAATTGTTTTAGTTTAATGTTTAATTTGAAAAAAAAAATTTAAAAATTGACTTTTGTTAAGATAAATACCTATTTTCATGCTTTCTCAACATTTATGCTGAAGACACTATCAGTATTTGCCTTCATCCCCACTGGGAAGAGGAAGCATAAGAAAGAAGAAGCACAAGAAAGAAGATTAGAATTTGAACGATCAAAAGAAGAGATTAGGACCAGAGGAAAATGCTGCAAGAGACCGACCACAATTTGTTCGGTTTACACCACTCAACATGATAGTGGGAAGGGTATTGTCAGTTATAACCGATCAAAAAATGTTAAATTGTCTAAATAATTTAAGAATCTAGTCGTCTAGAAATAAGTCATACCAATATTGTAACTTCTACCTGGATTACAGGCAAGATACAAGTAATTTTCCTCATCCTAAAAAATGAAATAAAGTCCTTATTTTAAAGAGGACACTTGAGAGAATTCTTGGAAAGGCGGACAAAAGAACAAAAAACTTAACTAACAAAGAGAAGGGCAATCTTCACCGAAGTCAATACAGAGAGCTCGAACATAGGTAGAAAAGACCAAAGCATGTAGAAGGATCCGAGAAAGTTCATCCATCCGGATGGATATACATAATATTTAGAGGATTCTTGAATAGATGATGGTCCACTTCAGTAAAAAAAAGTCTTTAAGGGTCAAAAGAAGGATCTGAGGAAGGCTCGAACGCCTAAAACTCTTGAAGATTGGGAAAATATAATCTTCAAACCAAAGGACTAACATGACTTAATTTGGCCATGTGATGAACCTCTAATAATCAAAGCCATTATATCCAATGGGGTTACTAGGAGGATCATGATAGATGCAGACAATTCGAATGACATTATGTATTATGGTTGAGCAGATGAAACTGGAAGGCGCACGACTCATAACATTGAATACACCACTCTTAGGTTTTACGAGAGGAGAGCAAGTGTACTATGAGGGGGATATTGAGTTACCCCTCATAATGAGGAAAACCCTAAAGTCCATCACTATACAAGTCTAGTTTTTTATCCTGAGGTCTCCATTAGTATATAATGTCCTAATAGGATGACCAACACACATCTGGATGGTCACAGATCTCTCCATTAAGTCCTTCATCCTTCAAATCCCAACATCGAATGAAATAGGAACAATACGCGAAATCCAATCTAGTTCTAGGAATTGTTACTTCACCTCACTCAAGAAAAAATAAAGAGTCTTTTCACATTTATTGGATAGATCCAAGGGATGAACAAATTAGAGGGTCACCGATCGAAGATCCTATCTTTATTTTTTTATTCAAAATATGCTGAAATAGGTTGTTTATATAGGTACATCCTTGATCGATCACAAAAGAGAAGAGTTGGATGCTTTATTATGAAAACACCATAATACGTTTGTCTACTTTCATGAATATATGACACATATAGATGCCTCAATAATAATCCACCACATGAAAGTTGATTTGATATGTCGTCCAGTAAGACTAGAAGAAGAAAGTCTTCGCACCCAAATAAAACTAGGAAACATATACTGAAGTGGCAAAGCTTCTTAGTTCTCAGTTCCTTTAAGAGGTCAAATATGCTTAATGGTTGTCTGACGTGGTCATGGTGAAGAAGAAAAACTGTAAGTGGAGGTTATGCACGGACTACTCAAACATAAACAAAACTTTCCCCAAGGATTTCTACCCTCTCCTAAGGTTTGATGTGTTAATCAATACAATAGCTGGACAAAAAATTATATCATTCATGGATCGCTGTTTACAGCCAAATATGAATGCATCCATTTATTAAAAAAAACACCATCTATAATTATTATTGAACGTATTAAGGTTATGACCTTTCGGCTAAAAAATGCTTGAGCTACTTACTAATGGCTTCTAAACACAATGTTTAAAAAGAAAACATGGAGATCAATGGAGGTGTACGTGGATGATATATTGGCAAAAATTTTAAGTAGAAAGTGCATGATAACAATCTTAAGGAGACATTTACAATCCTCGACATATATGGGATGAAGATGAACCCAAAAAAATACTTATTCGAAGGTCCTTCCAAAAGTTTTCAGGTTTCATGGTTAATAGTAGAGGGATAAAGACAAACCCTCAGAAGATTAAAGCGATCATATACATAAAAAGCCCAAAAATGGTTAAAGAGGTACAATCATTGACTGGACGAGTAGCAACCTTAAATAGGTTCATCAGCAGGGCGATGAATAAGTGTTCCATTTTTCTAAACACTAAAGAAAGCCTTCATTTAGGTAAAAAAGTCAGAATATGATTTCTTAGACTTCAAGAGTTATGTGTACGATGCCTCACTCCTCTCTAGATCCATTTTAGGCAAATGATTATATCTTACCTAGTTGTTTCATCCTTGTCCATCAGCTCAACTCTTATCAGGGATGAAAAAGATATTCAATAACCATTATATTATGTGAGTAAAGAATTTAGATGGGCCCCCAAAATTGATAAGCTAGCATTTATGCTTGTAATTTTCTATAGGAAATTGAGGCCATATCACTATGCCCATACTATAATCATCATTATCAACTAACCTCTCAAGTAAGTCCTATAGGACGAAGGTCTCTAATTAGCTAATTATTTGGTCGGTAGAGCCGTGAGAATTTTTTTTCTAATACAAACCATGGGTTTGGATCAAAGGACAGACTGTCATAGATTTTTTGGCAGAATTCACCAATTTAGAAGATGACGAACAAGTTCAAGAACAGAACACCTAACAATCAATTTGGATCTTCTATGTAAATGGATCATCCAACAAGTCTAGCTATGGAGTGGGTATATTATCATCGACATACTATATGTCTTTAGCATAGAATATTCCTTGAGATTTAACTTTTAAGCGTCAAATTAAAAAGAAAAGTACGTACCACTAATCGCTAAAGTACAATTAGCACTCTTACTCAAAGTTAACCAGATTCAATTCTTTAGTGACTCACTAGTGGTTGTTGGCTAGGTATTAGGAGAGTATGGGGTTAATGGAAAGAAGATATTGGCCTACCTCAAGTAATTTCGAGAGCTAGAAATACACTTAAAGCATTCACAATCAACCATATTCCTATAGAACAAAATGCAAATGGCACTGATTTGGGTAAATTAGCATCATCAGATGAAGGTAATACCCTCGTTGAATTTTATAATCAAACTAGAATCCATGTAGGGGTGGTCAAAGAAGTCAACATAGCAGACTAAGGTCCCAGGTGGATGGATAAATTTATGCGATATAAGAGACAAGACACTTCTTAATGACCATTCGAGGAGAAAAATACACAAGTAAAGAATACTAATACATAATCTATTACGGAGTTTTATACGAGAGAGGTTACACCCGATTAATCCTCCATTGCATTCATCAAATGGAAGTCCCAACGGCCCTGAGGTGTTTTTATGAAAGGATATATGAGGGACATCCCAAGAAACTAAGTCTAGCATAGAGATACCTAAACCAAGGATACGTTTAACCCATCATGACCAGGGATGTGGAGAATTATGTTCAGAAATATGATAGATATCAACGCATATCAAACTTCACCACCCATCTTGCCTAGGAACTCTACCCGCTCGTCTCTTCTCGTGGTTGTTCACTCTTTTTTATGCATGGGCATTCTAGGACTATTTCTAATGAAAAAAGGAAAGTGAAAATTCCTATTAGTGGCTATAGATTACTTCACCAAATGGGTGGAGGATAAACCACTAGCACGGCTCACCGATCATAAGCTTCATTCAATCATTTGGAAGTTCATCATAAGTTGGTACGACATATCGTATTCTCTCATCACTGATAATGGAAGACAGTTCGACAACGTATGTATTATTGAGCTATGTGATAAGTTTAGGGTTAGACATTTCTTCCCAGTATCTAGGAACCCAAGATTTAATGAGAAAATATAAGCCATGAACTGAATAATATTGCATGTCTTAAACACAAGGATAAATAATCCCAAAGGCTTGTGGGTCGAATGGTTACTCTCTATACAGTGTCCCTGTTGAATGACTACTCGCGTACCCTTTGGAGAAACACCTTTCACCCTTAAATATGGCATAAGAGTG
Source organism: Sambucus nigra (assembly GCA_949130495.1). NCBI lineage: Eukaryota > Viridiplantae > Streptophyta > Magnoliopsida > Dipsacales > Adoxaceae > Sambucus > Sambucus nigra. Next base: position 125,821,904 of record OX422218.1, read on the forward strand.
GTCATACTGGTAGAAATAGAGTTACCCAGTCTCATTCTCTATAGTTTTGAACGTGAAGAAAATGATAACCCGATGAAGTCCAGTTTGGACATTATTAAAGAAAAAAGGGAAAAAAGAAGTCATACGAATGGCCGATATGTTGGGAAAAAATTTGGGATTGACATTTAAATTGCAAAAAATTTCAGCTCTAAAATGTATTAAAGATCATGAAGTTTAAAGAAAAGAAAGAACTAGGTTTTAACAAAAACCTTGGGTTTAGAATACAATACCATAGAGAATAATGTTGTGATTTTTATGAGGAGACATATATTGAAGAACATAAAAATCTTGCTACCCTCCAAGGTCTCCAAAAACCTTGCTAGAATGCTCTGAATGCCTTGAATTATGTAGTATATGATACACCCAAAGTAAGACTTGTGTGTGGGCATTCGTGAAGATGACACCATGGTTAAATATGAGAAAGTTAACCTTCTTTAACCTCACCCCTTCATAAAAACGTGAGTAATGCTTTTTCTCTCCCTCTCTGACCCTTCATAATGTATCATTAGCCTAAAACCCTAGCTTACGCCAATATAAATAGGTATGTGTCAAGGCCTTCGGTCAAACTAGACTTCTAGAGAGTTTTGGGCCTACTACTTGGGCAATGGACTATACTAGGGACCCAAGACAAATAATTAAATTATCTTCCAAATAAATACGAAAAAATCCCAATTATCATTCCTTTTTTAATTTTAAGCGTGATTAATTTCACTAAATAATCATGACATCACGCCAATTTAGTTATCTCTAAATCACTTAGAACAAATAGGTCGTATTTGCAGAGTTTATTATGGTACATAATATGATTCTCCACATTAAGTTTTTGATACCCATTGATCAAATCAATTTTTCAAAAATTGATTTTAACTAACCTTTAATCAATTCCTTGATTCTCAGACTTAACTTATTTGCTAATCCACTAGAATTATAAAATAATCCACTGGTTGAAATAAACATATAATTTTACCAAGGGTCTATCACAATCCATGATATCTCCTGGACACAGATTCCTCCAAATTACGATTTCAGACCTTCTCACACAAATGTCACCCTATATGCGAGGATTATTTGACCATATATAAAATCAGATCGCACCTATAGCAATCAAAATGATAATTGTGAAAGCATTATAATCCTCATAATTCGCGAGATTAAGAATCTATGCACCTATTGCAAATGGTTTGAGATTACTTAAGTCTAATCATGGCAACCCTTAAACTTAAAATCTCATGGGTGGTACTTTTAAAAACAATCCTAGATATACCGGTCACAATCCTATGTTAAACTATTGCAAAAGTTGTCGAACTATCAAACAAGTTCCTGATAAACCACTAGGTTTGCACCGCAACCATTCTGATAGGATGTCAACTCCATATATTGGTTGTGAATTGTTCAGTTATACTAAAATCAGAATTTCGGTCTGCTATGATTAAGCCGAACCTAACCCACCGAAATTCCTACTCAGTACAATTAACCTACATTATATACAATATATTTAAAAATTATAAGGCATTCTTGTTACCATGATTATCATTTCGAAATGATCTGACACACCTTAACTGAAAAGTAAATGCCATACATAGTTAAGAATAAAACCCCAACAATCTTCCACTTAGTCTTACAAACATGTATCCAACTCCTAATCCATCTACACGGTGGTATGTTTCTTATTGGTTTAAGGACTAATTGGGTGTTATCCGATACAACCTTTGTCATAAATTTGTCACCCACTCCGTTCGATCTCTCAAGCTAGGTGAAACCTACTTTCTATAAGCTTAACCCTTTTATGGGTTATTGGTTCTTTCGAACTTGCAATCGTACCTCTATAAACACTAAACGTGTTATTTTTAGTCGCACATGAGGGAACATCACCCCAGTTATTTAGGAACGAATTGAGACATATAACCTCTTTAGTTGCCTATTAAGTGAAAGAAACTTCAGTCTCCTTGGTGGAGTCAGCAATGCGAGATTTCTCCATATTCCTCCAACTTATAGCTTAACCTCCTTGTGCAAACATATATTTTGAGGATGAAAACTTGGAATCTTTATCTGACTAAAAACCTAATCTTTGTACCTCATAGGTATAAGACTATATGACTAAAATCTATTGACCATGCCAACGACATAACATATATAAGGTCTAGCACACAATATAGCATTCATGAGGCTGCCCACCCCCAAAGCATTAGGTATATTCCTCATTTAATTCCATTTAATCAAGTATCCTAGGACATTGATCCTTAGACAGAGTTATTCCATACTTCAAAAGGAAATATTTTGATGGAATCCCGATACTAACCTTGTGTATACAAACATCAATATAAGTGAATTGTGATAAGCCCAACATCCTTTTATTCAATTTAGAGTATGATTTGATTATAAGGATGTGACTATATTATCCTAAGAACTTTGTATCTAATTATTCGGACAACCACACTCTTATACAAGATAATAATAATCCCATCTCGTTCTCGATTATGTAAATATTATCCACGATTTGTACTTTGGAAATATCATCACGTTTCTGTCATGCTTCTTATACTAAACAAATATTATTCAAACTTTGACCAAAATAAAGATATGATTACTTGATAAAACACAATGACCTTATACCTTAATGTTAGTTACATCCATAAATGGATCTCATAAGCTTACATCACTTTGCTTTACAGAACTTTTACTATGTTCATCTCAACACAATCGTTCAAGAATGAAGTCTTGATGTTAAAAGCATACTGACAATCGTTCGCATGGCTACTGTGAGAAAGTTTGTAGATCCACTTGCATCCGATATTTTTAACCCTATCGGTAAGTCTATAAGTTCCAAAATTTAATTCGAATACATCGAGTCCTTCTTGGTATCCATAGTCTTATATCAAAGAAAAATCCTTATCTTGGAACACCTCATTGTAGTTCCTAAGATTCAGTTTGTGTTTGCCTGAGATCTCATCAAAGTGATCGCCCAAAACACTAATAATCCAGGCTGACTCCTAATGCTCCCACTATGACGTGACCCCACTTGCTATCCAGTATAAGAGACACGTGTATACCGATCATCGATAATACTCCAACTATTTTTAGACAGTGTATTATCAATATCAGGTTATACTTTAGCTTGTATATGTGATCTAGAAATATCGGTAATATGATGTCCTTTTTTTTAACTTGTAAGTCCAACCTACATTTGTCCCATGGTTTATTACATAATCCTCTTTGTGCTTAGGAATATGATATAAATTACCTTTTTAACCTCTGGGATACCTAATAAAGAGACACACCTCTATCCTTATTTACAAATTCCTTGGATCCTTCCACAGCACGAGTGTCGGGCAACCACAGATCTGAACATATGACCTAAAATGAGCTTTTAACCACTCCAATGTTCAATGGCAGTAAAATAGGTCGGCGAAAAACAAACTAAATTCAAAATGTATATGTTGTAACTACGAAAAATCCCAATACGAATGTCGTAGTTCTGGATAACTAACCATGGACCTTGTCATACATAAAAAGAGATTTATTCCTTCATTTACCCTACAACATTTTTGTAATGCCCCGGCCCGAATTCATGGGTTACCTGTAGCCAACCCGATCCGAATAGAGTCATTAGGTGTGAAGTGCAATGAGATAACCTAAATAATGTTGCCAGTACAGTTTTATTTTAATTAACAGTTCACTTGTTATCACGCGATTCCAATTTTAGGATAAACTACGTGAGGAACCCATAGGGAACACCCAGGTATCCAAATGAACAGAGCCATTAACGTGAAATAAAAATAAAAATATACTTACCTGTAGAATGCCCTCAAAATACAAAACCTCTCCCATCCTGCCGTAACAAAGTGGGGACATGAGCTTATGCCCAATGGGATTTATACAAGGAGTTTAGAAATGAACGACAGAAAGGAATACTCACACGCTACAACCATATGCATGCGTAAATATGTATATATCTACATATGTATACCTTTGAAAAAAATACATGTTCCAATGCATTAATCGAATTATTTCTCAAAATCTCATTTTCCCAGATTAATTGACCTTAATCTTATTAAATGATTTTATTGTTCATTTTTAAAATTTTCCACTTTATCCCACACACCCAGTCCAACATTTGAAACCTTTATACTTATTTTAGCAAACCATTCCTTTAGTATTTTCATTGAAAACCACCATTTTAACACACGCATTCACCGTGTTAGACAATACTTATTTAATCCTTAAAAATCCCTTTTACAACACACTCTTGTGTTTAAAATGGATTTCACCATTTAGATGGCTTAACCACCCATTAATACACCTTATTTATCATTTTTCCTTATCTTATGAACATTAGTAGATTTACGCATTAACATGTCCTCTTAGCCTTTATCGACACATTTATTTCATTCATTAAAGTTAGGTTGTATTTACGCATTTACCACACAACCCATTTTTTTATTTGTATTCCACATTTCATTTAACTTTTTCTCGGAATCTTCCTATACTGCATACTTACACGGGCTTTACACCGACGGCTTTGAGCACCATATGCTCTGGCCAGCGATTTAGGGATTTTCACCCCTTCTTGCTTTATCCCGATATCATCCAAGTACCTTTAATGTCTTTTAATATTTTACAAATTTCCACATTATTTCCTTTCCTCTTTTAACTGCCCGAAGCCAAAACCCGGGACTTTACCACCCCAATTTGTGTTACACTTGAAAATTTATCATTATTTGTGTCCTTTACACCTTAACCTTGATATTTATTCAAAAATCATATTCATTTAGGTCCATTTTGTGTAAGACCCTTTCCAACATTTTTATTTCATAAAAATGTTCCACTTTAAGTAAAATTTTCATTTTATCCAATTGTTTCCAAATCACACTTTTACTCCTTTTTCACAAGTGTTAATTTCACCTAAACACTATTAAGTTATACACACCAACTTCTTAAGTGTTTTAACCCTTTAACATCTTTTTACACTTGGAGTACATTCGTCTTGATTGAAAACACTTTTAATCTTTTTATAATCCCATAAGTGTTATTATTTCACATTATCAGTAAGTTACACTCACTAACCATCACATGTTTGTCCATTAACAATAAATTGATACTTTTTATCGATATTCACGCACATTATATCCTTTAGTCCCAATTACACACACTTTGAAGACTAAAATTTCAACTTTTATTATTTCTTGTTTAAACCCAACAAAATCATCCTTAAACTTGTTTATATACTCTGTGTCAAAATACTACAAGTTTATATGCTTGAGAAGGTGGAATTTGAACCCCAAATCCTACTTCGAGGTTGAAACATATTTTTCACCAAATATCTACCAAATAAAGATTTATTTACAAATATTTTATTCCCATAAAATTTTTAACACCAATATTTCTAAATTTCCCATTTCACAAAATATATTATCTTTCAATATTTCAAAATCTTGAAATATTTACTTATTCTTTATTTTTCAACAAAATACCATTTATATAAAACATCAACTTTTATTATTTCAAAAACTTGAAATAATTATCCACTCTCTATTTTTAGCCAATAACATTTTCCAACATTTTTATTTCTTAAAAATGTATATTATTTCTTTTTCATTAAAGTATGCCAAAATGATATTTCTTACATTTTTATCCCATAAAAATGTTTATTATTTCATTTTCATTAAAAATATGTCAAAATGACATTTCTTACATTTTTATTCCATAAAAATATTTATTATTAGATTTAATAGAAAACACACAATAATAACATTTCCTAGCATTTTTATTTCGTAAAAATTTCTATTTTCAAATTACTAGGAAACACACAAAATTATTATTTTCTAACATTTTTATTTCCCTAAAATTGTCTAATTTCAGATTTAGAAGAAACTACATAACAATAATCTTTTCTAATATTTTTATTTCATGAAAGTATTTATATTAGTCTACTAAGAGCACACATTATTTATTCTCATAAATCTACTCTTAATCATACACAGAACAAGGATATTTTATTTATCAAATATAGTCCCAAATACACTAAGAGTATATTACCCACCTAAGGACTCCAATTGATGATGGTGGTGATGAAGATGGATGACTCCCCCACCTCGAAAGGTGTCCCTAAAGGAAGGCACAAAAGCTCCACTAAACAACCTCCATGGGAGCTCCATCAAACCCTCTTCAAAATACCTCTATTAAAACACTCATCTTCTTCTAACAACACCTCCTTAAACACCCATCAAAACTCCCAACAAAGACTCCTCTATTTTTTGTAGCCTTGAGATAACAGTGGGATATATTTATTTTGGCATGGTTGTAGTTTGTGCACTGTTTGGAACACTAAGGGATGGATGGAAATAATGGAGTGGGGAAGAGCTATGAGCTCTTTAAGAAACCCCAATGTTGGTATTGTATCTCTGATTTTTAACCTCTCACGATCCTCTCTTATTATATTCTCAACAAATGAGATGTTTTACAGTTAAGGAAACCTTATCGCCACAAGACTCTTCCGATATCAGGTATTAACTACCTCCAGAATTGATAGCAGATCTTGTCAGACCCGATCCAAGGGCTATTGTGAAGACAACATCTATCAGAGTATCAACTGAGTATACGTAACAACAACGTCACTCAAACGACTGAGTTATCGTTTGAGCAACACTATATGTTGCTTGAACCACTCAGCGAGTCGTTTGAGCGATGATGTATGGCATTCAAGTCCTTAACTGCTTCCATTTATAAACATTTGAAATGTCTATTAATAGCCACCACATGTTGAAATATTAAAAGAGGCCCATAAGTTCATAACCATTAAGTCCCTATAATCCTTATTATTCTTAATCCAAAAATTCTCGTTTCTCTAATCCAATTCATTACCCACGAATTTCTATAATTAACATTAATTCCTCCTCATATAATATATATATATATACACATAGTTAATTAATTTAACAGGCGGGGTATTACAATTTCAAAGCGGAATGTCCCACATAGAAAAGTGGGATGGAATCCCATACCTCTGATAAATGATGTCCCAAGAGCCACTTAGCCATGATCAAATCGTAGAGCTTGGGTTAGTTTACCTCACCTATGATAAACCTTAGTTTTATACAATTTTAACTAATCAAAGGCTTCAAACTTGTGGTTAATAAGGTAAATGTATCGATACACTTGGGTAATCATCATTAAAATCGATGAAGAATTTCAAACCACCTCTTGAACAAATAGTTTTAGAATCACACTCGACAAAATGAACCATTTTCAATACATCTTTGGCTTTTTAGCTTTTGGACGTGAAGGGCCCTTGATCATTTTACCTTCTAAATAGGATTGAAGATTAAAACTGCTTCCCCTTTCAATGAACTCCACTGCCCATATTTAACTAGTCATGAATTCATTTTAGAACAAAATAACCTAAGCATAAGTGCCAAAATTATTTTTGGTTCCAGAAGGAACGTTTCTCTTAAATGATTATCCATAAAATTATTTGAATTAGCATTTAAAATTATTGGTGAGATAAACCTTATAATGTATTAATTATCTTTCAATGTACCGAAATAGATACAAGATATCCAATTTTATAAAATTTATCGAATATTTGTTCAAAACTAATTTAGATTACCAAAACCAACTTTTCTAAAAGTCAGGTCCTTAAATAATTTACCGACATTATCTTTATGTCATCACCATAATCCAAAATATTTCCTACTGCTTATACCCCGACCTTATTGTAATTACCCATGATTATATGCATCTCTCTTTTAAGTAATTATCAGGTTACCTAGAACCTCTACAATGAGTTATAGTCCTAATTTGTGGTTCCTGAGTGCCATATATCGAACCATAAATCATGTACTAACTTTTAAGGAAAAAACCACTACCATGTACTTTTCCTTACATAATAAGGAAAAATTAGACACCATTGCAATAAAATTTTTAAATACTTGTAGTGAGAATACTTTAATTTTGACTATTTCACTCGTATCGAGGAATTTGAACCTCTCTTAACCCAAACCCTTATACTTGAGACTTAGCCTTAACCTCCTACTTCCCTTTTAGGAAATAATTAAAGCTCTTCTTAACAACATAACACCATCCCTTGAATGCCGATGATCCTTACTCCCAGGTTACGATATGGTATCAGATTTCCCCACCATGTCTAATCCAAAGAATCCTTAATTAACCTAATGATTGAGATCATTTCAAGGACATGATTATTACTTGAGCAAAATCGACTAATAGTGATGCTTGCCAATTCTCATTAGTCAATTCTTTAAAATTAAACATGTACACATAGAACTTCCGGGGGACCGAACATATGTAACCCTTAATTTAAAAGAATTTCCATATATTTTAAAATACTATGGTTTCATGATTAAAACCATCCGATGGGGGTTAAAATGGTGGTCTAAATCAACTTATCATCCCCTTATGTTAGAACAACCTCCAATTACATTTTATGTCCTTGAAACTCATTACAATTAAAACTTTTAAGACTAAAACTAGTGATAAAAAGTTGAATTAATTTTTGAAATCTTCGAGTTATCATTGAAAAAACTAGTTTTCAATTTAAAAACTCGAATCAATTCGCTTAAATTTTAAATTTTCATCCCTCTATTACCATTTAAAAAACTAATCCCTTTAGATATCCTAATTACCTTATGAGGTGAGATTTCTTGTTAGAAGTTTAAATCACCTCACCGTATGGTCGACTAGGGGTGAAAGAGACGAGGGCCCACCCCGCTGATAGGGTTGTAAAAATCCTAGAATAAGTTGTAGCCATTAACAACTTGACAGAGGAAAAATTCTTGATCATAGTTTCTTTCACTGATCAAGAGAAAAGGGAGTTAGTTATATTTTTGAAAAGAAACAAAGATGTTTTATCTTAGGAGCCTTATGATAAACCAGGGATTGACCCGAGTGTGGCCTGCACCACCTGCACATCGATATCACCTTCAATCCTATCAGTCAAAAGGCTCTCCGAACATCCCTCGAGAAGGCTAAAGCAGTGGAGAAATAAGTAAGGAAGCTACTGGATGCAGGATCCATCAGAGAAGTTCAGTTCCCTACATGGTTATATAACCCACTGGTAGTGCCAAAAAGTAATGGCAGTTGGAGGGTTTGCATCGATTTCACCAGCCTCAATAGGGAATATCCCAAGGATAACTTACCTCTCCCAAAACAAGATTAGTTGGTTGACACCACAATAACACATGAGAGGAAGAGCTTCCTAGACGCCTACTCAGGTTATCACCATATCCCCCTATATGGTCTAGATTAGGATAAGACCTCTTTTATATCCTCAATCGGGTTGTACTATTACAAGGTCATGCCATTTGGCCTCAAGAACGCTGAAGAAACTTACCAAAGATTAGTAACAAATATGTTCAGAAAATAAATGTGAGGAACAATGGAAGTATACATCGACGATATGCTTGTTAAAAGGAAGGACAAGGACGATCACCTCTCAGACTTAGCAACAGCATTTGATATCCTCAGGAAGTATCAAATGAAGCCTAATGCAAGTAAGTGTTCATTCGTTGCCCAGTTAGGAAAATTGTTAGGTTATCTAATAAGTAAGAGGGGAATTGAGGCCAACTTATTCGATGATATCACTAGAGTCCAGCCCCCTCAAACATTGAGGGATGTTCAAAAGCTTGCAGAATGCACGCGGTGCTTAATCGCTTCATCTCTAAGTCTTCAAAATTATGCCGACCATTCTTCTAGCTTTTAAAAAGGGTGAAGGCTTCATATGGGACGATGACGATTCATGAGATCTGGAAGAAATTAAGTCCTACCTTAGCAAGCCTCCATTACTGATTGTTCCAAATGATGGAGACCATCTCCATCTTTACCTAACAATATTGAATCATGGTGTGAGCTCTACCTTATTATGTGAAAAGGAGGGGGACAACACTTGGTTTACTATGCCAATAAGACACTATTAGACAATGAACAACGGTACTTACCTCTAAAAAATGGCCTAAGCATTGGTGGTTGCTTCAAGGAAGTTGAAGCACTACTTTGAGCCCACTCCATAACCGTAATCATGTCTTCTCCACTAGAGGTTGTTCTATAAAAAGGCCAACCTTTCTAGACGACTCTCGAAGTGGTCGGTTGAACTTGGGAGTGATCAAGGGACATATCCTAGTGGACTTCATTACTGAGTTCACAGGGGATTAATCAGGAGATAAACTGAATGTGATCAATCGATGGCACAAGAAGCATAGTCCAAAGATTGGTCCTTGCATGTTGATAGAGCCTCAAACTCCAAGGAAGCAGAAGTAGGGATTGTTCTCATCACCCCGAAAAACACTATAATTGAGCAAGGAATTAGATTGGGATTTGAGTCCTCCAACAACGAAGTTGAGTAAAAATCACTAATTGCCGACTTGTGAAAAGCCAAATTACCGGGGGCAAAGCATCTCCATGTATTAGATGATTCCAAACTGGTCTCCAAGAAGGTAAGTGGGGACTTTAATGCCAAAGATCATCGAACGTCAGCATACCTGAACGTAGTAAGAGGACTCATGGAAGACTTTGAAAAGGTGTAAATTAAATTGTTCCCTTGAGGATAGAACAGTTACGCTGACGCTTTAGCAGCATTAAACTCGACAGTTGACTCTGACCTAAGGAGAACAATTCAGATAGAGTTCCCGATGTAGGCCAGTATTAAATAGGCAATCATAGCTGAGCAAGTTCTCCTCACAGATAAGGCCCCAAGTTGGATGGATCCCAATGTCAATTATTTACTGAGTGACATACTACCAGATGACAGGAGGTCGACCCATAAAATTAGGGTTAAGGTTGCTCGTTTCTACCTCAACCCTGAAGGGAAGCTTTATAAGAAATTATTTACAGGCCCTTACCTCCAGTTCATTCACCCACAAGATGCTGAACAAGTACTTTGTGAACTCCATGACGGTATCTGTGGGAGTCATGCAGCTGGAAGATCATTAGCCTTTTGCATAATCAAGGAAGGATATTGGTGGCATCACATGCAAAAAGATGTTGTTACCAACATACGCAAATGCGAAAAGTGCTAAAAGCACGCATCTATGATTTGACATCCCGTCAGCAACATAAAATCACTCACTAGTCCATGGCCTTTTGCTTAATGGGGACTTAACATCGTGGGACCACTACTTACGGTGCCTGAAAATTGCAAGTATCTGTTGGTCACCATAGATTACTTCACAAAATGGGTAGAGGCAGAACCATTGGAAAATATTCGAGATTCTAACATGACAAGGTTCATATGGAGGAACATCATAACCCTATTTGGGATGCCAAAGGCAACCATCACAGATAACGGCACACAATTTAAAACTGATTTCTTTTAGATTTTTGTGATGAGCACAACATCAAGAATTATTTCATCTTTGTGGCGTATCCCCAAAGCAATAGGTAAGCAGAGGCATCCAATAAATACATGATAGATGGACTGAAAAAATGGTTAGAAAGAGCCAAAGGCACTGGGTGGATTAACTCCCTCATGTTTTATGGGCTTATCGTACCACACCCAACAAACCAACTAGGGAAACACTATTCGCACTCACCTATGGAATGGAGGTTGTCATCCCTTTATAAATTGGTCTCCCCACTATGAGAACCACTCTGGTCGATCATAGCCTCAATGATGAAGCACTACGTACTGAGCTTGACCTATCAGATGAGCGACGAGAGCTGGCTTTAATAAAGTTGGCCTCCTACCAACAACAACTGGCTAAGCAATACAACAATATGGTCAATCCGAGTAAGTTTTTAATAAGGGACTATATCTTGAGAAAAGTCCTTGACAGTGATGTAAAACCATCATACGACAAACTGGGACCAAACTAGGAAGGACCCTTCAGAATAATCAGGGACGATCTTCAAGGAGCATTTCACTTGGAAAAGTTGGAGGGCAGGGAGATACCAAGAACGTGGAATGCAACCAATCTCAAGAAGTTCTAATTTTAGATCTTCTTCTTTATCGTTTAGCTAGGTTATGCAAATTTTTATAACATTATGCTACTCAGATAGTATTCAATGAATAAAGGCCGGATTGGCCCCTTTGCTTTTATATCTTTACAATAGCTACTTAACTCTTATCGGTAATATCTCATTAGCACGCACCCTTTCCAAGCGATGTCTCCATCATGCATAACCAAACTCCTATGATTACTTCAAGTTGTTCAACTTTTTTGTGAAGTCAGGAAACTTAATAGGTCAATTAGGGTTCATAGTAATTACAGCGAGTCAGTAGATTCATCTTAATTTTTACTTCCCTCAGGTTCTTATTACAAACATAAGGAACCTCATGGGTTGCCCCGGCAAACACAAAAATCCCAACTGTGGATCCTTAGGTTACAAAATCTAACTTATGTTGGTGTCAAAAGCCTTTATGGGTGGATGACCCATTGACAGGTGCATTCTCGCTATCATATTACTTAGGCTTAAGGGAGTGTGACGACATGACCTAAAAGGTAAAGTGGATGGAACAATATAGCTAAGGCTTGTTCGACTGGGGAAATGAATAAACACAAGCAACATGTAACCATCAATATCTCTCAATAATATATACTCAGATGTGAAGCTCAAAATGATAAAGTTAGAGGAAAAGAGATGCTTGGTTTGGTAATTATGTAGCAAACCAAATGTTTAGTCAGCATGAGCTCAAAACATACACAATAAGCAACAATTATTCATTAGAATGAAAAGTTACATTTATAATAAAAAACTTGAATATGCAAGGAATTTACGATGACTCGGGATGGCAAGCAAGGTAATCTGTAACACGTGCTCTTCGACCATTATCTGGGTGAGGCACAAGCACTTCTCCTGCATCTTCTAAGTGATTTTCTGAAAGTTGAGCAAGAATAGCATCAATTGGGATCCACCGATAGGACGAGAAATCAATCTGATATTTGTACCATAAAGGAGAGTCCGTAGACATCTTTAGCTCTCTATGGGAACTTAGCCACCCTCAATTAAAGTCGAGGTCTTCTTCCTCCTTTAGCTTCACTAAAGCATCAGTCCATCCTTGGTCATAACCATCTGCGCAGACCTCTCTAGGGACCCTTTTGAAAAAATACATCAACCTCTTCACATCCCTCTGAAGCCCAGCAGCAATTACATATTCCCGCCAAACATCCCATTTTAACTCAGCAACCTCCCTTTACAGAGCTTGGGTCTTAGCTCAAGAGACCCCCCTGAATGATGATGAAGATCCTCGTAGCACTAAGGAGGACCCCCGATGGGGTGTTCCCCTTCAGACGAGCAATCTCCTTTTTTAAATCATCATTCTCATTCTTGATCAGCTCGGTCACTTGGTTTACTTTGCTGGCGTCCAGTAGTTTAGCCTTCAGGTCATTTACCTCCTTTTGGACTGAAGCCCCAACTTCTTTCATCTGTTAGAAATTATCTTTAAGCTCCGTGACCAACTCGAATTGGTCCTTAAACTGCTAGATTCTTACTCCAAGAGATTTGCAGATATTTATAAAGGCCTTGCGAACCTTCAGATCAATGTTTGGCCCAAGAATTTTCCCCAATGGAGAGTTCACAGGTATATATTCATTTATATCAACGGGCTATAACCAATAAAACAATCAATAGATTCAATTAACATTAGTATCAACACAAGATCAACAACGAGAAGTTTCTTTTCATTCAAATATTTATGGGGGAAAATGCCAAGTTCAAGTTTAAAAACTATAAAATACAACGGACCAAAAACAAAGAAACAAAAGCCCTACAAGAGTGATAAAATCCTACACGTGCTTAGAAGATGCTGGCCCCTTCCCCTTTCCAAAAGCTAAGGTAGCCAGATTTCCAGCAACTATGATTGCACCAAGATCGCATGTAACGTGGTCAGCAGAAAGGTCTTCAATAGTAGGACCAACTGGTTTTATCCTAACTTAAATTGGAGGCTAGTAGATCAAAGGCTCCCCAACATCCATCAAGTTTGTTCCTAGCTCGTGTTGAGAAAATAGAAGGGAGTCCTTCGGAACCTCAGTTGTGGCCAAAGCTTGGTCCCATCCCTTCTTGAAGCCCAAGCGTCGAACATAGGAATCTAGGACTCAGCGTCATCGTACGCCACCTCCCATCCTTCATTATATGCTCTATCCAGGGCGGTAGTAGCCTCTCCTTCCAACTTGTCCACCTTAGTAGATAGATCCTTATTACCCTCTGCTACCTTCAACTTATCAGTGACCACTTGGGCATAAGCCTCTCAAAGTTTGGCGAGCCCTTTTTCAGACTGCTCCTTAAGAGCGTCCAAGGCTTTTTATTTTTCTTGATCAAAACTTGCCTTAACATTGGCCAGGGCCTCTTTAGATCTCTCCAAGTACTCTTCCAGCTTAGCATACTTCCTCGACTGGTCAGCCCTACCATAAAGCAACGTGGTAAAATCATAAATAAACTAGAGAAATGAAGGAAACTTAGGTTAATTTACTAAGGATCGAGAAACAGAATTATAAGAACTACAAAGAAAGGTGACGTACCAATGCAAGCCCTTGAGCTAATTTTATGGCCAACTGGTCAGCGCCCATCTTCAGCGACTACTCGTGATCGATAGTGAGCACAACCCCTTCTAGAAGTGCAGGGGCAAGATGGGTAGAATTACCCACACTCCTCCCCTTAACAGTAACAGAATAAGGCACAACAAGGGCCCTCAAGGCCCGTGACCTCTATCCTCTTACCTCGTTCTCTCATCCGCTCTCTTTTTCTTTCTCTCTCACTTTTCTTCTTTTCCTCTCTTCTCTTATTTTTATCTACTTCACTCTCAATGGATCCTGATTTGGAGCCACCTGCATTAGGGGAGTCTCCTTCCTTCCTATTCAAAGACTTCATGTGATCGGACAATAGATCGTCATCATCATCATCATCATAATTAATTAAACACCTCCTTCTTGGGGGAGTCATTCTCTCTTCTTCTTATTCACTAGTTGCCTCTTCGCTGTCTTCTTCTTCACCCTCTCCCTTTCCCTCCTCTTCACTCTCTTCTTCCCCTTATTTTCTAACAGAATGGGTTCGGTTCAGAAGGGCCACCAACCTCCTCTAATGGAACCTCCAAATCAGGAACAATGTCAATAGGCCTGGTAGTAAAACTTGAGTTAGTATTCTTGTACTCGAGCAAATAAATAGCCAGTAGGGGATGCTCACCGTCAGCAAGAGTATCCCTAATACTCTAAGCTTTTAGAAGTTAAGTGGCACTAAAATCACTGGGACCAGGTTCTTGGTTATTTTCTTTAACTATAAAAACAACCAAAGCAAAAAAATAAAACACATCAGAAAAAGCACGAAGAGGAAATAGCGAGCAAGGAATATAAAAGAGAGACAGTTTTAGAAACCTATATACTCCTCCCTAAAGGTAGGGATCTAAAATCCCCTGTACCTTAGTCCCTCTGGTTGGGGAGGATATTGTCAATTCCTACTAATAAATCCTTCATACTAATAATCTTTATGAGAATCAGGCAAGTTTACAACTAGAACTCGATCAACTCTCCTACCCTTGAAATACAGGAGTCCACCTTTGGTATGAGAAAAGATATAGGAATTTTTTTTTTGCAAGCCCTAAGTTGGTCCCATACAACTCGTTTATCCTATGTACTCCATTCATAATTTTCCAAATGTTTGGAGTACATTGAGCAGGAACAATGCTAAAATATTTGAAGAAATGTAAAAATAAGGGATTTAGGGGAAATGTCAAACCCCTTTGAGACACCAACAAAGTATGGATCCAATGACCATCATCTATGGTACGAACATCCTGAGGAATGGGTACACACTCAATATCCACCCAATAAGGGATATTATAGCACTTTTTAAAGTCGAAAAGATATTTATTATCAAGCATCACCATTTTCAAACAAAACCCTAGCTACAACTATAGAAGCTTTACAGAAGAGAACAACCAAAAAAGAGTTAGAGCTAAAACTTACAAGTGTTGATGAAGCCTTGAGAAATAGCTGAAGAAGGGAGGCTTTGATTTTGAAGTAGAAGACAACGAGAGGAAGCTTAGAGATGAAGTACAAGCAAAAATGACTGAAGACACTAAACTGGCGGTTAAGTTACACACAAACAGCTTTCAAAGCCTCTCAAATCATGAGTCACACTTCCCTAAGAAGATCCCAACTCTTCAAATTTATCCTTAAACGTAAGTGCGTCCTCACCATATTTCACAGATACCAAAGTTCCATTTTTGATGTTTCAAGCCTTGGTCCTGTTAGCTCAATTAAAATTTATTCGCCCAAAGATTTTAGGGGAAATTATGGGAGCCCATTTTTATAAGTCTATGAGAGTAGCCGACCAAGTCATGATATATTAAACACTTGGCCTGACCAAAATCATGACTCAACCTCCACACGAATATTTTAGTAAAATAATAAATCTTATGGATATGGTCAAATTAGGTACCAAAAATCTCAGATAAGATTCAAGTACTTCATGGAAAATCTGCACGCTACTTTGAGTTCCTTGAACAACTCAAACTCTGTAACATCATATCTATAAATTGTACACCCTGACTAGGGGCAAAGGGATTAAAAAAACTGGAACCTTTGAGCGACACTTAATCAGAACAAGTAACCTCTCCGTGGACGTAGGCAAGTTGAAGAACCATGCAAATCATTGTTGTGCATGTGATTACACTTACTTTCTGCCATTTGTGATTGTTGTCATAGAATCTTTCATTGTGATATTTTATGCACTCACAAGCATCTATATTTTAATATTAATAAACAGTGGTTTACCTGGGGAATGTCTTGAGCAATTCCAACTTGTATGAAATGCATCCCTAATAGACAACCCTACAATTAATGTAAATGGGTGATCAAAACTGTTGAGAAATATATCTAATCTGCACATCACACCAATTATCAACTGAAATCAAATAAGCAATAGAGAACACTCAAACGGGCATATGTATAAACATGTGATGAGCACGACCAAATATAAGAGATAATTTAAAATCTATAAACACACTATTGAAATTTATAAACCTAAATGTTTTGAGAAACATAAGTGCCAATGCACATTACCCCAACTTCAGACATATACAATCAAATATGACCCATAAACTGTACAAAATTTCATTTACCCATACTACCCAATTTTATGGACAATAAATATCCACTTACTTTAACTCACAAAAATACAGATGAGAGCAAAAAAAAGGAGAAGGAAAACCATGAAATTTTTTAGGATGTTACCTCACCTTTGTTAAGGTTACTATGACGAGGACCCAAGAGGTGTCAAGTTGCAAAAATTCTTCATCACTTACATCAGCATCAGCTTGGTCATCAGATGACACACTAATAACAAAATTGAATTTTGGAATACCAGTATTGCTCAAAGCATCCTGTAAGACCATTTGTCAATAGCTAAAATAGTGATGCTATCATGGTATTGTATATTACTATATAAAATATCACATTATAAATAGTGAAAAAAATCACTTTCCAAAAAAGTACACAAATACCTTAATGGCAGCACCTAAGGCATCAAACACATTGCCATCGATACTAATTAGGAGACAATCAATGTAGATATCCCAAAAAATCTTTCCTTCCACAATTGACAGAGATATATGATCAAATCCAGACCCTCAGACAATATTTATTATTTATAATGTGATTTTTTATTTACGTAACATGTAAATGCAAATTTATTATAGTTGTATATAGGTTAAATTAACACATAATCAAAAGACATTATATTTCCTTTGTCCCCGATTAGGACTCCCATATAAATTCACAACTTTTACGAAAACATAGCCTCCCAACTGCATTAATGCATCGTACCATCATCACATTATGCCTAGTTTCTACAATGTTAGGCTCTTATGCTATTTTATATAAATTTTTTAAAAATGGTACTCTTAATTTGAGACAAGCTAAGGGAAAAAGTAATCAAAGATAAAGGTACTCTTATGTTAGGCTCTTATGTAAAGTGAATACATGTTAAGCTAAGGGAAAAATTAAATAAAATCCATTTGTGATTTTAATAGCTACCAAATGGGGAAAAAGTTATGACACATATGCTCAAATTAAATTGAGGAGGGATCACGAAGAATGTAATGGGCAGAAGTACAATCGCTGTGACTTACTAATAATCAAAGATAAGCCATTTTTACAAGCTAACATGAAATAATTAAATATATTCTACACAAAATTTAAACAACTTTAAGTTACTTTTCCAAACAACCTTTAACCATGCTTCCTCATATTTACTAATTTATGAAAATTGGTGAACTTGTTGAAATAACACTAGAATTTACAATAAGAATTATATAAATGTACACAATATTTTTTGTTTTACTTGGAGAGGAACCTTTCGAGGAAAATATTAAAAGATATATATGGGATTCTGTGTGTATGTGTGTCAAAACACTTTAGTGGACAATTTTCTGGTTATATAATTTGGGTACAGACCAATTTACAGATATTTATATTATCATATGTACATGATAAACCTCAGTGTGTGCCTTTTTAGAAATTTTTACATTTTCAAATGGAGTTTTTAGTCATTGTCCTACATAAACACATGTCAAACTTTTCTAAACATAAACATAGAGATCCAAGTTTAGAGGATCCAATTATAAAAGTAGACTTATTGGATAGCATTGAGCCAAGGTTACAGAATCTCAAACATTGGCGTCGTTATGGGACTGCAATCAACATAAATTGAAACCTTTCCTTCGTCAGGTCGTGAGGCACTCGGTCTTCAAAGTTCAATCCTGCAATATGATTATAATTCCAATAAATAGAAACAAATGAAAAGAAAATCTCTGCACAAGACGTAATATGATTTTGTTTCATTATTGTAGTGTTTATTTCTATAAAGCCTCAGCTCCTTTCTTTGCACAAGCTGTAATATGTTTATTCATCCAAAAGAAAACAAAATGCTGGATTCCTTACCTATATAACCACAACAACATGTTGAATATCATTTTTTCATACATGTTATGAGAAATTGAATACATATATCCCCATTTTGTTTGAATGTAATACATGTTTAAATGACCTCTTAAATTATATAAGTTCACACGGTAAATCTCAAAGATTAGTATTGATATCCAATATATTTTGAACTCTTAACAAACATACATTTAATGAAATAATTCCCACAAAGGTTGTCTGTGAGTACCTCGTTTATTTGTCCTAGCCCAAAGAAGTAGCCCAACTAAGCCCTATCAAAGATAGGGCTAGTCCGTCCCAAACTCTAAAGTATCACAAATAACTAATTCAGCAGCGACCCATTCAACCCCTAAAATCTCTCAAGAGATATTCTAGGGATTATGAGCCAACATGGAGGTGCCCAACACCCCCACTATCTGAGAATTACATGTATATATTAAACACCCCAGGCGGGGGCAAAGGGTATGTAATTGTAAACACTCCCCTAAAGAAAAGATAAATACAACCAGAGAGCACCATCATGGACATAGGTAATTTGTCGAACCGCGTATATCTTATGTCGTGTATGATTGCAGCTATTCTAATTTATGTTCATTATTTTTTCTAGTGATCGCATTTGCTTATTAATTTGTGTTGAGATTTATTGTCACCACAATTGGCACCGTCTGTGGGAAGCGATTGTTCTTCCTTTAAGAAAGCCTTCACCAACAAGAACCTTGAATGTCTGGTCACAACATCAATTCCCCTCAAGCAGGGGATATTCAAGAGCAATCTACCCCTCGCAGGGTTAGGTCTGAAGTTCGATGCTCAAACCCAAGGCCTCGCCCATAACGGCAAGCCTCAGAAGAAAGTTAGGGACTAGCTAGGTCCACGCAAGTCTCCAAGCTGATTCACGCCTATGAGGCCAGGCTCCAAGAGCAGGAGGAAGACACTCGTAAGAAGGAAGCCGAGAACGCTCACCTCAAAAGGAGATTGGAGAAGATGGAGAGAGAACTCCATCGCAGCATAATGCAACGTAATTATTGCACTCCTAGCTCTCAGGCGAGTAGATCTCGCAGCCGAGGAAGGAGCCCAAGATGTGGATCTCAAAGAATTGAGGGACACAGGCCAGATAACGACTGTCCTGAGCAACAACAATCAACTCGCCGTTGTAAGAGCCCAGGCTGAGGAAACGACGACATATGAAATTTGGTCCGGAGAGAAATGGACCAACACCCAGCACATCGAGGTGCGAGGTCGACCAGAGAACTAGCTAGGTGCGCTCTCAGAACCCAGATGAAATCCCCTTTTTCAAGGGAACTAGAGGAAGAAGAAGCCCCCAATAAGTTCATAATGCCTAGGTTCAAGATCTATGATGGAAATACTGATCCTATTGACCATGTCAGGCAGTACAGGCAGGCCATGACCCTTTGGGACCACAAGGACGCATTGATGTGCCAAATTTTTTCGGCGAGCTTGCACGACGTAGCTCTAAAGTGGTTTGAGAAACTCCCTCATAGATCCATTAGGAACTTCGAGTCCCTGTCAGAGCTCTTCACAACTTGCTTCATTACCATCAACTCCCACCCGAAGAGGATGCATGATTTATTGACAATGATGAAGAAGACCCATGAGAGCCTCAGAGACTACGCGAAGAGGTATTGGGAGATATTCAACGAGGTCAAGGACTACTCAGAGCATGTCGTTGTGGCATCCTTTAAGATTGGTGTACCCAAATCCTACCTCTTGCACCAGTCCCTCACTAAGAATGAGGCCACAACCATCGACGAATTGATGTTTCATATTAAAAAATATGACAAAGTCAAAGATGTAACTCATCTCAGTGCAGGGGAAAATGGTCGCGTCAAGGTCACCGGCAAGGGAAGTGATAAGAATGAGGGTAAAAAAAAGGAAGTAAAAATGGGGGTAATAATGGCCCTAAGAATGGGAGGAAGAGTGATGCCACGAGGGCATTCCAAGTAGTAAATACAATTTTTAGAGAATCGATATACAAGATTCTGGCGAAGATCAAGGACGAACCGTTCATTAAGTGGCCTAGGAAGATGGGTGGAGACCCTTTAAAGAGGAACAACGCACTAAGGTGTGCTTTCCACAAAGAAGGCAGGCACAAAACTGAGCATTGTAAGGCTCTCAAATCTCACCTTGAGGAGCTAGCCCAAGCTGGACACTTGAGCAAATTCATGGAGAGAAAGGCAGAGAAGGTAGCTGCCAATGAAAATCAAAGGCCCGACAACGTGCTCGAGGAAGACATCGGCCATGAGTTCGCAGTAATTCATGGAGCGTTCGACCTTAAACAGATTCAAGGGAACACGGCTCAGATGGAAGTCAAAAATCTTACAGCAGTAATGCAAGATTTTCAAATGGATCCATCCAAAACACAAGTAGGGACGCATCGACGAGCAGAGGATGTTGACTACAACATACACATTGTGTTCATGAATGAAGGCCTAGTGGGAGTAAGAACCCCGCATCATTATGCATTGATCATTACACTCAGGATAGCTAACTATGACATCGACAGGTTACTCGTCGACCAAGGTAGCTCATCCGAAGTAATGTACCTCGACCTATTCAGGAAGTTGAAGTTGAGTATCGCCGACTTAAAGGAAGCCATCATTCCTCTAGTTAGCTTCGCTGGAAAAATAAACATCCCCTTGGGAAATATTGTCTTGCCAGAAAGGGCAGGAAACATCTTGAAAATGATCAAATTTCTCGTGGTCGATGATCCTCGATAGAGGATGGATGCACGCAATGAAGATTGTCCCCTCTACCTATAATCAGAAGATCAAATATGTGACTGAACGAGTGGTGGTGGAGATCCACGGGGATCAAGCTATGGTGAGAAAGTTCTTCATAGTAGCCATCCGTCCCAAGCTAAAGAAGAAAATTGAGAAAGTTATGATCAAGGACAAAGAGCAGGACATACTAATTCCATCCAAATAACAACTAAGATATGGGAGACGAGGAGTGGAGGAGACCAGGCTCCTCCCCTCTGAAAGAGTCGTCGAGGACATGGAGGAAGTCACAGCCAGTAGCAGTTCAAATAAGAGAAAGTTCTTGATTGGAACCTCACTCACCGACCACGAAAAGAGGGAGTTGGTCACCCTACTCCGAAGTAACCTAGATGTCTTTGCATGGGAGCCTTACGAGATGCTCGGGATTGATCCAAACATCACTTTTCATCGATTGCACGTCGATTCAGTATTCAAACCAATAGGACAGAAAGCTCGTAGAAATGCTCCGAAAAAAGCCATAGCAGTGGAGAAGGAAGTTGAAAAACTGGTGGACACAGGATCCATACGGGAAGTCAAGTTCCCCAAATGGATATCCAACCCACTGGTTGTCCCTAAGAGAAATGAAAAGTGAAGAGTCTGCATCGATTTCACCAATCTTTATAAGGCATGACCTAAAGAGAGCTTCCCCTTCCCAAAGATTGATCAGCTGGTGGATTCCACTGCAACACATGAAAGGATGAGCTTACTGGGCGCATACTCTAGTGATATACCAATATACACCTTTGGCCAGGCCGAGGGTATCCTCACCTCAGACGAGGGCCCAAGTCCAGGACGAGGAGTCAACTTCTCCACAGTTCCACCATAGGAATGGTCGGCCATGTTGACCCCTATCCTATAGAAGACAACCCTATAAGGGGCTGACCCCTCATCGTGGACTAGATGACCCTATAAGGGGCCGATCCCTCATCATTTACCAGAAGACCCAATAAGGGGCCGACCTACATAGCAGGACAGACGACCCTATGAGGGGACGACAGTACGAGTCTCACATCTAACCAGGCACGCTGCAAGCAAGAACCTTATCCTCGGCCTAACATCATAAGCCAAGGGTGACATCATCATAGCGCATGATTTGGGAGACACGTGGAATAGTGCGCGTGGGACTCATATAGCACGTGGACTAGACCATTATAATAATATCATCCCCTCACATGAGGGAATATTATGCCATCATTAATCGCAAGTGGCACATCCAGGTGTCAACAGGGAATTGGCGAGATCATCATTCACATGAACCATGCATGCTTGGGGGGGGGGGGGGGGGGTACACTACTCCCCCCAAGCCCTATATATACTTGTCCTCTACAACCTTGTAAGAGGATCGATAATTGAAACCCTAGCTAAAACTCTTCTTGTACACACAGTAGAGAGAGAGAGAGATTATGAGTATTGTATCCAAGGAAATTAGTGCCCATATTTAATGGATCACACACTCACAGTGGATGTAGGCCTGATTGGCTGAACCACTATACATCATTGCCTTCATTCCTCTTATACTCATCCCCTGCTGTACACTTATACACATATCTAACTCTATTGCTGCCATTGCTACTGTTTGAGCTCACCACCTCTTATCTGGTGGTGCTAAATCTCAGCATCATCAGTTTGGCACCTTCTGTGGGAATGTGAAGATATCTCTTCCTTTATACAGCTTGACCTCACCAAAAACTCTAGTGGTGAACCAGTTCTCCCCCTTCGTGTGGAGCTATTTCACCATTGAAAGAGACCCATTAAGGTTCTCAACCTCATCAGTTTTTTGATCATTCAGCTCTTCATAGCTCAAACATATGGCACCGAAGATGCCACCACCACTTCCTCCACCAGATAGTGGAGTAGGACCTAGTTCCAATCATGCACCACCTCAGTCTGAGATGGTTGATGTGGTTGCTGCCTTAAAGTCTTTAAAAGCAAGCCAGCGGATTATGTAGTTGCAATTTACAGCTCTTAGCCAAAACATACTAAGATGACCAAGAGTCTCACAGTAGATGATTACTCCGGCAGCAGCTCTAGAGCAGTATAAGCCCAGGAGACCACCCCAAGCACCATGCAAAGACTTGTCGCCTCGACAACGGCAGAGGGATGTTGCTGACCCCCGACGTCTACGCCTGGGGAGTCAAGGAAACCCTTGCCCAGAAGACAGATATGATGATCTGGAGGTGGAAGAGGCCCCCATAGAATGCTAGGAGTCGTATGAGGTCCCCAACAATATTGTGCGACCTATCTAGGAAAGTAGAGGGAATTATGGAAGGAAAAATCCCGACAATCTCCCGAGGGGCTCTGCTTTCGATTGTCTGAGCAGGGGGTCGGCCTTTGAGAGGCTAGACCTAGTAAATGACCTGCGGGAAAAATTGTTCAGATTGAGAAGTATTGCGAGGTCCATAAGAGAGACATCAGATGGCCAACCCCATGGGGGCCGACCCCATGAACGGGATAATAGTCAGGGAGAAGTAAACAATCGACACAGACCTGCCGTAGTAGAACCCTCCGTTCACCTCAAAGAAGCGGTATGGGATAACATCGGCCAAGACGACCCTACGAGGCCCTAGAACGACTCGATACAAAGGATGGAGAATAAAATTGGTGATATCCTGAGAAGAAGGGATCCCCTTCAAAGAGGATACTCCATAGGCTCACCCTTTGTGGTGAAGATAGTCAACTTCCCGATGCCATCCAAGTTTAAGCCACCTGTGGTCACCCCAAGGTATGACGGGACTACCAACCATGTCCATTATATTGAGATGTACCAGTCAGCAGCATATATATACTCCATCTAAGATGATATGAGGTGTCATGACTTTTCTGGCACTCTGACTCGGGCCGTACATGTCTGGTATATGTCTCTTCCAAAGAACTCCATTGAAAGCTTTAAGCAGTTAGCAGACCGGTTTATCCATAACTTTTGCTTTGGAGTGAGGTCATAGAAGAAGACCACACACCTGCTCTATGTTAAGCAGGGGAAGAACGAGAGCCTAAGAGACTACATAGCCAGATTTAACAAAGAAAAGTTAGAGGTAGAGCATTATGAGGAGATTATAGTTATGAAATCCCTCATTGGGGGACTCCGGAAGGGGAAGTTATTATGGAAGCTTATCGAATACCCCTAAGATGATGGCTGAATTACTGGCAATAGCGGGAAAGGTGATGAACGCCGAAGAGGCGATGGTCGTAAGATACGAAGATGAAAACAGAGGCACTAGTCGGGGTAAGCACTAGAAAAAGAATAAGGAGGGGAAGAAGAGGCTAACAAATGATAGATTTGTTAACTATACCCCTCTAACGGTCAGCTGCGAACACATTCTGAATGAGATAAAGAGAGATCGATCCTTAAAATGGCTCGAGATGTTGAGGGCACCTCCTCACAAGAGGACCAAAAACTTGTGGTGTGAGTTGCACCAAGACCATGGCCACGTGACTGATAAGTGTTTTTCCTTGAAAGATGAAATTGAAAAAAATGTTAAAAGAAGGTAAGTTAAGGAAATACGTTGACAAAGGTGCCTTTAAGAGGGGCCGAGGGGATGACCCTAGGAAGAAGAGAGGTGATATGTGCAGAGAAGATCCTGCAAATAGAAGGGATGATCCTTCAGATGATGAGGACGACCCTGACCTCCCACCAAGAGACGACCAGAGCCCTGTAAAAAGACTTAATATGATCTCATTTGGTGTTGGGATGATCTCTGAAGGATTAGCAGGAGGAGGATCAGAAGTTGCCGATAGGAAGGACCATGTAGCTGAAGCTAAGGCACTGACAAAAGCTGTGCATTCAACCTCTATAGAAGCAAAGCCAGAAAAGAGAAAGAAAGTTAATATGGATACTCTGATAGTGGGATTCTTAAGAATGGACTTCAAAGGCCTCTTAGCCCCACATGATGACCCTCTCGTCATCACTACCAGGGTACACGGATGAGAGGTGCCGAGGATCCTGGTAGATGGGGGTAGTCCTGTAGATGTGATATTTTGTCCGTGCTTTAAAGCCTTAAGTCTCAGCCATGCCAGGCTCATCCCATACCATCACCCGTTAATTGGTTTTAGTGGGGAAAAAGTTCATCCTCTAGGAGTGTATGAGGCCGATGTTAGGATGGGGGATGAGTGGCCGAGATGGCTTACCAAGAAGGTCAACTTTTTTGTGATGGATGAACACATCTTCTCAGCCTACAACATTATACTGGGGCAAGTGGCCCTCAAGGAATTTGATGTTGTGCCATCCACGGTTCATCAGATGATAAAATTCCCGACCCCTTACGGGGTAGGGGCAGTTCATGGAGACCAAACGACGACACGAGAATGTTACTTTAACTCCGTTGAAAAAAGAGAGGAGCTCAAGAAAGAAATAACTACTTATAATATTGATACCCTCGACCCCAAGGATGAGACAAAACTAAAGAAAGGAGAGGCAGCAGAAGAGGTAGAATCCATCATCCTCAATGAGGATGAGCCAAAAAAACCGTCCAAGTAGGCAAAGATCTAAATACAGACATAAAAGAAGACCTCATCAAGATACAAAGGAGAAGACAGAACGTCTTTGCATGGATTCATGCAGATATGCCGCGGATCGACCCTAAAATCATGTGCCACAAGCTCAACGTGGTAGAGGGTGCAAAGCCGATAAAGATGAAGAGGAGAATTTATTCTCGAGAAAAATATAAAGTCATAAGGGACGAGGTCAAGAAGTTGGAAGATGCTGAGTTTATCAGGGAGGTCATCTATCCCGAATGTCTATCCAATGCAGTCGTAGTCCCCAAAGCCAACGGGAAATGGAGGATGTGCGTAGACTTCACCGACCTTAATAAACATTGTCCCAAAGATAGTATCCCTCTCCCTCGTATTGATCAGATGGTAGACTCTACCGCAGTCCATGAGTTCATGAGCTTTATGGATTCCTATTCAGGTTACAACCAGATCTTCATGAGCCCTGAGGACTCGAAAAAAATGGCTTTCATTACCAATAAGGGGACATACTATTATAGGGTCATGCCCTTTGGCCTAAAGAATACGAGGGCAACGTATTAGCGCCTTATGAATAAAATGTTCGAAGACCAAATCGGGAAGTCTATGGAGGTTTAGGTAGATGACATGTTGACCAAGAGTTTGAAGGACGAGGATCATGTGGCCAACCTCGAGAGGACTTTTAACATGATGGACAAGTACTGGATGAAGCTCAACCCATCCAAATGTGTCTTCGGGGTCGGAGTAGGAAAGTTCTTAGGGTTCATCGTCAATCAAAGAGGCATTAAGGTCAATCCTGAGAAAATAAAGTCCCTCCTAGAAATGAAGACCCCAGGACCATTAAAGACGTTCAGAGGCTCACAGGGCGAGTGGCTGCTTTGAATAGGTTCATATCCAGAGCCACAGACAAGTGCCTATCATTCTTTAAAATTCTTAGAAAAGCCTTCGAATGGAATGAAGAGTGTGACTAGGCTTTCAAAGAACTAAAGTCAGACCTAAGATCTCCCTTGCTGTTGTCACGACTAATGCAGGGCGAATGACTACATGTGTACCTAGCCGTCTTAGAATCAGCCATCAGCGCAGCCATTATGAGAGAAGACGATGGGGTACAGAAGCCTATGTATTTCAACAGTAAAGTGCTCCAAGGGGCAGAGAAAAAATACCCAAGGATGGAGAAGTTAATCTATGCCTTGATCTATGCATCAAGAAAGATGAAGCCATACTTACAGTCCCACACAATGGTCATCCACACTGGCTCTCCTCTTAGGCAGGTCTTGCACAAGCTTAAAAAATCGGGGAGGCTAATGGTCTGGGCTATAGAGTTGGGAGAGTTTGACATTGTATATCAACCTAGGGTGTCCATTAAGGGGAAAGCCTTAACTGATTTCATGGCTGAATTTACTTGGAAAGATGATGAGGATAAAGATGAGAGCCTCGAGAAGACAGATGTGTGGCAAGGCAGAATTATTGACCCATCCACAGATAAGGATGAGACAAGAATTGTCAGAGAAAAAGTTGCCAAAAATGAAGAGGGAAGATATCTCTTTAGACAGGGGTCCCTCACCGAGGGAAATTTCTCAGAAGAACAGGCTGTGTGGAACCTCTTCGTTGACGGGTCCTCTTATGAGAGCGAAAGTGGGGCTAGATTAATAGTATTAGCACTTGACGGTACAGACATTGAGTACGCCCTGAGGTTAAACTTTAAAGCCTCCAACAACGAGTCTGAATATGAAGCCCTGATAGCAGGCCTCTCCTTATCTAGGTCTCTTAGTGTTGGATAGATCTTGGTCTATAGTGATTCGAGACTTGTGGTGAATCAAATACTAGGAGCATACGAGGCTAAGGATGAGAGAATGGCCAAATATCTTGAAAGATTGAAGTCACTATTGATGAGCCTCAGAGAAATGAAATTGAAGAGGATACCTAGGCTTGATAATGGACGAGCCGATACGCTTGCTAGGCTGACCTCAGCAACTAGGACATATATCAGGAGGACAATCCCAGTGGAAATTTGGCTTCGACCAACGATTGAAGAGGCAGAGGGAACACTTGGCTCTTACTTAAATATTAACAGGGAACCTTCGTGGATTGACCCCCTAATTAGATACATTAAAGAGGGGGAGATGCCAGAAGCAAAATAAGAAAGGAAGAAGTTGAGATACAGAGCTGAGAAATTCACTATCATCGGAGACACCTTATACAAAAAGGGGTTCTTGCTCCCCTTGCTCAGATGTGTTCACCCGTCTGAAGTCCCACACATATTACAAGATGTGCACGAGGGGTCATGTTCAATCCATATTGGGGGTAGGTCATTAGCAAAGAGGATAGTAACTCAGGGATACTGATGGCCGACCTTAGGGAAAGATGCCACGGCATACGTAAAAAAGTGTGATAAATGTCAAAGGTTCGCCACCATCCCTCACTAGCCCCATCATCCTCTTACCTCCATCACATCCCCATGGCCATTCACAGTATGGGGAATCGACCTAGTAGGACTCTTGCCTAATCGATACTTGATCGTAGCAATTGACTATATCTCAAAATGGGTGGAAGCGGAGCCGATGGTCACGATTACCGAACAGAAGACCTTTCAGTTTATCTGGAAAAACATTATATGTAGATATGGTCTCCCCAACACCCTCATCTCAGATAATGGGACTCAATTCAAGAATGCATCCCTAGAGAGATACTGCGAAAGGGTGGGTGCCAAATAATTCTTCTCTACCCCAGGCCGACCTCAGGCTAATGGGAAAACTGAAGTTACAAATAGAATAATCCTAGACGGGGATCAAGAAAAAACTCGAGGAGGCAAAAGGAAGATGGGTGGAGGAATTATACATTGTACTGTGGGCCTACAGGATGACGGCCAAGACTACTATCGGGGAAACCCCATTCATACTGGCGTATGGCTCAGAAGCCGTCATCCCCACTGAGATTGGGTTTCCCACTCTTAGAGTCCAAATATATGACCCCCAGAGAAATATGGAAGAAAGGAAACTTTACCTAGACTTGATCGAGGAGAGAAGAGAGGACGTTGAGATAAGGCAAGCAGCCTATCAGCAGAGGAGTGCCAAGTTTTACAACCATAGGGTGAAGCAAAAGATAAAGCAAGCAGCCTATCAGCAGAGGACTGCCAGGTTTTACAACCAGAGGGTGAAGCAAAGGCCAATCGCTGTGGGGGACCTAGTCCTCAAAAAGACATGGTAGAAACCTAACAAGTTCCACCCAAATTGGCATGGCCCATATAGGGTCATTGATGAAGTTGTCCCTAGAACCTGTAGACTAGAGAACCTTGAAGGGAAATCCTTTTCCAACCTCTGGAATGCAGATCATTTGAAGAAATACTATCAAAAAATTGTAATGTCCTATCGGACCACAGTTGTAATGAATGTGTTGCTCCAACAGAACACTTGAAATGTTAATGAAAATGTTATATTGGCCCCTCATCTTATGTTTTTTAATTCTGGTAGGATTGGGGTTATCCTCGCTAAATACCCTCAGCTAAGATGAGGGTGAATGGTAGGGACGACCCTCCATTAACTCTCAAGAAAGACGAGGGGACTTAAAATTGAAAACATCATTAATTTGGTGGAAACCACCCTTGGCTATAATGAGGGTGAATGGTAGGGATGACCCTCCATTCACTCCCAAGAAAGATGAGGGGGACTTGAAATTGAAAACATCATTAATTACATCATTAATTTGGTGGAAACCACCCTCGGATATAATTAGGGTGAATGGTAGGGACGACCCTCCATTCACTCCCAAGAAAGATGAGGGGGGACTTGCATTTAAAAATCATGTTTAGTGGAAACCACCCTAGGCTAGGATGAGGTTGAATGGTAGGGATGACCCTCCATTCACTCTCAAGAAGGATGAGGGAGGACTTGGATTTTAAAACATCATTAATTTTATGGATAACCACCCTCGTCTAAGATGAGGGTGAATGGTAGGGACGACCCTCCATTCACTCTCAAAAAAGACGAGGGGGGACTTGGAAGATGGTTAACACAAATATCATAGCCAAGACAAATCATACAAGAGGAAAACATAGAATACAGGAAGAGAACAATTCCATTATAAAATTAAGTGTTACAAATATTTGTCCAAAAGAAAATTCAATACAAAAACTTTACAAACATAGGGTGTTGATGTAAAAAACTAGATGCAATCTAATTTAATTAATCACGGATAAAAATGAATAAATAAATAAGACAATGGATTTTTAAAGTGGTTCGGCTATACAAATGGCCTACATCCACTATTGTTGTATTGCTGACTATTTGCCTTGAATCTCGATCATCGCTTTACCAAGAGATCCAAAGTCCCCCTCTTATGAGGAGGTTACGATGTATTTATAGCCTTGAGGTTGTACATATGAAAAGGTAATGTGTTGTTATCTAGTAAACATATACATCTGTAGGATAATAATACGCATTTAATACATAGTTGCCTTTTGGTTTTCTTGATTTGGATGCTCTGCACACTAAGTAGCTCGGACCGCTAAGTTGCTCGGTATGCTTAAGTAGCTCGGACCGCTTAAGTTGCTCGGCATGCTTAAGTGGCTCGGAGCGCTTAAGTATGCTATTCGTTGAAAGTATTTGTATTTGCTACGTAGATTGACATGTGTCTTCATATGATTGGTCCATGTCAGCTAACTAAATTTGGTATCAATAGAAGCCCCCAATGTTTCACAGTTGAGGTTGAAGAAGAGTGTGGAACATTTTTCTTGAAAGCTTCTCGGAACACTGGTCTTTAGAGATTAGGAAAATTTTCATTGTATATAATTCCTTTTGAGCGCATAATATTAAACTTCATAAATATTTTGAATTTTTTACGATCACTTCGATATTTGTGCCTTTTTCTTCTTTTAGCCGCCGGAAACGCAAACGCCTTCCCTTATAATCATTGTTTTTCTCTATTCCCGAGGTAAAGTATTTAAGTGTGACAGAAATTCGATCGTCTTCTACTTTTCAAATTTGTATTTCTGAACTTTTCATTTTCTCTATATCATGTGCCCTCATTCTTTCCATCATTCATTGTCAACTGATCTCTCTTTCTTCTGTAAGATTTTCTTCCTTCTTCTTTATTTACTTTATTCACCATGGTTTATCTTGTTGAGTCATTGGATAAATTTTGGTCTGACTTTTCAATCCCTTCGTGGGTTATTTTGGAAGAACCTCCTTGCCCTTCCGATTTATTTTCTTTGGCTGAGGGACACTGGTTCCCAACTCTTTTTGTAGCTGAGTGTGGCTTTTATTTCTCGCCAAATCCCCTGTGTTTGGAGTTTTGCCAATATTTTGATATTGTACCTGCAAGAGTAGCTCCAAATACATAAAGGGTAGTTAATGGCATATATAGGTTGAATCAACTTCATGGAACTCGTCTGGGAATTCCAGAAATTATGTATTATTATAGATGGGTTACCACTGACACTACTTTCTATTTAAAAACTAGGTTTTCGAATAGAGCTTTAGTTGTTAATCTTCTCGATGCTAATAGGGACTATTTTGATCATGGGGTTGTGATGAAAAATTGGAAACACCCTCCATTAAATGGAAATGATGTGTACCAAGGTCCCAGGTGTACGCTTTATGGCAATGGGATATGTTATTTTTATTTTTGAAATCTTATTTTCTTTGTATTCGATAAAATGCATCACTGACATAAATTTTGTTTATTTATAGTTGACAGTAAAAGGAAACCTCCAAGGGAAACTGATATTAATTTAAAGGATTTGAAACTTATCTAGAGTTTGCATCAGTCAATCGTTGGAGAGCATGTGAGTTTCGCTTCATATTTGTTGAGATATAGAAGCTCCACTTCATCTTTCATTGCTCGACCTATGGTGATTGATCTTGATCGGATACCAACTTTTGAAACCAGTATGAAAGGATCTTCTTCTGATTTACGTACTCCTATTACTGATCTGATGAAGAAAAGGAAAGCTCCCGCATTTTTTGACAAGTTTACCTTTGCCACTGAAGAGGCAAAGAAGAATAAGCAGGATGTCCCAGATGAGGGGAAAAAGAATGTAGATGTGCCCCCCTCTACTGCTGCTAAGGAAACTAGCAAGAAGCCCCCTGTGCCTCCAAAAGAGGCAGTACCTTCGAGTGAAACTGTTGCCATTTCACAATGAGAAACGACACCTTTAATTGAAAGTGCTCCTTTGAGGAGATTGAAAAGAGGTCCTACTGAGAGACCTGTTGACTCTGTTTCTCAACCTTCAAATGTTGAAGGTAATATTCCAGCTCTTATTCCTCTGAGCTCTGCTATGGGCTTGATTAGATCTTGGACTGTTACAAAATTCAAAGGTATTGAAGACACCTTTTCTCGTGATAGAATTACTACTTTGGCTGCTCAACACATTACGTCAGTAAGTATCGTTAGCCTGAGTCCTTTATCTTCTAGTATTAGATTCATATATTGAATTAAACTTCTTTCTTTTTTCAGCTCGTGACGTGTTTCAATAGTATTTTGAAGAATGATAAAGCCATCAGAGCTTCCACTTCTTCGGGTGGAATAGAAGAAGCTTTTGCTGGATTAACTCGATCTTTGAAGGAATCTCGTCAGAAGTATGAGGAAGACAAAAATGCCCGGGAGAAACAATTATAGTGTATTGAAATAACTCGAGATCAAGCTGAGACTGCCTCCTAAGAGTTAGAGAAGAAATTAAAGGATGCTGAACAAAGTAACAAGGAGCTTGAGGTCAAGCTTAAATCTGCTGAGGAAGATGTCGCCAAGCTTCAAGATGTTGAACGACGTAAGATAGAGGTAGAAGAAAAACTGAAATCTATCGAAGAGCTCCTTAGGGAAAAGACTTCCTCGGAGAGAGCAAAAAGGAAAGTTGCTGTTAAGAAATCTTTTAGAGTTGGTTGGGACAACAGTTGGAATAAGGGCCTGGCCGTTATGTCTTCTCAGATGGAGTATGCCAGTGTTAAGTAATTTAGGGATGGATGGATAGCAGCTTTGAAGAAATTAAAGGATGCTGAAGATTCTGAGTTGTTCCAGGAGCATACTCATGGCCCTCCTCCCTCTCCTGGAGAAGAAGAAGAAGATGAAGCTGCATCAGATGAGTCTTCTATGATGATAGGAGAGCAAGTCCCCGTTGTTGCTGTTATTCAACCCTCCGAGTAAGTCCAACAAGATAGCACATCTACCGACCAACTACCATTGCTCTCCGAGCAACCAACCCCTTCATCCAAACCGTCCGAGGAGGTTGAAGGAAATAAAGAGAAGGTGTATGGTTATTCGGGTCTTTTATTGCATTATTTCTTGGATGTAACTCTGAAATGTATTTTCTTTTGTCGTGATGAATAAAAATTGAACTTTTATTGTACGTCTTGAATTTTTCTCTTACTTGCTCTGTTCGCATCATTGTTGATTTTGTTTTTTATTTTCTCTTTGCTAGTTTATGGACAGGATGGAACTCTTATCAGCTCATGATACAGAGTTAATGAAGAAGTGCAATGACTATTTCAAAGATGGTCATGCAGACTTTACTGAGGCCCAAATAATTGACATCCCCGGATCAGATGCCTCTGAACGAGCAATTGATGCTTACCAATACTTGAAGTGCCTACTTGATCGTGCTGTAGCCAATAATGTGGCTTATTACAAAATGATTGAAGATCTTTAAGGAACGATCGAGGAACTTCAACAGCAGTACAGAGAATCTACTACACTTTTGCATCAAGGTTATGAGAAAAAAGTATCAATAATTGAGTGCTGACAAGGGATATGATAAGTACATTTCAGCCCATAAGAAAAAGGAAAGTGTGTTAAAGCTTGAGATTGAAGAGCATAGACATATTGCCAAGCTGCTAGAGCAAAAGAATATCGCGCTGCAAGAGGAAATAAAACAGCTCAAATATGCTGCCTCCTCTTCTTCGGGAGACTTAGTCCCAATTAATGATGATGGTTTTTCCTTTTTAGAAATAGAAAATGCTAGCTTACGAGAAGAGTTAGAGACTTTGAAGCAAACCGGACTTTCCACACCTTCTCGTGGTAGAGCAAGATCTTCTTCCCGTGGATGAGTAAGGGTTGGTCGAGTTAATACTGATGAGACAAGAACTCAATTGGCCTTAGAAAATCAAGTCGTTCAATTGACGACAAAGAATCCGGCTTTGGCAGAAATGTCTAACAAAATTCAAAGTTTCACCGACCAACTCTCCAATCAGAGTTCTGCACTAGAAAGTAAAGAAATTCTGGTGAAAAATCTCCACGAGCAACTTGATAGATTGACTTATCAATTTCACAAGCAGCCCAGGGAATTTTGGATGGCTGGGTATAATGAAGCTTTGTATCATCTTGATGCTCGTTTACAGTAGTCGAACAACGAAGAATATAAGCAGGGATGGTTTAATGCCATATGTGTTCTGAAACTGCAGCAAGGTCATTTCTTATGGGATTATTATGAACCTGGAGTTCTTGAATTACTTGTGCCTCCCTTCAAACTTGACCTTAGCTGGATTCCAGCCCGTGCCATTCCTCGAATTTTGATCTCCAAGTATCTCGGTGATTATAGTCTTCATTCAAGTTTTGAGATATCTCGTCCAGAGCACTTGCTTGATCAACCATCCATAATTAATGTCAGAATGCTGCGAAATATGAACTTTATAAACTCTCCTTATGCATTAGATGATCCTCCAACTGGGGTGGAACCTGTTTTAAAAGCAGAGGGAAAGAAACCCATAGAATAGGACATTTGCATGTAATGAATCAAATTTCATATCGTATGTAATCTACTTGGTTTTAATAAAAAAAGATTTAGTCTGTGTGCAATTTCATTATCTTGGAAAAACTTTGTAAAATGTTTTCCTTTGTTATTTGCTGATGAATATATATATATATATATATAGAAGGACAAAGTATCATGTTTTGTTTTAGATAATGGAATTTATCCCATTTGTTGTTTGATTATAGTGACTTGTCACTCTTTGTGCCTAAGCAATGGAATGATTTTCATCCCATATTCCTGCTTAGTTGTAGTAATCGTGCCAGGATTACGTTGTTGCCTAAATAGTGGATGCCTCGGGAGGTCACCCATCTTCTTGCCTAGTTTGGGGTGTCCCTTGAGATCACCTGTGATCAAACAGGCTTTTACCCTATATGATTTTTTATTTACCAACCAATCGGAGTTGATGGTTATTGACCAACCAACCGGAGTTGATGGTTAGTGAATTTCTGACCAACCGGAGTTGGTGGTTACTGAATTGCCGACCAATCGGAGTTGGTGGTTACTGAATTTTTGACCACCCAAAGTTGGTGGTTTTGAATTGCCGACCAACCGGAGTTGGTGGTTGCTGCTCTGAATTTGTGTTTGTGTAGTGTGTAGCACTAATATTCTGAAAAAAATTCAACAAAGGAGGAAATATGGGCGAAAAATCACTTTATTCATATTGAAAGAAATGTGTTACATGTGGATTTTAATTACTGATAGTACTTGCGCAGATGCTCTGCATTCCATGCGTTCTTGAATTATTATCCCTCCAAAGTTTCAATTATGTATGTCCCAGGACGAACAACTTCAGTTACTCTGTAAGGTCCATGCCAGTTGGCCTCCAGTTTGTTATGCTTTTCAATCACTTTCTTTAGCACATAGTCCCCCTCTTTCAAATCGCACTTCTTCACTCTTTTGTTGTAGAACAAGGTTGTTCATTGTTGGTATGTTGCATTCCTGATTGTTGCTTCTTCCCTAACTTCTTCGAGCATATTCAGGTCTAAACGTCTCATCAAGTCGCTTACAGGAGAATTGAAACTAAGCACCCTATGTGTGGGTAGACCCAATTCAGTAGGTATGACAGCCTCACTCCTAAATGTCAACATGTACGGACACTCCCCAATTGTTATCCACGGTGTAGTGCGATAAGCTCACAACACAGAGTGTAGCTCGTTAATCAAGTTTCCCTTTGCATCATCTATCCATTTTTTCAGACCATTTAGTAGGGTTCTGTTCATCACTTCAGTATGCCCATTGCTCTGGGGATGGCCTGGCCCGGAGTGGATCTTCTGTACATTGGATTGATGATAATATGCAGTGAATTCCTCGTTGTGAAATTGGGTTCCATGGTCAGTACTGAATGCATGTGGGAGACCATATCTGCAAATAATACTCTTCCAAATAAACTGATAGACCTTGTTATATGTCATATCAATGAGAGGTTCAACTTCTACCCATTTGGTAAAATAATCCACAGTAACTACGAGGTATTTGAATCTCCCTTTGGTCGTTGGAAGTGGCCCGACCAAGTCTATCCCCCACATGGCGAATGGCTAAAGGGACGTAATGGGTGTTAACAATGCTTGGGGAGTTCTTCGGATGGAAGAAAAATGTTGGCATTTATCGCACTTCTTAGCGTAAGCTGTGCAATCAGCTCTCATCGTTGGCTAGTAATACCCCTGTGTTGTTATCCTCTACAAAAGTGTCCGACCTGCTACATGGGCTCCGTAGAACCCTTCATGAACCTCTTCAATCAAGTCTTTAACTTCAGAGGGATGGACACATCTTTGTAGTCCTGCTATGATGCCTCTTCTATATAAAATGCCACTGGTCAATACGTAACGAGCACCTTTAAACTTCAGTTTCTTGTCTGCGAGTTTATCAGGTGGCACAGTCCCTTCTTCGATATAGGCCCTGATGGGATCCATCCAGGATGGTCCCAAGTCGAGGGAAATGAAGTTCATCATCAAGTCTTCGTCTATGCTCCGATCTACCAGGATTTCTATTAGGATTATTCTTCATAGCTCGGTGCGGGTTGCTGATGCCAATCGAGCTGGGGCATCGGCTCTTACATTCTCTAATCTCGATATTCTGATCAACTAAAATGCGGTAAAAGTCGAGATAACATCCATCGCTTTTTCATGATACTAGACCATTAGTTATCCCTTCACGGCATACAACTCGAGAATTTGATTTACGATTAATTGTGAATCACTGAATACAACGACCTGCTCTGCCTTCATGGTTTTGGCCAGACTTAGACCCACGATCATAGCTTCATATTCAGCTTCATTATTGGAATTCTTAAATTGAAAACGTAGAGCATACTCCATATCAATTCCATCAGGACTGTTTAAAATGATTCCTGCTCCACTACCTGTGGCACACGAAGAGCCATCCATATATAGATTCTATATAGATACTTCATTATCAAACTCTTGGTTAGACAGAGTTCCTCGGTGGAATATTTGATACTTCCTTTTGTCTTCCCCTAACACTTCTCGTTGCTCGTTGATTATCTTCTTTTCCTTATCCATGGATGGAAGTTGGTCGGGTGTTATCTTCGACGATCCCGTAACATCCACGAGTTGGTTTGTATTAAAATTCGGCTCTTCGAATGTATTAGAGTGAGTAAACTCTGCTATAAAATCTGCTACTGCTTCCCTTTAAGTGATGATCTAGGCTCATAAACTATGTCATATTCACTAAGTTCTACTGCCCAGTACATCAATCTTCCTGATTTCTCTGGTTTATGCAGAGCTTGTCTTAATGGCATATCAGTATACACTACTATAGTATGGGCTTGGAAGTATGGCCTCATCCTTCTGCTTGGTTCGATTAGTGCTAGTGGTAACTTCTCCAGTCTCGAATGATGATGCTAGAAATAACAATGGCAGCATAAGAATATTTGCATATATAGTAGAAAGAGGTGAGGAGAAGAGGATGAACACTTGAATGTAAGTGGTTCAGCCAATATGGCCTATGTCCACTGTGAGTGTGTGTGAGTAATATCACTTAATGAAGGCACTAATGGACATGGATACAATCTCTCAAGATTTCTCTCTCTACTGTGTAAAATGACAGAGTTTCAGCTAGGGTTATAATTTTGGGATCCTTTTACAAGGTAGAGGATGACCTCTATATATAGTGCATGGGGGGTGTAATGTACCCCCCAAGCATACAATGAGCATTTGCATGAGCATTGAACCAGTATGAGAGTGACACCTGGTTGATTTCAACTAAGCAATGATAACATCAATATTCCCTCATGTGGAGGGAATAATTCGGTTATAACAGATTTGTCCACGTGTTCCAAGTTACACAAGAATGTGTAGAAGCTCAGTTGTCCTCGATTGGTACCAACCTCGGCCTGGAAGAGTACGAGGTTGGTAAGGTCAGGCAGCAGTGATGATACGAGAAATCGTACACAGGTAGATCTCGTACCAGCAGATCAAGTGTAAGTGTAGAATAAGTTAATAAAGCAAGTAAATAGATAGAAAACAAGGTATAGAGTGGTTCAGCCCTTAAAATAGGCCTACGTCCACTGTGTTGCTCCGTTCTCATTATATACGATGCACTTTACAATATAAGCCTGCCTAGAGAGGCGTACAAGTATGAGAAATAGGGAGAATACATGGCTGTCGAGGTTCCGGGTGTGCCGGAGGTCAGGCCACGTAGCCCCCAAGTCGTATGTTGAGGTCGTACGGGGAGAGCCGTGCGAGGCTTAAGCAAGCGTTGTAGAGACTGTTCCAGAGGAGAGGAAATCCATCCCTTATTTCGAGGTGCGGTCCTCTATTTATAAGAGTGATGTGAGGTGTCACGTGCTATGAGCACATGGTCCGTAGTTGGTTGCAGTGGAGAGGGATGCGGCCTATAAGATAGATGATAAGTGCGGCACCATATGCTGAACAGAAGGTGTCGGGCCCTCCAAGGGAGGGGCCGCGGCCTGTGTATGTAACGCGAGTTGGTTAGGGCCGCACCCTGTTGGTTAGGGCCGCGGCCTATAAGCCCGCCCATGTATGAGTACCTATCCGCGGCGGGGTGCTATATTTGTCATATCAATAAGCCCCCAAGCCGTAGTGCCAATTGGTAGAATGTTGGGGCTGCGGCTGAATTATGTACCAACCGCGGATGCTGAGAGATGTTTCGTGCTTATTGAATTATGTTGCGGCCTGTTTGATCCCAGGCAGCGGTGTTGCATGACGTGCCGCGGCCTGATCGAGGCGACGTTTCATCTTCCGCGTTCCCTTATATAAATGGCTTCTGGCCGTGGACTTCTTTACATTTTCGAAACCTTGAGAGAAAATTCTGTTCCTCCTTGTTCTTGCGTTTTCCGGCGACTTTCGAAAGCGGTGTGTGGCGGTTCCGTGGTGGTTGAAGGCTGAGCACCGCCGGTTTCTTCATTAAAAGGTAACTTTTCCACCCATCAACCTTTTAACAGTTCTTTAACTTCTGCATTCGTAAATATCTCAACCTAGAATCATGTATTCTCCTTCGTATTAGATTTGCCATGCTCTTTTCTGCATAGTTGTTTTGGGATTTGTACTGGGTAATAGGTTTTGAATAGAACATCAATGTTGCAGTTTAGGGTTAAACTTTAGGGCTTCTGAGTTCCCATTGTGTTCTTGAGTGTTCTAGGGTTTTGATCTTCGGATTTACAACTGCTGAAGTAATTACCTGTTTGTGTTTGAGGCCGCGGAGTGAAATAATTTCTTAAATAACTTAGAGCTGCTCAGTCAACATGTCCTTCATTGCTTAATAAAAATCATCTGCGGCATGTAGTAAATAAGGGTTGTAACCAGTATTAAATAAAGGTTGCAGCCTGTAGTGACTCAGTTTTAGATTAGGTTCCGCGGCTACCCAGAATTTGTCTTCATCTCAATAACTTTAGTCCGCGGCTACAAACATCCTTTAGGGCTCTAGAACCCAACACTTGGCATGTTTAGCCCATCTTGCTACTCCACTTTAATCATATTAATAATCCTGCCGCGGCTTCCTAGGAGCTTTTTAGGACCATATTGGCTGCGGCACCTAACTGCGGTCTCTGCTTTTCAGGTACTGCTGCAGCCATATGAGCTTTGACCCAGACAACTTTCTGAAGGGCTTTTGGGCAAAGCACTTTAGGACTTCTCCTCCTGAACTCTCTTTCGTGCCCCCCTTAAGATCAATAGGGTCTTGCCAATTGAAGGATTGCCCCAACTGCATAACATTAGATTCTGATTCCGCGGACTCTGATTCTAAGCTTGATTCTCAGTCCGTGCCGATGGAGGAAGAAGCCAATTCGAGCAATCATCCACTGGGGGCAGGAGGTACTGCCGCGGAATCTAGAGACCCCCCAGCTGGTACGTCTGGGAGGGCTGAGCGACCCTTAGCTGCTCTTGGCATCCACAGCATCATGACCCAAGATTGGGTCGACCAGGTAGCGGAGTCCTTCGAATTTCCATCAAATTTGATATGCTCAGCTCCTGCCGCGAACCAAAGGCCGTGCACGGCACTCACTGATGGGATATGCTTTCCACTTCATGCATTTATTTACGGGCTGCGGTTGCCTGTTCCTGTTCCCATCCGTCGACTTTTTCAAACTATGAAACTGGCCCCAGCCCAGTTAGATCCCAATGGCTGGAGAGCTGTTCTTGCCGCGGTCGTTCTTTGGGAGAATTTGTTCAAAAAGGACATTACTCCCGCGGAGTTTTTCCATTTCTACCGCCCGAAAGAGAACTCTGTAAAGTTCGCGGGCTACTACTACCTTTCCATCCGCGGCAGGGATGAGACCCTATATACTGGGAGGCCAACCAGTGTAAAGAACTGGAAAGGGAAGTACTTTTTCCTTTCTGGAGAGGGGTGGGAGTTCCACCCTGAAGAGAATGAGAGGGAGAGGTCTTTTCAAATGCCGCAGCGATGGGGGACCCCATCCAAACTAGGTATCTTTTTAATAGCCGCGTCCCCTATTTATAATTTGCC
Organism: Sambucus nigra; assembly: GCA_949130495.1. NCBI lineage: Eukaryota > Viridiplantae > Streptophyta > Magnoliopsida > Dipsacales > Adoxaceae > Sambucus > Sambucus nigra. The sequence goes on from OX422218.1 coordinate 125,862,748, forward strand.
ACTTTTTTATACTAACCCTTGTAATGTCTTCTGCAGTCCTTGACAATTTGCAACTCAACCCGCGGCAGGAGAGGAGAGTTGCCGAAGCCGCGGCTGTTTCTGCTGATAAGAAGAGATTCAGCACTCTAGTGACCTCTGCCACTATATTCAACGCAGGCTTCTTCCCTAATAAGTCGATCCCCCTGAAAATGGCCGTGGAAGGTAACTTTTAATCTGCGGATTACAACTTGATTTTTGAGTTCTTCAAATGCTTGTGCTTAACATTGTTTCTCCCTTTCAGGTGAGGAAGTGGACAGGGAGTTGCTTAACGCACAATTGGCGGAGATGGACGAGGACGCGGTGGTCCTCAATAATACTGCGCGGAGCAGAAAAAGGAAGAGATCCAAGGCCAAGGGACCTGCCACTGCTCCCTCCGAAGTAAATAATGCTGCCCAAGCCGCGGTCACTGCAAATAAGGCGACTGATCCTGCCGCAGAGCAGGTGGTTAATGACGGCCTTCCACATGACCAATTCGATGACGACATAGGGGAAAACCTGGCTGCGGTGGGCTTGATGTCAACCGATGTGCCCCTTCATCCATCATCTCCTCCACCGCCAGCTGTTGTGGGGGTTAACGCTAACTTGCCGCCCCCACAATTCCGCGGAGAGTCCGGGCCTGATGGAAGACCAAGACCCCAATTGAGGCAGCCCGACCCCAATTCCTCTTGGGACACCACTGCAAAGGCTGCACGGAGAATGAAGCGTGCACTGGATGCCGCGGACCTAGATAGGTTAGTTGGCGAAGATCATGAAGACCTAGAGGACTGCGGCCTCCACAGCCTTCTGAGGGTACGTACCTGTCGTCATTCTTTCAACTTTTGCACCATATGTATTTTTCATATTTCCTCTTTATTTCAGGCCGCGGATGTGATTGTTGTTCAGAAGAGGAAGTACGAGGCCTTGTACAGGCTGAAGGAGATCGAGAAGAGTGCCCATGCCGCGGACTTGCAGGCTGCACGGACCTCTTCATTTGAAGCTGGGAAGAGTTCTGCTGCCGCGGCTCTTCAGGCGGTAAAAATGAACTTGGAGAAGGCAGACCAGGAAAGGGAGGAAGCGGAGCAAAATTTCATACAAGCCGCGGAATCCCTAAAAGCCTCGCAGGCTCAAACCGCGGAAGCTACCCAAGCTGCAGAGATTGCCAATAACAAGCTTATATTTCTTCAAAAGAAATATGAGGAGCTGGAGTCCAAGTCTGCCCAGGATGCAGCAAGCCACGCCGCGGAAATAAAAAGATTGGAGGCTGATCATGGTGAATCCCTCCAGCTTGCCATAGATCACGCCGTGGAGTCATTTAAAGGCTCCAAGGACTTCTTTATTGTCAACAACAGGGCTTACCTTCGCGGCTACCAGGAGCTGCGGCAGAGATTTGTAAAGAACTTCCCCGAAACCAAGGAGAGGGTCCTGGCCTGGAAGTTGAGCGATGCCGAGCATCATGAGTGCATCGCTGAGCTTAAGTCCGCGGCGGAAGAGAGGGCAAGGATGAAGGCGGAGGCCGAAGCAGCGGCTGCGGAAGGAGTGACAGAGTCTGCCGCGGATGGAGAAGATGATGATGAAGATGATGACGCAGCCTCTTAAATTCAGTCCATTTCTGGAGCTCATCATTAATTCAGGGCTGCGTCCTTTCTTTTTGTAATCTGCATTTGTGGCTGCGGCCTCCTTTCTGTAATCTTGAATATTAATATCAAGGCTGCGGCCATATTGACTACTTTGTACATGATTTTTATCTTTCCATTCCTTGCTCTCTTACATTGCCTGTTTATAATGAATGATTCATCGTAACTGCCGCATATTTGAAAACGCATCCGTGTCCAGATAAACATAATATTTTAAGTCCGCGGACAGAGATCGAATTCGTATATTGATTAAAATCCCATTTCCGCGGACATATAGATAGTGCGACGTCTTTGAAGTAAGGATTTAGCGGTCACGAGGTAGCTGTGTGCAAGACGCGGCTCTTCATTATGCCATGCCATATAAATGTCTTCGCCTGGTTGCCGCGGTCCTGATTTCAAGGCTGGGACTTGCTGATTGCATGCGTCTCCATCCGCCTTCATTGCACCCAGTTGTCTGAACTGTTTGCCTTTTGTTGTCCCACAATCAACATGAATCATGAAGCAAACTCTTCCCTTAGACTTGGTACAATTGATTCTCTTCCACCGTGGCATTCGACATTGTAACCCTCTCATGCCTCTAGATGTTAGTGTCTCAGCGCTTTCACGGATGAGTGGCTCTTAGAGCTCTGCAACCGTACCGGTGGGGTGCGGCACATTTCCGGTTCATCTGAACGATGTGCCTTTGTAGACATATGCTGGTGTTTCCCAATCTTCTCGCGCTGGGTCATGTCACCAAGCACTAACATGTGAGACACTATCAAACCTCTCCCAGCTGGGTTACGTTATGAAGCCACCCACAGCTGATGTGTGAGACACTGTCAAGCCTCTCCAGGCTGGGCTATGTTATTAAGCCGCCCACAGCTAATATATGAGACACTATCAAGCCTCTCCAGGCTGGGCTATGTTATTAAGCCGCCCACAGCTAATATATGAGACACTATCAAGCCTCTCCAGGCTGGGCTATGTTATTAAGCCGCCCACAGCTAATATATGAGACACTATCAAGCCTCTCCAGGCTGGGTTATGTTATGAAGCCACCCACAGCTAATGCGTGAGACACTATCAAGCCTCTCCAGGCTGGGTTATGTTATGAAGCCACCCACAGCTAATGCGTGAGACACTATCAAGCCTCTCCAGGCTGGGCTATGTTATTAAGCCGCCCACAGCTACTGATATACACAAAGCCCTCCATAGCCAGAGATTATAAGCCTCCCGGCTTGATGACGCGTCCCAAGAGATGAGAACAGGCATTGTAAGCCCCCGTGGCTAATAAAAGCTCCTTGAATCCTCGGACGCTTTCATGATTGTAATCATCATATGATAAGATACAGTTGCACATCGTGAGGGGAACTTTTGAGCTAATTAAGACCGCAATCCCTCCATAGGTGCATCCCAAAATAGTAATAATCTTCCAAGATAATGTGTTATTCTTCCCTTGGAATCTGTTTAAGACAAAAGGTCTTCTTGTGAGATGACAAATTATGAAAACAAGAGAGGAATGAGATATGGCAAAATTTGCTAATCCATATATTTATATATGTATGTTTCAGCTGATGACTTTGCTAATAAAACATAAAATCTTGAAGATAAAGGATGTAATGAGCTTCCTCAAACATAAACAGAAAGATCTGAAAAACAGAAAAACTAAGGGAGAGATGTGGCCTGCGGCCTATGTTAGGTCTGGCTGCAGCCTTTAATCATTCTTGAGGAACCTCCTCAGCATCCCTTGCCCAATTAGTCTTTCGATCTCATCCTTCAGAGCGTAGCACTGCTCCGTTTCGTGGCCATGGTCCTGATGGAATTGGCACTGAGCGGCTTTGTTTCTCTTGTGGGGCGGAGTTTTCAGCTTTTCTGGCCACCTCAAAAGTTGATCTTCCTTGATGTACTCAAGTATCACTTCAATCGGGTAGGCCAGCGGGGTGTAGGGCCCTGACTTCTTCTCTGCCTTCCTCTTTTGGCCGCTGATTGCCTCTACAGCTGCATCCTTTGAAGATGCCGCGGTCGTCAAGCACGCGGGTGCTGCTGAGATGAGTGCCGCGCCCGTATTGGGTGAGGCCGCGGCTTCTAGCATGAGTACCCTCTGAGTTAGGTAGTTGACCTGGGTCTGGAGCGAGGCATGGCTGTCATACAGATGGTTGAGATGGCTGTACAGCTGCACAATTTCGTCTTTGACTTCTGTGCTTTGACTGGACTCTCCTTCCATCCTCTGCTTTTGTTAGTCTTTTACAAAATATATATATAATCTGAGACAAAACTAACAGCAGTAAGTAATCTCACAAATAGTGGAGTAACCAAGTAGAAAAATGGGGATGCAGCGTTTGCACTGCCACATGGGCTTACTGCCGCGGCCGCCGGCCATAGCACACAGATATACTGCCGCGGCCTAAATTGATTCCAATTTAGGGCCAGTGCTCCTCCGATTCCGCTTCGCAATTTTTGAAGCTTGTTAAACAGCTACGCTGGTAGAGGCCGCGGCCATAAGACATTTTCACTGTCTAGTCGCATCCCCTCATAGGCAGCAAGGAGCAATCACACTTACTCCTGAGGGCCGAGTTTTCCTCCCGGCGCTTACAGAAAGCATACCTACTTGGGTTTGTTCATGAGGACATAACCTCTCGATGCACAAAGTGGCACAGCTTGAACGATAAACCCTAGATCACAGGCCATGTACAATAAAACAGGGATAGGTACAATCCTTCCCTAATCGTTCATCTTTTTGGGGTTAAAACCCATCGTGCTTTTCAGCACCATCTAGGTGGAACGATATCATCGGGGAATGCAAAACAGATTTAAAGTTATGAAACAGAGGTCCAAGAGTAGATCTGGACTTGAGAAATAACCATCAAAGGGGTGAATATGAAGCAGAGCTCAACTAACCAAAATTCACACATGAGATTCTGATCCAAAGGATCCCCATGTGTAATATAAGGTGTTTATGAACTCAAAATGTAGAGAAACAAGATTGAAATATCTCGTTCCCACAGACGGCGCCAAACTGATGATACGAGAAATCGTACACAGGTAGATCTCGTACCAGCAGATCAAGTGTAAGTGTAGAATAAGTTAATAAAGCAAGTAAATAGATAGAAAACAAGGTATAGAGTGGTTCAGCCCTTAAAATAGGCCTACGTCCACTGTGTTGCTCCGTTCTCATTATATACGATGCACTTTACAATATAAGCCTGCCTAGAGAGGCGTACAAGTATGAGAAATAGGGAGAATACATGGCTGTCGAGGTTCCGGGTGTGCCGGAGGTCAGGCCACGTAGCCCCCAAGTCGTATGTTGAGGTCGTACGGGGAGAGCCGTGCGAGGCTTAAGCAAGCGTTGTAGAGACTGTTCCAGAGGAGAGGAAATCCATCCCTTATTTCGAGGTGCGGTCCTCTATTTATAAGAGTGATGTGAGGTGTCACGTGCTATGAGCACATGGTCCGTAGTTGGTTGCAGTGGAGAGGGATGCGGCCTATAAGATAGATGATAAGTGCGGCACCATATGCTGAACAGAAGGTGTCGGGCCCTCCAAGGGAGGGGCCGCGGCCTGTGTATGTAACGCGAGTTGGTTAGGGCCGCACCCTGTTGGTTAGGGCCGCGGCCTATAAGCCCGCCCATGTATGAGTACCTATCCGCGGCGGGGTGCTATATTTGTCATATCAAGCAGCTTAATTAGAGGTTATCAGTGATAATCTTGGCTCAGTAGCAGAGCTGAGGTAAGGCAGGTGGAGCTGTAATGTCAGCCTGGGCCGAGGTAATGGTGGGGTAGCTGGAACATCGGATGATTCCTTACCGAGGCTGATTACGATGATTGTGTAGTCTCTGCTTCCTCTGCTTACACCCAATCGAGGTTAATGTATGGTGTGGGAGCGATGTCGACTTGATGGATTACTATCTGAATGGACCATGAGGACCTCAGTTGTTTCTTGGCTGAGAGGTAACCAATAACGTCGGCCATGGCCGACCTTGCTTAGGACGACACCGCTGGTCGTCAACCTAGGGTCCTTCTAACCTCGGCCATCTCCCAGGCCGAGGTTGGTGTCTCTGAGCTTTTGGGTACATATAAGGCATATCAATAACCCCTAGCCCTTAGTTGCCTATGTGATCAGGTGATTAAGAGGTATGCATGTCCCAGGTTGGATTTATGTTAGTGCTAATACTTTCTTGACAAGTGTTAACTGATGAAGTAGATGGCGTGCCTGTCAAGCTTAACGATGCTGGTCTTTTGGGCTCCCAAGGAAATGATGGGCCTTAGGATGCATGCAAGTAGATTTTGAGGGTTTTACCCCTTTTCTTTCTCTTTCTCTTTCTTCTTCATTTTCTCATTCTCTCGTCTGAACTTTCTCTGCTTTCTCTCTCTCTCTACAAGAGCTGGGTTAAGAGTGCATTTGGTGGATTTTTCTTGCCAACCTTTCTCTTCTTCTCCTCGCATTCCCTCAGGTATTGTCTATTACCTCTTCTTCTCCATTTTTCCAGCCTTTAATTCCTGTTCTTTTTTTTCTATTTTTCGGCGGGTTCTTTAGGGTTTTCGGCCACTGCTTTGCATTTTTCGATGATTGTTTGAATTTTTCGGTGGCCTTTATTCTCAACTGTTATTATTTCAAATCCTAGTTTGATCTTTAGGCAGTTCCAACCAAGTTGTTTATTTTTAGCTTGAGTCCACAAGTGTAGGGTCGTCCCCATATGCTCAGGCCTTTTTATCAGCTTTTAGAAGAATTCCCATCTCTTAGAGAGAGGACTTTAGAGAAGATTAGGTAAATAAAGCGAGCCCAAGAGAAAGCTCATAGGGCTGAGGCCTTCCCCCTCAGACCTATCTTTCCACCCCCGCTGAAGGTCATATACCCTGAGCCCTCTGTGCCTGCAGAGGTCCCAGTAGAACCCATCCCTATGTCTGAGTCTGCGTCTTCAACCTCAGACTCTATATCTGTGGATTATTTTCAAGAAGCCATGGATTGTTCCATCAGGATGGATCATGCCCCTGATCAAACCGAAGTTTCCAGTCGGGCCTCTTCTAACAAGAGTTCTAGCACCTCGCATTCTTCCTCTGATGTTGAGATTATAGGACCCAGTGTGGTTGTTCCACCAATCCTAGACTCTATTCCCTTATCAACCGCCACAGGGGCTGAGTTTGCTCAGAGGTTCCCTGATGGTAATCCCTCGTCCACCCCGACCGACGTTGAAAAATACGAGGATAATGATAACGAGAGCGATGTTGACACCTCGAAGGCAGCCGAGATAGAGAGCACTGTCAGCGAACTCGACCTCCTTGCTTTCAGACACCTGTATTCCATAGGTCCCTCCATAAAACTTAGGAGACCTATGAGGGACGAGAGGGCTTTCGACGGTCAAGATGGTGAGATCTGTCTATATGAGCAGATGTTCAAGTTAGGATTTCATCTTCCCATCCACCCCATCATTAGGGCCATATTGTCCTTTATTAACCTATCCCCTTCCCAGTTATCCCCCAACGCCTGGAGGGTGATAATTGGAGCAATAGTTCTATGGAGGGCAGTCCACCATTCAGACCTTCTTGTCTAGGTCTTCACTGGGTGCTACGTCCCTTCCTCTGCAAGGAATCACCTGAGTTATTACCACTTCTTAGCTCATAAGTCAAATAATAAGATGTTACAGGTTAACCAAATGTCAAATAATAATTGGAAATCGCGATACTTTTTTGCCTCAGGGTCCTAGGAATTTGGCCCATGTGCCCCCTCTTCATCCTTAGAGCCGAGGATGCCCCAGATATGGGGAAAGGTGATAATGGTTGTCAGGGCTGACCCTGGGCTAAGCCAAAGTAATCTCCATAAGGTTAAAGACCTTCAGGATCAGGGGAGCATGGTCTGCTAGTCACGTACGAGCATTTGGGGGGAGTCCTCTGACCGAGCTCCTTAAGTTGCTTTATTATTTTAACAAGTTATACCTCTGAATTTGTGATGTCTCTGATTTTCTAACTCAGACATTTCTGTTTGCAGAGTGCCCAAAAGGGATTTTCGACAACCTCTTGGAGATAACATCCCCTAGTCTCACGAAGCTTATAAAGAAAACAGGTCTGACTGCACCTCCTCCTCCTTCAACTTCAAAGGCTGAGGCCTCTAAGAAGAGGAGATCTGTTGACCCTGCCCTTGAAGATCAGAGGCAGAAGAAGAAGACTTCGAAGGGGGATCGTGCCATCCCCATCTCCTATGAGGATGTATTAGTTTCTCGTCTGGAGCAACTGAATATTGGTGACAGCCTTATCGGCCAAAGTCTAAAGGCCCTGGACGCTATCGGCTCTGTCATGACCGACTCTGATAAACGCTTCTGCAGTGCAATGGATAGGGATTTGTTGGCTGAGTTCTCCCTCCATCACTCTATCCAAGTAAGACCTTGAACTTTTGTTCTTACTGCTGAATTATATTCACATTTAACATCAGCTTTGAATTATACCAGATCTTAAACTGATATATCTGCACATATTCTACAGGGTCTCCTCACCATGCATTATTTTGTTAACTGGACCTTGGGGAAACTTCCTTAATTGAGAAGGGCCAAGAGGCCGAAAAGACCGAGGCCGCTTTGAACGTTGAAGTGGAGCATCTGAAGGCCTCTTTGGAGAAGTCTGAGGCCAGTGTAAAGCGGTTAGAAAAGGACATAGACAAGCTGAGGAAGGATCATAGAACTACCTTAAAGACCCAGGCTGACTCTCTTTAACACAAGGTCGATGTGGATGTGAAGGCTGCCTTGGATGATGCCTCCGAGAAGATCTTAGAGGAGTATAAGGTCTCTGATGAGTTTGTCAGCTTCGGCTTCGAGTACCTCTAAAGGGGTGTAAAGGCCACTGGCAAATAGGCTGTTATGAAGGAGAAGGAATCAGGGAGGCTTGCAACCTCTAACTTCATTGGTTTGGGTTATGCTTATCCTCAGTTTTCTTAGGCCTTGCAAGAGGTAGAGGAGAAGGGAGGTGCCTCACCTACTGAGACTGCCCCCAAGATGACACCAGGACTGAAGATGTTCGCGCCCAGGATGACGGGGTGGAAGTGACCACCCTCAACCAGAGAGATGGGGGCATGGCAACTAACCCCGAGGCTGTAGACACTTGACCACCTTGTGAAGCTTTTTGTAACTTTTAATTTCCATCTCAAACTGTAACCTCTGATGACAAACTTTGCTACCTTATGGCTTGTAATTCTTAACTTTATTCTATGTCAACCTCTGAAGGGGGCTTTATTTCTTTATTTGCTGAATGTTCTTTAAATGATTTTTCTATCATGCAATGTATTTGTGCTAAGGCCTGAAGCCTCCATATAATGTTTTCATAAGCCCCATAAATAAAATATTCACCAAATTAATGATGTTCAAGGTCTGAGGTCATCAACTAAGATGTCACCCTCATAAAACTTTCACCAAATTAATAATGTTAAGGTATGAGGTCATCATTTAAGATGTTACCCTCATAAAACATTCACCAAATTAATGATGTTAAGGTTTGAGGTCATCATTTAAGATGTTACCCCCATAAAATTTTCACCAAATTAATGATGTCAAGGTCTGAGGTCATCAACTAAGATGCTACCCTCATAAAATTTTCACCAAATTAATGATGTTAAGGTCTGAGGTCATCAACTAAGATGTTACCCTCATAAAATTTTCACCAAATTAATGATGTCAAGGTCTGAGGTCATCATTTAAGATGTTACCCTCATAAAATTTTCACCAAGTTAATGATGTCAAGGTCTGAGGTCATTAACTAAGACGTTACCCTCATTAAATATTCACCAAATTAATGATGTTAAGGTCTGAGGTCATCAACTACGATGTTGCCCTCATAAAATATTCACCAAATTAATGATGTTAAGGTCTGAGGTCATCATTTAATATGTTACCCCCATAAAATTTCACCAAATTAATGATGTCAAGGTCCGAGGTCATCAACTAAGACGTTACCCTCATAGAATATTCACGAAATTAATGATGTTAAGGTCTGAGGTCATCAACTAAGATGCTACCCTCATAAAATTTTCACCAAATTAATGATTTTAATGTCTGAGGTCATCAACTAAGATGTTACCCTCATAAAATTTTCACCAAATTAATGATGTCAAGGTCTGAGGTCATCATTTAAGATCTTACCCTCACAGAATTTTCACCAAATTAATGATGTTCAAGGTCTGAGGTCATCAACTAAGATGTTACCCTCATAACATATTCACCAAACTAATGATGTTTAAGGTCTGAGGTCATCCAATCATGATGTCTCACCTCAGACCTTGTCACCAAATTATGATGTTATAGGGTCTGAGGTCATCAACTAAGATGTTACCCTCATAAAATTTTCACCAAATTAATGATGTTAAGGTCTGAGGTCATCAACTAAGATGTTGCCCTCATAAAATTCTCACCAAATTAATGATGTCAATGTCTGAGGTCATCATTTAAGATGTTACCCTCATAGAATTTTCACCAAATTAATGATGTTCAAGGTCTGAGGTCATCAATTAAGATGTTACCCTCATAACATATTCACCAAACTAATGATGTTTAAGTTCTGAGGTCTTCCAATCATGTTGTCTTACCTCAGACCTTGTCACCAAATTATGATGTTATAGGGTCTGAGGTCATCGACTAAGATGTTATCCCCATAAATTCTACCACTAGAGCATAATGAACCAAGAATTGACATGGGAACCGATCTTCTCATTAATAATCTCGTCATAAGACGATATATTTACATAGAAACTCTTGCAATATCATATGTAATACTTTTTTAGATGATCAGCATTCCAAGGATTAGAAAAAGGTTCCCCTTTAAGGTTTTCTAGCCTGTAGGTCCCGGGTACAACCTCCTTAACCACTTTATAAGGACCATGCCAATTCGGGTGAAGTTTGTTTGCCTTTTATAACGTCTTCTTCAGCACTAAGTATCCCATAGCTATGGGCCTTGATTTTACCCTTTGATTGTAGAACTTTGTTGTTCTTTGCTGGTAAGCTGTCTGCCTAAATTCTGAATCTTCCCTTCTCTCTTCGATCAAATCGAGGTCAAGTCTTCTCTCCTCCCCATTCCTCCCAAGGTCGTAGGTCTAAATCCTATGACTAAGAAGTCCTACTTCTGTTGGTATGACGGCCTCTGAGCCATGGGCTAACATAAATGGGGTTTCCCCTATTGGTGTCCTAGCCGTTATTCTGTAGGCCCACAGCACAACATAAACCTCTTCAGTCCATCTTCCCTTAGCTTCCTCTAACCTCTTCTTGATCGTGTCAAGGATCGTTCTATTTGTGACTTCAGTCTGACCGTTTGCCTAAGGTCGACCAAGAGAAGAGAAAAATTGCTTTATCCCAACTCTTTCGCAATATTTTTCCAAGGAAGAATTCTTGAAGTGGGTTTCGTTGTCCGAGATGAGGGTGTTTGGGAGGCCATGTCTGCATATGATGTTCTTCCAAATAAATTGGAGGTCTTCTTCTCTGTAATCGTGATCATCGGCTCGGCCTCCACCCATTTAGAGAAGTAATCAATGGCGACTATCAGAAATCGGTAGTTATTTGTAGCCCTTGGCAGGGGACCCACTATGTCAATTCCCCATACTATGAACATTCAAGGAGAAATTATTGACGTCATAGGCTGATGAGGTTGATGGGGGACCGTGGAGAATCTCTGACATTTATCGCACCTCTTCATGTAGGCTGCAGCATCCTTGAACAAAGGTCGGCCACCAGTATCCTTGCATAATAATCCTCTTAGCCAAAGGTCTTCCTCCTATATGACTGGAGCAAAAACCCTCGTGTACCTCCTGTAGGACGTGGGGAACTTATGTGGGGTGAACACATCTGAGGAGAGGTAATAGGAATCCCTTCTTATATACGACGTCTCCTATTATTGAGAACTTTACATCTCTATACCTCAATTTCCCTCTCTCTAGTTTTGATTTCGACAGCTCTCCCTCTATGATATATCTGATAAGGGGGTCCATCCATGAGTCCCCTAGGTTCAAATTGAGGCAAGGGTTACTGACCTATTCTTCCTCAATGGTCGCCTTAGGTAAGATCTCAACTGGGACTATCCTTCTGATGTTTGTCCTTATTACTAAAGCTAACCTCGCTAGTGCGTCTGCGTGGCTGTTGTTTTGTTAAGGTATTCTCTTCATCTTTACCTCTTCGAAACCTTCTAATATCACTCTTACCCTCTTCAGGTATTTGGCCATCCTTTCATCCTTAGCCTCATAAACCCCCAACACTTAGTTAACAACCAACCTTAAGTCACTGTGAAGCAGTAGTCATCTTACCTTAAGGGTCTTTGCCAAGGAGAGGCCTTCTATCATGGCCTCATATTTTAACTCATTGTTTGATGCCTTGAAGTTAAACCTTAAGGCATATTCAATGTTGGTACTATCTGGGGTCAAAAGTATTAATCTTGCACCGCTTTCTCTTTCGCAAGAAGACCCATCAACAAAGTGGTTTCAGATTTCTTTATCTGATGAGAAGCTCCCTTTTGACATGACTCCATGCCTGAAGAGGTACCGGTCTTCCTCATTCTCGGCTATTCCATATCTGGCTCCCTTGGATATAACCTCTTCCGGGTCTCAGAAGACGTTGTTGTTTGACCCTTCTGCAGTCTCTAGATTAGTCTCAACCTCGGCCTCTTCCCATGTGAACTCAGTGACAAAATTTGTAAGTGCCTGCCCTTTGATGGCCATCCTTGGCTGATAAGTAAGGTCATACTCTCCCAACTCAATGGCCCATGTCATCAATCTACCCGACTTCTCAGGTTTGTAGAGGACTTGTCTTAGTGGGTAGTCGGTGAGGATGACCATGGAATGGGCCTAAAAGTAGGGCTTCATCTTCCTATAAGCATGTATCAAGGCGTAGGCTAACTTTTTCATTCGAGGATAATTCTGTTCAGACCCCCAAAGGGCCTTACTATTGAAGAATACAGGCCTTTGGACCCCAACGCCTTCTCGTACTATGGATGCACTTATAGCTGATTCAGAGACTGCTAGATAAACATATAACTTCTCTCCTATTATGGGCCGAGATAAAAGTAAGGGAGATCCGAGGTAGGACTTTAGTTGGTTAAAAGCCTCATCACACTCTTTGTCTAATTCGAAGGCCTTTCTAAGTACCTTAAAGAACGGAAGACACTTGTCCGTCGCTCTGAAAACAAATCTGTTGAGTGCAGCTACTCTTCTAGTGAGCCTTTGAACGTCCTTGATGCTTCTTGGTGTCTTCATGTCAAGAAAAGCTTTAATTTTCTCAGGGTTCACCTCTATTCCTCTCTGATTGACAATGAATCCAAGGAACTTCCCTGCACCTACCCCGAAGACACACTTCGCCGGGTTAAGTTTCATCATGTACAGGTTCATGGTATCGAAGGTCTTTTCTAGGTCTTCCATGTGAGTGTAGGACTTTAAGCTCTTCGTCAATATATCGTCTACGTACATCTCCATAGTCTTACCTATTTAAGCCTCAAATATCTTATTCACAAGATGTTGGTATGTTGCCCCCGTATTTTTCAATCTGAAGGGCATAACCTTGTAGCAATATGTCCCTTTGTCCGTGATGAAAGTTGTCTTTTCTGAGTCTTCGGCATCTATGAAGATCTGGTTGTAGCCTTAATACGCGTCTATGAAGCTCATGAGCTCATGCCCTGAAGTGACATCTACCATCTGGTCGATTCGAGGCAAGGGATAACTATATTTTGGGCAAGTCTTGTTCAGGTCGGTGAAGGCTACACACATTCTCAATTTCCCATTAGCTTTGTACACTATGACTGTGTTTGACAACCACTCCAGATATATAACTTTCCTTCTAAACTCGACCTCTTCTAACTTTCTTACCTCTTCTCGGATGACATCGTACTTCTCCCTGGAATAAACTCTTCGTTTCTATTTGATTGGCTTAGCATCCTTAGTCACATTCAGCTTGTGGAACATAACCTCAGGGCTGATGCCAGGTATGTCCGCGTGACTCCAAGCGAAGACACTCTGCCTCTTCCTCGGGAAGTTTATCCGATCTTCCTTGATTTTTGCCTTTAAGGCTTTGCCGACCTGGACGGTTTTTTTCGGTTCGTCTCATTGAGGACGATGGATTCTACCTCTTCTGCGGCCTCTCCTTTCTTTAATTTTATTTCATCTCTAGGGTCAAGTGTATCAATGTTATACGTGGTAGTTGCTCTCTTATGGGCCTTCTCTCTTCAGCCGAGTTGAAGTAGCATTCTCGTGCTATGGTCTGGTCACCCTGCACTTCCCCTACCCCATTGGGGGTCGAGAATTTTAGCATTTGGTGGACCGTCGACGGTACGGCCTCAAACTCTTTAAGGGCTACTCTTCCTATGACGAGGTTATAAGCTGAGAAGATGTTTTCATCCAAGAAGAAAAAATTTATCTTCCAGGTTAACCACTTAGGCCACTCATCGCCCATTCGTACGTCCATTTCATACATTCCTAAAGGATGGACCTTTTCATCGCTGAAGCCCATTAACAAATGATGATAGGGTACCAGCCTTGCTCTGCTAAGGCCTAGACTTTTGAAGAAAGGCCAGAACATCACATTTATTGAACTTCCTCCATCTACGAGTATTCTCTGCACCTCGCATCCATGCACCCTTGTTGTGATTACTAAAGGGTCACCATGCGGAGCTAAGATGCCTTTAAAATCGAGTCGGGAGAACCCAACTATAAGATTGTCCATATCCATTTTCTTTATCTTTTTCTTGGTTTCGAAAGACGTCAGATTTACCATTTCTGGCTTGGCCACTGACTTGGCTTCTGCCATATGAGCCTTTCGATCAGCCACTTCAGACCCACCCCCTGCAAGTCCTCCGCATATGGTGTTAACAACAAAGGAGATCATACCAACCCTCTTCACTGGGGTGTTGTCATCTTTTGGTGGAGGGTCCGAATAATCTTCATCATCGCCATTCGAGTCATCATCTCTTTTTGCGGGGGTATCGTCATGACATCTGTCATTTCTCTTCTTTTTTGAGTCATCTCTTCCCCTCTTAGGAGCCTTGACATCAACGTACTTCCTCAACTTACCGGATTTTAGCATCTTCTCAATCTCATCCTTTAAGGTGAAGCACTTATATGTAACATGGCCATGGTCTTGGTGGAACTCGCACCACAAGTTCTTGTTCCTCTTATGTGGAGGAGCCTTCAGCTTCTCTAGCCATCTCAGAGATCGGTCATTCTTGATATCATTGAGGATGTGTTCGCAGCTTACAGTTAGAGGGGTATAGTGTGCAAACTTATCATCATCTCACGTCTTCTTTCTATCCTTCTTTCTTTGGAACTTCCCGCTACTGCCGCCGTTCTCATCCTTATACTTTGCGAACATAGCCTCTTCAGCGTTCATGACCCTGCCCGCAGTTGCCAATAGCTATGCCATGGACTTAGGAGGGTCTTTCGCAAGTTTCCACAATAACTTCCCCTTCTAAAGACCTCCTATGATAGAGGTAATGGCTATATTCTCTTCATAGTCTTCAACCTCAAGTTTTTCTTTGTTGAATCTACCAATGTAGTCCCTTAGGTTCGCATTATTTCCTTGCTTGACGTACAATAAATGGGTTATCTTCTTTTGAGGTCTTACCCCAAAATAGAAGTTGGGAATGAATCGTTCCGCCAAACCCTTAAAGTTCTCTATTGAGTTCTTCGAAAGAGAGGTAAACCAGATGTGTGCTGCTCCCGTTAAAGTCCCGGAGAATGATCGATATTTTATATCATCTGGTATTGAGTAAATTTCCATCGCATACTGGTACATCTCTATATGATGTACAGGGTTAGTGCTACCGTCATACATGGGATACACGGTAGGTGGCTTCAACTTGGCAGGGGTAGGGAAGCTCACTATCTTAGCCATGAACGAGAGCCCTGTGAGAAACCTCTTTGCAGTGGATACCGACTTTTGATGAGGTCTCCTATCTTATCCTCAAGACGTTGGATGGAGTCATTCCATGGTCTTTCAACGTCGGCCTGGCCGAGGTTATCCCCAGCCACCTTTAAGGGGTGGACTAAGGGTTCCCCTGCCACAGCACAACGTCGGCTGTTGACCTCTTCCTGGTCCCTACCTCGTCCTGTGTTAGGTCGGCCTTGATTAGGCCGACGTTGCCTTTCTTCCCTTTGTGAGCTGGATACACTTCTTGACCTGGATAACCTCTGCCGTAGGTCATTTACTGGGTCGAGCCTTTCAAAGACCGACCCTCTGCTTAATCGATCAAAAGCTGACCCTCTTTGTTGGGCTTATTCACCTCTTCTGCATCCATAACCTCGGCTCTTCTCGATTGGACGTACTGTGTTATTTGAAACCTCATACGGCTCCTAACAATCTTCTGAAGCATCTTCCGCCTCCAAATCATCATACCTATCCTCAGGGCAAGTGTGTCCTTGCCTCCCCAGACGTAAACTTCTAGGGTTAACAACGTCCCTCCTCCGCTAAGGCATATGTTGGTATTTCCACGGTGCTTGGGGTGGTCCCATGGCATCAGGATGAGGCTGAACAGCCATCGGAGTAATTATTTTTTGGTGAGACCCCAAGTGGTTTCATCATGTTTTGACTGAGTTGTGCAAATTTCTCCTTTATTGCTTATTGCATGGCAGCCAAAGACTTCAAGGCTGCTGCCACTTTTGCCATTTCGAACTGAGGTGGTGCCTGGTTGGAACTAAGCCCTCTAGCACTAGGCGATGGAAGAGGTGGCGGTAATTCCAGCGTCATGTTTTAACACTAAAGAGCTTGTAGAGTAAAGGAGATTTGTACCTTAATGGACCTCTTTCAATGGTGAAACAGCTCCACACAAGGGGTGAGGCCTGGTTCACCACCAGAGTCTCCGGTGAGGTTATGTAGAAAAAATAGGAAGAGACAGCTTTTCGTTCCCACAGATGGTGCCAAAATAATGATGCTTGAAACAGGACCACCCTTAAAGGTGTTTGCAAGCATAAGTTAATGTTAACAATGGCAGCATAAGAATATTTGCATATATAGTAGAAGGAGGCGTGGAGAAGAGGATGAACACTTGAATGTAAGTGGTTCAGCCAATATGGCCTACGTCCACTGTGAGTGTGTGTGAGTAATATCACTAAATGAAGGCACTAATGGCCATGGATACAATCTCTCAAACTTTCTCTCTCTACTGTGTAAAATGACAGAGTTTCAGCTAGGTTGTAATTTTGGGATCCTTTTACAAGGTAGAGGATGACCTCTATATATAGTGCTTGGGGGGTGTAACGTACCCCCCAAGCATACAATGAGCATGTGCATGAGCATCCAACCAGTATGAGAGTGACACATGGCTGATCTCAATTAAGCAATGATGACATCAATATTCCCTCACGTGGAGGGAATAATTCGATTATAACATATTTGTCCACGTGTTCTAAGTTACACAAGAATGTGTAGAAGCTCAGTTGTCATCGATTGGTACCAACCTCGGCCTGGAAGAGTACGAGGCTTGTGAGGTCGGGCAGCAGCTTGATCAGAGGTTATCAGCGATAATTTTGGCTCAGTACTAGAGACGAGGTAAGGCAGGTGGAGCTTTAATGTCGGCCTTGGCCGAGGTAATAGTGGAGTAGCACGAACGTCGATTGATTCCTTACCGAGGCTGATTACGATGATTGTGTAGTCTATGGTTCCTCGGCTTACACTCAATCGAGGTTGATGTATGGTGTGGGCACGATGTCGGCTTGATGGATTATTATCTGCATGGACCATGAGGACCTCAGTTGTTGCTTGGCTGAGAGGCAACCAGTAACGTCGGTCATGGCCGACCTTACTTAGGACGACACCGCTGGTCGCCATCCTAGGGTCCTTCTAACCACGGCCATCTCCCAGGTTGAGGTTGGTGTCTCTGAACTGTTGGGTACATATAGGGCATATCATTGGATATCTGATCTCTGCTCCTCGAAAGACCTTGCTGGTATAATAGACTAGTTTCTGCACTCCGTCCTCCACTCTTATCAATGCTGAGCTAACCGCATTATCTAAAACCGCCAAATACAAGTATAGACTTTCTCCCATCACTGGTCTAGATAACAATGGAGGTGTCCCCAGATATTTCTTCAACTCTTGAAAAGCCTCCTCACATTCATTATTCCACTCAAAAGTTTTTCGAAGTGTTTTGAAGAATGGGAGGCATATGTCTATTGCTCGTGACACAAATCTGTTAAGTGCTACAACTCGCCCTGTGAGACTTTGCACCTCCTTTTTTATAGCTGTAGATCGTAGCTCCAATATGGCCTTGATCTTTTCAGGGTTTTCCTTGATACCTCGTTGGTTAACGATATATCCGAGAAACGTACCTTCTTGTACTCCAAATATGCATTTGGTTGGATTCAACTTCATTTGATATTTCTCTAGTTGATCAAAAGTCTACCCTAGGTTAACTAAATGATCAGCAACTTTCTTGCTTTTCATCAACATATCGTCGACATAAACCTCCATGTTATGACTGATTTTCTCTGCAAACACCTTATTCATCAACCGCTGATAGGTTGCACCTGCATTTTTAAGTCCGAAAGGAATAACATTATAGCAATAAGTCCCCCTTGGGGTGATAAAAGAGGTACTTTCCCTATCTTCAGGTTTCATTTTAATCTGGTTGAAACCAGAGTAAGCATCCATAAAACTCAATAATTCATGCCCCGATGTAGCATCCACCAGCTGATCGATTCGGGGTAAAGGAAAATGATCCTTCGGGCAGGCTTTATTAAGATCAGTGAAGTTCACACATATCCTCCACTTATTATTTTTCTTCTTTACCATCACCACATTTGCTAGCCAATCAGGACACTTGACATTCTCAATACAAAAGGCTTTCTGTAGTTTCTCTACCTCTTCCTGTATAGCTTGATTCTTTTCAGGGCTGAACACCCTTCTTCGCTGCTTCACTGGCTTGGCTTCCTTGTTCACGTTGAGCTCGTGGCACAGGAAACTCGGGTCAATCTCTGGCATGTCTTCATAACTCCATGCACAAGTCTATTTTCTGCTCCTTAGCAATGCTACCAGTTCCTGTTTTATTAATACATCCAATGACGCACCAATTTGGGTTGTTCATTCTGGGTGTTCATCGTCCATAATGATATTTTTGGTAGCTTCCATGACCCGGCCCTTCACGAGCTGAGACTTATCTCTAGGGTCTAATGTTTCAATCTATGCTTCTTCTGTTTCATCCACTTGATATGTAGTAGTCTTTTTCCTAAATTCTTCTCGTTCTTCCTATTCAACAGATGAATAGTAACATTCTCGAGCTACATTTTGGTCACCTTTCACAACTCCCACTCCAAAATTGGTTGGGAATTTTAAACATTGATGTACAGTAGATGGTACTACCTCAAACTTCTTCAGACCTACCCTTCCCATGTTGATGTTGTAGGCTGATTGGATGTTTTTATCCATTACGAAAAAGCATACTCTTTTTATTCGGTAAGCAGTCCATGTACCAATAAGCATATCCAACTTGATCGTCCCAAGTGGAAAAACCTTTTCGCCAGTAAAACTGAGGAGGGGCCTATGATATGGCTCCAACTGGGCTAACTTCATATTCAAACTGTCAAAACATGGGTAGAAAATGATATATGCAGATCTACCATTATCCACCAGTACTCGTGAAATCACCACCTCCTTCAGTCTCATCTTGATCACCAATGGGTCATCATGAGGATATAATACACCTGCCAAGTCTTTCTTAGAAAAGCCGATGATCAGTTTATCGCTATTCACCTTCCTTCGGCAATCATCTTCAGCTAATTTATGCGCTGTATAAGAGCAAGCTTGGGCCTCATTGAGGTAAACTTTTCTCTCCATAGTCAGATCTCCACCTCCTGCATCTCCACCTGTAATGACATTACATTCAAATGACCCAAAATGGATTGAAAATACCTCATACTCTGGCTGTCTTGGCCTTTTGGGGAGATCGGGATCATCTCCTTGATCTCTCTTCTTGTCTTCTTTTTATCGACGAGGAGACTTAGATCTTTGCCTTCCTCTGTCGTTAGTTTTTCCACAATTTTGGTGATCAATGTACTTAGTTAGTTTTCCTCGCCTGATGAGTGCTTCAATTTCATTCTGAAGAGTTATGCAACGTTTAGTCGTGTGGCTGTGATCTTTGTGGAATTCGCAGTATTTAGACTTGTCCCTCTTGTCAGGATCTGCCTTCATTTTCTCTGGTCGGGTTAGCTCTTCGCTATTCTTGATCTCTTCCAGAATGTGATTTATATCTACCTTCAAGGGAGTATAATTTCCATATTTCCTCATCTGCTCCAGCGCTTGCTTACCTTTTGACTACTTATTGCCACCATTATTCTTCTGATCCTCCTTCTCAGTTTTACCAGCCTCAACCTTGGTCTCCTTAGTGTCTGTATTCTTCTTCGCAGCCATGGCTTCCTCATCGTTCATGATCTTGGCTGCCTTTGCCATTAGTTCTTCCATGATCCTAGGTGGATCTTTGGCCAAAGTATAGTACAACTTGTCTAGTAATAGTCCATTCATCAGAGAAGTAACTGATGTCTTCTCCTCGTAATCAATTACCTCAAGTTTCTCACTATTGAAACGAGTAATATAGTCCGTGGTACTTTCTTCTGTCTAACGCTCAGTAAGTGTGCTACTCTTTTAGCTGGTTTCTCTCCAAAATAGAAATTTCCTATGAAAAGCTCTGCCAGTTAAAGGAAAGTTGCGATCTTCCCCCGAGGAAGGTTGTTATACAATATCTGAGCTAACCCGGTGAGAGTTCCTGAAAACGCCCTGCATCTTATCTCGTCTGGAACTGCATAGATATCGATAGCAGCTTGGTATTGCTCTATATGAAGGACATGATCAATTTTTCCATCATATTTAGGTGTAACCATAGGAGCTTTGAATTTTGATGGTGTGGGAAAATCCACAATTGCCTGTACGAATGGTGTCCCTTGGACAAAAGTTCTTTGTAGAGGATTCTTGGCCTTAGACATTTCCCCTTACCTGTCTTCCAACCTTTGTATAGAGCCTTTCTAGAGCACTAGTCCTTTCCGGAGTTAGAGTGACGTTTCGTTGAGAATCTGTAGCTCGTACTGATGAGGTCCGGCCAGGTTGATACGAAGGATCATTTGATCTCTCAGTACGATATGAGTCAGTACGTCTAGATTGAGAGACCTTTGGGAATAGCGTTCGTCTAGTTCTTGAAGATGGAAGATGGGTATTTCTTTGAGCATTTCGTTGTCCTGATTGAGCTGACACTCCATCTCGAACAGTTTGTATAAGTTGATGCATGGTTTTCTGCATGGCCGTTTGCCCTTGGGCTAAATTAGCCATTATGCTAGCCAGATCTTGAATATTTGGTGGAGTAGAGGGGTTTGGAGGGAGCCCAGTGTTTTGATCACCGGATTCCGAAATCTTAGCCATAGATGATGAGTTGTTTGGTGAAAAACGCTAAGTACAGTCGTTTCCCACAAACGGCACCAATCTGTTGATGTAAAAAATTAGATGTAATCTAATGTAATGAATCACAGATAAAAATGAATAAATAAATAAGACAATGAATTTTTAAAGTGGTTCGGCTATAAAAATGGCCTACATCCACTGTTATTGTATTGCTGACTGTTTGCCTTGAATCTCAATAATCGATTTACCAAGAGATCCAAAGTCCCCCTCTTATGAGGAGGTTACGATGTATTTATAGCCTTGAGGATGTACATATGAAAAGGTGATGTGCTGTTATCTAGTAGACATATACATCTGTACGATAATAATGCGCATTTAATGCGTAGTTGCCTTTTGGTTTTCTTGATTTGGATGATCTGCACGCTAAGTAGCTCGGACCGCTTAAGTTGCTCGGTATGCTTAAGTAGCTCGGACCGCTTAAGTTGCTCGGTATGCTTAAGTAGCTCGGAGCGCTTAAGTATGTTGTTCGTTGAAAGTATTTGTATTTGCTACGTATATTGACATGTGTCTTCATATGATTGGTCCACGTCAGCTGACTAAATTTGGTATCAATAGAAGCCCCCAATGTTTCATAGTTGAGGTTGAAGAAGAGTGTGGAACATTTTGCTTGAAAGCTGCTCGGAACACTGGTCTTCCGAGGTTAGGAAAGTTTTCATTGTATATAAAATTAAGTGTTACAAATATTTGTCCAAAAGAAAATTCAATACAAAAACTTTACAAACATAGGGTGTTGGTGTGAAAAACTAGATGCAATCTAATTTAATTAATCACAGATAAAAATGAATAAATAAATAAGACAATGGATTTTTAAAGTTGTTCGGCTATAAAAATGGCCTACATCCACTGTTGTATTGCTGACTGTTTGCCTTGAATCTCGATAATTTCTTTACCAAGAGATCCAAAGTCCCCCTCTTATGAGGAGGTTACGATGTATTTATAGTCTTGAGGTTGTACATATGAAAAGGTAATGCACTGTTATCTAGTAGACATATACATCTGTACGATAATGATGCGCATTTAATGGGTAGTTGCCTTTTGGTTTTCTTGATTTGGATTCTCTGTACGCTAAGTAGCTCGGACCGCTTAAGTTGCTCGGTATGCTTAAGTAGCTCAGAGTGCTTAAGTATGCTATTTGTTGAAAGTATTTGTATTTTCTACGTAGATTGACACGTGTCTTCATATGATTGGTCCACGTTAGCTTACTAAATTTGGTACCAACATAGGGTATGGGCCACATGCAGCCACCCTATTGAGAAATATCAAAAGGCAGGGCTTCAACATCAACCAGAGGAGTCTCTTCGATGACAAAAACAGGTCGATCCTCAAATGTGTCAGTACCTTTGACGTGCACTTGAGACTCTACATGGGCTAGAGCCTCAACTATAAGGGGGTATTCCATCTCCACTGCTTCAAGAGAGGGATTGATAGATGACACGGCATCAGTAAATTTTAAGATGACCCACGGACAAGCCGTCCTAATCCTTCTCTCTAGGTACTCAAGGACGAAGCCTTAGAATTCATCGGAGAGCTTGTAAGCCTCCACAGCATCGACCTCGGCCTTTCTCACTACCTCAGAAAGTTCAGCCTTGAATTGGACCCCCTGATTGGTCAAGGCCTCATCCTTGTCTTTGATAAGGTTGTCCTTCACTTTCACGTCGGCCTCGTGCTGCTTCACCAGCTCATCCAGGACCCTTGCATGATCGATCCTTTCACTCTCCAGCTCTGCCCTAGTAGTCTCCAACTCGATCTTCAAGTCGGCCTCATGCTGGATAGCTCTTTCATCCTAATGGAAATTTTATTGGTTTGCAACCATCAACTCAGTGGCAGATGTGAAGGCGCAGACAGACTGTACCAAGACAAGCTCATATTAAAAGGTCGAGGGAACAGTTCAATAGTTATGAATCAAAAGGTGAGTTGAAGGAAATACCAGAGCCAATGTATGCAGACTGTAGTCATAAACTTTAGTCGGGGGCATCCTTGACATAAATTCATAATCTGCGGCCAAGGGTGCAGAAAACATTGAGGCTTTGGCTACCCTCAGGTTGGCTATAAGGGAGGAGGGTTCGGCCTTCAGGAAAATCGTATTCTGAGACCAGTAGGCACCCATGCTAGAAGAGGAGCTGGTCCTCTCAGTGTGTTCCTGAGGGACCTCTACCCTCACCCTAGTCTGTGAGTTAAGTTGAGAGCCCCTAGGGACTTTAGGCTCCTTCCGTTTGTGACTGTCGGCGGTCAAATCCACCTGTGTCAACCCCACCGCCTTTGTCTTTCTCGGAGGCTGTTGAGGCTCTTTGCCTTTCTTATTTCCCAGGCCAGACATCAAGCTAGGGGCATTCATCTCCCAAAGTTTATCAGAGACATTTGTAGGACGACCTGAAAAAGAGGCGATGCATTAGAAACAAGTAGTAGCAACGAGGATACACTTGAGAAAAATAAAATGAAGCAAATATCAACTCATATAATTCTGTCAGGGGGCCGACCCTCAGACCAGCTTCTTTGAGGAAACGAGGGGTCATCAAGTCTTCAAATTTAGCAAGTTCACCCTCTCTCCCTTGCTCCCTCAGATAGTCAATAACGTCCGTCTCATCCAAGCTAAGCCCGAGGTCTGACCGTGCTTTCATTAAGAGGTTGGACCATGCCCTTAGTACCCTCAGATTGTCTTCTACGGGCTTGTCCCCAACTAGTAATTCCCACTCCCAAGAGATAAAGAAAAACCTCTTCTTTCAATAATGGTTGGAAGTTTGTGCCATGTGAAGAAGTTTTTTATCGGACTTCCTCGCGCTAGATGAAAATACCCAAGTTGATTGGACAATAAGTGATATTGTAGCAGGCTATGAATAAATCAGACGAGGGCTCATTGGTGAAAGTATTATTCCAAAGGGAGACATAGCAAATGATAGTCCTCCATGAGTTGGGAGGAAGTTGAGAAGGAGCAACCCCAAGGGAAGAGAGTATGTCAATTACTGCAGAGTGCAAAGGGAACCTAACACCTACCCTGAGCATCTGCTTATAAACAACAACTTCCTCCTCATTCCCCTGAAAGACCCTCTCGTCTATATTGGGGACCCTCATAGTTATATTGGTTTATACACTAAATATGTGCCTCCGCAGCAAGAGGTCACGATCCCTAACTAATGAGACGTAAGCCAAGGAACTAGAAGTGTCAACTTGATCATCATTCGAATTCTCACTATCGTCCTCATCCCTCTCATCCTCAGATCTCTCGGCCTCGTCTCCTATCGACGGGCCACCTGGAAAGGCCATCTGGAGAGAAAGAGGGGATAGGGCTGTCATAGGGATAGCCTCAGAATGAACTGTCCCCTCGGCCTGTCGACTTAGGCAGTGTGGACGTCTCTCTCCTCCTAGAAGGCCCAGCACCCGTCGGTGACGATGGTCTGTCATTCATCTCTCCCTCGAATGTCTGACTCTCGACTAGATGATAGGAAGACCCACAGGACTCAGATGGTATTATTCTGGCTAAAGAAATGGGGAAGATGGGTCGTACCCAATTAGGGTTGGCCCCTCATCTTCGCTCGTTCTCTTCCTCTATTCGCCTAATCTCTGCAAAGAATTTTTCCCTCAAGGTGGTAAATTCCTCGGTTAAATCATAAAGTATTTTGAGCATTAACCCTACACTAAAGAATTTGTTCAAAATAACTACAGACAAGTTTACAGTTTGACCAAGTTGACTTTTGGATTAAAACCAAAGAAATAAAGGGTTTTGTTGATGAATACCCAAGAACAAGTGGAAGCAGGTTCACCGGAGAAGAACGTCGGGGAACAATCGAAAAACCTAAGAAGTACCGCAAAGAGGAACTAAACCACCATAAAATGGTGGAGGAATAATCCTAAGAATCCTAAAACCTAATGTTCCACCCTATAACCTCCACAGGAGGGCGGGTTCACACGCTGAAAAAGTATAAACAACCAAGAAAAACTAGAAAAGAAACCCAAAGCAAGAAAGTAAACAAAAATGGAAGATAAAGAGTGAATTAGGGAAAAAAGGTTACCTGAGGAAGAAGAGTGAGACAACCAAGCTTAGAACACAAGAAGAAAGGTATAGAATGGCATAAATGTCGATTGGAGATGCGAAAGAAATTAGAGAGAGAACGCTTAAGCGCGAAGAAGGAACATAAATGATTGTTTAAAAATAGTCTAAATACTTTGTTATGGTGGTCCCATAAATCAGGGCGTTGCACAACCCACGAGGAGATGCATCATTAGGGCACCATGCCCCAAGCATAGTGTACATCCACCACACCTAGGGAACACATGATGATTCACACCTGCCAAGACGTTAATCAAAAGACAAATGTCACTCAGCAGCCTGACCACGCACTTAACATTCCCAAGGAAACATTACCCCTCTTCCATCTCAACGAACATCGATGGCTAAGGGTTGGGGGTGATTGATATACCAATATACACCCTCGGCCAGGTCGAGGGTGTCCTCACCTCAGAAGAGGGCCCAAGTCCAGGACGAGGAGTCAACTTCGCTACAGTTCCACCATAGGAAGGGTCGGCCATGCCAAGCCCTATCCTATAGCAGACGACCCTATAAGGGGCCGACACCTCATTATGGACCAGATGACCCTATAAGGGGCCGACCCCTCATAATTTACCAGAAGACCCAATAAGGGGTCGACCCTACATAGAAGGACAGAGGACCCTATGAGGGGACGACAGTTCGAGGCCCACATCCAACCAGGCATACTACCAGCAGGAACCTTATCCTCGGCCTAACATCATAAGATGAGGGTGACATCATCATATCACGTGATTTGGGAGACGCGTGGAACAGTGAGGGTGGAACTCATATAGCACGTGGACTAGACTGTTATAATAATATCATCCCCTCACGTGAGGGAATATTATGTCATCATTAATCGCAAGTGGCACATCCAGGTGTCAGCAGGGGATTGGCTAGATCATTCACATGCACCATGCATGCTTGGGGGGGGGGGGGGTACACTACTCCCTCCAAACCCTATATATACTTGACATATACAAGCTTGTAAGAGGATCGATAATTGCAACCCTAGCTAAAATTCTGCTTGTACACACAGTAGAGAGAGAGAGAGAGCTTATGAGCATTGTATTTAAGGCCATTAGTGCCCATATTTAGTGGATCACACACTCTCAGTGGATGTAGGCCTGATTGGCTTAACCACTATACATCATTGTCTTCATTCCTCTTATACTCATCCCCTGCTATACACTTATACACATATCTAACTCCATTGCTGTCATTGCTACTGTTTGAGCTCACCACCTCTTTTCTGGTGGTGCTAAATCTTAGCATCGTCATCTAGTATCACCAGGTCCCTCTATAAGAGCCAGATCAAGACAAAACAACGTTTATATCCACAGTTGGGTTATATTGCAACAAGATTATTCCCTTTGGGTTAAAAAACGCAGGAGCAACCTACCAGTGATTGGTCACCAAGATGTTCAAAGACCAAATGGGAAGCACTATGGATGTCTACATCGATGATATGCTCATCAAGACCAAGCTCAAGGAAGACTACCTCTCTGACCTATCAAGAACCTTCGAAATCCTCAAGAAGTACCGAATGAAGCTCAACACAAGTAAGTGCTCCTTCGGTGTCCAGTCAGGAAAATTCCTTGGGTACTTGGTTAGCAAGATAGGTATTGAAGCCAACCCAGACCAAATTGACGCCATCAATAGGGTGCAGCCCCCTCGTACGATAAGAGATGTGCAAAAGATCACGAGGATGCTCTCCTCCCTAAATAGGTTTATTTCAAAGTCATCCGAAAGGTGCTAGTCGTTCTTCCAGTTGTTTAAGAAAATAAAAGATGTGGAGTGGAGCGCGGATTACTCAAGGGAGTTAGGGGGCTCAAAGCTTACCTCAGCACACCACCTTTGCTCGTAATAATTCAAGAGAATGATTCTCTATATATTTACCTTCCAGTATCCAGTCATACTGTAAGTTCTGAACTGGTATGCAAAAAAATGGGGATCCATCACCCAGTCTATTACACAAGCAAGACTCTATTGGACGCCGAACAGTGATACCTACCACTAGAAAAGCTTTCCTTTGTGCTAGTAGTAGCCACAAGGAAATTGAAACATTACTTCGAAGCCCACTCCATTATTATACTTACATTCCACCCTATTAAAGAAGTCCTAAGAAAAGCAGACCTGTTAGGTAGACTATCAAAGTGGTCGGTCGAGCTTGGGTTATTTGACATTCAGTTCCAGTCGATGAATGCCATCAAAGGGCAGGTCCTCATCGATTTCATCGCTGAGTTTATAGGAGAGCATCCTTACGACCAATCCCAAACTATTCATCAGAATGAAGTTCCCCTGGCATCAGGCATCTGGAGACTATTCATTGACGGAGCCTCCAATTCCAAAGGGGTATGAGTAGGCATCGTGCTGATTACCCCTGAAGATGCAATACTCGAGCAAGGAATCAGGCTTAGATTCGAAGCCTCCAACAAAGAAGCAGAATATGAAGAACTAATCACGAGCTTATAAAAGGTGTGAATGCTACGTAAAAGATGACTCCAAGTGTTTGGTGACTCACAATCGGTCTCCAACCAGATAAGTGGCAATTTCAATGCTAGGGATGAGAGGATGGCAGCCTATCTCGCCACTGCGAAAGAATTGATGGCCAACTTTGATCAAGTCAGCGTCCAGCAGTTTCCCAGAGGACAGAACAACCATGTTGATGCCCTAGCATCCTTTATCTTAGCGATCGACTCTGACTTAAAGAGAACAATTCAGATTGATTTCCTTACCTGGCCAAGTATCAACCAGATTGCCGAGCGGTCGAGCATGGGGCACGTTCTCTAGATTGAGACAGCTCCCAATTGGATAGACCCCATAAGGGATTATTTGAAGGATGGTGCGCTACTAGAAGATAAGAAGACCGCTCATTAAATAAGAGTCAAAGCTGCTCGCTTTCACTTGTCTTCTAAGGGCAAGCTGTACAAGAAATATTTCACTGGCCCTTACCTTCAATGCATTCATCCAAAGGACATCGAGCAAGTCCTGCATGAACTTTATGAGGGAATCTGTGGGAGTCACACTGGGGGCAGGTCGCTATCTTTTCGAGCAATGAAAGAAGGCTACGGTGGCCATATATGCAGAAGGACGTTGGAATTTATGCTCAAAAATACAAAAAGTTCCAAGTTCACGCACATATGGTTCACCAACCGGCTAGCGACCTGAAGTCACTTACTAGCCCATGGCCTTTCACCTAATGGGGTATGGTCATCGTGGTCCCTATACCTACCGCAGCCGGTAATCGCAAGTATCTGTTGGTCGCAACAGACTACTTCACCAAATGGATAGAGGTAGAGCCATTGGCAAATATTAGAGACGCGGACATGATAATATTCATATGGAGGGAATTCGTTACTTGTTTTGGGATTCCTAAGACCATCATCACTGACAACGGAACTAGTTTGAGAGTGGCATCTTCCAAGTTTTCTGTAGCAATCATGGGATCAGGCACTACTTCAGCTCTGTGGCATACCCTCAGAGCAACGAACATGTTGAAGCTTCCAATAAAATAGTGATCGATGGATTAAAAAAGCATCTGGTGCGAGGCAAGGGTGTATGGGTAAACGAACTTCCCCACACCCTATGGGCTTACCGCACCACCCCATAGCGAGCAACTGGAGAGACACCATTCACATTAACGAATTGGATTGAGGAAATTATTCTTTTGGAAGCTGGCCTCCCTACCATGAGGTCCACTCTGGTCAAACAAGACTAGAATGATGCAGTATTACTCACTGAACTTGACCTAGCGGAGGAGCGAAGGGACTTGGATCTAGTAAAACTAACAGCCTACCAGCAACAGCTAGCAAAGCATTACAATAAAAAGGTCAATCCAAGAGCATTCCAGGTTGGAGACTATGTTCTGCAGAAAGTTCTTGGCAGCGCTGTAAAACCATCAGATGGCAAGCTAGGACCAAATTAAGAGGGTCCATTCAAGGTGATAAAAGATGACCTACAAAGAGCCTATCAGTTAGAAACACTGGAGGGCAGGGAGATACCTAGAGCTTGGAATACAACCAATTTGAAGAAATTTTACTTCTAGTTTTCTTTTTTCTTTCTGAACTCAATGTTGAATTTATCATTCATTTGTGATTAATGAAATTTGTTTGGCAGTGGCATTTTATGGAGTGTTGATTTTTCTCAACTACATTATAATTTATGCACCCTTTCCAAGTCACAAACTCCCCTTTTTAACATACAAAACTAAAAGAAGGGTCAATATGTAATGGCCCTCCTCAGGCATACGTCAACAAACACGAATGACCTCCTAGCTTGCCCTTGGAAATATATGAAGCCCTACAGGGTACCCTTAGGCAACATGGCCAACCCAGTTTGGTCATCAACATTGTTTGACTCAAAAATCCTACTCGGATATAACATCTAATACCAGGTGTATCCTCGCCATTACCTCACTTAGGCCTAAGGAAGTGCGACGACACAACTTAAAAAGTAAAGTAAGGGAGAATGGTACGCTAAAAGCATATTGTACTGGGGGGATACTCACTCAACAAACCAACTCTACCTAAAACAAATCTAGTCGGCTAGAAGAGCCCAAGATAGTTGAACAAGAAATAAATTAAGTAAAAAAATCACAACACATGTTTACTAGGCAAATCACCCCCAACATAACTATTTTATTACATCATTACATATACAAAGAGTTACATATGCTAAGTAAATTAAACCCTACTGATAACTAGGTCGCTGAGCAAGATAGTCAGCCACTTGCACTCTTCGACCATCATCCGTGTGAGGAGCTAATTTCTCCTCGACTTCGTCTGAACTTGATTCCACGAGCTGTCTTGGGATCGCATATATGGAAACCCATCGATAATCCCTTTTGAAGGGGTTCAGCATCAAAGTTGAAGGATAGATCTCATGATGATACCAGAGAACAGAGTTCCTAGGGACTTTCAACTCCCTAAGAGCACTCAACCACCCTCTTATGAAAGCTAACTCCTCAACCTCCTTTAACTTCGTTGGAGCATCAGTCCATCCCTAGTCATAGCCGTCAGCCCACACCTGTCGAGAACCTTTCTTGAAAAGGTGCCTTAGTAAGGTTACATCTCGTTGAAGACCAGCTTCTATCACATACGCCCTGCGAACGTCACCTCGCAATTGGGTAATGTCCCTAATTGAGCCACTATCATCAGTACCAGCTCGCGCACCCAGTCGATGAAGAGGAACCACGTAAAACTTAAGGCGCAATGCTCGGTGCATTCTCCCTAACTCACGAGACATCCCTCTTTAGAGCATCATTCTCCTGTTCAAGGACCTCTCTAACTTGAGTAATCTTATAAGATTCTAGAATCTTAGCCTTTAGTGCATTCATTTCCTCCTGAACAGAAGCGTCGACCTCCTTTATCTCCTCAAGCCTGTCTTTTAGCTTGGAAATAACCTCTGATTGGTATTTATAGTATTGATTCCTCGATCTAAGGGACTTACAGATTCTAATAAATGCACGAAAAACTCAGTTGCTCATATCAAGACCAAGAATTTTTCCTAGGTGAGAGGTAAAAGGAATATATTCCTCAATATCGATAAGCTACAAATCATACGAGCATCAAGAATAAATAAATCAGTATATAAAGAGGAACAAAACTTCTTTTCATTAAAACAAAAATAGTTCGAGTACATCAATAAGAATAAACAGGGATACAAAAAATATATGGGTCCCTAAGAAGACTAGATGGCGACCTCAGTCTGTTTTGAGGATTCTGGTTACTTCTCCTTATTGGCAGCATCCCCAGGTACGCCTCCTTCAGATGGAGCAGTCTCCATTCCCTGATCAAGAGGATCGTTAGTAGTAGTAGTCGAGACAGCTAGGACAGCTTCATTAGCAGCAGAAGAAGTCACCTCATCCATAACAGGCTTGGGGCCAGGGTCATGCTCGTCAAAGGGGGGGAATCAACATCCATTTCTATAGCGAGAAAAGCCCTGTCCCAACCCTTCTTGAAGTTGAGGAGGCTGATGTAGCCGATTTGGGCCTCAGCATCCTCATATGCTGTGGGCCACCCAGTATTATACGAACTCTCCTTGAGGGTGACAGCCTCAAATTTTACCTTCTTCACCTTCTTAGCAAGCTCCTTATTCTCCTCAACTACTGCCAGTTTGCTTGTACAAACCAGGTCATAGGACTTCCTCAGCTCATTCAGCTCCTTGGACGTAGCCTCTTTTGCCTTATTAGCATTTACCAAGGTAATGTCGAAAGACTTATGAGCAGCAATAGCAGTCTTCAAGCTCGCTTCCAACTCAACATTTTTCCTTGCCATCTCATCACATCTGCGATAGAGGACGGTGAAATTAGACACAAATTGCGAAAAGAAAAAGAGCATTAGCGAAGAAGATATTAAAAGAAGAGTTGTAAAAGTAAAGAAGTAAAAATAGACTTACCAAGGCTTGCCCCTGACTTGCCTTCCGGGCTAACTAATCGGTCCCTATACTCGACGACCTCTGGCGATCAGCTGATAAGATTACTCTCTTGATCACCGCAGGAGCCAGCTGAGGGGAAAGAGCAACAAAATCCCCCTCAGCCAAGGTGGACACAAGCACTAAAGACTACCCTATCTTTGTCCACATTTCTTCTTTCCTCCTTTATTCCTCCCTCTCCTTCTTCTTCCTCTCTACCACTTTCTTCGTTTCCTCTTCCTTCTTCCTATCTATCTCTTTCACCAACGTCTCCTCTTTCTTCTTCCTCTCCTGCTCATGAGCTACAGTCTGGGAGCCAGTGGCAGTATCCCCACTCCCAGACTTCTTCTTCTTTAACTTACGAGCGAGGGCCACATTTTCCTCATCATCATCCTGGATCAAATTTTTCATAGAATGGGCTATAGTTTCTGTGACACCCCGCCTAATTAATTACCGGGTGATCAGTCCATAATTAATTAATTTTAGAATATCTAGTTGGTCCAGATAATGCATCAGTGTCGAAAACTCAAATTTTAATTTAATAAAAACTAACCACCTAGTATTTAAAAAGGGTGACGTCCAAATTTTATCTTGTTACTAACCAAAATCAAAAGAATACCAACAAAGGCCATACATCACAGTAATACAAGTAAAGTCTAACTGAAGTAAAATAAACAACTGGAGTACAACACATCCAGATACAATCCCATACAATAGATCCAATAAAAGGAAATCAAATCTAAGAGAGGGTTTAAAATAACTAAATCTCTTACTGTAAATAGAAGGAAGGATGACATGTTCAACATAATAGATAACTACAAAAGGAAGAATAGGCTGAGTCATCTACTAGAAATTATCCTGCAGCTTCCACAGCAGCTACAGCATGGCAACTTAATAGAGTATCCTAAGGCTAGTGTCCCTGTGGCTGGGCACCTAAAATAATGGAACAATAGAAAGATATACAGAAAAACTAGTCAGATCCCGAGTTAAAAACAGTTTAAAATAGAAAGTGCTTAAATTAATTCAATTAGCACAATTATTAATCAAGTTAACTTAGCGTACTCACTTGAGATACTCACCCCTCCATCTTAGTGTGCATGCCTAACGAGCCTAACTACCCATACTAGTCATGATACCCTGACTGGCTACTAAGTACATACAATTATGTTGGAAAGACTCCCTAAATAACTCAAGGCCGACGTACTTAATATTTCGATATAGGGTTAGAATTACTTTAGTTTATTCTCATATTCTTCTAAATGCCCAGCTTATAATACCATAAGTACACATTTAAAAATAGAGTCACCAACATAAGACACCAAACAAGATTTTGGTTTACACACATTATTCTGTTTATATATATATATATATATTGTACCCCCGGTTGAGAAAGCCTTAGTGCTACGCATACTCGGCTATCTAGTCCCATTGCATCGCTCACACATAAAGGACAATAGGTTCAATCTCTCGAGAACCAGTAAAAACACAAACATTTATTGGAGGTGAACATAGTCCCAAGCTGATGGGCTACGCACATACCTACACACCCATACGATCGTCATCACTATCAGTCCCACGAATAGCCCGTACCTAGGTTCCATGCTCTAGTGGTACGACTCTAAATCCCCCGAAGGCACACAAGATCCAATCGTCCACAATGCATTAACCTCCGTTCGATAGCCAGTATCTAGGTATGTCATACACATAATATTTTGAGCAATAAGCATACACACAACTTTTATAAATTCATTGCCTTTCCCGTAGCCTAGTATTTGCAGTACGTATAATATGCATCCCTTATTATACCTCATACCTTATTCGTATATATATTATCCCTTGTGTTTTTGCATATCTCAATTTCTATAACTTTCATTCCTTTCGAGGGTAGACATATTCTCAGCTCACAAATAAATCTAAATTTTAAGTTACTCGACACTCATAGAGGCCTAACACTCAATTATATAAGTCTACAGGGATTTTGAAACAAAATCGAGCCTTAAAAGTCATTTTGTAATCTCATTAGAAGACCCAGGGAATCTCGTTCAAAGGAGGTTGTTCGAATGAGGGTAGTTCGAATGAAGGGACTTCGAATGGACCACCAAACTTATTAGAAGTGACACTGGAATGTCGTTAGAAGTCTCGTTCCTGGGCTGGACTTCTAACGAAATTTCCGATATTGCCCAGTTCATCACCAATGTTTGTTTCTCCAAATTTTCTCCACTCAAATCTCAACCTAAAACCATTCTAACCCAAGTACGAGGTTTACAAACTACTCTAAGTCACCCTTGGACACTTATTAGTATAGTTTTTGGGGTCAAATCCTTCTAATCATCATATAATTTCAATAAATTCCTAAATTTTCCCATAAATCATATTAACATAAACCCAGAATTATTAATCTATAAAAACTCCATTTTTATTTTGTGCTTAAAATTTAATTCACCAAATTTTACATTCCTATTAAGGGGGAAAATCTTCTACATGCAAACCCCCATCAGATTTCTAAAATTCCTACACGATTTTCATCATAAGTAAACCCAATTTGGTATTAGTTGTTCTAAAACCTCTACATATGTTAACAAGAGTAATAATTGCTAAGAGAGAGAGCAAGATAATCACTTCCTTAAAAAGGAACTTCTGATTCACGATTGAAAATGGTATGTAAACAATCATCTTGACCCGATCTATGCGTTGGTGTACTTTTTAGTGTGAAAGCTTGAGTTCTTGGCTTAGGGCTCTAATGGAGTCTTCTTCTTCTTCCTTGGTTCTCTCTCTCTATTTGCCTCTTTATATTACATAGGTTTAACTAACAGGCCACTAAACCTAACTTCTTTTAAATTAAACCCAATTTTCCCATTTAATTACCCGAAAATTCCAAAAGACCAAAATACCCCTCCGGAGTGTCGTTTTGGGCTAAAATGTTCTGGACTCCAATTTAAATACCTGAGCAGTGTTTTATTACTATTTCGACCCTTTCGGAAATTCTGGCGCACTCAAAATAGTTATTCGAGTTATACAAAAATAATTTACCTTTTAAACCCCCAAATAACTACTAGTGATGCGACTCTTACGCGCCCAAAATATTTATAACATAACTCTTGTGTATCTCATCCCTGCCCAAAATATTATTTCAATAACTACTAACTCTCATCACGTTAGTAATTATTATCATAAAATCGAATTAATTATAATTTAATTTTTTTTCTCCCATTAATTTAATTAATTACCATTTTCCATGAAAATAAATATGCGTAAAAATACGGGGTATTACATACTTCCTCCCTAATAACAAAATTTCATCCCGAAATTCAGAAAAAATATATATAGCTGGTAAGAATAACTCTGGATAATGTTCACGCATGTCATCCTCGCGCTCCCAAGTTGATTCCTCAACATTATGGTGTCGCCGTTGAACACGCACTAGTGGTACTATTTTTTACCTCAACTTCCTCTCATTACGGTCTAGTATAGTAACTGGACCCTCCTCGTAGGAGCTATAAGCCTGTAAATCTATCTCCTCTAGCACAATGTGAGTATGAGCCAATTCATCTCGAAGAAATCTCCTTAGTGACGAGATATGAAACACGTCATGGACTTTATGCAAGTATTCAAGTAAACCAAGTCTATAAGCAACTGGCTCAATCCTCTTGATAATGGGGAATGGCCCTACATACCTTGAAGCCAACTTTCTCCTCTTTTCAAAACAGATAACTCCCTTTATAGGCGACACCCGAAGTAACACCTGATCCCCAATATTGAACTCTCAAAAGTAACGTTTGACATCAGCGTAACTCTTCTGCCGATTTTGAGCAACTCGAATACGGCTCTGTATTAACTCTATTCTTGTCGAAGTATCCTGAATCACCTCCAGACCAAGTAACTTGTTGTCCCCCACCTCTAGACATCATGCTGGGGAACGACAAGGTCTACCGTATAGGGCCTCGAATGGAGCCATACCGATAGTAAACTGGTAGGAGTTGTTATAGGTAAACTCCACGAGTGGAAGGTACTGCTCCCAACCTCCGCCAAAATCAATGACGCACATCCATAACATGTTCTCCAACATTTGATTTATCCTCTCTGTCTGACCATCCGTCTGCGGGTGGTAGGCTATATTTAGCCGCAACTCCGTACCCAACGCCTCCTGAAAACTCTCCCAAAATTGAGAAACGAACACATTATCTCTGTCAGACATGGTATTGAGAGGCACTCCGTGGAGTCTAACTATCTCTGCTATGAATAATTGGGCGTACTGTCTTGTGGTGTAGTCTGTCTTAGCTGGAAGAAAGTGGGATACCTTGGTCAACCGATCCACTATCACCCATATCGAATCGTGACCCCTCTGCGATGTAGGTAATCCCATGATGAAGTCCATGGAAATGCTCTCCCATTTCCACATAGGAACCTCTAATGGTTGTAAAATTCCCGTCGGCCTCTGATGGTCCACCTTTACCAACTGACAAGTGGAACATTTCGAAACGAACTCTGTAATATCCTTCTTCATCCCGCTCCATGAGTACAGTCTATGCATATCCTGGTACATCTTTTCCCCATCGGGATGTACCGTAAATCAGGAACTATGCAACTCTCTTCTCACCTTGTGTCACAAATATTCATCCTTGGGAATAACCAATCTCCCATTGAAACGTAAACCCCCGTCTGAACCCACGGTGTAAGACTCAACCCCCTTGGCTAGAAGCTTCACTATCTGACTTTGGCAGAACAAATCATCTGCCTGAGCATGTTCTACTCCCGTAATAATTTGGGGCGTAACCGTAGTCGTAGACATAAACGATCGAGCTACTGCATCTTGGTTCCCTAATTCCTTCCATTTCGCTTTCCACACCTCGACCACATCACCAACTGGCCTACGTCTTAACGCGTCTGCTACCACGTTAGCCTTCCCCGGGTGGTATTGGATGTCAAATTGGTAATCCTTCACAAACTCAAGACACTGACGTTGATGCATATTTAAATCCTTCTGTGTGAAGAGGTACTGTAATGACTTGTGGTTCGTGAATAAATGAAATTTCTCCCCTAGGAGGTAATGTCTCCAAATCCAAAGTGCAAACACCACCACCACTAACTCTAAATCGTGGGTGGGGGTAGTTCCGCTTATGAGGCTTAAGCTTACGGGAAGCATAAGCTATAGCCTGATCCTCCTGCTGCAGTACACCTCCAAGTCCTAAAAAGGACGCATCAGTGTAGACTAGATACTCCACTCCCGGCTTGGGTAATGCTAACACTGGTGATGAGGTTAACTTGTCTTTTAACTCATCAAAGGCTAACTGACAAGCGTCACTCCAGATAAACGACACCCCTTTGCGAGTCGGGTGTATCAACGGATGCGCTTTCTTTAAAAAGCCTTGGATGAACCTCCTGTAGTACCCGGCTAACCCCAAGAAACTGCGTATCTTAGTTGGTGTCATGGGCTATCCCCCACTCCCTCACCATCGACACCTTGCTCGGCTCAACCGATATCCCCAAATTCTGACACAACATGCCCCAAAATATGTACCTCCCGTTATCAGAATTCGCACTTCTCATACTTGGCATACAACTGATGTTCTCGTAGAGTCTGAAGAATTTGTCTCAAGTGGTCGACATGCTCTTCCTTAGTCTTTGAATAAATCAGGATGTCATCTATGAAGACGATGACAGACTTATCCAAGAACTCTCTGAACCCTCGGTTCGTTAGGTCCATGAATACGATTGGAGCATTTGTCAGCCCAAATGGCACGACTCTGAACTTATAAGACCTATTCCTCATCAATAATTAGTCATTGACATCTCCTACTCCTTAATACACATCTTATTGTATCTTGATCCCAAGCCAATCTTTGAGGGGAAGGTAGCTCCCCTCAACTAATCGAATAAGTCATCGATTTGGGGCAATGAATACTTATTTCATATCGTGACTTTATCATCTTCCCTTATCACTTATTTATTCTCGATGTAAAACATCTGATATCAATTCTTACGTCATATCGTACTGTTCTACTGACCGTGCATAGGAATAAAATTAAAGTTAAAGTTATGGTTTCCCTTACGAATGATAACCAGGGTACCAAACTCATGTGCTAAATACCAACCATCCCCAGCTCCCGACGTAAACTAGGTTTCATGCGTGGGATGTCTCGCAAAGCAAAATCCAAATAAGGACCCCCCCCCCCCCGATACACTACTAACTAACATTGTCGATCAACGAAAGTTGTGGTCCTTGGTATTTATCTCGTACCCCACATCATTGCTTCCTGCTAACAATAGAGCATCTATTATCATGTTATGAAAGCGATACTCATCACATTACTCCTACTAATTTGGCATTAGGCTCTTCAAATTGGCCACAAAATTATTCCCATGCCCAGAGATATTTCATTTTTTTTTTCTGAATCACTATAGTAAATATTTCTACCCACGGGGATTTGGTATTACCCGACGACATACTCCACAAGTCCCTGTGGGATTTAATTTTCCTCTCGGATGACAATTAGCACAAATTGTTTCATGTCCGGGAATATGGACACCTAATATTATTTTAATGGTCTATTACCACACAAACTTGAATGATACGGTTCGAAATCGGGACTATAATACATTTTACGCTCATGATTCTTAAGTAGTACAAGTAAGCTATAACGCACATAGGTTATTTGAAATTTTCGTCGTAACTAAAAGGAAACACTATAAATGATAAAGTATCATACCTCGAAACGTGGGTGGTAGATGCGTTATCAGTGGCATAACTGCATATCGGGCATTATAGATACGTCCATATTGTACTACCTGCTGTTGTTGTGAAGTCTGTGTTACTGGGGTGATTATCCCTGTTTCCCCAATTTGGGTATTCTGTGGTGTTGGGTGAACATCCAATGACTGTTGCAAGATCCTGCCCTTGCTAGGGTAATTTTGACGATAGTGGCCCCGCTCGCGGCATATAAAACACTTACCCACATAGTTTCTGTTCTGCTGGCCCTGCTGACTACACTGCTGGCCCTGATGGTCACGCTGACCATGTTGAATTGGCTGAGGCTTTCCTCCAGCTCTTTGCGGGCAAACTTGGCATTTGTCCCCCTTTCTTCCACACTTAAAACACCTCTTTGTGAAAGCCTTCTGTCCTAGGCCTTGTTGGCCCTGACGGATTTGTCTCTTCCCACAGTTACCATAGTCTTTTTGGTCTTGATGTCTCTGAGGATCTTGTCGTTGTTGCGACGGTATTTTCCCCTTGTTATTATTCCTTGAAATGTCACATTGATAAACTTCTCTTGTTCTTTTTCCCCCTGCGTACTTTGATTTTGGTACTGCAATATTGCGGTAGTCACTACTTGTGCCACGATGTTCGCAACCTCAGTGATTTCCTTTCTTTCCTGGTGTACCTGAGGTATTTGTTGGGCTTGTCCCGCATTTACTTCTTCAGCGATGTTAGTGTGTCTCTCCCCCATAGGCGACATCTGAAATTCAAATGAATTTTATAAAACCACCGTCCATACATAACATTGTAGCAGAAGTACGAAAACTAAATAATAGTAGGGCTCTATATCAAAGAATGCTATACGGAAACATAATAATCCGTACAGATCCTAAGGACACTAAAACCTGATTCTCTGATACCACCTGTGACACCCCGCCTAATTAATTACCGGGTGATCAGTTATTAATTAATTAGTTTCAGAATATCCAGTTGGTCTAGATAATGCAACACTGTCGAAAACTCAAATTTTAATTTAATAAAAACTAACCACCTAGTATATAAAAACGGTGATGTCCAAATTTTATCTTGTTACTAACCAAAATCAAAAGAATACCAACAAAGGCCATGCATCCCAGTAATATAAGTAAAGTCAAACTGAAGTAAAATAAATGACTGCAGTACAACACATCGAGACACAATCTCATACAATAAATCCACTAAAAGGAAATGAAATCTAAGAGAGGTTTTAAAACAACTAAATCTCTTACTATAAATAGAAGGAAGGACGACATGTCCAACATAATAGATAACTGAAAAAGGAAAAATAGGTTGAGTCGTCTACTAGCAATTATCCTGCAGCTTCCACAGCAACTACAGCACGACACCTGAATAGAGTCTCCTAAGACTGGTGTCCCTTTGGTTGGGCACCTAAAATAATGGAACAATAGAAAGATATACAGAAAAATGGGTGAGATCCCGAGTTGAAGACAGTTTAAAATAGCAAGTGCTTAAATTGATTTAATTAGCACAATTATTAATCAAGTTAACTTAGCGTACTCACTTTAGATACTCACCCCTCCATCTTAGTGTGCACGCCTAACGAGCCTAACTACCCATACTATTCATGCTACCTTGACTGGCTATGAAGTACATACAATTATGATGGAAAGACTCCCTAAATAACTCAAGGCCGACGTACTTAAGATTTCAATATAGGGTTAGAATTACTTTAGTTTATTCTCATATTCTTCCAAATGCCCAGCTGATAATACCATAAGTACACATTTAAAAATATAGTCATCAACATAAGACACTAAACAGGATTTTGGTTTACACACATTATTCTCTTTATGCATATATATATCAATATATATATATAAATATAGAATTATTGCACCCCTCGATGAGAAACCCATAGTGCTATGCATACTAGATAATCTAGTCTCATTGCATCGCTCACGCATAAAGGACAACAGGTTCAATCTCTCGAGAACCAGTAAAAACAAAAAAATTTATTGGAGGCGAAGATATTCCCAAGTCGATGGGCTACGCACATACCTACGCACCCATACGACCGTCATCACTACCAGTATCTTGGATAGCCCGTACCTAGGTTCCATGCTCTAGTTGTACGACTCTAAATCCCCTGAAGGCACATAAGATCCGGTTGTCCATAACGTGTTAACCTCCGTTCTATAGCCCGTAGCTAGGTATGTCATACACATAATATTTTGAGTAATAATCATACACATAACTTTTATAAATATATTGGCTTTCCAGTAGCTTAGTATTTATAGTACGTATAATATGCATCCCTTATTATACCCCGTACCTTATTCGTATATATATTCTCCCTTGTATTTTTGCATCTCTCAATTTCTATAACATTCATTCCTTCAGAGGGTCGACATATTCTTCGCTCACTAATAAATATAAATTTTAAGTTACTCGATAGTCATACGGGCCTAACACTCAATTATATATGTCTACGTGGATTTTGAAACAAAATCGGGCCTTAAAAGTCATTCCGTAATCTCGTTAGAAGACCCAGGGAATCTCGTTCGAACGAGGGTATTTTGAATGAAGGGACTTCGAATGAACCACCAAACTCGTTAGAAGTGACACTGGAATGTCATTAGAAGTCTCGTTCGAACGAGGTCATTCGAACGACCTGGGCTGGACTTCTAATGAAATTTTCGAAGTTGCCCAGTTCATCACCAATGTTCGTTTCTCTAGATTTTCTCCACTCAAATCTCAACCTAAATCCATTCCAACCCAAGTACGAGGTTTACAAACTACTCTAATTCACCCTAGGACACTTCTTAGTATAGTTTTTGGGGTCAAATCCTTCTAATCATCATGTAATTTCAATAAATTCCTAAATTTTCCCATAAATCATATTAACATAAACCCAGAATTATTAATCTATAAAAACTCCATTTTTATTTTGTGCTTAACATTTAATTCACCAAATTTCACATTCCTATTAAGGGGAAAAATCCTCTACATGCAAACCCCCATCAGATTTCTAAAATTCCTACACGATTTTCATCATAGGTAAACCCAATTTGGTATTAGTTGTTCTAAAACCTCTACATATGTTAACAAGAGTAATAATTGCTAAGAGGGAGAGCAAGATAATCACTTGCCTTAAAAATAAACTTCTGGTTCGCGGTTGAAAATGGTATGGAAACGATCCTCTAGACCCGATCTACGCATTGGTGTACTTTTTGGTGTGAAAGCTTGAGTTCTTGGCTTAGGGCTCTAATGGAGTCTTCTTCTTCTTCCTTGGTTCTCTCTCTCTCTGCCTCTCTATCTTACGTACGTTGAACAAATAGTCCACTAACCCTAACTGCTTTTAAATTAAACCCAATTTTCGTCCATTTAATTACCCAAAAATTCCCAAAGACCAAAATACCCCTCCGGGGTGTCATTTTGGGCTAAAATATTCCGAACTCCAATTTAAATACCCTAGTGTTTTCTGACTATTTCGACCCTTTCGGACACTCTGGTGCACTCAAAATATTTATGCTAGTTATACAAAAATAATTTACCTTTTAAACCCCCAAATAACTACTAGTGACGCGACTCTTACGCGTCCCAAATATTTATAACATAACTGTCGTGTATCTCATCCCCGACCAAAATATTATTTCAATAACTACTAACTCTCATCATATTTGTGATTATTATCATAAAATCGGATTAATTATAATTTAAATTTTGTTTCTCCCATTAATTTAATTAATCCCCATTTTTCATAAAAATAAATATGCGTAAAAATATCGGGTATTACAATTTCTTCGCTGGAGCTATCTGAATCCTCCAAAATATTAAATCCCTCATAACCCTCCTCTGAACTAGAGGATTCTTCACCAACCGAACTCTCCTCACTATAATCACCCTCAACTCCACCTCTGTCAGCTCCCTCACTCTGTTCACCAGAGCTGCTCTCCTCCTCGTCTAATTGAATTGGTTCAGCAGCAACCTCTTCTGTGATATCTGGCTGTGGAATACTATCATTAGGTCGAGCAATAAAGATAGACCCAATGTTCTTATACTCCAAAAGGAATGCATCTGATCGCGGATGCTCACCGTCAGCCAAGAATTCCCTGATCTTCCAAGCTTTGACCAGCTCAGCAGCTCGAATTTTGTGAAGTGCAAGTTCTGAGTTCTTTGTCTTCCCTGAAAAAGAAAAAAGAGAATATAAGAAAGACAATACAATAACAATAAATCAATGAGAAGAACAAGAGTTACGCCTGCCTATGTACTCCTCCCCATAAAAGGGAATCGTAGGTCCCCTATACCTCGCCCCTTCAATTTGGGGAGGGAACTGTCGGTTCCTGGCAATAAATCCCTCTTACTAATAGTCCTTGTGGGAATCAGGTAGATTCGGTACCAATACCCTATTAGGACTCCTAGATTTCAGATAGAGGAGACCAGAGCTTATTCGAGAGAAGGAATGGTAATAACTAATTTCAGCAAGACCTAAATTGGTTCCATAGATCTGATTGATCCTATGTACACCATTCATAATTTTCCAGACATTCGGAGAACACTAAGTAGGAACTATATAGTAATAACTAAAGAAATGCAAAAACAAGCAATTTGGGGGAAATGTTAAACCCCCTGGGATAACAAAAGGACATAAATCCAATTCTCGTCCTCTATATCTCGAACATTACGAGGAACAAGGGTACATTCAATATCCACCCAGTTAGGGATGTTATAAAACTCCCTAGACTATGCTATTGATTTATTACCTATCCTTACCATCAGAAGAAAAAACCCTAGCAACGATAAAGAAGAAATTCCAACAGAAAAAAAAGAGGGAAGAGTTGTGAAGAACTTACGAAGAAAAAATCAGTTTGAGATGACGCAAGGCCACAAGCAAGGAAGGTGGAAAGATAACAAAGATATCGAAGACAAAAGGAGAGACCTGGAAGTGAGATAACGCAATGAGAAGCTAAAGAAATCCTGAGAACACGAAGATTTTTTGAAGTGATCCCAGAAAATGGCTTCTTCAAATAAATTTAAACCTTTTCAATGATTACGCATGGAGAACGAAGTTAATCTACCACCTAAATCTACTTGGAAATGACGTTTCACTCCCCAAAGCTTCTTGCAATTCACAAAAATGCCATCAGAGCTATTATTTAAAATTATTCATCCCAAATTGTGACCTAAAAATTTTAGGGGCAATTATAGGTACCTTGTTTATTTGTCCTGGCCCAGAGAAGTTGCCCGACTAAGCCCTGTCAAAGCTAGGTCTAGTCCGGACCAAACTCTAAAGTCTCATAAATAACTAATTCAGCAGCGACCCATTCGACCCCTACAATCTCTCAAGAGATATTCCAGGGATTATGGGCCAACGTGGAGGTGCCCAACACCCCCACTCTCCGAGAATTACATGTATATATTGAACCCCCCAGCCAGGGGCAAGGGTATGTAATTGTAAACACTCCCCTGGAGAAAAGATAAATACAACTAGAGAGCACCACCGTGGATGTAGGAGATTTCTCGAACCACGTATATCTTGTGTCGTGTGTGATTGTAGCTATTCTAATTTATGTTCTTTATTTTTTTCGGGTGATCACATTTGCTTATTAGTTTGTGTTGAGATTTATTGTCACCACATTGTCCAAAAACAAGAAAGTTAGTTGACCTTTGGACATGCGGTGATTATAAAGTAGCAATATCATTAATAACCAAAATCGAAATGCATTTAGAACCTTATATTTCCATTAACTAACACCATGAAGACAACGATAAACAAATTCGTCTCAATTTTTTTGTTCTGCATTTAAAAGTTTAATTTTTTAAGAAAAATAAATTGTACTAATCACTAAAAAATTGTGGCATTTGTTTTTCGATCTTGAATAATTAGAGGAGTAAAAGAAGGTGGAATGTTATTAGTGAAAAAAAAACTTAGGCGAAAAATGATTAACATCTTTAAACAACAGTATTTTTTGTAAAACGTAAGTTTTTTGAAAAAACCCTTAAACACAAAAATAAATCTAAAAGATAACACAAGATGTATGACCTAATATCTAAAAATATTTAATTTGGAAATTTTTTTATACGGATTTCAATAAAAACTATTAAACCGACTAGCAAGACTAAGAAATAATGCAAATAAACAAAGAAATGAACATCCACAACACAAGGATTTTAACGTAGTAAAAACTCCCCGAAGGAAACATCCACGAGGGCCTCAACACCCCCAAACAAAAACAAATTCACTAATAATTAAGGAATGGGTTACAAATATAGCAAATATCATAAATGGAAAAGAAAAACCTAGCTGATATACCCTCTCAAATGCACTTAAATGCTTCTAAATGTTTATGCAATAACTCCAAGTTGAATGGATAAGCCACGCTTTCGAATATCAATAGATTACAGTGAATTTTGTGAGATGTAGTGAAGTGAAAAATTCACTTATAACACACACATACACAAGCACACTTAATTATTACAGACAAATTCTTGAACAAA
The DNA here is from genome assembly GCA_949130495.1 of Sambucus nigra. Lineage (NCBI taxonomy): Eukaryota > Viridiplantae > Streptophyta > Magnoliopsida > Dipsacales > Adoxaceae > Sambucus > Sambucus nigra. Next base: position 125,907,390 of record OX422218.1, read on the forward strand.
TTACTAGATCTCTACGTGCAAGTATACAGATATACAAATCTCAAAATCAGAGCTCGGATTTTCAAAACAAGTTTCAGATCTAATGTTTTAACAAAATTGATATTCACAAAACGATATGAGTTTTCAAAACTTGTTCGAAAAACAAAACATTTTCCTCAAAATAGTTACACACAAACTATATACGAGTTTAAAACAATTTTTTTTCCGAAAATCTCAAATCTGATTTTAAAATATGAAATAGAAACAAAACGTTTTAAGGGTTCTAAAAATAAGTTTTTCAAAGATATTTTGGTTTTGAGAAATGAAAAGTTTTAGATCAAAAACTAAATAAACCTAGATAAGAATCTAATCGTGAAATGAAATCTAGTTTCAACCCTTTGATTCAATGAGTTTGAATAGAGATACGAAAACCTAAATGAAAGCTCTTATTTCTCTCTATTTTCTCTCTTATCTCTAATATATTTCCTTCTCTCTATACAATTTTCCTCTCTATCTCTCTCTAAAAACCCTAAATGTGACTAGAAGGCTCAAAAACAGTCGAAGATAGGATATATATATGAGATCGTAGAAGCAGGTTGCAGCCGACTAAAATGGAGAGCTAAGATGGAGTGGTTAGATGGAATCACAATCCAACGGCTAAAGATAAACCTCTAATGAACGTTAAACCGAATAACAAAGTCAACATGTAAAGCCAAAAAATCCTAATCTAAGTGAAAACCCTAATAAACTACAACAACTGATTAAAAGCAATCTACCAGTTGTGAACATACATATCAAACATAGACACCGAACATGCCCATAGATATTAAAATGCTAAAAAAGCAATCTACCAGTTGTGAACATACATATCAAATTTTGAAAGATCTTCTCTATCACGACATACGTAGAAAATGCTCCCAAAGGTTTTAATATATTTAACATTAGGCTTTTTACCATACCAAACTTCATATGGAGTCTGTTTACTATTTTTATAGAGGTAAATTCTATTTATAATATGGCAAGCCGTTTGGATAGCTTCAACCCGAAAATATTTTAGAAGGTTTTTAGAACGAATTAATACCTTGACCATTTTTAATAGCACTATTTTTTTACATTAACCTATTCGATTTTGTTGTGGTGGGGGGGGGGGGGTATTAGGATCACTAAACTCATGAGAATACCCATTTCCATACTAGTATTCAAATACCAATATCTTTAAATTCACCTCCTCTTTCACTTCTTATACTTAATACTTCGGTATCCATTACATTTTCAATTTTCAAAAGGATTTTCATAAACTCTTTAAAAGTATCTGATTTTTATTTCATTAAATCTACCCGAGTAAAATGTGAGAATTCGTCCAGAATAACTAAAATATAACTATTATCACAAAGGATAATAGTATGTGAAGGACTCATTAAGTCTATGTAGATAAGGTCGAGGGGTTTTAAAGTTAAAATATTAGGAACTTTCTTATGAGAGGCCTTAGTTATATTTTCCACTTGACAAGGTCCACAAACATCACTTAATAATTTCTTGGGTACTCAATATGCTCAGGTTTTCAAACTTAGTATGACCTAGCTTATTATACAGGAGGTCGGTATCATCAAGTCTAGCCAAAAGACAAGAGGTGAAAACAAGGGGAACAACGTAACATTTTTTGCGATTTTTATTTCTAACTATGATGGAATTATCAGTATTGTCAATCACTTTGCACTCATTTTTTAAAATAACCAGATAACTTTTTCACTCATTTTTTAAAATAACCAGATTTGAATTGTTTACTATCAATATGCTCAGGTTATATTAAAAGTTTGACTAGGATTGTTAAGTCTCAAACAGCGTTTTGCTTAACAATGCTAGTCAAACTTTTAATATAACCAGATAACTTTTTCACTAATTTTTTAGACTTAGCAAATTCATTTAATTTTATAGCATATAGGTCCTAAAAATTTGGCAATATAACATCGTCATCGCTATCACTGAGTGAAGTGTGTATTGTGACCTCTAACAATTCGTGCCTATTAACGGAACTCACACACATTTAATTCGTCAGTATGAGTATCACTTTGACTCACTAACCCTTGAGTATCTAACTTAGAAACATAATTAACATGAGAGATACAAGAAATAGTATCAATACTATTATAAGCATGTGTGTTACTAGAAGAAATACAATCAGCATTACTACTATAATCAAAAGTAGTAATTTCATTACAAACATACATATAATCATCATTAGAAGGTTGTAATACCCCGCACTTTTATGGGAAATTAAATTCAATAATTAAGGGTAATTTGGGAATTTAAGAACTTATCATGAATAGTATTTTTTGGAGTTTTCAAGGATTAGATGATTTTCGATGGGTGTTATATTTACTTTTGGGGTTAAGTAAATAAGTCGAAGTATTTTAATTATATGTCGTAGCTGGGTAAAGCGACAAAAGATAATATTTTAATGGAAATACCACATTAAGTTGTGTGGGGTTAAATTAGTTATTTGTGGTCAAGTACCTCGGATGGATATTTCAAGTGCACGGTTGGTCTCGAAATGGCCGAGATAGTTAAAATAGAGTATCCGGGTGTCGTAATTCAGTTTCGGGAATTTTTGGATTAAAAGGAAATCGTAATTGAGTAAACGAGTCATTTTTGGGTTTAATAGGGATAAACCCATATTTCTCCTTATAAAAGACACGAGAGAGTGGGAGAAAGAAAGAAAAAGAGAGAAAAGAAGAAGAGAAGAAAGGAAGAGGAGAAAAGAGGAGAGGAAAAGGATTTTCGGGCCAAACTCCGCGGGATTCGACTCGGGGTCGTCGGATTTTATCCTCCAGGCAAGTGTTTACTTGCTTTATTTAATTTTGAGCATACATCTCATATCATAATTGGTAATAACAAACCCTAAAGATTTTGGGTTGCATTTTCGTGGATTAAACGGTTTTTCGAAAGTTTAACGAGTAAACCCCGAAAATTATTAAATTGGAGAAACTTAGAAAATTATAGAAATTAATGGTTGATTCTTGGTTTTAGGATGTTTAGAACCTATTACCTTTATGTATGTTTAGTTGGGTGTAGTTAGATGTCGGTGGAAGAAGAGGTATAAAGCTTGGGGATTGTTAATGGCTGAAATGGATCCATGGAGGAGAAGAAGTTTCGGTTGACCTATTTGATCGATCGATCGAGGCCCTGGGATCGATCGATCGATCGATCTTATAGGAATTTTGGCAATTTGTGTTGGTTCAATTTATATGGGATAAATTCCCAAATTAAGGATTTTTAGCCTATTTAATTGAGGGAATAAATAAACTTAACTAAGGGAGATATATTTATCCAATTGGGGGGAATTTATGGGGGCTAAGAGAGTGTTTTAAGTGTGTGACACTAGAAATTATATTTTTGAGGAAATAAATAAATTGAGGAATTAGGGAGTTGGGGTTTTTCCAAAAATAGAGTGGGGACCTCTAAATTATTATTTAGACATGATGTAGTCCTTGGGTTCGTGGAAATGGAATCCACGACCTATTTAATTTAAGAGTGTTTGGTGACAAATATTCCTTGGGATAATTTTAGTGGGCATTTAATCCTATATAATTGTGTGAGTGGAAAACATAATTATATCGATTATGGTTGACTATATCCTACGAGACTATTAGGATGAATTTGGGAAAATGCGTATTTACTTAGTGTGAATTGGTATAGTTGAAGAAATTATATAAATCCTTAAGTGTGAATAAGGTACACATTATTTATCAAGTGAGGGAATACTTTTGGATTTAGTATCGTGAGTGTGCGAATGCTTGAATATTATTATTTTGAGGACCTTTGGGATTATTGGTCATCATTATGTGTGATTGTCAATTATGGCCATTTATATGTATCTTTGAGGAACAATGTGGAATATATATACTATGTGATTAAAGTATATATATTATATGATACGGTTATGTATATATATCTATGTGTGGATGGTAAATATATATATATATGTGTGTGTGTGTGTGTGTGTGTGTGTGTGTGTGTGTGTGTGAAGCATACCCCCTCTAATGCTATCATGGGAAGTTGCGCGATGTGGGTGAGGCCCCGGGCTTGAGGAGCACGGAGCGTATAGTCCCCAAGTCATAGCGTCCATTTTATATTCTGTGATTTTATTAGGGGTGAGACGTGGTGGGTATGTTTCGTCTCACTTTCGGGGAGGAACTATGACCGCTTCCCATGCGTTGTGATTTTGTTTTTACCATGTCGGTGATATTTAGTTCGACCCCTGGTACCCAGGATGGTATGTGAGTGATGCCCTGGAAGATGATAGCATTGAGAGACCGCATCTTCGAGTTATAGCTCATTGGGATGGTTATTATACTGGTGTGTATATTATATTACTTGTGAATGAGAACAAGATATTATATATCTCTATTAGAGTAAAGAGATAAAATGAAAAATGATTAATTCTCATTTCGGGATATTATATCCGGACGTATATAGTGGTATTCATATGATGAGAGTATGATAATGTATATAATTATATGAGTATATATATATAAGTTGAGTACTGAGGGTCTAATGGATCTCGACGATCGACCTTGTCAAGTAGTAGTGTATCGGGGGGTCCTTGTTTGGATTTCGCTTCGCGATACACCCCACGCACGAACATGGCCTAGTGTTGAGACTGGGGAGAAGTTTAACCCTTAGTGCTCTAGTTTTTTTTTTCTTCTTATATGAGTATATATATATGTTGTGTACTGAGGTTCTAATGGATCTCAACGATCGACCTTGACAAGTAGTAGTGTATTGGAGGGGTTCCTTATTTGGATTTCGCTTCACGAGACAACCCACGCACGAACATGTCATAGTGTTGAGACTGGGGAGAAGTTTAGCCCTTAGTACTTGGTTTACTTAGGATTTCTATAGTTTATGGGTGATGGATTAGTTAGGTAGAGTAGCTTGACTAGGATGTTTAGAGGGATGCACTAGGTGTGCACTATTAGAAGAGAGGTGAGGGGTATCTCATGGGAGTGCGATACCAATTAAATATGAGATAAAACATATTTTTTTTTAAATAAGGCATTTATGCACTTGCAAAATATTTTCACAACTCGGGCTCCGACCCGTTTCTATATTTTTTCTCTTTTTTGCTATATATATTATATATATATATATATAGGTGTCCAAACACAGGGACGCCTGGATGATGATCCTTTCGAGTCGGACGTCTACTGCAGCAGCTGTGGATGCATGCAGGTTTATTTTTAGACGCTTGTATTCTTGTGATCTAGATAGGAAGCATTGTAGTAACTTTCGGGCTGAAAGACCAATTGTATTTATTTTTTCCTTTACTGCCTTTTAGTGTGGCATTCGAATTGGTTGTATTATATTTGAACCGAGTGTTCGGTTATTTTATCTATTTTCGGGTTCCTATATATAAACTGTGTGAATGTTTTAATCTTATAGTTTGTTTAAAAAGATTAGTTAAATAAAATTTTGATACCAGCCTAATAGGTTATTAGTAATTAAATTGGTTTTCGACAGTGATGCTGAGAATGATCCATATGCGACTCCTATTTTAATTTGGTACATGAGTGATCGCCCGGTATTTTATTAGGTGGGGTGTCACAAAGGTAAGGCATCAACGTCATATATAACAATGTTACCATAAAATGCCATACAAGTTTCATCCTTATTATATGGAACTGACTCATTATCATCAGAATCACTTGAGTCATATGTGAGCCTTAGTTTTAGTCTATGGTTTGTTATAATAACTATTAGCATAATGTCCCATTTTACCACATTTATGGCATTGTACATGTCACTAGTCTGGCTTAGGTATGTTGTTGTAATAGTTAGTGGGTCTATTATGATTTGAATCTGTAGGTCTTTCAAATCTTCTATCTTGAGGTCTAGAAGCTTGAAGTCCCTAATGCCCAGGCTATCCTTTACGAGAGACAACAATATTTCTATATTTCAAATTTTTCTTAAACTATTTGCTCATTAGGGCAATTTGCGTATCACGGGTTTCAAGATTTGTTTCTCGATGTGAGTCACTACCTAGTTCAGGCATAAATAATTTAGGTTTGATCATGTTAGAAGTAGTTGAGGACATTAATTTTTTGTAATCAATTTCCATTTCCATAGTCCTCAATTTGCTACTAAAAAGTTCAAGGGTTAAATTAGGATCATCAATTTCTTCAATGGCATACCTTTTATGATCAAATTTAGGAGGGAGAGATCTCAAAATTTTCATCATTATGTCCCTATTATGATAATCAATACCATTAGCATGTAGTTTAATGATTATGTCAGACAGTTTAAGGTATAATTCATCAAAGGTTTATGTGTCAGACATCATAATAGATTTATATAGTTGGACTAGCATTTGAGTTTTGGAAGCTTTAACATGATGATCAACTTCATGGGCAGTGATCATTGTGCCCCAAGATTCCTTAGCAATAGTACAATAAGATATACATTTCAATTTATGTTCACTAACAACCATGAAAATACAATTATATCCTTTATTACTATATTGAGACAAGAGTTTTTCATATTTAATGTATTCTCTTAGTGTTCTATTTATTCTTATAGTACTACCCTCAGATGCTGATCTAGTAGGAGTTTCATAACCATTTTGAATGACATCCCAAACATCATCACCCTATTGTCCTTGAATGAAGCCTATCATCCTAACTTTCTAGTATGGAAAATTAACTCCACTAAAGACAGGGGGTATTAAAAGATTTCCAATCATTTTCAAAACATTTTTGTCATCCATTTTATGAAAAGATTTCAAAAACTTCAGGATCTTGAAAGTTTCTAATACGAAGCTCTGATACCAATTGAAAAAAACACTTAGACAAAAAATGATTGACAATGTCAAAAAACTGTGTTTTTTGTAAAGCGTAAGTTTTTTGAAGAAACCCTTAACCATGAAAACGAATATAAAAGATAACACAACACGTGTTACCTAATATCTAAGAAAGTTTTATTTCAAAAATTCTTTATATAAATTTTAATAAAAATCATTAAACCAACCAGTAGGAGTAAGCAACCATGTAAATAAGCAAAGAAATAAACATCCACAATGCAAGGATTTTAACGTGGTAAAACCTCCCCAAAGGAAGTATCCATAAGGGCCTCTACTCCCCAAAACAAGAACAAATCTGCTAATAATCAAGGATAGGTTAAAAATATAACAAATATCATAAATGTAAAGAAAAATAAACCTAACTAAGATACCCTCTTAAACACATGTAAATGCCTCTGAATGTTGATGCAATAGCTCCAAGTTGAATGGATAAGCCAAGCGTCCAAATATCAGGAACTTACAATGGATTTTGTGTGATGTGTGGAAAAATGCACTTATAACACACACACACACTCTCTTTATCTCTCTCTCTCTCTCTCTCTCTCTCTCTCTCTCTCTCTCTCTCTCTCTCTCTCTCTCTCTCTCTCTCTATTAAGTGTTATAGACAGATTGTTGAACAATTTACAAGATCTCTACATGAAAGTATACAATATACGAATCTCAAAATCAAATCTCAGATTTCCAAAACAAGTTTCAAATAAAATATTTTAACAAACTAGATCTTCATAGGAACTTGCTCGTAAAACAAAATGTTTTCCTTAAAACAGTTATACACAGACTATATACGATTTTAGAACCAAAATTATTCTAAAAATCTCAAATCTAATTTCAAAATATGAAATAGAAACAAAAAGTTTTAAGAGTTATAAAAACAAGGTTTTCAAAGAACTTTTGGTTTTAAAAAACCAAAAAGTTTTAGATCGAAAGGCAAACAAACCTAGATAAGAATCTAATCATGAAACGAAATCTAGGTTCAACCCTCTAATTCAATATTTTGAATAGAGATAAGAAAAATAAACTGAAAGATCTTATTTCTCTCTATTTTCTCACTTCCCTCTCTAATATATTTATTTCTCTCTCTCCCTTTCTCTAAAAACACTTAATGTGACCAAAAGGATCAAAAGCAACCAAAGACTAAGTTTATTTACTAGATCGTAGGAGCAGGTTACAGCCAGATAAAATCGACGGATAAAATAGAGAGATTAAATGGAATCACAATCCAATGACTAAAGAAAAAACTTCTAATGAATGATAAACCCACTAACTAAGTCAATAAGTAAAGCCAACAAACCTCAATCTTAGTGAAAACCCTAATCAACCACAACCACTGATTAAAATCAATCTAATAGTTATAAACATATAGATCATATGTAAACACATAAGAAACACAAACCTAAGGACAACCTTATACCAAAAATGACCATATATATTAAAATGTTAAAAATGTATTTTCTAATGAACTAAAAATGTTTAACAATTCAATTAAAAATACCCCAAAAATATTTTTAATTCAGGAAAAAATGTTCTAAAATACATTTACACAATATTATCTCAAAATGTCCTTTTCCAACAATTTTAGCATGAATAATCATAGGATTAAGAGTTGATTAATTCCTAGAATAAATCTAATTAAATCAATTTTAATGCTTAAATATTATTCAAATGATTTTGAATTTTTTAATGAATGCATTTGTGTGAATAGAGTGTAGTCTAGTGTAGCGTGTTCCACTATTTTCTGATTTTCTTCTTTAGATACTTGGATCTTGATGCAGATAGGATCTTTAGAGGGATCTCAACTAAAATATTATTTTGACACAATATCCAAACTAATTGATCACTTGATACTTTAGACTCCAAAAATCCTAAGACAGTCTTCTATCTACGAGTGTTTCAATTGGGTCCATAACATTATAATTCATGATGTTACAAATAGTGAAATAAGTAATGGCATTTCATATTCATTTTTTAATGGATCTTCTCTTGTAATATAATGTCAAGCCCAAATAGACGCACAAAAAAAACTCAATTCACCCAATCCACTTATGATCACACTCATTTTATCACCTTTTGTCTTTTAAATACTTTGAGACCCAAGAAAATAAAAACCATATTTTCCTCTAATGAATGGGTGTCACTATTTAGAACGAAGATGTTAGAATGTGTGAAAGATATAAAGAAACTTAATGGAAGCTGGCATGGAAGAGGGTAAGAGATATGTTTTCAAATAATGGAAACCGTTAGTTTGAGGATGCGTATGTGGGTAGTTACCTACTATCATCTTCAAATTCTGGAAGGAGGAGACACGTGTATTTATTTTTTTTATAAAATAAAGACTCTAAATATTTTAGAAAATTAGTACTCGCATTTGGAGGCTACATACTATCCCACATATATTTAAATGTATTATAGTAAGATTAGTGGTAGGTCTGAATATTATATTTGAAGTCTCATACTATTTCTAAATCAAATTTAATACCAATGAATCTTCGTAATAGATTGTTAAAAATGATTTATAATCAATCATTGTTTTTCATATCATAAATTGACGAATCACTGTGAAGTAATTTAAAATATACTATATGTATGTCTATTAGTTTAAAACTACATTTATCTAATATGAAACCATAATAGATGCATAACAAAGCCCAAAATAAGGCATTATAATGGGTACTTTTTCATTTTTTGTACATTTAAGCAATAATGATTATGAAAGTGTTGTGTTTCTGTATACAACATTGAAAAACCCAATGAATTGTAGTAAAAAATAATGAAAAACATATAATGTAGGTGGCACAACCATGGAACCAAGCAAGAGAAATTATGTACTTTTGTAGCTTATAACTTTCGTACAACATTGCCATCAAAATCAACTGTTTCGGTATTTTGTCAAACATGTAGTCTATAACTTTCATACCTCAAAGTGGTGACCAAAATTTTATCTGCTATCCTGAAACCACACATAGATCAGTGACTTACATAAATTTAGTCTTGAATCAATAATACGATACATAACCAAGTGTCAGAGCAAATGTAAATCAATGGACAAATTTAGGAAAATATTTCTTTCAAACCATGATAGTTTGGCACATTCTAAAATGTCAAAAGCACCATAATCCTTAGATAAGAAAAGAAATATAATGAAAAGAAAGTGCCCATTGCTTTGGAATCATTAACAACGGGACATCTTCAAAATCTAACAGACATTTTAACAAACAATACATTACATTACGAAGCCGAAAACAACCATACACGACTAAAAAAAGTAGTCTAAAAAAAATTATAGATCGTACAATATTTATCATTTCTATTTTACTTGTCTCTCATTTTCCCCATCCCCACCCTTGTTGTCTTTTTGCTAGTTAACAACACACTCCTGCATGGGTTATTAACATATATACATTAAACAACACACTCGGTACCTTGCAATAAACTCTCGACCATGAATTGTATAAAAGGTTCCCTCCTACAACCAATGTGATTCCACAAAGGTTTATCCACTTCTTGTGGATCTTGGATTCCATAAAGGTTTTATCCATCAAATATAATTGGGGTATGAATACAATGGACAACTAATGTGATATAAATATAAATATGTTTTAAATGTATATTGAGAATATTGAAATTAAAAGACTCGTCATTAATGACCATTTAACCTAATTGTTCTCACTAGATGATTCCTCAATAAAATTGTTTAGGTTTCTAAAGTTTAGCCCCTGGTAAGTAATTTTCAGACTCTAAAACCCAAAAAATATTTTTTAAACACCTAGGTCCCTCAAATACCTATTTACTCAATATTCTATTATTTTTAAAGGCCCGCGTTAGTGGTAACCCCTACATTGTGTATGTCCTTAAATGTCTAAAATTTGTTTGAGTAGGGTTTAGTGTCTAAAAATTATTCATCAGGGAATAAAGTGTAAAATGCCCTAAAATATTATAGTCACATCTAATAATCAGAGAAATTGAAAGACTTGTCATTTTTATTGAATTAAGTGAGTGAATATATTATCAATGATCTAACAAAATGCAAGCATCTTACAAATAACATTGTATCAAATATTCTCATATATACTTGTGACAAAATGCCCAGGTGATGCATTAGATACATGAGAAAACTCAGCTGAAATTCCCATATGAATATAATAAAAATTCATTAATTGAAATAACAATGTTATAGAGAACATGTAGATTAGACATGGAACCATAAATGGAAGCTAAGTATAAACAAAAATGTCCCTAATCAAAAGGATCCAAAACACTCAAAATTCAAAACATTTAAAAAATTAACAGAGATGGTGAGGATAATGAATGGAACCCTAAGTAAGAGAAAGTACATATATTAAGAGAGAGATGATGAGAGACCTAAGTGGTGGAGTGGATGATTCCTTCTTTATCATTCCACGAGAATCGTTGTTCGTTTGCCACCCATCATATTTCTTCATCCTCCAATGGTTTTGGAGAATACCTAAAGATACGGGCTTCTTTCTTCAATTAATTTTTTCCTTTTTACCCTTTTATTGTGAAGAAAAAATTGGGGAAGCCTTAAAATATAAAGAGACGAGGGAGGGAATGAGTTTTTTATGAATAGTCGAGCGAGGTAGAAAAATTGGCAGAGAGCCAATTTTTTTATTTACACTTTTTATAAGTATGTTACACTTTGAGGTTTGAAAAATAATATAATCACAAATATGGCAACGATGTTGCACACTTGCAACATTTTTAACTTTCCAAAACCATTATAAAATTTTTAAGTGTTACAAACACTTACAAATTAAATATTCTATTAGTTATAAAATATCCATTATCTTGTAGTGAACTTAACCGGACCGTGTATATCCCATGTTCGTCTCATATTATCCGTGTCATTTGCATTCATATATATAATCGGTCCATACATTTAGTTATTCATTTCAACAAGAATCGTTGTTAAAGGTCGCAGCAATTCACGATAAATTGTGACTGTTCATAGATATTTCTAAAAGGGTTGTCTATAAAAAGACACATATTTTCATGACAATACCTTAATCCTTACAAATACAAGACTTATTAATGCATTTGAGTAAGGACCTTCTTGTGAAATATGAGGGTGTATGTTCAAGGTGATGGATCCTATCTGAAATGGGGATAATATATTAAATGTATTTTCATTGATTATGCAAGCGCATTATATTATAGTAGTGTAACACCCCACTTAAAATAATAACGGGTGGCCAGCCCTATACTACATTAAATTAGGAGTTTCAAATGGTTCAGTCTCAACACCAACTGTCGGTACTATATAATATAGGACTAACTACCCGATATCATATAAAGGAGATGTTAAAATTAAATAAAACATAGAACAGACAACAAAACAACACTAAACAACTACTGATAAAGGAGAAATGCATACAAATACGAGGATAAATGAAATGCGATAATATTATTAAATGAGTAGCTACAAATGAATATGCCACAAAGAAATAAACCTGAATAGACCGTCGGGTCACAGACACTACAATAACTGAAATGGAATAAATATAGACATTTATAAATATCCCTTGGGTATAAACCTGATATACAACACGAATCCTACCTAGATTTTTAAAGAAGTAGGAAGCGGCTACAATCTAAGTCCCGCAACAGTCCGCACCTATCACAGCTCCCAAGACTCTGGATAGAAGGTCATCCGGCATCCATGCGGTAGGACACCTGTAGTAATATATATATATATATATATGCAGGAGAGAAAAGTAAACGGGACAGAGCCCGAGTGTGAAAATATTTAGCAAGTGTGTTAACCGTGCATAATAAATATCGATGCACTTATTTCATAATTAATGTGGAATCGCACTCTCGTGAAAGCCCAACTCCCCTCTCATCTAACGGCGCACACCTATTCGTGTCCTGAATTTTAGTTAAATTACCCCAATTATAATGACAACCTAACTTAACATAGGCCCAGCCTATACCCACGAGATCTGCCTTCCTATCATAACCTAATAATCCACTCTTTCTATACACACTTAATTATTTTTACAAACATGTATGCCATATTAGGCTTAATGGATTCCGGTTTATAATTTATTCAATTATAATTCTTAATACGTTAACCATATACATTGGGTTTAATCATGTGATTGAATTACTAAATAACATGCATACAAATTATTATTGACAAAACTTCTCTCCAATCTCAACATTGCACTACGTTTCGTGCGTGGGGTGTCTCGCAAAGCGAAATCCAAACAAGGAACCACCCCGTTACACTACTCCTTAACAATGTCGATCCTAGAGATCCATTATGCCATACATACAATTTTATACTACTACAACTACTAAATTTAGGTTACAATATAAGAACTAAAAATCCCCAATAATATCCTTGGGATGATGTAACCGAAATATTCCTTAAATGATATACATCAACCCCCATCAATCTAGTACATCATAATCATCCAAGATGTACTCCACAAAGATTACCTATCCTTTCATCTATAGGATATATAAATATATATATAGGCATTTATTCTAACCATATATATATATATAATCATCCATTCTCATAGCCAAGTGTACATACCACATATGATGTACAATGGCCATACACATAATATACTCGGCTATATATATCGTCGATAAAACTGCATCATGCTATCATCTTCCAGGGCATTACTCACATACCATCCTGGGGACCACGGTCGGTGTCAATATCACCGACATCGGGGCCATACACACACACGACGTCCCGGGAAGCGGTCATAGCTCCTAACCGGTCAATGAGACGAGACATACCCACCACGCCCCACCCCGAAAATATAAATCACATAATAACACACTGGACGACTATGACCTGGGGACTATCCACACCCTGCTCCTTGAGCCAGGATGCTTACCCTCTGCGCGGAAACTTCCCAATGATAGCATGAGCGGGGCATGCTTAACCACGTAAGTATATATATCATTCACATACACAATATATATACATCCATATGATCCCATCATATGATCAAACATTAAACCATCATATAAGTTTAGATATTCATACCATGTATATCCACAACATAAATATATCCATATATTCATATCTATGTAGATATATATGCATTTATATATATATATATCCAACATTAGGGTTATCACCCAAAGTTTAGTGTAGGAAACCATCACTACACATACCATCTATATCCGAGAGCATATTGAAGAATTTACTAATAATTTAAACTATTGGTATACACATAACTAATAGTCTATAAGCCTCAATCTCAATCTTACATTCATCAACTACTCCCGTTACTTAGGGAAAATATCCGTTGTAAATCACACACCGATAAACAACATCTACCCCAACTAGATTTACACACTCTACTCTAGTTGGTAATATGATCCCATCGCTCTCGATTTCGACTATGATTCAATCACTCCTATGAACTCCTAAATCTTACTGCGCTTGCAATCTATTTCTTAAGTTAAACATTACTAGGGATACGCGACCACTCTCTCTCATCGGTCCTCAATAACATTTAAACTCACTTATGACCTCAAGCTAGAAATCCCATCCTCCCTGAGATCCCTCACTACCTCGGAATGTCCATTATTAATACGCACGTAAGCAAAAAGGGACTATCTCCACCATTTATAACCATTTCATGATAACCCAACTGTATCATGATAACATAACCCGCCAATCACTTCAGTTCCATATTTCTTTCATTACTGAAAGAGGCATCCCATCCTCCTAAATCAGTTTAACATAGGCCCGCAAGTTCCTATTCAATCTAGGGCCCTATTCCCTTATTCTAATATCATAACTCTTCATAATAAACTCATTAGGAAATCCCCTCAGAATTAAACTCCAAAAGAAAAGGGGAAGAAAGAAATCCAAGTCTTGGGCTAAAAATAGGGGAACGGTCGATCGCGGGTCCAAATTTTTCCTACGAAGAAATGCAATAGGCTTTTTCCTTAAGGCGCGGTCGATCGGTCCCCTGGGCGCGGTCGACCGGCCACACCAGTTGTCTTGGCCGATTTCCATTTTCAACAAAACCCCATTTCCTCAAACACCCAAATATCATCACCTAACCCCCAAATCTTTAACCCAATAATATTCTTAACATGTAAACTCACCCTACATCCCATCCTAACAATTTATGTGTAATCAAACCCATGTATAAACATCAAATTCCCATTTTAGTACCCGAAATCTAGGTTTTGATATTTATACCCATAAACCATTTCTTTAATGCACAAATTATGAAATGAAATACACAAATGACTTATTTAGAAAGATTAAAGACTTGCCTCAGATTTGTAGAGGTTGGATCGTCCTCGATGTCGCGTTTTGGTCGGAGATCCCAAGCTTTTTCTCCTCTCTCTCTTCCTTTCTTCTTCTTTTCTTTCTTCTTTCTCCCTCTAGGGCTTTTTCTCTATTTCTCTCAAATGAGAAGGCTTGATCCGTAAACCTCTTAAATCCCTTAAAACATAAGTCCCAATTTTAAATGTTAATACACACTTTAAATGACTCGTTTACTCCAATTCGAGTCAAACTGACTTAAAAACATTATGGAGCCGAAATAAAATCCAATGACAGTCATTTTGACTATCTCGACCCTTCCGGGATCGATGGTACCCTCAAAATCATCATCCGGAATACTTTAAAAAGTTCTCTATTTCTGGACTTCAATTCCCAAATTTTTAAAATTCTCCAATTTAATTAAATTTTATTTTTCCAAAAATTTAATTTCTCAGTCTCCAAAGTCAAGGGTTGTTACATACTTCCCCCCTTACAAAAATTTTGCCCGCAAAATTTTAAGATATGCCTAGGACCTCAATCTCATCTAGTCCTTACATCAATCCTCAGGATCACTATACTGATCCTTACTAGTTCTCACGTCGAACCATATAAATTTTTAAAACAAACTACTACCCAGGGCGCCCATACACCCCGTACCCGAG
Source organism: Sambucus nigra (assembly GCA_949130495.1). Taxonomy (NCBI): domain Eukaryota; kingdom Viridiplantae; phylum Streptophyta; class Magnoliopsida; order Dipsacales; family Adoxaceae; genus Sambucus; species Sambucus nigra. The sequence continues at coordinate 125,923,153 of OX422218.1, forward strand.
CTCCACTCGTAGAATTTTAATTAGGCTCCATTAGCCCCAAAGCATAATATAACTCTCAGAAATATAATCTATAGCAACCTATTTAAATATATAGAAGTTTGAAATTTCCCATGGTTGAACTTTCCTCAATTCCTGACGCTAGCTACTTTCATGTGGGGGAGGTCTCGCAAGTGAAATCCAAACAAGGAACCCTCCCAATACACTACTGTATAGCTAGGTCGGGGATTGAGATTAGTTGAACCAGGGTTAAGGTTTTATAAAAGATTTTCATATTTTAGATATTGCCTAAAGGCCTACGTAATAATATAATATAAAACAAATCCATGTCTTTCGACATGCCAAGAAAACACCTTATGTTTAGGACACAAGGCCTCAATAAGTACAACACTCTAACCAATACCTAGTTCTCAAAACTAGCACAACTATGAGCTAAATTCTACGCTCAAAACAAATCCACTAAACTCTAAACCTCTCAGCTATACTAATCCCATGCATTGCATCAAAGCATTTGCCACAAGGTAAGTCCTCCTCTCATAGGATTACTACAATTACTCTTCCTAACCCATCCATAAGACAATGACCTTATAGTCACTACTCAACAAACCTCGACATTCCGCACCTCCGGAATTCAATATTATAACCGTCGACTATCTCCTCATGAGATGATTTATTTTCTCAAAAGATGCCCTACAAAGGCCATACTTACTCACTCCTTCCTCCAAGGAAATTTTATACACCCTAGGGGCGTAGCGGCTAACCGCTCAATATACCTAACGCGCGATGTTTCTAATATCGCACAAAGCATGACTTAAACCCAAAGGAAGGTATTCTACCTTATACTTCCATAATCCAACGGTTTCACCCCGTCCTTGAACCTCAACTCAGGGTCCTCTACTTCTTCCAGGACAATCATTACTCCTAAACCTATTTCTCCACAAGATAAACGTCTTCCTCAAAATCCTTCCTAACCATCTTGAAGGACAGAACGTGATTGCAACTACCGGAAACTCCCTTAGTCCTACTCAACGAACCTGAGCCTCCAATTTCTTTCTCCCTCATCCCAGAAGGTAATACTCCTGATATTGGGACAACTCTACTTACCTCACCTCGGTAAGAGTCACCAACATCAGGTTTCCTAATGAAGGTTGACGGGTTTCTCAATCTAAACCTCCCAAGGACTACACTATATGCCTCTCCTCAGACTTACCTTACTAAGTCCAAGATTCGCCATTCGAGTAATTCTCCCTTTCTTACTCGACCACCGATAGGTCACCCTGAACCACTGCTAGAGTTCTCTTTCTTATTCCCGCCTAAACGGAGGAAAATAAATACCTGCAATCAAAGCGCACCCAAAATCAGTTATGGGTATTGTATCTCTAATCTGGTCCTTTCCTAGACGACATAATCTAGGCGACCTATGAAACGAGAGTAACTGTTATCAGAACGTCGATCAAGTGAATACACTTCACAGAAGAAGATAAATGTAGTGAACAAAACAATCCTAATAGTAGGGGTTTATATCAAGAACGTTAATGGAAGAACGCAGAAAACCCGCACATATCCTAATGACTCTAGAACCTGATTCTCTGATACCATCTGTAATACCCCGCTTAAAATAATAATGGGTGGCCAGCCCTATACTACATTAAATCAGGAGTTTCAGATGGCTCAGTCTCAACACCAACTGTCGGTACTATATAATATAGGACTAACTACCCGATATCATATAAAGGAGATGTTAAAATTAAATAAAACATAGAACAGACAACAAACCAATAATAAACAACTACTGATAAAGGAGAAATGCATACAAATACAAGGATAAATGAAATGAGATAATATTATTAAATGAGTAGCTACAAATGAATATGCCACAAAGAAATAAACCTGAATAGGCTGTTGGGTCACAGACACTACAATAACTGAAATGGAATAAATATAGACATTTATAAATATCCCTTCGGTATAAACCTGATATACAACATGAATCCTACATAGATTTTTAAAGAAGTAGGAAGCGGCTACAATCTAAGTCCCGCAACAGTCCGCACCTGTCACGGCTCCCAGGATTCTGGATAGAAGGTCATCCGGCATCCATGCGGTAGGACACCTGTAGTAATATATATATATATATATATATATATATATATATATATATATATATATATATATATATATATATATATATATATATATATATATATATATGCAGGAGAGAAAAGTAAACGGGTCAGAGCCCGAGTGTGAAAATATTTAGCAAGTGTGTTAACCGTGCATAATAAATATCGATGCACTTATTTCATAATTAATGTGGAATCGCACTCTCGTGAAACCCCAACTCACCTCTCATCTAACGGCGCGCACCTATTCGCGTCCTGAATTTTAGTTAAATTACCCCCCTTATAAGGACAACCTAACTTAACATAGGCCCAGCCTATACCCACGAGATATGCCTTCATATCATAACCCAAGAATCCACTCTTTCTAAACACACTTAAGTATTTTTACAAACATGTATGCCATATTAGGCTTAATGGATTCCGGTTTATAATTTATTCAATTATAATTCTTAATAGGTTAACCATATACATTTGGTTTAATCATATGATTTAATTACTAAATAACATGCATACAAATTATTATTGACAAAACTTCTCTCCAATCTCAACACTGCACTATGTTTCGAAAGTGGGGTGTCTCGCAAAGCGAAATCCAAATAAGGAACCACCCCGTTACACTATTCCTTGACAATGTCGATCCTAGAGGTCCATTATGCCATACATACAATTTTATACTACTACAACTACTAAATTTAGGTTACAATATAACAACTCAAAATCTCCAATAATATCCTTGGGATGATGTAACCGAAATATTCTTTAAATGAGATACATCAACCCCCATCAATCTAGTACATCATAATCATCCAAGATGTACTCCACAAAGATTCCCTATCCTTTCATCTATAGGATATATAAATACTAGCGAAATTCCCGTGCCTGAAGGCACGGAGAAAAAATTCAAAAGATCAAAATGTATAAGCAATTTAAGTTGAGTTTCATTACAATACAAATGTAAAAGCATTTTATTAAATTTGGACATAATTTTCTTTATTTATAACACTATCCACCCTTTAAGAATTAAAAATAATTCACAACAAATAGTCCCTCCTAGACCTCGAATAAACATCATAATGCTCACAATTATACCATTATGAAACATCGAAAAATTCAAAAATTTTGTTTACAACGCAAAAAGTGTAAATATTTTTTAAAAATTTGGTCAGAGTTCCCTTTGTTTATAGGAAAATCCACCTTGTTAAGAAAACAACAAAATTTATAATCCGTCCTGAACCTCGGATAAACATCATAATGATCACAATTATACCATTATGAAACGTCACAACAATACAAAAAATTTGTTTGCAACTTATAAGTGTAAATATTTTTAAAATATTTGGACAGAATTTCCTTTGTTTACATGACTATCTATCCACCCAGTTAAAAAAATAATCCAACAAAAACAATACTATCACAATTATACCATTACAAAAAAAAAATCAAATTAACATCTAGTTCAATGTACACGAAAGCAAAAATGATACAATATTATTTCATTTTCAATCACAGCTTCGAAAGCCTTGCATCAAAACCTGGACTCCACCATTTGAAGAAAACAAATTTTGAGTTTTATCCCATTAAATATGATCCACAAATAAAGAAAATAATGTTAACAGGAAATCAGGAAGTAATTGAACAAATAACGTTATCAGGTGATGCCAAATATTCAGCATAAAAAAAACTAAAATAATTTTCATTTCAAAATTGTTTTCCATGAACTGAACAATATTTTGAAATGGTAAAACATATCATAGGTGACACAAACTCCAATATTGATGCTAACAATCTCTATTCTTCTTAATGTTAACAATATGTTGTTTATATGATTGGTTGGAGTGGAGTGAAGAAAGGATATTCACCGAAAACTAAAAGATGGGAGCTTTTTCCTCGAGTAGGTAGTAACAAAAAGAGTATTTGGTGGCATACCTTATGGACAAACCCCAAATTCCTGCACCTAATTTTGCAAGAAGACCAAAAGAAATATTAGTACGACTGAGAGAATGAGTAAGGAAACATAAGCAAGATGAAAAGACTGTCAAGTTGGATCCATGTTCAAAAGTAACCATAGAGTACAACATGAGAGAGGAATCTCTTCTTTTCAACATCGCATTAGAGTTGCCAAACATTTTGTTATTGTTTCCGGACACTAATATAAAAGTGAAGGTTAAAAAATTGATTTTTGCATGGTTGGTAGAAATGCTACAACTTTCTAAAAGTGCACATCCAATATATAAAAGTGAAGATAAAAATTGAGGAAGAAAACAACAATTATTTTAGGAATTAAGGTCTATAAAACTAAGCCTATAGCAGAAAACTAAAAGTTGTACAATAATGGTTTCTTAAAAAGATGAACCAACCAAAGAGTGATAAATCATATAATATGTGCATTAACAGTGGCTTAGTAAGGATGAAACATCTATATAAAAGGGAAAATGCATATGAAAAGGAATACAAAAATAAGGAAACGTGGGTACAAAAGAAACTACCTCATGAATTAACTTTTTGATATCATAAACCTCCACCAAAGAGTAAGAATTAAAAACAAAAAATTAGTCATTTCGTGTGAAAATGGGAAAATTGAATTGGGTGTAGCCATGAAATACATCCCAAAGATACATAACATTACCCTGTTTTAAAACCTCAAAACCAAGAGATTAATAATTAGTGCTTCAAAAAACCATGGTTAAAAGTAGGTTAACCATTATAAATCTGTAGTTTGTGTGACATGGAAAACTGTAGGTTTATCAGGAATGAAATGAAGACTTAAAAAAGTGGGAACACTGCATATACTACAAATTGAAGTACACAACATTAATATGAATTGTATTTTACATTAATCTTATGTTCCAGATTGAGATTAAGGAGAAACTATAAAATCTAGTTTAAGGTGTGGGCCACAAAATACTAAAGTTATCATCATATAGCAACATAGGGCTGGACCAACATAGTAACATAGGCCAGTTTAAGGTGAATTGCATGTTACATTAATCTTAGTGTATGATATACATTAAGTACATTGAACAGAAAATACTGAAGATATCAAAATAGGTCTGAACAAAAAATAATATTTTCGTTTTGTTTTCCTCTAAAAATGAAAACTTAAGAAAGTAAGTGAAATATTAATCATAAGTTAAATCCGTTATTACCCAATTAGCTTGTATTAATAAAAATAAAACATACAGCAACAATCAACTGCGTTTAGTGCTGAACCAAAAAAGTATGTGAACTATTAAACTAAGCGTTACGTACTCAAGTCCGTTACAAACCAAAAGATCATTAACACAACATTATTTTCTTATGAACTATAACCAAAAAACATCAACTATAATTTTTTTGATAATACAGACTCAAACCAGATCTTGTAGATGCAATGGTTTGAACAGATGGTTTCCAACTAAGAATGTTGTTATTAAAACCATGTTTTTTGGTTTTAGATATCATCTAGCAAGAATTTGTTTTATTATTTCTTGACAGAACTATTAAGATAGCAAATACGAAGGAGAGGAGGGAAATTTGAAACCTACCACACTTTGATGAGCACTTATAGACATGTTAGGCCTACTGAATGCTAAATCCATTAAAGTAATGCAAAGATTACTTACAATCATTGATGTACTTTTTATATAAATTCATTAAAGTAATGCAAAGATTGACATAAAAAGACCTTTTAAAGAAAACATGTCAAATTTTTGGTCACATAGTGTTTTCAACAATCCATCTTTGCAGATAATTTCAAAATAGACTATAGTACTCATCATAGGTTATAAATACAAGCATATATTTGCCCAAATTTAGCCAGCCAATATTTACAACAAAGTTGAACAATTCAATTATCATAATAAATTCTGATAAGAGTATGGAAATATTCTCATTCAATTGGCACAATATTGATGTTCAGTTGTAACCCTTTGCATGCAATACACCATGTTGCCATTCAGATGTAACAAATTTAGTAATTTAATGGTTTTTTGAAAAAACAAAGAACACAGAGGTCGCTAACAAAATAAAAAAATAAGTAAACTTGGAAACATAGAAAATCATACCATGCTTTCAAAAGAGTGCATTATGTAAATATGTAAAAACGCAAGTCTAATATTAACGCAAGAATGGGAAAAAATTCATAATATAAACAAAATATGTAAATACGAATATACATAAACAGAGTATACCATATTGATAGGTCTTCAAAACAAATAATCTAAAATCCACACCGTCAATAGATTAATATACATTGATGTGTAATTCATGCATCTTAAATGAAAAGCACACATGATATAGAGAGTAGAGACCATTACCGAGAAAAATATACGTACCCATAGCAGGTGACTAAATTCAGCTCTCACCGTGACCTGTAAGCATAAAGTAGGTTGGTAGTTAAAACATGAAGTATGTGAACGTAAAATCTAAACTGAACATAGAAATAGAAATTTGGCGACCAAATTTCCATAATTGGATATCAATAAAACCTATCTATATATACTAAAATATATATGCATTATTCACACTTGGACCAAACTTTTGCATTTGTAGCTTTTACCCCAAATTAAACAAAATTGGAAAGATGCACAAAAATAGAGAACATTGTTTTTAATGATTAAAGTGGTGTAAAATGATGATTACATATCTAAAATCCACACCGTCAATAACCCATGAAAAAGCACCAACAAATATGAGATATGAAACAAATTAAAACTCAACACAACTACTCTCCAAATTTAATGACAATCTTGATTTTGACTTACACAAAATAAGCAAATGTTTCTTTTCTCCATCATGTAATTTAAAGAAATCATGAGTTTGTCAACAAAAATACTTAAAAAAGAATACCATGGGGAATACGTATGGAAGTAGACACATCAATATTTAAAATACATGTTTTAGAACTCAAATCTCAACCAAAAATATGAAGAGACAACTTGTTTAAAAGATAATATAGCAAATAAAAAATGTCAAGATCCTGGTGAATTTGTCTCCATCACTTCGATGGAATATATATGTAGGTATATAACCAACAAAAAATAGATATTTGCATAAGCCCCATTAGTGCAAAGTGGAGCAAAGTGGAGCAATCTACTGCCCTGTGCACTGCCACAACAGCCCCATTTATAATTGAACCACATCTTTCAAAGCTCTTTTCAGTTAAAGCAAGTGCTGCTTCAACAACCAGTGCCCAATGCACTATAGAGATGTGGTTCCCCCTCTTCTGGTATTGAAGTACAGTGAGAGATGTGGGAAACTAATGAACACCATTCGATTTTAGGTAACAGAGATATAAAAGGTTAGATACTTCAAGGCTCTTTAATCACACATACAGACGGAAGAAGTGGTCAGTTAATGATATCAAGCAGGGGTATATCGTTTAAGTTTCAACACCGAAAAATATCATTCTAATGGATTTTTCTCGTATGTCTCTATTGTGTTTGAAGTTAGGGAGTCCCAAAAATGGGTGCATTTTCATGTTCCTCTATCATCATTTTCTTACTCTACATACAGTGGAAGCTAGACATTGGTAAGCAGGGTGGAGCCATAATTCTTGGCTTAGGGGGATAAAGTGTAATACTAACATATATTTTTCAAAGTAAAGGGGAAGAAAGCATAGTAACAAAATATTTTTTCAAAAAAAAATTATTGTCTACATAACAGAACATGTTCAAACATAACATATTAAGAAAACATAACAAAATCAAACAGAACAAAAAACATGTGAACTGACCATGAACATAAACTGGACTGAACATAACATATCCTCACAATGGAGTTTTAACATCTCAACTCCCAATTTGTTAGGATGATAGAAATGTCCTCTCTGATTATAAAACACAATGTTGTCATTGTCCCTGTGTTATGCTTTCTATTTTTAATCCAGTTTTCTAACATGGTATCCATCCAAGATTCCAAAAAATGATTCTCCATTCCAATTAATTTTCCAACAGACCATATATTTTATGCATAACAAATTATAATGCCTTTAAGACTTCATCAATTTAGCACAATTATCCGTAATATTTAAATTCCAATGTATTCATATCTTTTTTTGTACAGATTAAGGATATAAGCAATCAATAACCAAGATCAATAGTTGTTCAGTATCATGAAATTTGGTCAACTTAATAGAGCCCCCGAGTTTCTAAGACTTTAGTGTGTGGTACCAATATCAACATTAGTGATCACACACTAAAGTGCAAAGATTGTGATCTTTTACCTGTAAACACCCCTAAAATATATACATATTTAGTTACAGATCCTTGAAACATAGTCGGTTTAACAAAAAATCGTGATCCAAAACCTTTACTGCACGGTCTCTGTAATGACCGAACACTAAACTCTTATAATGTGAGTTTTCTAACCACAATATAATCTAGGCCCAAATACCCCTAAATAATACACTACACATAAAATCCTCATTACTATGATCCCCAACATAATAAAAGTGAACATAACATATCCTCATTATCTACATAACTCAGTACGTTAGCTGACTAAAATAAACAAATCCTCACATGGGAGTTTTGTTTTCACTCAATTCTTCACATTTATCCAAATATATATTTTTTTAGAATTGAATATACTGAAGACTTATTCGTTTTTGTTTGTGTAAGATCAGTTTTGCGTAACTTCCATGAGTTTTCAGAAAGTAAAATGAAGATGTGTAACGTTCACATTGGAATTCCATGAATTTTGAGAAAGTAAAATGAGCTATGCATGGCTCAAGTAGTAGATAAAATTTAGCCGTCAAATCCAAAATGTAAGGTTTAGACCTCTTTTACATTTCCCTTTATCACCCCAAAACTAACAACCCCTCACCGTCTTCTCCACTACTCATTTTATGATTGTTTGTTAGACTTCAACAACTTCATTCACTTGTCAATGTAATATATTATAAAATCAGAGATACAAATATAAATTTACTATTTAAATATAAATATAAATATAAATTTACAAATATAAATCCAATATAATAAAATCAGAGATAACAAATAACAAATCAGAGATGAACTATATTTAAATAAATAATTACTAATATATACCTCCACACACATCGACACTCATGAGAATATGCAGCTTGCACCTCAACCGTACGCCTAAAATGAAATAAACCTTCATTACAGAAGTAGTGTGCACACATAACAGGGGTCTCTCATCTATAATGTGAATACAAATGCATCTATTGAATCATCTATAATGTGATATTTCCTTATTTCCAAAGCTCGTTTTTTAAACTAAAATTAAGAATTCTCAAAATTTGGAAACAACATGTGAGAACCATATGAGTGTCTAGTGTGAACATAGTAGAATTAAAATCAACAATAATGAAAGTAAAAATTCACTACTTTGAGAATAATAAGAAATCCAAAGAAGCTCACCCCCGTGAAATCCCGTGAAATCTCGTGAAATCACGAATGTTGAGCAGTGAAGAAGATTTGTTTCATCAAACTGTAAAAAACACATATAAAAATAGTGAGGGACTAAGACATTTCAAATATACTATAATTTTAACATTCGAACAAATTGGAACAGAATATAAACACCGACTCCTCGCAGATAGTTATGAAGGAAAATAAGGGCATTGAGCAGAACATTTTATATAAACAATTTACCTCTTTAATAAGGCATATAAATATGATGACACGTCAATCATAACACACATAAACCCCCATTTCAATCTAATTTAACACCATGAAGATTAACTAATAATGTAAATATGGAAATGTAAATCGAAATTGCAAACCCGAAAATTCAGATCTTGAAACATAGTGATGTGTGTGGTAGTGTGGTGTGGGTGGTGTACATAGAAGAGTATACCCGTTTAGATCTCAAAATTGGAGAGTATACATGTCTTGATCTGCAAAAGAAAAAAAAACAATAAGATCCCAAAACATAAATATAAACAGATCTTAAATTACAAATCCCTAAAATACAAAACCATGTATTACAAAGCCCTAAATATGCAGACAAAACCTAATTTGAACAAATCTATAACTCTAATTTGAATAGAAACATAATAAAAGTGTAAACATAAAATGAGAGGGACACTTAATGCAATACATGTGACCAAGTTATAAATGACAAAATAATAAACAATAAAAGGCACACTAAAACAATCAACAAAATAGAGCTAAAGGGGAAAAGGTTTTGCAATGTATTAAAGGGTGAGTAGAAACAAAAACGTTGGTCACAAAACTACTTAAAGGCACACTCAAACAATTAATAAAATAGAGTGTCCCATCTCTTTCTATTACATTAGATCATGAATAAAAACAAACTAAAATTAGTGCAATGTTAATTACTACTACAATCTAAAGTTCCAAAAAAAAAATTGCTGATCAGTATGCTTATATCCTAGAATGAAACAATAGCTATAATACCCAATCATAGTTTCAATTCCTTTTCATCTCTGCCCATGTTTGAAACCTAAAATCCAAAATAAAATCAAAAGAAATTAGAACCCTAAGATTAAACCCCCGAAAAACTAAATATAAGCAAAAAAAATTATATCATAACCCAAAGAACCCTACTGTAATGCCCAAGCAACAAAGTTCATTTTCTCATATGAAACCTGATAAAATCTAAATTTGTGTAGAAACTAACCAATCATGAATTAAAACCAAAATGACAAAAAATCGAGCCTACTTTAATAACTTCCTCTAACCTAAGTTTATAAATAGATCCATAATAAAAATGAAAAAGTGTATACCCGTTAAAGGTTTGTGAGTTATAATCAGGCCTTTATCTGTAAAAGAAAAAAAACACAAGATATAATTAGATCCCAAAAGATAAATGTGGGTACTCGAAATTAGAACTATGGGCCTGGACGAGTAGCCCAGTCCTGGGGGCCCAAAGTCCAGGCCCCTCATCTCTTATATTGATCCGGTCTCCCCCCACGTCCTCGTGAAGGAAAGTTATAGGGGAGATGGAAAACGTGGAGGAATCCATCACCTCCACTTACCTACATGTACATGTATATATTAAACCCTAGGTCCGGGGCAAAAGGACAAGTTGTATTCTCTGTAATTACTCTCCGGAGTATATAGAAATAATATCGACTGCACCACCGTGGACGTAGGCACATCTTTGCTGAACCACGTACATCCTTTATTGTGTGATTGTCGTTTTATATTCCTTGTTCTCACTTGGTGAATGCTTTCTTCTTATTTATTTGTGTTCCACAATAATTGTCACCACAATTGGCGCCGTCTGTGGGAATCGTTCATCTTTCCCTGAGAAGAGCCCACACCAAGAAAGGAGTTTAAGATGTTCGGTCACAGTAGCAATGCCCCTCAGGCAGGAGATATTCAAGAGCCACCCGCTCCTCGTAGGATTAGGTCTGAAGTTCGACGTTCAGATCAGAGAGCTCGCCTGGAAAGGCCAGCCTCGGAAGAAAGTCAGGGACCAGCGAGTTCCACGCAGATATCCAGATTTATTGATGCATACGAGGTAAGGCTCCACGAGCAGAGAGAGTCTTCCCACAGATACGAGGCTGAGAATGCTCGCTTGAGAAGAAGGCTGGAAAGACTGGAGAGGGAGATTCATCCCGATAACAAGAGACGCCCATACCGCACTCCTAGCCCTCAGGCGAGCAAGTCTCGCAGCCGAGGAAGGAGCCCTAGGAGAGAACCTCAAAAGGTCGAAGGAGGCGAGTCAGACGATAACCTTCACGAACAGCTGCGAAGAGCTCGCCACTACCAGAGCCCTGCTCGCAGCGACGAGAACATAAGAAATCTAGTCCGCAGAGAGACGGATCAACATCCTGCTCACCACGGAACAAGATCAACTAGAGAACTCCCAAGGAGAGATCTCAAAACCTAGATGAAATCACCCTTCATGAGGGAAATTGAAGAGGAGGAAGCCCCCAAGAAATTTACCATTCCAAGGTTCAAGATTTATGACGGAAAGACTGATCCCATTGATCACGTCAGGCAATACCGACAGGCCATGACCCTCTGGAATCACCGAGATGCCCTAATGTGCAGCATTTTTCCCTCGAGCCTGCATGATGTAGCACAGAAGTGGTTTGAAAGGCTCCCCCTCCGGTCGATCAGGAATTTCAAATCCCTAGCCAAACTTTTTACGGCCCGATTCATTACCAGTAGCTCTCATCCCAAAAGGATGGATGCTTTGCTAACAATGAAGAAAACACCTCAAGAGACCCTCCGAGACTACGCGAAGAGGTACTGGGAGTTATTCAATGAGATCGAGGAATGCGCAGAGGAAGTGGCCGTGGCCTCCTTCAAAATTGGGCTCCCTAGTTCTTCCCTCCTATACCAGTCCTTGACGAAGAAGGAAGCTATGACTATTGACGACCTAATGGCCCGAATTGAGAAATACGCAAAGGTGGAAGATGTCACCCGCCCTAATACAGGAGAAAACGGTCGAGCTAAGCTCACTACCAAGGGAAGTGAGAAAATTGAGAACCAGAAGAAATGAGGAAAGAACGGAGGCAAAAATGGCTCCAAGAACGGAGGAAACCATGACGCGTCGAAAGTATTCCAGGCGGTCAACACCGTCTTCAAAGAACTAATTTAAAAAATTCTTGTGAAGATCAAAGATGAGCCATTCATCAAGTGGCCCAGGAAAATGGGAGGAGATCCCTCGAAGAGGAATAATGCGTTATGATGCGCCTTTCACAAAGAGGGAGGGCATAAGACCGAACACTGAAAAGCTCTTAAGTCTCACCTCGAGGAGTTGGCCCAGTCCGGGCATTTGAACAACTTTGTGGAAAAGAGGGCAGAGAAAGTGGCTGCCAACAGAGAGGCAAGACCCGACAACGTGCTGGAGGATGATGCTGGACATGAGTTTGCAGTAATCCACCGAGTATCTGACGTTAAGCAGATACAAGGGAACTCAGCTCAAATGGAAATGAAAAAACTTACAGCGGTAATGCAGGCTTTTCAAATCGATCCAGCAAAGTCACAGTCAGGAAAGCATCGACGAGCAGAGGACGTCAACTATAACAAGCATATTGTTTTCACGGATGAAGATTTGGTGGGAGTAAGGACCCCACATCATGATGCCCTGGTCATTACACTCAGGATGGCCAACTTTGACATCGACAAGCTGCTCATCGATCAAGGAAGCTCATTCGAAGTAATGTACCTCGACCTATTCAGGAAATTGAAGTTGAGCGCCGCCGACCTAAAGGAAGCTATTGTTCCTTTGGTCGGCTTTGTTAGAAAAATGGCCATGCCCCTGGGCAAGATAGTACTGTCAGTGCGTGTTGGAAACATCTCTAAGATGATTGAGTTTTTGGTAGTTGACATCGACTCATCGTACCAGACCATCCTCGGTAGGGGATGGATTCATGAGATGAAGGCAGTCTCCTCGACCTACCATCAGAAGCTCAAATATGTAACCGAGCGAGGAGTAATGGAGATCCACGGTGACCAAGTGATGGCGAGGAAGTGCTTTATAGCATCCATCCGACCAAAGCTAGAGAAGAAGGCCGGTCCCAGCGAGAAAGTTGAAGAAGGGGTGATACCTTCCAAGTAGTAATTAAAGTACGGAAGACATGGAGTAGAGGAGACCAGGCTCCTCCCCTTCGAGTGTGTCATCGAGGACCTGGTAGAAGTTATGGCTAAAGTTGGTGACAGTAGCAGAGTCTTCTTGATTGGAGCATCTCTCACCGACCAAGAATAGAAGGAGTTGACGACCTTGCTGAGACACAACATAGATGTTTTCGCATGGGAACCATACGAGCTGCCTGGAATCGATCCTAGTATGGTTTGTCATCAGCTGCACGTCAACCCCGTATTCAAGCTAATCACGCAGAAGGCACGGAGAACTGCACCCGAGAAGGCTAAAGCGGTCGAAAAGGAAGTCGAAAAACTGTTGGATGCAGGATCCATACGAGAAGTGCAATTCCCCAAGTGGTTGTCGAACCCAGTAGTAGTTCCGAAGAATAATGGGAAGTGGAGAGTTTGCATCGACTTCACTGACCTCAACAAAGCATGCCCTAAGGATAGTTTCCCCCTCCCAAAGATAGACCAACTAGTTGACGCCACTGCAGCTCACGAGCGAATGAGTTTCCTGGACGCATACTGGGATATCACCAGATCCCCTTGTATGCCCCAGACCAAGACAAAACGGCGTTCATCACGACAGTTGGGTTATATTGCTACAAGGTCATGCCCTTTGGGCTAAAGAATGCAGGGGCAACCTATCAGCGGCTGGTCACTAAAATGTTCAAGGATCAAATGGGAGACACAATGGAGGTCTACATCGATGACATGCTCGTTAAGAGCAAAAAGAAGGAAAATTACCTCTCGGACCTGTCAAAGACCTTCGAAATCCTCAGGAAGTACCAGATGAAACTTAATGCGAGCAAGTGTTCCTTCGGTGTCCAGTCAGGAAAATTTCTTGGGTACTTGGTCAGTAAGAGAGGCATAGAAGCTAATCCAGACCAGATTGATGCAATCAATAGGGTGAAACCCCCTCGAATAATCCGGGACGTGCAAAAGCTCACTGGAATGCTCGCCGCCTTAAATCGCTTCATCTCTAAATCTTCCAAGAAGTGCAAGCCTTTTTTCCAACTTATAAAGGGGAGTAAATCGATAGAGTGGAGCCCAGATTACTCGCGAGCTTTGGACGAGCTCAAGTCCTACTTAAGCTCCCCACCGCTTCTTGTCATACCACAACAAATGGATTCTTTGTACCTGTACCTCTCCGTATCCAATCACACTGTCATCTCTGCATTAATATGCGAGGTTGTAGGAATCCAACACCCCGTTTACTACGCGAGCAAGACCTTATTAGACGCCGAGAAAAGGTACCTACCATTGGAGAAGCTCGCCTTTGCATTTGTAATAGCCTTGAGGAAACTGAAGCATTATTTCGAAGCTCATATTATCATCGTCCTTACATCGTATCCCCTTAAGGCGGTCCTAAGGAAAGCGGACTTATCGGGCAGACTGTCTAAGTGGTCAGTCGAGCTCGGACGATTTGACATCCAATTTCAACCAAGGACAGCTATCAAGGGTCAGATCCTTACTGATTTCATAGACGAATTCACGGGCGAAGAACTCTCCGACCAACCTCAACCAACAAGGCAAGAGAAGAACTAAGCAACAGAGAGAACCTGGAGACTCTTCGTTGATGGAGCCTCCAACTCAAAGGGGGCAGGGGTAGGCATTGTCCTCATCACTCCAGAAAACACAATCCTCGAATAAGGAATCAGGCTTGGATTTTTAGCCTCCAACAACGAAGCAGAGTACGAAGCCCTAATAGCCAGTCTCCAAAAGGCACAAACTCTAAGAGCAAAACATTTACAGGTGTTCGGCGACTCTCAACTAGTCTCCAATCAGATAAGTGGAGATTACAATGCAAAGGATGAAAGAATGGCAGCCTATCTCGCCTTAGTGAGAGAATTAATGTCAAGATTTGAAGAGATCAACATCCAACAGTTTCCTAGGGGGAAAAACAGTCATGTTGATGCCTTAGCAGCCTTGAGTTCGGCAGTTGACTCTGACCTTAAGAGGGTCATCCCCATCGATTTCCTCATTTGTTCGAGCTTTAACCACAACAGGAAGTTACCAAATGTGGAACAAATACTCCAGGTGGGATCATCCCCCATCTGGATAGACCCCTTAAAGGACTATTTAAAGGATGGCACGCTCCCAGATTATAAGAAAACTTCCCACCAGATAAGAGTCAAAGCTGCTCACTTTCACTTATCCACAGGAGGCGACTTGTATAAGAAATCCTTCTCCGATCCCTACCTTAGATGCGTCCACCCAAGTGATGTCGAGCAAGTGCTACATGAGCTTCACGAAGGAATCTGTGGAAGTCATATCGAAGGAAGATCTCTAGCCTTTCGAGCAATGAAGGAAGGTTATTGGTGGCCATATATGCAAAAGGACTCCGTAGTATATGTCCGCAAATGCCTGAAATGCCAATTCCACACTCCTATGGCCCACCAGCCCACCAGCGACCTGAAGTCCCTGTCCAGCCCATGGCCCTTCGCCCAATGGGGAATGGACATCGTGGGACCGCTGCCTACCGCCGTCGGCAATCGCAAATACCTGTTGGTTGTGACTGACTACTTCACCAAATGGATTGAGGCTGAACCCCTGGCGAACATCCGAGATGCTGATATGATAAGGTTCATATGGAGGAATATAATCACTCGGTTTGGAATCCCCAGATCCATCATCACCGATAATAGAACGCAGTTCGAAAGTGGCCCCTTTCAGAACTTCTGTAACGAATACGTGATCAGACACCACTTCAGTTCGGTGGCCTACCCTCAGAGCAATGGCCAAGCTGAAGATTCCGACAAAACTTTGATCGATGGATTAAAGAAGCGATTGGAGCGAGCCAAAGGCGTATGGGTAATAGAGCTACCCCATGTTCTATGGGCGTACCGAACCACTCCTCGGCGAGCAATAGGAGAAACCCCATTTTCGCTGACATATGGCATGGAAGCAGTCATCCCACTAGAAGAAGGCTTGCCAACAATGAGATCCAACCTTGTCGACCAAGGCCTGAATGATGAAGCATTGCTCGCCAAACTCGACCTAGCCGACGAGCACAGAGATCTAGCCCTGGTGAAGCTAGCGAACTATCAGCAACAGCTTGCGAAGCATTACAATAAATGGGTTAGCCCGAGGAAGTTCCAAGTTGGGGACTATGTTCTAAGGAAAGTCCTGGGCAGCACAGTGAAGTCGTCAGACGGTAAGCTAGGCCCAAACTGGGAAGGACCCTTTAAAGTAACTAAAGAAGATCTGCAAGGTGCCTATCACTTGGAAACGATGGAGGGCAGAGAAATACCATGAGCATGGAACGTAGTTAATCTCAAGAAATTCTATTGTTAGATCTTTTTCTTGTATTCTTTTGTTATGAAAATAGAAGTTCATTTTCCTTATTACTAATGAAAGTTACTTAATTGATTACACTCTGATAAATAACAGCTGCATTTATCGCACATCTTTTCCAAATAATAGGCACGATGGTCACTATAGCAGGGGAATACCCCTCCTCAGGTCATCGTCATAAAACACAAGAGACCTCTTAGCATTACCCCTGGCAATATATAAAGCCCTACAGAGGATTCTTAGGTAATACGACCAAATCTTATACTGGTCATCAAACCTACTTCGGTTGAACAAAATCCTGACCGGATGAAGACATCCAACACTAGGTGTGTCCTCACCAATTGCCCTACTTAGGCCTAAGGGAGTGTGACGACACAACCTAAAAGGTAAAGTGGGGCACAATGGTACTTTGGTATTATACTGGACTGGTGGGACACTTGCATGACAAAACAGAGAAGATCATAAAGCAGCAAGGATATGAAAAGTAGGATATACACGTTTAGTCAGCAAAATTGCCCAAAACACAAACTTTTCATTAATCCATCTTACTTACAACAATGATAATACATGTTTAGTCGGCGAGCTGGCCCAAAGCATTCACATTATCAAAAAAAAAAATAGCAACTGGCAAAATCTCAAGGGGGTGGAGGCCTCCGAGCAAGATAGTCAGCCACTCGAGCTCTTCGTCCGTCATCAGGAGTAGGAGCAAACTCTTCCACAACCTCATTCGCATCCGACTCCAATAATTACCGAGGAATAGCATCGATGGGGATCCATCGATTGTCCCTCCTGAATGGGTTGGGCATCAGAATGGAGGAAGACATCTCATGACGATACCATAGCACCGAGTTCCTCGAGACTTGTAGCTCCTTCAAGGCACTTAGCCATCCCCTGATGAAAGAAAGCTCCTCGAACTCAGATAGCCTTATTGGAGCATTCGACCAGCCTTGATCATAACCGTTAGCCCACGCTTGCCGAGGACCTTTCTTGAACAAGTGCCACAATCGAGTGACGTCCCTTTGAAGCCCAGCAGCAATTACATATGCTCGTTGAACATCACCGTGGAGTTCCTCCATTTGCTTATCACGAAGATCTTTCGCTTCCCTGTTTCTACCCCTGGTGCTCCTACCAGCTCGCGAAAGGGGAGGGCGAGTGGGACTTCGCGGCATAGGAGGAGTAACATTATGACCAGATCTATCTCGCGACGACGAGGAGCCTTGCAGAACTGCTGGAACAGTGCTCGGCGCATGCTCCCTAAGTCGTAAGACTTCTCTCCTCAGGTCTTCATTCTCCCGCTGAAGAGACTCCCCAACTTGCTTGATCTCGATGGCCTCTAGTAGTCTTATTCTCAGTACATTAACCTCCTCTTGCACTGAAGCACCAATATCCTCCATCTCCTAGAGTCTGTCCTTCAGCTTAGCCACCAGCTCGGATTGCTCCTTATACTTCTGATTTCTAGACCTAAGGGACTTGCAAAGCTTAACGAAGGTCTGGCGAACTTCAGGACTCACGTTAGGACCAAGGGTCTTACCCAATTGGGAAGTATCAGGAATGTAATCATCTACATCAACTAACTACAAACGAAAGGAAGATAAAGGAGAGAAAGAGAAAAATCAGTACAAGCAGAAATAAAGCCTTTTTCATTAATAAAGATTGAGGTTACATCTAACTGAAGAAAGAAAGTTTACAGACTGTAAAAAGAAAAAAATACAAAGTAATCCTATCAATTAGCAACCTCAGGTGGCCCAGAGGTGGATGGCCCTTTCTCAGCATCAAAAGGAGCACTGTCCTCGGTAGGGGTGATCTCTGTCACCTCAATAAGAGAAACATCAGCAGAGGTCACCTGAGGAGCAGGACAGAGACTTCAACGGCTTGGGCAGGGTCCTCATCAATGAATGGCCTCGGCCCTGGGTCGTTCTCGTCAAAGAGTGGGGATGCAACATCCACCCTAGCAGCTATGAGACCCTTGTTCAATCCTTTTTTGAAGTTTAGACGGCTAATATAGCCTATCTGAACTTTAGCATCTTCGTATGCTACAGCCCAGCTGGAATTATAAGATTCTTCCTTGGCAGTGATAGCCTCGGACTCCTTTTTCTTTAGCTCTTCAGAGAGCACCCTTTTCTCCTCCACAACAGCAAGTTTGCTTGAGCAAACCAGGTCGTAGGGCTTCCTCAGCTCCTCCAGATCCTTGACTGACGCATCCTTCTCCTTACTCGCGGTGGCAAGAGCCAAGTCGAATGAAACCCAAGCAGCGTCAACAGCCTTAAAATTAGCCTCGAGCTCCTTACCCTTCACCTTCAGGGCAGAATTCTCTTGCTCTAGCTCACTGTTCCTCTTCACTAGCTCATCGCGTAAACGATACAACACGGCCAAGTCAGTAACGAACTGCAAAAAAGAGAAGGCATTAGAAGAAGAAAATGAGGAAAGTCAGAAAAACATAAGAGAAAAAGAAAAAGAAACCTTACCAGAGCAAGCCTCGGCCAAATGCTCTGACCCCACTGCCCTTTGGCGATCATCCGGGAGGACAGCTCTCTCGAGCAGGGCCAGGGCCAGCTGAGGAGAAATTGCCACAGAGGCCCCCTCGGGCAGAGCGAACACTGGGACTAAGGCCTGCCCGGCCTTCATCCTCGCCTCAGCCCTCCTCTTCTCCTCCTATTTCTCGCTCTCTCTCTTTTTCCTCTCCTCGACCCTCCTTTTCTCCTCCAATTTATTCCTCTCTTCTTCCTTCTTTCTCTCTCTCTCTCTCACCTGCTCCTCTTCCTTCCTTCTGCTCTCCTGCTCCTGAGCGGAGGACCGAGAACTAGTAGCCACGGCCCCAGAAGTAACTTTTTGCTTCTTTGACCTCTGTGCAAGAAGCACGTGGTCCTCATCATCATCATCCCTAATCAAGTTCTTCCTTGGAGGAACCATCTCTTCACTTGAACTGCTAGAAGTGCTCGACGATCCCCGAGCTTCAGAAACCTCCTCACGGTCAGAGGAACTGCTACTATCAAAGCTCCCTCCACCCAAATTACTCACGGCTCCTGCAAGGTCACTTTCAAAGCTGCTCTCCTCCTCGTCCAACTGGATAGGCTCTGCAGTAGTCTCTTTGAAGGAATCAAACTCTGGTATACTATCCACAGGCCTTGCTATAAAGCTGGAACCAACGTTCTTGTACTCGAGCAGGAAGGCAGCAGATCTGGGGTGCTCGTCGTCACCTAAGGGCTCCTTGATTTTCCAAGCCTTTACCAATTCTGAAAGACGGACCTCGTTGAGTTCAGGTTCCAAGTTCTTTGACCTCGCTGTGGAAGAAAAAGCAAAAGAGGAGTTAGAAAGGTCACAAATCAGTAAAAATTGAAACAACAGTACAATGTTTACCTATGTATTCATCCCCGTAAAAAGGAACAGAGAACCTCTCAGACCTCGACCCTTCAAATTAGGGAGGGAACTGCCAATTCCTAATAAGGAAACCTTCTTGCCAGTAGTCCTTATGGGAATCAGGTAGATTTACTACCAATACCCTGTCAGGGCTCCTAGCTTTGAGGTAAAGGACACCTGAGCTAGTTCGAGAAAAGAAGTAATAAAAACAGACCTCGGCAAGCCCTAACCTAGTACCATACAATTGATTTATCCTATATACGCCATTCACTATTTTCCACACATTGGGCGAGCATTATGCGGGAACAATATTAAAATAGCAAAAAAATGCAAAAATAGATCATTAGGAGGAAAAGTGAGTCCCCCCTGGGAAAGCAACAAGTCATGGATCCAATGGGCATCATCTATATCCCTAACGTTCCTAGGAGGGGAGGCACAGCACTCAATATCTACCCACTCAGGGATGTTGTAAAACTTCCTAAATTCAAAGATTGACCTATTTCCAATCTTCTCCATTGGAAGACCCAAGAAAAGATACAAACCAAAGAGAAAGTACAAAGAAAGGGCACAGGAAACTTACAAAATAGAAGATCGGTTCAAGTGATGAAGAAGCACGAGCTCAAATAACTAAGAAGCAATGGGAATGGAAATTGAGAGAAGAAGGTACGAGGCGCTAGAGCCTCAGAAGATAGAAGAATACTGGAAAGATTGAAGCGATGGGAGAAAAGTGGCTATTCCAACAAGCCTTCAAATTCTAATCATAGTGCACAGTAAGCGAAGCGGGTGCCGCCAAAATTAACTCCACAGCTTTCGAGGAATCGCAAAATAGCTTATGGCTAATCATTTAAATCTGTTGAGCCCATAAACATGTCCCAACAAATTTAGGGGCAATTGTGGGTACCCGAAATTAGAACTATGGGCTTGGACGAGTAACCCAGTCCTGGCGTCCCAAAGTCCAGGCCCCGCATCTCTTATATTGATCCGGTCTCCCCCCACGTCCTCATGAAGGAAAGTTATAGGGGAGATGGAAAACGTGGAGGAACCCATCACCTCCACTTACCTACATGTACATGTATATATTAAACCCTAGATCCGGGGCAAAAGGACAAGTTGTATTCTCTGTAATTACTCTCCGGAGTATATAAAAATAATATCGACTGCACCACCGTGGACGTAGGCACATCTTTGCTGAACCACGTACATCATTTGTTGTGTGATTGTCATTTTATATTCCTTGTTCTCACTTGGTGAATGCTTTCTTCTTATTTATTTGTGTTGCACAATAATTGTCACCACAATAAACATGAATAGATCTAACCCGAAATCAAAATCATACCACAAAATGAACAAATCGAATCAGTGTGTATATGGACGCATAGGAGTGTCTCTGTTCATGAAATAGGCGGAGGCATAGAAGAGATCAGACACAAATGTGAAATCAAGACCAAAATGTGACATTTAAGTAAAATACCATTTCATTCGAAGTCAGATAGAATGTCGGTTTGGTGGGAAGAAGAGATCTGAGAGAGAGAGAAAGCTTGAGGTTGAGTCTGAGAGAAAAAGTGATGAGGTACGAAGCTTAAGATGAGATCATGTATGAATTTTAAGATGAGATAATGTGATGGGGAAAGTATCCTTTTTGGTTCTTTTACAAAAATAACCCTTATATTTGAATTAAAGTAAAATCTCAAGTGTAAAATTATGGAGAAAGTAAATTTTAGTGGGATAAAATTGTAATTATATTAGAGTATAAAATTAGGTGTGGTGAGGTATACAATATTATTGTGTACATACTGATCTCACCCTTTATCTATTGCCTTGGTGGCTCAATCCTAACCTCTAATTAAGTTATCCTCTTATTGAATAGTAAAAACCTTCTACTCCTTATTATATAGATATATATAGGCATTTATTCTAACCATATATATATATACAATCATCCATTCTCATAGCCAAGTGTACATACCACATATGATGTACAATGGCCATACACATAATATACCCGACTATATATATCGTCGATAAAATTGCATCATGCTATCATCTTCTAGGGAATTACTCACATACCATCCTAGGGACCACGGTTGGTCTCAATATCACCGACATCGGGACCATACACACACACACGACATCCCGGGAAGCGGTCATAGCTCCTAACCAGTCAATGAGACGAGACATACCCACCACGCCCCACCCCGAAAATATAAATCACATAATAACACACTGGACGACTATGACCTGGGGACTATCCACACCCTTCTCCTTGAGCCAGGATGCTCACCCTCTGTGCGAAAACTTTCCAATGATAGCATGAGCGGGGTACGCTTAACCACATAAGTATATATATCATTCACATGCACAATATATATACATCTATATGATCCCATCATATGATCAAACATTAAACCATCATATACGGTTTAGATATTCATACCATGTATATCCACAACATAAATATATCCATATATTCATATTTATATAGATATATATATACATATATTCACATATCCTTATATCTATATATACAAACTAATTCTCGTTCATATGTATAAGATATATATATACACTCGACTATAAGTATACATAATCCTCAATATACAAGCCGTCACCACAACTCATTTAATTTACCTCGATACGTGAATACAATCCCTCACTTGAAGCATATTCATCCATTTCTTTCCTATCATGAATAATCTCCCAAACAACATACGGATATATATATATATATATATATCCAACATTAGGGTTATCACCCAAAGTTTAGTGTAGGAAACCATCACTACACATACCATTTATATCCGAGAGCACAATGAAGAATTTAGTAATGATTTCAACTATTGGTATACACATAACTAATAGTGTATAAGCCTCAATCTCAATCTTACATTCATCAACTAATCTCGTTACTTAAGGAAAATACCCGTTGTAAATCACACACCGATAAACAACATCTACCCCAACTAGATTTACACACTCTACTCTAGTTGGTAATATGATCCCATCACTCTCGATTTCGACTATGGTTCAATCACTCCTATGAACTCCTAAATCTTACTGCGCTTGCAATCTATTTCTTAAGTTAAACATTACTAGGTATACGCGACCACTCTCTCTCATCGGTCCTCAATAACATTTAAACTCACTTATGACCTCAAGCTAGAACTCCCGTCCTCCCTGAGATCCCTCACTACCTCGGAATGTCCATTATTAATGCGCACGTAAGCAAAAAGGGACTATCTCCACCATTTATAACCATTTCATGATAACCCAGCTCTGTCATGATAACATAACCAGCCAATCACTTCAGTTCCATATTTCTTTCATTACTAAAAGAGGCATCCTATCCTCCTGAATCAGTTTAACATAGGCCCGCAAGTTCCTATTCGATCTAGGGCCCTATTCCCTTAATCTAATATCATAACCCTTCATAATAAACCCATTAGGAAATACCCTCAGAATAAAACTCCAAAAGAAAAGGGGAAGAAAGAAATCCAAGTCTTGGGCTAAAAATAGGGGAACGGTCGACCGCGGGTCCAAATTTTGCCTACGAAGAAATGCAATAGGCTTTTTCCTTAAGGCGCGGTCGACCGGCCACACCAGTTGTATTGGCCGATTTCCATTTTCAACAAAACCCCATTTCCTCAAACACCCAAATATCATCACCTAACCCCCAAATCTTTAACCCAATAATATTCTTAACATGTAAACTCATCCTACATCCCATCCTAACAATTTATGTGTAATCAAACCCATGTATAAACATCAAATTCCCATTTTAGTACCCAAAATCTAGGTTTTGATATTTATACCCATAAACCATTTATTTAACCCACAAATTATGAAATGAAATACACAAATGACTTATTTAGAAAGATTAAACACTTGCCTCAGATTTGTAAAGGTTGGATCGCCCTCGATGTCGCGTTTTGGCCGGAGATCCCAAGTTTTTTCTCCTATCTCTCTTCCTTTCTTCTTCTTTTCTTTCTTCTTTCTCCCTCTAGGGATTTTTCTCTCTTTCTCTCAAATGAGAAGGCTTGATCCGTAAACCTCTTAAATCCCTTAGAACATAAGTCCCAATTTTAAATGTTAATACACACTTTAAATGACTAGTTTACTCCAATTCGAGTCAAACTGACTTAAAAACGTTTCGGAGCCGAAATAAAACCCAATGACAGTCATTTTGACTATCTTGACCCTTCCGGGATCAATGGTACCCTCAAAATCATCATCCGAAATACTTTAAAAAGTTCTCTATTTTTGGACTTCAATTCCCAAATTTTTAAAATTCTCCAATTTAATTAAATTTTATTTTCCCAAAAATTTAATTTCTCAGTCTCCAAAGTCAAGGGTTGTTACAAGTAGTATAAATGTGCATTTGTCTTGAGAACTGTATATATTTCATATTATTAAATTTTTGGACATTTAAGTATTTTTCTCTTATTCTAAGAATAAATTAAATATGTTTATGATCTTAAAAAAATTATGATAATGGATCACAAGCCCCAAATAAAAATTAGATTGCTTGTGAAATTCATATATATACCAAGATAATAATGATAAATGAGAAAGTATTGGAAAAGCATTAGATATCATTTCAATGAGATACATGATTCTAATGACTTATAGTTTTGGATGAATAAGTTAGCAAATTTAGAGCTGCTAATGATGGAAATCCTCTAAATAAACTTTTGTACTAAACTAATTATGAAGTCTAAATTCATTAATTAAAAAAATCATGTTTGAAACATATGTCTTTCTACATTTTTGAAAGAGGATAGTCCTTGATAAACCATTTTAATGAGTATTATTGCGATAAAATAACATTATTTAGAAAGAAAATAAAATAAGATGACAAGTCACAACTTATTAGTCATTGACATAAGACCCTAAAGAAATCACTCTCTTTTTAATGGTAACACTAGGCCTAGTGAGAATATTGCGGATCCGCTAATAAGAGAGTAAGGAAAGTTCATTAATGGGAATATGTTTAAGCCTGCAAAATCCCAACGAGATTTATAATGAAAATCGACCTCTATGACTGAGTTCCTAATAAATAAGTTCATTAAGGCAAACTAATTATGTGTGGCTCATTTAACATTAAGAATACTAGCATGTACCCTGCGCAATGCGCGGACGAAAATGTATGTTACGAATATTGTTAATTGAATTGTTTTGATAAATTTTTTTGTAGTCTCACTATAAAAATAATCTAAAAAACATTAAAATTTATATTAATAAAATTTCTAATGTTTGAATTAGAAAATTTCTAATGACATTTTTCTGTATTAATAAAATGAAATTTAAAAATTTCTAATGTTTTTTTGGTCCGTTTTCATGATAATCTCACACATGTTTGAATTGAATTTTTTATAAATATGATTCTCACTTTCAAGATATTATCAAAAAAATCATGAAAATAATTAATTTTTTATTATTTAAAAAAATTGGTTGCATAAGATCCACACCTGACATGAACTTTATAAATAACCCAGAGACCCATTCTAAATTCAACTCCATTTTTTTGTTTTTTACAATTCAAAGTCTCTTTAATGCATGTAATGTTATTATTTGATCCAAATCTAAGTGCAATCATAACATATATAATCAATCGTGTTAGTTATAACTACATTACATGCATAAATAAAATACACATTACATAAGATTACGAAGAAAGAATAGCCCTTTCATTCTATCTTTCTCGCACGAATAACCTAAAATTAATAGAAAATGGACACATTGACGAAAAATTAAAATTAAATGCCTAATACCAAT
The DNA here is from genome assembly GCA_949130495.1 of Sambucus nigra. Classification (NCBI taxonomy): domain Eukaryota; kingdom Viridiplantae; phylum Streptophyta; class Magnoliopsida; order Dipsacales; family Adoxaceae; genus Sambucus; species Sambucus nigra. The sequence continues at coordinate 125,949,209 of OX422218.1, forward strand.
TCTTGAAAATAAAAGATACAGAAACAATGCCTAAATTGCAAATGTTGTTGAAGTTCAGATGATCTCATAATATAACATCGTTTCCAAATATGAAAATCATAAGCACAAATATGCGGAAGAGAATGATCCCAGTACGAAACATATATCATATTGGGGTTAATCTTATGTGGAATCGTCGGCTGGATATATTTTCATTATTTGGCTTCAAAGAGACTGAAGGTGATGGAGATACCTCTTACCCCATTTCAGCTCTGAAGTTGTTGATGATATGCTCTGACTCATCTATCATGTTTCCTATCTCATCAATTTTTGAAATGATGGAATCGAATATCGTCGGGAATTTGGATTGCATTTGCTGAAGAAGATTTTGCACAAATGTCATCATATCGGTAGTGCTCTGCTTTGGATCATCGGTATCATGCCCATCCATTTTTTCACTTTTTTTGGGCAATGGCTTGGATTGGAGACTTTTTTATTTTCGACATGGTGGATGAGTTTCTGAAGTCTCTATCAACCCCATTCCATCTGGTTTTTCGAGTAAGAGTGAGATGGCTTCATTTATATATATATATATATATATATATATATATAGTCATGTGGATACTGAATAGTTTTTTTCTTTGAAATTATTTATATATTGAAAACTAATCGGTAAAAATGAACAGTTTTAGAATTTTTTTATATAATGGAAAACTAACAAGTAAAAATGAATGGAAAAGTAATGTATTTATTAGATATCATTAACCTATAATACTATCTTAGATGTATAATATATATAAATACTACTTTCCATTTTTATGATGAGACAATGCCCTATTTGCTGACTGGGGTATTAGGTGGATACTCTTAATGGAGAGATGTATGTTTTTTCCAAAAAGGAGGGTGTTTCGGGAGTGATATTGTTTAAAGAATTTAGCAATGATTTTTAATTAAACTTTTGTAGAAAATTATATATCATTGCTCGCTATGAGAAGAATTTCTAAAGAGGAAATATAGTAAAAACTCTCATTTGGTGGTTGCTTAGATCAATAATGACTTGAGACACCCCTCCCAATTAAGTATCGGGTGATCAGTCCTTTATTAAATTTATAACAGAATGTTCGGTTGGTTCATTCTTAGCATCACTATCAAAAACTCAAATCCAATTAATTACCTAACATGTAATTAAGCTAGTGTCAAAACATTTTCCAATTAAACTTGAAGCCAATTAATTTAATTAATTTATGAACATGCAATTATAAACCATACACAAGAATTGAATGCTGAATGAATCAATTACTAAATAATTAAGACTGGATAAAAATCTTTCAGTTCCAAGCCACAAATCAAACCATAATAAATACTCGATCCAACTGAAAGGAACTAACTGAGTACAACTCCGCTAATGAGAATAGGTGACACATGCCCGAACTGAGATATCTGAACTAGGAGCTGAATGAACTGAGAGAAGCGTCTAATCTCAATAACTCGCAACTTCCACAATGGCTGCAACTCGACAAACCATCCAAGTATCTAGAACCGGTGTCCCTCTGGTTGTGCACATGTACAAATACATATATATATATATCTATAGCAAAAGAGAGAAGAAATGCAAGATACGGGTCAGAGCCCGATGTTTTAAAAAGATTTAGTAGCAAGTATTTAAAACCGCATTAAAGCAAGTATCATATGCATGTTAGTTCGAACTCTCACATGAGATTCTCACCTCTCGACTAGTGTGCACGCCTAACGTACATCTAATCCAACCTATCCATCTGACACACTCTTAAGTAGGAAAGGCCTTATCCTACTAGTTACCCCTCGTAGTAGTATCTCGTATTTGATCTCGACATTTATCATTTTAAATAAGTGTTATCACACTAAAGTTACATATTTACAATTTACGTTACTGAAGATTTCACTATCTTAATAATCTGATATTATCTCATCTTAGGTGTACTAAAAGCATACATATATATCTTTCACTATTATATATGTATTAACCCAATCTTAATAGCCTACAAATATCATATTGTAAGTATAACACAAGTATATATAAATATCCACCAATATTATATATATACTAACACATCACCCCAACGATATACCAGTGGTGCATTGCATACTCTACTATCATGTCCCCGTACATCTCGTACTCAAATAAGGATTATCAGTTCAAAAATCTCCAATGAACCATACAAACAAATCACACATATTGGCGGCGAACATAGTTCACATACCTATGGGTCACACACATACCTACGCTCCCATAGTCAGCTGACTTATCAACTCACAAATAAGTCTTCACAGTACTATGTTCTGAGATACAAGCCAAATATCCCCCCGAAGGTCACCTATGATAAGACCGTCTCTACCCAACCCCCCGTGATAGCAAGTAGCTAAGTATGTCGTACACATAATATATCAAATATAGGTATACACATAACCCATCAAATCAAACGGTATACACACAGACCAAATGTCATATTCCATACATAGTATCACCATCACTTAATACTATCAACGTATTTTAAATTTCGATATTCCCTCTCTCGTAATTTATATAAGGATAATATGTCACCCGAAAATCCTTAATACATAATCATAAGAAGTCCCAAAAGTAACCACTAATTTTTATTCTTATAAGTTCCATATCGTTAGAACTAATATCATAAGTATTGATCACTTAATACTCTCGACGCAATTATAATTACGATTATCTCTCTCTCGTAATCTTTAAGGTAAACTCACCGTCCCAAATATTTAAATCATTACACCTAAACAAATCCTAATAATTTTTCACTATTTTGGGTTTATCGAACACTAATTTTTCCTCACTCAAATTGACTATTTACATAAATAGGGGGAAAATAGGAAATTCTCTGAAAATTAGAAATCTCGCTCGAATGACTTCCACGTGTCGTTCGAACAACTACGAGCGACATCTCGCGACCTGGGTTGTTTCATTTTCAACATTAGACAACCTCTTTTTTCACCATTTTTTAACCCTAAAACCTCTAAAGATTAAGCCCAAACCTCCAACAATCAATACCAAATATTATTCTAACATGTGTATGAGATTTCCCATAATCTAACATCATTAAATCGTCACCAATCATCCATAAAATTCGAAATTCCCAATTTTATTATCAAGAACCCTAGTTCTTAAATTAATATGCATAACTTCTAAATTAAGCCCAGATTGGTTCATAGAAATCACTCCAATTTCGTAGGCATCATCCTATCTACATATGGTATTCAAATTCTTAGCAAACCATCCCTAGTTTATGATATAGTTCTCCAATTTCCCCCAAATTAACTTTCATAACAAATGTTTATTAACCTAGACTAACATGAATATAATTATCGCTAAAGAAAGCAAGAAATAAACACTTTCCTCGATTTCAAAGGTCTAATCCGTTGGTGTTGTTGTTAGGGATGCATTCCTCGCGTTCTGATCTACACGATGGTGGTGGTGGTTATGCAAGGTGGTGAACATAGCTTCTCCTCCTTTGGAGTTTGCTCTCCCTCACCCACTGTGGCTCTCTCTTGATTTTGGTGTAACCTAACCCTAATTGTCCCCAATTAGCTGATATATTATTTCTCCAATTTTTGTCCATTTAATTCCTCGAAAAATCCAAATTACAAAACTACCCCTACCGGGTGCCGGCTTGTCCTAAATATATCCCGGAGTCCAAATAGAATACCCGGGTAGAGTTTTCTAACTATATCGACCCCTTCTGCTCAACGGCGCACTCGAAATGATCATACGAGTTACTTAAAATAATTTACCTTTTTATTCCACTTAATTAGTCCTGACATGACTCACACGCGTGTCCCGACTTAATATACCAAACTATCGTATTTCTCTCTCATGGCAAGTTATATAAAATCGTCATTCCATATTACTTATTCTCACAGTAATATTACTAATTACTAACTTCTCGTCACGCTAGTAAATGTTCAATTTTAATCCGGATTAATAATTAATTCTCACATTTTAATTTAATTAATCCCACAATAGTAATAAATCACATAATTATTTAAATCTTCGAAAATACGGGGTATTACATACTTCCCCCCTAATAACGGAATTTTGTCCCGAAATTCGGAAAATAAGGCAATTCTAGTAAGGACAACTTCGGGTATTTATTTCACCGCCCATGAATTTACGCAGTACCGCCCATATAGTATATTACCGAATACCCTTAGTAATGAACACCTCACTGATAATTTACTCTCCAAGCCTTACCATTTAAGTTTCACAACTTAACTTTTAGATAGTTACTATCTAGCCTCCGACTACGCGCACTAGTAGGTTAATTGATATTTAGATATATACAAATTTGTCTTACTACTATGTTTCATAAGTAGTTTATTATTTCTTGTACGGTATATACTTTACACACAATATATACTATAAATGTTAACACATTTTTGCCATACTGCCTCCGCAAGGGATTATGGAATCCAAGCATGTACGCTACCGGCTCAAACTTAACAATAATAGGAAAAGATCCCGCATCACTCTGTACCAATTCCCTCATTCCAACATGCAATAATGCAACTCCCAATCATTTCCATCCTGGTTAATGGGCCCTAAAATTCCTCTGAACCTAGTAGATTATTTTCCTCCCCTCTATCCAAAAAGCACAAGGATGACAAGGATTGATATATAACGCCTCAAATGGAATCCTATCGATAATAAGTTGAGGGGAGTCGTCTTACACTAACTCCACCAGTAGAAGATATTCTAAACCTTCCCATAATTGGAAATACAACATACCTCGCAATGTGCAACTAAGACTCTCAGTCTGCCTATCCACCTGCGAGCGCGTTAGGCCGGATACGTTCGCATCTCGATATTCATGGCCTCCCGAAAACTCTTCCTAATAATCGAGTCATAACTCTCTTGACTCTATCGGACAAAAACTCTAATTGTACCCCATATGACCCTACTATTCCAGGAATAATGGTTGAGGTTTACTGCTACACGTTATGATTTGTCCTATCTTGGCATAACGTGAGCTAGGAATTCCTAATGCTGAACTCTATTATTTCCTGATCCACTTCCAATTGGAGCTCAGTAATGTCTTGCTTTGCTTATGCCATCACTACTACGGCTTTATATCATTATGAATTTTACCTTTCTTATAACCACATCCATATCAATGACTCATGCGACAGTGTCATCACTGCATGTCGCAAGTCCTTCCCCCTCTCTCTAAGCTTCAGATTCTCGTGAAACATGCTCTCTCCATGTCCTATCAAGTAAGTTTCAACTTCCCCGAGTTAAATTTTATCGGATTCTTCTTTTACTATCCTCGTGGTAAATATGGGAATTAACGGTCCTAACTTCCCTAACCCATTAATCCGCTGAAGTCACACTCTTCTACATTCAGTTACCTCTCGTAATACGCATTGTGCCACAATTCTCAATTATGGAAAATACTATAATTCAACTATATAGGGTGCCCATACACCCTATGTTTTGTGCATTGCAGTGCCACTGTACTAGACATGTTATATAAATAACAAATTATGCCCCACATACTTGGCATAACTATATGGTAAGGTCCTACTCAGTCACCCTACCTTTTCCACCTAATCATATCTTAGGTTGTCCTACCGGTCTGCTCGTGGTGCCAACGATTGATAACATTATCACATTATTCGTATACGGCTCCATCGGCCTTAATCTGTAATATAACCATTCTCTCGCAGTTATAACTACGTATACGGGTAATCATTACGATCGTAAATCCATATACTAAAGGCAAAATTCTCTCAATTTCCAACGTTCACTAAGTTTCATGCGTGGGATGTCTCGCAAAGAGAAATCCAAACAAGGACCCCCCCCCCCCCGATACACTACTACCTAACACTGTTGGTCGTCGAGATCTGTTAAGACCTTACTCCATAACATATATCCCTGAATTCCCATCTACGAACATAAAATTCTACTCGTCTACTTTAATGTCACTAAAGACGGCATACAATGCGGCGCTCTCCCGATCACAAGTTATTAGCACTATATAATTAAGGAGCTATATCTCTCCTCTATATAATAAGTCAATATACCCTGAATCACATCAGTAGAACATCCCTACTCACCGGGATCAACATAGTAAGACAACATAGTCGCCGAAGTCTACAATACAATACAACACATAAGCAGGCTCATCCGTCTTTCGGGTGATGCCTCGCTAAAACCATATATTTAAAATTAATATTTTTTTTAGTACGATAGTCTTATCACACAATTTACTACCGTTCAAACCGTCGGTAACCAGTAATCGTACAATATAATCATAATATGCTCTACTATCATAACGCTCAAATGAGCATGAATCGTTACATAATACCATATACAAATTTCTCTTAGTGTCCACACTTGCTCCTCCCCGCAGGTGGCACAAAAATCTCGCTACTAAATGGTAGTCATTTACATAATAAGGCTGCTGCCGCGAGCGTACCCACTAAACCGAATGCACACTCAAATTCTTAGTGTTAACTATTCACATATGTTGTGACACATCCACGTCACTTGAACTCATCATTTATTCATAAGGATGAAACAAAGCACCATCAGTATATCCTGATCGTAGGGTCCCCGTACGCTCGTTTTGTGACCCATAATTATCTATAATCGTTATACCTTTCGCATTCCATTAATTAGATTTTTCCTTCCTTTTGGTGGGTAAATTATCCTGTTTTACGGCTCACCCGCCCGACATCGATACATTGGCCCCATATCTCTAAGCCTTAATTATGGCCTTACTGGCCTTCCCTTGATTTCCTGGGCCCCCTCGACCCTGAAATACAGTATGCTACAGTTACTGAGGACTACTTTGGTCCTGACTAGACCCACTACTCTTGGGTTATTAGTTCCTGGGACCAATTCTCTTGACCCGATTCCCACACTGGACATTTCACTTCTCCAACTGGTATGCCTTACAGGCACGGTTTATTACACCTGATACTATCAATTTCACTTATCAAGTGATCACATTCCACACTGGTAACCTTTATCTCTACATACAGGGTAATTTCCCTTTCACTGGTCCTCCTCGCCTTGTTGGGATGTCCTTTTCTCGGACCTGACAGTCTTAACTCCCAGTTGTTATTTTCGTTGTTCCTTGCACTCTACAGGGCATATGGAACACATGATCGACCTGTTGGTCTTGACTGAATCCATCACCATTTCGTTAAGAGTTAATCGTAACATTTAAATAGGTTTCCCCCACTAGGTATATGTTCTGTTGATACTCTACTAACACTATTGAATTCAACCTTGCCCTTCGGTTAGGTAGTACAACTCGACTGGCTCCCTTTCTTCTGGGGCGTTGACATATTCTAGTAAACATATACTTTGATGACATTTCCACTAGTCACCTTAGTCGCACTTCCCATTCACGCTAGGGCATTCTACTCACGAGTCCATTTTCAACATACGGACCATTTTTATCTTTTGTGACTCCTACTTCGGTTACGGAGTTTACTTACCAAGTTAACTCATTCTTAACTGTCGGTCCTTACTCGACCAACTGGTGGAAGATTAAACGGTCAACCTGCACCCAATATCTCGATTTGATTGACTATTTTACTCTTTGACGTTTCTCCGAGCTAGAAAAATTTCTTCTGAATTTAAAATTCTGAGTGTTACTTTACTCTACTTTACATTATTTCCTTTGGATTAGCTCCCTCCATTGGCCCATCACACTTAGATATTACTGTTGGCGACTTCTATCGCGGTCGTCGTTCCCCTAATGCTTCACAACTTTTAATTTCTTTCCTCCTCCTGCAGTCCCACTAACGGCCTTCATTGGTCGTCCCACATTGTTCGGAGTTCGAAGTACAATCACTCTCGCATTCGAATTGGATTCACCAAACTAAATCATAGGAGAGAGTAAATCGCATACGCAATGGAATATAACAATCCTAGTATAAGGCTCTACATCAAAAAACGCTAAGCTGAAATGTAATAAGCCGTACAGATCCTAAAGGACACTAGAAATTGATGCTCTGATACCACCTGAGACACCCCGCCCAATCAAATATCTAGTGATCAGTCCTTTATAAAATTTATAACAGAATGTTTGGTTGGCTCATTCTTAGCATCACTGTCAAAAACTCAAATCCAATTAATTACCTAACATTTAATTAAGCTAGTGTCAAAACATTTTCCAATTAAGCCAATTAATTTAATTAATTTCTGAACATGCAATTATAAACCATACACAAGAATTGAATGTTGACTGAATCAATTACTAAATAATTAAGACTGGATAAATGTCTTCTAGTTCAAAGCCACAAATCAAACCATAATAAATACTCGATCCAACTGAAAGGAACTACAAAGTAAACTAAGTACAACTCCGCTAATAAGAATGGGCGACACATGCCCGAACTGAGATATCTGAACTAGGAACTGAATGAACTGAGAGAAGCTTCTAATCTCAATAACCCGCAACTTCCACAACAACTGCAGCTCGGCAAACCATCCAAGTATCTAGAACCGGTGTCCCTGTGGTTGGGCACCTGTACTAATACATATATATATATATATATATATATATAGTAAAAGAGAGAAGAAATGCAAGAGACGGGTCGAAGCCGATGTTTTAAAAAGATTTATTAGCAAGTATTTAAAACTGCATTAAAGCAAGTATCATATGCATGTTAGTTTGAACTCTCACGTGAGATTCTCACCTCTCGACTAGTGTGCACACCTAACGTACATCTAATCTAACCTAGCCATCTAACACACTCTTAACTAGAAAAAGGCTTATCCTACTAGTTACCCCTCGTAGTAGTATCCCGTATTTGATCTCGACATTTATCATTTTATATAAGTGTTATCACACTAAAGTTAAGTATTTACTATTTACGTTACTGAAGATTGCACTATCTTAATAATCTGATATTATCTCATCTTAGGTGTACTAAAAGCCTACATATATATCTTTCACTATTATATATGTATTGACCTAATATTAATAGCCTACAAATATCACATTGTAAGTATAACACAGGTATATATAAATATCCACCACTATTATATATATACTAACACAGTACCCCAAGGATATACATGTGGTGCATTGCATATTCTGCTATCATGTCCCGGTGCATCTCGTACTCAAATAAGGACTATCAGTTTGGAAATCTCCCACGAACCATATAAACAAATCACACATATTGGCGGGGAACATAGTTCACATACCTATGGGTCACGCACATACCTACGCTCCCATACTCAGCTGACTTATCAACTCACAAATAAGTCTTCACAGTAATATGTTCTGAGATACAAGTCAAATATCCCCCCGAAGGTCACCCAGGATATGACCATCTCAACTCAACCCCCCGTGATAGCGAGCATCTAGGTATGTCATACACATAATATATCAAATATAGGTATACACACAACCCATCAAATCAAACGGTATACACATAGACCAAATGTCATATTCCATACGTAGTATTACCATCACTAAATACTATCAACGTATTTTAAATTTCGATATTCCCTCTCTCGTAATTTATATAAGGATAATATGTCACCCGAAAATCCTTTATACATAATCATAAGAAGTCCTAAAAGTAACAACTAATTTTTATTCTTATAAGTTCCATATCGTTATAACTAATATCGTAAGTATTTATCACTTAATACTCTCGACGCAATTATAATTACGATTATCTCTCTCTCGTAATCTTCAAGGTAAACTCACCGTCCCAAATATTTAAATCATTACACCTAAACAACTCATAATAATTCTGCACTATTTTGGGTTTATCGAACACTAATTTTTCCTCACTCAAATTGACTGTTTACTCAAATAGGGACAAAATAGGAAATTCTCTGAAAATTAAAAATCTCGCTCGAACCAGAATGGATCTCGCTCGAACGACTTCCATGTGTCGTTCGAACGACTTCGCACGACAACCAATCTCGCTCGAACGACTTCGAGCGACATCTCGCGACCTGGGTTGTTTCGCCTTCAACCTTAGACAGCCTCATTTTTCACCATTTTTCAACCCTAAAACCTCTAAAGATTAAGCCCAAACCTTGAACAATCAATACCAAATATTATTCTAACACGTGTATGAGATTTCCCATAATCTAGCATCATTAAATCCTCACCAATCATCCATAAAATTCGAAATCCCCAATTTTATTGTCAAGAACCCTAGTTCTTAAATTAATATGCATAACTTTTATATTAAGCCCAGATTAATTCATAGAAATCACTCTAATTTCGTAGGCATCATCCTATCTACATATGGTATTCAAATTCTTAGCAAACCAGCCCTAGTTTATGATATAGTTCTCCAATTTCACCCAAATTAACTTTCATAACAAATGTTTATTAACCTAGACTAACATGAACATAATTATCGCTAAAGAAAGCAAGAATAAACACTTTTCTCGATTTTGAAGGTCTGATCCGTTGGTGTTGTTGGTATGGATGCGTTCCTCGCATTCCGATCTACACGATGGTGGTGGTGGTTATGCAAGGTGGTGAACATAGCTTATCCTCCTTTGGGATTTGCTCTCCTTCACCCACTGTGGCTCTCTCTTGATTTTGGTGTAACCTAACCCTAATTGTCCCCAATTAGCTGATATATTATTTCTCCAATTTTCGTCCATTTAATTCCTCCAAAAATCTAAATTACAAAACTGCCCCTACCGGGTGCCGGCTTGGCCTAAAAATATCCCGGAGTCCAAATAGAATACTCGGGTAGAGTTTTCTGACTATCTCGACCCCTCCGGACTCAACGGCGCACTCAAAATGATCCTACGAGTTACTTAAAATAATTTGCCTTTTTATTCCACTTAATTAGTCCTGACACGACTCACACGTGTGTCCCGACTTAATATACCAAACTGTCATATTTCTCTCTCATGGAAAGTTATACAAAATCGTCATTCCATATTACTTATTCTCAGAGTAATATTACTAATTACTAACTTCTCGTTACGCTAGTAAATGTTCAATTTTAATTTCGGATTAATAATTAATTCTCACATTTTAATTTAATTAATCACACAATAATAATAAATCGCATAATTATTTAAATCTTTGAAAATACAGGGTATTACATGACTCTTTTAATACTTGGTGCAGAGTTATGACCATTAAACGCCTAGAAGATCTTGATATATGTTATTCAACTATCATGCAACTCGTGCGATGCACGAGCAATGTTCAATAAATAAATATAATGACCATAATAAAAAATAATATTTATCGTAAATTAAATATCTTATTGTAAAGCCATTATAAAAGGTTAATTTTTTTAATAAATAAAATCTATTTATTATTTTTAAAACTTTTTATTATATGAAAACAATTTTTTATAAATGAAAACTTTATAATAGTTGTACTTATTTTGTATTAAAAAATTATATGTATATTTGATTTGTTTTTAGTTTAAAAATCAGTATGTCATCTATAGATACAAACTTAAAGGTTTTTCTATAAATATAACATTAAAAATATTTTTATAAGCAAAAACTTTTTTATTTATATTCAAAACAGTTTTGAAATTTTGAAAAGTTTTTTAACGTAAAACCTACTTTTTATAAATAAAATCTTCAAAAAAACTGTACGTATTTTATATAAAACAAAATATACATATTTTTATTTATTTTTAGTTTAAAACACTTAATGCCATTTATACATAAAAATTTAAAGTTTTTTCTACAAACACAACGTTAAAAATATTTTTATAACCAAAAACTTTTTTATATTTATATAAAAAATAATTTTGAAATCTTGAAAACTTTTAAAACTTTTTTCCTAGAAATAAATACGTGATATAGATGTAATAGTCTTAGTAGCATTGTGTAATGTGATTTGAGTGAAGGATGATGAAAATAGATTAATTGAATCTAGATTGTGTTGAATCGAGAGATTAATTAATGAAGTCTATAATGGATCGTCTTTTTAGTTTTTAGGAGACGTTTAATTTATGTATTTTTTTGGTTTTAAAGAAAATTTTTATTTATTCATTTTTTTAATTTCATAGAACACAATGGTTAAAATGAGAGAGAAAATGATAGATATCATTAACTGCCCTAATACTATCGTATTAAAGGTATAACTAGAATGTAACACCGCGATGAGCGGTCACTCTAATTGAGTTTAATACATATAGATGATAAAAGTTTCATTATACAAAGATTTTGCTTCAAATGTATTATGACCAAAGCTTATGTAAAAGCATAAGTTTGATATGTGAAATGGGAATGGGGAAAAGATGTTAACTTGACAACCTTGAAAGTTTCAAGTGGTTCATACTAATTGTTGATTAAGAGTTTAATCATTCTTGGTTTAACATTGATCTTAAACCATTGGATATAGTGCATATCAACAATGAAATTATTATTATGAAAATTGAAAGTTTTAGCCAATAAAACAGTTGGGAGAATTACATTCGGAACTACATTATACTTAAACATGGGAGCACCTTAAAAATTACAGTTATTTATGGTATTCAAAATTTCTCAAGAAATGAGATGAGGAATGTCATAGAGAATGGATGTTTGATGGTCTCTTTTAATAATCTTAATCTATGAAGACATGATAATATAATTATAGTGATGAAAGTTAAAAAAAAAAATAATGAACAAATTTGACCAAATTTGGCCAAATAATTATGGTAGAAAAATGTGCATAAGGGATCTTCATATTCATTGCATCATCTACATATTGAAGACATTTTAACATCAAGTTCTTAATTTGATAATCAATAGAAAGTACAGAATTAAGAAGCTCCTGTTAAATGCTCAAATTTTGAGAGGAATGAATGGATTTGAGATAAACTTGTTACATATAGCAACACTATTAATGTGTTAGATTAGATTAAATGTTAATTTAAAGTATAATATCCATGAGTAGAAAGGTGCCCCATGCAGTCAGGTCCTTTGGATAACATAACCTTCTCTTCTAAATGTTTGATATATACCATAATTTTAATAATTTGAGAAGCATTGGAACCATTGATTATATTTTTGTTGCACTTTTAATTCATGAAACCTTTAGGAAAAAACAACTGAATGGAAGTAAGTCATTACTCATACATGAAATAACTAACATACTTTGTAGTTTAACATAGAGAATGAAAAAACATTGTAACTTCCTATATGAGTAATTCATATCAAATTCTAAAATCTTAATGTTGAATTCAAAATTCAAAAGGGGTAGTAATAATCGTTTTTCAATTTAAAATGCCTCCAAAATACAATTTGCTTCGCTGAAACAATTCTCTCTTAATAGTGTTAAATTTTGTCAACCATACAAATTACATTTTTTTCACTGAAAAATTTCTCTCTCCGCAGTGTTAAATTTCATTAACAATTGAAATTACATATATTATATGCAGCAACAAAAAAAATAACCATGTGTAAAACATGATTAATATTTGACATCATCTTGAAATTTTCACAAACACCTAATGTGCAACCACCCAATTTAAATGTAAAACCTTACGAAAAATATTAAAACTGTTTTGAAGAAATCCGAAAAAAATAATACTAAAATGAAATGACTAAACATGAAATACCTTCCCAGGGGACGAAAAAAATTCTCTTCTAATGCCTCCTGTTTCAAACAGCAATCCCCTTATATAGGTATAAAATAAATTTCAGAACTAAAACACAAAATAATTGGGGGAAATTGGAGAAAACAGGGATGGAAATTGAATAGAGAATTATTTTTTTTCACCTTTAACAATAAAATACCAAGACTGGGGAGACTTGTCCCAATGAATAGAGTCTAGATAAAACTTTAGAAATTCTATTTTAGGAATGTATGGGTGGGAGAAGGGAGTTGTAACAACTTTAGAAAATGAAAGGGTTACTGGAAAAAGGAGATCAGTGGATGGTAATTAACATAGAGAAGCCTATGCCTTAATGGAGGGCTTCCAACGTGGACAACTTCAAAAGATAAGAGACTTAATGGAGGCTTCCATTAATTGTATTTATACCTATTATATTAGAGGTATAACTAAATTTCGACCCGCGCAATGTACGTGCATTTTATATTAAGGCGTGATAAATGTGGTAAAAAATAAAATTAAATAGAATGAGATGAAAAAATGTGGAAGTTTGTACTCATGAAAATATATAACTTTATTGTAAATTTCTAATAAATGAATCATTAATGTAAACAATATATCAATTACACATCTAAAAAGATAAAAAAATCGTGAATTTTATCCAAGCACTAAAAATTTGTAACATATATTATTAATTTGTGATTCATATATCATAACTACATGTTCATGATGCAATACGCAATCAAACTTCATACAACATGTAATCAAAGCCTATCACCCAACAACACCAGGATTAAGAATGGGAAGTCATATATATTCTCATTTTCTCTAATACAGTTCTATTTAGCATATATCATTTAAATAATTTATTGTAATAAATAAAAATGTAATATACAAAATTCTTTCATTTACTTCAAGTTTTTCTTATATCTTTCGACACAAACAATCCATATAAGAAAATATGATATAAAAGTACAAAATAAAAGGTTTATGGGAAAAAAATTATATGCTCAGATTAGCACTTCTTGGGGGAAACAACACATCATTTAACATGTTATACATAGTAAAAAAATCTTAAAATATAAGATAAACCTCATGCTTCATTGTAGAAATTATTGCAAAATTCACCAGACTTGGATAGATGAACTAATGTTGTAGATGAAAGGGAATGTAATAAAAGCTAAATGGCTACTGGGCAACTAAATAAAGAAAGTAAAATTAGTATTAATTTGATGAGGAACATAATTACAATATATTGAGAGTGAGATATTAGTACACATTTTTTGCTAAAATTATACTTTTAAACAACCTTGGGATCTTAGAACGCAAGAAAATAAAGAATTTGGCGAGCTTTAATTTAGGTACGCAATGGCCAGATATAATATGGAATTTACACTTAACAGACATTTTTGACAAATAAAATGTATACTACTAAATGACAAATAAAGTGTCCACCACCTTGGCTATAATTATTAGTAAGATTGTATACTTCACATGACTAGTTCAATCTCGAAAAATGGAAATCACTAGAACATCATGATCTACCACTTCAATTACTGATAAATCACATTAACAATGTAATTGTGTTATAGATTTTTTTGCATATATATATGTGGGGGGGGGGGGGGGGGGGGGGGAGGAGTTTACATAAAATACAAAAATAAAAATGAAAAAGAAATCTCAATTAGAATTATAAAATTAAAAGAGGAATATCCGTGAAAACAAATTATTTCTACATATTAAGATGTATTTTCAATAACATAAATAAGAATGTCAATTATGAAACACAATTTATTTAATAACAGTACAAATTTTCATTTAATAGATAAATAATTGAACTTTTTGGAAGTCTAAATGCAATCTGCGGATAAACGGTTATGCTTGGAAGACTTATACGTGGTGGTTGGACCTTGATGTCTATATATATATTGACTAAAAAAATCTCAAAATTTCCATTGCTTCAATGTCGATTGTGTCATGAATCTTCTTACAAAGGAGCTATTTTTGCATTTCTTGATGTTGCAATCTTTCTTACTTTGGCCTAACCAAAAGTTCCCTTATTAGTTTTTCCTAGTGGGTTATGATAATCAGCAGACCTAATCTTATATACATACCAAGATAAGGAAAGGGAGTGAAATGGTGTCTAAAGTTCAACGGTTTATGTCATTGATAAGGGAAGAGATAAAGTTAATTTGGTGAATAAGATGAAGAGGTAGAGATATAAAATAGAATTATAAATTTAAGAGGATCATTACGGAGGCATGCTAAACAAAAAAGAAGTAGAAATAAATTAGGGGCCCTTCATTTCAGTTTTACGAATCTTTTTTGAGTTGTATGGTAAATAATGGGTACATATCATTGGATATACCTAATTAAAAGGGACTTTCCAGGTGACACATAGACAAATGAAGACACCATTTTTTATATTAGATACTAGGTTCGAACCCCGCGCGATGCGTGGGCTAGTAAACAAATTAGTTTATAAATGTAGATGGAAACTTATTATATAGGATCATTAATCAAAGAGAAATATAAATTAATTTTTCAAAATATGGTAGGAATGGAATTATGAGGAATTCCAAATGATGGAGTTGCAACAGTTATGTTGTTGTTGGAGTGATATTCTTGTTTTCATTTACAGATTTTTTTTTTACTTTGTAAAGGATGTGGTCCACGTAATTTTTGTTTTATGTATCAATAAATTATCATTCATTATAGATGGTATAGAAAATATGTACGAACACTTAGTTTCCAACAGTGCATTGGGTATATTGACAGTTTAAACAGTTAAAAAAAATTAGTGGATTAACTTTATTTCAGATCTGTTATGTCCGTTTTGAAAGAGTTTATAAAAATGTTGACACAATTATCATGTTTGCTCTATTTTGTAATAACTATCCATGAACTTACATTGAAATGAAAGAATATAGAAGCAACAATGATTCATTTTAGCAACCACTACGAAAACATAAATGAAACATTGAAGGTAAGAATACCAAGAGCAGAGCTCTGCAGAATTTTTTATTTTGTTAACAAACCTTGAAATTTTTTAAGAAATGAAAAAATGGGCCATTATAATATATAATGTATATATTTTTAATAATCTCAAATAGTTATATTTTTAACTAATTGGCTACATTTATGAAAGATGGAAAATGAACATCATGCAGACATAAATACAAACCGATGGTTTCATCTTAAACTTTTCATTTTAAGAGAAGATGTTACTCTCCCAAATTAGCATAATAATGGTTAAAAAATGGAGATTTGAATTTTTTAGCACACTTTAAGCATAGTTATATCCTATAGTATAATATATAATTGTTACCAACTGTACAACAGTTATTATGCTAAATTGTAAAACCTTAAATTATTGAATATCAAGTATATAACATAGTATTAATGTTTTGAAATTTAAAAAGTAAATGCATAGATCTATTTGGAACAATTGTTCGATCTTAATTTATTCTAAATCTGAAGCAATGCACTTTAAGATTTCCAAACCCATCAGGTTGAATGTGAATAAGTTTCACTTATTTTTTATCCGTAGACTTCAGCCTTTGTGTCGAATCGGCTTTGACATTAATTAGTTAAAAATGTAAGATAACCTAGATATGTGTTAGATTATAGGCAGATCTGGCACATAATGATGTGTACTGTGTTTCTATAAGTTAGATTTTTTTATTGTTGAAGGGAGTATCTGTTTGAAAAATGTTTTAAAAGATCTAATTTTGCCAATTATCTTCAGCGCGCTGTTTTTTCGCAGGGGGCATTATCTGTGGCTCTATGTTGTCCTCGGTGATGCTTTTGTATGAGGATGAGGTTAAATATTTTGTCTGTTAAGTGAAGTGTATGAGCGTAAATATTTGTATTAGATTGAAATTAAATATGTGGATGAAAGTAGGTATGTGTACCTGTGTTTCAGCAATGGTAGGTTGATTATTATTGATCAACGTCTCTTTGCCTCTGATTTTTATTAATGTGTAGTTACATGACCCATGATTGAAATTGTAAGTGTCAAGCTTGATGGTAAAATTTTATGTCTTACCCACAATATTATACAACAATGTGGGTAATTTTGTACCATCTCGTTCCTGAAATATAGACGTATTGAACAATATAAGAAATATTTATTGAAAGAGTAATTTAGTTTAAATTAGTTACTACCTTTTCAATAATGTTGCGAAGCTATGTCATAGGGATATAAAGGAGCTTCTCGACCTCTTTATCAAAAATGACAAAAGTTGTTGCACCGGATGAGTCCTCAACTTTAACACTCAAGCGATAACTGCGTGCTAATGCATTCAATTAGTTGATGTGTTGTTACTGGTGAGATAGAGGAAATATTCATTTATACCTTGCTCTAGGGAATTTTGGCTCAATGTTTCAATGGTCGCGCCAAAATGTAGTAGATGAGGGTTACATTTTCTATTACATTTGGTGCATGATAAGTAGAACCAACCATATTATGTATCGATGTCAATGATCTTCACTTTGCAGGAGACGAACATGGGTTGTATATGGAATGATTGTGAGTTTTAGTTTTTAATTGTCCGGTTGAATAAAGAAGTAATGTATATGAAGAGATACGTAAATATAGATACCTCCAATTGTTCAATTAATGTTATGGATAGTATTTCTTCTATTGATTTTACTTCTGCTATATGTTCAATTGTTCCCAGCATTTGGTTTATCTCGGTAGATTATAGAGAAGAGCTATAATGAAATTTAGAACAATATAATATTAGTTTTTTTATATTCCTAAAAGAAATAGTTATATAATAAATTTTATGGCATTACCTGTTAAGCAGTGATGCAACCTTCGGTATGCCTGGGTTAACATAATCTTCATGGCATTCTTGGTGGAAAGGGATTAATTACTTGGAGAAGTGGAAAGTGTAAAATTTAAAAGTATTTACATACGTAACTATGTGAGGTAGTTATACTAAAAAGTTTTAGACTATTTAAGTTTACCTTGGAATAGCTTGACAGTTGTGGATAAGACAACTATGATGATTGGCGATGATATCTTTTGTAAAGTCTCTTCATCCAAATCATGTGCATTATTGGCCCATAGTGTAATCTGAATTTTTTCGGAACTGTATTTGTATAAGTAGTTAGTATTTTTTTGTTTATAGATTTCATCCTATGAACCTTATAAGATATATAATAGCGGCCTACCAATGATCTTATAGTTGTATGACTCTTTTATTAACATACTTCCTTTGGCTGATTGATCTTCGATATCGCTCATGTCGATCAATATGCCGACTACGTCTATTTAAATGTGGATTTTGTTTGTATAAATGAGTATAAGCTTGACAGTAATGAATTTATAGTTGTTGTTTAATATTAAATAATCCTCACTAGATAGTTAGTTATTGTCCTTCCTTGATGTTGCATGTTTGAAGTCTGGGAATTCAAAGCGGTAGCGCCCAATGCTTGGGTAATCCCTAAAATAGGTTTGACCGATGTGTTATGTAAGAAGTATATCATGTATTGGTGGTTGACTACTATGTAGTTCATCTTATTATCAACCACTATGAATGTGGAGATTGTGTACATTTCTCCATCATCCAGCAACAATTCGAATTGGTCTAGGAATTTCTTCCTTCTGCACGCATGGATATAATCTCCCTGTGCAAAGTAATTTATGTTTCTTTATGAATTACTTCGCATATGGGTAGTACTATATATGAATGAGAGATATATGGATTGAATACCATTTCATCAAGTAGTATCATATCACTGTTGTTCGCTTTGTTGCTGTGAGTCTTCCATTTTTATCGTCCAATCAATCCCTTCCTTTTGGAGGTCTTTAAGTAGTGTAACGTTGCTCGTGATGTATTTTGGAATGCCCATGTGATTGAAGTAAGTAAAATGTCGTTAAATTATGAACCTTACAAATGAAATATGTTTATATGTTATTCATGTATGAAATTAATTTAACATACTTATTTTAAAAGAATCCAACACTTCTTTATAGACCACATTGTTTGTCTTGTTGAATTGATTTTAATTATCAATAATTATCAAAAATTTCAATCCAGAACATGAAGTAACTCCAGATGTAGCAACATAAAATTGACCATGGTTGAAGACTGGGCAAGTTAAGTATACACCAACTGTTTGTAGAGTTTATCCTTGGCTCTTATTTATTTCCATGAAAAAGGATGGTCGTACAGGTAGTTGGCAACATTTTAATGTGAAAGTCCATTTAGGTTCCGTAGCAGATATTACGATCCTTAGAATAAATACCTTAGCTCCAATGTTTGAACCGGTAATGATTTTTCCCTCAATAACCAATGGTGAAAGTTGAAAGTTGGGTGATAATTAATCTCGTTCCATTGCAAAGTCCAGCACTTTGATATATGTTTCTTAAAAAAATGATTGGCATTTCAATTTTCAATTCCTGTTGATTGTTTGGCATCCCAAGTAATGTAAACTCAATGGGGAAGAGAATGTCTTGGTCCGCAAAATTCCCTATAGCTTTGCAAAGTGAATCCGAGTTTAGGAATCAAATCCATATTGTAAGAATTAATTTGATCCACTGTATCATTTGTTGGAGTGAAATTCCCTCTACAAGTAGAATACTTAATGTTTTTATAGTTATTGCATAAGTCTGGATATATTGAATGAACTATACTGCCAATGGGATCATCTGTAAAAGGGATGAGCATATCATCGGGTATCTTTATCCATTGCGACTCGTCTTCATCTCCCATTGATGATGCAGGTAAGTCTCAATCTCCTAGGGTGATGATATAATTGCTTAAGCCATTTGAATCTTGTATTCTTATGTTTTTGGTTAATGATAACACATGGCAGGAATCCCAAATATATGACTTATTAATTGAGGAATTTACTATATCCTCTCTGCTACCTCTTGGTACAACAGATAGAGTTTGCCTAAAATCGCCACCAAGTAAAATAGTTTTCCCTCTAAAGACATTGTCATTTGAAGACAAACTATTGAACCTAAGAATATCTTTGAGTGATTTATCTACTGCCTCAAAATTGTGGTGGTGGTTTATTGGTGCCTCATCCCAAATGATAAGATTTGCCCTATTTGTTAGCTTCGCTAGTTGTGTACTTTGGCGAATTTCATTGGTTGAGTTCTCTCTTAAATTGATTGGAATTGGACACCGTAAATGTGTTGTTCTTCCACTCGGTAATAACAGTTATATGATACCGGATGACACAACTGCGAGTATAATTTTCCATTCTGATCTTAATCTAAAAATAATTATTTTGTGTAGATATGCTTTCCCAGTGCCTCGGTGCCATACACAAAAAATAGTCCCCCTTTTTCTCTGATGTATGACTGAATGATGGAATTATATATACATTATGTTCCTTGTTCATTCATTTATGTAGCTCACGTAAGAGCTGATTGACAGTATACGATAGCGCTTTTATGATCAATCTATTGTTCAACTCATAGGTAAGTGATTGATTTGGGAATGGTAAACCTGGGAAATCTTTAAGTCACTTGTTGATCTTGAACAGAAGTTAGTCAATTTCATAAAGGCTGCCATTTTTAATCTGATCATCTCTAAGGATCAAATTATTGAAGTTGAATATCTTCCTTTACCGATACATAATGTCATTGGACAATAATTCCTAATTTATTTCCTAAAGATCTAAATGTTCTGAGACCTCATAAAAGAGAAGAAGGGTAATAAAAAGATCTCTCAACTGTGCCCCTGTGAACCATTGTGATGCTTGTTGTGTTGCATGATGCCACTCTTTGTCACCATCTAGTAACCCCAATGAATAACATGTTGCCTTAAATTTGGGTACGTCACACCATTGATGGTTCTCATCTCTTCAAAGTTTGTTGCTCCCTTTATATTGTTAGATAACATTATAAGGTAAAACATCTCACTGACAGTTGGGGGCATGTAGTTAACTCTTCCAATGCACAATCCAGATTCACGCCGCTTCTATTCTTTGGATTATGCCTTCCATGTCCACTATTTCGGGAAATCTACATAAGTTAACTACCTTGCATCTTTATGAAGTGAATTTGACCTCATCCATTCTGTGAGCATGGTCTTGTTGATATCAATTATGTTGATAATATTATCAAGTTTATCGAAATCTCTAAAGGTGACCACTAGTTCATCCGGAAGATGCAATGGGAGACGTTTAACACCTACACTTTTTTATTGGATGTCAAATTCAAATATTCTCCAGTATGCCTCATAGGTTGAGAGATACCGACAGTCCAAAAATGTACGTATGTGATCAATTTACCTTATTTATTAAGTGCCATAATGTTGGTGGCGTATGATTTTATCTTCTAACACCATCGTTGCTCGATCCGATCCCTTGTTAATGTACATGAAAAGGTATTTGATGGACCTTAATATGTTACCCCATACGACATTGATACGTGCTTGGTATTTGATGATCAAGTCAATGTTGTGTGGTACAACATATCTATTATCGAGCTTCATGCCATTTTTCTCATAAAACTTATAATCTCCCCTTCTCCTATACACGGGGAATCCACTATCATCAATTGTGGTCTCATTGGTAAAAGGGTGAGGGAAGTATTTTGAGCAACCTTCTTTTTTCATACATGGTGAAGAAGGATTAGCAGCCCCACATAGGACATGCATCATAAACTGACCAAGAGCTACATACCCTATCGGATTTACTATACAATCAGGTAACTCTGTAGATATGATTTCATCAATCTCATGTGGAGTTTTCTTCTTACAAGTGGATTGTAGGAAAAGTAATATATGTGAATGGGTTAGACTACGCTTTTGAAATTCAATTGTGTAGATAACTGCATGATATGTAAAAATGTTAGTAAGTAATAACATATGAATAGTGAATAAGGGTATAAAGATAAATAAGTATTATAAATATTTTATAACAGATGGTTGAGTCATATACTGACCTGCTAAAATAGATCCAAGTGATGACCTTCGGTTAAATCCCTCGTTAACTGATCGAGCTTAATTTTGAAAAATCTTGTCATAACATATGTCTTGTCTTCTAGTTTAACACATGGTGTTAAATTGAGGAAAGATTGTATTTTCGACCATTTTGGATTTGCAGTAAATGTAATAAAGAGATTCGGGTTTCCCTCCCATCTACAAATGACCATCGCATCTTGAAAGTTTTGGGCCATATATCGTGGACTACCGGCAAAGCTAAAAGTGAGGAGGATGCATTTTCCTATGGAGGCAGGCGTTATAGAACTACGTATTTTAAGCCTTTGTAGAGCTCAGATCTTAATTGGGTTTGATTTAATCAAACCCATCGCAATCTATCTGACTCGATGCAAGTGTAGGCGTCAACTATAAATTATTGCAATAATCATCCAGAAAGTTGGAGTGCTTGTGATTCATTCATCCTTTATTGTAATCTATATGCATAAAATTCATGCACTGTGCAAGAATTTCTTTTAGTTTTTTGCCGCCCTTAATTGTTAAAGTAACTAATGTTGAGTTGGAATTCTTCTTCACAGTATGGAAAGAACAACGGATATTGCATAGACATAAATGAAAGATGAAGCTCACTGATATGTTGCAATCCGTGTGATCAATGCTCAATAATGACATCTCTCTTGACATCAACGTCATATTAGTCTCCAACAATAAGTGCGGCTAAATCTGGTGCAGTAGGCAAGTTGTACACAGATGTATTTCTGGATCGATCACCAATTAGTCTTATACGAATGGGTGCAAAATATTCTTCTTTGAAATGATCACGTGCCATCCTAAACACTTTTGCGAGAACATTGTGTGAGTCAAATATTTTGATTAGGCCATCAACAATATCAGTGTCTAAAGTTGATGACGTCCCATCTCCAAAAAATGCTCGTAGCCTATTCTACACCTCATTATCAGTGTCATAAATATAAAGTTGTGCAAACTTGGGCGAATCTCCATTTAAAAGCAGTAGGGAACAAATTTTATGGTAATTTTGACTTGAAATGCGATAAACATAAGGTCCAACAGCGTTGTTTACGCTTTTGTCAATTTTACCACCCATTGAAGTGAAGCCAAACATGGAGTTATATGCCTGTATATTCTCACAGGATGTAGAACATATTTTGCCTCCCAAAGAGTTTAGCAAATTATTTAGAAAAACAGGAGGTTTTTGCAGTGGGGGCAATTTTATCTTCCCCTCTCGACAACACATAGAGAACTTTATATTTCTGCGCCTTCTATGTTTATCACTACGCTCTTTAGACCACATAATGGAGCCATAATGTTCACATGTATAAGTGGGTCCATCGAAGTTCCATCCTTCTTTAAATTTTCCTAAGAAATCATACATATATTTAATGCAATTTCATAACAATTATTTGTTCTATGAAATATTGTGATTGTGTATGAAGGTCTTACTAGAATCTAGTTTACTTATGGGTTGACTCATTTTTCTCCTTCCAACTGGCTGTTCATTCTTAACATTAATTGCTGATAACAATGTTTATGTGTATTAATGTACGTGTTATATGAAAAACTATTATAAGAGGTTTCCATATATTTGCAAAGGGGGGAAATTATTAAATTCAATACTTAAGGTAACCTATATGAGCGATTTCCTTTTCTTATGCAACTTTATATCTTACGCTTTCAATGGTATATCCACTATAGTTCCCATACGTAGGATTACATGATGGGCGAACTACTTGTGTTGAAGAAGTAACACTTCCATCTTTATTCACAAATGATCGAGAGATTATTGTTGATGCAAAATATTGTTACCATGTGTAAGGACAAAAATTTTCAATTGAGTCTTAATGTAGTGTTGGCTCAATTACGGATAAAAACATTTGTGTCATAGGATAGTATTGAGTGAGTATCCTCAAAGCCTATGACATGCAAGAGTTGAAGACGTAGCGGCCAAGTCTTATAAAGCCTCACCATTGTCGAGTTTCAAGTGTCATGTTTCTACGTCATCAACTTCATATTCCGTAGTCCTCAAATGGTATGAATGCACTTCTATATATATATAGGAAGACTTGGAATATGTTTATAAAGGGTGTACTTTTGTTTAAACTAATGTTTATTTTCAGCTGGTTGCTTTAATACTTTCAAATAAAGTTTCTGGGCTAAAATTGAATTTTTGAGCTTTTTGGTTTTTCGTTCGAAATTGTCATTCGAAAGAGTTTTTTGTTCGAACGAGGTTTGCCAACTACTTGCCACTGGAACTTCGTTAAATAGTTCGTTCGAACGAAATCGTTCGAACGAGATTTCAGCGGGAACAATTTTTGGCAATTTTTTGGCACTTTCCCACTACTTTGTCCCACTACTCTTTCACATAATTTAATGACTTCGGGACTAGATTTTTTCTAAGAACTTTTTCCATCTCCTAGAGAGGTTTTGTGATCTTAATTCTTTCATAAAAAGTTCCCTTGGTGTTTGTTACTCAAATTAATTTATTCAAAGAACAAAACCAAGTTTACGCCCAATTGTTTGTTTTAATACAAGTCTCTCTCTCTCTCTCTCTCTCTCTCTCTCTCTCTCTATATATATATATATATATATATATATATATATATATATATATATATATATATATATATATTGCTTAGAGAGTTTGTTTGGCACCGGCTTTATCTCTACCGTAAAAGAGAGTTTGGGTTTACTTCTACATCCCTCAAAGAAGAAGTCTCGTTGTTGAGTAGTGCGTTAGTGTTATGACTGATGAGCAAGTGCACTTTAGGAAGCTGTTGAGTGCCCGATGAGTGGCAGTCTCACATGGTGAAAGGCACCATGTGTGGTTAACGGTATTCCTAAAGTCTCATTGGTGAATTCCAAGGTTCCAGTGGAGTTCCGGGGTTGTCAACTAGGCGGAGGTGTTTACAAGAAGACGCTTCAAGGCTTGAAAGGAGTCAAGTCGAGGAAGTAAGTCACCTGTCTTGTAATTTTAAAACCATACTTAGTGGACTTAAGGCTAGGATCGTCCGAGGTTTTTTCCCGTTGTGGTTTTTTTCTCGTACATCGCAGCGTAGTGATTTATTTGTTCATTTTATCTTTTGCAAAATTCACCTTAGATGTATGCTTAGGTAAAAAGATAATATTTGGTTTAAATCACTACTCACTTAAATTTGTGCTAATTTAAATTTGGGTAATGTTAATTTAATTCAAGTCATCGTTTAATTTGTTAAAATTGGTTTGGCCTATTTTGGTAATATTGAAAATATGACTTAGGCAAATTTCTAGGACTTGGATTGGATTAAGTTGTTTAAGTGAAATATGTATTTGTTGATTAATCTAATTTCACTTGGTTTAATTTTAATTTGAAAGAATTTAAAATTTGGTGTTTATGTGTATTTAATTGAACCATCTCGCTTCTGCATCTCAAAGAGGAAATTGAATTACTTTTGGTAAAAGTTAAAATCGGGGTCCACGTTCTCAACACCATGATTGCAATTAGAAGGAGGAATGGAATGATGATTTCTCTAAGGACATGATGTGCGGTTGTAAATTATAGGAATGTTATGAGACTTGAATGCAATCGATACTCTATTGCGTGTATTAAGCATGATGATACGTCTTTGCAATCTAGCAAGTGTACCGTAATCGGTATTCTTCTTCTAATTATTTAAAAATTATAAATACTTACAATTCATTAGTAACGCAACTATGTAGTACATAATTTATTAAAAGAAGGAAAGTCAGATAAGGTGGAGTACAGTAGCAGGTGTGGAATATAAATAAGTTACAGATAATATGGTAGAAGTTTTACAGGCATATTAATGCGAATAGGGAATCGATGGAAATGTTATTCTATTCACTATTGTATGTTGTGTTTATTACTTTTTTAAATAAATGCAACTGTTCGATGCATTTACCCTAATGTAGAGCAATAACATCGAAAGGCAGTTATGTTGGATACCAATTTACAGAGTACTTCTACTTACTAATTTCAAATGGGGTTGATTCTTTTTTTTTAATGGGAAATTATTTTGAAAAGCTGTCAACCAAGAAAATATTAGTAATTTTAGGATATGTAACTAATGTAATCTCATAGTAGTAAATTCTCACTTTTGTTCTCAGATACCATTAGCAAAGTCCATTAAAAAACTTGAAAATGGCATTACGAAAAGAAATGAACTCAACATATTTCAATATTTGTGATGCAGGAAACTATTCAAAAATTAACAATATGTACATCAGTGAAACTAGGCGAAAAATATAATATAGGAAATATTGTAATATGGAACAAATTTCAATGAATTTAAATCAACTACATTACTTATGGCACTTGGAAATTAACACAATCTTGATTTTTCATTATACATCATATTTCAACTACGCTAAAAATAATTGTAAATGAATATTGTCTATTTAAAATAGAATGGAAAGCATATTTATGATACAATTTCAACTGATATTGCAAACCTATGGAAGTTGAAAACATAAATTGTATGAATCATGCTATAAAATCAGTTAAGGATATAACTAGTTGCTATGTATCATAATAATGTGCAACATGTGCATAAGTCATTAAAGACACTCAATAACGCATAAAGTGAAATCGATAGGCATAGATTGCGTCCAACGGTCAACATAGGCATAAAAAAATATTATAAACATAAATATACATATATACGGATGTAGCAGTATATTCAATTGCTTGACGAAAAAAGTAATAAAAGCAATTGTTCGTGCGTGAGACATCTCACAAAGCGAAATCCAAACAAGGAACCCCCCCCCCCCCCCGATACACTACTCCTTGGCACTGTTGATTGTCGAGATTCATTATGCCCTCAATGCACAACGCATATAACAATAACTACTCATATAAAATATTCACCAGTTTATTCTCATAAAGCCTTTTCCCACTATAACATATAAATCTGAGTACTAAGGACTAAACTTATCCCCACTCCCAACATTGCACTGTGTTCCGTGCGTGAGACGTCCCGCAAAGCGAAATCCAAACAAGGAACCCCCGATACACTACTCCTTGACAATGTTTGTCGTTGAGGTCCATTATGACCTCGGTACCCAACACATACTACGAATACATATGAGAAGCCAAAATCTCTAATCACATATATAATAAAATGCTCCGAACCATTTAGGGTCTATAACATTACTCTAGTTACAAAGCACAATCATTCAATCCCAACAATTAAGTACACATAACACACTTAGCGTACATATAAATATCCAAAATCCAATCACATGTGGATATAAAATACTTCACAATGCTATCATCTTCCAGGAATTACTCAATTCATCCCGGGTTACCATTTATCGAATTATTATCACACCGCCATGGTAATAAAACAAATCATAACGTTTAGGAAGCGGTCATAGTTCCGAACCTGAAGTGAGAACGAATCATACCCAAGACTTCTCACCCAGAATAAAATCACACAATAAATAAACGACGACTATGACCTGGGGACTATACGCACCCTGCTCCTCAAGCCAAGGGCCTCACCCACATTGCGCAACTTCCCATGATAGCATTGGAGGGTATGCTCACACAATATATATATATATATATATATATATATATATATATCATTCACATTAGATAAACATACAATCACATCATATAAATGCAAACCATCACACAAGGTATTTACATCACGTCATATAGGTATACGGGCTCTCTTACGTCCGTATGTATGAAAGAAGTAAATTCATATATAAGTATATAACTCTCGTTATACTAACCATTTCTAACTCGCATACCTTCCCATTTTATTTCATACGCCGACCCCTCACTTGAAACTTACTCATCCCTCACACCTATGGGTATGAAAAGTCTCCAAAATCCATCAACATTAAGGATACCATCTATATCCGAATGCAGACTGATCAACAATAATTATCCCCCAAGTAGAAATCTCGATACTAAGAGGATTCCCCACTAAATAGATACGATAACTTAAATTCGTACTCTCTCGAAATAACTTAGTACGACCCCAAACATCTCCTCACCATCCTAAGGTCATCAATACCTTTACATAATAACCTAACCCTCTATGATACAATAACTAAGAAGGTCCATAAATTTTAGACCCGAAAGAAAGAGGGTAAAATTGAAATCCCAAACTTGGACCAAAAACAGAGGACCGATCGACCGGCCCCTGACCCCCGATTGACTGTGGTTTTAGATTTTTCCTTAGGAAGAAGGCAGTAGGCTATTCCCTTGAGGCGTGGTCGATCGACCCCCTGGTCACGATCAACCGGCCATAGCAGATACCTCGGCCAACCTTCATTTTGGATGAACTCCAACTTTCCAAAACCCCACAATACAAACTTCTAACCACCAATATTCAACCCAATCATGTTTCTAACATTAAAACTCATCAAATAAATTAACCCAACTAATTTACAACCTCAAATCCATGTATAAACAGCTCAAATGCAAGATTTACCCAAAATTTAGGTTTTAACATTTATAACCGAAAATCCATAATTTTATTCACAAATCATGAAATAAATGATACACAAGAATTATTTAGCAAGTTTAATTACTTGCCTCAAAGTTGTGGAGGTTGAATCTTCCTCGAAATTGCGCAATAGCCGGAATCCCCAAGATTTCCTTCTTTCTCTTCTTCCTTTCCTCCTCTCTCTCTCTATGGTTTTCTCTCAATCTCTCAAATGAGATGGTTATCTCCCATAGGCTTTTTAAGCCTCAACTCCAAAATACCCAACTTTAAATGATAATACACATTTTAAATGACTCGGTTACTTTAATTCGAGCGAAACGAACTTAAAAATATTTTGGAACCCAAATAAGAGCAAAATACAGTCATTTCGACTATTTCGACCCTTTTGGGATCAACCGCACACTCAGAATCGCCATTCAAAATATTTTCTAACATCTTCAAATTTTGACCTCAAATGCAAAATTAAAATTCTCCAATATAAATAAATATTTTATTTCTCCCAAATTAATTAAATTAACAGTCCTAAAAATCACGGGGTATTATGGACTTCCCCCTTATAAGAATTTCATCCTCGAAATTAAGCTAAGCCTAGTACTCCAAACCTCAACTAGCTCCTAAGAAATCCACTCTCGAGATCATTATACCTATTCATACCACTTCTCATGGAAAATCATTTTAAATTTCAAACCAAATCTACCAACCAGGGCTCCCATTCACCCTATACCCGAGCTCGACTCGTATAAACATAACCCGACTTCACTTAGCCTTAAATCATACAATAACTCGAAACAAATTAATCCATAATACTTACTAATTATATAAAAATTTGAAAGGTCCAAAGATTTAACTCCTCTCAATTCCTGACATTCGTTACTTTCATGCGGGGGAGGTCTTGTAAGAGAAATCTAAACAAGGAACCCTACCAATACACTACTGTGTAGCTCTGTCGGGGATTGAGATCAGTTAGATCGGGACTAAGGTTTAAAAAATATTTTTGAATCATTTTAATATTTTCCAAAGGCCTATAAAAAAAATTCAAAAACAGTTTATGTCTTTCGACATCCAAATCAAATACTTTATGCCCAAGACATAAGCCGCCAACACTACAATACTCTTACCAACATTTCGTTCTCAAAACTAACACAACCATAAGCTAAAATCCATAGCTCAAACAATAATTCACTAAAGCCTGAATCTCTTCATTAACAAGAATCCCTTACCTCATAACAAAACATTGCCATACACTAGGCTCTTCCATAACTGGAACATCACAAATACATAGGTCTAGCACAACTAGAAAACGATAGCTTTACCGTTACTATTCAACACGTCTTAACGATTCCTATGTTAAAAAAAAGTCGTAACTCTCTTCTAGCACATCACAAGACAATCCATTCTCCCAAAAGATGTCGTCTAATAGCCTCAGTTGCTCACTCCTCCCTCCCGGGTCATTCCATACATAATAGGGTTGTAACAACTAACCACTCATCAAAATATTACATACTATACTCCCAATGCCCCTCAAATCATAATCCTAATCACAAAGGAAAATAATTTACATCATACCTCTCTAGTTCGACTGCATCTCTTCATCGATGGGTTCCTGCTCAAAGACCTTTGGCCCAAACTGGCCTATGATCTACTGTAGGGGTTGCACATCTAAAACTTCCTCAAAAAGTGGCCCTCTACCTCTTTCGGGACAATATCTCTTCCTATGGCCTACTTCTTTACAAAAGAAATATCTACCAGCAAATCCTCCCTACCCATCCTAAGGAATAAAACGTTGTGGCGACCCTTTATAGTCCTGCTTATATTATCTTGCTCCACCCGAGTCTCTAAAGTTCTTACCCCCTTGCGAACGAAGACGATATTCCTGACACTGTAACAACGTCGCATTCACTACCTTAGAAAAAGCCACTAATACTGGGTTCCCTGACAAATGCTACCGAATTCTCCATTCTAAACCTCCCACGAAATTCGCTATTCGCTTCTCCTCTGTATTTACCTCATCGGGCACTAAAATTTTCAATCGAGTAAATTCTTCTTTATACTCGTCCATCGTTCGATCACCTTGAAACACATTCAAAAATCTCCTCCTCATTTTAGTCTGGATCACACAAGGAAAGTACTTTTGGTTAAAGCGTTCCCAAAAATCTGTTATGGGCATTACATATCTCTGCTCCTATGAGGTGATTGACTCCCACCATTGGAGAGATGCTCTCGTTAATTTTAAGGTGGCGAGAAATTGCTACTTCACCTTACTTCATTCAACCATTAGAAGGTGCCTTTGCATACTCTTCTTCCAACGACTTGCAACCATTGCATCAGCTCCCCTTAAAAATTATGGAGGACGTCCCTTCCTAAAAGCTTCCCATACTCTTTCCCACATAGACGGCCGTGGGTGGGCTTGGGTTGCTGATGTGACTAAGAATGTGTCTCTAAAGTGCGTACTCTCTAGGCTCAAGTGCAAGCCTGTCGTGTTAGTAATAAACTCAATAAGTCGGGATCATCTCCATAGGGAAATAGGACAAGAAAATCATGGCGATAGAAGGACAGATGGTCAACCTAAATTCAACTCTAAAAAGAATGAAAAGATGATTGATTTGCGAATAATCCTACTAAGTAAAAGGAAACTAGATTAAGACTATGGAACTAACGAATTAACCAAGGATTTATAACTAAGAATGAAGTAATATATTTAAAGGGAAAAATAGGCCGGGAATATAATCCCTCAACCCTAGTGTGTTGCTAGTATAAAATTAATCGTAAATTTAAGTGATTAATCAGGCCCAGACTTTAGTACTCCAAAGCATTACATATATGAGGTTCAAGCCCCCACCATATGTAATCATAGGACAAGTAAAGTGGTATCACGATATCTACACTCGCAATGCATTCTGAAGCATCTCGGTTACCCCGAAGCAAACGAGATCAAAAGATCTACAATGGTTGTGCTTGCTACGCAATACGGTCTAATAAACCCTTAAGTTTAGAGGATTAATTTTATACACATGCAACTCTCAAACCGGGTTGAGTTCATGCACCCCAACCCTAAAAAATTTAGTTGGACATATTAAACCTAACTGTGCATACATTAACTACGTTGCATGTGAAAGAAATCATACTGAAACATTCAAGAACAATAATAGAGAGAATGAAAATTGAATTAAAACTTGCAATCAAACCCATAAATAATTGATCTTGAAGCACCAAATCAAAGCTATGTTCCTAGGGTATTCTCCTCATTTTCTCCCTGTCAAAAACTATTCGGAACTCTCTTTTCTAAGTCAATACAAAGTTACAAATACGTTTTAGAAGAGTTTGTAACACCTTAGAACTCTTTGGACCAATCAGATTTTAAGAAGAATTTCGCATCCCAGGCACCTCGAACCGGTTCGCAAGTACCCCGAGCCGGTTCACTCGATGGTTTGGGGAAACTCGCCGGTTTGGGCCTTCTTTCCTTCATTTCCAACACTTAGAAAATTTTCATGTTTTCTTCCTTTCTTCTATGGATTTTTCTTCAACTTCAAGGGGTCATAACTCTTTCACCTTAGCTCGGATTTGGGTGTCGTTTTTTTCAGCGTTATCATTGTTCTGAGCTCTTCAACTTTCCTGTTCACTCTTCCTCCGGGATCAGGTTGCAGAAATTCCAAATTGCCCTTGAACTTTCCTTCCTAGCCTTTCTTTCATTGTTTCGATTTCTCTTACGTACCACTTGCATAATTTACCTGTAAAACACATAAGAGAAACATAAAACACGAAATACTTGCCAGCGAAGGTTAGTATCATAATTACGAGTTAAATCCATATCAATTGCACCACTCGGGTTCACGAAGGTACCAAAATTAAGAAGATAAATATACAATATTTATGCCCGATCAAATCCCCCTAACTTAGAACTTTGCACGTCCCGAGCAATTTAAAAGAAAAGGAATAATATCACAACTCTTCTAAACACTTTATTGGGATAGAATACCTTTATCGTGGGAAAGTGATTGCATTTAGCGTATGCAATAAGCCGTTAAACCCCTAGATTACCCTAGTAGGATGAGTGTTGTCTCGTGAGGGTTTGCAGTGCATATACCCACAAAATTCGACTTAGACTCAATGAAAAATCAAAGTGCTTAAAAATTGTACAATTTAAACTTTCCGAAAAATAATCACCATAAATTCATATTCAAAAAAATCTCAGTTTATCGTGTGTGTGTGTGCGAAGCCAAAAATTAACCTCAAATTTCCACCGATTGATCATTACATCGCTTATCCGAAAATTCGTTTGGATTCAAATGCTCATGGGATGCTCTCACAAATGAATCACTCGAATTGTGGCTATTCTCTCGGTATGCGTGTCATAAAGAGTAAATGTATTGAAACACAAATTCACGCATACTATTTTGAAAGGACGAAAATATATGGTGAAATGATCTCTTCATCGAAATACGGTTTTTGAAAAACGGGAACATTGCTTCTTATACACACCATTCAATCTTTCTTATTTATCTTTTAGTGCCTTAGCTCTCCACACGGTAACTAATTTAGCATTCCGGACTAGGTAGGACTTTTCAGGTTAAAGGTGTATTGGGTAGCGTGGAACTGGTTGGGAAGTTTGCAATTGGAAATTTTTTCTTATGATGTCCCTTAGTGCTTTTTCGATCTTTTGCTCATTTTCTATTCTTTTTCTTGCGATTTTTGTTGAGCATTTTTCTATCAATTCTTTTTTTTTTCAATTTTTAGAGTAAATATTTTTGGGCATTTTGAAAAATTTGTGAAGTTTTAGAAAAATGCACTTATCACCCCCCCCCCCCCCTTAACTTAGACTTTTGCATTGTCCTCAATCAAAAGGACGAAATCTAAAGAAGACAAAATAATGAGTGCAAGAAATAAAATAAGCAAACAAAGAAAAATGCAAAATTTTCATTATTTGGCACTGGTTACAATGAGGAAACAAAGAAAGAGATGCACACATCATAATCATGCGAAAAACAAGAGATTGACAACATGGGATTAAGGTGCTGGAGGTGGGTATGAAATATCGGGCGCATTGGAATTATAGGAATCATAGAAGTATGTAGGGAGAGGAGTGTTCGAACCCACTTGAAGGCAGTAGAGGTCGGCTTGTAAAGGCTCCCTCATGCTAGTGTTGCACCGGTACGCGTGCCTATCCTCTCGGTACTCATTCATGAAACCATTAAAACTGGACTCCGGGGAGGTGATACGATTTGCAAGTTCCTCATTTTCCAGCGTGTAGTCGGAATCCTCATCTTCATTATACTCTTCTTTCTCCCCCACATCCATTACTGGGGCATCATTTCCCTCCTCCCCCGTGCCCTCATCAGAATCATCATCGAGAATAGGACGATAGGGGTGGGCCACCCTCATTTGGCATTCACTACGGGTGCTAGAAGTACCTCCAATTGGGCGAGGGAGTTTGACTTGCTTCTCCGGATCGTCCACCCCATCATCAATCATAATTTCAGTGATAAGGCGTGCGTAGGGGAGCGCTTATTTTCCCCACTCGTCATATGCTGCATGGAGGATGTCCGCGTAGAAAAGGTGGGCCAGATTAATACTGTTGTCAGGGTGGAGGGAATGATACAAAAAGTTGGCATGACGCAGCCTGACCACCGAATCATTGGTGAATTGCTCCACATGCAATGAGGTGCGTGAATCGTACCATGTACGAAAGACTTCCTACCGGAAATGAATCACGCAACCATTCCTCCCGGGGTGCCATTCGGGCGACACATTCAGCTTTGGTGCCGGGGGCACCATTAGTGGGATACATGAAAGGCATGGGGACGACAACCCCTTTTTCCCGCATTTTTTGCGCAATGATGGCGACGGAGAAAGGAATATGAATGTCGTCAACATATGCCTCATGGAGAGTGGAGAATTTGCGAATGAGCATCGCGTACAACTGGTGAATTTCGAATTCGAAGACTTTGTTACTCGTAGGGGAGAGAAATGAACACCACCCTCGGCGATGGAAAAGGGCGGTGACTTCACTGGGTAGCCACTCCCAATTAACAAATCGCTCAATATGAATGGTGCGAGTGGCCTAGAAATAGCTTTCCTCCCAATGACATTCTTGGATGGATCGAAATACTCCCGCACCCTCGTTATCGAGTATGGTTGTGTCATCGTATTTTTGAGGACGAAAGTTTTCTTGGCGGGGGAGTGGCAGGGTGAGAGAGAGAGAGAGAGATATAGAGTTGATATGGTGTTGAATAGAGAGAATGAAATGGAGTGATGAAAGTGTGAGAGATGGATGGGGGTTGAGGGTGAATTTATAGGTGTGCGGGGATCACTTTTAGTGGGAAATGGGAATAGGAATTGAGGGAGATGAATTTGGAGTTGAAAGAGGTAGGGGGAAGTTTTTAGAGGGAACAATTCATGGAAAAAATGAATGGAGGGAAAGATGAGAAGAGAATGGATTTGGAAAAGAGGGGGGAAGAACCTGCGAGGACCCCCGAACCGGTTCGCCATGTACCCCGAACCGATTCATCCCCGAACCGATTCACCCTGCGGTTCGGAGGATCTTGCTATCTTGGAAACCTTTCTTCTCTCATCTCTCCAAATCTAAGTGCTCTTTCATGCCTCAACACATGTGTAAGGCCCTTTAAGATATCCTAGACCCTCGGGTTCCTAGAAAATCCTCTACCAAGCCCTCAAAATGCGTGCAATATCTCTCAAAAAGTGTGCTACCTCGATCCCTATCATGAGATGTGTCTTCAGACTCGTAAATATCCTAACTCACGCACTACTAATGTACATAAGAATTCACCCCATACGCGTCGGGGGTGCGACGACCTCTCATTTTTAGCTCAATCTACCCCGTAAACGGGGTCCGACAACCAAATGGTGTCGACTTATTCCACACACACCTCTAAATATGGCTTTAGGTGTTGTCTATTCACCTTAAACGTATTCCCCTCTTTTAAATCTTCTAATTCCATAGCTCCGTGAGGGAATACATTCTTCACAACGAACGGGCCAGTCCATCGAGATCGCAACTTTCCCGAAAATAGATAAAGCCGAGAGTTATAGAGAAGCACTTTTTGCCCAGGAAGAAACTCTTTGCATCGAATAATCTTATTGGGGGAGAGTTTAATCTTTTCTTTAAAAATTTTTCCGTTCTCATACGCGTCATTGCCTATATCTTCTAACTCATTTAATTGAAGCTTACGAACTTCACCCGCTTTATCCATGTCATAATTCACCTACTTAATCGCACAATACGCCTTGTGCTCTAATTCAACGGGAAGATGGCAAGGTTTTCCATACACAAAGCGGAATGGGGACATGCCGAGTGGATTTTTATATGCGGTACGATAGGCCCATAGTGAATCATTCAATCGAAGTGACCAATCTTTTCGATTGCAATTTACGGTCTTCTCAAGGATGTACTTGATTTCTCGATTCGCTAATTCGGCCTACCCATTCGTCTGTGGGTGATAGGTCATTCCAACCTTGTGAACGACGCCATACTTTCCCATGAGCTTCTCGAATGGCTTGTTGCAAAAGTGTGTGCCATTATCACTAATTATCGCTTTCGGAGCACCGAAGCGGGAAAGTATGTATTCCTGTAGGAACCTAATCACCACTTTGTTGTCATTTGTCTTGGTAGCTATGACTTCCACCCATTTGGAAACATAGTCTACTGCGATAAGGATGTATAGGAAACCAAAATATGGGGTAAAAGGTCCCATGAAGTCACTACCCCAGCAGTCAAAGATCTCAATAATGAGTATCGAGGTTAATGGTATCATGTCTCATCGGGTAATCGCTCCCATCCTTTGACTCCTATCGCAAGATTTGTAAGAATTTCTCATATTCTGGAATATTATGGGCCAATAGAGGCCATTTTGAAGAATCTTAGCGGTCGTCTTTTTCATCGAAAAGTGACCTCCACAAGCTTCCGAATGACATAATTGAATGACTTTCGATATCTCATCATCTGGTACGCACCGTCGAATGATTTGGTCAGCGCAATATTTAAAAAGGAATGGATCTCCATAGAAAAACATGCGCGATCAAGTAATGAACCTCTTTTTATCTTGTGGTGTCCACTCAGGAGGGATGGCTCCCGTAACAAGATGATTCACTATATCCGCAAACAAGGGCAAAGAAGAGGTAGCAAAGAGTTGCTCATTCGGAAAATATTCATCTATGGGTATCGAATTTCTAGGTACATCGGACGAAAGCCGAGATATATGATCGACGACGACGTTTTCTACTCCTTTTTTTATCTCTAATGGAGAGGTTAAATTCTTGTAGGAGTAGGATCCACCTAATGAGGCGCGGCTTTATGTCTTTCTTTGCAAGGAGGTATTTTAAAGCTGCGTGGTCAGTGAAACAAGTGATAGGTGACCCAATGAGATAGGATCAAAATTTGTCTAGAGCAAATACTACGGCTAGCAATTCCTTCTCCATAGTGGATTAATTGAGTTTTGGTCCGGTAAGGCGTAGTAGATGACATGAGAATTTTTATTCTCCCGTTGGCCCTAAACAACCCCTAATGCAAAATCACTTACATCACACATGAGCTCGAATGGTAAGGACCAATCTGGTGCTTGCATGATGGGAGCGGAAACAAGCATGCTTTTAAATTTTTCAAAAACACTTTGGCATGCTTCATTCCACTCGAATGGGGTATCCTTCATAAGGAGGTTTCTTAAGGGCCTAGCGATGGCGCAAAAGTCCTTAATAAACCTTCGATACAACCCCGCGTGGACCAAGAAGGAGCGAACGTCTTTGAGAAATTTTGGTGTGGGTAGATCAACTATGACATCTAACTTAGCTCTATTAACTACAATCCCTTTGGATGAAACTATGTGGCCAAGAATTATTCCCTCAGTGACCATAAAATGGCATTTATCCCAATTTAGCACTAAGTTCTTCTCCACACACCGGGTAAGTACTTTTTCCAGATTCGCCAGCAAAGATCAAAAGAGGTGCCAAAAATGCTAAAGTCGTCCATGAACACTTCGAGTCCTCTCTCAATCATGTCACTAAATAGACTCAACATGCACCTTTGAAAGGTCACAGGTGCATTACACAAGCCGAATGGCATACGTTTGTAGGCAAACGTACCAAAGGGGTAAGTGAAGGTCATTTTTTCCTGGTCAAGTATATCTACCTCAATTTGGTTAAATTCGGAGTAACCATCAAGGAAGCAGTAGTAAGGGTGTCCCGCTACTCTCTCAAGCATCTGATCAATAAATGGCAAGGGGAAGTGGTATTTCCTAGTTCCTGTATTGAGTTTCCAGAAATCAATGCAAACGCGCCACCCGGTGGTGGTACGTTAGGGAACTAGCTCTCCCTTAGCATTTTCAATCACTGTCATACCCGACTTCTTCGGGACAACTTGAATGGGGCTCACCCACTTTCTATTCGAGATTGGATATAGAATCCCGACATCCAATAACTTAATGATTTCGATCCTCACCACTTCTTTCATATTGGGGTTTAGACTTCTTTCCATTTCTCTTGAGGGCTTTACATCCTCCTCTAGGTGGATCTTGTGGGTGCAAATCAAAGGGCTTATCCCCTTTAAATCAGCAATACACCAACTAAAACCACTTTGGTGCTTCCTCAGAATCTTTAATAGCTTACCCTCCTGCTCTTCGTCTAGGCTAGAGGAGATAATAACAGGAAATGTCTCGTCCTTTCCTAGATATGCATATTTAACATGGGAGGGTAGTTTCTTTAATTTGAGGGTTAGAAATTTGTCGCTAGAGGGAACCATGCGTGCCTCCCTTGGCAGTAACTCCTCGAATCGAGAAACCCAACTTACATCTCTCATGTCCTCGTCTGACGCTCTCTCATTAAGTAATTCTCTCAACTCCTCAACTTCATTCTCGAATTAAGTATACGCTCCCTCACTCTCGTGGTTTGACACTAAGCAGGTCCCTAGGGCATCTTCACAATATTTTTCCTCAAAGTACTCCTCTACAATTTCGTCGATTAAGCTCACCGTGTGAAGATCATCTTCGTCCCCTGTATGTTGGGCTATATGGAAGATGTTAGTCTCTAAGGTCATATTCCCAAAGGTGAGTTGCATCTTCCCATTTCGAGTATTGATTATTGCGTTAGCCGTAGCTAAGAATGGATGCCCGAGAATACTGGGAACATGATTGCACGAGGGGAAAGAGGGCTCCGTGTCCCAAACGACAAAGTCTACCGGCAAGTAGAAAGTATCAACTTGGACGATCACGTCCTCAACTATACCTCTTGGGATCTTTACGGTTCGATCCGTCAATTGGAGAGTGATCTTTGTGGGCTTGAAGTCGCCCAGATCAAGTTGGCTATAGATGGAGTAAGGGAGGATATTAACACTTGCTCCCAAGTCAATTAAGGCTTTTTCAATTTTATTTTCTCCAATGATGCAGGAAATGGTGGGTGCACCGGGATCATTGAATTTTGGCAGGAGATCATTAAGTAGAATGGAGCTCACGTTTTGTGCTAGAAATACGTTTTTCTTTACCTCCATCCTCCTCTTCACTGTTAATAAGTCCTTGATGACTTTTGCATAAGCTGGAATCTGCTTAATGGCATCGAGGAAAGGTAAACTTAACTTTACTTGCTTTAGCACGTCTAGTACTTCATTACGGGGATTTCCTTTGTGATAAGGAACTAGCCTTTAAGGAAATGGTGTCGCGGAAGGTGGTTTTACTACTACCTGGGGCTCACTAGTGTCTTCTTTATCACTCTCTTTCAAGGGGACATCTTTGGCCTCTTTCGTGATGGGCAAAATCTCCTTGTCTTTGGTTGCGTCGTGTGGAGGAGGTGATAAATCAATGACTCTCCCACTACGAAGAGTGGTCACAGTTTGATATTACTCCTGATGTTCTGTAGAGGTGGAGCTAACACTAGTTTGACCTTGGGGAGGTCTTTAACCCTGGGCAAGAAACTTGCCCTTCTCTTGGATACTCAATGATGATTACATCTTTGAAATATTCGCATTTATGTCGTTGATCATGCGCTTATGTCTAGAAGTGGTTTCATTCTGGGCAGTGATGAATTGGTTTATTGTATCCTCGAGATTTCTCCGCGGTGGAGTGATATATGGTCTTGGAGGTG
This sequence comes from Sambucus nigra, assembly GCA_949130495.1. Classification (NCBI taxonomy): domain Eukaryota; kingdom Viridiplantae; phylum Streptophyta; class Magnoliopsida; order Dipsacales; family Adoxaceae; genus Sambucus; species Sambucus nigra. The sequence continues at coordinate 125,989,227 of OX422218.1, forward strand.
GTGGTGCTTGCACATGTTCCTACATGTGAGGTGCTTGTTGAAAGTGTGATGGTGGGGGAGGTGCAACATGTGAATTAGGATCATCGCAGCATTTTATTGTCCATAGCTAAAACCAGGATGGTTTTTCCACGAAGGGTTGTAAGAATTCCCGTGCGGTGCAACGAAATTACCCTTAAATCCTCCTACACCACTCACTTTCTCTTAAAGCATAACTTTGTAAGTGGCTATCGTCGAGCATTCCTCTATTGAATGTCCCGCCTCATAAATAGCACACACCCTCTCAATGGGGTTTGGGATGGAGCCAGCTGGTCCTCTTACACATATCTCAAGTACTTCTCGCATTCCTTTCTCAAGTATATCGAGTCGACTAGCCGTTATAGTATCATTTTCTATGTGAAATGGGTCGACCACCGATGGAGTGGTGGTAGTTTGGCGCATTTAATTATAAGCACTATGGTCAGATGTATCCCATGCTTGGGTAGTCTCGATGACATACCTCAGGTGAAGCTCATCATCGTTAGCTTCTAGGTCGACAAATAGACCATCACACATGGTTTCAACGAGTTATTTGGTGGAATTTATATTCATCCCATTATGGAAGAAGTAAATGATTTGAAATTTATCAAATCCATGATGAGGGCACGAAGTGATTAACTCGTTAAAACGCTCATAACATCGATCAAACGACTCATTTTCTAATTGTCGGAAGGTTTGAATTTGAGCCTTGATGGAGTTCGTTCGATGTGGGGGAAAGAATTTCTTGAGGAATTTAGATTGCAACTCGTTCCACAATGCAATCGAGTTTTGAGGTAAAGACCATAGCCAGGTCTTAGCCTTGTCCTTTAGTAAGAATGGGAAGAGTTTGAGGCGGATCACATCTTCTGTATAAGTTTGATCGCTGAGTGTTTTGCACGTCTCCTCAAAATCCCGGATGTGAAGATATGGCTTTTCTGACTCCATTCCATGGTAGTTAGGAAGTATGTGGATCATCCCATTCTTAAAGAAAAATTTCCCTACATTATACGGGAGTAAAATGAATCCCGGAGTGACAGTTCTCTCGGGATATAAGATTTCCCTTAAAGGGCGATACGGGACCACTTCCTCACCTGCAGCTACACTACCGTGTTGTGACATGTCTCTCTCACTTGATGAATCTGTATCCTCACTTTGTATGCTCAGAGCGTGCTCTGAAGAGTGTCCTAAGAGGGATGTCAGAGTGTTACTTGCAATTGAGTGTGGATGTGTGGGAGGTGGAACCCAGAATTGTGGAGCGTTTGGAGTGTGAGGGCTATCGGGGTCGTACTCAACTATCGGGTTTTTGTGAATGTTGGTTGGAGTATTTTGGGGAGTTAGAGTGAGTTCACGATTTTGCGTTAACAGGATTTTGAGAGATGAAGTATCTTTTTTTGCTTTTTGATTTTTTTTTGGTCGAAGTTTTATATTAACGGAATCTAACATACGTCTACCTAATTCACCGGCAACGACAATAAAAACTTGAGGCAACTAAGAATGTGTCTCTAAAGTTCATACTATCTAGGCTCGAGTGCATACCTGTCACCTTAGTAATAAACTCGGTAAGTTGGGATCATCTCCACAGGGAAATAGGACGAAAAAATTGTGACGACGGAAGGACATACGGTCAACCTAAATTCAACTCTAAAAAGAACGAAAAGATGATTGATTTGCGAATAATCCTACCAAGTAAAAGGAAAGTAGATTAAGACTATAGAAATAATGAATTAACTAAGGATTTATAACAAAGAATTAAGTAATAAATTTGAAGGGAAATACAATCCCTCAACCCTCGTGTGTTGCTAGTATAAAATTAATGGTAAATCAGGCCCAGACTTTAGTACTCCCAAGCATTACATATATGAGGTTCAAGCCTGCACCATACGTAATCAGAGGATGAGTAAAGCAGTATTGCGATAGCTACACTCGCATTGCATTCTGAAGCATCCCGGTTACCCCAAAGCAAATGAGATCCAAAGATCTATAGTGGTTGTGCTCGCTACGCAATACGGTCGAATAAACCCTTAAGTTCAGAGGATTAATTTTATACACGTGAAACTCTCACATCGGGTTGAGTTCATGCACCCCAACCCTAAAAAATCTAGCTGGACATATTGAACCTAACTATGCATACATTAACTACGTTGCATGTGAAATAAATCATGTTGAAAGTATACTGAAACATGCAAGAACAATAATAGAGAGAATGAAAATTGAATTAAAACTTGCAATCAAACCCATAAATAATTGATCTTGAAGAGCTAAATCAAAGATATGTTCCTAGGGTATTCTCCTTTTTTTCTCCCTATCAAAAACTATTCAGAACTTTCTTTTATAAGTCAATACAAAGTTACAAATACGTTTTAGAAGAGTTTGTAACACCTTAGAACTCTTTGGACCAATCAACTTTTAAGAAGAATTTTACATCCCAGGCACCTCAAACCGATTCACAGGTACTCCGAACCGGTTCACTCTGTTGTTCGGGGAAACTCGCTGGTTTGGGCCTTCTTTCCTTCATTTCCAACACTTAGAAAATTTTCATGTTTTTTTCCTTTCTTTCGTGGAATTTTCTTCAACTTCAAGGGGTCATAACTCTTTCACCTTAGCTCGGATTTGGGTACCATTTTTTTTTAGTGTTATCTTTGTTCTGAGCTCTTTAACTTTCCAGTTGGATCTTCCTCCGAGATCAGGCCGTAGAATTACCAAATTTCCCTTGAACTTGCCTTTTTAGCCTCTCTTTCATTGTTTTTATTTCTCTTTCGCACTGCTTGCATAATTTACCTGTAAAATACATAAGAGAAACACAAAGCACGAAATACTTGCCAACGAAGGTTAATAGCATAATTATGAGTTAAATCCATTTCAATTGCACCACTCGGGTTCACAAAGGTACTGAAATTAAGGAGATAAATATAGAATATTTATGCCCGATCAGCTACTTGAACTACAGGTTGATGTGCCATTATTGAAATAGCGGCAGTTACCGCTTGTGCCACAATATTGGCAACTTCGATTGTGGTCATAGTCCCTTGGGCATTTGGGGTTCCATATTCTTAGCCCCTCTGTTTTCCCTGCCTAGACGCCCTCTCTTCGGTGGCATCTGAAACAAAAATAATTGCATTAGAACGTCGTTCAAATGATTACACATTGCAGAAGAAAATATAGACGTAATGAACACAACAATCCTAATAATAGGGCTTTACATCAAGAACACTTACGAAAGAACACAGAAAACCCGCACAGATCCTAATGACACTAGAACCTGATGCTCTAATACCACATGTGACACCCCACTTAAAATAATAATGGGTGCCCATCCTTATACTAAAATAAATCAGGAATCTCAAGTGGATCATTCTCAGCATCTACTGAAGATACAAGATAAACATAGCTAACTACCCACTACTATAAAAAGTGAGTGCCAATTTTTTTTAAAACATACTATGCAATAACCAACCAACAACATAATAACTACTGAACATGATAATGAACACACGCATGCTAAGATAAAAGAGAATAGTTCTATAGAATACCAAAAATACACAAAAGAAAATACTCGAATATGCTATCGGGTCCCAGATAATACAACAACTGAGAAAAGAAATATAAAAGTACTATAACCACAACTCTTGGGTATAAACCCGATATACAAATTGAATCCTAATCTTGATTTACAAAAGATAGAAAACAGCTATAACAAAATCCCGCAATAGTCCGTAACTGCTACAGCTCCACGAATACACTGGATCGAAAAGCATCACTGGCGTCCTTGAGGAAGAACACCTAAAATAATAGAATATATTTATAGCAAGAGGAAAATATAAACGGGTCAGAGACCGAAGTGTGAAAATATTTTAGCAAGTGCATTAAAATTCATAATAATTATAAATGCACTATATCATGATTAAAGTGGAGTCGCACTCTCCAGAAAGTCCAACTCACCTCTCAACTAGAGCGCGCACCTAAAAGTATTCACTTGGTCCTCAAATTACTGCCCAACATTCTCTAGGGACAATTCAATCTAACTTACGCCCAAAATTCACATTCGCATAAACCTTAATCTAAAACATAACCATAAACTTCTGATTCTTCCATGATCCCTATTATGCGTCACAACTTACTTAACATATAAATATACATATACTCTTACTAGAATTTATCGAATTCTAGATATTAACTTACACGAGTTATTATCATCTAAATGCTAAGGACTAAATTTCTCCCAACTCTCAACATTGCACTGCGTTTCGTGCGTGGGATGTCTCACAAAACGAAATCCAAACAAGGACCCCCCCCCCCCCCCCCTGATACACTACTCCTTGGCACTGTTGATTGTTGAGATTCATTATGCCCTTAATGCATGACGCATATAACATCAACTACTCATATAAAATATTACACCAGTTTATTCTCATAAAGCCTTTCCCCTCTATAACATATAAATCTGAGTACTAAGGACTAAACTTATCCCCACTCCCAACATTGCACTGCGTTTCGTGCGTGAGATGTCTCGCAAAGCAAAATCCAAACAAGGAACCCCCCCGATACACTTATCCTTGACAATATTGGTCGTTGAGGTCCATTATGCCCTCGGTACCCCACATATGCTATGAATACATATGAGGAGACAAAATCTCTAATCACATATATAAGAAAATGCTCCGAACCATTTAGGATCTATAACAATACTTTAGTTATAAAGAACAATCATTCAATCCCAACAATTAAGTACACATAACACACTTAGCGTACATATAAATATCCAAAATCCAATCACATGTGGATATAAAATACTTCACAATGCTATCATCTTCAAGGAATTACTCACTTTATCCCGGGTTACCATTTATCAGATTATTATCACACCGCCAAGGTAATAAAACAAATCACAACGTATAGGAAGCGGTCATAGTTCCGAACCTGAAGTGAGAACGAATTATACCCAAGACTTCTCACCCAGAATAAAATCACATAATAAATAAAGGACGACTATGACCTGGGGACTATACACACCCTGCTCCTCAAGCCGAGGGCACACCGCGCAACTTCCCATGGTAGCACTGGAGGGTATGCTCACACATAATATATATATATATATATATATATATATATATATATATATATATATATATATATCACACTAGATATATATATACAATCACATCATATAAATGCAAACCATCATACAAGGTATTTATATCACGACATATAGGTATACAAACTCTCTTATGTCTATATGTATGAAAGAAGTAAATTCATATATAAGTCTATAACTCTCGTTATACTAATCGTTACTAACTCGCATACATTCCCATTTTATTTCATACGTCGACCCCTCACTTGAAACTTACTCAACCCTCACACCTATGGGCATGAAAAGTCTCCCAATTCAATCATCATTAAGGATACCATTTATATCCGAATGCTCACTGATCAACATTAATTATCCCCCAAGTAGAAATCTCAATACTAAGAGGATTCCCCACTAAATAGATACAATAACTTCAATTCGTAATCTCTCGAAATAACTCAATACGACCCCAAACATCTCCTCAGCATCCTAAGGTCATCAATCCCTTTATATAATCACCTAACCCTCTACGATATAATAACTAAAAAGGTCCATAAATTTTAGACCCAAAAGAAAGAGGGTAAAATTGAAATCCCAAACTTGGACCAAAAATAGAGGATCGGTCGACCGGCCCCTTACCCCCAGTCGACCGCGGTTTTAAATTTTGCCTTGAGAAGAAGGCGGTAGGCTTTTCCCTTATGGCGCGGTCGACCGGCAATAGCAGATACCTCGACCAACCTTCATTTTGAATGAACTCCAACTTTCCAAACATCCCAAAATACAAACTTCTAACCACCAATCTTCAACCCAATCATGTTTCCAACATTAAAACTCATCAAATAAATTAACCCAACTAATTTACATCCTCAAATCCATGTATAAACACCTCAAATGCAAGATTTACCCAAAATTTAGGTTTTAACATTTATAACCCAAAATCCATAATTTTATCCACAAATCATGAAATAAATGATACACAAGAATTATTTAGCAAGTTTAATCACTTGCCTCAAAGTTGTAGAGGTTGAATCTTCCTCGAAATCGCATAATAGCCGGAATCCCCAAGCTTTCCTTCTTTTTTTTCTTCCTTTCCTCCTCTCTCTCTCTCTCTCTCTCTCTCTAGGGATTTCTCTCAATTGGTTATCTCCCGTAGGCTTTTTAAGCCTTAACTCCAAAATACTCAACTTTAAATGATAATACACGTTTTAAATGACTCAGTTACTTTAATTCGAGCCAAACGAACTTAAAAATATTTCGGAACCTAAATAAGACCCAAGTACAGTCATTACGACTATTTTGACCTTCCGGGATCAACCGCACACTCAGAATTGCTATTCGAAATACTTTCTAACGTCCTCAAATTTTGACCTCAAATGCCAAATTAAAATTCGCCAATATAAATAAATATTTTATTTCTCCCAAATTAATTAAATTAATAGTCCTAAAAATCACGGGTATTACATCTAGATTCTAAACTGTTAGAAAAGACAAAGCGTAACAAGGTAACACGTTTGCAACAGACGTGTGTCAAACACTTTATCCGTAGTAAAAATAAAAGAGAATCAAAATTGTGCAAAATACACATGGAATTTACAATGGAATATCAAAAGAATATAAACATGCTAATTAGTTGATTTAAAAATGAACCTTTGTTCCCAAAAATAACACATGAATCCAAATTTCAACGAGCTTCTCAATCCAAATTACAATTCAGATCTAACAAAGGCAAAGCAGCTAGTGAAAAGGGCAAGATAAGGATTTTTAATGCAAAATCCATATCTTAAAACAAATAAAAAATAACTTAAAAATGTTGAAAATATGTCATATGTTTGGAATATTAAGTATACGAAGGTATATAGTTCGTCTCTAGTTTTAAAGGATCGTTGGAATTGATTCGCTATGGGATTTACATTATAATAAACATAACAAACTAACTAACTAAACGGAATAGGTATAATTTGGGTAATGGTTGGAGTATAAAAGTTGGATTCACCAAGAATCTCATTTTTTGGAAGTACGACATGGGAATTGGGTGGAAAATTAACTACAGGTCAATACGTAGTTGGGATCCGAATCAGGGGAAAAATTAACTACGGGTCAATACGTGGTTGGGATCCGGTGGGTGACTGAAGGGCCACCTGAACAACGCAAATTGGTAGCCCAAACATTGGAATATGGTTCATATTTCAATGTACGTAAATCACCTTGATTAGTTACTGTGCTTAAAAATAAAACATAGATCAATTATAATTTTCAATCATATTCCAACTATGTGTAAATGAAACGTAAATAAATATCGGTTAGTTAAAACACAATTAAACGCATCAATAAAATACCTCTAACTCTAGATTATTTTTGGGATAAAATTTGAACTATTATTTCAGACCTATGACAGTAAAAAACATCAAATGTATGAATCATATTATCAATTCACTTCAGGAAATAAAAATTGATATAACTTAGTTTAATCTTAAACATTTGTACAGATGATTAAAGTCATTTAGTAAGGCATAAATATAAATCAATAGCCATAGATTACATCAAACGGTTAACATAATTATGGTAACAGTAAAAAATTAAATATAAAAACGAATATGAATATAAACTTGAGCATGAGTATTATCAATAAACAATTTCAATCATTCATATGACATAAATTTTCCATTCAATCCATAACAGTAATAACATGGAAGACAAACATTTTCTCATAAAAAAGTGAAAACTGTTTAATTCATGATGCTATAGATAACATATCATTATTCAATACAACGTACTTATTGCACCAGCAGTGATAAAAACTCTTTTGATGAAATAAAAACAAAAACATATCCGGCGATCTTTATTCATCAAAACTTATTTAAAACACTGGAAGAGTTACAAACCATATTAAGGATAGTCGTCCGTATAGAGGAATCCATTATCGCTCAAACCATCTTCATTCTCGTCATCATTTTCTGAAGGTTCATCGAGTTTAGATAAAGTATAGACACCGTAAAAGTCAGTGTCAATATCGGATCGATGTGGATCATCACCTTTAATAGCTTTCTCAAGTGGGGGAACAAAGATGAGAAAATAAATTTCTTCTTTTTCTCAGTTCTCTTTGATTGAACCATCTTGCCTTCTTGATCACATGTCATAATGAAGGGAACACGGTGCAATGATTTCAAGACACAAAATATTTTATGGACACGTGTTTTTTTAGGTTTGTTCTTAGACATCTTCATAAACACATTAAACTCGCGGGTGCGACGCCTTGATTGCATACGTGAATCACAGGGTGTTGGATTGTCTATGTCGATAACGTCTTTGCTTTCATATATTTTGTTTGCCTTATTAAGCAATTCAATCTCTCTTCGAACCATTTTTACCCTATAAACAAATGGTATAACGTGATAAACAAAAATTAAGGAAAAAGTAACGGCAAAAAATATGAAAACTTTAAAATTTTAGGTAAAAAACTACGATGATTAATACATAGTTTAAATATACATTTACAATAAATGGTTCAATCTGATACTACAAATTTCATTATTGATAAATACAAGGCCTAATATGTAAAAGTTGTAATTTTTTAAAATAAATTAAAATGATTAATAAAATTTCACCAATTACATTAATAGGGTATACCATTAAAAATCCGTTATCTGAAAATATTACTCGCATATATAAGGTAGACATAATGCTTAAACATTTCAGCAAGCATGTGACACATCATTCACATAAAAATATACACACTTAACAGATAATATAAAGTAACAATGAAAATTTTCAACATTAGAACTTCTCACTTATAAATAGAGAGAATATCAAATGATAACAGAGTTTTATGCCAACAATCACATCTTACGGATATGTCTAAATTCAGAATAACAAAGAAGGGAAACTCCACATTAAAAATTTAATTCCTATAAACAAAGATAATTTTAATTAAGAAGATAATGAAAAATAACTTACACGTTAAAACATGACGACAATGAAAAATTTCATCTGAATTGGGGGAGGGGAGGAATAAACATATAAGGAAAATTACATTAGGTAGTAAAATAGGCGCATATGGATGCGATTAACATCTGTTTTGGCTCATCTATATACGATATGTAATAGTCTGGGTAAATGAATGAGGAAGATGGGGAGTGAGGATTAAGTGGGAGATGCATTGATGGGGGAAGACGGTTTGTCTTCGTGGGGGAAGGCTGAAAGTTTTGAAGATCAATCATCTCATCAATGGAGAGTCTAGTTACAGAGTTGAAAGGGTAGAAGGACTAAAAGTGTGAAAAGTAAGATATAAAAGTAATTGATTAGGAGTGGTGACGTTTGGGGCCGTTCTGTTTCATTCGTGATTTGGAGGTGGAGAAGGAGGAGTTGAAAATATAAAATCAATAACTGCACTGCCATGTGTAAACAAACTGATAGGTGACCCCGTATTAGATATTAGATATTAGGGTCCGTTTGATAGAAAATTGGGAAAATACAAATGATTCCAGGACAATCAATTCCAAGACAAATGAATATTTTCCAACTTGTGTCTGTTTGATATAAGTTGGAAAATCATCAATTTTCCACATTTTCTATCAAACGCAAAAGTTGGAAAATAGATATAAATGTGAAAATTTTATTTATGGAATATTATTTGCGGAATATATATATATATATATATATATATAGAGAGAGAGAGAGAGAGAGAGAGAGAGAGAGAGAGAGAGAGAGAGAGAGAGAGAGAGAGAGAGGCAGGCTCCTATGCACACTAAGTTTGCACATTACCTTTTAAAAGTGTGCAAACTTCGTGCTGGCGCACACCAATTTTTTTATATGATATTATAACATTTCAACGGACTCACATAAAAAAAATTAGCTCAAAAAAACTTTTTTTGCTATTTTTAAAAAATCGGTCAAACTTTCGCAGTTTTTAAAGGGCTTAAAAACTACGAAAGTTTGACCGATTTTTTAAAAATAGCAAAAAAAGTTTTTTTGAGCTAATTTTTTTTATGTGAGTCCGTTGAATTGTTATAATATCACACAAAAAAAATCAACTCAAAAATATTTTTTTTACTATATATAAAAAGTAATGTGCAAACTTAGTGTGCAAACTTAGTGTGCACAGGAGCCTGTCTCTCTCTCTCTCTCTCTCTCTCTCTCTCTCTCTCTCTCTATATATATATATATATATATATATATATATATATATATATATTATATTATTTGCGAAATATGAATATATATTATATTATTTGCGAAATGAATATATATTATACTATTTCGAATATATATATTATATTATTTGCAGAATATATATATATATATATATATATATATATATTCATATATTATTAATATATTTATTATTTACGGAATATATATATTTTGCATATATTATTTATATATTCATATATTATTAATATATTTATTATTTACGGAATATATATATTTTGTATATATTATTTGCATATATATATATATATATTCAGTATATATACAATATATATGTATATTCTGTAAATAATATTATATATTGAATATACTAAATATATATTATTTACAGAATATATCCATATATTATATAATTTTGTATATATGTAATATATGTTTATATTCTGTAAATAATATATATTCAGTATATATATAATATATATACGAAATATAAATATATATTAAAATATATGAATTATATAAATTATATAAAGGTACGAAATATATAAATATATGAAATATATATAAATATACGAAATATACGCAATATACATATATGTGCTAAAATATATAAAATATACGAATATATATATATATATATATATATATATATATATATATATATATATATATATATATATATATATATAATAAGTTACAATGGTGTTTTCACTATTCATAAGATGGGGAGACACTTCACGGTTCAGATCGAAGCCAACAAGGCAACGATCCAATGGTTGAGATTAAAACCTCCCTCTTACCATTTTTACCCCTTAAATATTTGAGTTCCCCCTCTTTTCACCCACTCTAATTTATCTTCCCCTTTGTTCAAAATTCAAAAACAAGGGTAAAAGGGTATTATACCCATTTTGATCTCACTTTTCTCCTCACACAACCCACGATGCTCTCTCCTATCAGACATAACCCAAAAAATCACAAAATCCTTTCTCTTTCGCACAACACTCTCTCTCCCATTTCCTCTAAATTCACATATACTCACCCACTCACCCTCATAAACCCTCTCACAAAAACCCACGGATACAAGCTTTTCGCTTTTTTTTTGCTCGATGCTCACATTTCACAAGGTGAGGGTTTCGAAATTTTATGGTTGAATGTTTAGGTTTTTCACTTAGAGATCCAATGTTTTTCTTATGTTGTGCATATTTTGGTAGCCCTAAGAAGGTATGGGTTATAATATGTTATTTTGGTTCGATTATTTAGGTTTTTTTGTTGTTGGCTCACACTAAGAAGGTATAGGGTGGAAGGGCCCTGTATATTAGTTTTATGGAGTTCTTTTTTTGAAATCTAATTTTATTTGGATCTTTGTTTTGTTTCTAGCAAGAATGATGATGTATGTATCATGTAAGTATGGAAGCTTTATGTATATGTATGTATGGAAGTTTTAATTAACATCTCAAAAGATACTCAATGTTTACTATATTGTGGTATGATATGACTTCCAATTTTTGGCTTTTCCCTCTTTTCTTTGCATTATTATTTACTGTGGTAGAAATTTCTTAAAAATAATTAATTTACGTGTTTTCAAACATATCAGTTTCCTCTAGAAATTTTTTTTTCTTATATTCTTTTATCTCGATGAATTGTGTTAGGTTGAAGGAGATAAAGTAAATGGGGATCTCATTATGAAGGAGGTAATTTACTCTCTGTTTTCATTTCAGTTAATCTCAAATTAAGTTTACTTTTCTACTGCTCATCTCATTTCATTTCAGTCAAATGATTGATCATCTCATCTCATTTAAAGCACTCATTTGGATGGCAGGCAACTCCTTTTTAAGTCGAACCCATGGGAAGTCTTAATCCAGATCAATTGAAGGGAATAAATGGCGAGACACTGCCTAAGCATACAATTTCACATCAGATACTGCAAAAGCTTTGCTATATATTTGCATAATTTTCTTTTAAATTTACTCTTTGATCTTTTTGGTTTTTTATGTGTTTCATTATTTAAACTCAAACTCATTTTCGTGATCCAAATGTTTAAACTGAAACTCATTTCAAGTGGTTAGTGGATGCACAAGGGAATATACTTGGCAAAATATAAACACATACTGCCTACAATTGGAAATTATTTTGATTGTGTAGACATGTGATTCTCTGGCAATTTGAAATTAAATAATGTAGCATCCAGTGCATTCCCGACTAATCGGTAATGTATTGCAAATGTGTTGAAAGTCCGCAGTTAATTTACATACCTTTTATTTCCAGTCCGCAGCATCTGGTGCATTCCCGACTAATCTGTTTTTTTTTTCACATTTCAGTTTTTACTTTGTTGAATATGTGAGATTTAAGCCCCTTCGTGTTCTAAATAGTGTTTCATGCTTTGGTGAATTTGTGTTCATTCCTACAGGATGTCCCCATCAAGTAAGAAATAGACAGTCTTGCATTAAAGCCTTGACTTTGTATCCCTCAACAGTCTTCAGGAGTGTGTTCGGTTGACAGAGGAGTTTCGATTGCTTTCATAACCCGATAGATCTAAGGACGCTATATTTGAGGTGAAGAAGATGGTGCTACATGATGTGAATGTTGTTGTTGATGAAGCTTAGGAACTAACGTTGCAACTGACTTCAACCAACAAGGATGATCAACTTTAGGTATGTCTTTGTGTTCTATTTTTGTAGACTTTGATAATCACACCAGTGACTATCTATTTGAACTGAAATCTATTTGTTTTTATGCCTTTTGGTCTTTGTTTTCTAATTTAATTTGTTTTAGATGTTAAGGTACTGGAAATAATCCAAGTGATTATAAGGGACACAATTCTCTACTTCAACATTTTCTATGTATGCTAACATATTATATTGATTTTAATGGTTCATTGACTATGATCGTGTATGTCTCTGTTTGTTTGTGCTAATATATATCATAATTGTATAATGCGTTTCAGGCTCAAGTAGAAAAAATGAGACCAAGTGATCAAGCAAAGATAGTGAAGAAGATCGCGATGGCAAGACAAAGATTGGAAGAAAAAAGGGCTGCAGCTGCAGCTCAGAAAAATAGCGATGCAGAAAAAACTGTTGCTCGGGCAGATAATATTCGACAAACAGGTCGTATTCCATCGCCAAATAGGTTGAATTCTGCTGAATATTTCCATTCAAAAGAATTATAAATCGAACTTATTACTTAAAGTGTTAGATTTGAGGTCTTTTGTACTGAACTTATTACTTAAATGTTTCTGTTAATGTCTATCAACGAAGCATTTTCTTGGAACTTTCTTTGCCAAACAGGTCTTTTGTACATAGACACGCCCGTAGTAAGTAGAGACACATATAATTGATTAGTGGTATCTTATGGGAACTACTATATTGGCACATTCATTTATTTTTTCACTTTATGATTTAATTTAAATTTTGTTGTGTCGTCAATTAATTTTGATAAGAAATTTGTATCATCATTTTGTAAATGTGAGTGTCAACAGTTTGGACACCTCCACTAAGCACGAACAAGCCATTCTAGGTAATACACCTCTTAACGGCACATAATTGCAGGGTACTACGTGCACATTCGGTGACAGGATAATTTCTTAGGCCTATTTAGGCGATAAAGGAAGGCTATGTATAGATATCCTCCCCTCATGAAATCAACTTCTATTGTGTTAGTTGTCCTGATAGTTTTACGGTAGTTGTTTAAAAATCTTTTATTTAAGTTATAAATGATGTTTGGGAGTACTTTCTTTTTTAAATTCTTATGGATTCAGATATTTTATTTCATTGAAAATCAAGTTAAAAAACAAGTGAATATGGTAACAAGGCATTTTTTTTACCTGCATGCTAGCTGCTTGACAAAACTCCAACGTTCGAATTTTGACAAATCGAAAAAGTGCTTATATTGTGTTGTGTGCTACTGGAACCTGCCCCATCTGTTACCCTCATCCATTCTTTATGTTTGTTTTCTGTATTTGTAACCAATTGCACGTTGTCTCAATCGAGTGATTTATGGTTTATATATTGAAGTGGAATTTTTTATATATGAAAATTGTGCCTTATGTTAGTTACTGCTGAAGGAGATCTCATGTACTGCTGAAGGAGACCTAAGGTAGTACTGCTGAAGGAGATATCATGTACTATTGAAGGAGATCTCAGGTACTGCTGAAGGAGATATCAGGTACTATAGTTAGAGATGATTCAAGAGTTGTCAAGTTAAATCCTTTCTATTATATTTAAGGAGATTCTTCCTTTGTTACTCAAGTTGAATAGATTTGTCATGGTTGTGAAGGTTCGAATCTGATACGAGAGTTAGCTGACATCTTTTTCTCTAACTTTATTAACTTTCTGCACTCAGTTTGCTAAATAAAAATGCAATCACCTTTTTATATACAATAAAATATTGGTTTTATACCTAACTATCTATACTTTGCTCCATATTGAAATTTTTGGTTCAGTGCATATATGCAATTGCATGTTCCCATCTTTCAAATTTATTGCTCAGAATCTGAAATTTTGCTCCATACTGAAATGCATAAAATTTCATTATCAGTGCATAAATAAAGTATAACCTGGACTTTTGAAATGTTTTATCTATATCAATATCTATACTTTTGAAATATCAATATCTATACTTTAAGTAATTATACTTTGTTTCTTTGGCAGCAATTCAGATATGCTGGAAGTAGTGGATTGGATTGGCGAGAATCGTCCTATTCAGTTCTATATTAAAGGTTCAATAACTTTAGTCATTACTACCTTTGGTTGCAACTCTTTTCATATTTAAAGGCGTTTCTTTGGCAACAACTTAAGTCATTTCTTTGGCAGCAACTCTTTTGAAGAAAAATGTTTGAATTTAAGTATTCTTTTTCCTACCTGATCTATTTTCATTCAAAGTTAGCTAATGGTTTTGAGATTACATATATGTTATCAACTAATTCCTTTTCTTTACCAATATGGTATAACTATTGTTATTGATTTTAAATCAAACTAAGCTCAGAGTTTTGTGTTTTTAAATTTTGGATTTCAAACTATGATTACCGATTAACTTACGGTTGTTCTTAAGTCCTCTGCACCAAATGGTCTTGGTGATCTCACAGTCACTCTCAAGGATGTAAGCATAAGCATTCAAGATGAAACGCTTTATCTGGGAATGAACGAGGATGATGCTATAAACTATGTGTTGCCACAGGGTTGGACTGTGGACCCCACTGCTTCAATGCTTACCATGAAGAAGTAGGTTATTGTAACCGAGCAGAAGTTAAATCGTACCAAATTGAAGCATTTCAGAGGGTAAAAAATTCATAATATGTCCAATTGAATCACCTTTAATAGGGTAAATGCATTAAACTAAATGGTATCTCCCTCCCTCCCTTAGACATCTATCTCAATCTTTTTTTTTATTCAACTATAACAACATAAATATAAAATCTTTTTCGCATCTATTATGCTCAAATCTGAAACATTTTCTTATCTCTGAATGTTTTCTTCTCATACAAAATTAGGCTTCTAGATGTATTCTTCCTTTTTTGATTGATGCCTTCTATATATGTTATGTTCAGCAGTTATAATACAATTTGGGATTTGAAATTTCTATATAGGTTATGCATTGAAGGAAGAAGCTACTGAAGGCAGAAGCTACTGAAGCTACAGGTATAAATATGAATGTATAAATCTCAAGTATAACCCAAGAATAATCTTCTTTAAGTTATATTGTGTCCTTTATTTAGCCCTCATTCAAATTGGAGGGGCATTTCATGTTTGTTTTTGGCATTGAAATGTAATGCATTTCTTTATTAGTCCAATGTAATATCTATTATAAAGTTTTGTATTAGAGCTGTAGAATTGTTTTGAAATTTTTTAATTTTTTAGTTTGGGGTGAATTCACAGGGAATATGGTTGGATTTGGATACAAATAGGGGTTGAATATATGAATAGAAGTTTGGAAAGATATACTATGGTGAATTCTCCACTTCACACAAGAGGTATAACCACAACATCCCTTTATCCTTATTTAATTTGTTTCATTTATACACTTTTATTTATTGTATTTATATTTGTTCACTATTGTCATCTTACTGATATGCGTTGTTTGGTGTTAACTATTAATTAGTGGATCTAGGGAATTAATTTATATTGGTAGATTATGTAACAAGCATTTAAACTTTTGAAGTGGCTACAATGGTGCTTTAGATGATATTTTTAAAGACATGGTTTAAAAGTTGAATTAGATATTCTCTATGTTCACGCATTCTATTGTTTTTAATGCTGCCTTCTTTTTGGCTTATATGTTGCAGGCATCCCTAATCAATTATCCCTTTAAGATATATTTAATTGGTTTCAAATACAGTTTGAGATTTGATACAAATTTGTATTCAAACTTATTTTCTTCGATCAAATTCATTTCGAGGTGTTGACGTAGTGCCATCGGCACAAGAATGGCATATAACATGTGAAATTCAAAAGTCCCTCATAATGGAATGTTTAATATACATTTAATTGACACAAAGCATGGATGGTGAATTATATAATTGTCAAGTTTCTATTTCATTAATGGACAGTGGCCTATTTTTCATGCGTAGTAAAATATTGATATCTCAATACCATTTTAATAATACATGACATTGAGTTTCTTTCATTGTTCACTAATTGGTTTCTGAAATTTATGGACTAATTGTTTGACTGTCTTGCAGAGTCTGACAACAAGTTCTCTATTGGATTACTCAGATGACAAAGCTTGGAGGATTACTCAGATGACAAAGCATGTATGGAAGGGGCAGTGCTTTTGTTGCGGCACTTAATCAGCGTCAAGTATGGGGCCAATACTGTTCATGTGGTGTGATACACTTGCTATTATGGATTTCGCATTCCAACACCTCTCCCGTCGCTTCTCCAGCATCGCATGATAGATTTCATTATCTCTTTGCCTCATTTCATTTGCTGGTAAATTGAGCTAAGCTTTTGGGGATATTTTTTCTTCTTCATTTCGCAGACTCATAAGTTAATCCTTCTAATTTCTTTTTCCCCTTTGAATTGATTCACCAGAAGTTGAGATTGAGAGTTTGAGTTATTTTCAACAACCCCGATTTGATTAGTCTTCGAGACAAAAATCACGATTGGAAAATATGAAGAAATTGAGACAAGTAATTACTCAAATTATTCTGTCTTTATTAGTTTCCAATAAAATTGGTTTTACTTTTACAATATAAAATAACATTGTTTTCCCTCTCTTTTTCTTTTTTCTTTTTTAGAGTTGTTGGGATCACAAGAGAATACCCATGTAATTATTCGACTAATGTTGTTTTCGTTTGGATTTTAATTTTGATTTTTCTTTGGATTGAAGGTTGTTATGAACCAATGAAGGTTGTTTTATTTTCTTTCAAACTTTGCAGGCTGCTTTATTAATGCTATTGTTTTCGGTTAAAAAGAAACATTCAATTTTTAAGTTACAAAAAAAATACACAGAAACTGATAGTTGTTTGGCTAAAGTTGAAAATAATGTTGTTGTTTTTATTAAAAAGAAACGTTCAATTTTTAAGTTAAAAAACAAACGGACAGACTTGACAATAGTGGACAAAGAAACCGGATGGTCTGATATATGTTTTTTTACTTTAATTTGACTGGTCTGATATACTTTTCTATGATATGTTAAGCAGATTAAATTCGAAACAAAAGAACAATTCAAAAGAGTAGTCTAAGAGAGGTTACAAGAACAGGTGTCGTTACATGTACATGAAGGTGAACATATTTGGACGTTTGGTTTTTTATAATTTTTGGATTTTGAAGATATTTTGACGTTTGGTTTTTGAAGATAATTTCCCTATTAATGGTTCAATTATCATCTATGCAGGTCAATCTGTGTCGATCAAAGGCATATAAACCAAAATCTACTATATTATTGGATTCATTTACAGAAGATATATATTTGGTCTAAGCATTTTGTGACGAGGAATGGAACAAGTGTGACATGGGCAATACAAGTGGCTTGGTGTAATTGTGGGCGATTGTTGATGTAAAAAATTAGATCGCTCTAATTATTCAATCACAGATAAATAAAATGAGACAAAGATTTTTAAAGTGGTTCAGCCTTATAAGAATGGCCTACGTCCACTGTTATGTTATTACTGAGTGTTTGGGAATTCTCGATTACAAGTTCAGTCCAGAAATTCTGGTCCCTTTGAATGAGGGTGATACAAGGTATTTATAGCCCTTAGGCTGTACATGAATGGGTTGATACATTAAATGATATACGTATGAAAGGGTAATACATTTAATGTAGCGTGTGTGTCAAGATGATAAACATTCACTGAATAGTTGAACTGTTGATATTCTGGCAATTAATACTACGGTCGAGATGCAGCTCGGACCGCCTTAGTTGCTCGTTGCTCAGGAGTTCCTCGGAGCGCTAGGGTACCTCGGAGTGATTGAAGTTCCTCGGTATATCCTCGTATCTCGGAGAGACATGGGTTGGTCGGGGAAATGAACTTCCTCGTTGTTATTGTACCACATAGATTGACAAGTGTCTTCATATGATTCGTCCACATCAGCATATTAATTTTGGTATCAACAGAAGCCCCCAATATTTCATATTTCGAACTTTGAGGAGTATGGAATATTCTTTCTCGGTTTATGGCAATATTGAATGATCTTCCTGGGTTTTAGGAGCATCGTATTTGAATTTATTTCCAAATTCAAAGAATCCGCCTTTTTTCGAACTTTTAAGAGCGCTTCGATCTTAGTGCCCTTTTTGTCCTTTTAGCCGCCGGAAGTTCAATAGTTTCTTTCGCGTAATCATTTCCTTCGCCACTTCCCTAGGTAAAGTATTTAAACTTCTTAGGTAACCATACCGTCTTCTTCTTTTTCCAATTTTCTGCATTCAAGCTTTCTATTCTCTCTTTCTCTCTTGTGCGTTCATCCTTGTTTTCGTTCATTGTCAACAGACCTCCTTTCTTCCTGTAAGATATTCTTCCTTTCTTCTGTATTTCTTTTATTCAGTATGGTTTATATTGTGGAGTCTGTTGAGAAATTTCATTCCGATTTTTCCATTCCTTCCTGGGTAACTCTGGAGGTTCTTTCTGAGCCTTTAGATTATTTTCGATTGGCTGAGGGACATTGGTTCCCCAGTCTATTCATTGCTGAATGTGGATTTTCTTTTCCGCCAAACCCATTGTGTCTTGAGTTTTGTCAGTATTTTGATCTTGTCCCTGTAAAAATAGCCCCCAATTCATGGAGAATAATTAATGGGGTGTACAAATTAAATCTAACTCATGGGACTCGTATAGGGATCCCTGAAATTATGTATTGCTATAAATGGGCCACTCTAGATAATATTTATTACTTAAAAACTAGGTTTCTGAATAGAGCTCTTGTAGTTAACCTTCCTGATTCAAATAGAGATTATTTTGAACATGGGTTGGTTATTAAAAATTGGCAATATGCCCCTTTAGTTGGAGATGGAGTATACAACGGTCCCAAATGCCCCCCATATGGCAATGGGATAGGTTTATTTTTCATTTTATTTTACTTATGAAATTATGCTTTCATCATGTTTGAAAAAATGTATGACTGATATCTCATTATGTATTTATTTGCAGTTCATAGCAAAAGAAAAACTCCAAAAGAATCAGAGGTTAATATTAAGCATCTGAAACTTATCTGGAGTTTGCATAAGAACGTTGCAGACGAGCACATCAGGTCTGCATCATATTTGCTACAGTATAAGAGTTATACAACCTCTTATACTGCTCGCCCTGTTGAACCAGCTTCAACTCCAGAGGATTCTTCTTTAGATTCTCATCTTCCTTTGAGTCAGAGAATGGGCAAGAAAAGAGCTCCTCCTGCTCTATTTGATGACATTACCTCTGCTGCTGGGGCCAAGAAAAGCAAAGTTGATGTCCCAGAAGGGACTAAGAAGGTGGATGTTGCACCTTCCAAAGCTTCCGAGAAGCCCCCAGTGGCTCCGAGCAAGAAAGTTGCTCCAGTAGAAGTGATTACTGTCTCTCCGACCAAAAGTTCTTCCTTGGTTGAAACTGCTGAAGTTCCTTTGAGAAGATTGAGGAAATCATCCTCAGTCAATTTGGCTGAAACTGTATCTTCTCCACCATCTGGTGTTGTTGGTGTTCCAACCATCATTCCTCCGAGCTCTGCAATGAGCTCGGTAAAAACTTGGATCATACCCGAGGTCCAAGGAATTGATGAAAATATTTCTAGGGATATGTTGACATCCCTAGCTACTCGTCACCTTGCTTCGGTAAATTTCTCACATTCTGAATTTCTTTCTTTCTCTGAATGCTTGCATTTTTGTATTGACTTTACTATTTTTCTCTTCTTTCAGCTGGTGAATTGTTTTAATAACATTGTGAAAAAAGACGAAGCTATTAAAGCTTTCAGTTCCTCGTCAGGTGTAGAGGATGCTCTGTTGGGTTTAACCCAATCTTTAAAGGATTCTTGTCAGCAGTATGACGAGGTCAAAGCTGAATGGGAGAAAAAGTTGTCTACAGTTGAGGCCGAGAAGGTGAAGATGGCTGAGATCTCCAAGAGTTTGGAGAATAAAGTGAAAAGTTTAGAGGTCGAGCATAAGAAATATGACGACAAGCTCAAGAATTTTGGAGAACTTGAGGATAAGCTGAGGAAGGCAGAGGAAGAATTGTCCGTCCTGCGAGATATCAAGGGTCAAAAAGAAGAATTGGATGCGAAGCTCTCCTCGGAGAAATTGAGAAGAAAGCTTGTAGTTAAAAAATCCTTCAGCGCAGGCTGGGATAAAGGATGGGACAAGGGGATTGCTGCGATGACATCCCAAGTTCAATACGGGAAGTTGAAATACTTCCATGATGGCTGGGTAGCTGCTCTACAGGAATTGAAGATCAAGGATGATTCTAAGCTATTCCAGCTACACCTCCCTGGTCCTCCTCCACCAATTGTGGAAGAAGAAGAAGATGAGCCTGTCTCTGATGAATCTTCTATGGCCATAGGTGATCAAGTCCCTGCATCTCTACCTTCTGCTAACGAAGACATTTCTTCCATGCCTCCTCCTCCTGAAAAAATTTCAACTTCTGTAGATCAAGTTGCTGTTACCACCGAGCAACCAAGCTCCTCGTCCCAGCCTCCCGAGAAAGTCTTGGGAGACAAGGAAAAGGTGTGAAGTTATTCGGTATCATTTCTATCTTTTCATTATTTGTAATCCAATAATGTAACCCTTTTGTGATCTAATAAAATACATCTTTATTCCTCTCTGTTGTTGATGATTTGTTTTTGTTGATTGTTGTCTTTTTCTCATCCTTAGTTTGTTGCTAGAATGGAACTGATATCTGCACATGATACGAAGCTGATGCAGTAATGTCACGAATATTATAAGGCTGGTCATACAGACCTTAGTACATCAGAAATTGCTGACATCCTTGGCCATGATGCCTCAGAACAAGCAATTGAGGCTTATCGGTACTTGAAGGATTTACTTGACCGAGCTGTGGCCAACAATGTGGCCTACTATGATTTGATTGAGGAACTTCATTATTACTTAGAAGATCTCCAAGGTCAGCACAATGAATCAATGGCTTTGTTGCACAAGGATTATGAAAATAGATATCAACAGCTTTCTTCTGAAACAGGCCATAAAAAGATCCTTGCTGGATACGATGTTAGGGAAAGAACTTTAAAAGGTGAAGTTGAGGCTTGCAGCCAGATTGCTGAGTTGCTGGAACAAGAGAACAATAATTTGCAGAAAAAGCTGGCACAATATGAATCTGCAGCGTCATCTTCCACTGCTTTAGCACAAGTTACCGATGAAGGTTTCTCGTTCTTAGAAGTTGAGAATGCCAAATTAAGGCAAGAACTGGATAACTTAAGAAGATCTGCTATTCCTGTGACTGCTCGGGGACGAGGAAGAGGTTCTCGGGGGCAAGGAAGAGCTGTTCAAAATGTTGCCGAGGAGCAAAGTTCTCCAGTCGCTGCTCGGAGTCGATCAAGAGTTCTTAGCCGCAATGTTGAAGAGGCTCGCACTCAATCTACTTTGGAAACTCAGGCATACCAATTAAACGCCAAAGATCGGGCTTTATCTGAAATGTCCAAGAAAAATCTATCCTTGGAAGATCAACTTACTGCAACGAAGTCTGCTCTACACACTAAGGACCTTTTTGCCAAAAACCTTCTCGAACAATTAGATAGATTAACCTTCCAATTTCATAAGCAACCCAGGGAATTTTGGATGGCTGGATACAATGAAGCCCTAGTTCATTTGGATGCTCGTATTGAACATTCCAATAATGAAGGTTATAAGCAGGGGTGGTTGAACGCACTGGGTGTGTTAAAATTGGAGCAAGGGCATTATTTATGGGATTATCATGCTCCAGGGTTATTAGACTTGCCTGTGCCACCTTTCAAATTGGACATGGCCTGAATCCCAGCTCGTTCTATTCCTCGGAGTTTAATTTCAAAATATCTCGGCGACTATAGTCTTCATTCTTAGACTGAATTATCTCGTCCCGAGAATCTCTTGGATACACCTTCTGTGATGAACGTCAGAATGCTCAGAGATATTAATTTCAT
Organism: Sambucus nigra; assembly: GCA_949130495.1. Lineage (NCBI taxonomy): Eukaryota > Viridiplantae > Streptophyta > Magnoliopsida > Dipsacales > Adoxaceae > Sambucus > Sambucus nigra. The sequence goes on from OX422218.1 coordinate 126,011,982, forward strand.
CAATTCTCCTCTTTGCTTAGAAGATCCTCCTGCCGGCGAGGAACCTGTTTCTAAAGCAAAGGGCAAGAAACCAATATAATAGGAATATCAATGAAATAGTTAGTACATTCATGTAACTTGTAATTTACTTTGAATTTAATGAAAGAATTTCACTTTCTGTTTGCAAATTTGTATTGCAATTGTCTTGTGTTTAGTTTACATTTTTACATTTGTGCATATGTATCTGTTAAAAAGATAACAATATGGTGCTTAGTAATCAAACTTACAAATATCAATGTTGCTCAATCACTTAATAATAAAGTAATGAGTATAAAATGTTTAAAATGTTTCCAACCAACCAAGGTTGTTAAATTGTGTTTTGTCGACCAACTACAGTTTATGGGTTTTTATCCCCGACCAACCATACTTGGTAAATTTTTTCATAAAATGTGCCCGACCAACCATGGTCCACTACACCAAATCTGCCCATTTGTCAAGGTCATTGACCTTGACAAATTCACCTTGTCAAGGTCAATGACCGTGACATTTCGAGGCGAGACAACTTTTTTTGTCACGGTCGTGTCACGGTCATTGACCTTGACACAAAACTCGCGTTTTGTGTCACGGTCGTGTCACGGTCATTGACCTTGACACGTTTGTCACGGTTTAAAACCGTGACTAAGCCGCGACCCTTTTTAAAAAAATTGTCACGGTCATTAACCGTGACAAGCCCGTGACAAATGTTGTCAAGGACTTGTCACGGTCAATGACCGTGACAATTCTGGGCAGAATTTAAAAAAAATCTGCTGGGCAGTATGGCCACCGCCACTGCCCAGCAGTATATTTGTACCTGTTATAACAACGTTGTACCTGTTCCAAACATCATATATCCAACACAAACTAAAGATAATGCAAATATATATTCATGACAGTATAATCCAAATTTTCAAAGTAAAAATAATATACATGACGATATAATCCAAATATAATTAAAATGGACAAACTTAAAAATAATGTTACTACATGTCTTGGGTAAATGTGAGGAGGTGAGTAGGCCACACGACATACGAATTGACGCACCCACTAATATATGTCGTGCCGCATTGTTCACGCAACCACAGTAGGGAGTTCTCCTTCCCGGGTATGACATGTGTGACGAGCACCCTGGACTCCATCCCTTGAAGCACACGTCCATGGACTATTCCACCCTCGATGATATCCGGGTCCCTCAACCCCCGCCCTATCCGCTGGCCATCAAATATGTCCAATATGAACACGCTCGGCCAACCAATCGTCGATAATGGTCTGTTGGAGGGCGTCAAATAGGGAAGTGGATCGTCGAAGTACGAACGTGTCGGTGATGAAGCAGCGAGGTCCACATCCTCGTCATCCTGCGCCTCGTCCTCCCGCACCTCCTCGTCCTCCCGCACCTCCTCCTCCACCGCCTTCTCTTTCCCTTTCCCTTTCCCTTTACCTTTCTCTTTACGGTCTCCACCCAACGTACGCTTCATGAATGCGTACATATCTTGGACCGTCGCCTCCAAACGGGATAGCTTCGCGTCGTGTGAATCCACCATTCGAGCCAACCCGGTGTCGCTCGTCTCCAATCCGATGATCCTAGATTTGACCACCCGCGAGCTCACTCCCCTTGTCCTCCCCTTGCGATCAGAGCCAAGCACTTGGCTGAGTGCGTCTGTGGACAAAGATGCCTTGTCGGCATCAGACTACGACTCATGCACTTCCTTAAGCTTTGCCTGAAACGACAAAAAGCACATGATTAGTAAAATAAGTAAACTAAAAAATTATAACGTAATTAACAATAATTAAACTGTCGGATTACTTACAATCGTGGCCGCGACGCTCGGGGACACCTCCTTATCCTTCCCCTTCTTCGTCCGAAGAACCACATAAGTATCGAGCCTATGTGGCTTACCCCCTGGCCCACTCCCTACCCCCTGAAATAAAATAAAGTAAAGTAAAATTAGTATCGGCCCCGCAAAGTAAAATAATATCCAATAATATATTTCTGTAGTTATAGATAAATTAAATATTACCTTCATCCTATGCTCCACCTCAGCGTAAGAGGTCCGGCCGGAGTAGTGCACGTCCGTCTTTTTAGCCCGATTTTCCCTCCCCGATTGGCGAGATGCCAATTGTTGATCCTCGATCTCATTGTCAATGAACTTTTGCCATTGTGCCAATGAGATCGGCTCCTTGGGCGGGACGGATCCGCGCCATTGTAAAATGGTCTCTCGTGTTTTTCCAAAGTACCGTGTCCGCATATTTTTTTTCCACGTCTTGTGTTGCTCCCTCAACTGCTCGAAGACGGAATCGCGTAGCTTTGGATCCAAGTTGAATTGTTCCTGTCCAACAAATACAATGTTAGTTGCGAATAAATATAAATATAAATATAAATATAAATATAAATATAAATATAAATATAAATTGAAATTGAAATTGAAATATTCATATAAATATTACCTGTAGTGCCGCCCAAACAGCCAACTTGAGCTCATACGGCACCTCCTTCCAACTCATAAACCCCGGGCCGATGACCGTCTTTAGCAGCTCGAGGGATCTCGCTAAAAGCTCCGACTTGTTTTCGACGGTAATCCCAAATTTTCCATATTTGGGGAGCCTAGGGGCGGAGGAGCCCTCGTCGCCTCCGCTACCACCGAACCCAGACGACGACATCATCATAAACGGCATCATCATCTTCGCCCTAACATCTGAAGGAGACATTTTTGCTGTAAAAAAATGTTATTAGTACAGATAAAAAAAATGTTATTAGTACAGATAAAAAAATGTTTCGTCTATATTATAACGTATGTGTAAGTTCCGTCAATACCACCCCCGCCACACGTACACACACACACCACCCCTACCCACCCCACCCCACCCCCACCCCCGCCACACGCACACACACACACACACACACACACACACGCACACACATATTTTGAATGAAAATATCAATTATTTATAAAATTGATGTATACTTTTAGTGTTGTGTATATATGTTAGTCTACATTTGCTTTTTTTTTTTAAATAATCAATTAACCAAATTTCATAATAGTGAATAAGGGTTAATCCTAGCCATTGATTAAGTGTATTATTAGTAAGTACAAAAATTAAATATGGACTCTTAATCTAGGATATAAGGAGTATTTGTTAGTGAAATAATAATTTAGTGATAAAAACACACTCGAACACTACCAAGTTTTGACGACACGGGTCTCTAGAAAGAAAAACAAGCATTTCCAAATTACACGTCGAAATAATACATGTTGTATAATAATAATACAAGTGCATGCTTTGCAATCAAAGGTATTTATCTTTAGGGGTTTGTAAATTTAGGATTTATTGTAATATGTATTTTGAAAATAGGACAACAAACATTTTATTTATGATTTTAGTCCCTATTTTTGAATAAAACCGCTGGCGCGGACCCATATTCATAAAACGTTAACCAATTTAGTAGACTTCATGTGAACCCCACACACCAACCAACGTGTTGCTTACATTTCTCATTAGGTTCATTTGAATTTAAAAAAATATATTTTAATTTGGGTCAGTTATTTATTAATTTAGTAAGTAATTGCACATTTGTCCATGTAGCGAATTTCAAAAGTAAATGTCAATTTCATACTCACTACAGTATAGTAATGTTTGATAAATATTTTCTCTAATGTACATATATCATACAAGTAAACCACTCCAAAACTCTCACCCTCATATATGAGATTTAGGGCCTCTTTGGTTTTCTGTGTTTAAATACAATTCTGATAAAAATTTACGTTTGGCACACCTGATTTTTAAATACTGTATTAAAAGATTTCCGTGTTATAATTAAGTTTTTCAGAAAATAGCAAAAGGGTATTTTCTAAATTTTTTTTTTTAATTTTCACCACACACACACACACACACCCCACCCCACCCCCTCCCCCACCACACACCACCACACACACACACACACCCCACCCCTAACCACCCCCTGCCCCACCCCTCCACCACCCCCTCCCCCACCACACACCACACAAACACACACACACACCCCACCCCACCCCCTCCCCCACCACACACCACACACACACACACACACACACCCCACCCCACCCTCCACCACCCCCTCCCCCACCCTGCCCCACCCTCTGCCCCCCTCCACCACCCCCACCCCCTCTCCCACCCTGCCCCACCCCCTGCCCCCCTCCACGCACACACATACACACATATATATATACACATACACACAAATATACACACAAATATATATATATAAATGAAAGAGAGAGAGAGAGAGAGAAAATGGACCTGAAAGTAGAGAGAGAGAGAGAGAGAGAGAGAGAGAGAGAGAGAGAAAATGGAGGGAACGGCGCGGGAGGGAAAAAAGAAGGGGGATAGGGTTTTTGCTGCGAAGATTGTCACGGTCGTGTCAAGGTCTTTGACCGTGACAAGAATTTAAATAATTGTCACGGTCAATGACCGTGACAAGTCCGTGACAAGTAAATTTGTCACGGGCTTGTCACGGTCATTGACCGTGACAATTCGTTGTCACGGTCGTGTCAAGGTCAATGACCGTGACATAAAACGCGTGTTTTTTTGTCACGGTCAATGACCTTGACAAGGCTGGCCGGCTGCAAGGTGACAATTTGCCCATTTTGGTGTAGTGGTCGATAATTTATCCTCGTAGACTAAGTATAGTTGACCACCGACCAACTATACTTGGTTCAGTTTGGAATTCTTCGTATTTTCTGGAATGATTTTACCTTCCGACCAACTTGTTGGCCTATTTTGAAAATGACATTATTCTTCCCTCAACCGTAGTTGATTATTGAACTATCAGGTTCTTATTTTGTCCACTAGTTATCTTACAAACCTTAGTTGGTCACGCTAGTGTACGCCTCCTAACCAAAGGAGTATATTTTTTGGTTCTTTCGAACTTTTTGTCCACTAGTTATCTTACCAACCTTGGTTGGTCACGCTAGTGTACGCCTCCTAACCAAAGGAGTATATTTTTTGGTTCTTTCGAACTTTTTGTCCACTAGTTATCTTACCAGCCTTAGTTGGTCACGCTAGTGTACGCCTCCTAACCAAAGGAGTATATTTTTTGGTTCTTTCGAACTTTTTGTCCACTAGTTATCTTACCAACCTTAGTTGGTCACGCTAGTGTACGCCTCCTAACCAAGGAGTATATTTTTTGGTTGTTTCGAACTTTTTGTCCACTAGTTATCTTACCAACCTTGGTTGGTCACGCTAGTCCTCCTAACCAAAGGAGTATATTTTTTGGTTCTTTCGAACTTTTTGTCCACTAGTTATCTTACCAACCTTGGTTGGTCACGCTAGTGTACGCCTCCTAACCAAAGGAGTATATTTTTTGGTTCTTTCGAACTTTTGTCTTCTTTTTGCTGTCGAGCAGCGTAGTGTACAACACTAGTATTCCCGAAAAACTTTCAAACAAAGGAGAGGAAAATGGTGAAAACATCATCGTTTTATTCATATTGATGAATCCGTTGTACATTTTACATCATTGATAATACTTGCGAAGGTGTTCAACATTCCAAGCATTCTTGAATTCTTCTCCTTCTAAAGTTGCTATTCGGTAAGTTCCTGGTCAAACAACTTCTGTAACTCGGTAAGGCCCATGCCAGTTTGCCTCCAATTTATTGTGTTTCTGGATTACCTTCTTTAGCACATAATCTCCTTCTTTTAAATCGCATTTCTTCACCCTTTTGTTATAGAAAAGAGCTGTTCGTTGTTGATAAGCAACATTCCTAATGGCTGCCTCTTCTCTGACTTCCTCGAGCATATCCAAATCCAGTCTTCTCATCAAGTCGTTGACTGGGGAATTGAAATTCATCACTCTGTGTGTTGGGAGACCTAACTCGGCAGGTATTACAGCCTCACTTCCAAATGCCAGCATATATGGTGATTCTCCAGTCGCTGCTCGGGGAGTTGTTCGGTAAGCCCACAATACTGATTGTAGCTCGTTAATCCAGTTAGCTTTAGCTTCACTTAGCCTTTTCTTCAAACTATTCAGCAGTGTTCTATTCGTCACTTCAGTCTGTCCATTGCTTTGAGGATGGCCTGGTGCTGAATGGACCTTCAAAATGTTCGATTGATGACAATAAGCAGCAAATTCCTCATTATCAAATTGGGTTCCATGGTCTGTGATGAAGGCATGAGGGAGACCATATCGACAGATGATATTCTTCCAAGCGAACTGGTATACCTTCTCGTACGTCATGTCGATGAGGGGTTCAGCTTCTACCCACTTAGTAAAATAGTCTACTGCGACGATGAGGTACTTGAATCTTCCTCGGGTGGTCGGCAATGCTCCCACCAAATCAATTCCCCACATGGCGACTGGCCAAGGGGAAGTTATGGGTGTCAATAATGCTTGTGGAGTTCATCGGATAGAGAAAAAACACTGGCACTTGTCACATTTCTTAGCATAGGCTATACAATTTGCCCTCATCGTCGGCCAATAGTATCCTTGAGTCATTACCCTTTGCAAGAGTGTTCGACCTGCTACATGAGCTCCACAAGACCCTTCATGGATCTCTTCGATCAATTCTTTCACTTCGGAAGGATGTACACATCTCTGCAAACCTGCCATAATTCCTCGTCTATATAAAATACCATTAGTTAATACATACCGAGCAGCTTTATACTTCAATTTCTTGGCAGTGAGCTTATCCTCTGGCAATACTCCCTCTTCAATATATACCCTGATGGGATCCATCCAAGATGGTCCTAAATCAAGGGCAATAACGTTCATCGTCAAGTCTTCATCTATGCTCCGACTTTCCAGTACTTCAATTGGTATTGTTCTTCGCAGCTCGGTACGAGTAGCTGATGCTAGTCGGGCCAGCGCGTCTGCTTGTGCATTTTCTATTCTGGGTATTCTGATCAATTGAATCGTATCAAATTCTGCCAATAACTCCATTACCTTGGCATGATATTTGACCATTAATTCTCCTTTAACTGCATACGTTCCCATCATCTGATTCACAATCAATTGAGAATCACTGAACACCATCACTTGTTGCGCTTCCATAATCTTTGATAAATTAAGACCTGCTATCATGGCCTCATACTCAGCCTCATTATTGGAGGCTTTGAATTGGAATCGCAAAGCATATTCCATGTCAATCTCGTCTGGGGTGTTCAAAACAATTCCTGCCCCACAACCTGTTGTGCAAGATGAACCATCTACATATAATCTCCATATGGGCAACCCGTCTTCAAATTTCTTATCCGATAGAGTTCCTCGATGAAATATTTGTTGCTTCTTTTCATCCTCCCCTGGCACTTTTCGCTCCTCGTTGACCATCTCTTATCGTTCTTCAACCAACCGGGGCTGATCTGAATTTGAAGTTGACGATCCTTCTACATCCATAGGCCCTTTTACCAACCGGAGTTGGTCTGGACTTATGTCTGTTGATCCTGTAACATCCACAGGTTGGTCAGCGAGCACCTTTTGCTCCTCGGGGGTATCAGGATATGTAAATTCTGCTATAAAATCTGCTACAGCTTGTCCTTTCAATGATGCTCTGGGCTCATACACAATATCATACTCACTGAGCTCTATTGCCCAGTACATCAATCTCCCTGACTTTTCTGGCTTATGAAGGGCTTGCCTTAGTGGCATGTCGGTATAAACGACGATGGTATGGACCTGGAAATATGGCCTCATTCTTCTACTTGCTTCAATTAATGCCAATGCCAATTTTTCCAGCTTTGGGTACCTGATTTCTGCACCTCGGAATGCCTTACTTGTGTAATAGATGGGTTTCTGAACTCCATTCTCCAATCTAATCAATGCCGAGCTAACTGCATTCTCTGATACCGCCAGATACAAGTACAACATCTCTCCTGTTATTGGCCTGGACAACAATGGAGGTGCTCCCAAATACTTTTTCAAGTCTTGAAAGGCCTTCTCACATTCATCAGTCCACTCAAAAGTTTTTCGGAGTGTTTTGAAGAATGGGAGGCATTTGTCAGTTGCTCGGGACACAAATCTGTTGAGCGCTGCAACTCGTCTTGTAAGACTCTGCACTTCTTTCTTTGTTGTTGGAGATCGCAGCCCTAAAAGAGCTTTGATCTTATCCAGATTTTCTTCAATACCTCGCTGGTTAACAATGTATCCGAGAAACATTCCTTCTCGTACTCCAAATGTGCACTTCGTCGGGTTGAGCTTCATTTGGTATTTATCCAGTTGATCAAATGTCTGAGCTAAGTCAACTAGATGATCTGCAACTTTCTTGCTTTTTGTCAGCATATCATCGACATAGACTTCCATGTTGCAACTGATTTGTTCGGTGAAAACCTTGTTCATCAGCCGCTGGTATGTCACTCCTGCATTTTTCAAACCAAAAGGCATAACATTATAGCAATAAGTTCCCCTAGGGGTAATAAAAGAAGTACTTTCCCTGTCTTCGGGTTTCATTTTGATCTGGTTGTAACCAGAATACACATCCATGAAGCTGAGCAGCTCATGTCCCGAGGTAGCATCCACTAGTTGGTCAATTCTGGGCAATGGAAAATGATCTTTTGGGCATGCCTTGTTGATATCAGTGAAATCAACACACATTCTCCATTTATTGTTCTTCTTCTTTACCATCACCACATTTGCCAGCCAGTCTGGATATTTCACATCTTCAATGAATTAGGCTTTTTGGAGCTTCTCGACCTCCTCTTGTATGGCTTGATTCTTCTCGAGGCTAAATACCCTTCTTCTCTGCTTTACAGGCTTGATCTCCTTATTCACATTGAGTTCGTGACATAAGAAATTTGGATCTATTCCTGGCATATCCTCATGACTCCATGCGAAAGTTTTCTTCCTGTTTCTCAAGAACATTATCAACTCTTGTTTTATTGAAGCATCCAATGACGAACCTATCTGGGTTACTCGTTCAGGGTGTTCCTCGTCCAGAATAACATTTTCTGTAGATTCTACCACCTGTCCTTTTACAAGTTGGGATTCATCCCTGGGATCAAGAGTTTCAATTTCTGTACCTTCCTCCACCTGGTAGGTGATAGTCTTTTTCCTTGATTCCTCAAGATCTTCTTGCTCGGCAGATGAATAATAGCATTCCCGAGCTATTTTTTGATCACCTTTCACAACTCCTACTCCGAAGTTTGTTGGGAATTTTAAGCATTGATGCACTGTAGACGGAACTGCTTCGAACTTCTTCAAACCAACTCTTCCCATGATGATGTTATAGGCTGACTGCACATTCTTATCCATCACAAAGAAGCATATTCTTTCTGTTCGACAAGCAGGCCAAGTTCCAATGAATATGTCCAACTTGATCGTCCCAAGTGGAAACACTTTCTCGCCAGCAAAACCCAGAAGGGGTCTGTGATAAGGTTCCAATTGAGATAGTTTCAAATTCAAGCTATCCAAACATGAATAGTACATGATGTCTGCTGAACTACCATTGTCCACCAACACCCTTGAAATCACCACATCTTTCATCCTCATTTTGATCACCAAGGGATCGTCGTGAGGGTAAAGAACACCTGCCAAATCATTTTTTAAAAAACCAATAACCAGCTTCTCTTTATTTACCTTCCTCGGACGATCATCCTCGGCAAGATTTATTCGTTGAATATATGAGCAGGCTTGAGCCTCTCCGAGATAGGCCTTTCTTTCTGCAGTAAGGTCTCCCCCTCCAACATCTCCTACTGTAATAACATTACAATCAAATGACCCAAAACGTATGGAAAATACCTCTCGTTCAGGTTGCCTTGGCTTCTTTGGAAGATCGGGGTCTTCATCTGGATCATCTTCATGATCTCTTTTCTTTTTCTCCTCCGTCCGACGGGGAGATCTTGAACGATCTCTAGTTATATCATCATTCTTCCTTTCACCTCTGCGATCTACATACTTTGATAACTTTCCTCTTCGGATGAGCGTTTCAATCTCGTTCTGAAGGGCTATGCAATTTTTGGTCGTATGGCCATGATCTTTATGGAACTCGCAATATTTGGCCCTATTCCTCACGTTAGGATTGGTCCTCAGTTTATCTGGCCACTTAATTTCTTCGTTATTCTTGATTTCTTCCAAAACATGATTAATACCCATTTTCAATGGAGTATAATTATCGTATTTCTTCAGGACTTCCCATGACGTCCTATTATTCTTGGAATGCTTGTCACCACCATTACCTTTTTGCTCTTTCTTCTTAGATTTGTCAACTTCCACCTTGGTTTCTTTATCCATATTCTTCTTCGTAGCTATAGCCTCCTCGGCATTCATGATTTTAGCCGCTTTTGCCATCAATTTCGACATAGTTTTAGGTGGATCTTTGGCCAAAGTATAGTATAACTTGTTAGGCAGCAATCCACTCATCAAAGCAGTGATCGCTGTCTTTTCTTCGTAATCTATGACTTCCAACTTCTCGTTATTGAAACGAATTATGTAATCTCTAGTATTCTCACCTGGTTTTTGTCTAACACTTAACAAGTGCGCTACTCGCTTTACCGGTTTTGCTCCAAAACAGAAATTGCCAATGAACAACTCGGCTAACTGAATAAAAGTTAAAATCTTACCCCGAGGAAGATTGTTGTACCATATCTGTGCAGACCCGATAAGAGTTCCCGAGAATGCTCTACATCTCATCTCGTCGGGGACGTCATATATATCGGCAGCAGCTTGGTATTGTTCTATATGAAGAACATGATTTGTCTTTCCATCATATTTAGGGGTCACCACAGGTGCTTTAAATTTTGATGGTGTAGGAAAATTCACAATGGCCTGCACAAAAGGTGTCCCTTAAACAAAAGTTCTCTGTAAGGGATTCCTTTCTTTAACCATTTCTCTAAGTCTATCCTCCAATCGCTGAATGGAACCCTTCCATGCTTCATTTCATTCCTCGGGCTGCCTAGTTCGAGCAATTGATTGTTCTGACGTAGCTTCCTGAGATCTATCTCGACGAGTAGCTGGTCTTGATTGTGCTGATCCTTCTCTCAAACCTGATGGTGGTCGAAAGCTTCTCGATGGGGCTCTAGGTGGACTCATATTTCTCCTTGGTCCTAACCGACTGAAAGGAGATGCCCTGCTTAATCTTTCCAAGGCGCTAGTTCTCTCCGGAGAGAGGGTGATATGTTGATCTGTATCCGTAGCCTGTATTGATGAAGTTCGCCCAGGTTGATAAGAAAAATCATTAGATTCTTCATTACGATACGACCCGGTATGCCTGGATCATGATTGCCCACGATCACTCCTTTGCCTTGAATGGGTAGGTGCGCCGCCGTGAAGAGTTTGAATGAGTTGCCTCATTGTTTCTTGCATGGCGATTTGTCCTTCAGCCAGATTTGTCATAATTCCAGTCAGATCTGGAGGTGCAGATGGATTTGGAGGATTTCCAGTATTTCCGGCGTTTCGATTACTGGATTCTGGATTATCTGCCATTGATGATAAATGATTTTTGGTGAAAAACGATAGCAACAGTCGTTTCCCACAGACGACGCCAATCTGTTGATGTAAAAAATTAGATCGCTCTAATTATTCAATCACAGATAAATAAAATGAGACAAAGATTTTTAAAGTGGTTCAGCCTTATAAGAATGGCCTACGTCCACTGTTATGTTATTGCTGAGTGTTTGGGAATTCTCGATTACAAGTTCAGTCCAGAAATTCCGGTCCCTTTGAATGAGGGTGATACAAGGTATTTATAGCCCTTAGGCTGTACATGAATGGGTTGATACATTAAATGATATACGTATGAAAGGGTAATACATTTAATGTAGCGTGTGTGTCAAGATGATAAACATTCACTGAATAGTTGAACTGTTGATATTCTGGAAATTAATACTACGGCCGAGATGCAGCTCGGACCGCCTTAGTTGCTCGTTGCTCAGGAGTTCCTCGGAGCGCTAGGGTATCTCGGAGTGATTGAAGTTCCTCGGTATATCCTCGTATCTCGGAGAGACATGGGTTGGTCGGGGAAATGAACTTCCTCGTTGTTATTGTACCACGTAGATTGACAAGTGTCTTCATATGATTCGTCCACATCAGCATATTAATTTTGGTATCAACAGCGATAATCTTCGAAATTTTAAACTATCTATTGTGATACTGATTATTTTTTGCGTTAAACAGTTGATGATATATGCAAGGTCCAATACGGACAATTATTTTTATTGTTGTGTCTTTTTGTATTGTCTAAACAAGGTGGATAGTCGTATAAACAAAGGAGATTCTGCCCAATTTTTGTAAAATATTTGTATTATGAATGGAATTTCGCAAAGTTTTATTATACACTTTAGAAAATTACCAATCACAAGCACTACCACTTTTTTAAATTACACTTTTTTTTTGGGCAACGAAATTTTTGTCGTGCCTTCAGGCACGGGAATACTCTAGACTTTTCATGTTATATGCGAGTCTATTTGATGAATTTAGACTATTCGAATGTTGTTGGACTATTTGTTTTTTGTTGAGGAGGGTGGATAGTTCTAAAAACAAAGGAGAATATGGTCATTTTTTTTTAAATTACATTTTGTTTTGTTGGGGAATGAAATTTGTACATTTTTGCAACTGCGTGTTTTGAAAATTTGTCGTTTTGAGATTATCAGCGTGCCTTCAGGCACGGGCATACCCTAGTATATATATATAGGAGAAGGATCACAAGTGGACCAAAAGAATGGACTTTTTAATGGACTTAACAAAAAAGACTAATAACCCACTAATTTTAATTCCTTGGTGTAATGGGTCCGCGCCAGTGGCACCCAATAACCGAGACTTATTAGTCTTTTTTGTTAAGTCCATTCTTTTGGTCCACTTGTGAACCTCTCCCTATATATATATATATATATATATATATATATAGAGAGAGAGAGAGAGAGAGAGAGAGAGAGAGGCAGGCTCCTGTGCACACTAAGTTTGCACACTAACTTTGCACATTACCTTTTAAAAGTGTGCAAACTTAATGCTGGCGCACACCAATTTTTTTATGTGATATTTTAACATTTCAACGGACTCACATAAAAAAAATTAGCTCAAAAAAACTTTTTCTGCTATTTTTAAAAAATCGGTCAAACTTTCGCAGTTTTTAAAGGGCTTAAAAACTGCGAAAGTTTGACCGATTTTTTAAAAATAGCAAAAAAAGTTTTTTTGAGCTGATATTTTTTATATGGGTTCCTTGAAATGTTTAAATATCACACAAAAAAAATCAACTCAAAAATATTTTTTTTACCACTTTTAAAAGGTAATGTGCAAAGTTAGTGTGCAAACTTAGTGTGCACAGGAGCCTGCTCTCTCTCTCTCTCTCTCTCTCTCTCTCTCTCTCTATATATATATATATATATATATATATATATATATATATATATATATATATATATATATATACGAAATATATATATTTACATATTTATTAACAATATATATTCATATATTTATGAAATATATAGAGTTTACAAAAAAAAATTGGTTTTGAATGATTTGCCACCTAAAGGTGGCAAACAAAAACCTGACACCCCCCCCCCCCCCCCAAAGAATTGAATTCCACCCTAGGGTGACAAATTATGCTTACGGGGTGTTGTACATAGAAAACAAATTTCAAGGCAAATGAACGCTATCAAACAGCCTAAAAGCTGAAAAAGACCAGAATTTTTCAACTTTTCTGAATATGCCCTGGAATTGAGACACTATCAAACGGACCCTTAGATTAGATATAGATGGGTGATGTGAAAGTTGATTTTTTGAGAGATACATTGCTCTTTATTTGGCATGATGATTTTTTTTGCTGAGCACGATATAAATCTAGCTTATGTTGATCTGTTGGAATTTTGATGAAAATAAATAAAACTACCCTAAGCTGTTGTGTCTTAGATTCTAGATAATGCAGTTTTGAAAATTTAGCAACTTGAGATGCACAAAAACAATAGAATAATCGACAAAACCCAATGGTCCCCTCACACAGTGAGGAATTCCCTGCAACCTTTACGTGGAATAAAAGCCAAATTCACAAGTCATCATGGATATATGCTTCATTCTGGCTCAAATTAATCCCTAAAAAATCTATATATTCTGATGGAGATTATTACAAGAGTTAATTCTGTTAGATTGATTGCTTAAAAAAATTCCAAATTCCTACATGTTCGAAGGGCAACTACAGTTGTAGAATTCTGTAAGAGGAACTTTTGTTCATTTGTTTGTCCACGGTGAGATTGCATTTGGAACGGTTTTAATAAAGTGTTTGCTATCTACTGAAAATGAAGTATGGCATGTTATTCTTTCTCATTGCAGAGTGATTAATGAGTTGTTTGTTTTTGCCTCTTTAATTCGAATTTGAACCATACAGAATTAAGAGGTACTTAATAATATTTGTTTTTCAAAAAATTTAATATTTGTTTTTCAAAAAAATTAAGAAATTAACGACTGCAACTGTCTTTGAATGGTGATGAAGTATTATTGCCTCTGAACATAGAATGTGAACATTGAATCTGATTAAATATATCTATTCAAATGTTCATTCAAACATAAAAAATAACATAATTTTCAGATGAAACAATAAGCATGGTGAAAGTTAAGAAATGCTGCTAATAATTTACTATTCAACTCCTACCCTGTTGCTATTGCATTTGATTCTATGTCAATGGTGAGCTCTATTATTATGGGTTCGGTGAAAGACCGTGTGCGGATATGTGTGTTATATGCGTATACGAGAAAATAAAAAAGATAACAATAAATTAGAACGACTTATGCTGAGGTGTGTGTTAGACACACAATCCTAAGACAGAAATATCTCCCGCACATTAATCAGTGATGCTTCGAGCGTCAGATAACTGTCCCCAGAATTCAACAGCACAATTCATCCGATTGAAGCACTTAATAGATGACTTTAAAATCACGATTATGCTCAGAATTGGAGTATGAAGAATGACGTTTTTGAAAGAGAGAGAGATTGAAAAAAGTGATTAGAAACTGATCTGCATATCCCTTATATAAAGGGATGCAAAACCCACCCACTCCCCCAAAACGTGAATGACCACTTCTCCCACTAAACCACTCCCAACGGCTAATTAAGAAAAACGTGTTTTAATTTTAATCATAAAACAATTTTTAATTAATTAAATAAAACGATTTTTAATAGGGTCAATTATTAAATAGTCCCTACTATAAATATATATTTTTTAAAAAGGACACATATTTTTAGTTTAACCCATTTAGTCCCTCAAGCACTCAATATCCTCTTATTTTTAGAGGTCCGCGCCAGCGGCACTCCCTCTCCAAAATATGTGGCAAAGGACTTTTTGAGGCAAAATAAAAAGGTTTGGACTAAATGGGTATTAAAAAATGTCCGAGGGACTATTTGGTATATGTCCCTTTTTAATATTAAATAAAATTGAATTAAATAAAATTATTTAATGACGAAATTAAAATTAACTGATTATTAGGTAATAATTATATAAATATCCAAAATCCTCTTAGTGAGACTTGAACTCATGACCTCCCATAAAAGGAACGCAAAAGTTAACACTATACTACAAGGTCTTATTGTGAATATATCATTCACACCAATGATTATACACACACACACACAACAATGTGTTTTTACATCTTATAGCCATAAATGGGAGTTTGTTCTCAGAGATGATAATCGATCTTATGTTTGATTTTTTGATATTCCGATTTTAAATTAAATGGCTCTGCTAAGGCCTCCGATAGTTGTGAAATGACTATCAAAATTCTCAAAGGCGATGATTTTGAATAGTGATGGGTGTTTAAAAATGGTCAATTTTTACAAGCCTTTTCTCAATTCAATGATATGCTACAAAAACCTTTTGCTAAAATGACAACTCTTTTTTATGGGCTGGATATTTGTGTTCAGAAGGGCCGTACTAATGTCCAAATTTGTATAAAGTCTAATTTGTTGGTTCTGGGAATTCAAGAATTAATAATGCTCTTCAGCTTAAGAGATAGGGTCGTCCATATCATCAAGGAGCAAGGTATGAAGATTACACACGTTTTTATAGAGAAGCTAATTCTTTAGCTGGCAATGAAGAGGACTAAAGATTTTTGTAATGTGTTAGAGCAACCCTTATGGGTAGGGTAAAAAGCCATTTATGCGGTATATAGGTATGTTACGGGTAGGGTAAAAAGCCAAATAGGGTAAAAAATAACAAAGATGCAATTGGCTTAGTTAGTTTTTTGTGGGCTCCACCCTAAAACGGAACATCATGTTCCGCGCAAAGAAGGAGAAAAAAAAAAAAAAAAAAAAAGCTTAAGCGGAACATGATGTTCCGCCCAAGCTTAAGCCCAAGTTTCCTTATTTGCATTTTGTACCCCATATGTTTGCAACGGCTTGATTAATGTATGGCAACGACTTTTTTTTTTTTTTTTTTGGCAACGGCTACTTTTTTTTTTAAATGGCAAAGGATATTTTTTTCTTATAAAAAATAGATGATTTCGGGGTACCACATAATAACATAGGACCTTTGGGGAGGAAAATAGAATTTTGAAGAGCCCTTAAGCGGAACATGATGTTCCGCCCAAGGGGTAACATCTTTTCTTCTTACGGCGTCGTTTTAGTCTTGATACCCCATATTTACACTTGCCCGTAGCAATTTTGTTAGTTTTGATAGGTTATTTTTGAATTAGTTAATTGCAATTTTGCACTGCCCATAAGGGTTGCTCTTAGACCTTCCTAAATTGGCTTTTGGTCTACATATATTAGATTTGGCTAGGATTCCGAGTGTGAGATATAGGCACTCAATTGATTTTGGTCCATAGGCTTTATTATGTGATTACTATTTTCGAGGGTCTTGTTTCTATGTCCCCTCCGTTATGTAAGCCATAACCAGGAAGAGGCTATCTCTCGAAATAATATAAATAAAATTTTATAATTTGTGTGAATGAGAAAAAACAACTTATTTGAGCATGGCAAATGACTAAATTTACTTTGAGTGTGCTAAGGAATATTCAATACTACACTATCTTTACAGATAATGCACTTTTCCACTAATACTCTTTTTAAGTTTGTGTGCCTGTTTATTTGCAATTTTTATCCAAATTTCATTATTTATGGAAATTGTTAAAAAAAATGTATTTTTACATAACTTAATACTTCTACCCAATCATTTTTTGTTAAACTGTGAGCCCTAATTGATCTTATTGATCTTGGACCAACACATTAAACATAGTGAGACTAAGTACACATTTCGTACAACGATATGAGTTACATGGTATATTCATTCTTGAGATTATGATTTTTTGGGAGGATAAGATTTTAAATTGTCACTGACGTCAAGATATATTGCGAATGTTTTTTAGAATTGTCGCTAAAGGTCACGGTAATTCACTAGCATGTGTGACTCTGTTCATAAAAACCGTTACTCAAATGCCTAATTATAAAAGGACATATCTTGTCATGAAAACATATCTTGTTGCCTATAAATACAAGACTTATTAATCTATTTGAGTAAAGAATATATAATTTTAATACATTCCATGTTAAGCGAGTCAGAGAGTGAAAATGTCGTGCAATATTGATTTAAATGGATATGCAAATTTTCAAATCGAACTTATTTAATTGGATGTCTTAATTTGCTTAAACCAGACTTCAATTTTATTCAGCCCCTAAACATGCATCTATGTATCAAAACAAATCAGTAAATTAAACAACGCAATGATTAAGATGACAAACACAGATTTCAGGAAAAATTCCTTTCGAGTAAAAACCTTTTGATTTCCACTATAATTTGTAAAAGACGGTTTACACGGATTATAAGGAAAATAAAATTGACATACGAAATACCCACAGGTGTCGGTTCGTACACTACACCAAAATGGTCAAATTGACACCTTTCAACCGGCCAGCGTTGTCACGGTCATTGACCGTGATAAGTTCGTGACAACTGTACTTGTCACGATCATTGACCGTGACAATCGTATAAAGTTGTCATGGTCAAGGACCGTAACATGTCCGTGACGATTCTGTCAGTAAAAAAACCCTCCCTCTTCTTTTTTTCCACCGATTCTAATTCCCTCCATTTTTCTCTCTCACTCTAGTAACTGCACACTCTCTCTCTATACAATTTTGGTAAGTTTTCTCTCTCTATTTTTCCTCCATTTATGTATATGTGCGTGTGTGTAAATGTGCGTGTGTATATGCATGTGAGGAGGCAGGGCTGGGGGGAGGGGAGGGGGTGTATGTGCGCGTGTGTGTGTATATATGCGTGTGTGTGTGTATATGTGCATGTGTATATATGTGTGTGTGTGCGTGTGGTGGGCAGTGGCAGTGGGGGGAGGGGGCAGGGCTGGGGGTGGGGGCGGGGGCAGGGGGTGTGGGGCTGTGTGTGTGTATATGTGCGCGTCTGTATTTTTTTTAATTAAAATTTTATTGATTTATTAGATATTGCACCTCATATTGTAGTGCCCCTTGTAAAAGAATTGATTGATTTAATATTGATTGGTAGTTAATCTTTTTTGTAAATTAATAATTAGTGCCCTTTTTATATGCAAGTAGGATTGCACCTCATTGTAAATTAGTAAATTAATAATTGTATACTTTAATTGTTAGTTTAATTGATGAAAAGAATTAATTGAGTAGATGAATTAGAAGGAGTACGGGATACGCATTTGTTGTTGCCATTACGGTTGGATTATAGTGGATCGATGTTGTGTTGGTTAATTTCAAAGGGGGCATGACCACTGGATTATTGTCCATATGGGGGTGGAATTTTTCAACTTTTTTTGAAAATTACTTTGTATAACGAACAATATATATATAGTATGATAATTAAATGAAACATATTTGAAATTATGTATAGTGTTCATAGATACTAGCCTTCTAGTTCTTATGCATACGCATTCAATAGCCCATAGACCCGTTCGAGAGTCATTACCCCTGTAATGAGATCTCTCGAATTGTCCCGTTTGGACAGTTTGGGACTGCATAATTTCTGTATAATAATATTCTTAGTGTCTTAAAGTTGTTACTTTTGGAGGAAGTTCTGCAGTCATATCCTCATGTTCTCTGGGTACATACTAGATTGACAAGTGTGACTGTTATTTCATTTGATCAATTGAAATAATACTCACACTTGCTAATCTACGTCGTGTACTTGGAGAACTATGGGGATATGCTGCCGATTTTTTCTCAAATCATAACAATGTGCATGAGTTGTTAAGTATATTACAGAATTATGCGGTCTTGGGATAGGACCACTCACCCTTTAGAGGAGAGGGAGGAAATAGGAATTTCTATTATAAATTGAATTTGAAATTTAAAAATCGAATATAAATAAGACATAATTAAATGAAACATACTATAAATTTAAGTTTTCTTTATACTAATCCATGAATATACGCTTCTTACCTTTAATAGGTGATTAGTTGTGGTAGCTGTGATGGGATATCCGAAATACAAAGAGTGGATGGGTAAGACAAATAGTTGAGGATAAAAATGCTTGTAAAGTTGATCATGTCACCAATTTAATCATGGTTGACTTGTCCAAGTTAAAGAGCAACGACCACGTGAGCGATGAGCCGTTTGTTTGTTCATTTCAAAAGGTTAACCAAGTGTTTTACTTGGAGTATATCGACAACGAACCATGATCAATTGTCTTATACGCGCCAAAATGTCTAAATAGTAGTGTGGATGACTTGACTGCTCCTATCGAATATCAATCCATTTTTTATGATAACCCGAATTTGAAATAATTTTTTAATTTGTAATAAATATTCCAATTTGTACTTTATCAATCCATTTTTAATCCTTTTAATTTATTTGCACTTTATCATTTTCACTCTTGTGTAGTGTGCGTGTGTGTGGGCAGTAGAGGTAGGGGTGGGGATGTTTCGGATTTGTAGTAATTGTACATATTTGCATGTCTTCTTCTATTTCATTTTGATTTGTACTAATAATAACATTTTTTTTACAGAAAATGTCTCCTTCAGGTATTAAGGCGAGGATGATGATGTTGATTATGATGATGTCGTCTGGGCTCGGTGGTAGCGGAGGCGATAAGGGCTTCTTGGCCCATAGGCTCCCCATATATGGCAAATTAGGGATGGTCATCGAGAACAAGACGAGACTATTAGCGAGATCCCTCGAGCTGGAAAAGATTATCATCGGCCCGGGGTACACTAGTTGGAGGGAGGTGACAAATGAGCTAAAGTTAGCTATTTGGGTGGCATTATAGGTAATGTATTTATATGAATATTTCAATTTCAATTTCAATTTCGATTTCAATTTTATTTTATATTTATATTTATTCGCAACTAATAGTGTATTTATTGGACATGAACAATTCAGCTTGGATTCAACGCTACGCGATTTCGTCTTAGAGCAGTTAAGGGAGCAACACAAGACATGGAAGAAAAATATGCGAACCCGGTACTTTAGAAAGATCCGAGAGTCCGTTATCTGAATGCGTGAATCTATCCCGCCAAAGGATCCGATCTCATTGGCACAATGGCAAAAGTTCATTGACAATGAGACCGGGGAGAAACAATTGGCATCTCGCCAATTGGGGAGGGAAAATCGGGCAAAAAAGACGGACGTGCACTACTCCGGTCGAACGTCTTTCGCCGAGGTGGAGCATAGGATGATGGTAAGATTTAATTTTTCTATAACTACAGAAATATATTATTCTGCATTATTTTACTTTGCAGGGCCGATACTAATTTTGCTTTATTTTATTTCAGGGGACAAAGAGTGGCCCTGGGGGTAGGGCACATAGTCTCGATACTTATTTGGCTATTCAGAAGAAGAAGGGGAAGGATAAGGAGGTGTCCCCAAGTGTCGCGATCATGATTGTAAGTAATCCGACAGTTTACTTTTTGTTAATTACGTTCTAATTTTTTTATTTACTTATTATACTAATCATGTGCTTTTTTTCGTTTCAGGCAAAGCTTAAGGAAGTGCATGAGTCGCAGTTTGATGTCGACAAGGCATCTTTGTCCATAGACACACTCAGTCAAGTGCTTAGCGCTGATCACAAGGGGAGGACAAGGGGGTGATCTCGCAGGTGGCCAAATCTAGGATCATCGGATTGTAGACGATCGACACCGGGTTGGCTCGAACGGTGGACTAGCATTACACGAAGTTGTCCCGTTTGGAGGCGACGATCCAAGATATGTTCTCATTCATGAAGCGTTCCTTGGGAGGAAACCGTAAGGGGAAAGGGAAGGAGAAGGTGGTGGAGGAGGAGGAGGTGCAGGATGATGAGGATGTGGACCTCGCTGCTTCATCGCCGACACATGCGGACTTTTATGATCCAGTCCCCTATTTGACTCCCTTCGACCGATCGATGTCGACACTTGATTGGTCGAGCGTGTTTATACTGGACATATTTGATGGCCAGCGGATAGGGCAGGGGTTGAGGGAGACGAATACCGTCCAAAGTATGTTAATTTATGGACGTTTGCTTCAAGACATCGAGTCCAAGGTGCTCGTGATGCATGTGATACCCGGGAAGGAGAACTCCCCATTGTGGTTGCACGAACAATGTGACACGATGTATGTTGTTGGTTGTGTCAATTCATATATCGTGTGGCCTACTCACCTCTTCAGAGCTAACCTTACCCCAGACATGTAGTGACATTATTTGAATTGAATTGTTTTAAGTTGTTACATTTGAATTATATTTGGATTATATAGTGATGCATATTGTTTTGAATGTATATTTGCATTATCTATATTTTATTTGGATATATGATGTTTGAACAGGTACAACTTTGCTATAACAGGTACAAATATACTATTGGACAATGGCATAGCCATATTGCCCAGCAGATTTTTTTTCAATTCTTCCCAGAATTGTCACGGTCATTGACTGTGACAAGTATTATTTATCACGGACTTGCCACGATCAATGAGCGTGATAATTTTTTAAATATTGTCACGAGTTTATCATGATTTATGACCGTGAAAAAACTTGTCAAGGTCATAGACCGTGACATGACTGTGACAATTCTAATGAACTTGTCACGGTCATTGATCGTGACACGTCCGTGACAACAAAGTTGTCACCCCTAGACTTGTCACGGTCATTGACCTTGACAAGTCCAACTTGTCAAGGACAATGACCATGACAATTCGGCAGATTTGGTGTAGTGGTAGTCGTCGGCCCAAGAACACCGCAACACTCCTTATCACACGCAGTTGATCAGCCTAGTACTTCTCGCAGGGGCAACCTATTGTCAGCACAGTACTTTCCAAGGCACCTAGTGTAGTAGCATAAAGTCCCAGTAAATATGTCTTGAGTTCCACAAAATAACTCACACAAAAGTAATTGGGATTTGTGAATTGTAAAACAAAATCTTTGAACCCTTTAAATAGTTGGAGAAGAAAATAAACACTAAAAAACGTATTCTGTTAAAAACAGTGTTTCTCCACACCAAAAACCAATAGCCTGACACCTAATGTATAGCAAAATTGAGGTGGTGATGTGTCAGTCTAAATGACCTGTCGTTCGAATGACAGGCGTCATCGTTTGAGTCATACATCATCTCATTCGAACGAGAACTAATCTCAAAAAGTCTTCAGCCTTTGAAAAAAGTTGGAAACCTCAGAAAGCAAAACTGTTACAGGATCAGAAAACTTTTATCTAAAAAATCTTTTATAAGAAAATGTTTTTTTATAAAAACCATTTATAAAAAATTCATAAAATATCCCAACACTTTTAATATGAAATGTAAATGGAACTTAAACATAATTTTACCAAAATTTATCTTGTTGGGCATGAATGTTGAAGACTTCTTGAAATTCAAATCGTCTATTATAGATGTTAGCTTTCGGAATCCTTTGACGACTTGTAGCGGTATATAACATAATTAATTGTGATGGGCAATGTTATTACATAGAGAGTATCAAACAAATTTGACTTGCGGAGCATACTCATTAGAGTGTTTCTTGGGTGTATCCAAAATTATTCCATTATATGAGACAAATGCCTATAGATTGGAACCATGATCACTAATAGTGGGGTGACTTCTATCTTAAGGAGATAATTTTCAATGCTCCAACTTGATATATTTCATCTTCGTAATTCGTAAGTTTTTCAAGTTGAATTTTTTGTTACTCAAATATTATGACGCTTCATATTTCTAATTTGTAAAAAAATACAAAACCACATAGTTAACTAACAGTTTTTTGGGTAATTTTTTTTTGTAAATGACACAATGTCTAGAAATATGGATAAGCATATTACTTTACATTTAAATTAATTATAAAATTAAAATTCTTGACATTATTTATCAATCTAATGCTTGAAACTTTTTCTTTTACCTTTTAAGTGATGGTTCAAACTTTCGATCGAGTTGTTCGTCGATTTGGATTTGCAATGGATTTTCTTCCTCTTGATTTTTTGAGTGGGAGTTGTCGAACAATGCTACAACAAAGCAGACATTTAATCAAAGGTGGGGTGGTGAACTTAATCTTTGTCAAATTAATTTAGTTAATGTTTGTCGAATTGAATGTTAATTATGATTAAATTTATTAAAAAATCATCTTGATTGACATGTAAGTATGGCCATTTTCTATTAATAGAAATAAATTTAATGAAATTGAGGTTAAGTCAAACATGTCATTATTATAATCTTAGGGCAACCGTCTTGAATATAAGAAGATCAAAACCTTAAGGTATGTAAAGGGGTGTTATTGATATGCCTAATCCTATAAAAACTATAAATTAATATAAGAGTTGAAGACTTATTCTTATAGAGTGTTCCACGTGGCACTTCAATTCTTCTGTTATTTTTTCACGTTTCCTCTCCCTCTTGACTGTTACCAACCATATCCATCTTCCTTAACTAATCTCATTTAATGTCGTCCTTTTAAAAGAAACCAATGCTTCTCATTTTCATAAGGATGTGTGCTTTTCTGTCAGGTTCTCATCCTGACTTAATCGCACAACACTGGAAAAAGTAAGAATTTAGAGAAGAGGGTTAGAGAAGATACATGAAGTTAGAGAGAATTAAGAGAATAAACTGAAATCTTAATGATCAATTGAATACCCAAACGGTTACAACTCACTTCTATTTATAGGAACAAGTAATCGGCTAACCACTCTCTAACTGACAAGGAATTTGGCATGTGACCACTAATCAAAACTAATTGCCTAACTAACTTTTGTTACAACAGATTAACAACACTAAAACTCTAATGACTAACATGACCTTTCTTCTTCAATTCTGACATACCCCACCACTTCATTTGATCTTTGTCCTCAAGGATCTAGATTAGGGAACTGTGCTATGATGGAATCATAATCGTGCCATGTTGCATCACTTAGTTGTCTGTTGAACCATTGAACCAACACTTGGGGAACAACATGGTTTCCTCTCTTCACTACTCGGTGATCTAATATGGCTATAGGTTGTACCCTGAATTGGCCTTGATCATCTATAACTGGTAATTGAGGCTCTGGTATGGTACCCTCTCCAAGTTTCTGTTTAAGTATAGACACTTGGAATACTGGATGTATGGTAGAGCTAGGAGGTAGGTCTAATCTATAAGCAACAAAACCAATCTTCTCTAATACTTGTTATGGGCCATAGAATTTTAGGGCTAACTTTAAGGCCCTTCTCATGGATACACTGATCTGACGACATGGCTGCAGCCTTAAGTAAACCCATTGGCCTACATTAAAACTTCGTTCTGTTCTGTTTCTGTCCGCATACATTTTCATCCTTTCTCTAGCTTGATTGAGCCTGTCTTTCAAGAGCTGGAACATGAGTCTTCTTTCTTCTAAAAATTTATGTATCTCATTACTGCATGGGCTGGCCTGCTGGGGAATGGCTAACTGACGAGGAGAGTAAACATACAAGGCCTTAAATGGAGTGGTTTGGATAGCAGTGTGATAAATGGAATTGTACCACCACTCTGCACTAGGCAACCATGTGGGCAATTTCTTAGTCCTGTCACTAGTCATGCACCTTAAATATGATTCTAGGCATTGGTTCAATCTCTCTGTTTGTCCACCATATTGAGGGTGATAGGTTGTTGAATGGTGAAATTTGGTCCCCACTAGTTTAAACAATTATAACCAAGAGTGACCTATGAAAATAGAGTCTCTATCTGTCACAATGGTATTGGGAAGTCCATGCAACCTGTGAATAGAATCAAAGAATATTTATGCAATTTGGTTAGCATTAAAGGGATGAGATAATGAAATAAAATGCCCGTACTTAGTCATTCTATCCACTAACACAAATATAGAATTCTTTCCTCCAGAATTGGGCAATCCATCTATGAAATCCATAGATATATCTGTCCATGTTGATTAGGCACAGGTAAAGGCTGCAGTAATCCTGGGTAATGCACATTTTCCCCTTTATTACGTTGACACATGTCACAAGAAACCACAATCTGCTGAATTTGTCTCTTCATCTCAGGCCAGTAAAAAAATAACTCCACTTTTTTTGTTGTAGCTCTAACCACTTTTTTTAGGATGGTATATGGGCCAATTTTACGAGACAAAAGTTTAATAAAGGTTTGAACATTAGAAACAGTTCAAATACAGGCAAAAGATTGGATAAAATTTCATCTCTAGCGGATCCTTTCATTCAAGAAGATAATAAAATATGGACTCCCTCCTCAATGGGAGAATTTTCTATGAAATCTTCTTTTGATGTTTGTAGACAATCGAGGCCTATTTCTATAAGTTGGAAAATCAATTGGTCCTCTGAATGTCCAATGAAAATTTCAAACTTTGTTTGAAAACTTCTTAATAACTCTGTGCCATTTGAGACTCAAATTCAGCAGGTTGGTATAAGACTAGCATCAGTCTGTAGACAATGCTTTTTATATGTTGACAATGCACAACATCTTATCCTTGAATGTAAAATTTCCAAGGAAGTTTGGAGTTACTTTACTCAAATATTTTGTGTGGTTCCGAATTATACTTATTGCAGTTATATGTTGCTTTCATGGTGGATAACACATTACAAAAAAGATTTCTTAAAATCCTTTTGTCAAATCATTCCTAGGATAATTATATGGTAATTATGGAAGGCTAGAAACAAAATTATTTTGGAAAATACTAAATCAAATTCTTCTTCTATAATTTATCAAATAATTTTCCTTACCACATCCATAATGAACAACAAAAAATTTTATAATAAAAGCTCCACTGAAGACTCCATCATTATCAACACATTTAACGTTAAAATTTCCCCAAGTAAAGTTCAAATCATTAAATGTACTTGGGAAAACCCTCCTGAAGGTTATTTTAAATTAAATATCGACGGGGCATCTAAAGGTAACCCTGGTCGAAGTGGTATTGGGGGTGTTATTAGAGATTCTACAGAAATGTTTATTCCAGGTTTTGAGAAATCCATTGGTATTCAATCTTCCTTTTTGACGAAACAATGGCTTTAAAGGAAGGTCTAAATCTTGAGTCTATTTTAGATATTCAAAATATCATTATTGAAACAGATTGCAAGTTTCTTATTGAAGTTATTGAGAAGAAATCAAAACCTCCATGACAGGCTTTAAAGATCTTAAACAACATTTGTTCTACACATCAAATTAAGCTAACTCATGTTTGGAGAGAAAAGAATTCAGTAGCTGACCATCTAGCTTCAAGAGCATCTATAAGCAACGTTGACTCTGTATATTGGAACTTTGAATCTCTTCCCCAAATGGTCAAAGGTCTTCTTTAATTGGATAGGATCCATTCTCCTCAAATCAGACATAGAAGATTAAAATTGTAATGGGGTTGAAATAAATCCCCAAGTTTAATTTTTCAAGTTTTCTCTCATTGTAATGGGGTTATTTATAAATCCCCAAATTTCCTGTCATTTCATCTAGGGTATTGGATCAACCTCTAGATATAGGTAAGTTTTATTTCTGGGTTTGTAAAGCCACGGAGAGGCTGTTTCTCTATTATTAAAAACTTAATAAAATTTGTGGGGGTACCGTCCCTCTTTGATAAAAAAAAGAGTGACCACCACAATTTGAGTTATGCAATTCATCAATAATGTTCCTCCTCAATTCACCATTACCGCCAATATATAACTTTCCATTGTATTTGAGCGTGCCATGAGAGTAATTGAACCCTGGAACTTCAGTTTTTCTTATCAACTTAGTTATGACTTCTAGTGATAATTAATCCCCTTTTAAGCTCTGGTTTATTTCTTCTACCCATGAGTCTTGTACAATAGTAATGGCAGCACAATTACCCATTTCTTCAGGTATTCTAAATAAATCATCATCCACCATATTCTCTACACCTTTCTTGTACATAATCTCATAATCAAAGCCAAGCAATTTAGTGAGCCATTTTTGTTGCAACACTGTTGAGATCCTTTGTTCCAATAAGTACTTAAGACTTTGGTGGTCAGTCCTTATTACAACGTGGTGGCCAAAAAGATTAGTCCTCCATTTATCAACGGCATATACAATTTCCCATAATTCCTTCTCATAAGTAGAAATACCTTTCTTTCTTGGTGGTAGGGCTTTACTGATGTAAGCTAAAGGTCTGCCTTCCTGCATTAAAACTGCTCATATGCCATCGTTGCTAGCATCAGTCTCCAAAATGAACGGCTTATTGAAATTAAGAAGAGCTAAGACTGGTGTGGCTTCCATTCTTTGCTTGAGATCATGGAAGGCCTGTAATGCTTCAATTGTCCATTTGAACTGGTTATTTTTCAACATGTTTGTTAATGGCCTGCTGATATGGCCACAGCCCTTTACAAATCTTCTATAGTAACCAGTCAACCCAAGAAAACCCCTGAGGCCTTTAACATTCTATGGAACAGGCCATGAAATCATGGCCTCAACTTTGGCCTTGTCAGCAGATACACCCTCTTTTGATATCATATGGCCTAAATACTCTACTTCAATTTATCCAAAGGAGAACTTGGACATCTTTAAAAATAATTGATGTTGTTTGAGTAGGCCCAATGTAATTCTCAAATGCTTTGTATGTTCTTACAAGGAAGAGCTATACACTAGTACATCATCAAAAAATACTAAGATAATCTTCCTCAAATATAATTTGAATACAGAATTCATCAAAGATTGGAATGAAACCGGTGCATTAGTAAGCCCAAAGGGCATCACAAGGAACGCATAATGTCCCTCATGTGTTCTAAATGCTGTTTTAGGTATATCCGGTTCATATACTCTCATTTGATTGTAGCCTAACCTCAGATCCAATTTGGAAAACACACAGGCACCATTTGATTCATCCAACAGCTCTTCTATAACTAGAATTAGTAATTTATCTTTAATGGTGATATTGTTAATGCCCCTATAATCCATACACATTCTCCATGTATTATCTTTCTTTTTCACTAATAGTACAGGGGATGCAAATGGATTGCAAGATGGCCTAATTACTCTAGATTTCAGAAGTTCATCCACGATCTTCTCTATTTCTGCTTTCTGTATATGAGGGTACCTGTAGGGCCTCAAACTCATAGGTTTGATGCCCTCTTTAAGGGGAATATGATGATCATATGCTATTTGTGGTGGAAAACCTTTTGGTTCATTGAAAACTTCTTTAAATTCTTCTAAAATGGGAAGTAAGTAATGTGGAGTGGTGACTAGTTTCTTCTATTCTGTAATACTGCTCAGTTAGCCTATGATCCCATATTTTCTCTTCTTATAGAGCCTCTTCATTGCCTTACCACTGATCAAATGACCTTGAGTTCCCCCTCGTGTCCCTTGCAGTTGTACCTCCCTTCCTTGGTAGTTGAACTTAAGGCTTAAGTTCTTAAGGTCTAGCCATAAAGTCCCAACTTCACTGAGACATTGCACACCCAAAACCATATCACAACCTCCCAATGATAACAATCTAACTTCAGCTTCAAATTCTAAGCCTTGCATGGTCCATTTCAATTTGTGGCATAATGAATTACTTGAGATTTTGATACCATCATCTACTGTCACCATCATTGTTGAGGCTACCATCTCCTGACAACCAATTCTTTTAGCTGTCATAGTATCGATGAAATTATGGTAACTTCCAGTAACCACCAATATAGTAATAGGTTTCTTCTTAACCATCCCTTTAATGATTAATGTTCTAGGAGCAATATAACCATACATAGCATATAAGGACATCTCTATATTTTCTTATTGGGAATTTGTGAATCTCAGCTCATCTATATCGTGGTTTTCTGCCCCCTTGCCTTGCAGATTCTCTTCCTCATTTTCACCTATCAACATGTGAATACTCATTTTCTTACACTTATATTCATATGAATAAGTCTCATCATAGTAATAACATAAACCCTTATCCCTTCTATTTTGCATTTCAGCAGCTGTGATTTTCTTGATTGGTGGTAGGGTCAATTGAGGTCTAGGGTTTGGGTAATGATTTGATGAATTACTTTTGGTAAAATTTTTGTCGGTAAATTGATTAAGTGATTTGGATGGGAGTTGGAATGAAGAAGAATTTGCAATTTGTGAGGTATTCTTGGTTAGGTAAGAAAAAGAAGGGTTTGGAGTGTTGTTGAAGGTGTTTTTGGGTTGTTGTTTTCTGGCTATAACAGATTCTTAAAGTCTGGCTAACAAGATGGCATGGTGTAGGGTTGAGGGCATGAACGGTTGCACTAATTCTCTCACATCTTCCTTCAAGCCACTAATAAAATATGCCTCGGATAAAGTGGCATTATGTTCCATCATAAGAGATTTCATCTCCTCAAATTTCTCTTGGTATTCCACTACTGAACCTTTCTGATGCCGAAAATTAAACTCAGCAACAACATCTTGATACCCATCTTTAGAGAATCGTGCATACAACTTGTTTGTGAATTGTTCCCATGTTAATATTCTTGCATCCGTATATTCATTTTAAAACCATTTCAGTTTTCCTTCAAGGTGCAAGGACACAAACAACACTTTTTGTTCTTCCGGAATGGGATTATAGAGAAATTTTTTTTGCAATAAGGTAATCCAAGATCTCTCCATTAAAACGTGGGTATTCAATCTTAGGCACTTTATAACCATTGATTCCAAAGTTTGGAACTATTCTTCCATTCCTAGGAGGATCAACCCCATGATTTGGGGGAGCTCCAAGAATTCCACCACCTGGGTCATTTCCCCTTTCTTGCCTATCAATCTTGCCCTCCAATCGCTGAAATTGATTGTTGATATTATTCATCAACGTTTCCGAAGTGTCTTGAACATGGGACCTTTTTTATTCTAAAAAATCTCTCCTCTGACTCAATTCAACAACTCTATTTCCATTGGCTTGTACTCGAGTTTTTGTCATCTTGTATATGGGTGAATTTAGTGTAGGAAGATTGAATTGGACAAATTAACAAACGGTTGGTGAATTTGAAAAAGAAATTGGAAATCTGAGTGGCCAAAATATTTCTCTGATACCACTTTGTCAAGTTATTATCCTGACTTAATCGCACAACACTGGAAAAAGTAAGAATTTAGAGAAGAAAAGAATTAGAGAAGAGGGTTAGAGAATAAACTGAAATCTTATTGATCAATTGAATACCCAAACGGTTACAACTCACTCCTATTTATAGGAACAAGTAATCAGCTAACCACTCTCTAACTGACAAGGAATTTGGCATGTGACCACTAATCAAAACTAACTGCTTAATTAACTTTTGTTACAACAACTTAACAACACTATAACTCTAATGACTAACATGACTCTTCTTCTTCAATTCTGACACTTTCCAATTTCCAAAAGATAAAGTCTTTTTATCTTCTCTTTCAATATAAATATAGTTTTCATAATAATCCACCCGTCTCTACATTTTTTGACCTTTTCTCTCCCCTCTCCCACATTCGCACTCATATTCGCACTCATTTCTCTCTCTCTCTCTCTCTCTCTCTCTCTCTTGCTCTCTCTCTCATGCACACTCGTTAGTTAATGTTTCCTCCGCATGTCTTATAATACTAATAAAGAACCAAAGCCTCTTGCCTGAAATCTCAAGTAGCACTTAATAAGTTTTATTAGAGGATGGACGTTTGACTTTTGGATTCCATCGAAATTTTTGATGCTATACATGGTGTTGGCTTAAACGAAAATAAGTCGATAAATATCAGTTGACATTTTAATTATTTCATGAAACTTTTGATGGTATACATGGTGTTGATTCAAATGAAAATAAGTCGGTAATTCTACAGTTTATTGATACTCTTGACGGTATACAAGGTGTCTTGTATTTCATTTTTTATTTGCAGACGTTAACTATTTTAGTGGTTTTACTCAATTGCATCATTACAGTTGAGTGTATTAATTTTTCATCAAAGATATTTAAACAATGAATTCTCAGCTTCTAATTGATTTTTCTTTTTCTTTTTTGTGATCGGTAATGTAATAGCCAAAGGTTAGTAAATTGTAAGTTGATCATAGAATGAAGCTTTGATAGGTATCGGGAAAATGAAGTTAATGTCTGTAAATAATCCAATGGACGTGATGGATTAATGGTATTGTCAATTTTTTTGTCAAAAGATGTTGGCTTTGTTGCATGTCGGTAAACACATGTATATACATATCTAATTTTCTAATTTGATTATATCTGTATATATATATATATATATATATATATATATATATATATATGATTTTGGTTTTCCATCATTTTTGTTTTTCACTTTAAACTCTTAATCTGATTTTTAAGAATCAATATTTGAAATCTATTAATCATCTGCTATTTACTTTGATCCTCGACATTTTTATTTCTTGGGATTTGATCCCAAAAATAACTTTTAGCCATGTAAGGTGTCTCAAAAAATACTTGGTAAAACTTTTGTGACACTTTTTGTATCGATGAAATTTATTTTGCGAGCCAAACTCTCCAAAATAAAAATTACATATGCACAATATTTGATAAATATTTGTTATCTAAATGTTATATAATCTTACTTTGGCATGTATACCCATCTATGCATATGTACACATGATATTTGATAAATATCTATTTAGTTATATTTTATGTTTTATAAACATATTTTTTTATAAATTGTACATTTGCTTGACTAAATTCAAAATTTTGTTTTGTATTCATAGCAAAGCAATCATTATTTCTTATGTTGGATACCTATATTCGTACCTTTGATCTCCATCCAGATTTTTGTCAAAATTAAGGTAAAAAACTTACAAAACTTGGACTTTCTAATGCATATTGGTTTTTGAGAGAATTTTCATTAAGTGTATAAGAAACGTTTTTTTACTCATTTAATATACTTTTTAATTGGCTAAATCGCCTAGTCGGCGCATCGCGCAGGTTTACACCTAGTACTTAAAACAACTCCAAACGAAATACTAGTTTCCACATTTTTCCACACAAAAATCTAGCTTATGTATAAAAAGGAAAAAAGTCAAAACAAGAATCGGGGACCATCGGCAAGGCCGACCCTGGATACAAGCAGGTTAGGTCGTCACCTAGCCTCCACCACCACCCTCCCCCAACCAACTAATTATTGGGGGGCCCAAATTAAAGAAGGTATTTTAAAAAATATGTATAAAAAAATCAAGTCTAAAAGAATTATAAGAAAAAGATAGAATTTACTACTTGAAAATGGCCCCAAAATAAATAAACTTGTCCCACTTAACAAAAAATTCAAAATAAAAGGCGCCTAAATAAATAAAACTAGATCCACTTACACTTACAATAGGCTAAAAATTGATCCAATTTAAGGTTCACTCAATGACTTAAAATAAGCCCAAACAGAAAAACACACCCAACCCACTTATTTTGAAAACAAAAGAGAAAACGGATTTGAATCCGTTAATATTGAAGTTAAAAACATTGTTAAATAAATGTAAATTGAACTCGTATCTTATAAAAAATGTAATATTTATTGAAAAAATGTTTTGATCAGTATTCTAGTGACGAGATTAGACAATCTCCGAAAGAATCATTTAAAGTTAATTACTTCTTGCATGTAATAAACGAACATCTTATGTCACTTAGAAATATATTTGAAAAATTCAAAAATTTGAAGATACTTTTGGGTTTTTGTTTGATTTGAACAAGTTAGATCTTTAGATGATGATAGTTGGAATAATTTTTGTATTAAGCTACAAGATTTTTTAACACGTGAAAATAGTTGAGATATTGATGTAAATAAATTGTTTTTAGAATTATAAATTTTGAAAATAAAATTACACAAAAAGATAAAAAAATCAATTGAGGTGTTATACTATATTTAAATAATTTTGTTGTTTTTCAAATACTTGTATTGTTTATAAGATAATTTTGACTATACCTTCCACGGTTGCCTCGATCGAAAGAAAATATTCAAAGTTAAAAATAATAAAATCTTACATTTGTTCTACCATGAATTAGCTATGTCGTCAATTGAAATTGAAAAAAAAATAAAAAGTAATTTTTTTTTAATTTAATTCATAGCTTTGCATAAAAAAGTGAGAAGAGCACATTTTCTTTAATTTAAATAATTTCTAAGGCATTTTTCTTTCAACTCAACCTTTCTTTCAACACACTCGATTAAGAAAATTTTGAAATTCAAGCTTATAAAGTGATAAAAGACAATTCAATCATGTTAAGACCACCCTGATACCTTTTCAACGTCAATGTTCACATTAAGATTTAAATTTCAGAATCAAATTTCAGCAGACTCCGTCAATGTTTTAAGGCCATCCACAGTGGGCGTTGCAAAAGTGAATTTTTACATTTTCTCATATCATAATGGGTCTTAAACAATGCACATTTCATGACAGAATTGTGCAATCCGGGTGTAAACTTACATTACCTCTAGACAATATGTAAGTGGGGCCCACACTATTAGGCGATAAATTGTTTAGCACTCAGTTTCCCACCCAACCATTATTATACCTTAAAAAAGGTAAAATTTGTTAGGCTCAAAATACTTCACTGCGTAGGGTGGGACCCACACCTATGGGCATTAAACAGTCAACTGCCCTCTCAGATTTACATTCTTCCTACTATGATATAAGCGATGTATATGGAAGTTAAAGGTAAACTTTGACATTTTTTTACATTCTCTTACTATGGTTGGCCAAATCTAACTAAGCCAAACCAAACAACCAAACAAAAATAAATTCAAATCTCATATTACTTTTTATTTTAAAGGCATTGGGTCCTTAATCTATTAGATTATTAAAAAATGAATAAAAACTATAGTGGGTCATTTCCACTAGGGCGTAAATGATCCTAGTCGAGCTGAACAACAGGATGATCAAGCTTCATTTAAAATATTAGTGAGCTTAAAAATGTGTTCAATATTTACTTGTTTAATTCATGAGCTAAGCTCAAACAAGCTTTTATCCAAACGAACACAAACCAAGCTCGAGTATTCAAACGATTATTTGAAATTGGGTCGATTTCAAACTGATCTCATTAAGGTAACGGGCATACAATTTTGTTTAACCATCATTTGTTAACCTTACGAGACGAGCTTGAATGAGATTTTATCCAAATAATCATGATTTGAGCTCGAATAGGTTGGTTTGTTTTATCATTCTAATTTTAACAAACACATAAATTGCCTTTACTATATCCCATTTCGTTCGTTGTATGAGAATTCCTACCCATACCTGATTTAAGGTGGATTATAAACTCAAATGGAAACTATAATCGGAATCAACCCACTGCAACTGAATTAACCACTAGTTTTAAACCAAAACTAAAATCAAAACTACGTTTACACAGATCTTCATCATCATCATCATCCTTGACTTAATCCCATCACATAGGGTCGACCGTATGGATTCTCCTTTTCCTTTACTCGGATCTTATAAACCAAAAATAAAATTAAATGAACACCTACATTAACCCTAGTTTGTGGAGTCCACGACCATCAGTTTCATCCCTTAAAATACACAAGCGTATTAAAAACACTTCAATTAAAGAACACAACTATAAACTGTAAAACATAATTTAATTGATCTAAATAATAATTTATTTATTGATTAAACATGATATGGTTCTTTAAAAATAGGATCTTGAATCATCATGATAATAACACCTTAAAATCATGTTTTCCACATATAGTTATTATGCAGAACATAAAACAATAGTCTAATCACATACCTTAAATCATAACTATGAATTTAGAATTCATTATTGCAACTCCATTATGTTAGTTGTGGAAAGATAAATGGAGTAGTCGACTTTAACAATGTCGAATCGAGCTGATTTTTGGACCACGAATTCATCTTGTATACAATCAAATATCACCGCATTCCGACCGTTAGATCTTCTTCAATGGACAAAATAATATTTTGAAAATTTAACATTCATTGAGTATTTAGATTTCTCCCCTTATCCTATAATTTCATTATGTTATCTTTTCTTTTGTCAGAATAATGGAAAATCAGCCACTTATTTATCGGTAGGGACAAGACCCAAGAGTCTCCTCATTACTCTTTTATTTTACTTAGCCATCAAATCAAACTCCTGATATATCCCAGTAAACCTTTCATTATTCCAATAAACTCTTCATATTCAGATTTATTAGGACCACATAATTGTCGGCTTAATTTTAATTCTGAAATTAAAATTAAATTATAACATTATCCCATTTAGTCCAGATAACAATCTAATGATTTATTGAGTAACATGAGACCGATATATAAATAGTAATAATTGTAGCTCGTTATTTTCAACACCTTATTTGAATAAACTACTAATGTGAGTCATGATGGTTGCACACTAATTCAAAAGCATGTTCCCTTCTATGTACTACAACATCAATGACTTATTTAATAAGGCGTATAAGTTTGGTTTTCTTTAGTGGATAAATAATATCTTATATAAAAGATTTTTTTGTTAAATTTATCAATTCACATTCATGTAAACTTATATTGTGCTTCAAAAATTGAAATGTTCATAATACACGTTAATTATTATCAAATAGAGTGTCAAAATTAAGCCCCAAGCAGTCCACTACACTTATACTTAATTGACTACACTTAAGACTCGTACTTTTAACATTCTTCATGAATGTCTTTTGGTCATAGACCATTTATTAGTGGGTATGCTATGTTAATACTTATATTAATGCGTTCAACTAACATGTGTTGTTCGGAACTTATTCATTCATTGATAAATATTATATCCTAATGTGCCTAGGTTCTATAAAATACATGTTAGCTCTTCATAACAAAGATTGCAAACGCATTATCATTATATTAGAGTGAGTGAGTTGGTAATAGTATCGACAACTCCGAGTCCCAAAATGAATTTTCACAGTCATAAACTATAAATTATAGTCTAAAAGCATAGTACACATAATTTTTTATTATTTCTCACTCTTTCATAACATTAGCCATTAGGCAAAAACAAAATTACTTAACAAAAAGATAATTGTAAGTACTGATCATATGTATATGAACATTTATTATAAATGTGAACACATAATATTTTAGGAATCTCATTTCTTCATACTCTTAAAATTATTTTATTTCTCTAATTTATCTTTTATTACTAGTGTATAGAGAATTCTAAAACACATTATCTTACTCCCACTGACATATATATATATATATATATATATATATATATATAAAATAAATAAATAAAGTATTCTTAAAATACCATTGGTTGGAAACTAACATAAGTTTATATATTGATTTCTCAACCTATACAATTTTTTTTTGTTAAACTCTCATAAGTTTTAACACTAATTATAACTCTTCATTAAAAGAAGTTAATAAAGCCATACAAATTTTACATTTTAAGATATAGATGGAAATGTTTGTTTATACTCCCTTTCTTTATTCGTAAAAAAACTTTGACCATAAGTCTAACTTTATATTATTGATTATCACCAGGGTCGTGTTTAGTCTTAAAGAAGCATTTACACTCAACTATAGTGTGTCAATTAGATAATTCAACATGATCTTAAATTTCATTTTGGTTCATTATTGATATTTTAATTTTTAAAACTTATGAAAACAAAATCGAATATTTTCTTACTCCTATGTCAAATTCACATTCTTATGATAAATCTCAAAATCATTCAGAATAACAAACTCATTTAAGATCTTCTTAAGCTATTCATAACCACCAACCAAAAGAACAATTACTTTGGATGTTAAGGAATGTCACGAGTATCTTAAATTCTTTTATAACCACATTAGGTTATTTGATGCTCCCACTAATTTTACTATTTTTTAGAGAATTTGACATTTGACATTTGTGATTTCGACATTAATTTGTGTACTCTCATTAAGGTATAGAGACATAATTCTAAAGCTCAATTCTTTTAGTGGATTCTAAATCCATTTATGTACTAGACATTCTCAATCATACGGGCATGCCAAATTTGATACGTAAAATGGAATTTATATAATACACTTGTAACCATATATATTCATTTTCATTTGAATAATTCTTGTGGCGACATTGACATCAATTCGTTTGGCTTGTTGTCTTATAATGACATGATCTATGTGGATCCACTACCCAAGACTATAATCTCCCACTTGGGCCTTATAGATAGTTCTAAAATTGTAAAACCTTAAGAGCTCAAACGTGAGTGTCAAAATTCATAAATGATAATCCAAAAACAATCTACACTACAAGAAAAATCGTTATTAGGGATGGGAGTATTTAGGACGGTCGTGTCATTTTGTCCCTTTTGATATACCAAATGGGACGGTTTTTAATTACCGTACCTTTTGATAGATCACAAAAAGGACAATAATTATCTATCCTTGAAGTGTATGGGAATTTTTAGCACTTGTTTTTCCCGGGTTAATATAAGGGGTGGATTTTTAAAACCGTCCCATTTGGTATAGCAAAAGGGACGGTATTTAAAATCTGTCCCTTTTTGTATACCTTGAATTTTTAGCTTTTTTTCAAATAAATATAAGGGACGAATTTTTAAAACCGTCTCATTTGATATACCAAAAGGGACGAATTTTTAAAACCGTCCCTTTTGATATACGTTGAATTTCTCGCTTTTTCCAAACAAATTTAAGGGACGAATTTTAAAAATGGTCCCTTTCGATAGTAAAGATATTCAATTATGCCACAAGATTGAAGAGCTTTAATAGTAAAGATACTTCTAAGTTCAACATTATGATATAGGATCCAAAATTATTTTCCTTATAAGAGTTTCATTAAAAAAATATTTCTACAAACCACCAATGAGAATATTATGATTAAGAAAAATATATTCCCAGAAAAACTTAAAGATCTTTTGTATACTCAAAACAATTCTCTCACGATAAAATTGAGAAAACATATTTTGAAAGATCATCGAGGGTTTTTTGGAATGATTCCAACACAACATAAGAAAAGTAATCCAAGAATTTATGGTTTGTTATGTCGTTCTTCTTGTAATCATCCTTATATCGATTGAAACCAATTTTGGTAGTACTCTAGTTTTGAAAAACAAAATAAATTATTGTCATTCATATCGAACAACATATTATAATTCACACAATATAGCTTAGAAATATGTGTGTTACATAAAGGGTACTTATATTTTAGTCTCTAATATTATGAGATATTGCATGAACTTTATACTCAATCTGTTTATTTTTTTTAAAGGCGCGCCTCACACTAATTTAGTCATTATTAGTGGGTTCATCAAGTAATACTAAATTATAACAATTTAGCACATTTAATTGAAACTTAGCATTTGCACTTGATTCTAAGAAGTCAGTCTTCAGATCATTGAAATGGATAAAACATGAAATTTTAGAGAAGTAAAATGATATACAATTAGTGAGATAAATAACTCACTACATTAATGCTATGAGTTGACAACACACACATTAATAACATTAAATAAACGTGATCTTACTTTTCTAATAACTTTGAATATTTATGAAATGCACCAACATGGAATTGGGTTAATCGACACCGAGTCAAAGAGTTAAAGGGAGAGGGGGAAGGTCCATTTATTTTATTCCAAAAAATCCTTTACTTTGCTTCATTAGTTATGAGTTAAATTTACTAGTTTTAGGTTGAGAAAAAAAATGATCACTTTAAGTAATTAGCCGATTTGCAAAGTTTATTTGTGAAAAATCCAATTTGGTCTATAATACTAAATAAATAGGAAAAACCGTATTCAACCTGTATTAATACAAATCGTGGCCATAAGCCCAAATAAAAGTTTAAAGTACCAATGTTTGAAATACCAAATTTCCAATGTCCAAATTAAATTACAGAGCATATAGTGATGTGAGTTTCCCACTGGGGCCTTACTAGCGTCCTTAATGGCGTCCCTACTCGAAGTAGCTGGGGTGGGGTTTTTTATCATAAAAAGCGATAAGCGAACGCTTAATAGGATGGGTAATAATAAGCTATACCTTTTCTACAAAATACTATACACATATCGTGTATTTTAAAAAATTCTAAAAATGTTTAATAATTTAGCTAGTATTTATGCAACTACTTTGTAATGCACCAGAGCGACGAGCTCATACTCACACTTAAGCATTTTC
Source organism: Sambucus nigra (assembly GCA_949130495.1). Classification (NCBI taxonomy): domain Eukaryota; kingdom Viridiplantae; phylum Streptophyta; class Magnoliopsida; order Dipsacales; family Adoxaceae; genus Sambucus; species Sambucus nigra. Next base: position 126,051,285 of record OX422218.1, read on the forward strand.
ATCACCCTTTAACGGGTCTAAATACTAATTAATCATATTTATCCTTTAGTACCATTTATCATATTTCATTAGGTTGCATTTATCATATTTCATTAGGTTGTCTTACTTATACATTCTTAGGTACAACCATTACCATTTTTGTTTTACTTTATCGTTACTCGTAATTGTCCAATTACCTCAAATTTTAACGAGCTCCACACCGCTGGCTATGCTACCATATGCTCTGGCCAATGATTTTGAGTCTTTCACCCCCGGGCTCCGGGACCTCCTTAATTATCCCCGTGTCATCTGAGTCCTTATTTTCATGTGTTGTACCATTTTATCCAATGTCCACATTATTCCATCCATTTTTACAATTTTTCCTCATGATATGGTTTTAAACTATTTTTCACATTATCAATGTGCCAAAATTTACTTTATCCATTTCACCCAAAAATAGACCGATAGGATATCGAGAGGGAGCCTAACCCTTAGGACCCTCAAGTTTGTAAAAATTCCCTTTTTATCTCTTTTTGCTATAATTTTTTGAAAAATATTTATTTTTCTTTCGTTTGGCACAAAAAGTAAACCATTTTTCTTTCAACACTATTCCATTATTTGATGTTCAAAAACCATATTCACACATTTTATGTTTTACCTCATAAAATGCTCTTCAATATTAAAGACCATTTTTAACCAAAGTTCATAGTCTTGTCTCATGATCACATATGAACCCTAACCTTATTTTCCATCATCATAATAATATTTAACATGATTTGGGTTTGTTTCTCCACACTTGTTCATTTCATTACAAAACCCATTTTAACATGTTTAGTCAAGTCTATAACACCATCATCTATCATACTACATATTCAGGAGAGGATTTCAACGTATAAATACCTCAAATATGCATTTAAACCAACAATAATAACGGATTTATGTAAATGCACACACTTTCTTCCAAATTTCAAGGTAGAATGCCATTTCTGTAAAAATATCCATTTAAGATTTTGTCTTGTACAAAACTTCATTTTTGCAAGACTAAATATTTTATTATTGTAAATACATTTTAGGCATTAAAATCCATCTAGGAATCATCCTACATAAGTTCCTTAGCTAGAAAACCTTGAACACAAAGAAGAGAAAAATCCTACCTTGGATTAGAATAGGAGAACACAAAAATGGGTTACTTGAAAGATCCTATAACGCTTAAGCTCCAAACTCTAAGCTTCTTCAAAGCTCTTAAAAACCTTTTCTAAAACATTGCTCCACCACTTTCATCTTTGAAAAAATCTTGAAAATGGTAGAGTGGGTGTAGATATGGTGTAACTTATGGTGTGGGAGTGGTAGGAAAGGCTTAACATTAGAGGAACAAGGGTTTTAGGGTGGGATAAAGGGTGTTGGTCCTTTAGAGAGGGAGAGAAATCTTAAAATGTGAGGAGAAGACTCCCCCTATTCTCCCTCTTATAACCCAATATTTTCCCACAAATAACATATAAAAACCCACTAAAAATCCATTAGAATTATCAAGCAACAAAAAGTTGACGCGACATAAAATTAAGGGAAAAAAATGTTATAGGGCACAAGTCGGTTATGATTCCCGATAAATTTGTTTGAACGAGACTGAGCTCGTTCGAATGAGAATTTCCTTTCATTCAAACGTAACGAGGGTGGACTGTAATGCAGTAGGGTCTCATTTGATACTCATTAGAAGCCTTATTTGAACGAGATGGATTTTTCATTCGAACCATTGAGCCTCGTTCGAACCACCCTAGTACCAAATTCTTCCTATTTCGACCTAATAACTTCAATCAAATAACTTAAAGACCACTAAAGAAGCTGGATGAAGGAATAAAGTCCATGAAATAATATTTCGGTTCCATTAACTCTACAAAATTACAAATTGTACAAAAAATAATAAAATATTAGGGGACGGGTATTACATTCTCCCCTCCTTAGGATATTTCATCCCCGAAATAAGATTAACCGATTAAGGGAAAAGTTTTGGGTGCTTCTCCCGTATCTTCGAATCGCGCTCCCAAGTCTCACTTTCAACTCCTTGAAACTCCCCGAGGAACTTTACTAACATGATAACCTTGTTGTGTAGGACTCTCTCTTCGTGATTTACAACGAACATGGGTCGTGTCGAGAATGTGGCATCTTCCCCCATCTCAATTAGGTTCTAGTCGATGACATGTTGGGTGTCATGGGGATACTTCTTTAGCATAGAGAAATGGAATACATTATGCACCTGGGAAAACTATGGAGTTAGCACTAATTGGTACGATATGTCCCCAATGCGCTCCAAGATTTAAAAATGGTCGATGTAGCGTGGGGCCATATTCCCTTTCTACCCCAACCGTTGACTTCCATTTATTTCTTTAACCTTTAGCATCATGTGGTCACCTACCCAAAACTCCAGGGGTACCCATCGATTATCGGCGTAATTCTTTTGTCGGCTCTGCACCGTCATGATGCTCTATCGAATTACTTGAACCTTCTTATTCATCTGTTGGATTAATTTTGAATTAGTGAGATGCTTATCACTGCTTGATAATTTTTGTTGTAGGCAAATTTTATAAGATGTAGATTCTCCAGCCAACTGTCCTGAAAGTCGAGTGCGCAGGTTCTTAGCATGCGCTCTAAACTTTGGATAGTTCGCTCAGACTTTTCGTTTGTCTCGAGATGGAATACAGTGATCATGTTCATCTTAGAACCCATCTCCTATTGAAAATTCTCCCAGAACTAGGATACAAAATAAGGATATCTATTTGAGGCAATAGAGAGATGGACACCATGAAGCCTGACTATCTCTAAGACATACAACCTTTATATTTTAGCCACACTGTCCATGACTTTGATCAGTAAGAAATGTGCAGACTTCATTAGACGATCTACTATTACCCAAACTACATCATGGCCATGCTTAGACAATGGTAACACCGTTATAAAATCCATTATAATGTGCTCTCACTTCCATTCCCCCACGAGTAGTGGTTGCAACAGTTTCTACTGCCTTTTTGTACTCGGCTTTTACCTGCTGACAGGCGCAGCACTTTGCTACATGCATCGCTACATATCATTTCATGTCGAACTACTAGAAATCCCTCCAAAGATCCTTATACATCTTAGTAGCTTCGAGATGTATGCTGAAGCATGAGTGATGGGCCTCGATCATCACCTCATCCTAAAGCTCCTTGATAACTAGGACAATTAGTCAAACCTTGTCTCGCACCCCACCATCCTTATCTACGGTAAGGGTGTCAAACACTTCCCCATTCAGAATATAGTTTCAATACTGAGAAAATTCGAGATCACACAACTGGGCATCAAGGACTTTTTGCTGAATAAGTTGCTTGACTACCACACCCCACAGGTGCCCTGTCATAACCTTGTTGAATGTGCAACTTGAACTTGTGAAACTCCTCAAACATCTTCACCTGATGAAAACTCATCGCTACGAGGGTGATACTATACTTTCTAGTTAGAGCATCGACCACCACATTAGCCTTACCAGGGTGATTCTCTAATGAGAAATCGTAATCTTCCATCAAATCCATCCACCGTCTCTAGCGGAGATTAAGATCGCGCTATGTGAATATGTATTGAAGTCTCTTGTGGTCGAAAAACACCTCAACCCGTTCTTCTTATAAATAATACCACTATCTGTCGAGTACAAACACTACGGAACCCATCTTTAAGTCATAGGTGGGGTAGTTCCTCCCATGCACCTTATGTTGGCGAGATACATAGGCTACCACTTAATCGTTTTGCATCAGCATTGCCCCAATCCTTAAACCCGAAGCATCACAATAAATCATGTAACCCCTTCCACGCTCTGGGAGGATGAGAACAGGAGCATAGGTCAACCTCACCTTTAGCTCCTGAAAGGCCATTCAAAATGCACATACTTTCGGGTCAACATTATGAGGGGAAGGTCGACCCTCGAGATATCTTGTACGAATCTTACGTAGTAACCAGCCAAACCCAAGAAGATACGTACCTCCTCAACTATCTTTGGCTTATCCCATCCCAGGATAGCCTCAATTTGGGAAGGACCGACAGAAATACCCTCACCAGAGATCATATGGCCAAGGAACCTGACATCCTCCATCAACTACTTGAATTTATTGAATTAAGCGTATAGTTGGTTCTACCAGAGTACCTATAATGTTGTGCGAAGGTGCTCCTCATGGTCTACATCTGAGGGTGAATAGACTAGTATGTCGTCCATAAACACCACCCCAAACCAATCTCAGCATGGACGATAGATACAGTTCTTCAAGTCCATGAATGTGGTCGTGGAATTGGTAAGTCCATAGGGTATCACCGGGAACTCGTAATGCCCATACTGTATCCGAAATGTAGTCCTAGGAATACCCTCCTTTTTGACTCACAGTTGATGGTACCCCAATCGTAGATTAATTTTTAAAAACCTGACTGCCCATGCAACTGGTCAAACAAATCCTCAATATAGGATAAGGGGTACTTGTTCTTTACCATAACCATGTTCAACTATCTATAATCGATGCAGAGTTTCAAGGTATTGTCCTTTTTTCCCCCAAAGAGGACAAGGGATCCCCACAGGGACACACTGGGGAAGATGAAGCCTTAGTTGGTTAGATCCTCCAACTAAATCCTCAGCTCTTGTAATTTCATCGGTGTCATCCTGTGAGGTGGAACAGATATGGGTGAGACACCCTAATGCACCTCTATAGAAAAACCCACCTCCTGTCGTGGTGGAATTCTAGGGAGATCATCCGAAAACACATATGTAAAATCCCGTACTTTGGGGTAGTCTAAAATAATACCATCTAACTCATCCTGATCCACCAAGATGCTTAACTAATCAAAATACCTTTTTTCACTTTTAGACTGTAGAAAACTCATAAGGGTAGTCAATGCCCTGGTCGCTGCTAAAGCGATGGAGAGACTCATTTGGGAGCGATACCAGGACATTGTGTCAATGGCATTAAATGGTAACTTGAAAACACGATAATCAATCCATACCAAGGATCACCTCGAACCCATCCATGTCCATGAGAATAAGATCACACTCTAAGATATAATCTCTAGCCATGATTACGCGTTATTACGGACCTTATCAAGAACTACACTTACACCCACTAGAAACCCGATGAAGAGAGGAGGACAAAATCGGTCCACCTCTAATGCCAAACTAAAAGACAAGGAACTTGATATGAAGGAATATGATATATAAGAATCAAACAATGCCTTTACCTATGTATTGTACAAAGTATCATACCTTCCATTATAGAAGGGTAGCTGGGAGGTGTATCCTTCTATGACATTGCGTAAGCTTTCCCTTAGTTAAACATGTTGGTCTGGCCACTGGGCACCAGACCCTGCCCGCGACTACCTTGTCCCTGGATCAGATGTGAATTTCCCATGATGTGCTTCATGGATTGATGATAGACTGAAGGAAACTTTCGTTGCTGCTGAGTAAGGCCTATATAATTAGAACTTCAGCCCAACATAAAATTTACCGTCTACTGATTGCCTGAAGTCCGCTGAGGTCAATCCCTTTTGAAATGACCCGGGGAACCGTAAAAGAAATAAGTCCTCTCAGTGGGGGCTATAGGGCTTTGGTCGTTAGAGCACTAGGTTGATGAAGAGTCAACCCCCATAGTTGCCTTAAGATTTTTAAAGAAGCCTTGTACCCTGCTTCAGGACTTCTTGTGTCGACCTGATTGGGACTCACTAAGCTCCCTCTTTTTCTCCCGTATAGCCCTACTATCTTTTTCATCAAGCTCTAACCGTATGTCCTTGTTCATTGCAATTCTTAAATCGGTCAGATTTAAAACTGTTATGATTCGTCGAATATCAAAATTGAGGCCCTTTACAAACAGTATCATTTTCTCTACCTCGTCTTTCTGTACGGCATCAACGTACTTGTAAAAAATTTTAAACTTTACCAAATACTCATTTACTGAAGTCTTCTCTTAAATCAACATGGAAAACTCATCCTTTTTGTCATCCTTGAACTCATACGAAAAGTATTTATCGAGGAAGGCCACCCTGAAGCTTCTCCAGTCATTCGTCTCAATGGTGCTAGCAGAATAGGCGCTCCACCAACGTTGTGCTTGTTCCGTTAGCTAGAACGTAGAAATTTTAACTTTTTGCTCTACTGGAACATCCAAAATCTCCATTATCTCCGTGATTTCATCAAGCCACTCCTCAGTCGCTTTGGGACCCATTTCCTCGTTAAAAGTAGGTGGGAGCAACCTCATCAATTCTTTAAGGATAGAAGCAGAGGTGATGCTCTCCACAGTCCAACTATGATTTTCGCATTGTTACTATGCAAGAGAGTCAGCTAGCTAACGCATGGCTTACTCCATGCATCGAAGCTCATTGGTGCCTAATCCGCTAGCAATGTCACAACGTGGAGAAATCTACACAAGAATGGAGAGTTTAATACATAGAGATGCGAATTAAAGGTGACAGCAAAAGAGATTTAAATATTAACTAATGCCTTAAATATGCGGAAACGTAAGAGGAAAACGCATTAAGAAAGCATAACCACTCTCTCACACCCGATAATCCTATTGCTCTGATACCATTTGTAACGCCTCGATCCGAATTTGGGTCACGATTGGGTCAACCAACATCGAGTCACTGAGTTGAGGGGGCAGTGGAAAGGTCCATTTACTTTATTCAAGAAAATCTTTTACTTTGCTTTATTAGTAATAAGTTAAATTTTCCAATTTTAACATGAGGAAAAAAATGATCACTTTAAGTAATTAGACAATTTTCAAGGCTTATTTATGAAAAATAAAATTTGGGCCATAATGCTAAATATATACGAAATGATCCATATTCAACTTGTATTATTACAGACCGTGGCCATAGGATCAAATAAAAGTTTAAAGTACCAATGTTTGAAATACCAAATTTTCAATGTCCAAAATAAATAACAGACCATCAAGCGATGCGAGTTGCCTTTCGGGGCCTTATTATCGTTCTTTTTTACGTCCCTACTTGAAGTACCTGGGGTGGGGTGGGAGTTTTATTATAAAAATCAAGGGTGAGAGAACGCTCAGCAGGGTGGGCAATACTAAGCTATACCTTTTTTACAAAATACTATACATATATCTTGTATTTTAAACATTTTCGAAAACGTTTACCAATTTAGCTAGTATTCATCCAACTACTATCCAACACACCGGTGCGATAATATCATACTCACTCTTAACCATTTTCATCATCCTTTACCGGGTCCAAAGATTAATTAATCTTATTTATCCTTTAGTCTCATTTATCACTGTTAACGCAAAAATTCTCCAACTATGTAGACCAATAAGAAGTGGACACCTATCATCCTACGTGGCAATAGTTATACTTTCTTGGAACCCAAGGAGACTTGTCCGGCACTCGAGGAGACTTACTCGACACCCGAGGAGAGTTGGTCGGCATACCAACCAACTCAAGGAAGACCAATCACCCTAGAAGACCAACAGTCATATTCATTGTACATAGATGTAAATGTCTAAATATATAAAGACATTACATCTCTTGGACTCCCATCACTATATATACATGCATTCCCTTAGCCAAATGGAGGGGACCTCACAATCTGAATTAAGAAATTCTCTACACACCTCTCTCTCTCTACACCATGTTGTGCTATTGTAAACACCTGGGAATAAGATAACAGTGGACGTAGTCTTTCTTTATAGTTGAACTACTTTAAAAACCCTTGCCTCTTATATGTTTGATGTGCTTGTTTATATTCATTTCATATTCAATATCATCCTCATAATTTATCTGTTGTTGATGCCGAGATGCCGATAAGATGGCTTGGGGCCATTTCTAGTCTTCAACAGATTGGTGCCGTCTGTGGAAATTCGACAAAAGATTTTTTTTCTTCTTATTATCATAAATGAAGATCCTCATCAAAAGCTAAGTATTTCTATCTTTTTATATGAACAATTACATATTATACATATATTGTTTCATTCAATCATCAATCTCGTGTACTTTAACAACGGAATATTAATGACCCAAGTCTGGCTGATGGAGATGATTCAAGGTACTGACCTTACCCGCCTCATACCGGTCCCGGCCCATCGTCAGGGGGAACGAAGGACTTTTGATGCCGTCCCTGAGCCGGCTTGGTGGGATCCCGATATCGATATGCTCTGTCGGAATATACAGATGGAACAGAATATGGATCAGATCTGGGCCCGGATACACTCGTTTGCTCGTCCCTTCTTTCTCCGTCTAGATGCCCAGAGAGGATTAAACAAAAAAAGGTTGAGATTAGCCGTTCATTATCTCGGTTCGGCTCCGACTGGTCTGACTTCGGGGGTTCTTTCGTTTCGAAATCCTATAAAAGACTATAGGGCAGGGGAATCAGAAAGGTTTCTCGCTCAATCCGATCTTTATTCAGTGCCAAGACCTTTATAAGATAAGCAATTAGTGAAATTCGATACATTCGATATCCTTCTTAAGCTTCAGAACGAAGATGGTGGGCTCACGTGGGTAGCTCCCGTCTCCTGTAGCCGCCTTGTTCTATGGAATTCCATACTCAATTATATATAGGTTTGGAATCCTCGTATTCTCCCATCTCGAGCTCATGAATAAGCTATCCCCTTCACTGGATGGGGCAGCTCCTTTCCGGTCTCACATCACTTGACCTTTTCGGATGAAAAATGACAGATCCTACCTTCCTAGCGGTGCTTCGCTTCTCCGGGCCGTCCCCGTACCTCCGTGGCTACGAGCCGTCTCCCTGGCCGAACCCTCCAACTCCATTCAATCCAATGGCGGATCGGTGAATAAAAATGAATAAAGTCTCCCTCTACTTTATTTGAGATACCCAGATTGAAAGTGCGGCGTCGAACCCACTTAAAATCTTTACTGAACTATGACAGCCCTTTGAATTTGTATATATATATATATATATATAATTTTTAGAATTCACATAACACTGATATATACATAACACTGATATATTCAATGATTTGTCATATTATTCTGCAATCTAAAATTTAGAGATGTTAACCGCCTCATTTTATGCATTTGTATTGATGAATTATGCACTTAATTTTTATTCATCTTTAGATGTGAACAAACCATGACAAATATGATCATTTTCATTGTTGATTCTGAAATGAATTTTGAAAAATCTTTGATGACTATTCCAATTCCCATCATATTTTTAATCAAAGAACATAAAAAATTTAAAGTGAGAAACGATTTTCTCTCTCCAAAAAATCACAATTCTAACCCAGATATATTGTTCTCGTCAATTTGATTTATTTGAGAAAATATATATTGTATTCAATTTTTAGATATCAGTAAATCCTTGTCCCTTTGGTTCAAAGGCCATTTTCTAGACAAACCCATCGTTCATAGGGTTACATGGGGATAACAATTCACCTATTTTGATATTTCACATTTTCTACATGGGAACGGACGCTGACTGCCTGTGATATATTCAAAATCAAATCTAGATAGTTTAGAAGTCGATCCGAAGATTTGTCGGTCAATTTATTCGTCATTCTGATTCAGTGCTCAGAACCTCACAAAATGTTTGGGAAATACTTCTCACGAATTACAAAGTACATGGTCACCTCTCTGGCCACCAACAGTGCTCGTCTTTACTATTTATATTGATTGGAGTTATATACGAATTTATGGCAAAGCAAGCTCAGCAATTCTTCTCCAGCTTCTATTTGGCGATTAAGTGTTTCCCCTGATTTCATACCCGATCTACATGGAAATTGAACTATAGGCTTTTTGCACAGAGTGACCACCTAATGACTGGTCGACTATAACAAATGAAGTCACACATTTATCTTATTATTGGTCGGAGACATATTTGTTGGTCGGCACCATATATTATACATCAAGAGGAAATCCCCAACCTCCTATTTGTAGGTCGGCAGCTCCAATTCACAGTCGGCAATATTTATTCTTGGTCGTCTATCAAAAAGGAAAAAAATCCAGAGATAAAACTGATGATATGCAAATATTGCGTATTTCATCCTTCGAACGAACGCATTTTAGCCCCCTCGGGTATCTTATTCCCTATATTTATGCTCGTTAACCAGACAACCTCGAATTTCTATGTTAACATGTTTTGTAGGGGTTAATTGAGCTTTTATAGGTATTTGGATGCTAAGTGTGAAGTTCGGACGCATTCCACTCGATTTTCGTACGTAATCGCACATTCAAGGGCAATTTAGTCAATTCACATTTTGGGTACCTGGACCATCATCTTCACGAAAGTTGTAGTCCTCCTCGCAAGCTTCGCGTGGCCGTGAACGGTGCACAATTTTGATTCAGAATGAAGAAGTTACAGGAGTTTCAGCAGACGGGAAATGCAACCAAGCCAAAGTAGCAATGCAGTGTGCTGGTAACTGCTTGATCGATCGATCGACGGTTTGGGTCGATCAATCGATCCTTGCAACAGTGGGCTAATTTATTCACCATCGATCGATCGAGTGCAGGGCTTCGATCGATTGATCCCCTGTTTCCAGGAGATATTTTGCCTTTGAATTTCTTTTTCTTTTTCTTTTCTTTATTTTTCCCACTTAGTGTAAATATCATATTTTGTTGTCAATATCAGATATTCTAGTTTAGGATAGATTGTAGCTTAGAATAGCTTAGGGTTTGAGGGTTTTGGAGAGTTCTTCAATTTTTCTTGGTTTGACACTCCATTTGGGTTGAATGTTGCACTATTCATCATCCTCTCCATTAATATAGTTTGTATTTACTTCATTCTTACTTTCTGGTTAAATTTACATGCTTTCTAAATTAGGTTTACATGCTTTGATTTACTGGCTTTCTAGTGTAAATTTATCGCGTTTATTTACCGCATTTTTAATATGCTTTCTAGCTAATTTAAATTAAGTTGTGTTTGAATGGAACTCACTCGAGTTGACGTGTTGCTTTGCTTTGGTGATGGTATTTACGGGTCTATTTCGAGTGCGTTGTCTTAGTTATTGCACCTAGGAGATTTTACGGGGCATATCATGTATGTCCCGTGCTTATGACCTTACGTGCACAATTTTTGGGATATTTGTTGATGCCAAAATCTTATTAGGTTTTTATGCGGATTTAGGGGCGTGACAACCCTTGATTCAACTAACTGTTGAAACCAGATGTAGTCGTAATAACTCGTCGACCCATGTATCCATTTTTTACAAATTAACTCGGGTGAGGGATATTCGATGCAACCTACAGTTTTTACTCGCTTTGTTAATCTAGTTTCATTTTCCTCGCCTAGTTAAACATTTCCCTTTTATGCATCTTTTCCTTTTTAGTTTGTAATTCACCTTTTTCACTTTTATTTCGGAGCACTAAATCTTATAAATTCTAGCATCTCGTCCCTGTGGATTTTCGATACCCAACTTACCAATGTGCTGTCCTCGCAAGTGTAGTAGTTACTTAGGTTTGTTTGTATTGAGTAGGCCAAACCAAAATAACAACCGTGCACCTTACATGCGCACGCATTTCGCACTCGATCAAAATCCAAGAGTCTAACACTGTTAGTCGACGACTCCTTTGTAATAGGCCGACAACTTCTATTTCTTCATCAACGACATCGTTATGATCTGAAATGACGATTTTCATAGCTTGGGGGCTTTCCAACCACATGTAACTGGTCGGCGGCATGTATAGAAATAGAACAAAGGGCTGACCATGGTTGGCGGTGTTGACGATACGTACATGAACAAGGGATTGGAAATTTTGTTTGCTTAGATTATTCATTTTGACTCACTATCATGCTGCTAAAGGACAACCCCCATATCCTTTATTAAATTCACGACATGAGAACTTCTAATTGAATATAAGTTCATACCTTATTATTCTGTATGCTGAAATAATCTAAAAAAATCAGCTTATACCTAATTATTTATTGGAGTTTAAATAACTTTACAAAAAACTCTTGGCCTTACTTATGGAATCTATTTGATAAAAAAATCTGCTCACATGACACACATTTGGCACAAAACATATTGTTGATGTAAAAAACTAGATTACTCTAATTATTCAATCACAGATAAATAAATGAGACAAAGAATTTTAAAGTGGTTCAGCCTTATATGAATGGACTACGTCCACTGTTATGTTATTGCTGAGTGTTTAGGAATTCTCGATTACAAGTGCTATCAAGAAATTTCGGTCCTCTTTGAATGAGGGTGAAACAAGGTATTTATAGCCCTTAGGCTGTACATAAAAGGGTGTTACATTAAATGATATACATATGAAAGGGTAATTCATTTAATGCTCTTCAAACGTGTGCGTCAAGATGATAAGCATTCAATGAATAGTTGAACTATTGATTATCTGGCAATCAATGATGTGGTCGAGATGCAGCTCGAACCGCCTTAGTTGCTTGTCGTTCAGGAGTTCCTCGGAACGTTGGAGTTCCTCGGAGTATACTCGTTGCTCGGAGTGAGTCTGACTTGGTCGGGGAAATGAACTTCCTCGTTGCTATTATGCCACGTAGATTGACACGTGTCTTTTTATTATTCGTCCACATCAGCATACTAATTTTGGTATCAACAGAAGCCTCCAATGTTTCATATTTCGAACTTTGAGGAGTATGGAACATTCTTTCTTGGTATATGGCAATATTAAATGACCTTCCTGGGTTTTAGGAGCCTTTTCTTCGTATTTGAATTTCCTTCCAAATTCGCAGAATCCGCCTTTTTGCATTTTTATAAGCGCTTCGATCTTCGTGCACTTTTTGTCCTTTTAGCCGCCGGTAGCGTAATAGTTTCTTTTTTGTAATCATTTCTTTTGCCGTTTCCCAAGGCAAAGTATTTAAGCTTCAGAGGCAATCCCATCGTCTTCTACCTTTTTCAATTTCTGCTTTCGAGTTTTCTATAGCTTTTCTCTCTCCTGTGCGTTCATCCCTTTCTTCATTTGTTTGTCAACATATCTCATTTTTCCTGTAAGATTTTCTTCCTTCTTCTTCATTTCTTTTTATTCACCATGGTTTATATTATCGAATCTCTTGAGAAATTCCGTTCTGACTTTTCTATTCCTTCTTGGGTAACTTTCGAGAGTCTTTCTGAGCCTTCAAATTATTTTAATTTGGCTGAGGGACATTGGTTCCCTAGCCTCTTTATTGCTTAATGTGGATTTTCTTTTCCACCAAACCCTTTGTGTTTAGAATTCTGTCAGTATTTCGATGTTGTCCCTGCAAAAATAGCCTCCAACACATGGAGAATAGTTAATGGGGTGTATAGGTTAAATCAAACTCATGGAACTCGTATAGGAATTCCTGAGATTATGTACTGTTATAGATGGGCTATTTTAGACAATGTTTTTATTTAAAAACTAGGTTTTTGAATAGGGCCTTAGTAGTCAACCTCGATAATGCAAACAAGGATTATTTTGAACACGGGGTAGTTATCAAAAATTGGCAACATACCTCTTTGGTTAGAGATGAAGTATATGAAGGTCCCAGATGCCCCCATATGGCAATGGGATAGGTTATTTTCATCTTATTTTATTTTTGAAATTACGATTTCATTGTGCTTGACAAAATGTATGACTGATATTTCACTATGTATTTGTTTGCAATTGACAGTAAGAGAAAAACTCCAAAAGAATCAGAAGTAAATATTAAACATTTGAAACATATCTGGAATTTGCATCGAAGAGTTGCAGACGAGCACATCAGGTCTGCTTCATATTTGTTGTAGTACAGGAGCTACACATCATCCTTTACTGCTCGTCATGTGGTCAGCATTAGTGACCCATTGCCAGCTTCTGAGGAATCTTCACCAGAATCTCACATTCCTTTAAGTCAAAAGATGGGCAAAAGAAGAGTTCCTCCTATCTTCGAGGAGACTTCCTCTGTTGGAGATGGAAAGAGAAACAAGAATGATGTCCCAATGGGGACAAAGAAAGAAGATGCTGCCCCTTCTGTTGCTCCTCAGAAGGCTGCCGAGAAGCCCCCAGTGGCTCCGAGCAAGAAAAGTGCACCTGTGGAAGTGGTCCCAACCAAAAGTTCTTTGGTTGAAACTGCTGAAGTGCCATTGAGGAGATTGAAGAAATCCTCCTCGGTCAGTTTTTCTGAAACCATTCCCCAACTCCAAGCTAGTGGAGCTGGTGTCCCAACCATTATTCCCCCGAGCTCTGCAATGAGCTCGGTAAAGACTTGGAATATTCCTTAAGTCAAGGAATTGAAGAAAACATGTCTAGGGATATGCTGACATCCCTAGCTACTCGTCACATCGCTTCAGTAAGTTTCTCTTATCCTGAATTTTTCTTTCTTTCAGTTAATATATGTATCTCGGCACTGACTTATCATTATTTTCTTCTTTTTACAGCTGGTGAGTTGCTTTAACACCATAGTGAAGAAAGATGAAGCGCTTAAGGCTTCTAGCTCCTCGTCTGGAGTGGAGGATGCTTTTCTGGGTTTGGCCCAATCTTTGAAGGATTCTCGTCAAAAGTATGACGAGGATAGGGGTGAATGGGAAAAGAAGATGGCTGCATCTGAGGTAGAGAAGGTGCAGTTGGGAAGCAAAATAAAAGACTTGGAGAGAGAGAATAAGAAATATGCCGAGAAGCTCACAAACTTTGGGGAGCTTGAAAACAAGTTGAAGTCGGATGAGGAAGAGCTAACCCTTCTGCGAGAAGTAAATCGCCAGAAGGAGGAGGTGGAGGCCAAGTTGAAAGCCTCCGAGGATCTTCTATCCGAGAAGCTCTCCTCGGAGAAAATGAAAATAAAGGTGGCTGTGAAAAAATCTTTCCGCAACGGTTGGGATAAAGGATGGGATATGGGGTAGCGGAAATGATGACCCAGGTCAAGTATGGGAGTTTGAAATACTTCCGAGATGGTTGGGTTGCTTCCCTGCAGGAACTGAAGGTTAGCGAGGACTCTGAACTATTCCAGCAGCATCTTCCTGGCCCCCCTCCTGTGATTGAAGATGAGGAAGAAGAAGAAGCTGCTTCCGAGGAGTCTTCAATGATAGTAGGTGATCAAGTCCTTGCTCCACAACCCAATCAGACAGCCACCGAGGAGATCTCGTCTTTGCCTGCTCCTCCTGAACAAGTCTCAACTTCTGTCAATCAACTCATTGTTCCCACCGAGAAACCAAGCTCCTCGTCCCAGCCTCCCGAGAAAGTCTTGGGAGACAAGGAAAAGGTGTGAAGTTGTTCGGTATTCTCTTTCTATTTTTTTTACTTGTACTCTGTATTCTGAACGATGTACTCCTTTTGATGATGTAATAAAATTACCTTTTTTTGTTCCTCTACGTTGTTGATGTTCTGTCTTCTTCTTTTATTAACTCTTGCCTTCTCTTCTTTACTAGTTTGTGGCTAGAATGGAATTATTATCTGCCAATGATATAGAGTTGATGAAGCAATGCCATGAATATTATAAGGCTGGTCACACAGAGTTAAGTGTATCAAAAGTTATTGACATCCTCGGTCATGATGCTTCAGAGCAGGCGGTAGAAGCTTATCAATACTTGAAGGACTTACTTGATCGAGCTGTGGCCAATAACGTGGCTTACTATGACATGATCGAGGAGCTTCAATATACTTTAGAAGATCTTCAGACTCAGTACAAAGAATGAACTGCCCTTTTGCACGAGGGGTATGAAAAGAGATATCAACAGCTTTCTGCCGAGACAGGCCACAAAAAGATCCTTGCTGGGTACGATGTCAGGGAGAGAACCCTAAGGGGTGAAGTTAAAGCTTGTAGACAGATTGCCGAGCTACTAGAGCAAGAAAATAACAATTTGCAGAAAGAGCTGGCACAGTATAAGTCTGCAGCATCTTCTTCAACAGCTGTAATCCCAGTGACTGACGAGGGATTTTCCTTTCTAGAGGTTGATAATGCCAAATTAAGGCAAGAGTTGGAGACCTTGAGAAGATCTGGTACTTCTACTGCTACTCGAGGACGAGGAAGAGGTTCTCGTGGTCGAGGAAGAGCTGCTCTGAATATTGTCGAGGAACCAAGTTCTCGACCTGCTCGGGGAGGATCAAGAGCTCTTAGTCGTAATGTTGAAGAAGCTCGTACTCGATCAACGTTGGAAACTCAAGCGTTCCAATTAAATGCAAAAAATCGGGTTTTGTCTGAAATGTCTAAGAAAATCCAAACTCTGGAGGGTCCACTTGCTTCGACAAAGTCTGCTCTAAATAATAAGGATATTTTTTCTAGGAACCTTCATGAGAAGTTAGAGAGAATAACTTTCCAATTCCACAAACAACCTCGTGAGTTCTGGATGGCAGGCTACAATGAGGCCCTTTATCACTTGGATGCTCGCCTTGAAAATGCCAATAATGAAGGTTATGAACAGGGATGGTTGAACGCCCTGGGTGTATTAAAACTAGAGCAGGGCCATTATTTATGGGATTATCATACTCCTGGGCTACTAGACTTGCCTGTGCCACCTTATAAATTGGACATGGAATGGATCCCAGCTCGTGCCATTCCTCGGAGCTTAATTGCAAAATACCTCGGTGACTACAATCTTCATTCTCAGATCGAGGTATCTCATCTCGAGCATCTAGGACACACCTTCTGTGATGAACGTTAGGATGCTGAAGGACTTGAACTTAATTAACTCTCCTCAGACTTTAAATGATCCGCCTGCTGGCGAGGAACCTATTTCAAAAGCAGAGGGAAAGAAACCAATAGAGTAGGGATCTCAATGTAATAGTTAGTACACATATGTAACTTGTAATTCGTTTTGAATTTTAATGAAAGGCTTTCATTTTCTGTTTGCAAATCTGTATTGCTATTGTCTTGTGATTGTCAAGCACTTTATATTTGTGCTTGCATAACAATATTGTATGGTTCCTCGACCAACTTAGTAATAAAAAATTACAAGTATTAGGAATGTTGCTCGATCACTTAATAATAAAGTAATGAGTATAAGAATGTTAAAAATTCTTCCAACCAACCAAGGTTGTTAAGTTGAGCTCGTCTACCAATTATAGTTAATGGGTTTTTATCCCCGACCAGCTATACTTGGTAAATTTTGTATTTTCAATAAAATGTGCCCGACCAGCCAAGGTCAAAGATTTTTCCTCGTCGACCAACTACAGTTAGTGGGTTTTTATCCACGACCAACTATACTTGGTTCAGTTTGGAATATTTGTTCTCCGAGGAACTTTTATGTAATAAACTTACTTCCCGACCAACATAAGTTGGCATTTGAGAGCATATCTTGTTTCCTAACCAACCGAGATTGGCCTTTCGTTGATCATCTTTTGTTCTCGCCCTTTTACCAACCGGAGTTGGTCGTGGGTTTGAACTATCTTGTCCACTAGCTCTTTTACCAACCTGAGTTGGTCACACTAGTGTACGCCTCCTAACCAAAGGAGTATAGTTTGTTCTCGCCCTTTTACCAACCGGAGTTGGTCGTGGGTTTGAACTATCATGTCCACTAGCTCTTTTACCAACCTGAGTTAGTCACGCTAGTGTACGCCTCCTAACCAAAGGAGATAATTTGTTCTCGCCCTTTTACCAACCGGAGTTGGTCGTGGGTTTGAACTATCGTCTTCTTTTTACTGTCGAGCAGCGTTGCGTACCGAGCAGTGTAGTGTTAAACACACTAGTATTCCCCAAAAAACTTTCAATAAAAGGAGAGAAGATTGTGAAATATCATCGTTTTATTCATATTGATGGAATTGCTTTACATTTTACATCACTGATAATACTTGCGTAGGTGTTCTAAATTCCTCTCCTTCTAGAGTTGCTATTCGGTAAGTTCCTGGTCGAACAACTGCAGTAACTCGGTAAGGTCCATGCCAGTTTGCTTCCAACTTATTGTGCTTCTGAATGACCTTCTTTAGCACGTAATCTCCTTCTTTTAAGTCGCATTTTTTCACCCTCTTGTTGTAGAACAGGGTTGTTTGCTGTTGATAAGCAGCATTCCTAATGGCTGCCTCTTCTCTAACATCCTCGAGCATGTCCAAATCTAATCTCCTCATCAAGTCGCTGACTGGGGAATTGAAATTCATCACTCTGTGTGTTGGAAGACCCAACTCGGCAGGTATTACAGCCTCACTTCCAAATGCCAGCATATATGGTGATTCTCCAGTTGCTGTGCGGGGAGTTATTCGGTAAGCCCACAATACTGACTGTAGCTCATTAATCCAATTAGCTTTATCCTCACTTAGCCTCTTCTTCAAACCATTTAGTATTGTTATGTTCGTCACTTCAGTCTGCCCATTGCTTTGAGGATGGCCTGGTGCTGAATGAACCTTCAAAATGTTTGACTGATGACAATAGGCGGGAAATTCCTCGTTATCAAATTGTGTTCCATGGTCTGTGATGAAGGCATGAGGGAGACCATATCGGCAGATGATGTTCTTCCAAACGAATTGGTACACCTTCTCGTATGTCATATCAATCAGAGGCTCAGCTTCTACCCACTTAGTAAAATAATCCACTGCGACGACGAGGTACCTGAATCTTCCTCGGGTCGTTGGCAGTGGTCCAACCAAATCCATTCCCCACATGGCGAAAGTCCAAGGGGAAGTTATGGGTGTCAATAATTCTTGTGGAGTTCATCGGATGGAGGAAAAATGTTGGCATTTATCACATCTCTTAGCATAGGCTATACAATCAGCCCTCATCGTTGGCCAGTAGTATCCTTGTGTCATCACCCTTTGCAAAAGTGTCCGACCTGCTACATGGGCTCCACAGGACCCTTCATGGATCTCTTCAATCAATTCTTTCACCTCGAAGGGATGTACACATCTTTGTAAACCTGCCATAATTCCTCGTCTATACAAAACACCATTAGTTAGTACATACCGAGCAGCTTTAAACTTCAATTTCTTGGCAGCGATCTTATCCTCCGATAATTCTCCTTCCTCGACATATGCCCTGATGGGATCCATCCAAGATGGTCCTAAATCAAGAGTAATAATATTCATTGTCAGGTCTTCATCTATGCTTCGACTTTCTAACACCTCAATTGGTATCGTTCTTCGCAGCTCGGTACGAGTAGATGATGCTAGTCGGGCCAGTGCGTCTTCTTGTGCATTCTCCATTCTTGGTATTCTGATCAACTGAATGGCATCAAATTCTGCCAACAACTCCATCGCCTTTGCATGATACTTGACCATTAATTCTCCTTTAACTGCATATGTTCCCATCATCTGATTCACCATTAATTGAGAATCACTGAATACCATCACTTGTTGCGCTTCCATAATCTTTGCTAAATTAAGACCTGTTATCAAGGCTTTATACTCAGCCTCATTATTGGAAGCTTTGAATTGGAATCGTAAGGCATATTCCATGTCAATCTCGTCTGGGGTATTCAAAACAATCCCTGCTCCACAACCCGTAGTGCAAGATGATCCATCTACATATAATCTCCATGTAGATAACTTGTCTTCAAATTTCTTATCTGATAGAGTTCCTCGGTGAAATATCTGTTGTTTCCTTTCATCCTCCCCTGGTATTTTTCGCTCTTCGTCGACCATCTCTTCTCACCCTTTTACCAACCGGAGTTGGTCTGGATTTGAATTTGATGATCTTTCTACATCCACAAGCCCTTTTACCAACCGGAGTTGATCTAGACTTATGTCTGTTGATCCTGTAACATCCACAGGTTGATCAACGAGCAACTTATATTCCTCGGGGGTATCAGGATATGTAAATTCTGCTATAAAGTCTGTTATAGCTTTCCCTTTTAGTGACGATCTGGGTTCATACACAATATCATATTCACCGAGTTCTATTGCCCAATACATCAGTCTCCCTGATTTTTCTGGCTTATGAAGGGTTTTTCTCAATGGCATGTCGGTATACACGACGATGGTATGGGCCTGGAAATAAGGCCTCATTCTTCTACTTGCTTCAATTAATGCCAATGCCAATTTTTCCAGCTTCGGGTACCTGATCTCTTCACCTCGGAAAGCCTTACTTGTGTAATAAATTGGCTTCTGGATTCCATTCTCTGATACTGCCAGGTACAAGTATAACTTTTCTCCCATTACTGGCCTGGACAACAGTGGAGGTGCTCCCAGATATTTCTTCAAGTCTTGAAAGGCTTTTTCACATTCATCATTCCATTCGAAAGTTTTTCGAAGTGTTTTGAAGAATGGGAGGCATCTATCAATTACTCGGGATACAAATCTGTTAAGCGCTGCAACTCGTCCTGTAAGACTCTGCACCTCTTTCTTCGTCGTTGGAGATCGCAACCCTAAAAGAGCTTTGATCTTTGCTGGATTTTCCTCAATGCCTCGTTGGTTGACGATGTACCCGAGGAACATTCCTTCTCGTACTCCAAAGGTGCACTTCGTCGGGTTGAGCTTCATCTGGTATTTATCGAGTTGATCAAAGGCCTGACCTAAGTCAACTAGATGATCCACAGCTTTCTTTCTCTTTATCAGCATATCGTCGACATAGACCTCCATATTGCAACTGATTTGTTCGGCAAAAACCTTGTTCATTAGCCGCTGGTATGTCGCTCTTGCATTTTTCAAACCAAAAGGCATAACATTATAACAATAAGTTCCCCTAATGGTAATGAAAGAAGTGCTTTCCCTGTCTTCATGTTTCATTTTGATCTGGTTGTAACCAGAGTAAGCATCCATGAAGCTGAGTAGCTCGTGTCCCGAGGTAGCATCCACTAGTTGATCAATTCTGGGCAATGGAAAATGATCCTTTGGGCATGCCTTGTTGAGATCGGTGAAATCAACACACATTCTCCATTTATTATTTTTCTTCTTCACCGTCACCACATTTGCCAACCAGTCTGGATACTTCACATCTTCAATTAATTGGGCTTTCTGGAGCTTCTCGACCTCCTCTTGTATAGCTTGATTCTTCTCGGGACTAAATACTCTTCTTCTTTGCTTTACAGGATTGATCTCCTTATTCACATTGAGCTCGTGACATAAGAAGTTTGGATCTATTCCTGGCATGTCTTCATGACTCCACGCAAAAGTTTTCTTCCTGTTTCTCAAGAAAGTTATCAACTCCTGTTTTATTGAAGCATCTAACGACGAACCTATCTAGGTTACTCGTTTAGGATGCTCGTCGTCCAGAATAACATTTTCTGTAGATTCCACCACCTGTCCTTTTACAAGTTGGGATTCATCTCTAGGATCGAGTGTTTTGATTTCTGTACCTTCATCCACCTGGTAGGTAGTAGTCTTTTTCCTTGATTCTTCAAGCTCCTCTTGCTCGGCAGACGAATAATAGCATTCCCGAGCTACTTTCTGATCACCTTTCACAACTCCTACTCCGAAATTTGTAGGGAATTTTAAGCACTGATGTACTGTAGATGGGACTGCTTCAAACTTCTTCAAACCAACTCTTCCCATGATGATGTTGTAAGCTGACTGCACATTATTATCCATCACAAAGAAGCGTATTTTTTCTGTTCGACAAGCAGGCCAAGTTCCAATGAATATATCCAACTTGATCGTCCCAAGTGGAAAGACTTTCTCGCCAGCAAAACCCAATAGAGGTCTGTTATAAGGTTCCAATTGAGATAATTTCAAATTTAAACTGTCAAAGCAGGAATAGTACATGATGTATGCCGAACTACCATTATCTACCAGCACTCTCGAAATCACTACTTATTTCATCCTCATTTTGATCACCAAAGGGTCGTCGTGAGGGTAAAGAACACTTGCAAGGTCGTTTTTTGAAAAACCGATGACCAGCTTTTCTTTGTTTACCTTCCTCGGGCGATCCTCTTCAGCCAAATTTATCCGTTGAATGTATGAGCAAGCCTGAGCCTCACCGAGGTAAGCTTTTCTTTCTGCAGTAAGGTCTCCTCCTGCATCTCCTCCTGTAATGACATTACAATCAAATGACCCAAAGCGTATTGAAAATACCTCTCGTTCTGGTTGTCTTGGTTTCTTGGGAAGATCGGGGTCATCTTCTGTATCATCTTCATGATCCCTTTTCTTTTTCTCCTCTGCTCGACGAGGAGATCTAGACCTTTCTCTAGTTCGGTCATTATTCCTTCTTTCACCTCCCCGATCAACATACTTCGCTAGCTTCCCTCTTCGGATGAGTGTTTCAATCTCGTTCTGAAGAGCTATACAATTTTTGGTCATATGGCCGTGATCCTTATGGAACTCACAATATTTCTCCCTATTCCTCAGGTCAGGGTCTGACCTCAGTTTCTTTGGCCACTTTACTTCCTCATTATTCTTGATTTCTTCCAAGACATGATTAATACCCATTTTCAAAGGAGTATAATTATCGAATTTCTTCAGGACTTCCCATGACGATTTATTATTCTTGGAATGCTTGTCACCGCCATTGCCCTTATGCTCTTTCTTCTTGGATTTGTCGTCTTCCACCTTAGTTTCTTTATCCATATTCTTCTTCGCAGCCATAGCCTCCTCGGCATTCATGATTTTGGCCGCTTTCGCCATCAACTCTGACATAGTTGTAGGTCGATCTTTGGCCAAAGTGTAATACAACTTGTTAGGCAACAACCCACTCATCAAGGCGGTGATTGTTGTCTTTTCTTCATAATCTATGACTTCCAGTTTCTCGTTATTGAAACGAGTTATGTAATCTCTAGTACTCTCACCAAATTTTTGTCTAACACTTAACAAGTGTGCTACTCTTTTTACTGGCTTTGCCCCAAAACAGAAATTGCCGATGAACAACTCAGCCAACTGAAAGAAAGTTGAAATCTTACCCCGAGGAAGATTGCTGTACCATATCTGGGCAGATCCAGTAAGAGTTCCCGAGAATGCTCTGCATCTCATCTCGTCGGGGACAACATAGATGTCGGCAGCAGCTTGATATTGCTCTATGTGTAGAACAAGATCTGTCTTTCCATCATATTTAGGGGTCACCACTGGTGCTTTAAACTTTGACGGGGTAGGAAAACCAACAATGGCCTGGACAAAAGGTGTCCCTTGAACAAAAGTTCGTTGTAAGGGATTCTTCGCCTTAGCCATTTCTCCCAATCTATCCTCCAAGCGCTGTATGGAACCCTTCCACGCATCGTTTCCTTCCTCGGGCTTATTAGTTCGAGCAATTGATTATTCTGATGTGGCCTCTTGAGATCTATCTTGACGAGAAACTGGTCGTGATTGTGCTGATCCTTCTCTTAGATCTGATGGTCGTTGAAAACTCCTCAACATGGTCATAGGTGGACTCCTATTTATCCTAGGGCCTAATCGACTGAAAGGAGACACCCTACTCAGTCTTTCCAAGGCACTGGGTCTTTCTGGAGAGAGAGTGATACGTTGATCAGTATCTGTAGCCCTTATTGACGAAGTTCGCCCAGGTTGATAAGAGAAATCATCAGATTCCTCATTACGATATGACTCAGTACGCCTGGATCGTGAAGGAAGTAAATAAGTTTGCCTCTGACCACTTCGCTGTCCTGAACGTGCAGGTGCACCTCCATGAAGGGTCTGTATGAGTTGCCTCACTGTTTCCTGCATGGCGGTTTATCCTTGAGCCAGATTCGTCATAATCCCAGCCAGATCTGGAGGTGCAGAGGGATTTGGAGGATTTCCAGCAATTCCAGCGTTTCGATTGCTGGATTCCGGGTTATCTGCCATTGATGATGAATGATTTTCGATGAAAAACGATAATAACAATCGTTCCCACAGACGGCGCCAATCTGTTGATGTAAAAAACTAGATTACTCTAATTATTCAATCACAGATAAATAAATGAGACAAATAATTTTAAAGTGGTTCAGCCTTATATGAATGGCCTACGTCCACTGTTATGTTATTGCTGAGTGTTTAGGAATTCTCGATTACAAGTGCTATCAAGAAATTCCGGTCCTCTTTGAATGAGGGTGATACAAGGTATTTATAGCCCTTAGGCTGTACATGAAAGGGTGTTACATTAAATGATATACATATGAAAGGGTAATTCATTTAATGCTCTTCAAACGTGTGCGTCAAGATGATAAGCATTCAATGAATAGTTGAACTGTTGATTATCTGGCAATCAATGTTGTGGTCGAGATGCAGCTCGAACCGCCTTAGTTGCTCGTCGTTCAGGAGTTCCTCGGAGTATACTCGTTGCTCGGAGTGAGTCTGACTTGGTCGGGGAAATGAACTTCCTCGTTGCTATTGTGCCACGTAGATTGACACGTGTCTTTTTATTATTCGTCCACATCAGCATACTAATTTTGGTATCAACACATATTATTTCATATTTTGAAAATTTTATTGTCTTATGCCCGAGCTGATATACATCATACATTGTTTGGCTGAATAATTATTCTCATGATAATAACTATTTTATTTAGTCTCAACAGGTGTTCGGGGAACTTATTAAATTCCACAAGTACAAGATTCAATCCTGGCGAAAGATCGGCCACAATCTTAAATTTATGGAAACTATTATTATTTCTCGGCACTATGCAATTTTGCCTCTATAGATCAGCTAGGCACTATTAATTTTATTATTGCTCTAATATATGCTCAAGCATGATTAATTCTCTATTCGGATGCATATTCTATTTTCATCTTAGCATGGAGCTCGATAAAATATTTATTATTATATATTCAGCTCCAAGGAGATCTACAGCATTTATTATATTTTATCTCTAGAAAACAGTTGGTTCTTCTCTATATATATTCAACAAATAACCAACTAAAAGTTAGAGGCATCAACAAACACCAGCTAAAAGTTGGTCGGTATCAGTAACCGCCAACCAAAGGTTAGTCGGAATCAACAAAGACACCAACAATGTTGGTAAAATAATTGAGCAAGGCAAGGTCTGCTTGATTATGGGTGACCCAAGAGGCATCTAAACTGGGCAAGAAGTTGGGTAAAATATCCATTGCCTGGGCACCAAGGCAATATAGATAAGATTTTTATAACTAGGCAGGAGCATGGTATAAATATTCCATTGCCTAGGCACTTAAACTAAGCAGGAACATGGTATAAATATTCCATTGCTTAGGCACTTATGGGTGATCAAAATATTGCTACAACTAGGCAGGAGCATGGGATAAATATATTCCATTTCCTAGGCACAAAGACAAATTAAATTGCCAAATCGTCAATTCATAAACAAAGATTAACAGAAGATAAATTTCATGATTATATATTGTTGTTTGAAGAATGCCCTGGAAATCTATTATTCTCTAACATTGCAGGATCAATCGGTCCCTTACTTATTATTATCTAGATTTCTTATTAAGTCCGGCAGATGGTCGGCAGTCTTATTATCTGGATTTCTTATTAAGCCCGACAGATGGTCGGCACTCTTATTATTTATCTGAATTTCTTATTAAGCCCGACAAATTGTGGGCTTCTTAGCACTTCTATTATGTATATGGATTTCTCACTAGCACGGATATTCAATGCAAATTATATATTATGCCCAATCATGCTTATTATTGGATCATTCTATCAAGTCCTGACAAATGATCGGGCATCATTATTATTATTCAGTCACCTAAGCCCAACTAGGGCTCCACATATGTCGATCAAGGGCACATATTAGGATCAAATTGTACTTATCAAATTTCAGAGATTCCAGACTTTCACAGATTCCTAATTGGAATATATCACATTCCTAATTGGAATGCTCATGGATTCCTAATTGGAATATATCACATTCCTAATTGGAATGCCCAAAGATTCCTAATTGGAAAATAACACATTCCTAATTGGAATTCTAGCACATTTCTAATTGGACTATATGTTATGAGCAGTTTTACTCAAACAAAATTACTTGGTTGGCAATATCATTCAATTATTTTTATAGTTACATGCAAATCTCTCAAGAAATCATTGTAAGGAAACATTTCCTCGGCCTTATTTTTTCTAGTAAGACCAGCATACTTCAAGGCCAAGAAAGTATTCAGAGTTCATATTCCGCATTTGGGGGCTTTTACTACATAATTAATTATTCATTTGGTGGCACATTCTCATAACATTATGCAGTATCAGTCGAGCATTAGATTCAACTCCAAGTCATAACAAAATAAGACATATCACTAGCCAATCATCACCCAGGAGTTATTGTGCACATGCTATTGAAGTTCAGGAGTCCGATTCAATATCAACAACACTGGGATCTTTACTACGACTGTCCCGACCAACACTGAAGAAGAAGTTGTACTTATATATGTTTCGGAGTCCGTTACTAGCTCGACACTAATCAGATTGAAGAATTGGGTTCACAAGCTAGCATGTTACATCAGCAAAACCTTCAGAGAAGCAAAGATCAGAAAAATCAAACATGTATAATCGACATTCAATTGGCTGGCACATCAGACATTTGGTCGGCTAACTAGCTGACCAACCCAATTGAAGATTATAACAAGCCACAAGCGACAAACTATGAAGTTAATGCATCCAGATTCCCAGGGGTGATACATAACACATATTCGCTAGACGAACAGAGTTCCTTATAAGAAAGATTAGCTCCAACGCAACCATCAATCAGCCTGAATCATCCGTTGCCCAAAATATAGTGCACTTTATATTGAACAAATTAAGAAGGAAGATCAGTAATTTCATTATGCACGAGCACCGAGCAACATTACAGAATAAATACTCCATCCTTTCAGTAAACCATCAAGCATGGAGCATTGGGGGCTTCTGTTAACTCAAAAATTCTCCAACTACGCGGACCAATAATAAATGGACACCTGTCATCCTACGTGGCAATAGTTATACTTGCTCGGCACCCAAGGAGACTTGCTCGGCACCCGAGGAGAGTTGGTCGACATACCAACCAACTCACGGCATACCAACCAACTCAAGGAAGACCAACCATCCTAAAAGACCAACAGTCATATTCATTGTACATAGATGTAAATGTTTGAATATATAAAGACATTCCATCTCTTGGACTCCCATCATTATAAATACATGCATTCCCTTAGCCAAAGGGAGGCACAATCTGAATTAAGAAATTCTCTACACACCTCTCTCTACACCATATTGTGCTATTGTAAACCCCTGGGAATAAGATAACAGTGGACGTAGGCTTTCCTTATATCCGAACCACTTTATAAACCCTTGTTTCATATATGTTTGATGTGCTTTTTTATCTTCATTTCATCTTCAATATCATACTCATCATTTATCTTCTGTTGATACAAAAATTAGTCACTTGACGTGGACATTTTATGTTAAGACACGTGTCATCCAGAATGGCATAAGTATATGTACCGAGCAACTTAAACGCGTAGAGCTACTCAGTATATCGAACAACTAGCTGGGAAGACTAAACGACCGAGACTGATGTGACACCCCGCCTAATAAAATACCGGGTGATCAGTCCTATGCAAAATTAAAATAGGAATCCCAGTTGGTTCATCCTTAGAATCACTGTCGAAAACTTTTTAAAACTTACTAACCACCTAGTATTCCAAAAGCTGGTGCCAAATTTTAACTTTTGAACTAAAACAAAACAGTACATGCAGAAATAAATATAAACCATTCACACAACTGAATAAAACTCAACTGAATAAGTAATTAAATAATTTGCCGAATAAACCATCGGCCACCAAAGTGAAATAGTCCAATACAAATATTCAACACCTGAATCAAAATCTGAAAACTGAACTGATAAATGATTCCTACTATAGGAATGAAAGAACGATACGTCTAATCCAATCTCCTGATAGCATCTACATATGCCGCAGCTCCGTGTCCCTGGAATAGAATATCAATCCTGGTGTCCCTGTGGCCGGACACCTAAAAAGTTTTGAAAATAGTTTTATAGCAAGGGTTAGAACCCAAAACATTTTGAAAATATTAGCAAGTGAATTAACTATAGTAATTTAAAATGAATGAATGCGCTTCATATTTAAGCTACTGTCACACTCCCGTGTGGACATTCTCACCCCTCCACTAATGTGCACACCTAACGGTCACCTCGACCCCCCCCCCACCTAGTTGCACTACCCCGTCCAACTAGTCCTGGTATAACCTCTGCTTGCCATACTACTCTAACCCGAGTATAATTATTCACGAATTATAAGTTGTTTCACCAATTAACTTAATTAATTCCTTCATAAAGAATAGCATATAACTGTGTCACAAGTTATATAAAGTAAATACATCACACACTATATTATTACCCGTATATAATATTGAATACCATTATATATGTACCTTTACTAAACATCCACACATATAGCATATGTATATCCATCCCTCCGAGTATACCCTCGTTGGATGATTCCCTCTAAAGTGCTATCAAGTTGGGTTCGCTCACCAACCTGGCCTAAAACATAAACGAAGTGGTGGCGGTCATATTCCTTCCCTAAAAGTGAGATAATTTCCTCACCCATATACCGGACGCTATGACTTGGGGATATACTCACCCTACTCCTTAAGATAGGAGATTCACCCACATTGCGCAACCTCCCTTGATAGCACTAGATTATATAAATTAAATAAATATCTAATCACTGATATTTAATAGCACACATAATAAATATACAAACCTATATATATATATATATATATATATATATATTATAAACTCCGCTTTACCGTGTACTCAAAAACATGTAACACTAGCCTGTAATTTCCCGAGTCTCTGGCCCGACTCAACTTTATTAATTTTCTCACTTATAAAATTATCATTACCCCGAGT
The DNA here is from genome assembly GCA_949130495.1 of Sambucus nigra. Lineage (NCBI taxonomy): Eukaryota > Viridiplantae > Streptophyta > Magnoliopsida > Dipsacales > Adoxaceae > Sambucus > Sambucus nigra. The sequence continues at coordinate 126,079,787 of OX422218.1, forward strand.
TTGTGGTCTGACTCTAATATTTTTAATTCACACTCAATTAATATAATATTTTTTCGAATCTAATATTTTTAATTCACACTCAATTAATATAATATTTTTCCCGAGTCTGTGGTCCGACTCTAATTAAATTAATTAACACACCTATTAATTTAATACCTTCCCGAGTCTATCGTCCGACTCTAATTAAATTAATTAACACACCTATTACTTTAATACCTTTCCGAGTTTATCGTCCGACTCTAATTAAATTAATTAACACACCTATTAATTTAATACCTTCCCGAGTCTATCGTCCAACTCTAATTAAATTAATTAACACACCTATTAATTTAATACCTTCCCGAGTCTATCGTCCGACTCTAATTAAATTAATTAACACACCTATTAATTTAATACCTTCCCGAGTCTATCGTCCGGATCTAATTAAATTAATTAGCCCACCTATTAATTTAATACCTTCCCGAGTCTGTGGTCCGACTCCTAGTTAATTAATTTACACATTAATTAATTTATACTAAACTGAGTCTGTGGTACGTCTCTCATTTAATTAATTTACACATTAATTAATTTATACCAATCCCGAGTCTACAATCCGATTCTAAATTAATTAATTACAACATCATATAATTTAATACTTTTCCGAGTCTACCTTCCGACTCTACCTTCATTAATTAACACATCCATTAATTTAATAACTTGGTGTCACCCAACCATTATTCCCGCACTCGCTCACTTGGCCCGTAACTTAATATTTCCCGAGTCTATGTTCCGACTCCAAATTAATTTACTCTATCAATAATTAAGTAAATATTTTGGTGTCACTTAACCAACATACCCGGACTCGCTCACTTGGTCCATTTTTACATATCATAATTTCATTCCCACATATTCACCCGCAATGTGGCACCCATTCATCTCCATAAATTTCTCAATTATATTTACCTATAATTACCAACATACCCGGACTCGTCCACTTTGTCCATAATTAAATTGAATATGTTTCACCCAAAATTCTTACTTTAAGTCGCAACTCTTAACTTAAATTGTCAATTCCTAATAGCTATCTTTTGAGCCCCTAGCGATTAAACTCTTTACAATTTTTCACCAATTAAAATTATACCCCAAAAATCCAAACAAAAAATAAGGGCTTATATAATAACTAACCTGACCTGCCAGAATTTCCCCATCGTCGATCGATCGATAGTCCGCGATCGATCGATCGATCGTCCCTTGACAGTTCTTCTTTCCCACGAAAATTTCCACCATTAATGAGCTTTCAAGCTCTGTTTTTCCCTTCCATCCTTGACCAAACATAACATAATCTTTAAACCCCTTTATTAAACTAATTTACAACAGGGATACAACCATAACTACCCTTTATCGCCACCACAATTCATTGACTCACGAATTGGGTTTTTCCATAAATTTCCATGAACTTTGTTCTACAATTCTAGTTCCAGATTTAAATACCACCCTTCTATATTCCGGGTTTCTCAATCAAATCAGATATCGATACTCAGAGATATTCAACACAACTAATTCTTACTTTGAATCTCATTCAATAGTTCCATGAACAAAAATCCCATTTTGTACCCATTTATTCCCAAAACGGATTTTAGTTTACACATCACTAAAATATGAATTGGATATCACCATTTACACATTACCACAAATTAACCACTTGCCTGAAATTGTTCGTAGGGTCTGATTCCGTTGGTGTAGAGAATGGTTGATGAAGAACACCCCAAATTAGACCCTTAATTTGGCTCCAAAAGATCCCCCAATTGACTTCTTGATTAGCTTCCTCTAATACTCTCCCAAACCCTAGGTTTAGAACCGTTCCTAGTCCCTCACTTAGGTTATAAACACTTAATCCCGTTTTTGGCCACGTGGGCCTAATTAAAAAAGCCCAACTCACCCCGTGTGGGCCCGGCTATGCCCAAATACCTCGAGACCCAATTACTACCCCCGGGTACTTTTTTCTGACTATCTCTACCCATCTGGATGCAACCGCGCACTCGGAATTGTCATCCAAAATACTTTTTGTCATTTCCAAATTACGACCTCAAAATGCGACACAGGAGATTTCGAACCATTAAACTTAAAAATCGCCAAGTATAAATAATTCTTCCCACTCAAATAAGTTCTCCAAATCATAAATTTAAGTTTCTCCAATTTAAATATTTTTATAACTCCCAAAAATAATTAAATATTAAATCCTCAAAATTACGGGGTTTTACATACTCCCCCCTTACAAAGGAATTTCGTCCTCGAAATTATGATGAGCGTAATGTTCCAAGCTTCGCATATTGCTCTCTAGTCATGTGCCTCTAAGCCTGTTATATCTATCCCATCCGCTTCTAAGCATAAGTTACACAAGTATGCATTTAAATTAACCAGGGCGCCTATACACCCTATACCCGTGCTTAACCGCACAAAATTTATTTTAATTAACTCGGGTGCCCATACACCCTATCCCTGTGATTTACCGCACGAAACTTACCCGACTATGCTAGTCGTAAATCGTAATATAACTTTGAACCCGTAGTCATATCACACACACACACACACACACACACACACACACACACACACACACATATATATATACCTACTGCCCGGGTACCTAACCCATGTACTAACGTCCAAACACCTTCCCACAAAATACTTGTCTCTCAACACAAAAGTATATACGCTTACTCTCATGTTACCAAAGACGACGTAAAGTACCGCGCCCTTACCATCACTACTAGTCCTTGTGCAAAATAGACCCCGAGCTATCTCTTTGCTCTAACATAATTCTAACCACCCTGATTCACTTCAATAAACACCCCTACTTACCGGGATAAAATGTGAGAACACAAGACCTCACTATGTTCCTAACGCACCACGCAATACAACATATATACACACATATATATAGTCTATATGCCCTCTCAGGTGATACCTAGTACCCAACATATCCTAGTGTCGTGAACACTAAAACTTAACCCCCACTATTCACAATAGTTCAAACCCATCGCTATCCAGTCGATATTTAGGAAATATTATCAACCCTACTCCCATAATTATCGAAAGTAATAACTCTTTGCATAATTCAAACCTTCACTCAGGGTACACCTCCACTCTCCCATGAAGAACACCACAGAACTCCGCTACCCCACGAAAAGTTTATCCACATACTATGGCTGCTACAGCCAGCGCACCCACTAAATTTGACTCACCCGTGAACTCTAGTGAAAATAAGCCTTATATTGTGACATCCTCCTTGTCACTCAAAAATATACCCCATTCCCATAGGGTAAAAATAATCACCTCCATACTCCTGCTGCAACGGCTGATCCTCGGGTTTCAGAGCATCTTCTCCCTGCTCGAATGCGCCCATGACTTGCTTTAGTGGCTGTACATCCAGGACCTCATCCTGTAGTTGACCCCTGCCTCGCTTAAGACAATCTCTCTTCATGTGTCTCGCTTCCTTCACAAATTAAACACCTTCTAATACATTCACCCTGCCACTGGTCCCTTCCATACCGACCTTATTGGAATTTCGGGCCATCCTGCCGATAGCCTCCAGTTCTAAATTATTTGGCATGATTTCCCTGCCGGAATCCTACCCCTGATCTCCCCCTGTCTGCTGCTGGAAGACCCCACTGGTACTATTCCCTCCTGCTTTATCCGACTGGCTAGTTTCCACTCCCCTCCCACTTCCTTTCACGTGGAAGCGATATTCCTGATAGTTTCGGAGTGCTGCATTAACGACATCAGTATAATCTACTAATGAGGAATTACCAATTAAATTTTGTCTGATTTTCCAGACTAACCCATCCATAAACCTTGCTTTCTTTATTTCTTCATCGCTTACCTCATCCGATACCAAATTTGCCAACGAGTAAATTCTTCCTCGTAATCGGCCACTGAACGGTACCCCTGAGTCACCTCCTTAAATGTTCTCCTCATTTCGGTCTCAACCGCTGGAGGAAAATACGTGCAGTCGAACCGCACCCAAAACTTTGCAATAGCTAGTGTATCCCTTTCCTCAACTGTGGTGATCGACTCCCACCACTGTAGCGCTGCTCCCACTAAACTAAAAATGGCTAGCATTTTCTTCTGTACCTCATCGCAACCTCCCATGTGTAGGTGACGCTGGATATCCCTCTTCCTTGACATGCTAGCACTACATCTGAACCCCCTCGCAACTCTGGTGGATGCTCACTCTTGAAAAATCTCTCGTACTTACTGCCACCCTGATGGCCCCGCGTGAGCCTGAACATCTGGCGCCACTAACACTTGTGGCTGATCTCATGGAAAGTACCTTGCCATTGCGACCACGGTCGCTTCACTGCCTGCACCACCAATTCATTTATCCGTGCTGCCGAAATCATCTCTGGCAGTTGATGGGATAACTCTTGCTCCTGACGATCCTCTCTAGTCTCATCTCCCCCTGCTGCCCTAGCTGCTCTCTCTCTCTCTCTCTCTCTCTCTCTCTCTCTCTCTCTCCTGGGCGGCATCTGGAATGAGAATCGAATTGTATGAGTTCACCCATAAATATAAATTTGGCAGAAGAACGTAAATGCACATACGTATGAGGATACAACAATCCTATGATAGGGATCTATATCAAAGATTGCTAAGCTGAAACGTGAAAAGCCGCACAAATCCTAAGGACACTAGAACCTGATGCTTTGATACCATCTATGACACCCCGCCTAATAAAATACCGAGTGATCAGTCTTATAACAAATTAAAATAGGAATCCCAGTTGGTTCATCCTTAGCATCACTGTCGAAAACTTTTTAAAACTTACTAACCACCTAGTATTCCAAAAGCTGGTGCCAAATTTTAACTTTTTAATTAAAACAAAACAGTACATGCGGAAATAAATATAAACCATTCACACAACTGAATAAAACTCAACCGAATAAGTAATTAAATAATTTGCCGAATAAACCATCGACCACCAAAGTGAAATAGTCCAATACAAATATTCAACACCTGAATCAAAATCTGAAAACTGAACGGATAAATGATTCCTACTCTAGGAATGAAAGAACGATGCGTCTAATCCAATCTCCTGCTAGCATCCACATATGCCACAACTCCGTGTCCCTGGAATAGAATATCAATCCTGGCGTCCCTATGGCTGGACACCTAAAAGGTTTTGAAAATAGTTTTATAGCAAGGGTTAGAACCCAAAACATTTTGAAAATATTTAGCAAGTGAATTAACTGCAGTAATTTAAAATGCATGAATGCGCTTCATATTTAAGTTAGTGTCGCACTCCCTTGTGGACATTCTCACCCCTACACTAATATGCACACCTAACGGTCACCTTGACCCCCCACCTAGTTGCACTACCCCGTCCAACTAGTCCTGGTATAACCTCCCCTTGCCATACTACTTTAACCCGAGTATAATTATTCACGAATTATAAGTTGTTTCACCAATTAACTCAATTAATTCCTTCATAAATAATAGCATATAACTGTGTCACAAGTTATATAAAGTAAAAACATCACACACTGTATTATTACTCGTATATAATATTGAATACCATTATATACGTACCTTTACTAAACATCCACACATATAGCATACGTATATCCATCTCTCCGAGTATACCCTCGTCGGATGATTCCCTCTAACGTGTTATCCCACTAGGTGTGCTCACATAACCTACTTACCCAAGTTGGGCTCGCTTACCAACCTGGCCTAAAACATAAACGAAGTGGAGGCGGTCATATTCCTTCCCTGAAAGTGAGATAATCTCCTCACCTATATACCGGACGCTATGACCTGGGGATATACTCACCTACTCCTCAAGGTAGGGGATTCACCCACATCGCGAAACCTCCCTTGATAGCACTAGAGTATATAAATTAAATAAATATCTAATCACTGATATTTAATAGCACACACACACACACACACACACACACACACACACACACACACACACATATATATATATATATATATATATATATATATACACACTATCACTACATCGTATATATATTTTATTATAAACCGTGACTTTACCGTGCATTCAAAAACCCGTAACACAAGCCTGTAATTTCCCGAGTCTCTGGCCCGACTCAACTTAATTAATTTTCTCACTTATAAAATTATCATTACCCCGAGTCTATGGTCCGACTCTAATATATTTAATTCACACTCAATTAATATTATATTTTTCCCGAGTCTGTGGTCCGACTCTAATTAAATTAATTAACACACCTATTAATTTAATACCTTCCCAAGTCTATCGTCCGACTGTAATTAAATTAATTAACACACCTATTAATTTAATACCTTCCCGAGTCTATCGTCCGATTCTAATTAAATTAATTAATACACCTATTAATTAATTTAATACCTTCCCGAGTCTATCGTTCGAATCTAATTAAATTAATTAACCCACCTATTAATTTAATACCTTCCCGAGTATGTGGTCCGACTCCCAGGTAATTAATTTACACATTAATTAATTTATACTAAACCGAGTCAGTGGTACCACTCTCATTTAATTAATTTACACATTAATTAATTTATACCAATCCCGAGTCTACAATCCGACTCTAAATTAATTAATTACAACATCAATTAATTTAATACTTTTTCGAGTCTACCTTCCGACTCTACCTTCATTAATTAACCCATCCATTAATTTAATAACTTGGTGTCACCCAACCATTATCTCCAGACTCGCTCACTTGACCCATAACTTAATATTTTCCGAGTCTATGTTCCGACTCCAAATTAATTTACTCTCTCAATGATTAATTAAATACTTTGGTGTCACTTAACCAACATACCCGGACTCGCTCACTTGGTCCATTTTTACATCTTATAATTTCATTCCCATATATTCACCCACAATGTGTCACACATTCATCTCCATAAATTTCTCGATTATATTTACCTATAATTACCAACATACCCGGACTCACCCACTTGGTCCATAATTAAGTTGAATATGTTTCACCTAAAATTCATACTTTAAGTCGCAACTCTTAACTTAAATTGTCAATTCCTAATAGCTATCTTTTGAGCCCCTAGCTATTAAACTCTTTATAATTTTTCACCAATTAAAATTATACCCCAAAAATCCGAACAGAAAATAAAGGCATGTATAATAACTACCTGACCTGCCAGAATTTCCCCATCGTCGATAGATCGATAGCCCTCGATCGATCGATCGATCGTCCCTTGGCAGTTCTTCTTCCCCACAAAAATTTCCACCATAAACGAGCTTTCAAGCTCTGTTTTTCCCTTCCATCCTTGACCAAACATAACATAATCTTTAAACCCCTTTATTAAACTAATTTACATCAGGGATACAACCATAACTACCCTTTATCCCCACAACAATTCATTGACTCACGAATTGGATTTTTTCATAAATTTCCATGAACTTTGTTCTACAATTCCAATTCTAGATTTAAATACCACCCTTCTATATTTCGGGTTTCTCATGCAAATCAGATAGCTATACTCAGAGATATTCAACACAACTAATTCTTACTTTGAATCTTATTCAATAGTTCCATGAACAAAAATCCCATTTTGTACCCACTTATCCCCAAAATGGATTTTAGTTTACACATCACTAAAATATGAATTGGATATCACCATTTACACATTATCGCAAATTAACCACTTGCCTGGAATTGTTCGTAGGGTCTGATTCCGTTGGTGTAGAGAATGGTTGATGAAGAACACCCCAAATTATCCCCTTAATTTGGCTCCAAAAGATCCCCCAATTGACTTCTTGATTAGCTTCCTCTAATCCTCTCCCAAACCTTAGGTTTAGAATTTTCTATCTGCCGTTCCTAGTCCCTCGCTTAGGTTATAAACACTTAATCCCGTTTTTGGCCATGTGGGCCTAATTAAAAAGGCCCAACTCACCCGTGTGGACCCGGCTATGCCCAAAAATACCCCGAGACCCAATTACTACCCTCGAGTACTCTTTTTTTACTATCTCGACCCATCCGGACGCAATCGGGCACTCGGAATTGTCATCCAAAATATTTTTTGTCATTTCCAAATTACGACCTCAAAATGCGACACACGAGATTTCGAACCATTAAACTTAAAAATCATCATTATAATTAATTCTTCCCATTCAAATAAGTTCTCCAATTCATAAATTTAAGTTTCTCCAATTTAAATATTTTTATAACTCCCAAAAATAATTAAATATTAAATCCTCAAAATTACAAGGTGTTACAACAGATTTAATGAATGTTCTTACTATGTACCGATGTATATGCCTATTTTATAAAGACGTATTAACTATTCATATGGGCAGCCCAAGGGCTATAAATACATTATAATACCCTCATGGCGGGGTAAGCTAGGATAAGCAAAGCTAATCAAGATTAACGAGAGTGGATGTAGTCCATTTCATTAAGGCTGAACCACTTTAAAAATCCTTTATCTTTTTTATTCATATTTATCTATGATTAATTAATTAGATAAAATATAGTTTTTTACATCAACACATTGGTTTCTCAGTGGGCAGCTGATGTTGCTCGGTAGAGGTTGTTGCCTGCTGAACTTGCTCGGAGGACTGAGGGATAATGGCAGCAGGTGTTTATTTTACTATCAATAAAGATGATTCATCAGATCCAACTTCTTCTTCTTCTTCTTCTTCTTCTTCTTCTTCTTCTTCTTCTTCTTCTTCTTCTTCTTCTTCTTCTTCTTCTTCTTCTTCTTCTTCTTCTTCTTCTTCTTCTTCTTCTTCTTCAATAACAGGAGGAGGATCATGAATATGTCTCTGAAATAGTTTGGAATCCTCAGCAATGTTCAACAACTTAAAAGCTGTAACCCATCCATCCCTAAAGAATTTTAAACTTGCACACTCCATTTGCGTAGAGGCAACATCTATAGCTTTGTTCCACCCTTTGTCCAAGCCAGAGCTAAAGGACTTCTTCACAGCCACTCTTCTCTTCTCCATATCTAAATAAGTATTTTCCCTAAGAAGCTCTTCAACAGATTGTACTTTCTAACATTATTTTCCATCATAATAATAAATTTAACATGAATTGGGGTTGTTTCTCCACAGTTGATAATTTTATCACAAAACCCAATTTAATATGTTTAGTCAAGTCTATAACACCATCATCTATCATACTACACGTTCCTACATGTTCAATAGAGGATTTCAACCTCTAAATACCTAAAATATGCATTTAAACCAATATTAATCAGGGGTTATGTAAATTCACATACTTTCTTCCAAATATCAAGGTAGAATGCCATTTTTGTAAAAAGATCCATTTCAGGGTTTGTCTTTTAGAAAACTTCTTTTTTCAAGACTAATTATTTTATCATTGTAACTACATTTTAGGCCTGAAAATTCATCTACCAATCATCCTACATCAGTTCCTTAACTTAGAAAACTTGAAAACATGGAAGACGAATATCCTACCTGGGATTAGAAGAGGAGAACACACAAATGGGTGACTTGAAAGCTCGTAAAACTCCTAAGCACCTAGACCCCAAGCTCCAAGACTCCAAGTTTCTTCAAAGCTCCTAAAAACCTTTTCTACTACTTTTCTCCACCATGTTCTTAGTTGAAAAAATATTAAAAATGGTAGAATGGGTGTAGATATGGTGTGGGAGTGGTAGGAAATGATTAACAATGGACGAACAAGGGTTTTAGGGTGGGAAAATGGGTGTAGCTTCTTTAGAGGGACAAAAATTTGAAAATGTGAGGAGAAGACTCCCCCCTCTTCTTCTTCTCATAACCCAACATTTCCCCACAAATAATATATAAAGATCGATTAAAAACTCATCAGATTGATAAAGTTACACAAAGCTGACACGTCATAAAATCAAGAGCCAAATATGTCATAGCGCACAAGTCAGGTCTGATTCCTAACAAATTCATTCGAACGAGACTGACCTCGTACGAATAAGAATCTCCTTTCATTCAAACATCCCTTTGAACGACCTTCGGATGAGGGAGGACTGTAATGCAATAGAGTCTTGTTCGATACTCATTAGTAGCTTGCTTCGAACGATATGGATTTTTTGTTCAAACCACTGGGTCTTGTTCGAACGAGATCCTTGTCTCGTTTGAACGACCATAAGTTTGTTTGAACCATCCTGATTCCAAATTCTTCCAATTTCCACCGAACAACTTCAATCAAATAACATAAAGACCAGTAAAGCAGTTGCATGAAAGAAGAAAACCCATGGAATAATAATTCAATTCCATTAACTCTACAAAATTAAAAATTGTACCGAAAAGAGTAAAATATTAGGAGCGGGTATTACAACTTATATACGACTTTATTGGGTACTACGTTGTGGAATATAAATGAATATGTTATCTAGGATAACCTTTCACCATCTAATGGATAATTCCTTAATATTTATTTCAGTTACTCAAAATAAATTTTCATTGGAAAATTATCTTATTTGACAAAATAAACCAAATATACCCCTTTAATATCTTTACATATATAAGCATGATGAGTTATTATTGTCACTTTTGTATATAAATTTAATATTCATAAGCATTATAGCCAGGTCACTTACTACAAAATTATACATTATATGAATATTATATTATTTCATGGATTGTATAATGATTTCAACAAGCATTAATATTTTTGAAAATTATGAGTATGCAATATATTTGTAAATTAAGGAATAATACAGACTCTTTGGAGTGACTAATATATATACTTAAATTGACAAATATATTATCCCTTAATTTAATTCAACAATTGCAACTAGACTCTTTAAAGAGACCAAATCACAGTGGCATAATTACCATAATAAAATTAGTATTAATCCTAACACTCAAAATCATATTAGGACTCTTTGGAGCAACCAAACATAGTATTTTAATGTTATCATAAAATTCAACATTTACAGTTTATTATATTACACTACTTTGGTGGAATCGTAACCTAATCATGATATAAATACCGAGATGAAAATCTTAAGGAATGCATTTAATATTTCATTCCTCATACTTGAAATAATAAGAATCATTAATTTAATATTTATAATTTGGAGCAATTTTGAGCACCTACTTAAGTTTCACGTAAATATTAGTTTTAAGAAAAAATTTAAATCATTCGAGATTAAATTTATACAAAAGAAAATTGCTCATTAATGTTCATTGAATTATCGTAATTATACCTTTGGGAAATATTGCAATGAACAAGTCACATTATCATTGCATTAACAAACTAACATTCATAATTTTATTTGGTCACAACCAAATTTATGCATAATAATTTAATATATATAATTATAGACTAGGGTCCTTTGACGGACACTTAATATAACATAATATAAATATTAATGCCAAAACCATAACCATAATTATAATAGTCATAACAATATTTAGTGTATACAAAAAATATTAGATAATATGAATATTATGATGGAGATATCCAAAATTTCCAATAACGAAAAAAATAGAGTAATCACTACAAAAGTGATAAGAGAACTTTTAAAATAATTTTCAAAAAGGGAAATTTAAAAATAATTTGGAGAAAGAAGTAGATGTAAACTTTATTACCAAATATAACAAATTTAAAGTTTTAAGGGCTTAAACGTGCTCAAATAGCCAAAACAATGTCCATCACAAAAAATGGTGAGCTTTGATCATTTGATTGTTTCGGATTGACGTAAAAAAATTCATCAAATTTCGAGTAAGATTAAAATTTTAATTTATATTATTTCTTAATAGAGACATACGAAAAATGTCACTAAAATGTCTCAAATTTTTTTATTTACATTTTTGTAAATAAGAAAATATAAAGATATAATTAAATTGCCAAAAAATAAAATCATATAGTGGAACCAATTCCAATATAATTTGGTCATAAAATTTTTGGAACCCCACAATCCATTTTGTGATATTTCCTTTAATGTAATTATACATATATACTGGTGTTCTAAAAGGCGCGACAAAGCTTGAGGCTTAGGAGAAACGCCATGCCTTAAGCTTTTTACACCTTATGCTTGGTAAAAAGCTTAAGCCGCACTTTTTTAAAACATAAACGCTTTAGTGAAACGATTTAGTCTTTTAAATACCTTTTTTTTAAAATCGGACCAATCTATCGTTCAAAACAATCGAAAGACAAATAGTATCCCAAGCCTCTTTTTCTCTTGTCCAAAAAAACGCCCGTTTGTTATTTTTCTTTTTATTTTTTTCTTAGTATTTAAAGAAAATAGTATTTTAGTTTGCATATATTCAGACATATTTTAAGGTATGTGCCATTTAATGTTTTTTAATAGCCTTGTAATAGTTCAAAATGTTAAAATATATTAGAAAAGGCCTCAACGTTTTTTCACGCCTTTTTACTCTTAAGGCCCGCCGAGGCTTTTAAGGCTTAACGCTTGGCCTCGACGCCTCGGTCACGCCTCGCGTTTCTTAAAACCTTGATATATACCAGTTAATTCACTTGGTGTCGTTCACAAAGATCGTAAGTTGGTTCATCGTTAATTTCCCTTTAAATATTTAATCCATAGAGTGTGCCAAAAACTTTATTTTCATAGAACATACATGCACACACATATTACATAATGTCGGTAACAATCAATGCCCCAAAAATATTGTACATAAAACTGATGGATAATCATGTGATTCTAGCACAGTGCTCTGATACCACATTAAAAATATTTTAATTAATGAACACAACTTTAAACTGTAAAACATAGACATTAATTGATTAACTAATTATATATGATATGGTTCTTTAAATATAGGATCTTGAATCATCATGATAATCACAATGTAAAATCATGTTTTTCACATAAAATCATTATGTTGAACATAAAAAAAGGGCTAATCACATACCTCAATTCATAACTATGAATTTTGAATTCGTTCTTGTACTTGCATTATGTCAATGCTGGAAAGATTACCAAAGCAGTCAACCTTAACGATGCATGATCGGACTGATTTTTTGACGACTGTTTCATCTTGTATACGGAAACAACATATTCCAATTTTAGCGCATTCCATCGGTTAGATATTCTTCTATGGACAAAATACTATTTAAAAAATTAACATGGATTGAGTCTTTAGATTTCTCTCCCTTATCCTATGACTTCATTGCATTGTCTTTTCTTGTGTATGAATGGTGAAAAATCATCCACTTATTTATAGGTAGGGACAAAACTCAAGAGCCTCTTCATTAACTTTTATTTTTCTTAGCCATTAAAGAAAACTCTTGATATATCTCAGTAACCCTTTTATTATTCTAATAAACTCTTAAAATTCATATTTTGTTAGGACTATATAATTGTAGGATTAATTTTAATTTTGAAATTGTACTTAAAGTCTAACAAAGAGTTCCATTGGTTTTGAAGTCATATTCTACTCCATCTAAAGAGCCAAGTTTGAAGGCAGAGAATTTATGTTTGACAGTGTTGTAAAAATAATAAGGTGGATTTATCTCTTTGTTTTTCTTTCCACCTAGTTTAAAATCATTTTTATTTTTTATGTACACCTATTCCCTTGAGGTGTGTTAAAAGGATATAAGCCCACTTAGTTGGGGTTTATAAAATAGGGGACTTTAGAAATATAATGTAGTCTAAATAATAACACTATTTTATTTTGGTTAATTATTGATATTGTAATTTTTAAAACATGTCAAAACAAAATCGGATATTTTCTTACTCCTATGTCAAATTCACATTCTTGTGATAAATCTCAAAATAATTCAGAATAATAAACTCATTTAAGATCTTCTTAAACTATTCATATCCACCAACCAAAATAACAATTACTTTGGATGTTAAGAAATGGCACGAGTATCTTAAATGCTTTTATAACCACATTAGGTGATTTGATACTCCCACTAATTTTACTATTCTTTAGAGAATTTGACATTTGACATTTTCGATTTCAACAGTAATTAGTGTACTCTCTTGGAGGTATAGAGACATAATTATGAAGCCCAATTCTTTTAGTGGATTCTAAATCCATTTATGTACTAGACATTCTCAATCACATGGGCGTGTCAAATTTGATAAGTAAAGTGGAGTTTATATAATACACTTGTAACCATATAAAGTCATTTTCATGTGAATAATTCTTATGGCGACATTGACATTTGTGCGTTTGGATTGTTGTCTTATAGTGACATGATCTATGTATGTCCACTATCCAAGGACTATTATCTCCCACTTGGGCCATATAAATCGTTCTAAAATTGTAAAACCTTAAGAGCTCAAACGTGAGTGTCAAAATGCATGAATGATAATCCAAATACAATTTGCACTACAAGTAAATTGGGTATTAGGGACGAAAGTATTTGAGATACCGTGTCATTTTGTCCTTTTTGATATACCATATGGGATGGTATTTAATTACCGTCCCCTTTGATAAATCACAAAAGGGACAATAATTAAAAATTGTCCTATTTGGTAAAAATCGATCCTTGAAGTGTATGGGAATTTTTAGCGCTTTTTTTCCCGGGTTAATATAAGGGACGAATTTTTAAAACTTTTGCATTTGGTATAGCAAAAGGAACGGTATTTAAAATCAGTCCATTTTTGTATACCTTGAATTTTTAGCTTTTTTCCAAACAAATATAAGGGATGGATTTTTAAAACCTCCCCTTCTGATATACACTAAATTGCTCGCTTTTTCCAAACAAATATAAGGGATGGAATTTAAAGACTGTCCCTTTTGATAGTAAAGATATTCAATTATGCCACAAGATTGAAGAGTTTCAGTAGTAAAGATACTTCTAAGTTCAACATTATGATATAGGATCCAAAATCATTCTCCTTATAAAAGTTTCATTAAAAAAATATTTCTACAAACCACCAATGAGAATACAATGATTAAGAAAAATATATTCTCAGACAAACTTAAAGATCTTTTGTATACTCAAAACAAATCTCTCACGATAAAATTGAGAAAACATATTTTGAAAGATCATCAAGGTGTTTTTGGAATGATTCCAAAACAACATAAGAAAAGTAATCCAAGAATTTATAGTTTGTTATGCGGTTCTTCTTGTAATCATCCTTATATCGAATTGAAACCAATTTTGGTAGTACTCTAGTTTTGAATAACAAAATAAATTATTGTCATTCATATCGAATGACATACTATAATTCACACAATATAGCTTAGAAATATGTGTGTTACATAATTAGTGCTTATATTTTACTCTCTAACATTATGAGATTTTGCATGAACTTTATACTTAATCCGTTTAATTACTTTTTGAAAGGTGTACCACACACTAATTTAGTCATTACTAGCGAGTTCATCAAGTAATACTAAATTATAACAATTTAGCACTTTTAAATGAAACTTAGCATTTTCACTTCATTCTAAGAAGTCAGTCTTCAGATCATTAAAATGGATAAGACATGCAATTTTAGAGAAGTAAAATGATACATAATTAATGAGATAAGTAAATCACTACATTAATTGTATGAGTTGACAACACACATGTTAATGCCATTAAATAAACATGATCTTACTTTTGTAAGAACTTTGAATATTTATGTAACGCCCCAACACGGATTTGGGTCACCATTGGGTCAACCCGCACCGAGTCAAGGAGTTAATGGGAGAGGGGGAATGTCCATTTACTTTATTCAAGAAAATACTTTAGTTTACTTTATTAGGTATGAGTTAAATTTGTCGATTTTAACTTGAGAAAAAAAAATGATCACTTTAAGTAATTAGCCGATTTGCAAGGTTTATTTATGAAAAATCCAATTTTGTCCATAATACTAAATAAATAGGAAATAAACTGTATTCAACCTCTATTAATACAAACCGTGGCCATAGGCCCAAATAAAAGTTTAAAATACCAATGTTTGCAATACCAAATTTCCAATGTCCAAAATAAATTACAGAGCATCTAGTGACATGAGTTGCCCACCGGGGCCTTACTAGTGTCCTTAACGACATCCCTACTCGAAGTACCTGGGGTAGGGGTGGGGATTTTATCATAAAAAGCGGTGAGCGAACGCTCAGTAGGATGGGTAATACTAAGCTATACATTTTCTACAAAATATTATACATATATCATGTATTTTAAACAATTCTAAAAACGTTTAATAATTTAGCTAGTATTTATGCAACTTCTTTGTAATGCACCAAAGCGACGAGCTTATACTCACACTTAAGCATTTTCATCACCCTTTACCGGGTATAGATACTAATTAATCATATTTATTCGTTAGTATCATTTATCAGATTTCATTAGGTTGTCTTACTTATACATTCTCAGGTACAATAAATACTATTTTCGTTTTACTTTATCTTTTCTCAAAATTGTCCAATTATCACAAATTTTAATGAGCTTTACATCACCGGCTATGCTACCATATGCCCTGGCCAGTGATTTTGGGTCTTTTACCCCCGGGCTCCGGGACCTCATTAATTATCCTGGTGTCATCTGAGTACTTATTTTAATGTGTTGTAACATTTTATCCAATGTTCACATTATTCCACCCACTTTAACCATTTTTCCTCATGCTATGGTTTTAAACTATTTTTCACATTATCAACGTGCCAAAATTCACTTTATTGATTTTTCACCCTAAAATAGACCGATAGGATCTTGAGAGGGAGCCTAATCCTTAGGACCCTCAAGTTTGTCAAAATTCCCTTTTTATCTATTTTTGCCATAATTTTTTTAAAAATATTTATTTTGCTTTCGTTTGGCACAAAAAGTAAACCATTTTTCTTTCAACTCTATTCCATTATTTCTTGTTCAAAGACCATATTCACACATTTTATGTTTTATCACCTAAAATACTCTTCAACATTTAAGACCATTTTTAACCAAAGTCCGTAGTCTTGTCTCATGGTCACATATAAACCCTCACATTATTTTCCATCATCATAATAATATTTAACATGATTTGGGGTTGTTTCTCCAGACTTGTTCATTTCATCGCAAAACCCATTTTAACAAATTTATCCAAGTCTATAACACCATCATCTATCATACTACATGTTCAAGAGAGTATTTCAACCTATAAATACCTCAAATATACATTTAAAGCAACAATAATAACGAGTTTATGTAAATGCACACACTTTCCCCCAAATTTCAAGGTAAAATGCCATTTTTGTTAAAAGAGCCATTTCAGATTTTGTCTTGTACAAAACTTCATTTTTACAAAACTAAATATTTTATCATTATAAATACATTTTAGGCATTAAAATCCATCTAGCAATCATCCTACATAAGGTCCTTAGCTAGAAAACCTTGAACACATGGAAAAGAAAAATCCTACCTTGGATTAAAAGAGGAGAACACAAAAATGGGTGACTTGAAAGCTCCTGAAACTCCTAAGCTTTAAGACTCCAAGCTTCTTCAAAGATCCTATAAACCTTTTCTACAACATTGCTTGACCACTTTCTTCTTTGAAAATATCTTGAAAATTGTAGAATGGGTGTAGATATGGTGTAACTTATGGTGTGGGAGTGGTAGGCAAGGCTTAGCAATGGAGGAACAAGGATTTTAGGGTGGGATAATGGGTAAAGCTTCTTTAGAGAGGGAGAGAAATCTTAAAATGTGAGGAGAAGACTCCCCTTACTCTACCTCTTATAATCCAATATTTCCCCACAAAAAATATATACAAACCCACTAAAAACCCATCAGATTGATCAAGCAACACAAAGTTGACCCGTCATAGAATTAGGGGAGAAAATGTGATAGGGCACAAGTCAGGTATGATTCTCAATAAATTCATTTGATCGAGACTAACCCTGCTTGAATGAGAATTGCCTTTCGTTCAAACCTCCCTTCGAACGACCTTCTAACGAGGGTGGACTGTAATGCAGTAGGGTCTCATTCGATACTCGTTAGAAACCTTCTTCGAACAAGATGGATTTTTCATTCGAACCATTGGGTCTCGTTCGAACCACCCTAATTCCAAATTCTTCCTATTTCGGCCCAACAACTTCAATCAAATAACTTAAGGATCACTAAAGGAGTTGGATGAAGGAATAAAGTCCATGAAATAATATTTTGATTCCATTAATTCTATAAAATTACAAAATTTACGAAAAAGAATAAAATATTGGGGGACGGGTATTAAATTCTCCCCTCCTTAGGAGATTTTATCCCCAAAATAAGAATAACCGATTAAAAGAAAAATTTTGGGTGCTTCTCTCGATTCTCCGAATCGTGCTCCTAAGTCCCACTTTTTAGGCCTTGAAACTTCCCGAGGAGCTTTACTAACAGGATAACCTTGTTTTGTTAGAGTCTCTCTTTGTGATCTAGAACGGACATGAGTCGCATCGACAATATGACATCTTCCCCCATCTCAATGAGATTCTAGTCGATGACATGTCGGGGCTCATGGGGATACTTCTTTAGCATAGAGAAACAGAATACATAATGCACTTGGGACAACTGTGGAGGTAGCACTAAGTGGTACGACATGTTCCCGATCCGCTCTAAGATTTCAAAGGGGTCGATGTACCGTGGGTCCAGCTTCCCTTTTGGCTCGAGCCGTCGACTTCTATTTCTTGATCTAAACTTCAACATCACGTGCTCACCTACCTAAAACTCCAAGGGTACCCATCGATTATCGACGTAATTCTTTTGTCGGCTCTGCACCGTCATGTTGCTCTGTCGAATTACCCGAACCTTATCATTCATCTCTTGGATAAATTTTGAATTAGTGATATGCTTTTCACGGTCTTATTGCTGTTGTTATAGGAGAATTATTCAAGATATAGATTATCCATCCAACTATCCTGAAAGTTGAGTGCGCAAGTTCTTAGCATGTCCTCCAAAATTTAGATAGTTCGCTCAGACTTTTCATCTGTATGAGGATGGAATGCAGTGCTCATGTTCATCTTAGCACCCATATCCTGTTAAAAATTCTCCCAGAATCGGGGTACGAAACGAGGATCTCTATCTAAGGTAATAGATAGAGGGACACCATGAAGCCTGACTGCCTCCTTGACATACAACCTTGCTAGCTTAGCCACACTATCTGTGACTTTGATCCGTAAGAAATATGCAGACTTCATGAGACGATATACTATTACTCAAACTACATCATGCCCACGCTCAGACCATGGTAACACTGTTATAAAATCCATCATAATATGCTCTCACTTCCATTCTGCCACGGGTAGAGGTTGTAACGGTTTCTACTGCCTTTTTATGCTCGACTTTTACGTGCTGATAGGTGTAGCACTTTGCTACATGCGTCGCTACATATCTTTTCATATTGAACTACTAGAAATCCCTTCAAAGATCTTTATAGATCATAGTAGCTCTGAGATGTATGCTGAAGCATGAATGATGGGCCTCTTCCATCACCTTATCCCAAAGCTCCTCCATAATTGGAGTAATTAGTCAACCTTGTGTCGCACCCCACCATCCTTATCTACAGTAAGGGTGTCGAAAATGTCCCCATTCAGAATACGGTTTCAATACTGAGCAAAATCGGGATCACCCAACTGAGCATCAAGGACTTTTTGCTGAATAAGTGGCCTGGATACCGCACCCCACAGGTATGCCCTAAAACATCTTCACCCGATGACATCTCATCACTGCAAGGGTCAGACTAGACTTCCTAGTTAGAGTATCATCCACCACATTAGCCTTATCAGGCTGATTCTCTAATGATAAACCGTAATCTACCATCAAATCCATCCACTGTCATTGGGGGAGATTAAGATCGTGTTGTGTGAATATGTACTGAAGGCTCTTGTGGTCGAAAAACACCTCAAAGAATTCTCAGTATAAATAATACCTCCATCTCTCAAGTACAAACACTACGAAAGCCATTTCTAAGTCATGGTTGGGGTAGTTACTCCCATGCACCTTTAGTTGGTGGGATGCATAGGCTACCACTTAACCATTTTGCTTCAGCATTTCCCCAATCCCTAAACTCAAAGCATCACATTACACCATGTAACCCCTTTCAGGCTCTTGGAGGATGAGAATGGGCGCATAGGTCAACCTCACCTTTAGCTCCTAAAAGACCATTCAAAATGCACACACTTTCGAGTCAACATTGTGAGGGTAAAGGCGACCCTCGAGATATCTTCTACAAATCTTATGTAGTAACCAACCAAACCCAAGAAGCTACGTACCTCCACAACTATCTTTGCCCTATCCCATCCAAGGGCAAACTCAATTTTGGAAGGATCAACATAAATACCCTCACCAGAGACCATATGGAAAAAGACCTGACCTCCTCCATTAACTACTTTTATTTACTGAATTTAGCATATAGTTGGTTCTACCGCAGTACCTATAACGTCGTGTGAAGGTGCTCCTCATTGTCTACATCTGAGGCTCAATATACTAGTATGCCTTCCACAAAGACCACCAAAAATCAGTCTAGGCAGGGGCGATAGATGAGGTTCTTTAAGTTCATGAATGTGGTCGGGGAATTGGTAAGTCCAAAGGGCATTACTAAGAACTTGTAGTGTCCGTACTGCATCCGAAATGTAGTCTTAGGAATATCCTCCTTTCTGACACGCAGTTGATGGTACCTGAACCGAAGATTAATTTTTAAAAACCTTTTATCCCCATGCAATTGGTCAAATAAATCATCAATATAGGACATGGGGTACTTATTCTTTACCATCACCATGTTCAACTATCTATAATCGATGCAGAGTTTCAGGGTATTACCCATATTTTTGCAACGAGGACAGGGGATACCCACAGGGACACACAAGGCCGGATGAATCCCTAATTGGTTAGATCCTCTAACTGAATCCTCAGCTACTATAATTCCATCGGTGTCATCCTATGAGGTGGAATAGCGATGGGTGAGACACCCTGATGCACCTCTATAGCGAAATCCACCTCCCGTTATGGTGGCATTCCAGGGAGATCATCCATAAACACATCGGGAAACTCCTGCACTACGGGGTAGTCTAGAATCATACCATCTGACTCATCCTGAGCCACCAAGCTGCTTAACCAACCCAAATACCTTTTTCTCTCTCAAAGTGTAGAAAACTCGTAAGGGTAGTCAATGCCCTGCTCGTTGCTAAAGCGATGGAGAGACCCGTTTGACAGCGATACCTGAACATTGTGTCGATGGAATTAAATGGTAGCTTGAAAACACGACAGCCAATCCATATCGAGGATCACCTCGTACCCATCTATATCCATGAGAATAAGATCAAACTCTAGGACATAATCTCTAGCCATGATTACACGTTTACAACAGACCCTATCAAGAAATACACCGCCACCCACTAGAAACCAGATGAAGATCGAAGGACAAAATTGGTCCACCTCTAATCCCAAACTAAAAGACAAGGAACTAGATATAAAGGAATACGATACATTAAAATCAAAAAATGCCTTTGCCTACATATTGTAAAAAAGTATCATACCTTCCATTACCGAAGGGTAGTCACTTGGTGTAGCCTGCTATGACGTTGCATAAGCTTTCTCGGGTTAAACCTACTAGTCTAGCCACTGGGCACCTGACCCTGCCCATGGCTACCTTGTCCCTGCCTTAGACGTCAACTGTCCATGTTGTGCCTCACAGCCTGATGATAACCCGAAGTAAATTGCTGTTGCTACTGAGTAGGGCCTATATAATTGGAACTTGGGCCCAACACAAAATTTACAGTCTGCTAACTGCCTGAAGTTACTGAGGGCAATCCCTTTTAAAATGACCCAAGGACCCAGGGACCGACAAGATAAATAAGTCCTCTCAGTGGGGGCTATGGGGTTGTTGTTATTAGAGCACTAGGCTGATGAAGAGTCAACCCCCATGTTTTCCTTAAGCTTATTAAAGAAGCCTCGAGCCCTTCTACATAACTTCTTGTGCCCACCTGACTGGGACCCACTGGGCTCCCTCTTTTTCTCCCCTATAGCCCTACTATCTACTATGATTCTGACCATATGGCCTTATTCATTGCAGTTCTAAAATCGAGCAGATATAAACCTACTATGATTCGTTGGATACCCAAATTGAGGCCCTTGACAAACAATATCATTTTATCTACCTCGTCTTTCTGTACGGCATCAATGTACTTGTATAAACTTTTGAACTTTACCAGATACTCATGTACTGAAGTATTCTCTTAAATCAACACAGAAAACTCATCCTTTTTGGCATCCTTGAACACTTGCAAAAAGTATTTATCGAGGAGGACCACCCTGAAGTTGCTCCAGTCAATCGTCTCTGTGGTGCTCGCAGAATAGGAGCTCCACTGTCATTGCACTTGTTTCGTTATCTAGAACGTAGAAATTATAACTTTTTACTCTGTTGGCACATCCAAAATCTCTATTATCTCGGTGACTTCGTCAAGCCACTCCTCAGCTGCTTCGGGAACCATTACCTCGTTAAAAGTAAGTGGGAGCAACCTCATGCATTCTTTAAGGATAGAAGCAGAGGTGGTGTTCTCTACACTCCTACTGCGATTTGCCCATTGCTACTGTACAAAAGAGCATGGCTTGCTCCATGCATCGAAGTTCATTGGTGCCTAATCGGCTAACAATGTCACGATGTTGAGGCATCTACACAAGAATGGAGAGTTTAATACATAGAGATACGAATTGAAGGTGATAGCGGAAGCGATTTAAACATTAACTAATGCATTAAATATGTGGAAATGTAAGAGGAAAGCGCATCACACCCGAGGATCTTATTGCTCTGATACCATTTGTAATGCCTCGATCCGTATTTGGATCACCACTGGGTCAACTAACATCAATTCAATGAGTTAAAGGGGGGTGGAAAGGTCCATTTACTTTATTCAAGAAAATCCTTTACTTTTCTTTATTAGTCATAAGTTAGATTTTCCAATTTTTACATGAGAAAAGAAATGATCACTTTAAGTAATTAGCCGATTTTCAAGGCTTATTTATGAAAAATCCAATTTGGTCCATAATGCTAAATATATAGGAAATAAACCATATTCAACTCGTATTATTGCAGACCATGGCCATAGTCCCAAAAAAAGTTTAAAGTACCAACGGTTGAAATACCAAATTTTCAATGTCCAAAATAAATTACAGAGCATCTAGGGACGTGAGTTGCCCTTCGGGGCCTTATTAGCGTCATTTCCGGCATCCCTACTCGAAGTACCTGGGGTGGGGATGAGGGTGGGAGTTTTATTATAAAAAGTAGGGGTGAGTGAATGCTCAGCAGGGTGGGCAATACTAAGCTATACGTTTTCTATAAAATATTATACATATATCGTGTATTTTAAACATTTTAAAAAACGTTTACCAATTTAGCTAGTATTTATGCAACTACTATGCAAATCACTAGAGCGATGATTTCATACTCACTTAACCATTTTCATCATCCTTTATTTGGTCCAAAGACTAATTAATCATATTTATCCTTTAGTCTCATTTATCGTATTCCAATAGGTTGTGCTACTTATACATTCTCAAGTACAACTATTACCATTTTTATTTTACTTTATCTTTTCTCGGAATCATCCAATTACCGAATACTTTATAGGACTCCACACCGCCGACTATGCTACCATGTGCTCTGGCCAGGGATTTTGTGTCTGTTACCCAAGGGCTCCGGGCCCTCCTTAATTATCCAAGTCTAATCTGAGTCCTTATTTTAATGTGTTTTAACATTTTATCCAATGTCTACATTATTCCACCCCTTTTTACCGTTTTCCCTCATGCTATAGTTTTAAACTACTTTTCCCATTATCAACATGCCAAAATTCACTATATTCGTTTTCACCCAAAAATAGACCGATAGGGTCTTGAGAGGGAGCCTAACCCTTAGGACCCTCAAGTTTGTCAAAATTCCTATTTTATCCATTTTGCCATTATTTTGTGAAAAACATTTATATTTCTTTCATTTGGCCCGAGAAGTAAACTATTTTTCTTTCAACACTATTCCATTATTTCATGTTCAAAAACCATATTCACCCATTTTATGTTTTACCGTATAAAATACTCTTCAACATTTAAGATCATTTTTAACTAAAGTCTATAGTCTTGTTTCATGATCACATATAAACCCTAACATTATTTTCCATCATCATAATAATATTTAACATAATTTGGGGGTGTTTCTCCACACTTGTTCATTTTATCACAAAACCAATTTTAACATGTTTAGTCAAGTCTACACCGCCATCATCTATAATACTACATGTTCCTACATGTTCAAGAGAGGATATCAACCTCTAAATAACTCAAATATGCATTTAAACCAATATTAATCATGGGTTTATGTAAATTCACATGCTTTCTTCCACATATCAAGGTAGAATGCCATTTTTGTAAAAGGAGCCCTTTTAGGGTTTGTCTTTTAGAAAACTTCATTTTTGCAAGACTAAATATTTTATCATTGTAAATACATTTAAGGCATTAAATTCATATATCAATCATCCTACATAAGTTCCTTAACTTAGAAACCTTGAAAACATGAAAGAGGAAAATACTACCTTGGATTAGAAGAGAGGGACGCAAAAATGGGTGACTTGAAAGCTCGTAAAACTCCTAAGCTCTAAGACCCAAGCTTCAAGACTTCAAGCTTCTTCAAAGCACCTAAAAACCTTTTCAACAACTTTTCTCCACCAAGTTCTTATTTGAAAAAAGCTTGAAAATGGTAGAATGGGTGTAGATATGGTGTGGGAGTGGTAGTAAAAGATTAACAATGGATAAATAAGGGTTTTAGGGTGGAAAAATGGGTGTAGCTTCTTTAAAGAGGGAGGGAAATCTGAAATGTGAGAAGAAGAATCCACCCTCTTTTTTTTCTCATAACCAAACATTTTCCCACAAATAACATATAAAGACCGATTAAAAACCCATCAAATTGATCAAGGAACACGAAGCTGACACGTCATAAAATTAGGGGCCAAAAATGTGATAGCACACAAGTTAGGTCTGATTCCTGACAAATTCGTTCGAACGAGAATGACCTCATTCGAATAAGAATCTCATTTAGTTTAAGCATACCTTCGAACGAACTTATGATGAGGGTGAACTGTAATGCAGTAGAGTCTTATTCAATACTCATTAGAAGCCTGCTTCGAACGATATAGCCTTTTCGTTCAAACCACTAGGTCTCGTTCGAACGAGATCCTTATCTCGTTCGAATGACCATAGGTTTGGTCGAACCATCCTAATTCCAAATTCTTCTAATTTCCACCCAACAACTTCAATCAAATAACATAAAGACCACTAAAGCAGTTGGGTGAAGGAATAAAGCCCATCAAATAATAATTCGATTCCATCAACTCTATAAAATTACAAATTGTACCGAAAAGAATAAAATATTGGGAGCGGGTATTACAATTTATATAGGACTTTATTCGATATTATGTTATGGAATATAAATGGATATTGTAACACCCCATATTTTTGTTCATTTAATATTTAATTAATTCGGAAAAATTTTAAATTACTTGTGTGTCGTAATTTAATTGAATTAGTTATGTTAATATTTATTTAAATATTAATCGGGATGGTTGATATTTACGAAAATTAAATTACTAAGTGAATAGTAATACTTTATTTACGTCATAACATGTATAAGTGATGTGACATTTATTTATCTCAGTCGGAAGTCGGATATAGACTAAGTTGGGTGTGAGATAGGGACTTTTTATAAATTAACTCGGATGTTAATTCTGAGTGCACGGTTGAGTTCGGATGGGCTGAGATAGTCAAAAAATTATTCCCGGGGGTGGTAAATGGGTCATAGGATATTTTTGGGCATAACCGAGCCCACTCGGGGGTATTTAAGCCATTTTAATTAGGCCCATATGATTAAAAACGGGATTTGGAGATAAAAACCTAAGTTTTGGAGTTGTGGGAAACCATAACTCATTTGGGAGAATTTGATAACATAAGGGACAAAGAGGGAGGACTCTTGAGAGCGAAAGAGGAAGAATAAGGAAGGTGTTCTTCATCACACAACGATCTCTACACCAAAGGATAATCAAACACTACGAATTTATAAGGCAAGTGGTTAAATTTCTTCAATGTAAATTGGTGCTATTCAATTCATATCATAGTAGGTGTTATACAAATGATTTTTGGATTGGGTTAATACAAATTGGGTTTTGATTTGGGGAAGTTACAAATCAAGCCATTGGAATTGGTTTTGATTCGTAAGGATTTTAGTGGATAATTCTGGGTAAAAAGCTTCACACAAGATATTAATGGCGATTCTGTCTGCATAGTCCTCTAGAAAATGGCGTTTTCTAACTTTCGTTCTCTAATACGCTTTTACCAAAACGGGCCCAAAATGCCCCAAAACGACATTTTAAAAATCTGGGCAGATTGAGTAAATTGAAAACCTCAGATTAATAATTGTGCAAACTTTATTGAGGAGAATTTTGAATAATTAATTGGGGATATTGTATTATGGACTAAGGGAGTATCCGGATATTTTGGTTGAGTGATGCCATGATAATAGATTAATTAATAGGGGATTAATTAATTAAAGCTTATAGCTGGAATAATTTATTATAGGATGATATAATAAATTGTTAAATATTATTTAATTAGGAGCGTTCTCTTTATAATGGAATTTTGAGGAGTACGTTCTAAGATATGAAATTCGGGCCAGGTGAGCGAGTCCGGGTACATTGGTTGTGTAACACCAGGGAGATATTAAATTAATTAATAAATATTAATTAAATTAGAGTCGGACCATAGACTCGGGGAGATAATAAGTTAATTAATGAGTATATTAATTAAATTAGAGTCAGACCATAGACTCGGAAAGATATTAACTTAATTAATGGGTAAATTAATTATATTAGAGTTGGACCATAGACTCAGGAATATGTTGGCCAGTGTTACGGATTTTGTACACGGTAAAGCCGGGATTAAATTATATATATATATATATATATATATATATATATATATATATATATATACACGGTAGTGTGATAGTATATATATATTGTGTGCTCATAAATACCGGTGGCTAGGTATTTATTTAGAATTATATGCTCTAGTGCTATCGGGGGAGGTTGTGCGATGTGGGTGAATCCCCTAGCCTGAGGAGTAGGGCGAGTATATCCCCATGTCATAGCGTCCAAATAGAGGTGGGCATTGAGATGATTGTCTTCACACTCGGGGGAATATGACTGCCTCCAATACGTTTATATTTCTATGTTCTGATTCGGCGGTGGCTAGTTGTCTCAGAAATCCAGGTGGGACTGAGTAGACCTGGGAAGATAGCACTTTAGAGAATGCATCCGATGAGGTATTACTCGGAAGGATGGTTTTAATTTTATTCAACATATGTGTGATTGTGGAATATAGTTCTACGTATATAATGGAGTAGATAATTATATACGGGTAATTAAATACATGAAGAGAATTTGTATTACTTATATAACTAGTGAATGTTATATGGATTTTAAGAGCGGTTTTATTTATATCCAACATATGTATAATTGTGGAATATAGTTCTATGTATATAATGGAGTAGATAATTATATACCGGTAATTAAATACATGAAGAGAATTTGTATTACTTATATAACTAGTGAATGTTATATAACTTTTTAGAAATGATTAATTAAATTAATGCGATAAATAACTTACGAAGTAAAGATACAAACTACTTGGGTTAGAGTAGAGTTCAAGGAGTTTCATGACAAGGATAGTTAGACGGGGTGGTGTAACTAGGAGGGTCAGGAAGAAAGCGTTAGGTATTCACTTTAGAGGAGGGGTGAGATGTATCCCAAGGGAGTGCGACACTAACTTAAATATGAAGAGCATTCATATATTTTAATTGTTGCATTTTAATTCACTTTTAAAATATTTTTAAAAGGACTTTGGGCTCTGACCCATACTTGCAAAATATTTTCAAAACCTTTTAGGTATCCAGCCACAGGAATGTCAAACTTGAAGATCTGTTCCAGGGATGCGTAGCTGCAACAGGTGTGGATGTTGCAGGATTTGGACATAAACGCTTCAGTCATTTCATTCCTAGAGTAGGATGCATCTTGGTATTTCTTTCGGGCATGTTTCCCCAACTATTTTCATTTCAGTCGGACTTTGTACTGGTTACTATTCTTTGTTAGATTATATTAGTGGATGTTGGTTTTCTGCCGATGGTTTATTCGGTCGGCCATTTATTGATTTATTTAGTATTGCTTTAGATTCATGGTTTATGTGAATGGTTCGTATTCATATTTATATGGTTGTTGTTGTTAAAAAAAGATTAAAATTTTGACATCAGATTTTGAATACTAGGTGGTTGGTAAGTTTTAAAAAGTTTTCGACAGTGATGCTAAGAATGAACCAGATGAGATTTCTATTTTAATTTGATACATGACTGATCACTCGGTATTTTATTGGGCAGGGTGCCACAGATATGTTACCTAGGATAACCTTTCACCATCTAATGGATAATTCTTTAATATTTATTTCAGTTACTCAAAATAAATTTCCTTTGGAAAATTATCTTATTTGACAAAATAAATCAAATATACCCCATTAATATCTTTACATATATAAGCATGATAAGTTATTATATTCACTTTTGTTTATAAATTTAATATTCATAAGCATTCTAGTAGGGTCACTTACTACCAATTATACATTATATGAATATTATATTATTTTATGGATTGTATGATGATTTCAACAAGCATTAATATTTTTAAAAATAATGAGTATGAAATATATTTGTAAATTAAGGAATAATACGGACTCTTTGGAGCGATCAATATATATACGTAAATTGACAAATATATTGTCCCTAATTTAATTCCACAATTGCAACTAAACTCTTTAGAGCAACCAAACCACAGTGGCAAAATTACCATAATGAAATTAGTATTAATCTTAACATTCAAAATCATATTAGGAATCTTTGGAGAAACCAAAATATAGTATTTGAATGTTATATCAAAATTCAACATTTACAGTTTATTAGATTACACTACTTTGGTGGAATCGTAACCTAATCATGATATAAATACCGAGATGAAAACCTTAAGGCATGCTTTTAATATTTCATTACTCATACTTGACATAATAAGCATCATTAATCTTATATTTATAATTTGGAGAAATTTTGAGCACCTACTTAAGCTTCATGTAAATAATAGTTTTAAGAAAAAATTTAAATCATTCGAGATTAAGTTGATACAAAAGAAAATTACTCATTAATGTTCATATCTTTGGAACCTAACATTCATAATTATATTTGGACACAACCAAATTTATGCACAATAATTTAATATATATAATACTTTAACGGACACTTAATGTAACATAATATATATATTAATGTCAAAACCATAACTATAATTATAATAGCCATAACAATATTTAGAGTATACCAAAAATATTAGATAATATGAATATTATGATAGCTAAATAACGTAAAACAACTAATGTAGTTATTAAAACACATAAAATGTAGATATCCAAAATTTTCAATAACGAAAAAAATAGAGTAATCACTATAAAAGTGATAAGAGAACTTTTAAAATAATCTTCTATAAGCGAAATTTAAAAATAATTTGGAGAGAAAAGTAGACGTGAAATTTATTACCAAATATAACAAATTTAAAGTTTTAACGGTTTAAACGTGCTCAAATTGCCAAAACAACGTCCATTACAAAAAATGGTGAGTTTTGATCATTTGATTGTTTTAGATTAACATAAAAAAATTCATGAAATTTCGAGTAAGATGATAATTTTAATTTATATTATTTCTTATTAGAGGCATAAGAAATATGTCACTAAAATGTCCCAAAATTCTTTATTTACATTATTGTACGACAAATTTTGTAAATAAGCAAATATAAAGATGTAATTAAATTGCCACAAAATAAAATCACATAGAGGAACCAATTCTAATATAATTTGGTCATAAAATTTTTGGAACCCCACAATCCCATTTTTTGATGTTTCCTTTTATGTGATTATACATATATACCAGTGTTTTAAAAGGTGCGCCAAGGTTTGAGGTTTGGGAGAAACGCCCCGCCTTAAGCCTTTTACACTTTATTCTTAGTAAAAGGCTTAAGCCGCACTTTTTTTTTTAAAACAAAAATGCTTTAATGAAACGATTTCGTCTTTTAAAGACTTTTTTTAAAAAATTGGACCAATATCTCATTCAAACCTACGAAAAGATAAATGGT
Source organism: Sambucus nigra (assembly GCA_949130495.1). Taxonomy (NCBI): domain Eukaryota; kingdom Viridiplantae; phylum Streptophyta; class Magnoliopsida; order Dipsacales; family Adoxaceae; genus Sambucus; species Sambucus nigra. The sequence goes on from OX422218.1 coordinate 126,109,845, forward strand.
ATCCCAAACCTCTTTTTCTCTCGTCCAAAAAAACGCCAGTTTGTTTTTTTTCTTTTTGTTTTTTTCCTTAGTATTTAAAAAAAATGGTATTTTAGTTTGCATATATTCGGACATATTTTAAGGTATGTACCATTTAATTATTTTTTATATCCTTGTAATAGTTAAAAATGTTAAAATATATTAAAAAAAGGACTAAACGTTTTTTCACGCCTTTTTAGATGTACGGCCCGCCTAGGCTTCTAAGGCTTAAGGCTTGGTCGCCTAGGCTTTTAAGGCTTAAGGCTTCGCCTCGATCCCTCAGTCACCCCCCCTTGTTTCTTAGAACCTTGATATATACCAATTAATTCATTTGGTTTCATTCACGGAGGCCGTAAGTTAATTCATCGTTAATTGCCTTTTAAATATTTAATCCATAGAGTGTGCCAAAAAATTTATTTTCATGGAACATACATGCACACACATATTACATAATGTCTATTGTAAGGACATAAGTCTCCGATTGAGTCTTAATGTAGCGTTGGCTTAATTTAGGACAAAAATATTTGAGTCATAGGATAGTGTTCGACTGTATCCATCAAAGCCTATGACGTGTTAGTTGAAGACGTAGCGGTCAAGATTATAAAGCTTCATCATATGCCGAGTTTATTGTGCCTCGTTTCTACGTTAACAACATTGGTTCCAATGCTCCTAAGGTATGAATGCATTATATATATATATATATATATATATATATAGGAGCTTGAAAATTTATTAGGTGTATTTTATAAATTTTTTATAAATAGTTTTAGCGACGATGTTTAACTCAGAAAATATTTTTTAGAACTTTTCATCAAAAGTTTTGGGCTTACATAGAATTTTCTATTTTCTGACAAGTTGTTCGAACGAACTGGAATCTCGTTCGAACGAGATTCCCAGGTCGTTCGAAGGAGACTTTTAACAAGATTTCCTTTTTCTCACTGGAACATCATTAGTAAAGTCGTTCGAACGAAAATGTCGTTCGAACGAGTTTGGCGGGAACAATTTTTTGCAGTTTTCTCTATGTTCCCACTTCCTTTTCCCACTAACTTTTTGACAGATTTAACTAGTGCGGGAGCAACATTTTTTAAGAGACTTTTTCATAATCTTTTCTTCATTTAGAGTGTTTTGAGTGTTAATTCTTCCAAAGAAAAAGTCCCCTTGATTTTTGTTAACATGATTTAATCCTAAAAATAAAATTAAGGTTTCTACACCCAATACATGGTTTTAGTTTATCCAAGTCCCTATATATATATATATATATATATATATATATATCTTTCTTGGAGTTTGTTTGGCATCGAGTTCTACTCTACCGCTTGGAGAGTTGTTTGGGTTTACTTCTACATCCCACAAAGAAGAAAACATGTTTGTTGCTGCGGCGTTCCCACTCGGAGAAAGGCTTCGGGTGCGGGTCGACGGTTGTCCCAAAGGCCTCAGTGGTGGATTTCAAGGTTCCGGTGAATTTTGGGATTGTCGACTAGGCATAGGTTGTTACAAGAAGACGCGTCAGGGGCTTGGACGGAGTCAAGTCGTGTTGTGTAAGTCATCTATCTTGTAATCATAAAACCATACTTAGTGGACTTAAGGTTAGGGCCATCCGAGATTTTTTTTCATTGTGAGTTTTTTCTCGTACTTCGCGGCGTAGTGATTCATTTATTTTATCTTTTGCAAATTGACATTTGATGCATGCTTAGGTAAAATGATAAAATTGAAATGTTTAATTTGGTGCAAATTCAATTTGGGTAAAATTTAAGTTAATTTAATTCAAGTCAGAAATTTAACTTGTTAAATTTGGTTTGGCCTAATTTGGTAGTATTGAAATATTGAAAGCAAATTTTAGGACTTGTGTTGAATTATTTTTGGGCTAAAAGTAAATTTCTCATAGTTAACTTCAAGCGCAATTTTTGTTTGTGAGAAAATCCAAAAATTGGTTTGTGTGAATTTTGTGTACGTGTGTGTGTTCACCATAATTCACTTATATATGTTTAATTTTAATTTTGTTTGCTAGAAATTAAAATTTGTGTTCAATTTAATTTTCCATCTTTTTAAGAATAGAAAATCAATAAGTTTTGGAAAAATAATTATTGGGTTGAACCATAATGTTTCACATTTATAGAAAATTGATTTTTAAAGTGAAAGGTTTTTAAAATTGGGAGTCCTCATTTCCAACAAGTGGTATCAGAGCCAGAGCGCTAATTTATCGCGTTAAAGATCCGTTTTTCGACTTTATAATTTTTTTCTCCTTGTATTTTTAGGTGTTTCATTTTTTACTCACTCTCATTTTTTTATTTTGTATCTCTCGATGGGACGTCTTAATAATACTTTGTCCATTTCTAATGATAATGAAGTTTTTGATATTCGAGAGAAATTTAATGGGCTTAATAAGTGTAATGAAAATTTAAGAGAATTAAATGTGAGATTTGCAAAAAGAATTAAGTTTCTTGAAAATGAAAATTTATGTTTTAAATATAGAATTGAACTTTTGGAAACCTCACTATCTCAAAAAGATATTTTTCGTGAAAAACTCATGGACATAAATTACAATTTTAATATTTTAAATATGTCAAAGAAAGAGAGTGATAGTCGAGAAAAGACTCTTAGGGACAAGTTTGCTCACATTGTGGGTGAGCGTGATAACCTTCTAGGAGTTATAAAAAATTTAAAGGAGTCCCGTAAAACTGAGGAGTCTAATTTATTACTTGAGTCCAAAATTTTAAAAATGATAAATGATTTACAAGACTCGAGTAATAGTTGTAATGGTTCTAGCACATCTTGTTCAAATATTTCTGTTGCTAAAGCTAAGACCATTGTTTGTTTTAGAGGGTCAACTTTATCCAAGGACTTTAGAAAAGGTCACACCTTAGGTATCATTCCTCGTGTTTTCACATGCTTGCACTGTGGTAGGAAAGGTCACCTTAGGTCATTCTGTTTTAATCTTAAAAGAAGTCATAGGAAGTTTATGTCTAGCATTTCATTAGTTCCCAAATCCCATCATTTTAAATATACATCTATATGGGTTAGAAAATTATTTTTAAACGCACTAGATATTAGATTTATTGATTCTCATTTGCTTTCACATGAACCCCCCTTGCTAAATTTAAAGGTTGAATGTGTTTGTTTTGTTTGCATGCTCTAGCCTTTTGTTCTTCATATTATATATCATTGCTAGGTGTATGCATGTTTAATCATTTTCTAGTCATTGCTTTACCTTATCACATGCTAGAATTATGATTGTTGTTTATCTTTTGTATTATACTTCTTTCATTTTAGTTTACATTAAATGAAAAATACAAAAAGATTTTTGTTTATAATTTGTGTTTCACCTTTTAGTAATTTAGGATTAATGAAAAATACAAATGATTTTTGTTTGTCTTTTGGAGTAAATATTTTTGTTTGTTTGGTTTAAAATTTTCAAAAACTCAAAAAGATTTTTTTGTGTGTATTTTAGTTTGACACACTTTATGTGGCATATTCTTATATTTGAATCCCTCCTTTTTCGCTTCCATGTGGTCAAAACTTTTGGTTTAGATTGTCAATCCTTAAAATATGTGTTACTATGATTATATGGCGTAGTTGGATTTTGTGTTGCTATAATGGATTCTATTTTTATATGCCTCAATTCACACATGCACGAGCTCACTTGAAATTATAACTTCACATGTATATTTGAGCTTTGTGAGGTGTTTTCCTACCAATCTTGTCATCTACATGTTATGTGACCTAGGAGGACTAGTGCATGTTAAAATTCGTTGCACGCGAGAATTGAGCGATAAAAGATTATATATATATATATATATATATATATGTGCACGGGGAAGGGCTGCGAAAGGAAATATCATCCTTTGCGAGTAAGCCACCGTTTGCTTGGACCTAAAAGAAATAGGTGGTCCAAAGGCCTAAAAGAATAATGGTATTAAAAGAAAATATTTGCCAAGGCATATTTTGTGTAGTTGATTTATTCATTCAAAAGATTAAAATATATATGCTTATTTTGAGGAAGATTGGATGGTATATCAACGGTTTGCACAATGTCCATTTATCCTAGTTGTACTTTCAATATCATGACTCTATTAGTCTGTAGAATCGTCAAATTCTAGGCTTGTATGCATTGTGTATGTTTGTTCATTGAGTTCAATCTATATTGTCACATGAGGTTATATTCAAATGTGATAAAGTTTTCAATCAAATGAGAACTCCGTAAACATGTTTTAAGTGATTGGGTCTAAATTTAATTGTTACTAGTTCACACCCCAACACTTTCGTTTTCATATGTCACGTTTTTGTCACACGAGTGTGAAAAGCTTATTATATTTTGTGTCATGTGTGGTGTCTATGCCTATATATATGTGCATGTGCGTGTGCGTTAGTGATAGTCATTATGTTTACATATATATGATATTTTTTTCTTTGCCTCGCTTTCTAGTCCATCTATGCTTCAAATTCATAATTGGTATCTATCTTGTTGCATATTGTTGTTGATATCAAATGCTTAGTATCTTATGTATCACATTGGTATCATTTTTTTGCATATTCGTTAGTATCCTTTATTATTTGTATGGATTAGTTATGATTTTGTTGCCCATATACTTTCATGCTCTTATCACTCTAAGCTTCATCGTATTTAAATTAGTTTTTTATCCTTTGTCTATTCTAGAACAAAAAGGGGGAGAATGATAGGGGGGGAAATGGTATCTAATCCTATTGTAATCGTATCTTAGTTTGGGAGATTTATCTTAGGAGGAGACGTCTTTCTAAGTAGGTTATTTATTAGTGTGCATGAATTCTTCTAAATGGAAACTTTCATCGACAAAGATATTGATCCTTGGGTTTTGAGTCAAGCTATGTAATTTTTATTTTGGGTGGGATTTTTTTTAAGTTTAATAGAGCTTGAAGGCCCTTTAGGATTTTTGTTTGGTTTTTATCCCGGAATAGCCAAAGGGGGAGATTTGTAAGGACACAAGTCTCCGATTGAGTCTTAATGTAGTGTTAGCTCAATTCCGGACAAAAACATTTGAGTCATAAGATAGTGTTCAAGTGTATCCATCCAAGCCTATGACGTGTTAGTTAAAGACGTAGCAGCCAAGATTATAAAGCTTCATAATATGCCGGGTTTATTATGCCTCGCTTCTACGTCAACAACATTGGTTCCAATGCTCCTAAGGTATGAATGCATTTATATATATATATATATATATATATATATATAGGAGGTTGAAAATTTATTGGGTGTATTTTATAAATTTTTTATAAATAGTTTTAACGACTTTGTTTTACTCAGAAAATATTTTTTAGAACTTTTCATAAAAAGTTTTGGGCTTACAAAGAATTTTCCATTTTCTGACAAGTCGTTCGAACGAACTGAAATCTCGTTCGAACGAGATTCCCAGGTCGTTCGAAGGAGACTTCTAACGAGATTTCCTTTTTCTCACTGGAACATCGTTATTAAAGTCATTCGAATGAAAAATTCGTTCGAACGAAAATGTCGTTCGAACGAATTTGGCGGGAACAGTTTTTTGGTAGTTTTTTTGCAGTTTTCTCCATGTTCCCATTACTTTTTCCCCACTAAATTTTTGATAGATTTAACTAGTGCGGGAGCAACATTTTTTAAGAGACTCTTTCATAACCTTTTCTTCACTTAGAGTGTTTTGAGAGTTGATTCTTCTAAAGAAAAAGTCCCCTTGATTTTTGTTAACATGATTTAATTTTAAGAACAAAATCAAGGTTTCTACACCTAATACATTGTTTTAGTTTATCCAAGTCCCTACATATATAGTGTGCTTGGAGTTTGTTTGGCACCGGGTTCTAGTCTACCGTTTGAAGAGTTGTTTGGATTTACTTCTACATCCCACAAAGAAGAAAATGTGTTTGTTGCTGAGGCGTTCCCACTTGGAAAAAGGCTTCGGGTGTGGGTTGACGGTTGTCCCAAAGGCCTCATTGGTGGATTCCAAGGTTACGGTGGACTCCGGAATTGTCGACTAGGCGGAGGTAGTTACAATAATACGCGTCAGGGGCTTGAACGGAGTCAAGCCGTGTTGTGTAAGTCATCTGTCTTGTAATCATAAAATCATACTTAGTGGACTTAAGGCTAGGGTCGTCCGAGATTTTTTTCCGTTGTGGATTTTTCCTCGTACATCACGGCATAAGTGATTTATTTATTTTATCTGTTGCAAATTCATATTAGATGCATGCTTAGGTAAAAAGAGAAAATTGAAATATTTAATTTGGTACAAATTCAATTTGGATAAAATTTAAGTTAATTTAATTCAAGTCAAAAATTTAACTTGTTAAATTTGATTTGGCCTAATTTGGTAATATTGAAAATATTGTAGGCAAATTTTAGGACTTGTGTTGAATTATTTTTGGGCTAAAAGTAAATTTCTCACAGTTAACTTCAAGCGCTATTTTTGTTTGTTAGAAAATCCAAAAATTGGTTTATGTGAATTTTGTGTGCGTGTGTATGTTCACCATAATTCATTTATTTAGGTTTAATTTTAATTTTATTTTCTAGAAATTGAAATTTGTGTTTAATTTAATTTTCCATCTTGTTAAGAATAGAAAATCAATAAGTTTTGAAAAATTAAATTATTGGGTTGAACCATCCTTTTTCGCATTCATAGGAAATTGATTTTTAAAGTGAAAGTTTTTTAAAATTGGGGGTCCTCATTTCCAACATCTGTAAAAATCAATGCCCCAAAAATATTATACATAACACTTATGGACAATCATGTGATTCTAGCACAGTGCTCTGATACCACATATTAAAAATATTTTAATTAAAGAACACAACTTTAAACTGAAAACATAATTTAATTAATCTAAACATTAATCGATTAATTCACTAAATATGATATGGTTCTTTAAATATAGGATCTTGAATCGTCATGATAATCACACTGTATAATAATGTTTTTCACATATAATCATTATGCTGAACATAAAAAAAAAAGGTATAATCACATACCTCAATTTGTAACAATGAATTTTGAATTCGTTCTTGTACTTGCATTATGTCACTGCTGGAAAGATTACCGGAGCAGTCGACCTTAACGATGCATGATCGGACTGATTTTCGGACCACTGTTTCATCTTGTGTACGGAAACAACATATTTCAATTTCAGCACATTCCATCAGTTAGATCTTCTTCTATGGACAAGATACTATTTAAAAAATTAACATGCATTGAGTCTTTAGATTTCTCTCCCTTATCCTATGACTTCATTGCATTGTCTTTTCATGTGTATGAATGGTGAAAAATCCGCCACTTATTTATAGCTAAGGGCAGAACCCAAAAGTCTCTTCATTAATCTTTTGTGTTGCTTAGCCATTAAAGAAAACTCTTGATATGTCTCAATAAACATTTTATTATTCCGATAAACTCTTCAATTTCAAATTTTGTTTGGACTATATAATTGTAGGCTTAATTTTAATTTTGAAATTATACTTAAAGTCTAACAAAGGGTTCCATTGGTTTTAAAGTCGCATTCTACTCCATCTAAAGAGCTAAGTTTCAAGGTGGAGAATTTATGTTTGACAGTGTTGTAAAAATAATAAGGTGGTTTTATCTCTTTGTTTTTCTTTCCACCTACTTTAATCTCATTTTTATTTTATGTACACCTCTTGGGTTAAAAGGATTTAAGCCCACTTGGTTGGGGTTTATAAAAGAGGGTGCTTTAGAAATATAACGTGGTCTAAATAAAAACACTATTTTTTTAATATGTATAGGCCCTCACTGGACCATGAGCTCTGAAATTTGTTGGGTATATATATATATATATATATATATATATATATATATATTTTTTTTTTAATGAAACAAATTATTTGAGGTAAGTGGTTGTGGTCTTGGATTCATTTCCTAAGAGGTGCACTAAATATTAATAGCATTTGATTGGCCCTTGGGTCTTTGAACTTTTCTTGTGTGGACGGATTTTTTTACCCATTTATTATTTGGTTTTTAACTCATTTTAAACACATTTTAATATTTTGATTTAATCTTTTACTCTGACTTCAGTACTCATTAATGGAGATAAAAGTGGGTTAGTAGGTCAAAACGTTTTTGATATTATTCTTATAAATCGGAGTCATTTAATTTATAAAAACAATAGGAAAAAACGTCTCTTTCTATTTCTCATTAGAGAATTTTTTTATATATTTTCTACTACATTTTTATATAGTTTTGTTTTTTGTACTGGAATATCATGATAGTTCAAGATTCTTCATACGGCTGATGGAATTTGATTGTTGAATCATATGAGTTGTTTGTTTAAGACGTTAGACAATTTTACTTTTAGGACTTTGTGTTAAATACATGTCTCGATCGATGAATTATTCTGATTTGATCTATTTTTGAATTTTTATTTTTTTGCATATTCTACATATTTTATTTCCAACAAAATTGAGTCAGATTAATCATCATTTAAACTTTTGAAGCTTAAGTCAGATTTAAGCTTTCCACTACAAGAGATCTCCCTTTTAAATATGTGATTTAAGAGCACATTGAAGATCTCTAACGAGTGATGTCTATTGAATGGTATAAAGGGACAGTTAATGTAAGTTACCTTTGTAAATACCTAAACCTTATTTAACCGATGACATGTCTTGATCACCAACATTGCCCAATGATATAATAATTCAAAGTCAGATCTCAAAAAAAAATTTAAAAAGTTTACTTGTATGTTTGAAATCAACTGCTTAGCAATCCTTTGTCTTATGTAACGAAGTGTCGCGTACGACACGAGCTCTCATGGCCCCAACACATGGTGTGCCTGATGTACACCATATTTAGTCGGCAGATTTATTGATATTAAAACAGATAATATGGTGAGGAGTGAGACTCTTTGTTTGACACGTGTTACAATTGCATGCTTAACAACGCGTTTATGTTTTATGTCATTCCTCAAAATGGCCAAGTCTGGTCACAGTCTTACAGGTAATTGTCTACACTTGTTCCCCGCAAAATCATCGTCTTCTAAGATCCTAACAAGTGGGTGCCAAAATTTGTATGCCACACGTTCATATCCATTTTCTTTAAAAACAGATATTTTAGGCGGTCATGTTTTTGTGACACCTCTACGTTTCTGTTTTCCAGGTTGGGTTTGATGAAGTTGTGAATGGTGACCATTTATTTGAAAATTCCGCCCCCCTTTTTAATGATATCGGGATATTCCAACGTGCACTTGAGTGGACGGCCTCCTTTCGCTTTCAACATTATTCATATTTTAGGTAATTCAGTGAATACAGCTAATATAGTTCATCCAACTTTCTTAGAATTGGAAGGATACGTTGTGGTGACAACCTTCAGAATTTAAATAAGGAAGGATACGTATGTTATGTGTGAGGTTTAAGACTTGAGACTTGCGCTTGAGCCAAAAATAAGTTAACTTTTAAATCTGTTTTAATTAATTTTTTAAATTCGTTATTTATTAATATTAAAACACATTTTGTAATTTACATTAAAATTTGTCGTTTTATTAGAACCGTTGGAGAGTGGTTTGGTAGAGAGTGGGTGATTTTATATCATTTTATTAAGGGGCTTCAGATAATATTATAATTAAATTTCCCCCTTCTCTCTCTCTCCCTTTCTCTCTCTTAAACATGTTTTCATCCATATTTCGATTTTTGGGCAACATAATTATGATTTTAAAGTTCTCCATTGATGTGACACTCAATCTAATAAAATACTGGGTGATCAGTCTTATATCAAATTAAATCGGAATCTCATCTGTTTCATTCTTAGCATCATTGTCGTTCATTTCATTAATTACTAACCACCTAGTCATTTCGTTAAGCTGCTGTCAAATTTTATCTTTATTAATCCAACCAAAACTATATGATAGCACAACAACCAATCCAATATGAGAATAAAACTAAAACATGCCACAAGTACAATAGTCTATCGAACAATGTTGACTACAAATATAAAAGATTACTAATACATGCCAAGTCTGAATATAGAGGTACAAGTCCAAAAATACAACTGAAATGATCCCTATATAAGATTGAATGAGATAAGCGACTACATCAAAGAAGCCACAACACTCCACATAGTTGCAACCACATACCCTGTAGGATGGAATCATGTCGGGCGCCCTTGTGGGAGGACACCTAAAAGGTTTTTGAAAATATTTATAACAAGGGTTAGAACCCAAAACATTTAAAAATATTTAGTAAGTGAATTTAAATGCAAGAAGTAAATATGCAAATGCTTTCCATATTTAAATTAGTGTCGGGCCCTCCCTTACGTTTAACTAATGTGCATGCCTACAGCTAACCATCCTCTTAATGCAACCCCCAACTCTCACGCAGCCCGCTATCCCATGTCACTTAGATATATACAAATATATTATGGCTATAACGGCCAACACATCCACTAATATCCATCTCATTCACGAATCCTAGTGATAGCAAACTGTAGGTTGTGATGCACTCACAGTAACTTCCAAACACACCCAAGCTTAATTATTCAATAATTAGGGGGGTAATTTATTTCCATTCCTCCGAAATATACCCAAAATCATTGCCTTTGCGTCTTCTCCCCGAATCTGCTAAGTATCTGCACATTAGGGGTTGTGGATCCTCCCAGGGTGCCCATACACCCTCTAACTCGAGCCAAATTGCACAAACCTTCGATCCTCACTTACATAACTATATTTGTCTCAATTTCGGCCCTTGCATTATCGGCGAGACTATATTCTCCAAATATTTCGGATGACTTACTCCTTACCATTCGATTCTCTCCGATATTACCCCAACTTTATTATCGATGCGAGGTCCTCAAAATAATCCCTTAGTCCCATACCTAAGGGTCCCTGTGATGGAAAAAGTGGCTAAAATAAATCACACAAAACACATAATAATATGCACAACCTAGCAACTTGTGGTGCCAAAGTTGCGCAGTGTTTCTTCCACAACACTTTTCGGCTCCACTAACCCTATCCTTAAGTGGCTTTCTGCTCTACGTATTTTCTCCACACGTTCACTAATTATCATTAAATCCAATGATCTAAAATCTAATGACGTCTCCACACTTTCGACATTTTATCCAGGCTTATGCGTATAACACTTCGTAGCAAAGCCCAAAAGAAATTTTTCCCCAATGCACAGTTACTCAGCATCGTTGGTCCTTGATTTTAACAAAACTCAAAGCATAACCTCGGGACTCTCAAACCTTTCCCCTATACTCACAAGTCTATCATGGACTCACGCATCCCTAAAGGAGGCATATACTATTACGCTCGTATTATCACTAAGCCCTCAGTGCTAAATATTAATAACGAAATAAATATCTCCTCTACACGGCAACCCTACATCCCTTGAATCTCCTCAATAAAAATCCTACTCACCGGGATTCAACATAACTAGACAACTACACTCTATGAGTCCTACTTTACATAAAATCGCCACTATGATATTGCTCAACCTTCTCCCAGGTGAGACATCTCAAGAGAATATACATCGATCACTGAAACAACAAACACGATATCCTTACTATTATCTCCTTCCATTACGAACCCGTCTGTACTCCAGGTAAAACCATACCTCAATTATCACCTCTCAAAGGAGCAAGTCCTTAAGAACTACATTTTCTTAATGTACCCAACATTCCTTTCGCGTGGAACCTAAGAGTACCATGATACTCCATAGAAAGAATACAAATACTTGTAATATTAACGATACTTCCACTAAATCCATTTCTCACGTGAATCTAGTATAAAATACATTATTGTGACCGCTTGTATCACATAAAATATACCCCAGTCACCTTGGAATAAGACTTGTAGTTTCAGTTACTGATAACACTTCCGACTCAACAATTATTAGACATGCACTTGCGTCCTAACCAAACCAAAAGCTTATCTAACAGGCATCTAGCTCCGGTACCCTGACTCGCTGCGGACAAAAACCCACCCATGTGTTTCTACTCTTTTACACACATGATACCTTTCTGTGTCATCCCCCATTTCCCTGGTCCTAACGACCCTGTTGGGGTTGTCCTTCTCACGGACCTGGTAGTCTTGACCCTAATTATGGATCCAAATGTCCTTTTGGATCCGATTGTCCAATAGACTGGTTTCTGGCCTTGATGATCCTAAGTAAACTCATCGTCACTCGGTAGAAATTTTATTAATCTTAATCATTAATCTGGGTCCCCTACTAAGTAATCCTTCCCTTGGAACCTTACTAACACGAAAAATCCAATCTTACTCCTCTAATAGATTTTCCATCTCCCTTCGCTCCTCTCTCTCGAGTGCATTGATGCCAATTGTAATTGTACCACTTTGACGACAAAGACACCGACCATCCTAGCCAGATCTCATATCCATGCTTGTATACTCTACTCAACGGGTTTAATCTTAACTTATAAACCCTATTTGATTCTTTGTATCCCTCTCATCGGTTACGAAGTTTACGAATTCTGTCAACTTTCCTTCCCATTCGGTCACTGTCCGACGCTTTTTGGAAAATTTCTAAAATTTTCCTTGCCTTTCTACTTAACCACTAGCAAGAGATTTCGTAATGATCTGCACCCCTAAGTCCTTGTTATTCACGGTATTTCCCCATAAATGTGGTGAATCTCTCCTAACACCCCATACTGCTTCTAAAAGCAAACTTCCTTGCCCGAAATTTTGACTTGTGTGACACTACACTCCCCCCACATGTCATCCCAAATGGATGTTCTCTACCCACTCGTAAATCACTCTTCCGCAACTTCCTCAAATCCTAGTGGATTTTGCTTCTGAAATAAAATTTAATTCGACCCTCACCCCTTGTCGTCTACACTTGGGGTTAACTTTGCACCGTTGTCCTACCCGACGGTTCTTGGGGCAACTACTATACCCTAGCAGTTTCTCCAACTTAAATTATTCGAACATTTATCATGGTGACTCCTATCACGTCGCTATTTCTAAAATACCCCATGGCTTCAGTTGAGCCCTCCATCCTACAATCCTTCTAATGCCCCACGTTGGTTGTTCTCTAATGTTCGATCTACCACGCTCGATCGAAACCGTATATGAATGCCATGAATTATACCTATGGTAACAGAACGTAAATCGCATACGTGAAGGAATACAACAATCCTATAATAAGGTTCTATATCAAAGAATGCTACGCTGAAACGTGAAAAGCCGTACAGATCCTAAGGACACTAGAACCTGATGCTCTGATACCATCTGTGACACCTCGCCTAATAAAATACCGGGTGATCAGTCCTACATAAAATTAAATCGAATTCTCATCTGGTTCATTCTTAGCATCACTGTCGTTCATTTCGTCAATTACTAACCATCTAGTCGTTTCATTAAGCTGATGTCAAATTTTATCTTTATTAATCCAACCAAAATCATATGATAGCACAACAACCAATCCAATATGAGAATAAAAAAAACATTCCACAATGTAAGTACAATAGTCTGTCGAACAACGTCGACTACAAGCCATCCACAAAAGAGATTATAAAAGAGTACTAATACATGCTAAATCTGAATATAGAGGTATAAGTCCAAAAGTACAACTGAAAGGATCCCTATCTAAGATAGAATGAGATAAGTGACTACATCAAAGAAGCCATAAAACTCCACATAGCTGCAACCACATACCCTGTAGGATGGAATCATACCGGGGGCCCTTATGGGAGGACACCTAAAAGGGTTTTGAAAATATTTTATAGCAAGGGTTAGAACCCAAAACATTTAAAAATATTTAGCAAGTGAATTTAAATGCAAGAAGTAAATATGCAAATGCTTTCCATATTTAAATTAGTGTCGCGCACTCCCTTGGGTTTACCTTACTCCTTAACTAATGTGCACGCCTATCTAAACTATAAACGCCCCATCTAGCTAACTTTCTATAACTAGCCGTGTCTCTTATATCTCACTATTCCCTACTATCCCAACTTGAGTGAGTGTCGTATACATTTTATGGTTTATTAGCCACATTAGCTTATCCAAATCAAATTATATATTATGCCATATATCATTCTTATAAGTTATATCATTTACACCATTCACATCATGTATACGAGTTATAAGTTATATTTCACACTAACTTATTTATATCCATATTTAACTTGATACCATATAACCATTTCACAAGTTATATTATCTATACATTTCACACCATGTATATATATAAATTTCCATACATAATTCTGCACTATATATATGTATCATATCTCAATATTCACGCACATGTCGGATATAAAATGCTATCACCGAACGCATAGGAGGCGGTCATAGTTCCCGCTGAAAGTGTTTGCTCCATACTATAATGGTCCTATCCCTAAGTCACAGACGCTATGGCCTGGGGACTATACTCGCCCTGCTCCTCAAGCCAGGAGATTCACCCACATCGCGCAACCTCCTATGATAGCATTAATATTCGTATGGTTACTGTATATATTATTCACACACACACACACACACACACACACACACACACACACACACACACACACACACACACATATATATATATATATATATATATATATATATATGTATACACTACACACCGACATATATATAGAAATTCAGGCTATCGGAATATTATGCTCATACCCAAGCCTAAAACATTTAAGTCTATGATCAGACTTTATTTCAATTACTTATACACTAATTAATTTCTGTTATCATGGTGTTACCCTACCATTTTATACCGAACTATTTCTCTCGTCACGATATTCAAAATTCTCAATTCAATGTTCAATGTCATCCAATTAAGTTTTCCCCACTTAATTAACAAGGTTTCAATCACTCAATCACAAAACATAATTTCCCCAATTTAATTAATCTTCTAATTAACCCAAGACTAATTAATCACACCTATCAATGTAGGCAATCTCCAACGAAATAACAACTAAAAATATTTCTTAAAATTTGCCCCATGAGTCTGTCCAGATTTTTAAAATGCCATTTTGGGGCATTTTGGAGCCGTTTTGGAGAAAACGTATTAGAGGGCAAAGGTTAGAAAATGCGATTTTCTACAGGGCAGCACGGACATAATCTCCATTAGAGCCGTAAATACCTCAATTATGTATAAATTTCTTCATTAATACTTTTATCCCTTTAGTCTTCTATTGTGACTTAATGATGCCTCGCCCCTTACACATCTTAGTGTTAAAACACTATTCACATTTTGGGCCTATGTGCCCTAATTAAAATGGCCCAAATTCTCTATATTAAGTTCACACATGTGTAATTGGACCCCAATACCCAATATATGAATGTACCCACTTCTTTTGGACTAATTCAATCCTACCGGACTCAATCGCGCACTAAAAATTACCATTCAGATTATATTTCTAAAATAAATCCTCACTCGTTAACTTATTTTAAATATAACCACTTTTAAATATTCTCATTAATTAATTCTCATTAATTAAGAATCACTAATTAACCAAATTAAATTAATTAAAATAATGACCCAGAAATTGCAAGGTGTTACACACTCTCCCCCTTACAACGGAATTTCATCCTCAAAATTGGGATAAGCATAGTATTTCCAGTATCAACTAGCTCCTAAGTCGCCTACCCTTAAGATCCTACACCCATCTTTCCAACTTCTAATCATGAATTATTTGAACAATTGATTAGATAACCAGGGTGCCCATACACCCTGTACCCGTGCTTAACCGCACGAAACGAAACTCGACTTTTACCAACACTTAAACCGAAATATAACTTTAATCACACGGTTATAACAATCCCAATACCCCTTTCTTTGGATAATATTATAGATATATACTCTTACGTAAAAAGACAACACCTACTACCATGCCCTTACTATCCCTAGTTTTCCTTACGCGAAAGTAAAACCCGGGCTATATCTTCCCGCTCGACAATTCGTCCAGCCACTCGAAATTACATCTGATAGGTCTCTGCTCCCCGGGATTTCAATCAAATTTCTTTTAACAATATTGTCACATTAGCATGCAATATATTTTAACATACATTACCAAATATATACGCTAGACCCTATCTACGGTGAAACCTAGCAACGATAATTCATACCCTGGTACCGCGAATACCCAGTCTTACTATAGCTATCCACTGTAGCCCCAAAATATAGCTACACAATTGAAACTTGGAAAAACATCCAAGCTACTCCCACAATCCTCAAAAGTAGAAATCTCATATATAATGCAACCATCCTCTTAGTGTAACCCCTAACTCTCACGTGGTTAACACCAAAGAACCCCGCTATCCTATGACACTTAGATATATACATATATATTGTGGCTATTACGGCTAACACATCCACTTATATCCATCTCATTCATGAATCCTAGTAATAGCAAATTATAGGTTGTGATGCACTCACAATCACTTCCAAACACACCCAAGCTTAATTATTCAATAATTAGGGGGACAACTTATTCCCATTCCTCCGAAATATACTCAAAATCATTTCCTTTGCGTCTTCTTCCCGAATCTTCTAAGTATCTGCACAGTAGGGGCTCTAGCTCCTCCCAGGGTGCCCATACAACCTCTAACTATAGCCGAATTGCACGAACCTCTGATCCTCACTTACGTAACTATATTTGTCTCAATTTCGATCCCCGCATTATTGACGAGGCAATATTCTCCAAATATTTTTGATGACTTACTCATTACCATTTGATTCTCTCTGATATTACCTCACCTTTATTATCGATGTGAGATCCTCAAAATACTCCCTTAATCCCATACCTAAGGGTCCCTGCAATGTCAAAAGTGGTAAAAATAAATCACACAAAATACATAACAATATGAACAACCGAACAACTTGTTGTGCCAAAGCTGCGCAATGTTTCTTCCACAACACTTTTAAGCTCGACTAATCGTATCTCTTAGTGGTTTTATCCTCAACGTTTTTTCTCCACATGTTCACTAATTATCATTAAATCCAATGACCTAAAATCCAATGACGTCTCCACACTTTACACTTTTTATCCAGGCTTATGTGTATAACACTTCCTAGCAAAGCCCAAAATAACTTTTTCCCCAATGCACAGTTACTCATCATCGTTGGTCCTTGATTTCAACAGACCTTTCCCCTATACTCACAAGTCTATCATGGACTCCCGCGTCCCTAAAAGAGTCATATACTACAACACTCGTACTCTCACTAAGCCCTCATCGCTAAGTATTAATAATGAGCTAAATCTCTCTGCTACAGGGCAACCCTACATTCCTTGAATCTCCTCAATAAAAATCCTACGCACCGAGATTCAACATAATTAGACAATTACACTCTATGAGTCCTACTTTACACAATATCGCTGCTATGATATTGCTCAACCTTCTCCCAAGTGAGACATCTTAAGAGAATATACATCAAGCACTGAAACAACAAACACGATAGCCTTACTATGATCTCCCACCGTTACAAACCTGTCCGTACTCCAGATAAAACCATACCTCAATTATCACCTCTCAAAGGAGCTAGTCCTTAAGAACTACATTTTCTTAATGTACCCAATATTCCTTTTGGGTGGAACCGAAGAGTACCCTGATACTCTATATAAAGAATACAAAAACTAGTAATATTAATGATACTTTCACTAAATCTATTTCTCACGTGAATCTAGTATAAATAAATTATTGTGATCCGCTTGTATCACATAAAATATACCCCAACCACCTTGGAATAAGACTTGTAGTTTCAGTTACTTATAACACTTACGTCTCAACGGTTATTAGACATTCACTCGCGTCCTAACCAAACCAAAAGATTCTCCAACAGGCATCTAGCTCCGGTACCCTGACTTGCTGTGGAAAAAAATCCACCCATGTGTTTCTACTCTCTTACACACATGACACATTTCTGTGTTATCCCCCCTTTCTCTGGTCCCAACGGCCCTATCGGGGTTATCCTTCTCACGGACCTGGTAGTCTTGACCCTAATTGTGGATCCAAATGTCCCTTTGGATCCACTGGTCCAATAAACTATTTGCTGGCCTTGATGGTCCTAAGTAAACTCACCGTCACTCGGTAGAAATTTTATTAATCTCAATCATTAATCTGGACCCCCTACTGGGTAATCCTTCCCTTGGAACCTTACTAACACTAAAAATCCAATCTTACTCCTCTAATATATTTTCCATCTCCCTTAGCTCCTCTCTCTCCAGAGCATTGATGCCAATTGTAATTGTACCACTTTGATGACAACGACACCAACCATCCTAGCCAGATCTCATATCCATTCTTGTATACTCTACTTAACGGGTCTAATCTCAACTTACAAACCCTATTTGATTCTTCATATCCTTCTCATCGATTACAAAGTTTGTGAGTTCCGTAAACTTTCCTTCCCATTCGACCACCGTCCGACGCTTTTTGGAAAATTTCTAAATTTTTCCTTGCCTTTCTACTTAACCACTAGTAAGAGATTTCGTAATAATCTATACCCATAATTCCTTATTATTCACGGTATTTCCCCATAAATGTAGTGACTCTCTCCCATCACCCCATACTGCTTCTAAAAGCAAACTTCCTTGCTCGAAATTTTGAATTCTGTGACACTACACTCCCCCCCACATGTCATCCCAATTGGATGTTCCCTACCCAGTGGTAAATCACTCTTTCGCACCTTCCTCGAATCCTAGAGGATTATTCTTCTGAAATAAAATTTTCTTCGACCCTCACCCCTTGTTATCTACACTTAGGGTTAACTTTGCATTGTTGTCCTACCCGATGGTTCTTGGGGCAACTACTGCACCCCAGCGGTTTCTCCAACTTTAATTATTCGAACATTTATCATGGTGACTCCTATCGCGTCGCTATTTCTAAAATACCCCATGGCTTCTGTTGATCCTTCCATCATGCAATCCTTTTAACGCCCCACGTTGATTGTTCTCTAATGTTCGATCTACTACGATTGACCGAAACCATATTTGAATCACATGAATCATACCTATGGCGGGAGAACGTAAATTGTATACGTGAAGTTATACAACAATCATATAATAAATCTCTATGTTAAAGAATGCTATTACAGACACCCCATTCTAGCACCCCCTAAACCTCTCCTTAGGTCTCTAGCACCCCCCTTCATCACTACAAACCTAAGTCAAACCACGTGTACTGACCTAGAGGCCATCGGGCACTCCCAGGCTCCGTTTGACCAAAAGTCAAACTCTTCAGCTCGACTGAGACAAAATGAATCTTTAAAGGGTACTAAAACCCCTTTTTAATGGTCTGCCCCTTGCATAATTCTGACTTACGGTGCAGATAAATGACCCGTTCTCCCCTAAAACTTGATCAAGAGGCCATCGTATGCTCCCAGGCTTTGTTTAACCTAAGTCAACTCTTCAGCTCGACCAATACTGAATGAATCTTCAAAGGGAACTGAAACCCATTTTCAACGGTCCGCCCCGTGCATAATTCTGACTTACGGTATGGACGAATGATCTATTTTACTCCGAAAGGTAATCGAACGCTTCCAGGCCTAGGTTGACCTAAGTTAAATTACCAAAATGAGTCAAACTCTTTGAAATTTATAAGTACATCTCTTAACCTTTCCAACGGTCCGCCCCGTGTGCGATTCTGACTTACCATATGGACGAACGATCCATTTGTGTCCGACAATCCCCCGTACAAAGGACCGATAAGCTCTTTCGAGCCACATTTGACCTAAAGTAAACTCCTGAACCCAGGAGCAGTCCAAAGGACTTTCGAAGGTCTCTAAAGTACCTTTCCAGTGATTCTACCCGTGCATGATTCGGATCAATGGATTGCGTTTTATCACCATTTTTTCGAAGGAACCTGAAAGAGACTGCTAAACGACAGTTTCAAAATATTGTCTATCGGCTGTGTGCCTAAAAACACATGCCGTTTGGCAGGACCAGACCCATGTCAATCGGTAATGACATGGGCCTATAAAAAGTAGGGCTTGACCTCATTGCAAAGGACCCGAGATCTGAAATCCATCACTCTTAGTGAACTCAGAAAACCTCTCTCAAAGTCAGCGTGATTTCCACATCCAAATTCTTTTCCAACATTCACTTTCCATCATCTTTTTCATCAAACTTGGTGAATTAACTACTCTTCATAATCCCCCAAGTTCAAGGTCTACTCTCCTACATTTAAGATCAAGCTCAAGATCTTCAAGAAGGTCCAACTTTCTCTTCAAATTCTCTTAAATTCACATTAACTTATTTTATTACTTATCACTTTTATTCTCTCCACCTCACATATCCTAATATACTTTTTACTTAGTATTATTGTACATCTTTTATTTTCATATAAATAAAACCCAAAAAAGAAAAGAAAAAGTGGGTTTGCTCATAAATTCCAAACGGGAATTCTCACACTTTTCCCACAAATAAAACACTTTTTTACACACACACACACACACACACGTATAAGAGAAGTCCCCGGTTGGATTTATGGGATAAATTCCACCCCTCATTTTTCATACAAACTACGTGGACTTTGATACCTCTATAGGCTACGTAGGCGTCTCGAGGTAAAACCCGAGACTCGAGTCCTATTCTTTCCCATTTTTTATTTTTCTATATTATTTAACTTAATTCTCTTAGATTATATATATTTACATATACATATATTTGTTCTTAGTGGCGTATTATTCTTCATGCGTTATCATTCCACTATAACGATCAATGCGAGGATAATAGCGTAAATCCTATTTTCTAATATTAGGAACATTCCCATGGATGACCCACTTTATCTCTTCCATTATACAAGTCCATGATTCCTATCTCCACTACATATACACATGCACACATATCACGGAGAAATAAAGGAAAATAGCAACAATTCATAAGAGACCACAAGAGCGGAATGGGTGCCTAACACCTTTCCATTTTGTAACTTAGCCTCCGAATCCATTTCGAATCATTTTTGGTTTCGTATGTATCAGTATGTCTTTGTATGCTGTCATTCGGGATGGCTCCACCTTATTTTATTTATTTTGAGTAAAATAGACTAGCGACTCCATCTATCTACATTTTTCACCTCACACATCATCGACGCTGGCCGAAACGCTCACGAGAGGGATGCGCTGGACCAGGATCCTCTCACCACGGAGATGACACACATCCATCTCTCTCTCTCCCTCCACGAGGATCGGGGATTTCCATAGTGGCGACTCCGCTGGGGAAGTTTTGTTCATGAGGGTTAGACTCTATTTACATGAGTATTTTATTTTCTTATATATTCCCCTATTTTTCATGTTCCCCTTTTATTATTTATGTGTAACTCATGCTTATACTTCTATTCACACACTTGTAGAAAATTCTCCATGCACACTTCGCACCACGTGTACCTAGGATCACATACGTCGACATGTTGCACGCATCACCCATCCATACTTGGTATACCATTGGTACTTGTACTTTGCTCCCTGTTTGGCATGATCAAGAAAGATACTCTCATCATAAGATACTAATAAAATAATCATGCATGATTTACATGACATCACCAAAGAGCATTGTGATCTACCAAATTTTGTCCAGTAACTGGAGGGTCACTTCGTGATGGGCACTGGCTAGTTAGCCTAAGCGATATGACTCTCACCTTCTATTGGCCAAGTACCTTTGACGTATATTGAACGGTTCCCCTGCATCGTACCTCTTGACTGAGTCATGACGGGAGGTATATCACAGGGAACTCGTTCACATACGCCGAGTATATCGAATTCGTTCTCACACGTACCGTCCCCACGAGGTATATAGTGAGGCAATTAACGTACACTCAAGTATATCAAATGTCTTGTCCACATATACCGATTTACCTCAAAAGAAAAGACGTATATCCTGGAAGTCACGCCAAAGGGGAGAACCCTTTCCAATTCACCTAGCCAACTGCATGCCCACATATAACTGTCAACCCTAGGACACACATGTTAAATTGTTGGTTTTGATCCGAAACTTTGCCAAAATTTCGAGTCGGCTTACCCAAATTTTTGTGCATTTTTAAAACGGGACTCTTCCCGTGAGCCTGTTTACAAGTCCAACCATAGCTTTACACATGTTACAAACCCAACTTTTCCAGGCTCGGGTCCTGTCTGACATTTCACTTTGCATTCAGGAGAATTTAATACCAGTGAGAACATAATAATCATAATAATCATTCTGAGACTCATCTTCTAAAAATATTTCTTCATTCTTTATAAAAAAATCCGAAAACATTTCTCCACTCTTTATCAAAAATCCAAAAATATTTTATCTTTCAACCTCGAAAAGGAAAAGAAAATGTCAAAAAATATTTTCATTCTTTTTCTAAAAAATCAATCCCATTTTATGCCTTCTTAGGTCGATTGCACGCCCTTGTCCTGGCTCCTTATTGACTTTGATATTCAATCAAATCACCCTGGAGCTCCGTCCATTCCCATGCTGCTTCTTTCGAGTTCGAAATCCATTCACTGTCCATGGAGAACACAAATCAAGTACCAGTTGTGTAGCCAGATCTGATGGCAGTCTTAGCTCAGCTCACGTCCAAGATTGACAACCTCCAGACTGAGGTCTAAGAGATGCATTGAAACCAGTTTCTTGGTCCTCAAGAGCCCGATGCCCTATTACCTCGTGATATGGGTCCACCCGAGCCTATCTGGGTTCCCGAAGAGTATCAGCACGCTCCACGAGCCCCTCCTGCTAATGGGATGCTGCCTGCCCAGCTTCATATGCCAAACCTTACCCAGCCTGAGGCTAACTTGCCTATGATCATTGATCCAAAAGAGAAAGAGTTAAACAAGGTCAAATAAGATCTTAAGATTCTAACTAAGAAGTTCGACCAAGTTAGAATCTCTGGAAATTAAATGGACTACACCCACATGTCTCCTTATCCTAAGGCGAGGTTACCCGAGAAGTTCAAGATGCTAAATATCGAGAAATTCGAAGGAAGTGGACCCCCGATTGTTTATCTTCACATTTATCACCATTCTATGACCCTCCTGGGGGCTTCTGAAGAAGTGATGGCCCAATTATTTTAGCAAACTTTGAATAATAGCACCCTCCGATGGTTTTTGTCTCTCGAGGAATCCATAATCCATAACTGGGAGGATGTAGCCCGAGAATTTATGTCGCAGTAAAAAGACAACGAAGAGCTTGAGGTCACCCG
This sequence comes from Sambucus nigra, assembly GCA_949130495.1. Taxonomy (NCBI): domain Eukaryota; kingdom Viridiplantae; phylum Streptophyta; class Magnoliopsida; order Dipsacales; family Adoxaceae; genus Sambucus; species Sambucus nigra. Next base: position 126,132,924 of record OX422218.1, read on the forward strand.
TTGTGATTTAGAGATGCTTAAGCAAAACTTTGGAGAATCAGTCAGTAACTTCATAGCCCGATGGCGGGAAAAAGCAGCCACCATGACCAATCGGCCATTCGAAGAAGAACAAGTCAACATAGTGAAGAAGAATTTCTTATCCCATGTCCGAGCAATATTGGGAGGACAATACTATTCCCACTTCTGAGATATCATAAAAGTCGGAGTAGAATTGAGGAGGCTCTTGCTAAAACAGAAGTTGAGCCAAAGAAAGTGTCTGAACAGTATGATAAACCTGTCAATGCTGCAGTCTCACCATAAACAACATCTCTCAAATAACCACCTCGTGGGCACTAAAAATTCGCCCTGTCCCAGTCCAAAAGGAATACACAGAGCTCAATGCTCCCCTCTCCAAAGTTTATCAAGCCCTGTTTAGCCGAAACCTCATCAAACCCTTGGACCACCATCCATTACCAAATACACTTCCCAGAAACTTCAAGGAAGATGCCCACTGCGCCTTTCACCAGATTATTGGCCATACCACTGACCAATGCTTTCACCTTCGAAACATAATTCAAGATCTAATTGACCGGGGTACCATTTCCCCACCTGCCAATCCTAAGCCAAACACTACTCACAACCCACTCCCAAATCATGCTAATGCTATCTTCCTATAAATGAACCCGAAATTTGATCCCTCAACTCAAATCACGCCCATATACTCTCCCAAACCTCTCCCAACTTGCCCATATTTCCTCCTACACCTTGTTAGCCTTGCTGATCAGGCACTGTCACTCCGTTCTAGAGAATGCATCACTGTCCGTACTCGTTATGAAATGAAAGTATGAAATTAGCAGAAGTGTTAAACTAACTCCTAGAGTTTGGGCTGAAATTTCCCTCATAGATGATCATTAATTGCCGGAGGTTCAGTACACTATTCTTGGAAGCACAGAAATAGGACCGAGATACAAACAGTTGGGTAGTACCGACTGATGAAGTCAGCTTAGATGACATTTTCCAGATCATGGCATAATTATTCAGGCAAACCAATAATATTTGCACTATGACCGAGTTACTCGATAATCTGAAGCTATAAGGGCGCCTGGTCCCTTCACCCTTACATCTCCCCGCAGAATGGGAGGACATGTATGAAGAACCATTGAAGTTGTGGAATGCATTGACTTTATATGGAAAGATATGATTATTGCCACCAGATGGGGGGAAGAATTTGAAAATTCAAATGAAGAGCAAGCTTCAGAGAAAATTGGACCGATAGTCGACATGTGTGGGATGATATCCTTTGAAGAACTCCTTCGAGAAATAAACAAAGTGGAAGAATAACCCGATATTAACGAAGAAACATGGTTCATGTTCTTCCCTTCTTTAGTAAATCACATAACTAGATCAGGAAGACATTACCAGATCCCAAGCCTACTACCAACCAATGACAAAGGGAAGGGAGTTAAAAACCTTTCCATACCAGAGATGACCCTCGATAAAAGTAAGATCCTCGATCAACTAAAGAAAACTCAAGCTAACATCACTCTATAGGGGATTTCCATTTCTTCCCAACTACACATAAATGCTTTGATAAAGTTGCTCACTGGAGCTACAGTTCCTCCTTCTACCACACCAGAAGAAGTGATAAATTTAGTCAGATCCTTGACCTCTACCCGAATGCTATCCTTTTCTGAAGAAGAAATCCACAAAATTGGTCCAAACCACAATCATGCACTCAACATCTCTGTCGATGTTATGGGGAAGATCGTACCACTATCTCTTGTCGATAATGGATCCACCTTGAATGTCTACCCATTAATAACCTTCAAATGCTTAGGACTGAAGGAAAGTGACCTCTCTCCAACCTCCGCTACGGTACGTGCCTACAATAATACCCGTCGGGAGGTGATGGGATCCATAAAACTTGTAATAGGGGCTGGCCCTATAAACCTTGTCGTTGAGTTCCAAGTTATTGACATCCCAACTTGTTTTAACCTGTTGATCGAATGACCTTGGCTCCACAATATCAAGGGTGTGTCTTCGTCGCTCCATCAGAAATTGAAGTTCTTCACCGACGGATGCGTTATCACCATTTTGGGCGACGACGACAATGCCGAGAGTGCAAATGACAGCAATCCAATCCTTGAGATACAAAACGGGTCAAATGATATTCTCCTATCAGGATTCTAAGTTGAGCACTTCTACTCCTGGCAGAAGACCATTTTAAAGAAAGGGTTTGTCTAGAATATGACCCTCATGGAAATGTCAATGTGATTCAGATGTTCAGAAACACGCACTTCATGCCTGGACTAGGGCTAGGACAAAGACAACAAGGGATAATTGATCCCATTGAACTGAAAAAAGCTTTCCCTCCTTGTGGTTTGGGGTATCAACCATCAGAGCAAGATCTTAGAATAATTTTCCAGTCTCTACCAAAGAGAAGACTAGACTGCAACCAGACTATCCCAAGTGACTCCTTAAATGGTCGATTCATCAAAGAGGGCGAAGACTTTCCCTTTTGTGGATTTCCAGAACCATGGTATGACCATACAAATAAGAAAATGAAACCTGGAATGGAGATATTTTTTCAAGACAGCTACCCATGGGCCAAAAGTTCCCAACACCATGTACAACCACTCATCAATGATATCGCAGATTCTGAGTGAAGTGACTCCGAGGATTCGTTTGACTTACAGACACTGGGGCTGACACTCTGCATGGTTCATTCAAGTACTACATCACTGGATCCATCCCACCTGATTAAAGTTGTTGATACACCTCTCCTCAACTGGCATGCTGCGCCAGTTCTACCTGTTAAAATCCCACCTAACCCCAATGTTTACCCCATCTCTTCTTCTGTTGTCAATCCTTACTCTAATGTAATCGAGGCCTCCTTTGATGAGGTTCTCAATGTTATTTTTCCTATCAATGAAATAAATGAAGATTTTGACTATCTTGTCGTGCCTTACATTAATTGTTTAGATTCTAATAAAATTTTTGATGATAATGATTTTACAAATGAACAATTCTAAATCGATCTAAATAAGGTTAATAACAAACAACTTAACCGCATTCAAGTTAATGAAGAAGAAACTGTTATTATTAACCTCGGTTCTAGTTGCCAACTGCACGAGATTAGGATATGGGATACCCTTAACGAGCATGAGCGCACACAACTCAAAGAATTACTAAAGAAATTTGTGGATGTCTTTGTATGGTCCCATGACGATATTCCCGGTATTGATCCTGAAATATCTCAACATGAGATCCCCATTCTTCCAGATTACAAGCCGGTTAAACAAAAGTTGAGAAAGCTCTGCACCGAATGATCGCTCAAAGTCAAAGAAGAAGTGGTCAAACAACTGAACGTGGGCTTCAATCGTTTGATCGAATATCCCATATGGCTAGCCAACATAGTTCCTGTGCCGAAATCATGAGGGAAAGTTCGAATGTGTGTAGACTACCAGGACTTGAACAAAGCCTCTCCAAAGGATGATTATCCATTACCCAATATCGACATGATCGTGGACAACACAACCAGTCGTGCACTTAAGTCATTCGTCGACGGGTTTGCCGGATACAACCAAATAAAAATGCATCCAGATCACCAAGAAAAAACTATGTTCATCACATCGTGGGGAACCTTTTACTACATTATTATGCCATTTGGTCTCAAGAATGCTAGGGCTACCTATTAGAGGGCTACCACAACCATCCTGTATGATCTGATTCACAAAGAAGTCGAGGTTTATGTGGATGATATGATTATCAAATTCAAAACTAGAGAAGGTCATGTTCCCACTCTCCGAAAGTTCTTCGAACGACTACGACGGTATCACATCAGACTTAATCCACAGAAATGTGTCTTCAACGTTATAAAGGGAAAAATCTTGGGATTCATGGTCAGTGAAAAGGGGATAGAAGAAGATCCTTCCAAATTGAAAACCATACTTGAGATGCCACCTCCCCGAATAGAGAAACAAGTCCGTGGTTTCCTTGGGAAATTGCAATACATTAGCCAATTCATCATCCAACTAACTTCCATTTGTGAACCTATTTTCAAACTCCTCCGAAAGGATTCCACAAAGGTTTGGAACGAGGCCTGCCAAGAAGCTTTTGATCGAATCAAGCAATATCTGACCCAACCTCCGGTACTCATGACACCACAGCCTGGGCTCCCCTTGCTCTTATACCTAACCATAACCGACACTGCAGCTGGGACTTTGCTAGCCCAATACCTTGAAGATTCCCATAAAAAAGAGCCATTTATTACGTCAATCACAAATTAGCTAGGTACAAAGTCAACTACACTGCTTTGGAAAAGGCATGTGTTGCGCTTGTCTGGGTCACCCAAAAGTTGCTATATTATATGCTTGCCTTACCCATAAAACTTGTATACCGAATGGACGCCATCAAGTACCTGCTTTAGAAACCCACCTTATCCAGTCGAATAGCCCGATGATTGATGCTCCTAGACGAGTTTGATATCGTGTATGTCATGCAGAAAGCCATGAAAGGAAGATCCATCTCTGACTACCTCGCTGATTATCCCATGGAAGAAGCCGATGTTTGGATTTTCGAATTCCGAGATGAAAACATCCTTTGCGCTACTCAAGACAACCTTCGATGGCAAATGTTCTTTGACGGCGTTACCAATAAAAAAGGATATAGCATTGGGATACTTATGATCACCCCATATGACTCCCACACTCCTATCGCTATCAAATTGGATTTTTCGTGCACTAACAACATGACTGAATACGAGGTATGTATGGTAGGCCTCAAAGTTGCTCTCAAGAAAGGTATTCAATGCCTAGATGTCTATGGGGATTCTTCCCTCATCATCAATCAAGTGCTCAGAAAATGGAAAGTCAAAGACGAGAAACTCCAGCACTTCCATGCCCACTTAGAAGAATTAGCCTCCCCATTCCAAGATATCACCTTACACTACTTACCTCGACCAAAGAATAACCTAGACGATGCCCTTGCTACATTGGCCTCCGCGGTCGAAATGCTCAAAGGAATAACAATGCCCCCTTTCCTAGTCCAAAAGCAAGACAAACCAACCCACTACTACCACATTAAGCTCATTACCAAATAAGATCCTGAGCTAGCCAATTGTTGGTACTATGATATCTTCCACCTCCTCAAGCATAATAGGTATCCCAAGGGTTCCAACAAGAAAGACCAAGAAACCCTCCGAAGACTGGTCGCCCAGTACATTATTTGTTATAAAGCACTGTTCAATAGAAACTTCGATGGAACCCATCTACACTGCATCGCAGGGGCTGACATCGAAGAGATAATGCAGAAAATACACAGTGGGAAATGTGGGCCCCACATGAACGATCACATGCCTGCCAAGAAGATCATCCGACAAAGCTACCACTAAACCACCATGATTTAGGATTGCACTGCCTGTGTTCGAAGATGCCTCAAATGCCAATAGTTTTCCTACCTTCAGCACCTACCTCTGCGAGAATGATATAACATAACTTCTCCCTGGAAATTCTCCACCTGGGGTATCGATATCATAGGGAAGGTTACACCAAAGCTTCCAACGGGCATGAATTCTTCCTAGTTGCCATTAATTACTTCACCAAATGGGTCGAAGCCGAGTCATATATAGTTCTGAATGCTAAGAAAGTGGCTAAATTCATCAAGAAGAACATTATCTGTCGATATGGGGTCCCGCACGAGTTAGTGTCAGATAACGGGTTGCACTTCGAGGCAGAAGTCACAGAAGTGGTCAATAAGTATGGGATTCAGAGACACAAATCTTCTCCCTACCTACCTCGAACTAATGGTGCAGTCGAGTCCTCTAATAAAAACCTCAAATCCATCATCAGTAAGAGGATCAAAAGCTATCGAGAGTGGGATGACCAAATCCCTTACGCCCTCTAGGGCTACCGAACCTCAATCCGAACCTCTACTGGGGCTACCCCTTACTCTTTGGTCTATGGCATGAAAGAAGTCCTATCTGTTGAGCTATAAATCCCTTCACTTTGTGTCATGATCGAAAGCCAAGTCAGTGAGGAGGACTGGCATCAAAGCCGTCTCGATAAGTTGTCACACTTGGAAGAAAGGAGAGTGAAAGTGCTGTAACATGTACGAGGGTACCATCACCAAATAGTGCATTCATTTAATAAGAGAGTCAAGGACCATGGTGTTCGAGAATGGGATTTAGCCCTAACAGAAATAGTAAAGCCCATCTGGGACCCCAGAGGGAATTTTCAACCCAATTGGAGCGGCCTATACATTGTGAAGAAGATCTTATCCAGCGGTGCCACCATAATCACCAACCTAGATGGAGAAGAGATGGTTCATCCAGTCAAGCTGGACCGTCTCAATAAGTTCTACCCCTAGTCCAAAATCTCGGCACACTATGACTCCTCTCATCTCCTTTCTATTCTAAAAAAAATCTTCATTTCCCTCTACCCAGAACTACGTGGGATTGATCCTCTACAAAACCATTTGCTTTCAGAAAAATTTAAACTTTTCAAAATACTCAGAGGTACATAGGCATCTCATGCATGCCATAATAGCACGGCCCTTTCTTTTTTCATAAAAAACTATTTTTTTCTTACCTCCGAGAACAAAAATTCTCTCTAACATATACTTGAACAAAAGGATTATGCATGACTTAGCGATCGGTATAGATAATTCAAAATACAAAATTCCTCAAAAGGCACATCTAGATGATCAAAAACTTATTTATTTCACTAATAAGAAATTACAGTGCAATTACATAAGAAAATGAATCTATAACTCCCTTCCCCTACCTTCTTAAAAATCCAAATAAATTCCCAAACTTATCCCCCATTACAAAATAAACTCCGTAAGAGTCCTACCCACAGCTACCAGAGAATCTCGCTCCGTCATCATCTACATCCTGGGGTCCCCAAGCTTCCCCTGCTTGAATAAAGTGCCGCAGATGCTCCATGGACCAATAAGCTCGAACCAGCCTCGGAAAAACTACCACACCTCCCTCCATGGTATCAGATAAGGCAAGCCACCTTTGTTCGATCTCCACTACCGAATATCATGCTGACTACTCTTTTCCACAACCACTTCATATAATCCTTAGGGATGTGCCAAATTATCCTAACAACCTGAGAGGGACGGGTCGACGGACGTCGACTCTCCCACAAAGATCGAAGCCGCATGCGCAGACGCTCTGTCAGATCTTCTACCGAAAAGAAGTCTAGTGTCCGAGGTGGCACGACCTGCTCCCAGCTAAATTGGTGTAGAATCCACCAAGGGAAATAGAAAAGGTCTATCTAAAACCAACCAGATGAACGTACCGGTATTCCCCAGCTTCAGAATACACAGCCACTGTCCCAAACAAGGCACTGAGCAGTGCAGGTTTAAAGCCCCATACTTCACAAACCAGTTCTACCAGATTTTAATTTCCTGGCCAACGCTAATGAAGTGGAGCGAAAATAAGTTGGGTACAACCGATAAAGGGTATTCAGGAGGAATCACTAGGCAGAGTCTTTCAAATAACCACATGAACAACATCACAGGGCTACCCCTTAAAAAGTCAGAACGACCTTCTCGCCAGACATCCAAGCCATTTAAAGTCTCCGCCAGTATCATCGCCACAGGATTACAACGGTATGACATCCGTGAAGTAATGGCTAAAAGTTATGGGTCCACGAGCAGTTCCCCAGTCCTCAGAAGAAATTTCAAAACCAAACTCAAAACGGTGGCTCCGACAACCCAACATCACCAACCTCCTACAAATACACAAACCACAGCACTGCTAGAAGGGAAATCATTCCTCCAGTAACCAAAGGTCTACCTGCTGAATGCAAGATGTGGAGAAGTCTAACCAACATCTACCTAGAAGACCGAGAAAACTCAGGCACAGTAGACGCCACACTAGGATTTACCCCCAATATGGCAGAAAATTCCTCATAAGTCGAACAGACTTCTTCCAAGCCAAAGAGGAATACATGGTCCTCGAGGTACCAAAATTATACCGCCGCCATCATCATGTTCCACTCTATGGGACGATTAAGACATAAAGAGACTCGACGCATATTGAAAGCATTGTAGTTAACGTTGTAGGAGCACATCGCCTCCAAAGTCTCGAGGTAGTTGGAAAATTCAACACTACCAGGGAGAGCCATCTCACAGATAAAGAAAATTAAAAAGTGAAGGTGTGATGAGAACACTCCACCCTTACCCTTTTTTATACTTGAAAACCCTCACAAGAGACACAACCCCTAAAGAAATTGGAGGGAATACTTCCCCATAAGGTAACTAAGGTTGAAGAGAGTACCGATCAAAGCCTTGATTGATTAGACTGGACTGACCTGTGGATAGGTAGGACAAGGGGCTTGCCGATTGGCAACCCCCTATTTTTGGAAACTTACCTTTTTTCCTCTTTTGCCAAAATAAAATAAAACAATAAAAGTAAATTATATTCTCAACAGAATTCCAAAATCCCCTTCCATCTTTATATAATTTCTCATTTTAAATAAAATTTTCCTTCAATTCCAAAAATATTTCTTTTTACAGTATCAACAGCAAAGTAAAAAGCGCATATGCATGCATTCATTCATTACTAATAGAAGATGATAAAAAAACTCCATTGTATTGCATATATAATTTTTCCTGTGTTACATCGATTTTGCAGAAAATAAAGAAAATCAGAAAAAAACGGGACTCAGCTTGAACCCGCATTCTCTCTCACCTACCCTTTCCCTCTCTCTCCCACCTTCCCTTCCCTCCTAAGAGCTTCCAGCCCTACGACGCGCTTTCTTTCCCCTATGACAAGATGACGCACCACTACTACACGAACCAGACTCCTCCATGAATGAGGAAGACGGAACCAAGAAAGAAGGAATATGAATCGCATCCCGAATATGGGCAGTCGCCGAAGATATCTAGTCCCTAATGTCCCTCAGCCAAGTGGTGGACACCCGAACTTACTGCAAGAAAAGGAAGAATCAGTATCAACCAGAGAAGATCAAAAGAAACCAAAAAGAAGGAAAAGAGAAGAACAAAAAAGTATACTAAAGGACGAAGAACCTCCTCTGTCAAGCCCAACTCCTCCGGGTCCATTGCATGAGGATGACGCAACATAGGAACCATCCTTCCATCAGCCCGTCGAATATTGTAAGAAAGGGTATGCAACTGAACAAAGGGAAAGTCCAAAGTCACCGCCGTCGTGGATGTCGAAGGACCACCACCACTCTTGGAGGACCCCACTGGCCGACTCAAACCCGCAGGAGGGAAAGGCAGTGCATCATATATGCTGGGCTCCATCATCTACCTCGTCAATCATCATCGCAATCCTCTCATCCTCCAAAAACATACACTCCCGCCTCATAGACATAAAGGGCCTCACAGGTGGCACCACCACTTACTCCTCAGCAAAATGTCGGACCACCCTCTCCTCGAGATACTAAGAGTGGCCAAACTCATGCGACAACGAACGCCTCATCTGTGCATTCACCCCAGTCGACCCCGTGTCTTGAACAACCATCACCCAAGGTTAAAAGGTCACCTGAAAAATTCCCAGCAGATATAAGTCAATACAGAGTCAGAGCACACAAAGATCAGGACTGAAGAAGGAAAAAGTCTTACCCTATCACTGGTTAGGCCATTTAAGACCTGACGCACTGAATCTAGAGAAAGAGATTTCCTCGACTGTCGATTTGCCTTCTGCCACCGATACAACCAGCAAAAGTCCCCAACAGTCTCGTCCTTCAAAGAAATCATTTGGGTATTACATCTAATCACCTGATATAACCACGTCTTCCAAAGATAAGAATCCTCAATAAAAAAATATATGTACAAGGAAAATGTGAATGCATGAAAAGAAAATGCACAAATTAAACAATACCTCAAGAAGATACGTGGCTCTAGTAAAAGACTGCCGGCAGCACCGGCTAAATGTATCCAGGGAAAAATAAAGGGTCGCCAAAGTTAGGCTCCCCCAGTCATAAAGAGGGATGTTAAAAATATCCTCAAGTATGGTAAAAACCATAAGTGGACAATGTCGCCGCTCGATGCCACCAAAAATCCCCCCAACACCAGTAAAATAAATAGCCGGGACATCTGCCTCACCTGCAGCCCATCCACTGCATCAATCACCCTACCCAACAAAAAATCCCTCAGCAGGGACAGACAAATAAAGTCCCCAGATACTATCCTCCCCACATCACCTAACGCCGCCCACACCGCCTCTGGACTCATCCGCAAGGAACGATCCACCTCTATCTTCTCTCCATCACAATCCAGCCCCAGTAGCTGCTGCACATCTATAGGAGTCATAATCATCTCCCCAAAGATAAAATGAAAGGTGTGAGTAGTGTCCCACCACCTCTCCCCCAGAGCGTATAACACCGCTGTCGAACGAGGCATCTCATCCAATACATATGGCAACCACCCAAAGCCTGCTGATGATACTACCTAACACACCACAGGTGGAAGGTGCTCCCAGACATCCTTAAGCCCCCTGTCGTCCCCCGAGCACGCATAGTCGACAAAGAAACATCAGACTCTGAAAGAAAGACCTTGTCAAAATGCAAGAAAAAAGGAAATCACCAAAAGAGAATGCCAAAAGCCATTTTTGTACTTACATAACCACCAGGGTTCACCACCCTAGAAGTACGATGACGCGATGGCTCCCGTAGTAAAGTACAATCATTCTCAACTAGCTCGAATGCATCAAAAGAGTCCTCACTTCCCAAAGCAAGAACCACCATGGTCCTCTACTCCACATTCGCCCAGTCATTAACAGCCAACCACTCTTGGTGTACCACAATGCTCACAAAAGCGGCCATTTTTTAGGTTATATAATGTTAAAAAGATTCACAGAAGAAAAACGCAGAGAGAAAGAAGTCAAGAAGCTGTGAAAAATGAGGGGAACCCGCCCCTTTTTATAGGAAGCCAACGGTCATGCCGATCGGCACTGACCCGAAACCTACCGATCGGAACTGACCTTTTATCTTCTCGAGGCAGTCCAAAAGTCCTTGCCACTGCCGAATGGCACCCTCCACACCATGTCAACCGACACCCCCCTTTTAATTTTCGTACAAAAACTCCCAGAAAATGCCAGAAAACCCTGAAAAATCCTCAAAAAATTTTTAGAAATCCCGAGGAAGATTTAAAACATTTTCACTAAGAAAATTTCGCACTCCCTCAGGAAGAACCACTACTTCCCCATCGGAACTCTCCAAATACAAGTGAATCTCCCCCCATAACATCCCCAGAGGACCCCTAAAGTATCCTACAAAGTCTCAAACTTTCTCGAGCAAAGCGTCCAAACCATGTGAAAATCTGTCACTTAAGTCGTTTAATTCAAGATTAAACTATTAAAGTAACTCCTAACTATTTTTTGGGGAAACACTTTTCTTTAAATCAAACAGATTAACCACAATATGTGTTTAATAAAAATATGTACGAGATATGTTCAAGATTATGTAACTAGTTTTGAAAAATAAAACTAAAACAGTATACAACAATTTAAATCAGCACACGAACAAGAATGAGATGAGAAGATGTAGAAAGATTAAGTACACACAGTTTTTAACGTGGTAAAACCTCACCCAACTGAGGAAACATCCACGGTGGCTTCTAAGTCACAAACCAAAAATCCACTAAAACAAAATATACAAGTTACATGAAGAAAAAAAAAAACCTATACAAGTTTAGAATATGTACCCACTGGTTTCATTCTAACTTCTCTGCAGTTATGATGTTGATGTGGCTTTCTCAGCTTGCTAACTTCTCAACACTTTGTTCCAACTTTACGTCGAATCTTGACGTTTCAAGATCTTTTAGCCAACACTTCTTGTGTTGTAGGGTGACAAGTGTTTGTGACAGTGTTCTAACACATGCATGCACACACGTACACTTATTTATAAAAACAAGTCCTATCAAATCACCGAAAAGATCTAAATGATTAAGGTTTTCAGTTTCTCTCTTCTTTAGAAACAAAAAACTTTCTTGATCTTTCAAACTATCCCAGAATCCAAGGTTACTTTGCTCGGAAGGCGGTCAAGGTCTTAAACACTTTCAGAGGGTTTTGAAAATAATTTTGAAATTGTAAACCACTAATTGCGATTCCAACTAGATCAGAAGTCTTGTTTCAAAGAACTAGAAATAGAAAATAAGTTTGTTGATTCTAGAGTTGTGAGAAACATTTATTGAAAAATAATCAACAAATATGATTTCTTAAGATGAGAAACGAAATAATGCAGATCTAAGTGTTCTATGACATAAAATAGCAAGATGTACAGTTTCTATGAAAAGAAATAGAGATCAAACCAAAATGTCAAAGTTAGTTAGATAATCTCAAACACAAATGATTCAACCCACGAACAGGTTCAAACCATCTCTAAAATAACTCTCAAACACTGAGGTTTGGTTTTGGGTTTAAACTAATTTTGGATTTAAAATGAGTTTAGGGTTTGAAAAAGCTTTTAGGGTTTGGACGAGTTTAGGGTTTTCTCTTTCTGGCTTCTCTCTCTCTTCTCCTTTCTCTCAGTTTGACGAATTGGAAAAAGTTCCAAAATGCAGAGAGTCAACCTCCTTTTATACTAAGCATGGAAGGATCGAGAACATCAGCTCTAATCTAATGGCTGAGATAAAGACTTTGGCGGTTGACTCGCATCCAACGGTTTAACAACAACGGTGGATTAAATGTAAGTTGATTGGTCTAAAGAGGGTTCACTTAGATTGGGATGAAACGCATGCAGAACGTTGATTAAATTGATCCAAGGACTGAGTTTGCGTACTGATTCTGTGTCTACCAGAAAACAAAAATCAAGTGTTGTAACGTTGATGGGTGTAAGGCTCAGATGAAACCAAAATGCGTGTTTTAAAACTAATTACACAAACACCCTCAAGTCTCAAGCGCTTTCGGATTCTACCCAACCAAACATTCAGGCAAGTTTAGTTAAAACCAATAATAAAAAAATGATCCCAAATGTTTTTAAAACCCAACTTTTAATTTCTTAAAAATCATTTAAAAATTATTTAAAAAACCCCAAAACTAGTGAAAACTTATTTTAAAAGGAAATTAACTCACACAAGGAATTAGTGCAATATATATATATATATATATATATATATATATATATATATATTACGTATGCAATCATAGTGTCTGTGTGGTTGAGAAATTACCTTTAAATGAATCAATTGAGGCATCGTGTGTAGAATCTGAGGTTCTTTGGTATTTAGGGGATGGGACTGAAATTTTATCACAATTTCTAAACTAGATGAGCACTTATACAATGCAGACTCAAGTGAGTCAAGAGTATAAGTGCTTCAATCTCCCCCTTTATAAATATGAGAAAAAATCTGCTTTGAGTCATCTAGGACTCGTAGGGATACAAAAAAAATAAGAAAAATCTATTCCTATACAGAATTCTATTTACCCATATCCTGGAAAAATAAAATTACATAACTCAACTAATTACAAACTAATACCCTATTAACATCTGTTGTAGACAACAGTACAGATTCCTGCAAATAAGACTAAGATCAATCTATTTAGAGATATATACAAGAAAAAATGAACTCATAAGGCTCAAATTTCTCCCCCATTTTGTCTCAAATGGACAAAGGTAAAAATAAATAAGTCACACAAGTTTATTCAACACAAATCATGCCAATCGATTTTTGCAAAGAATGAAATCTATTATAATCCAAAGGTTTTGTAAACATATCTGCGAGCTGTAAATCAGTAAGAAGATAATTAATTTCTAATTCCTTAGTCTTAACTAATTCACGAATAAAATGATGTCTAATTTTTATATGTTTTGTTCGCGATTGTTGAACATAATTTTTAGAGATATTGATTGCGCTTTGATTATCACAATAGAGATGCAGTTGGTCTTCTTGAATTCCATAGTCATTTAGCATTTACTTAAGCCAAAGTAATTGGGCACAACAACTACTAGAAGCTATGTATTCAGATTCAGTTGTAGATAATGAAGTGCAGTTTTGTTTCTTACTACTTCATCCTACCAAATTATTATCGATATAGTAACACGCTCCTGATGTGCTCTTACTATTGTCAGAAAACCCCTCCCAGTCGGGATCAGTGTATCCTATTACAGTACTAGGAGTATCATTGTTGTACCAAAGCCCCAAATTTAGAGTGCCTTTTATGTATTTAATGATTATTTTTACACATACCAAGTGGTTCTCTTTAGGATTACTTTGATAACGGGCACACACGCAAACTGCGTACATAATATCAGGACGCGAGGAAGTAAGGTATAGTAAGCTTCCTATCATACTACGATATAGAGTAGGATCTATGGATCTTTCACTCTCATCTTTAGATAATTTGACCGTAGTACTCATGGTAGTTCTAGATTCTTTTGCACTTTCAAGCCCGAATTTTTTAACAATTTATAAATCATATTTCAATTGCAAAAAAAATAAACCTTCTTAATTCTATTTGACTTGAAGACCCAAGAAAAATTACAACTCCCCCATAAGAGACATTTGAAATTCTTTATGCATAATTTTAGAAAATGATTTGACTTCTGAAGGGGAAGTTGATCCAAAAATGATATCGTCGACATATACTTGAGCTATAATAATATCTTTGTCAAAATGTTTGACAAATAGAGTTTGATCATTTTCCCCTCTCATAAACCTTTATCTAAGAGAAAGTTGGAAAGACGTTCATACCAGGATCTTGGCGCTTGTTTCAGACCTACAACGCCTTTTTAAGATGATAAACATGATTTGGATACTGAGGGTCAATAAACCCTTTGGGTTGTTCAACATAGGTATCTCCAGTCAGGATTCCATTAAGAAATGCTAAGTTAACATCCATTTGGTAAAGTGTAAAGTGCAAGTAACATGCTATGGCAAAGAGAAGACAAACAGATTCTAAGAGAGTAACATGAGCAAATGTCTCGTTAAAATCTATTCCTTCATTTTAGGAATATCCTTGAGCCACTAATCTGGCTTTGTTTCTAATGATTACCCATGTTGATCAGTTTTATTTTTAAAAAGCCAACGTGTGCGAATAACCTTTTTATGATCAGGCCTAGGTACAAGATTCCAAACATCATGAATGACAAATTGAAGAAGTTCTTCCTGCATGGCAGAAATCCATTGTGGGTCATTCAATGCCTCATTTACATTCTTTAGTTACACAAGGGAAAAAAACATGCATAATGAGCATAGTTTCTTAATTGAGATCTTGTACGTACAGGGTCACAAGGGTTACCAACAACGTTATCTATGGGATGATCTTTAGAAAACCAGTTAGGTACTTTAGGTTTCTCAATTAGTAAAGAATCATCTATTTTTAGAAAGTCATTTTCTAAAACAATTTCAGACCCTTCCACAATAGTTGGTTCTCCAGTCTTACTCTCAACAGTAGTGTCACTTACAATAATGTTTATGGATTCCATTAAAGTCTTTGTATGAAGATTATAGACACAGTATGCTATATTGTCAGGAGAATATCCTAGGAAGATAGCTCTATCTCCAACAGAAGTAGAACTGCTAGCATCATTCGCATCCAACGGTTTAACAACATCGGTGGATTAAATGTAAGCTGATTGGTCTAAAGAGGGTTCACTTAGATTAGGATGAAACGCATGCAGAACGTTGATTAAATTGATCCAAGGGATGAGCTTGCGTACTAATTCTGTGTCTACCAGAAAACACAAATTAAGCCGTTGTAACGTTGACTGGTGTAAGGCTCAGATGAAACCAAAATATGTGTTTTGAAACTAATTACACAGACACCCTAAAGTCTCAAGCGCTTTCAGATCTTACCCAACCAAACATTCAGGCAAGTTTAGTTAAATCCAATAATCACAAAATGACCCCAAATGTTTTTAAAACCCAACTTTTAATTTCTTAAAAATCATTTAAAAATGATTTAAAAAATCCCAAAATCAGTAAAAACTTATTTTAAAAGGGAATTAACTCTCACAAGCAATATATATATATATATATATATATATATATATATATATATATATATATATATATATATATATATATATATATATATTATGTATGCAATCCTAGTGTGTATGGTTGAGAAATTACCTTTAAATGAATTAATTGAGGCATCATGTGTAGAATCTGAGGTTCTTTGGTATCTAGGGGATGGGACTTAAATTTTGTCACAATTTCCAAACTAGATGAGCACTTATACAATGTAGACTCAAGTGAGTCAAAAGTATAAGGTGCTTCACCATAGACCACCTAATCACATCCCCAGTGGAATTTACAGCACCAAATTGGCTATTCCTTTGTAAAGTCTCCGAAATACATGAAAGTTCCCCCAGCAATCAGTTCCCCAGCTCAAATTAAAATCAAGAGAGAGTTCTACAAGAACATATCAATTTAATCCCTCAGAATTGGCTTCGACCAGCAGAATTGGTCCTGACAATTTAAGCCCTCGGAACTGGCTTCGACCCGCAGAATTGGTCATCAAAATTTAAGCCCAATGAATTAGCTTCGACCCGTAGAATTATTCATCACAATTTAAGCCCTTTAGAATTGGATTCGACCCACAAAAGTGGCTTCGACCCGCAAAATTGGTCATCTCAATTTAAGCCCTCAAAATTATCTTTGACCCATAAAATTGGTCAACACAATTTAAGCCCTCAAAATTGGCTTCGACTCGCAAAATCGAACATCACAATTTAAGCCCTCAGAATTGGCTTCGACTCATAAAATTGGTCATCACAATTTAAGCCCTCGGAATCGGCTAGGAAGTGAATTGATTCAGCTCTTGGTCAAAACATAAAAAATGTATATCTTTTCGATACGATCGCGTGGGCATCGACCGCATAGTTTATTTTATTTTTCTTCAATTTGTTATGATTTTTCTAAGATAGCAGTTCCGAATTTGGAAAAATAAAGGCTAGAGGATCTGGTGTGACCGGTCGACCGCGCCCCTATGGCCGATCGATCGCGCTTCCAAAATGAGGCACACTGTCTTCGATCTTAGGCATATTTACGAACCGCAATCGACCGCGGCTGGGGCATTGGTCGACCGGGCCTCTATTTTGGGTTGAAGGGTGGGTCTTTAAGTTCATCCCCTTTCCTTTGGGGTTATTTATGGACCTTCCGAATTATTGTTTAAAAGAGGATTAAGTGATTATGAGGGGACAATTGACTTTAGAAGTGTGAGATGATATTTGGGGCAAATTGATAAATGAAATTGATGGTGGGATATCTCTCTCTCTCATTAAGGAAATGAGAGAAAAATTAATAAATGATTGAATGAAAAAGTTGGGGGTTTTAGTGATTGATTTCGAGAGAGTGAGAATTTAAATGATTGTATCAATTTGGTGGAAAATCCTCTAAGTGTCGAGGTTAATTTTTTAGGAATGATAATTGCTGATCGATGCGCATAAGGATATAGAAAATATCCTCAACATAAATTCAATTGAGAGCTGATTCATACAAATAGAAGTGAGGTGTGAATTTCAAGTGAGAAATCGTATAGTGTACACAAAGTGAGGAAGTTATGTGAGTTGTTGACGAATAGTATATCGAGAGTAAAATATACTAATAAATGATATTATTTCATTTACGCCTAAGAGCGTAATAAGAGTATGTAAATAATGTGATATATATACCTTTTGTGATGGTATACATTTATATGATGTGATGATGTATGTATATCTTGTGTGTATGATATATATATAAGTGAAGCATACCCCCTCTATGCTATCATGGAAAGTTGTGCGATGTGGGTGAGGCCCTTGGCTTGAGGAGAAGAGCGCGTATAGTCCCCATGTCATAGCATCCGTTATTATTGTGTGATTATTTTTATTAGGGGTGAGACGTGATGGGTATGTTTCGTCTCATTTTCGGGAAGAAACTATGACCACTTGCCGTACGTTATGATATGGTTTTTTTCAAGGCGGTGTGAGATTCCGACTGTTGGTAACCAGGATGATATGTGAGTGATTCCCTGGTAGATGATAGCATTGAGAACCTACATCCTCGAGTTATAGCTCTCTGGGATGGTTTTTATTATTATACTTGTGTGAATAGTATATTATTTGTATATGATTATGTGATATCATATTTGTCTCCAGAGTAAAGAGACATAATAAGATTGCTTGAATCTCATTCCGGGAGATTTTAACCGGACTTAAATTGTGATGAATATATAAAGTGAAAATGAAGAGTATATAATTATATGAGTATATAGATTACTTTGGGTATCGAGGGCTTAATGGACCTCAACGACCAGCATTTGCATGGAGAAGTGTATCGGGGGGGTTCCTTGTTCGGATTTCGCTTGCGAGACGTCCCACGCACGAAACACAGTGCAATGTTAGGAGTGAGGAGAAGTTAGTCCTTAGTGCTCATATTTATATATTAGTATAGATCGACAATCGACAGTGGTAAGGAGTAGTGTATTGGGGGTGTTCCTTATTTGGATTTCGCTTACGAGACGTCCCACGCACGAAACGCCGTGCATTGTTGAGAATTGAGAACAATTAATTAATTACATTAAATAAGAATTTGGGTTATACGCATCATGTATTGAGGGCATAATGAATCTTGATAATTAATACTGTCAGGAGTAGTGTATCGGGGGGGTTCCTTGTTTGGATTTCGCTTGCGAGACATCCCATGCACAAACTTCAGTGCAATATTGAGAATTGGGAGAAATTTAGTCCTTAGCACTTAGATGCTAATAACTCATATATATATATATATATATATATATATATATATATATATATATATATATATATATATATATATATATATATATATATATATATGTGTGTGTGTGTGTGTGTGTGTGTGTGTGTTAATAACTAGAATATGAGAAATTCGAGTAAAAGAGAATGTTTTTGTATAGTTTATATGTTTAGTAAGTTAATGAAGAGTTAAGATTGGAAATAGTAGAAGTTGAGAAATAATTTAGATGGATTTTAAATGAGTATAAATTGGGAGTAAGTTAGATTACTTTGGATAGATAGATTTGCGCAATTATTGGGAGATCATGTGCATACGTTTAGTGCACGCTTTAGATGAGAGGTGAGTTGGATTTTCTGAAGAGTGCGACTCGACTTTAATCATGCTATAATGAATTTATAATTATTATGCATTTCAATGCACTTGCTAAAAATGTTTTCACACCTCGGGCTCTGACCCGTTTATATTTTCTCTTGTTATGTATATATTGTATTATTTTAGGTGTCCCTCCGCAAGGATGCCATTGAGGATATCCATCCAGTGTATTCGTGGAGCTGTGGCAGTAGCGGACTGTTGCTTTATTTTGTTACAGTCGTTTCCTATCTTTCGTGTATTTAGATAAGGATTCAGTTTGTGTATTGGGTTTATACCCAGGCGTTGTAGTGTAGCACTTTTATATTTTATTTCTCTGACTGTTGTATTGTCTGTGACCCGATAGCATATTTGGGTATTTTATTTTGTACATTGTGTTATACTCTTTTATTAATCTCCTTTATATCATTTAATCGTGTGTGTGTCTCTTATCATATATATATTTGTTATGTAGTTGTTTTGTTTTAGTTTGTAAATTAAATCTTTTTAAAAAAATTTGACACCTCTTTTTGTAGTAATAGGTTGTCAGTCGTATTTATTTTAGAATTGTCAGTAGATGCTGAGAATGATCCACTTGAGATTCCTGATTATTTTAGTATAGGGATAGCCACCCGTTGTTATTCTAAGCGGGGTGTCACGCAAAAGAAAATATCTTCGGTAAGTTTATATTTTTACTAATTTTAAATGTGTAAACTAGTTTGTTTTTACTAATTTCATTAATAATTTCATATTATTATATTTTCGATAGGTGGACGAGGTTTGCTAGGTGATGGATATATTGAAGAACATTATGGATGATGGAATTGCTGCAGATTTGGGTACACTAATTGCACGCGATGTCTGAACTTACGATATCCTTGCCACGGCCATTAGGGTTGGTCGACCGGTTATCGTTGAGGATCAGGTAGTAAAAAAAAAACAAGTTTAAGGTAAAAGGAAAAGAGAAATTAGCTGAGGGGTCCCGAAGAAGGAAAAGAAAAAGATAGGAGTTTTGATTTATTGTTTTGAAGTTATAGCTAAGGAGAACCAAATGGATGGTTGTAGGTTTGAACCTGATTAAGGTTGGTTTGAATGTAATACTTGATGTGAATATTGGTTTTAATATGAATATGAATACAAATTTAACTTTGAAATTATATTGTGTTATTTGTTTAATTATAACTTTAAAAGTATACTGTGTTATTAGAGTTGATTAGAATCGGTATATATTGTGGTATATTTTGGTATATGTATGTATATGTTGGAGTTGGTATATGTTGTTGGAATTGGTTTGTAAATAATTGAAGTTGGTTTGAATAAAACTTGGTTTGAAATGGATATAAGACCTTTTTTTCTATTCAAATATAGTTTTGTTTGGAGTTGGTGTACGTTGTTGAATAAAATTTGGTTTTAAATGGATATAAGCCTCATTCGCCATATACATAGTGAATAGTTTCACCTAATTCGTTATGTAATCCCTAATAACGGAAAATGTAAGAATTCATCTAGGCTTCATTCGCTATGAACATAGCGAATTGGTTCAGTTATTTCGTGCTAAACATAACGAATGGGAGTGGTCCGAGATAAACATCCCTGACAGTGGAAAATCTAAGAAAGTGTCTAGGCTTCATACACTATGAACATAGAGAATAACTTTAATTATTGCGGGTTAAAGATATCGAATAGTATTTGGTTCGGGATATACATCCGTGATAATGGAAAATTTAAAATTTTGGTTAGACCTCATTCGCTATGAACATTTCGAATTGTCCTTACAGATTCACTATGTCTATAGTGAATGATGCCACTTTTGTCCAGTTCATTTCATTTCATTTCATTTCATACAAATTTATTTCAGACAAATTTATTTCAATTCAAGTAAAGTTCATTTCATTTCACACAACTGTATTTCAATTTAAGTTCATCTCATTTAATACAACTATATTTAAATTCAAGTTCATTCCATTTCATACAACTTCATTCTATTTGATGCAACTTCATTTCATTTCATACAACATCATTCAATTTTACTTTATTTACAGAGAGATCACCAAACTTTACATGATTTCATAAAATAATTGACATCTACAATTAGTTAATCTCGATAGTTTGATCGTTGGTTGTTATATCTTTTGGACAGATTTTCCAGAATTCTGATACTTGATATGCATATTTATCAATCCAAGGTTTTTCTTCGAGCAATGAAAAATTACACCAGTGATTGGCCACCAGTGGAATTAGACAACCATACTTCAACTTCAAAACTACAATTTTATTATCTCAAATATGAGCAATCTCTATCAACAATGGATGCACGGTTCATTCATGTATAATCGGTAGAAATGTGAGGCACTGTCTCTTAGAGATGAGGACATATATATACATTTGTAAGTTTCAGCTAAAGTATAGACACACTCTCGCATGATCATCCAAGCTTTAGTGCACAAAGGCTTGTAAAATTATCTAACATATATAACACAGTGTCCGAAAACCATTCACCAAAACAGTGTGCATAAAAGTCATTATTTCCCATAACTTCGGCCATCAAGTCTGATTTGACCTGTCTCTATCCATTGGGTCCAAATCTTAGGCATTTAGCAATGTATATAAACCCACAATTGCCGTCATCATCAACCTCGACGATATCTTCTACGAAACCTGTGTTTGAAATCTCATTGATATACTTTTTATATACGAGGGAGTAGCTAGGACACCATGGGTCAGGGCGGGTGAACTTCGTGAAATCAATTTTCTTCTTAGGGCTTTGGACTGTAGGTTGTTCATTTTTCATTGATTGCTTAGCAAGTTTAAAGCCTGGGGGATCCCTTTTAATTGACTTCTCATGCTTTTTATCTTGAGCAGTTGATTTTTGACATCTCGATCGACCTTTGCAATGCTTAAGCACAGATGGATCAAGTAGACTAGAAGTGGTGGGACAATCGATGTCCTTGAGTTTTCACAACATGGTCTTTTCTCATCGATAGTTGACCGTTCTCACCTCTTTTTAAAAAGTACTATTTTTGGCTCATAATTAGCCATATGCTACTTCTCTAACTCGAGAACTATTGTTATTTTACACCAATGTGCATTGATATCCCCATAGTATTTATCTACCCTCCATCTGGTAGATGACTAATTCATGAGTGCACGGTACATCATAAATATTATGTGCCAACTGCAGGCACGATTGAACATCCATGCCAACTGTATCAGAAGACTTTATCTCCTAAATAATTAAGTCAATTGCATAAGGAGAAGCTCGATCGATGAAAATTGTAGGAGTGATTTAATTTTTACAAAGAATCCTCAAACTCCCTCTTAATCTCGGTCAATTGCAACTCAATGTAGTGTGCATGATGAAAAAAACGTTATCAGAAGGAAGTTGAGAACTCTCCAAGTTCCTCTTTAACTTACTGTGTGATCCTTCATAATGGTTAGTAGTTCGATTACCCCGGTGCTTAATCATATTTTGTCTAGGCATGAATAAAACTCTCCTTTAGATTATACCATGTGCAATCTATGTAGTGAAGTGTATTGGGGTATGCGACCCAATCAAAGTGAAATAATGTCCACATTTCGTTAAACTCATTCTCGGTGGGGGATTCAACCAAATGCGTCCAATCCCTCATTAACTTCTTCAATGAATCCTCATCGTGGATCTCTTTCCTAGCATGAAGTTTCACATTGCAATGAACGTGGAAAGTGAAAACCATAGATCTTGCCTCGGGGAACATAAATCCCAACGTGTTCATGCACACGTACTCTCGACCTGTGATGAAAATCGTGGGATGTGTAAGCAGATCGAATAGGGGTTTTAAATGTCCCAATGCCCACCGAGTGTTCTCTTCCTTCTTTATTATTAAAACTGCGAAGGCAATATTAAACGTCATTCCACACGACGTTATACCAACCATCCCAAACAAAGGCATCTTGTGTCGATTGGTTTTGTACGTGCAATCAATAATGATAACGGACAAAAAACACTTGGCCAGTTGGATTGAGTTTGTATGAGCCCAAAAAATGTCTTCTACCTCTATGGTAGACTCATTCGTTCTATACTAATAGACGTATTGTTTATCCCCAAGCAACTTCATTAACTGTTGCATCGCCGTTCTACCTGCTTGTTCGAAAACCCTCAGCTTCCCCTTAGCATTGTAAATGGTTTTAATGGTCTAAACATGAGTAACATTATGAATTTTTATCATCGTCAAAATGGTGGTCAACTTTACCCCACTCAAGGACATCTCTTAAGTAATTTTTCTCTCCTCTGAAGTGAGTTGATCGGCGTATGCATATCCAATTAATATTTTCGGTAATTGGTGATTGTGAACACCGTTGATAACTGACAATATCCACTGTCTATTGTCAAGTAGAATTCCATTCATAGAAATGGACAATTGTACTTTCGAGTGGACGTGTCTCTATTTCAACTTTTTACCCTTGACTACTCCCTTCATTCCTATAGTTCTTCCCGTGATGGTCACGGTACTCACCACCCCTGTTATAAACCATGTGTAGAAGCTACTTAGGCATTGCAGAAGGTGCATCTGACTTGGTGATAATGATTATTATTTTAACGGATCGGAATTGCTCTTGAGCTATGCAACCAATGCTTGTTGAGTGGGAAATACCTGAGAATAAAGAATATAACTAATTAGTAAACTATAATTATAATATAAAAATCTATTACATCACTAATTGACATTATAATACCTACTCCGTAAAGAACGTCGGACTAACATCTACTAACATCGAACCTCCTTCCCCGTTATGAGATATATCGATGTTCTTTAAAGCCTGATCAAATAACAAGGAGTTTAAGTCTATGAAGGCATCGTGCATAGGTTAAATTATTATTAGGTGGGACTAAAGGGAATTTGAATCACAATATTTCAACCCTTATGACAACATAATTGCATTTGATAATTTACATGCAATGTAGTTGAAAACATAATTACAATGTATGTTGAATTCCATTGTATGTTTCCTGAGGGCCAACACACGATTGAATCACTTGGAATAGTTTGTATGTTTGTATTCCATTCGGTATGAATATATCGAATTTGTTTCATTAATTCGCGGTAAATATGCTGAATATATATAACCATCTCGGGGTGAATCTAACGAACCAGTTATAGATGGTTCGGTGTGATTATAACGAATGTTGTGCATTAGTTTGACAAGTTTATAATGAATGGACTAAGTTCGAATAAAAAGAATACAGAGTTGGTTTGGGAGGTTCCCCCCGAGTTTCTACCTTAAAATCGAGGCCTCGATCCTGAACCACTATACATTTTCTGGGATTTTTCAAATTTTCAATCCTTATGAATAAACAAATATATATGTAATGGGACCGAATGTTTACCTAAAAAATGGGATTTTTAGAGTTGTCATTTGCTTTTGAGGTATTGTCATTGTCTAATAGTGGAATGTCCATTAGTATTTGAATATTTAAATAACAAACCCTAGTTATTTAATAATGTTATTGTAGATGGTTGGTGGGGGACAAAACTTTAATAACGGAGTGTCGGGACCATATGAATAAAACTTTAATAATGTTGTTGAAGATGGTTGGTTGAATTAATGGTGACAAATTTCTTAGGTGAAGTGAAGATGAGAAATGGATAGTTTAAAGTGTAGTGGTATTTTATGTTATATATATATATATATATATATATATATATATATATATATATATATATATATGAGGTGGTGGCGCTTTGCAAAAATCTAATTTATTTTTCTTTTGGTATTTTAAAGAAATTTATGTGGTGCCCTTAGAAACACCCATAAAAATCTATAATACTAATAAAAGAGCCTAAAACTAAATTCACCCATTTGGACATATTTGTCCCTTAATGTGTAGAGAATCCATATCATGCCACTCCATACTCAAAATAAACCTTTGGCTCCTCTATACAGTTGGTAAATGTAATACCCCAAGATTTTTGGAACAATAATTTATTTATTTTTGGGAGAAATAAATATTATTTTAATTCGAGAATAATTCAATTGGTATTGAGGTCAAAATTTAAAGATGTTAAAAAGTGTTTCGAACGGCAATTATGAGGGTGTAGTTGTTTCCGGAAGGGTCGAGAAAGTCAAAATGATTGTACTTGGGGTCTATTTGGGTTCCAAAATATTTTAAGTTCTTTTGGCTCGAATTAAAGTTACCGAGTCATTTAAAGTGTGTATTATCATTTAAAGTTGTGTATTTTGGAGATAAGGCTTATTAAGCCTATGGGAGATCAAATCTCCTTAGAAAGAAAGAGATAAATAAATATAAGAACGAAAGAAGAAGAAAAAGAGGAGAAAAGTGGGATTTTCGGCCATTACGCGATCTCGAGCAAGATCCAGACTCTACGAATTTGAGGCAAGTGATTAAACTTGGTAAATAATTGTTGTGTAACATTTATTTCATGATTTGTGGATATAATTTTTGAGTTTTGGGATAAATTGCTAAAACCTAAATTTTGGGTAAAATCTTAGATTTGTTGTGTATATAATGGATTTAAGGTTAGAAATTAGTTGAGGTGTGTTATTTGATGAATATTAGAGTTATATATATTTGGATTGAAGAGGAAGGGTTAGAAGTTGATTAAAATTATTTTTGGGAAATTTGGGTTTTGGAGAAAAATAACCCATTCGTAGCTTGCTGACCAAACCGAATCGATTCGCCCCTTTCGAATCAATTCGGTAGGAAGCAGACTTACAGGTATTTGGGGCCGAATCGATTCGCTGGGGTCGAATCGATTCGCTGTTAAGACCGGATCGATTCGGAGATGAGGCTATTTTGAGAGGTTTTTCTAGAGTGAGTTTTGTATGGTTTCGCTTGAATTTATCGATTGGGAATCTCTATATGAGTTATGAAAAGTGTGTTTTGGAGATTTTTCGGGATTTTCCTATAGGAAGATTTATTGGAGTCATATTGACTTAATTTCAGAGAATACCTATTAGAGAGTATTGTATCGACTAGGTGAGGAAACCCACTATCATTGAGAATTCGGTGTGGAGATAATTATGGGTTTATAAAAGAGAGTTAGAATGCGCTTAGTGATAATGGATTTTAGTATAAAATCCCAAATGGGATAAAAGTTCATACGATTGATTGAACCACATTAAGGATTGAGAATAATGAATGATGATAGATGTGCACACGGATATAGGGAATATCCTTAACGTAAACTGAATTGAGAGATGTTCATATAAATGATAAATGCTGATCGAGGTGCATTAGGATATAGAGAATATCCTTAATGTAAATAGAATTGTGAGACGATTCTTACAAATACAAGTGATGTGTGAATTTCAAGTGATAAATAGTATAGTGTATGCTAAGTGGGGAAGTTATGTGAGTTATTGACGAGTAGTATATCGAGAGTAAAATATACAAAATAATGAGACTATTTCACTTACGCCTAAGAGAATATTATGAGTATGAAATAGTGTGATATATACCTTGTGTGATGGTATACATTTATATGATGTGATGATGTAAGTATATCTTGCGTGAATGATATATATATATATATATATATATGTGTGTGTGTGTGTGTGTGTGTGTGTGTGTGTGTGTGAAGCATACCCCCTTTATGCTATCATGGGAAGTTGCGCGATGAGGGTGAGCCCCCTGGCTTGAGGACAGGGTGTGGATAGTCCCGAGGTCATAGCATCCATTATTATTGTGTGATTTTTTTTTATTAGAGGTGAGACGTGGTGGATATGTTTCGTCTCATTTCTGGGGAGGAACTATGACCGCTTCCCGTACATTGTGTTATGGTTGTTTTGCCAAGGCGGTGTGAGATTTCGACCGTTGGTACCCAGGATGATATGTGACTGATTCCCTGGTAGATGATATCATTGAGAGCCTGCATCCTCGAGTTGTAGCTCACTGGGATGGTTATTATTATACTTGGGTGAATAATATATGATTATGTGATATCATATTTGTCTCTAGAGTAAAGAGACATAAAAAGATTGCTTGAATCTCAATCCGAGAGATTTTATCCGGACCTAAAATTGTAATGAATCAATTATAAGAAAATGAAGAGTAGTAATTATATGAGTATATATAGTAACTTAGGGTATCGAGGGCATAATGGACCTCAACGACCAACATTGCCAAGGAGTAGTGTATCCGGGGGGTTCCTTATTTGGATTTCGCTTGCAAGATGTCCCATGTACGAAGCGCAGTGCAATGTTGGGAGTGGGGAGAAGTTAGTCTTTAGTGCTCATATTTATATATTAGTATGTATCTCGATGATCGACAGTGCCAGGAGTAGTGTATCGGGGGGGGGGGGGGGTTCCTTATTTGGATTTCGCTTGCGAGACGTCCCACGCACTAAACGCCTTGCACTGTTAAGAATTGGGAATAATTAATAAATCATTTTTTGTATAAGAGATTTTGGGTTATACACGTCATGCATTGAGGGCATAATGAATCTTAATAATCAATACTGCCAAGGAGTAGTGTATCGGGGGGTTCCTTGTTTGGATTTCACTTGCGAGACGTCCCACGCACGAACGCGGTGCAGTATTGAGAATTGGGAGAAGTTTAGTCCTTAGCACTTAGATACTAATAACTCATATATATATATATATATATATATATGTCAATAACTATAATATGAGAAATTTTAGTAAAAGAGAATATTTAGGTATATTTTATATGTTTAGCTAGTGGGCGAATATTTGAGAAGTTGAGAGATAATTTAGATGGATTTTAATTGAGTATAAATTGGGACTAAGTTATATTACTTTTCCCCTAGATAGATTTGGGAAATTATTTGGGGATCATGTGCATACGTTTAGTTGCACGCTTTAGTTGAGAGGTGAGTTAAATTTTATGGAGAGTGAGACTCCATTTTAATCATGTTATAATGCATTTATAATTATTATGCATTTTAATGCACTTGCTAGAAATATTTTCACACCTCGGGCTCTGACCCGTTTATATTTTCTTTTGCTATGTGTATATATTGTATTATTCTAGGTGTTCCTCCGCAAGGTCGCTATTGATGTTATCCATCCCATGCATTTGTGGAGTTGTGGTAGTAGCGGACTGTTGCGGTATTTTGATATAGTCGATTCCTATCTTTTGTATATCTAGATTAGGATTCAGTTTGTATATCGGGTTTACACCCAAGTGTTGTAGTGTAGCACTTCTATATTTTATTTTTCAGGATGTTGTATTGTTTGTGACCCATATTTAATATAAATTTGGTTATTGATTAGTTATTGCATGGTTGTGTTTTAGAGAGAAATAAATGTTTTAAAAGTTTTTGATACCCTCTTTTTATGGTAATGAGTAGTTAGTCGTGTTTATTTTAGAATCGCCAGTTGATGCTGAGAACAATTCACTTGAGATTCCTGATTAGTTTAGTATAGGGCTGGCCACCCGTTATTATTTTAAGCGGGGTGTCACAGGTGGTATCAGAGCATCAGGTTCTATTGTCTTTAGGATCTGTGTGGGTTTACTGCGATCTTCCGTAAGCGTTCTTGATATAGATCCCTATTATTAGGATTGTTGTGTTCATACGTCCATATTTTCTTCTGTGATAAGAAAACATTTCAAAGGCGTTCTGATACAATTGTTCTTGTTTCAGATGCCACCGAAGAGAGGTCGTTTATACAGGGTAAATAGAGGAGCTGAGTGTGTGGAACCCCAAGTGCCTAAAAGGACTATGACTACAGATGAAGTTGCCAGTATTATGGCACAAGTAGTAACTGCTGCCATTTCTGCGATGGCGCATCAACCTGCAGTTCATGTAGCCCAAACCCATTCATGACCGTCTTTGTGGGAAAGAGTACGGGAAGATTTTAGTAAGGGGCATCCTCCATATTTTTCAGGGGAGTTGATGCGATGGCTGCAAGTCGATGGAAGAATAGTATGCAAAGGCACCTCCGTATGGTTGAATGTAGTGAGGTGCAGAAGCAATTTCTTACCACCTTTAATTTAACGGGAGTAGATCTCCAATGGTGGGAGTCTATCACCACATCAGAACACAGAGATACATTTCCCATAATATATTTTTGGTAACTCTTTGGCCGAAGGTATTTTCCTTCCGCTATTCAGAAGGAAATGATGAGGAAATTGATGGATGTGTTTCAAGGTAATAGAACGGTGGCTGAGTATGAAGAGAAATTTATTCGATTGGTGAATTTAGTACCTGATGAGGTAAATACGAAAGAGAAGCGTATATCTAAGTTCATGGGAGGTTTGTGACACCCCGTCTAATTAAATACCGGGTAGCTACTCCTTTATTCAAATTAATACAAAATGTCAAGTTGGTTCAGTTCATAGCATCACTAATGAAAAATATTTTAATAATTACTAGCCACCTAATATTTAAAAAGTGAGTTGTTAATTTTAATTAAATTAGATCAACAAGCAACAAGTTAAATTATGAAATAATGATACCACGGTCACATCACAATCACAATAGAATAATAATGGAATAAAAATGAATCTGGAGGAATACTCCTCTGAATAATTCGAATATTGAATAAAACAAATACAAAGTCTGAAACACTAATTAATTTAATCCCAAAACTGAAATAGAACTGAATAATTAAGCCGTCTCTAAGAGAAAATAGGCGACATGCCCTACAGATGAATAAATCTGAGATGGAGTCAAAGCAGAAAGTGGAAGCGTCTATTATCGAGATTCTGTAACTTCCATAGCAGCTACAACACGTCACTGGAATGGAACTTCTAAGCTTGGTGTCCTTGTGGTTGGGCACCTAAAAGGTTTTTACAAGAGAATAGATTTGAAAGCAAACGGGTCAGAGCCCGATTATGAAAACAGTTTAAAATATAGCAAGTGTTTAATATCATTAAATAGTGAATATAAAATACATGATAGTGCGTCCACTCACATGAGTCCCTCACCTTTCAACTAATTGGGCACCCCTAACGTACCCGTACCCGTCCTAGTTATTCAACTATCTAACTAGTCCAATCCATAACATGACTTTACTATACAATTCAAGTTTCAATTCCCAACATCTTAATATACTGAGAGTCTAACTTTTATTACTCAGAATTAGTTATAAGAATTACTAAAAATTTTCCATCCTTAACTCTACTAAAAATGTTACAATCATTCACACTTACACATTAAAAACAGTCCATCTCAATTATCAGTTTATTAATCTCATCATAAATATACAATAATGGCACCCCTAGGTTAAGTTGCGGTGCACACATACTCTGCTATCGAATTCCAGTACATCACGTACATAAGGACCACGTATTTCGAATCTCTTGAGAAACGTTTCAATAAGAAACAAACACACATAATGGAGGTGAACATAGTTCACATACCCATGGGTCACGAACATACCTACGCTCCAATGGTCAGCTGGCTTATTAACTCACAAATAAGTCATTCTATGACCTATGTCCTTCAGGTACCAATCTAAATCTCCCCATAGGCACACAAAGATTAGATGGCCCTGATCGAAAGACGACCTCCCGTGATAGCAAGTATGGTAGGTATGTTATACACATATAAGTCCATATAACAAGCATTCACACATCTTAGATATCTTATAATATTAATAGAGGTATATTCCACCCCCTTATACCGTCATTTAAGTTTGCACATTTATAAGTATTTGGATAATATACAATATAGACCGCTGACACATTTCACGTCGTAAATCTCAATTACTTAAGTCTTATATGCATTTCTCCAAAATAAAATCCTATGTTATACTCCGGTCCCACAAATATATCTGAGATGGAGTCAAAGCAAAAAGTGGAAGCGTCTATTATCGAGATCCTGTAACTTCCACAGCAGCTACAACACGTCACTCGAATGGAACTTCTAAGCTTGGTGTCCTTGTGGCTGGGCACCTAAAAGGTTTTTACAAGAGAATAGATTTGAAAGAAAATGGGTTAGAGCCCGATTCTGAAAACAGTTTAAAATATAACAAGTGTTTAATATCATTAAACAGTGAATATAAAATACATGATAGTGCGTGCACTGACATGAGTCCCTCACCTCTCAACTAATTGTGCACCCCTAACGTACCCGTACCCGTCCTAGTTGATCCACTATCTAACTAGTCGAATCCATAACCTGACTTTACTTTACAATTCAAGGTTCAATTCCCGACATCTTAATATGCTGAGAGTCTTACTTTTATTACTCAGATTAGTTATAAGAATTACTAAAAATTTTCCATCTTTAACTCTACTAAAAAAGTTACAATCATTCACACTTACACTTTAATAAACAGTCCATCTCAATTATCAGTATATTAATATCATCATAAATATACAATAATGGCACCCCTAGGCTAAGCTGCGGTGCACACATACTCTGCTATCGAATCCCTGTACATCACGTACATAAGGACCATGTATTCCGAATCTCTCGGGAAACGTTTCAATAAGCAACAAACACACATAATGGAGGCGAACATAGTTCACATACCCATGGGTCAGGCACATACCTACGCTCCCATGGTCAGCTGACTTATTAACTCACTAATAAGTCATTCTCTGACCTATGTCCTTGAGGTACCAATCTAAATCCCCTCGTGGGCACACAAAGGTTAGATGGCCCTGATTGAAAGCCGACCTCCCGTGATAGCAAGTATGGTAGGTATGTTATACACATATAAGTCCCTATACCAAGCATTCACACATCTTAGATATCTTATAATATTAATAGAGGTATATTCCACCCCCTTATACAGTCATTCAAGTTTGCACATTTATAAGTATTTGGATAATATACAATATAGACCGCTGACACATTTCACGTCGTAAATATCAATTACTTAAGCGTTATATGCATTTCTCCAAAATAAAATCCTAAGTTATACTCCGGTCTCTCAAATATACCTACTAGTCTTCCTCGAGTATAGGTGTTCACCAAGTTCCCAACATCAACTCTCTAGGGTCAAAATTATGGAAGTTCTCCCAAAAATAATACTTATAAATAAGCCTATGTGAAGTTCGGAACAAAAATCGTCCGAACAAGGTCATTCTGTCAATCCGTTAGAAATCTCGTTCGAACGAGGTAGTTCGAACGAGTGTCGTTCAAACGAAGGCCTTCGAACGAACTCGTTAGAAGGGGTAATTGAATCACGTTAGAAGCTCATTCGAACGACCTAGGTTGGTCTTCTAACGAGATGACAGAGAATGCCTGGAATTTCCCCAACTTCGTTTTTCACCAAATTCCTTTCTCCAAATCCATCCTAAGCTCATACCAATTAAGTTTTTATGTTTTTAAACTACTCTAAGTCACCCTAGGTCACTTGTTAACATATTTTTGGGGTCAAGTCTTACTAATCAACATGTAATAACCATATATTTCCAAATCTTGCCCCAAACCCTTTGAAAATGAACCCATAATTTAATTGCATATAAAGACTCCTTATTAATCCGTTTTCAAATCATCAAAATTTATATTTTGGGTACTGAATTCGTCTATAACCATTCTACATGCAATCCCTATCCAAAATTATGAGTTCCACAACAATCCTATTTGGGTTTTCATCAAAACTTTCAAGGTATAAAAAGTTTCTACACTAAACATGGAGGAAATATTCATTGAAATTAATAACATCAAATCACTTGCCTTAGATTTGTTCTTCTGATTGGTTGTTGGTGATTAAAGGATGAATCTCTCCTCTTTCCGGTCACAAATCCTTCCCAATTTGGTGGTGGTGGGTGGTGGTTTTGGTTTGGAACCTCTTGTAACTTCTCTCAAACTCCCGTAGCCCACTTCTATTGTTTTTGGCTGATAATGGCCTTAGTGGCCTCTCTAATAATATATAATTAAGCTCTAAAATTCGTGGGTTTTAATTCCTCAATTTTTAAAGTTACCAAAATACCATTCTGGGTTGCCGGTTTGGCATAAAAGTGCCCCGGGATCCAAACTAAACTCCCGACTAGTGTTTTTTGACTATTTCGACCCTTACGGACACGTTGGCGCACTCAAAATGACCATTCGGTTGAAAAAAATATAAATTACATTTTTTAATCTAATTAAATTTATTCTTGACGTGACTGACACGCGCGTCCCAACTAAATTTCCCAAATTGTCGTATTTCTGCCTCGCGACAATTTTAATATTTTCAATACTCGTATATTACCATATATTCTCAGTAATGTTTTATTTTAACATCATAATCAAATACCAATTCACATATCGCTAGTATTTACCTCTGAATTAATTTCCAATTAATTCTCATTTAATTCAATTAATCCCTTAAATAAAAATCAATAAAATTACGGTGTATTACATACTTTCCCCCTAATAACAGAATTTTGTCCCGAAATTTGGAACTAAATAATACCTGGTAAAAATAACTCTGGATAACGCTCGCGCATCTCATCCTCGCGCTCCCATGTGGACTCTTCGACATTATGATGCTGCCACTGAACACGTACTAATGGTACTATCTTCGACCGCAGTTTCCTCTCGCGGTGGTCCAGAATGGAAATCGACCATAGATCGATGTCCTAAGCAATGTGAGTATGGGCCAAATTGTCCCTAAGATATCTCCTTAGCGAGAAAATATGGAACACGTCATGAATCCTATGCAAGTGCTCCGGTAACCCAAGTATATACGCTACTGACCCAATCCGCTCGATGATAGGAAATGGCCCCACATATCTTGGTGCCAGTTTCCCCTTCTTCCCAAAATGCATAATCCCCTTTATCAGAGATACTCTGAGTAGCACCCGATCCCCCACCTTGAATTCTCTGAAGAACCTCTTGGCATCAGCATAGCTCTTCTGTCGGTCCTGAGCTACTCGAATACGGCTCCGTATCATCTCTATCCTTACCGAAGTATCCTGAATCACTTTCGGCCCAAGGAGTTTGTTATCCCCAACCTCTAACCAACATGCTGGGGAACGACAAGGTCTACCATACAACGCCTCGAATGGAGCCATGCCAATGGTGAACTGATAGGAGTTATTATAAGCAAACTCCACCAGTGGAAGGTACTTCTCCCAACCACCTCCAAAGTCTAGGATGCACATACGCAACATGTCTTCCAACATCTGATTAGTCCGCTCGGTTGCCCATCTGTCTGTGGGTGATATGCCGTACTCAGTCGCAACTCCCTACCCATGGCTTCCTGGAAACTCTTCCAAAATTGTGAAACAAATATCTTGTCTCGGTCAGACACGATATTGAGAGGCACCCCATGAAGTCTCACTATCTTCGCTATGAAAATCTAGGCATACTGTCCCGTAGTGAAGTCTGTTTGGGCTGGCAGAAAATGAGCAACTTTGGTCAACTGATCCAAGATTATCCATATGGAGTCGTGACCCATCTACGAAGTAGGCAACCCCATGATAAAGTCCATGGAAATGCTCTCCCATTTCCACATAGGAACCTCTAATGGCTGTAGAAGTCCTACCGATCTCTGATGGTCCACCTTTACCAGCTGACAAGTGGCTCATTTAGAAATGAACTCGATAGTATCTCTCTTCATTTCGTTGCCTTATATCCTGGTACATCTTATCCCCACTAGGATGAACCACGAACCTCGATCCGTTTGACTCTGACATTACCCCGTGTCGCAAGTCTTACCCTTCCGGAACAACCAATCTCCCGTTGAAGCGTAAGCCCCCGTCTGAACTGACGGTATAGGACTCGGCTCCCTCTACTAGTAATCAAACTATTTGCTCTTGATAGAATGAGTCTTTTGCCTGGGCCTGTATCACTCTCACAACATTCTGAGGTGTAACAGTCATCACATACATGAATGATCGGGCCACTGCATCTTGGTGTCCCAACTCCTTCCATTTTGCTCTCCACACTTCGTCCACCTCACCTACTGGCCTACGGCTCAACGCGTTTGCTACCACGTTAGCCTTCCCTGGGTGATATTGGATATCGAACTGATAATCCTTTAGGAACTCAAGCCACCGATATTGACGCATATTAAATTCCTTCTTCTTGAAGAGGTACTGTATAGACTTGTGGTTCGTGAACAAACAGAATTTCTCTCCCAGGAGATAATGTCTCCAAATCCGAAGACTAAATACGGTTGTCGCTAACTCCAAGTCATGGGTGGGGTAATTCTTCTCGTGAGGCTTAAGCTTACAGGAAGCATAAGCTATAGCCTGACTCTCATGTTGCAGTAAACCTCCAAGTCCTTGTAAGGATGCATCGGTGTAGACTAGATACTCAACTCCCGATTTGAGCAAAGCTAACACTGGCGCTGAGGTCAACTTGTCCTTCAACTCATCGAATGCCAATTGACAGGCATCGCTCCAAATGAATGGCACACCTTTATGAGTCAGATTTATCAAAGGACCCGCTATCATAGAGAAACCTCAATAAACCTCCTGTACTATCCAGCTAGGCCCAAGAAACTACGTATTTCAGTTGGTGTCATGGGCTGTCCCCACTCTCTCACCGCCGATATCTTCCCCGGATCAACTGATATTCCCCTGTTTGAAATGATATGCCCCAAAACAGTACGTCCTTCAGCCAAAATCCACACTTCTCATATTTTGCATATTACTCGTTCTGACGTAGCGTCTGGAAAACCTGTCTCAAGTGCTCGACATGTTCCTCCTCTGTCTGGCAGTAAACCAGAATGTCATCAATAAAGATGATGACAAACTGGTCTAGGAACTCTCTGAACACCCTATTCATCAAGTCCACAAACACGGCTGGAGCATTGGTTAGACCAAAAGGCATAACCCGAAATTCGTAGGAACCATATCTCGTCAAGAAGGTAGTCTTTATGACGTCCTGCTCCCTGATACGCAACTGATGGTATCCCGATCGCAAGTCAATCTTTGAGAAGAAGGCTGCTCCTCTCAATTGTTCGAATAAGTCATCGATTTGCGACAATGGATATTTGTTTTGTATCGTGATTTTATTCAAATCCCGATAGTCTACACATAACCTCAACGATCCATCTCTCTTATTCACGAACAGTATAGGGGTACCCCATGGCGAGGTACTCCTACGGATAAACCCTTAACCCAACAGCTGCTCTATCTGATCTCGTGACTCCCTCATCACTTCTGCAGCCATACGATAAGGCACGCGGGCTATCGGCCGAGTGTCTGGCGTCAAATTGATAACAAAGTCTATCTCTCTACTAGGAGGTAATCCTGGAATATCCCGGAATACATCAACAAACTCCCTAACAACTGGAATTGAATCTAGTGGTCTTACCACTTCCTTAGAGGTCTTTTCCTCTATATAATACAAGTGAGTGGACAATCCTCCCTCAGGACGAGGCATCGCCACTAAGAATATCTCCTGTCCGGGTATGGTAAAAATAATACTCCTGCTGAAATAATCAATCATGGCTCTATACGTAACTAGCCAATCCATACCAACGATCGCATCGTACTCAGTCATATCTAATACTAACATATCAGCAGGCAAAGTAAACCTCCCAATCTCTATACCCACGCCTCTACAAATAAGATAAATCACAGAACCCCTACTCAACGGTGAATCTATGCAAGTAATCGTGCTCTCTGCAGTGTCTAACAACCCTATAATGCGTGTAAATCTCGTGGCAATAAAATAGTGTGTGGTTACCGCATCAAATAAAATATGCCCTATAGTCCCCCAAATAGAGAACATACCCTCTATAATGGGTGGATCCTGTGGGAATGCGGACTGCTGGAGCTGATAGACTCGCCCGTACTGAAGCTACCCCTGCTGAACTGGGACTGTTGGGATGGGTGGCAAAGCTGGCATCTGCGGTGGTGCAGGGAGGGCGGAGGGGAACATAGGCCTCTGGGGCTCATGTCGAGTACCCTGCTACTGCTGCTGTGGGATCTCACCCTTATCAGGACACTCCTGGCGCTTGTGGCCAATCTTGCCACAAATGAAACATTTCCCCGGAAAGTTTCCTCCTCTCTGACCCTGCTGCCCACGGCCCTAATGACCGTTGCCATTCCTCTACTGGCCATGTTGGCCCTGCTAAAACTGGTGCTATTGGACATGCTGACCCTATTGACCCTGATGGCCGTGTTGACCCTGTTGGCCATGACGAAAACCTCCCTGACTATTTTTGAAGCCTCCAGATCAAAATCTCTTAGGATCACCCTGATGGGAACTCTGATCACCCTGCCTGTGCTGACGCTGAACTGATTGTTCCCCGTTGGCACCATTTCCCCCTGTCCTGCCCTGATGGCTAGACTCTCTTGATCGCTTACCCTCTGACAAGTGAAAGCGGTGGTCCTGGAAGTGAAGCAGTGCTGCATTAACCACATCAGAATAAGTGGCCAACGAGATATTTCCCAGTAAATGCTAACGGATCCTCCAAGTCAACCCATCCATGAACTTCTGTATCTTCTTCTCTTTTGTCAGAATCTCACCGGGGACAATGTTCAAGAGATTTGTGAACTCGGCCTCATATTCAGCAACTGTCCTCCCCTCCTTCTTGAGGTTCATCAATTTTCTCCTCATCTCGGTGTGAACGGTTGAGGGAAAATACTTGCGGTCAAACCGCACCCAAAACTCCTGAATAGTAAGAACATCCCTCTCCTTCGTGGTGGTAACGGACTCCCACCACTGCAATGCTGACTCTACCAGCTTAAAAGTAGCCAGTATCATCCTCTGTATATCCGTACACTCGTACATCCTCAAGTGTCTTTGGATGTCCTTCTTCCACTGACTGGACACAACGACGTCGGAGCAACCTGCAAACTCCGGAGGGTGTGCCTTCTGAAAAGCATCACGAACACGTTCCTAAGAAGACGAGAATGTATGAGTCTACTGGTTCTACTACCGGTGCCTGAGGCGGTGCCTTCTGTACAACTGCTAGAGCGGCATTTATCGCTTGGGCCACAATAGCGGAAACCTCTACGGCATTCATGGTGCCCGGAACTGGTGCAGGCTGTGGCCCGGGCTGAGCATCCCTGGGAACTAGCTGTACACGTCGTGGAGGCATCTGAAATGAAAGAGAAGTCATATAAGTCTACAGTTATTATCTCAAAATAGCTGAAGAGAGTAAGATACATAAAAGAGTACAATAATCCTACAATATAGGGCTCTACATTAAAGAACGCTCAGGGAAAACATAACAAGCCGTACAGATCCTAAGGACACTAGAACTTGATGCTCTGATACCACCTGTGACACTCCGTCTAATTAAATACCGGGTAGCTACTCCTTTATTCAAATTAATACAAAAAGTCAAGTTGGTTCAGTTCATAGCATCACTAACGAAAAATATTTTAACAATTACTAGGCACCTAATATTTAAAAAGTGAGTTGTCAATTTTAATTAAATTAAATCAACAAGCAACAAGTTAAATTATGAAATAATGATACCACGGTCACATCACAATCACAATAGAATAATAATGGAATAAAAATGAATCTGGTGGAATACTCCTCTGAATAATCTGAATACTGAATAAAATAAATACAAAGTCTGAAATAGTAATTAATTTAATCCCAAAACTGAAATAGAACTGAATAATTAAGCTGTCTCTAAGAGAAAAGGGGCGACATTCCCTACAGATGAATAACTCTGAGATGGAGTCAAAGCAGAAAGTGGAAGCATCTATTATCGAGATCATTAAACTTCCACAGCAGCTACAGAACGTCACTGGAATAGAACTTCTAAGCTTGGTGTCCTTGTGGCTGGGCACCTAAAAGGTTTTTACAAGAGAATAGATTTGAAAGCAAACGGGTCAGAGCCCGATTGTGAAAACAGTTTAAAATATAGCAAGTGTTTAATATCATTAAACAGTGCATATAAAATGCATGATAGTGCGTGAAATCACATCAGTACCTCACCTCTCAATTAATTGTGCACCCCTAATGTACCCGTACCCTTTCTAGTTATTCCACTATCTAACTAGTCCAATCCATAACCTGACTTTACTTTACAATTCAAGGTTCAATTCCTGACATCTTAATATACTGAGAGTCTTACTTTTATTACTCAGAATTAGTTATAAGAATTACTAAAAAATTTCCATCTTTAACTCTACTAAAAATGTTACAATCATTCACACTTACACTTTAATAAACAGTCCATCTCAATTATCAGTGTATTAATCTCATCATAAATATACAATAATGGCACCCCTAGGCTAAGATGTGGTGCACACATACTCTGCTATCGAATCCCAGTACATCACGTACATAAGGACCATGTATTCCGAATCTATTGGGAAACGGTTCAATAAGCAATAAACACACATAGTGGACATGAACATAGTTCACATACCCATGGGTCACGCACATACATACACTCCCATGGTCAGCTGGCTTATTAACTCACCAATAAGTCATTCTATGACCTATATCCTTGAGGTACCAATCTAAATCCCCCCATAGGCACACAAAGATTAGATGGCCCTGATCGAAAGCCGACCTCCCGTGATAGCAAGTATGGTAGGTATGTTATACACATATAAGTCCATATATCAAGCATTCACACATCTTAGATATCTTATAATATTAATAGAGGTATATTCCACCCCCTTGTACCGTCATTCAAGTTTGCACATTTATAAGTATTGGATAATATACAATATAGACCGGCGACACATTTCACGTCGTAAATCTCAATTACTTAAGTCTTATATGCATTTCTCCAAAATAAAATCCTAAGTTATACTCCGGTATCTCAAATATACCTACTAGTCTTCCTCGAGTATAGGTGTTCACAAAGTTCCCAACATAAATTCTTTAGGGTCAAAATTATGGAAGTTCTCCCAAAAATAATACCTATAAATAAGCCTATGTGAAGTCCAAAATAAAAATCGGTCGAACAAGGTCATTCTGTCAACTCGTTAGAAATTTCATTCGAATGAAGGGCTTTGAACAAACTCGTTAGAAGGGGTACTTGAATCTATTTAGAAGCTCGTTCGAACGAGGACGTTCGAATGACCTGGGTTGGTCTTCTAACGAGATGGCAGAGAATGCCGCGAATTTCCCCAACTTCGTTTTTCACCAAATTCCTTTCTCCAAATCCATCCGAAGTTCATACCAATTAAGTTTTCATGTTTTTAAACTACTATAAGTCACCCTAGGTCACTTGTTAACATATTTTTGGGGTCAAATCTTACCAATCAACATGTAATAACCATATATTCCTAAATCTTGCCCTAAACCCTATGAACATGAACTCAGAATTTAATTGCATACAAAGACTCCTTATTAATCCATTTTCAAATCATCAAAAGTTATATTTTGGGTATTGAATTCATCTATAACCATTCTACATGAAATCCCTATCCAAAATTATGAGTTCCACAACAATCCTATTTGGGTTTTCATCAAAACTTTCAAGGTATAAAAAGTTTCTGCACTAAACATGGAAGAAATATTCATTGAAATTAATAACATCAAATAACTTGCCTTAGATTTGTTCTTCTGATTGGTTGTTGGTGATTAAAGGCTGAATCTCTCCTCTTTCCGGTCACAAATCCTTCCTAATTTCGTGGTGGTGGGTCGTGGTTTTGGTTTGGAACCTCTTGTAACTTCTCTCAAACTCCCGTAGCCCACTTCTATTGGTTTTGGCTGATAATGGCCTTAGTTGCTTTTCTAATAATATATAATTAAGCTCTAAAATTCGTGGGTTTTAATTCCTCAATTTTTAAAATTACCAAAATACCCTTCTGGGTTGCCGGTTTGGCCTAAAAGTGCCCCGGGATCCAAACTAAACTCCCGGCTAGTGTTTTCTGACTATTTCGACCCTTCCGGACACGTTGGCGCACTCAAAATGACCATTCGGTTGAAAAAATATAAATTACTTTTTTTTAATCTAATTAAATTTATTCCTGACGCGACTGACACGCGCGTCCCAACTAAATTTCCCAAATTGTCGTATTTATGCCTCGCGACAATTTTAATATTTTCAATACTCGTATATTACCATATATTCTCAGTAATGTTTTATTTTAACATCATAATCAAATACCAATTCACATCTCGCTAGTATTTACCTCCGGATTAATTTCCAATTAATTCTCATTTAATTCAATTAATCCCTTAAATAAAAATCTATAAAATTACAGGGTATTACAAGGTTTAGATTGTAGAATTCGGTAGCATTTGTTAGGGAGCCCAACTTTAGTAACTTTCACCGAGGTAGTGAATGCGGCACTATTGCAATGTCATGAATGTCGTCTTCGTTCGCAAGGGGGTAAGAACTTTGGAGACTCGGGTTCATCAAGTAGGCTGGGGATGAGAATACCGGTAATGCTAGAGGGTATAGGCAAGATTATCGAGGGTCACAATAGCGTTTTGTTCCTCATGATGGGCATAAGGGATTTGTGGGTAGACGTTTTGAGGAATTTTTGGATGTGCAGCCTCTACAGCAGATTTGAGGTCTTTTTAGGCCAGTGGACTTTATGTGGGAACCCAATGATGAGGAGAGGCAATCAGACTAGAGACGTATGATGTAAGTTATTTTCCTTTATGAATATCATTATGCTATATAAAGCTATGGGAATGTCGTATGGGATATAGTTATGAGAGGGTAGTGTTATAACCCTATTATGTATGGAATGACTCGAAAGGGAATGCTGAGCAAGTGAGGCCCTTGTATTATCATATTTGAGAGAATAGATTATTTTGTGATGTGCTAGAAAGAGAGCAATGATTTTGTTGTGAATGTAAGAATTGTTGTAATGTGCTGAGTAGTAATGATAAAGCTATTTGATTTATAGTTGTGCTAGACTTATATATTTATTATATTCCAGTTATGGAAGAGCCGAGTGAATGACAATATATTAATATGATTTGAGAGATTATTACTGAAAAGAATTCAGAGTTTTGTGGATGATTGAGGAGTAAGAAATTTTAGCTCATAATTGTGTTAATTTTGAGAACTATATAAGGTATTTTATTTAAATGTTGAAAGACATAAACTATTTTATAATAAATTATTTTCAAAATAAATTTTTTTATAGACCTTTGGGGCATATCAAA
Source organism: Sambucus nigra (assembly GCA_949130495.1). Taxonomy (NCBI): domain Eukaryota; kingdom Viridiplantae; phylum Streptophyta; class Magnoliopsida; order Dipsacales; family Adoxaceae; genus Sambucus; species Sambucus nigra. Next base: position 126,174,833 of record OX422218.1, read on the forward strand.
AATGATTTACACAAAAATATTTTAAACTCTAGTCCGGATCTAACAAACTCTCAATCCCCGACGTCGCTACACGTTAGTGTATTGGGAGGGTTCCTTGTTTGGATTTCGCTTGCGAGACATCCCCCGCATGAAGGTAGCAATGTCAGGAATTGAGAGGAGTTAAATCTTTGTATGTTAGTATAATTTAACATGTTCTTAGTTATTGTAGTATTGAAGGCAAGAAAAGCCTAATTATGTTTATACGAGTAGAGCTCGAATAAATGGTGTATGGGCGCCCTAGTAGTTATAATTGGATTTATAATAAATCAAAATAATTCGTCGTGAGAAATGGGAGGATTGGGTATAGTGTTAGTGAGGATAAGTGTAGTAGGAACTAGATGGGCTTTGGAGTATTAGGCTTAGATAAATTTCGAGGATGAAATTCTCGCAAGTGGGGAAGTCTGTAATACCTCGAGATTTTTGGGGCAATAATTTATTTATTTTTGGACAAATAAATATTATTTTAATTGGAGAATAATTAAATTGGTATTGAGGTCAAAATTTAAAGATGTTAATAAGTGTTTCGAATGGAAATTCTGAGGGTGTAGTTATTTTCGGAAGGGTCGAGAAAGTCAAAATGACTATACTTGGGATATATTTGGGTTCCAAAATATTTTAAGTTCGTTTGTATCGAATTAAAGTTACCGAGTCATTTAAAGTGTGTATTATCATTTAAAGTTGTGTATTTTGGAGATAAGGCTTATTAAGCCTATGGGAGATCAAATCTCCTTAGAAAGAAAGAGAGAAATAGAGATAAGAACGAAAGAAGAAGAAAAAGAGGAGAAAAGTGGGATTTTCGGCCATTACGCGATCTCGAGCAAGATTCAGACTCTACGAATTTGAGGCAAGTGATTAAACTTGGTAAATAATTGTTGTGTACCATTTATTTCATGATTTGTGGATATAATTTTTGAGTTTTGGGATAAATTGCTAAAACCTAAATTTTGGGTAAAATCTTAGATTTGTTGTGTATATAATGGATTTGAGGTTAGAAATTAGTTGAGGTGTGTTATTTGATGAATATTAGAGTTATATATATGGTTGTATTAAAGAGGAAGGGTTATAAGATGATTAAAATGATTTTAGAGAAATTTGGGTTTTGGAGAAAAACAACCCATTTGTAGCTGGCTGACCAAACCAAATCGATTTGCCCCTTCCGAATCGATTCAGTAGGAAGCAGACTTACAGGTCTTTGGGGCCGAATCGATTCGATGGGGCTGAATCGATTCGCTGTAGAGACCTAATCGATTCGGAAGGGGCCGAATCGATTCGGAGATGAGGCTATTTTGAGAGGTTTTTCTCGAGTGAATTTCGTCTGGTTTCGCTTGGATTTATCGATTGGGAATCTCTATATGAGTTATGAGAAGTGTGTGTTTTGAGAGTTTTAGGGATTTTCCCATATGAAGATTTATTGGAGTCATATTGACATAATTTTAGAGTATACCTATTAGAGAGTATTGTATCGACTAGGTGGGGAAGCCCACTATCATTGAGAATTCGGTGTGGAGATAATTATGGGTTTATAAGAGAGAGATAGAATGCGCTTAGTGATAATGGATTTTAGTATAAAATCCCAAATGGGATAACTTTAAAGGTTCATAAGATTGATTGAACCACATTAAGGAATGAGAATAATGAATGTTGATAGATGTGCATACGGATATAGGGAATATCCTTAACGTAAACTAAATTGGGAGATGTTTCATATAAATGATAAATGTTGATCAAGGTACATTAGGATATAGAGAATATCCTTAACGTAAATAGAATTGTGAGATGATTCTTACAAATAGAAGTGATGTGTGAATTTCAAGTGAGAAATAGTATAGTGTATGCTAAGTGGTGAAGTTATGTGAGTTATTGACGAGTAGTATATCGAGAGTAAAATATACTAAATAATGAGATTATTTCACTTACGCCTAAGAGCATATTATGATTATGAAATAGTGTGATATATACCTTGTGTGATGGTATACATTTATATGATGTGATGATGTAAGTATATCTTGCGTGAATGATATATATATATATATATATATATATCTGTGTGTGTGTGTGTGTGTGTGTGAAGCATACCCCCTCTATGCTATCATGGGGAGTTGCGCGATGAGGGTGAGCCCCTTGGATTGAGGAGCAGGGTGTGGATAGTTCCCAGGTCATAACGTCCATTATTATTGTGTGATTTTTTATTAGGGGTGAGACATGTTGGGTATGTTTTGTCTCATTTCTGGGGAGGAACTATGACCGCTTCCCGTACGTTGTGTTATGGTTGTTTTGCCAAGGCGATGTGAAATTCCGACCGTTGGTACCCAAGATGATATGTGAGTGATTCCCTAGTAAATGATAGCATTGAGAGCCTACATCCTTGAGTTATAGCTCGCTGGGAGGGTTATTATTATACTTGGGTGAATAGTATATTATTTGTATATGATTATGTGATATCATATTTGTCTCTAGAGTAAAGAGACATAAAAAGATTGCTTGAATCTCATTCCGGGAGATTTTATCCGGACCTAAAATTGTAATGAATCACTTATGAGAAAATGAAGAGTAGTAATTATATGAGTATATATAGTACTTTGGGTATCGAGGGCATAATGGACCTCAACGACCAACATTGCCAAGGAGTAGTGTATCCGGGGGGTTCCTTGTTTGGATTTCACTTGCGAGACGTCCCACTCACGAAACGCAGTGCAATGTTGGGAGTGGGGAGAAGTTAGTCCTTAGTGCTCATATTTATATATTATTATGTATCTCGATGATCGACAGTGCCATGAGTAGTGTATCGGGGGGGTTCCTTGTTTGGATTTTGCTTGCGAGACGTCCCACGCATGAAACGCCGTGCACTTTTGAGAATTGAGAATAATTAATAAATCATTTTTAGTATAAGAGAATTTGGGTTATACGCGTCATGCATTGAGGGAATAATGAATCTTGATAATCAATACTACTAAGGAGTAGTGTATCAGGGGGTTCCTTGTTTGGATTTCGCTTGCGAGACGTCCCACGCACGTAACGCAGTGCAGTATTGAGAATTGGGAGAAGTTTAGCCCATAGAACTTAGATGCTAATAACTCATATATATATATATATATATATATATATATATATATATATTGGTTAATAACTAGAATATGAGGAATTCTAGTAAAAGAGAATGTGTATGTATATTTTATATGTTTAGCTAGTGGGCGAATATTTGAGATTTGTAATGGTAGAAGTAGAGAGATGATTTAGATGGATTTTAATTGAGTATAAATCGGGACAAAGTTAGATTACTTTGCCCCTAGATAGATTTGGGCAATTATTTGGGGATCATGTGCATACGTTTAGTTGTGCGCTTTAGTTGAGTGGTGATTTGAATTTTATGGAGAGTGCGACTCCTTTTTAATCATGTTATAATGCATTTATAATTATTATATATTTTAATGCAATTGCTAAAAAAATTTTCACTCCTCGGGCTCTGACCCGTTTATATTTTCTCTTGCTATGTGTATATATTGTATTATTCTGGGTGTTCCTCCGCTAGGACGCCATTGATGTTATCCATCCCGTGCATTTGTGGAGCTGTGTCAGTAGCACACTGTTGCGGTATTTTGATATGGTCGATTCCTATCTTTTGTATATCTAGATTATGATTCAGTTTCTATATCGGGTTTACACCCAAGTGTTATAGTATAACACTTCTATATTTTATTTTTCGGACTGTTGTATTGTCTGTGACCCGACAGCATATTCAGATATTTCATTTTAGAGATTTTTGTACTCTTCTATTAGCCTCTTTTATATCATTCGATCATCTGTGTGTGTCTCTTATCATATTTAATATAAATTTGATTGTTGATTAGTTGTTGCATGGTTGTGTTTTAGAGAGAAATAAATGTTTTAAAAGTTTTTGATACCCTCTTTTTATGGTAATGGATAGTTAGCCGTGTTTATTTTAGAATCGCCAGTTGATGCTGAGAATGATTCACTTGAGATTCCTGATTATTTTAGTATAGGGCTGATCACTCGTTATTATTTTAAGTGGGGTGTCACAGTAAAACTCCCATCTGTCCCTCTCACCAATTTTCTCTTCCTTTTGGAATCGTGCCTCAATCTCTGTCCGCACAACTCCACATCCCCAACTCCAAACACAAGATGTGGTTACTCTACCACGATATGCAAACCTGAAAGGAAAAAAAACCCTTATCATTTTTCATGTAATACAAATAATTTGCATTCGCTGTATTAAAAAATTTAAGTAGGAACTGAATTCCTGGTGCTCCCTCTTCCTTATTCCCCCTCAATGCAATTTAACATGGTTGTCGATAATCGATCCGGTTTATTCACCATGTTACAACAACCGTGTCATAGATGATTCTCTACACTCGATCCAGCCTCAGGCATCCTCTAAAAACTTAACGATTTCTCAAATCATGGAGGTATCCAAAAGTGTACATATTATCTAATAATTTTTGTATCTGTAGAGGAATTGGAACCAAATAATTTAAAATAGTAAAAATGAAGAGAATATTGTAGGGATCCGTTTTATATGTTCTTTTGGGTTACGTTTTTACTTTTTTTTATAGATATGTTTTGTACTATTTGGTTTCAACTTTGGGAGTTTGGGTTTCTAATAGAGAAGTTTTGCGATTTTAAGATTCTGCTATTTCTTTTTTTTAAAAAAAATTCCTATTGTTAATATATTATCTCATATATTTTTAGCATTTATTTATTGATATATCATAAGGTTAATCCATACATGCCAATTGCCTCGTTATTCTGAAGGCCAACCTCATGTGTTACTTAGTACATAGTTCAAATAGGCAATTTCCTATTTAGAAATTGTATATACTAATGATTTTCTCTCCACTACAGTAGTGACGATTTTTGTTTCTTTCTTTTAGTTACTTCAAGTGACAAGTTTATTGTATGATCACTATCATTTTGGTAAGATAAATAAGGAAAATTTGATTATATGATTTACTTTTAGTGATATTTTTTAATTGGTTCATTTGTAAGAGTGAGAGTGAGTGAAGATGTTAGAGTGCGTTTGTATGATCTCGCCATGGGTGTGGGTTGAAGGGTTGATCATAATCTTTATCATTCCTTTGTCATTTGTCTTACTATAATTTTGCGTTCATTTTGAAAAACAGTAGTATTGGGTAACTAGTTAAAATAGTAACTAATAGTAGAGCATAATGTGTAAATTTTGTTAGATTCTTTAGATTCTGAATAATTTTAAGCTCAATATAACAAACCAAGATTCATATCCATGTGTTTACTATATTTTATGTTTTCATGAAATTTATTAACTTAATCTTTGTTACATAGCATATGCAACTCGCAAGGAAGATGTTAAGGATATGAAAACTTGCATGGTGTAACCGACAATTCACACTTAAGAAAATATGAAGCTGAAAATTAATTAGAGTCATTATGTTTCTTATGTTCAAGTTGAATGTTATAATGTTATAATTTTTAGTGATAGGAGATAATGAGTTTATTAATTTGTTCATTGTGACTATGATTATTTTAATGTTAAAATTTGATTTTTACTTCTCATTTTTAGGTAGGGGAGCTTTTGAATAATTTGACTTAGTTTTTTTTCATTGTATTTTATTATCATATTAATGGAAGAACAAAGGGAAAGAAAGAGGAGTAAGTTGTAAGATAGGTGTGCTACATGTAAGACCATGCAAGAGTGGGGTGGTTAAAAAGTCACAAACCTAGAACTAAGTTAGTTATAAATTACCATTAATTATAACTAATAAACATTAAATAAAAGACCTTGCAAAAACTAGAATAATAATTCAATTTGTGTGTTTGGTTAAATAGAATGTGTGTTAATTTACATGGCCTTTTTATTTAGTATTCAGTGAAATATTTTTTTATATTAAATTATTTGTGCACTAACAATGAATAATTAAAGTCGCCTAACAAAAAGTTCATAATGAAATTTTGTATGCCTATAACATGTTGTGATTAAAGTATTTGTAGTTAAACTTGATATAAGAAGTCATTTTATTACAAAATTTACAATTTAATTCATAACTATACATCCACGATTGTTTTGAGTTTTATTACAAACAAATAAAAAAATTAAATTTTTTTTAAGAGGTCTTAAAATATTTGTTCATGCCATGTAATTTTCAGGAGGTGTACAATTTATCGAAAATGACTCATCAAAATATTTGTTTTATCTCACCAAATGAATAGAAAGATATGATTATTAAAATTTAGTCTCTTTTGTATGAGAATTTATTTAGGTTCAATAGTTAAATGCTGAAACTAAATGATTGCAACACTGTATTTAAGTGCCATTATTTTTCGTGCAATGTTTTGCTTTAGGTTTTTGTGGAAAATGTGTATCTCAATTTTTTTAATAAGTGACCTTTGGTTATTTTTGGTATTGATCCCAAAGTTTCGTCTAATTTATAAGTGACATTTGTCATCTATTTGTTGTCTATTTTAGTAAGGTTGGTTATTTTTATAAGTGACCTTTGTCATCTATTTTATAAGTGATCATAACATGGCATTCTAGAATAATTTGAAATCTTGAGAAGGAGATAGAGGTGGAACAAGTTGGGTATAAGGTGAGGGAAAATAGCTTCAAGAAAGTTTAGAAAAGATTGTTTAGTGAGAGTTTTAGAAATTAAAATTGGGTTGGAATTTTTATTAAAAAAATAATGATGCTTAGAGTGAAATTAGTGTTTACAATTTTACACATGACACGAAACAATGTGAATTTGTGACGATTTGTATTTATATTTAAAGGGAAATAAGTATGAAATAAAAAATATCTAAAAATATTTAAAAAAAAACACTTTTTAATTTTTTAAATAGTTTTTAAATTTGAAGGAAAATAAGTATGGAAAAAACGTTACAAAACTATTTAAATAACATTTTTTTAAAATATAGTTTTCATATTTAAAAAGAGAATATATATATATATTCTGGTTTGTAAAAAGAAAATCAAATTGTTAAATAAAAAAGCTAAAACCAAAATTTAAAAAAAATAGTTTTTACGATTAAAAGGGAAATAAGTATCAAAATATGGTTAAAACTAAAATTGTTACAAAACATTTTTGAAAGTAAAATTTTCATGTTTAAAAAGGGAAATAGGTATAAAAAATAATTTTTATGCCATTTAAAAATAATTTAATCAAAACAGTTTAAAAAATAAGTTTTTAAAATTTTGGGAAATAAGTGTAAAAATAGTTTTTTTATAAAACCAAATCTATTAAAAATTGTTTAAACGAAATCTTTTTTAAAATTATAATTTGTATGTTTAAAAAGAATGTAGTTGATTGAAGGGAATAAAGGATAACTGAACATCAATAATATCTCTTCTTTTATGTAAAATTGATGAATATTAATAGAATGGTGAAACTGACACAAATTGAAAGGTGGAAAAAAATTGTGAGAAATGAAAGGTAAGGGATGAAATTGAGATGTGAGCAAAGATAGGGGGCCAATATGGTACTTTACTCTTTTCTTTATAACATAAAAATTTCCTTAGTCCTCCTTATGATCATAAATTCAAAAATAAGGAAGCAATCTCACACATCTAAAGGTTTTTTATTCATGTCAAACCACTATAAATCATATATTCTCTATGTATTTTACTTTTGAATTTCAGTGCACTATCATATGGTAAAACATATATATAGAAAATTTACGAACGTATTATTAACATATTAAAATATAATTAAAATTATAAGTGTAATTATAATTAAAAATTATGTAAATTAAAAATCTTTAGAAGACTAGCATGGTAAATATATTAATTATATTCAGAAAACAATATACCTAATGCTAAAGTAGAAATTATGAACTTTATGTTTTATTTTTTATATTTATGCTTTGATATGACATTACTACATACTTCCATTACTATTTCTCCTTTAAATTTTATCAAGATATATAATTAATAAATACACAAACAAATTTTGGCTATTAAATGAAAAAAAGATATCCATACACACTTTCTTAATGTCAATTAACTCTAATATCAGTTCAGTCCCTCCTTACATGTGCATCCATCCAATGTGAGTCACACGTGCAATGCCTTGAATATTAATTAGTTTTGCTAAAGATCATCTATAGCGCGCACCTAATCATGTCCTGGAACCTTAATTTAAGCTACCCGACACATATGAGGACAACCTACCTAACTATAAGCATGACCTATACCCGCATGACCCACCATCCTAACTAAACCTAGAGATCTTTTCCATTCTAACCCCACATAAATATATATACACATATATATATGCCTTGCCAGGCTTTATTGGTTCTAGTTATTTGCTTAAACAAATTTTTAGTCTTAGCACGATACACATTATCATAAGTTTTAGCATTAACAATTTGTTCTCTAAATAACATACAATTGAATCCTAAGGACAAAATTTCTCTCCACTCCCAACATTGCACTACGTTTCGTGCGTGGGGCGTCTCGCAAAGCGAAATCCAAACAAGGAACCCCCCCCCCCCCCCGATACACTACACCTTGACAAGGTTGATCGTAGGGATCCATTATGTCCTCCACACAAATCCTACTACTGTGACTACCTAATTATTGAATACCATATCTAAATACACACTTGAATCTCTATTTAAATAATTGGGGTCGATATAATTGCAATTGTCTCTAAGTACAATCCTTCGACCCTGATAAACTAGTACACCAAAATCACCCAAGATGTACCTACTAGAAAATTCATATCACCTTCACCTATAGGATATTTATTTATATATCTTACTTTAAATATATATAAGCAATCATTCATTCCTATAACCACATATACATAACACACATGATGTACACTTTGTAATACACATAACATAAACGGTTATAGGATACCAAAATATGGCACCATGCTATCATCTTCCAGGAATTACTCACATTCTCCCGGGGTCACCACATATCGAACTATTATCACACCGCCGTGGCAAAAAAATCAATCCTAACGTATGGGAAGCGGTCATAGTTCCTAACCGGAAAGTGAGAACAAATCATACCAAAGACTTCTCACCCCCAAAATAAAATCACACAAATAATAATGGACGACTATGACCTGGGGACTATCCGCATCCTGCTCCTCAAGCCATGGCCTCACACACATCGCGCAACCTCCCATGATAGCATGTGTCGGGTATGCTCACACAATAAGTATATATATATATATACACACACACACACACACACACACACACACACACATCTATACATACTATTTCTCGTCCGTATGTATGAGATTTATAAACTCAGTTATAAGCATACATAATCCTCATTATACTAGCCGTTGTCCCAATCGTATTAACTTAATTCGTTATATAAATACGATCCCTCACTTGAAGCATATTCATCTATTGTCCCTATGATATGAATAGTCTTCCAATATATCCAATATTAAGGTTACTAGCCCACCGCTTAACATATGTAACAATCACTATACATCCCATCTATATCTGAAAGCACATCAATACACGATACTTATATCGATCATAGGTACTCACCTAACTAATAGTCGGTAAGCCTCAAGCTCAATCCTAAATTCATTTTATGATCCCATCATATTTTGGGATACCCATCGTTAATCACGCATAGATATGTAGTAACTACCCCGACTACCATTTGACACAATCCTATTCTTGTCAATAGAACAATCCAATCATTCTCAAATTAGCCTACTATTCAATTTCTCCTATGAACCCTTAATCTTATAGCGTTTACAATTTATTCCTTAAGTTTAACATTACTAAGGATAAGCGACCTCTCTCTCTCATCGGTCCCCAATCATATCTTAAATAGAATCCTATCGCTATAAGAATTTGACACAAAAGTCGACTTACAATTTCCATGCTATACCGTCACAACTCTCTCATAAAGTACTCAACATTTCGTCATCAAAGCTAACTTATAATCTCAAAATAGGAGTCCCATCCCTGATGAGGTTTCCCACTACCTCGATACCCAACTCCAATGCATATATATATTTCCAACTACTTCGTTATGTCCCCGCAATCATAACATGGGAGAAACCCATAAGACTACTCCAAAACATAACTCTTGCATCATATATATAAGTTCCAAATCGAGAAACCCAACCGAAATGGAGTAAAACTCACTCTAGGAAAATTTCTCAAAATTGCCCTGTTTTCGAATCGATTCGGCCCCTCCAAATCGATTCGATCCCAACAGCGAATCGATTCGATCCAAAGGGACCTGTAAGTCTGCTACATACAGAATTGATTCGCAAGGGGTGAATCGATTCGGACCTAAAGACCTGATGGTTCTTTAACATGGCGAATCGATTTGCAAGGGGCGAATCGATTCGGCCTGTTCAACAAGCCACGAAAAGGGTTAATTTCTCCAAAATCCAAAATTTCTCAAATTCAATTTATAGAACTTCCAACCATAAATCTCTAACCCAATCAAGTTCCCAACACCAAAACCCATCCTATATCTAGTCTCATCAAGTTATACACCCTTAAACTCAAGTATGGACATCAATTACAAGATTTAAATACCCCCAAATCTAGGTTTTGATATACATACCCAAAATCCAATTCTTTTGCCCACAAATTATGAAATATGATACACAAATAAATTATTTAGAAAGATTAAACACTTGCCTCAGAATTGTAGATGTTGAATCATCCCCGAGATCGCGTACGGGCCGAAAATCTCCAAGCTTTCCCCTCTCTCCTATTCCTTCCTTCTTCTTTCTCTCTTTCTTTCTCTTTCTCTCTTTATCACAAATGAGATAGGCTAATCCGTAAGCCTCTTAAGACTTTAAAACATAACTCCCAGTTTTAAATGATAATACACACTTTAAATGACTCGTTTACTCCAATTCAAGTCAAACTCACTTAAAAATATTTCGGAACCGAAATAAAACCCAAAGACAATCATTTTGACTATCTCAACCCATCCGGAATCAACGACACACTCAGAATCGTCATCCAGAATACTTTATAACATCCATAATTTTTGGACCTCAATTTCCAAATTCTAAAATTCTCCAATTTAAATATATTTTATTTCTCCCAAAAATTTAATTTCTCAGTCTCAAAGTCACGGGGTATTACACTGGTGTAATTATGATTCATAATTTTAGCGTGGTTTATTCTGCCTATAATTTAGTAGAGTGTATTTTTAATCTTTATATCAGAGTCTTGATAATATCATTTTGTTGACATGATTTTAGCAGTATATACGTAGGTAAAAACTGCTCCACCATACCATTATTAGTACTTAATTGGATAGTATTCTTGAGTTGAGACGAATATTCGGTCCTATTGGTCTCAAGTGACCTTGATTTTCAATTCTTGGAGATAAATTTCAATTCCAATTGTTAAATAGTTATGCTTTAAAATAGATTTTGTCACTTTATAAAATACATTAAATTAGTCTCTTAAATATATGAAGTTATTTTTTATGTAAAAATGGGCATTAAAATATACTTTATTCATAACTTGCCAATGATTATATCCCAACACTTGGCAATATTAGACTTAAAATTGCCAATTGGTCAAATATGTATGATTTTTAGTATCTATAAGGATAAATATCAAGTATAAGATATATTGTCTCATGTTCTTATCAATCTTTCAATACATTGTTGATAATGTAATGTTTAGTTTTTTGGCTCAACAATATCACTATAATATGTTAAATCCACCATTCAAGAGAACAAACAACTCACCAGCTATAGTATTCGTTATTATGATCATAATAGTTGGGAAAATATGCCCCCAAAACCCAAATGTGACTTTATTGACAACTCAATAAATTGAATTGTTAGATAATCTTGAACCTTTATAACTAAATACATCATAAACAAGCTAAGACTTCCTACAAGCAAGAAGAAAGAAATTAAAGTATGAAAATCATATTCCCGTCAAACATAACAACACTTGACAGCTCATAATTGCAACAAAGTAGGTAATAACAATTGAACCCAAGGTCTATCTTTCCTGTTATCTTCTTTTCAAGTGGTTGTGTTGTGTTATACTTTTCATGTAAGGCATGGTCTATATATAAGGCAACCCCACTATACGATGTACCATGAAAAAATTATTGCAACCTTCTACAACATCAGCGTTTAATAACTAAACTGATAATTATAAGTTAAAAAATATAGTAAAATGGGTCTAGCACTTCAAGATGTCATCAATGTTTTGTACTTATCATTACTAGAATTATCGAGTAGTTGGTCTAGTTTAGAGTCAGACTAGTTTGTCTCAATCGGTGATTGGTCATATTGGATATATGATCAATGTGAATTACAATGAATATAAATAAAGTGGTTATTTTACCAGATTCTTTCATGGTTTAGTTATTACTTGATCTATTGTGTACTTTGCTCTTCCATTTTGCTTCCAACAATGTTGTAGATGAATATTTGCTATAATCCTTAAAGGGAGAATATTGGTGTGTGCTTTATATGTGGGACTCGAATAGTGTGTTATGCATAATTGAATATATTTAAATTCAGGAAATGATAAAGAAGGATATTGAATCTTGAAAAATAAATATTTTATAAATATATGTATTAATATTACTAACGGGACTTTACCGTTACAAAATATGATAAAAGTGTTATAAAATATGTGTAATAAGGTACAAATATTAATAGAAAATTATGTTACTAAATCTATAAAAATACCATTGGTAAATCAAATACTACTAATGGTAAAATACTGCTGCTAAATTCATTATTAGTATTGGTAAATATATGTTACTAGTTTTGTTCCCCACACCTTTTTTCTATCGAAAATTACCGTTAATAGTTATTTTTGTAACGATAAAATATTGTTACTAATAGCCAGTTTTGGTGTAGTGGATATATCCCAAATGAAAATTCCTCTGAAATATTATGTAAGACATGTCCACATAATGATTGACAAACTTCTGGAGATTTAGACCCAATAAATTGAATCGCACCTATAAAAATAAAAACAAAAATTGTGTGCACATTCCGATTCTCATAATCCTTAAAATTGAGAATTTATGCACCCTTTGCAAATATTGTGAGATTGTGCAAGTCTAATATAGTAAACACCTAGACTTGAATCTCGTCAGTGGTCATGTTTAATGGATTTATGATATACTTGTACGATCCTGTTTGAACTATCAGTCAAGTTCATGTAGTTAAGATGGAATACTAAGGTCTTACACGCGGCTTTATCGATAATATGTAAACTCTTTATCTATATTCAATTGAACTAAAACTAGAATTTTGATATTCTTTAATCAGGCAAAACTCTATTAAGTTCATGTAAGAAAAAGGTTATCTTCTTGTCATAATTTCGGTTGACAAAATGCAGGTTAGGTGTATCATAATTTATTTATGATCTTCCACAAGACCCGACTTTACGTCGATGAAAAAACGACATTGAAACATTCAACGCCCCGAATTGCAAGCCACACAACAGGTAGTACAAGTGGAAAAAATTATTTTTTGAAATATAAAATTGATTTAACTTTGGTGAAAATTTTAAAAAGACTTTATTTTTAATTTTTTAAGTCTTTTTGTTAACTGTTAAGCTATAATATTTTCTACAAATTTTTTTTACTAACACTTAACAACTCCCCTAAATTTTTTCAGCCAACAGTGGTTTTCTAAAAATGTTTAAAGATAAAAATAGTGTGCCCCGAGAGGTTATCGTGGCCACGAGAGGCCAAGCCACAATTGTGGCATGGTGAGCCCACTATAGCGGGATTCTCTTACCTCCATAGTGGAAGTGTTGAACCTCTATAGCTAGTGAGGTGTGAGGCTTCGTTATTTAATTCAATTCAAATATCTTTTAATTGGTTTTTTAGTGTTTTTTTTTATTAAAGATGACTCTTTCTACTTATATTGAAATACTTATTTAAAGAGTAATTCATGAGAACTTTTTAGGACCTCAATTTTAGTTTTATTGAGAAATTTTGTGAGCCTAATAATCCTTAAAAGCTCCCAAGCTAATGATGAAAGGTAAACTTTATAAATGAAGATTGTGTCATTGGATGTTTACCGCCTAACAAAAACCACAACTTATTATACTATGGAGTATAGTGGGAAGTAGGGATCGAATCCATTGGGAACGCGATTTAGGATTAAATTTATTTATTACTTAAAATGGGTAAAATAAAAGATGATATGGTTATAATTAACTAAAACTAGGAAATAAGTTAAGTTAACTACGAAAGATTAACTAAATGAGTTAAATATCACTTTCCCACCATGGATTAACAAAATGAAAAAAGGTAAATGGTTCAATGCACATTTAACTGATCATATTCAATTGATACTAAACATCAAACATGAAGATACCAAACTCAAAAATGAAAGATTGAATTTCAATCAAGTATGATGGCAAATGGATTAATATTATAGCAATGCCTTAAACACTACCGTTGCAAAACAAAGGAAGTTAAAATGCTAAGATACTCCAATACTAATACACAAGTTTTCAATCAAAAGTGATTCAAAAACTAACTATATCTTTGAATCTAAAACATCCAATAATGGTGGGTTTGTAATCCTAACCTATAAACTAGCCACAAAAATGTATAATTAACTACAAAAAGTAGATAAAGAGATAAATCAACACCATTAAGTTATATGTATTGAAATGATAGTAAGGTTACAAATATAGAAATAAAACTATGAAATCAATAGTAAATGAAGAAGACAATGAATAATGACAAAATACACTCATATAACCTAAGAGAGAGAAGATCCCACCAAGAGGTCAAAAATCTAAGAGAGAATGAATAATTATATTTAAAAACTATCTTAAAACTTTCTGTACATAACTAAGAATTAAGTAAGGGCAATTGGGTAACAAAAAACCAAGCCAGATGCAAGTCAATGGTAATTCGGATGGGGAGAATCGATTCACCAAAGTAAGAATTGATTTTATATAACATTTGATCACCCTAGGACTTTTTTTCCATGATGAGAATCGATTCTCGCTTTGGAGAATCCATTCTATTTGCCTGGAAGTTCTTTCTCACAAGACGACACAGAAAGCGCCATAAATTCTTCATATGAATTCGAAATGACGCATGGTCAGCGACCACACAAAGATAATTTGACAAAATACACAACCATATTATTCCAAGATCCAAAATTTGAAGTTTAAAACTACAAAAATTCCCTTAAAATTAAATTTTCTAATAAAACTTTCTCGAAATGCTACCAAACCTTATGCGATGTATTCCTAACACCTATAAAAGCTCAAATACACTTTAAACAAGATATATCCACTAAAAATAGAGATTATCTAGTATAGGAGAATAATTTTAGGAATTAATGTATATTTAAATACAGAATAAATGATTTGAAATGTTATATTCATAACTAATCAAGTCACTGCTTGGTATTTGTGTTCTCTTTTAGTGTTTTAGAAACACTATTATACGTTAAATCAATATTTTAATGGTATTTTCTAAAAAATAAGTCCACTAAATAAATATATAAATATGTGGAGGTTTGACATTGGTCGCGATCAAAGCTTGACGAGGTCGAATATCTATGATATAATTGACTTAGGTTGCAATCCAAGGCACGTTAGCTAGACTGGTGAGCTAGGTGTCAAACTTGCGATAGAGAATCAAGAAAACGCATCCATTTCATAGATTAATGGACACCGAGACATGAGGGTTATGGCTGTCAAGTCAAAGTTGTGGTGGATATTGACATGGATAGTATTGCAAAGGTCAAAGGTTCAAAACACTGAAGATTTATAGTTTTGGTAAAATTAAGGGTTGTAAGTCGGTTTGTCTATTCATAAAACCTGAAAGTTTTTGTACTAGTGGACTTGTGTTTGGGGTTGGTGCATGTGGTTTTTTTCGAGAGCGTTTTCACATTAAATAACTATATCCCTATTTGTGTGATGTCTTTTATAATTCATCATTATTAATTTCTATCACCTAATACGAAAACTAAACCTAATTAATTAATTAGGTAAATTTTAAAATTCGGTTTAATTAATTTAATTGGGAAAAAATAAATCAATTATTTAATTTTCATTGTATTTAGTTTTCTTTAATTAATTCTTAATAAATTAATATGTGTTACCTAATAGAAATTGTTATTCGAAGATATAATTGATAATAAATATCATTTGGATTAACATAATTTATACACCCATAAGAAAATCGTGATTTTCAAATTGGTATTATAGTGGTTTTCAATGGAAGGTCAATTTTTTTCAAAACCACCATTACTTGATTGGCCTGATTACGCATATTAGACGGTGCATGTGAAAAGGTCCCTTAATGAGAGACTATGGGTATTCGTAGAAAAGGGGTGGGCATATCCCACTACTACACTAGGAGATATAATTGTCTCCAAACCTGTACAAAGTTGGAGTGAAGATGACTGTACTTTAAGTAAGTATAATTCTCAGGGACATAATGTTTTATTTTGTGCGGTTACATCGGAGGATTTTTGCCAAATTATGATATGTGAAATGTCTAAAGACATGTGGGAAGTATTCTAAGCTATTCACGAGAGCACTCACGTACGAGTCACAAAGATTCAAAATGTCACCACCCTATTTGAGATGTTGTCAATGCACGAAAATGGGACCTCAAATGAGTTATATGCTAAACTCTTTGATATTGTGAACTGTTATTTTAATTTGGGTGAGAAAATTTTGGATAATAAGGTAGTGCTTAATATTTTGAAGTCTTTATCACCTAGGTTTATTCCACATAGCACGACCTTAAATATTTTTGGAAAGACCAATAGGGTGAGAGGTGAAATGTAATACCCCGACCCAATATTGTATCTCTTTTTGTATAATTCGTAATCATAAGAAGTCTTATAAAGAGGATTATTATTTAGTGAGTTTTTATCCTTTTATTCGGTTTGCTTTGGTAACCCTCTTATGAAATAAGGATGTTGTTAGGCTAATTTGTGAAATTTGGAAACTTATTGGATTGAACGACATTATAATCGTTCAAACGAGGTTCCTGAAGCCCTTATACTCTTGAATCACTTGAGTCCATATTGTATAAATGCTCATCTAGTTTGGAAATTGTGACAAAGTTATGTCTATCCTAGAAACCAAAGAACCTCAGAGATTGGTTTGCTATTTCATTCATATATCTTGTTGTGATCTAGATCTAATTACTAACACTCACACACAGTAGAATTCATCATGTACATGTCACATTGCATATTTATGTGTGTACATATGTTGAGTATGTTTAAATCCCTAAATTTGATTTTTAAATACTTTTTGGGATTTTATAAACATTTTTTAATAAAGGTTTTATTAATTAAAACTTGATTTTAGAAGTTTGTGGGTTCAATCTCTAATTATTGATTAATGGGTTTATTGGCTCAAAGTTGGTTTGGGTAGAAACCAAAAGCGGCAGAGACTTCAGGGTTTGGTTATAATTAATTTATGACGCGCGTTTTGTATCGATTTATTGGTTAACACCTGTTGCTTGTTGATTGGTGGGATTTGTGTTTCTTTACTGAGTATACAATCGCGTAGCTTTACAACCGTTGGATCAAACCTTATCAACGTCCTGCATGCTTTCTTTGGTAATCCCTATGTATCCCTCCTGAACCAATCAGGTGACTTTTAACCACCGCGTTCTGTGAGCCCTTAGATTTAAGTCAAACCAGATTGACTCAATCCTGACCCTTGTTTTTGAACCTGCTTCTCGATCCTTCTATTCGTCCTATAAAAAGGATCCTCCTCTCAGTCGTCCAAGACTTTTGGCCAATTCATTCCTGAGAATAAAAAAGAGAGAGAGAAGAGAGAAGAGAGAACCCAAAAAGGAAGAGAGAGAGTTACAAACCCTAACCCTAACCTCTATTCGTCAATCCTCTTTCAAAACCAAACACTCCACAAAAACTCCTATATATCCAAAACATTACCCTGAGTGTTCTTGAGTTTTTGAGTGATATTTGTGTTGCTGTAACCTCTTGTTTGTTAGATCTTATTTCCAACTTAAACTGTTTACTTAGATCTATTTTCTTCTTTATAGAAATTTCAGATCTATGTTCTGCATGTTACATCACACTTAGATTTACATAGTTTATTTCTCATCTTGAGAAATATATTGTTGATTCTTTTCTGAAAATTACTTTTAACTTTAAAATCAACAATAAATGTTTTTTGTTTATAGTTCTCTTAAAACGAAACCTTTGACCTAGTTTGGAATCACACTTGGAGGTTTTCAATCTCGAAAATCTTTTCAAAACTCTGAGATTGATTAAGATCTTGACTGTCTTCTAAGCAAGATATCCATGGATTCTAGGATTGATTTAAAGGTCAAATAGGTTCAAAGTTTTGTGAGAAGAGAGAAAAAGAAAAATCACTACATATAGCCTTATATGTAATTTTCTAGGACTGTTTCTGCTTAATAAGTGTGAGTGTGTGCATGCATGTGTTAGAAAGCACCTCCACAAACACTTTCACGCTACAACACGAAAAGTGTTGGTTATAAGATCTTGTGAGCAAAGAGTCGACGTAAAGTGCTGGAACAAATCAGAAGTGAACAAACTGGGAGAACAACATCTACAATCAGAACTGCAGAGAAGTTATAAGGACACTAGAGGGTACATTCCTAAACCTATATAGGTCTGAGTTGTATGCATGTTAGTTATATAGTTTGTAACTCATAAATTTGTTTTAGTGGATTTTTTTTTTCATTTTACTACGTAGAGGGAGTCGTGGATGTTTCCTCAATTGGTGAGGTTTTACCACGTAAAAAATCTTGAACTTAATCTTTCTACATCTCCTCATCTCATTCTTGATTGTGCTGAGTTTAAAGTTTGTTTAAACTGTTTTATAAACCTGTTAGTCAAATCTTGAATAAATCTCGTACATACTGTTTTGTTAAACACATCTTGTGTTCAAATAGTTTTATTTTTTCAAGAAAAGAGTTTCCTCAAAAAACAGCTTGGAGTTACTTAAATAGTTTATTTTTAATAAACAAATTTAGTAACATATTTTCAATTTGTATCAGAGCTTGGTAAACTTCTTTTAAATAGATCCTGTGTTTCTGAAATTATTTTCTGAAAATCAAATATGGACGAGAAAAATGAAGGATTTGGTAACTTGACCAGACCTCCTATCTTTGATGGAACCAATTTTGCTTACTGGAAAGTAAGAATGATTTCTTTCATTCAAGGAACTCTGGGACAAGATGTCTGGGACATTGTTGAAAATGGTTACACTTTTCCTACAAAACCAGCCACTGAAGGAAGTAATGAGAGGGTTAAGAAAGCATTAAGTGAGTTCACTCAAGAAGAGAAATAATTTTCTCGAAATAATAACAAAGGAAAGAATGCCATATTTATGTCTATAAATGAACACGAGTTCAAAAGAATCTCATCATGTACCACTTCTAAGGAAGCTTGGGACACTTTAGTTACTGCTCATGAAGGTGACACTAGAGTTAAGGCTGCTAAAACTCAAATGCTCATTCAACAATATAATTCCCTAATTATGTCTGAGACTGAGTCATTTGATGACTTCTATATGAACCTGACTGATATTGTGACCAAACTGCATGCTAATGGGATAACTTATGATAGACAAGAAATTGCATCTAAAATTCTGAGATCATTACCACAGAAATTTGATAACAAAAGATATGCTATTGAAGAAATGTGTGATATTAATCTCACTCCTGAACTACTCAGTAGTAAATTAAGAACTGTGGAAATGGAACTGGAATTTAAGAAACAATTGACCCAGTCCCATAGGAAACAGAGTAGTTACAATCGAAGCTTCTCTTCTAAATTGATTAAGCCTGAGTTTAATACTTCCAATGATGACTCTGATGAGGAATGCGATATAGAGAGTTTGGACAATCAGATTACCTTAATGTCAAAACAGTTTAAGAAAATCATTAAGTTTAGAACAAAATGGCAAATAAACAAGGCAAGTGAAATTATCCAACTCCCTCTAATCACAGACCTCATGATAAAAGCAATGACAAAAATCACAAGGACTCTCACATTAGACCTAATAGAGACCTTAAGAAGACTGAATGCTATAAATGTGGTAAACTGGGACACATTGCACAAGACTGTAGAGTTAACTTGAATACTCAAAACAAACACACTAGAGCCAACATTTGCAAAACATGCGATGATTCAAGTGACTCTGAAAATGAGGAACCTGAGTCAACTGATGTTTTTGACCCTTGCATGTCTTTCTTTGCCAAGATTATCTATAATGATGATATGCCTGTGCTTGTTAGTGAGGAAGAATCTAGTAACTCTATGTCTAATGTTCCTAATATTGTTGTTACTGGTTTAGATGCTTTGATTACTGAGAATATTGCTATCTCTTCTTCGGGGTGTGTGAGTCAAAGGGAAAGCGATAATGACGATGTCAATGGGTGTGTGAGTTCAAAGAATGAATCCTTAGGGGTCACTTCACACACTACACTTAGTGACTCGGATAATGAAGACCTCCCAGATATTCACACACTACTAAAACTCTCAAGAAAAGCACTAGACTAGAAAAAATTGTGAAAGATCTCACCAAAAAACTGGAAGATCTAAGCCTGATGGTCAAATTGAATGCTGAAGAGTATACTACCCAATGTTTAACTCATGAAAGTGAAATTAAAATGTTTGATGAAAAACTCAGTAATTTGACTGAAACAAATGAAATTATGGAGAAAAAGTACAAAGGGACATTGTTAGAATTGGAACAAACTAAAGAAAAGACAGCAACTATTTTAAAAAAATTTACAAAATTTGAAAATAATTCAAACCGTTTTGATGAATTTGTTGCTGAATCAAAAACCAATTCTAATGATCGAACTAGAATAGGGTTTTGCCCCAATTTGAAGATACAAACAAAATCTTTTGAACCTATCAAGTTTGTATCAGGAGGCAAAAGGCCTATTGAAACATGCCCAGACTTTCATTCTCTAAAAACTGAGTTTGATTCAAAACATCAAAATTTTAACATTGGGGAATCAAGTTGCTCTAAACATGAAAGTTCACCTAAGGCTAAATATGTCTGCCCCTTTTTAGAAAGAGTGAATCTACATTCAAACCTGTACTACCTAGGAATAGAGTTCAACCTAAAAATTCCTCAAAACCTTTGTTTAGAGACTTTCCTAAGGAGACCCCAATTTTGAGAAATCTTTACTGCGACATATACGGTCACAATTTTGATGGTTGCTATGCTTGGAGACTAGTTAAACCTGTCTATAATCCTCATATCTATCAGAACTTTAACTATTCTAGAAGGAGCCACAACAATTATATACTTCCTAGATAACCAGATAAAAACTATAATTATAGAAAGAGAAAGACCAAACCTAAAAGAACATTTCCTAGATGGAATCCTAAGCACTTTACTAAACCAAATGCTCTAGTCTTTCATGAAATTCAAAATCATGCGCACAACATTTTTCAGCAAAAAGCAAATGCTCACAAATTTTATCAATTGAGAGCTAATAAGCGCAAAATGAAAACTGGAGCAATTTGTGTTAGAAAAGATGATCTATTACCTCAGATGAAGTGTAACATAGTTTTTACTGCTCTAAAATCTCAACACACATCATTCAGTTGGTATTTAGACTCTGGATGTTCTAAGCACATGACTGGGGATGAAACTAAACTTTTAAACAAAACCAGCTTTGCTGGTGGTAAAGTCATTTTTGGTGATGGAGTTTCATCTCAAATCATAGGCAAAGGAACTCTCCAAGAAGATGGACTTCCTGTTCTTGAAAATGTCATTCTAGTTAAAGTTCTTAAGGTAAATCTACTTAGCATTTCGCAATTTTGTGACTCAGATCATACTGTTACCTTTTCAAAGAACAATTGCAAAATTTTAAATGATAAAGGTGAATGCATAATTACAGGATTCAGAACCCCTGACAATTGTTATACTATCATGAACAATTATGAAATCTGTAATGTTGCCAGAATGGATGATAACGAGATATGGCATAACAGAATGGGTCATATAAATTACGATAATCTTAGTAGACTGACCTCTCAGGAAATAGTAAGAGGAGTTCCTAAAATCAAACCCATTCCTAATATTGTATGTGGTCCTTGTCAGGAAGATAAAATTCTTAAGGCACCTCATAAGAAAGTTAATGATATTCTTACCTCTAATCCCTTGGAGCTCATCCATATGGACCTAATGGGTCCCTCCCAAACTGTTAGTCTCCGTGGACACAGTTATATTCTAGTTATGGTTGATGACTTCACCAGATTTACTTGGGTTGCATTCTTAAAACAAAATTCGGACACTTTTCAAACATTCCTAAAAGTTCTTCTTCGGATTGAAAATGAAAAGGACACTCAAGTAAATAGAATTCGTAGTGATAGAGGTGGTGAATTCAAAGACACTGGTATTATTGAATACTGTGACTATAATGGTTACAAACATGAATTCAGTGCTCCTAAGACTCCTCAACAAAATGGAATTGCCGAGAGAAAGAATCATACCCTTCAAGAGATGGCACGTGTTATGTTACATGCCCAGAATTTACCTAAATACTTTTGGGTAGAATCTATTCGTACTGCATGTCACATTATAAATAGGGTCTATCTTAGAAAGAATTGCAAACAAACTCCGTATGAACTTTGGTACAATAAAAAGCCTAATCTTAAGTACCTTAGAACTTTTGGCAGTACTTGTTATGTATGCAAAGATAAGGAAAACTTATCCAAATTTGAGAGTAGGGGAGATAAAGCTATATTTCTAGGATACTCGCCTAACAGTAGAGCCTATCGAGTGTATAATCTTCACACTAAAACCTTGATGGAATCCATAAATGTAATTGTAAGTGACACTATTGTAGAGAACAAGACTGGTGAATCTACTATTGAGGAAGAATCTACAAACACTTTAGAAAATGACTCTTTTGAAATAGATAATTCATTACCAATTGAGATACTTGAAGTTCCTAACTGGGTTTCTAAAGATCATCCCATAAATAACGTAGTTGGTAACCCTAGTGAGCCAGTGCGTACAAGATCCCAACTAAGAAATTATGCACATTATGCATGTTTTGTTTCCCTTGTGGAACCAAAGAATGTAAATGAGGCATTGAATGACTTTCACTGGATTTTTGCTATGCAGGAAGAACTTCTTCAATTTGTCATTCATGATATTTGGTATCTTGTTCCTCGTCCTGAGCATAAAAAGGTTATTGGCACACGTTGGATTTTCAAAAATAAGACTGATGAAAATGGGATAATAATTAGAAATAAAGCTAGATTAGTTGCTCAAGGATACTCTCAAATTGAAGGAATAGGTTTTAACGAGACCTTTACTCCTGTTACTCGTTTAGAATCTGTCCGTCTTCTCTTTGCCATAGCTTGCCACATGCATTTTACACTTTATCAAATGGATGTCAAATCTGCATTCCTTAATGGAATATTGACTGAAGAGACCTATGTAGAACAACTTAAAGGTTTCATTGGCCCTCAATATCCAAATCATGTATTTCCTCTTAAAAAGGCTTTGTATGGCCTTAAACAAGCACCTAGAGCTTGGTATGAGCGTCTTTCCAGTTTCCTCTTAGATAAAGGTTTCAAAAGAGGTGGAAATGATCAAACTCTTTTTGTCAAACATTTTGACAAACACATCATTATTGCTCAAGTTTATGTTAAAGATATTATCTTTGGATCAACTTCTCCCTCAGAAGTAAAATCCTTCTCTGAAACTATGCATAAGGAATTTCAAATGTCCCTTATAGGGGAGTTACAATTATTCTTAGGCTTTCAAGTCAAACAAAATTCAGAAGGATTATTTGTATCGCAATCTATGTACGCTTTAGAGATAGTAAAGAAATTTGGCCTCGAGAGTGCTAAAGATGCTAGAACGCCCATGAGTACTACGTTAAAACTTTCTAAAGATGAAAATGGAAAATCCGTAGATCCTACTCTATATCGTAGTATGATAGGAACCTTACTATATCTTACTGCCTCGCATCCTGATATTACGTATGCTGTGTGTGTATGTGCTCGTTATCAAAATAACCCTAAAGAGAGCCATTTGAATGCTGTTAAACGTATCATTAAATATATAAAAGGCACTCTGAATCTAGGACTTTGGTACACTAATGACACATCAAGCACTATAATTGGGCACACTGATGCTGACTGGGCTGGGTGTACTGATGATAGTAAAAGCACATCAGGAGCATGTTATTATATAGGTAATAACTTGGTCGGATGGAGTAGTAAGAAACAAAACTGTACATCACTCTCGACAGCCGAATCTGAATACATAGCCGCTGACAGCTGTTGTGCTCAATTACTGTGGCTTAAACAAATGCTAAGTGATTATGGTATTCAAGAAAATCAATTGCATCTCTATTTTGATAATCAAAGTGCGATTAATATTTCTAAAAACCCTATTCAACACTCGCGAACAAAGCATATAAAAATAAGACATCACTTTATATGCGAATTCGTTGAAACTAAGGAATTAGAAATCAATTATCTTCCTATTGATTTGCAACTCGCAGGTATGTTCACCAAACCTCTAGATTATAATAGATTCATTTCCTTGCGTAAATCTATTGGTATGGTTTGTGCTGAGTAATACCTTTGCTGATTATCTATGTTTTTCTCTTTGTCCATTTGAGACAAAATGGGGGAGAAATTTGAGTCGTTATGAATACTTGTATATATGCTAAACTGCTTGATCTTAGTGATTCATTGCAGGTTTTTGTACAGTTTTTCTCAACTGATGTAATAGGGTATTCAATTGTTAATAGTTGAGTTATGTACTTTTGTTTTCTAGGATTTGGGTAGATAGAATCTTTATAGGAATAGGTTTTTCTTATCTTTTTGTCACCCTACGAGTCCTAGTTGACTCAAAGGAGATTTTGTCTCATATTTCCAAAGGGGGAGATTGAAGCCCTTATACTCTTGACTCACTTGAGTCTATATTGTATAAATGCTCATCTAGTTTGGAAATTGTGACAAAACTATGTCCATCCTAGAAACCAAAGAACCTCAGAGATTGGTTTGCTATTTCATTCATATATCTTGTTGTGATCTAGATCTAATTACCAACACTTACACACAGTAGAATGCATCATGTACATGTCACATTGCATATTTATGTGTGTACATATGTTGAGTATGTTTAAATCCCTAAATTTGATTTTTAAATATTTTTTGGGATTTTATAAACATTTTTAATAAAGGTTTTATTAATTAAAACTTGATTTTAGAAGTTTGTGGGTTCAATCTCTAATTATTGATTAATGGGTTTATTTGCTCAAAGTTGGTTTGGGTAGAAACCAAAAGCGGCAGAGACTTCAGGGTTTGGTTGTAATTAATTTATGACGCGCATTTTGTATCGATTTATTGGTTAACACCTGTTGCTTGTTGATTGGTGGGATTTGTGTTTCTTTACTGAGTATACAATCGCGTAGCTTTACAACCGTTGGATCAAACCTTATCAACGTCCTGCATGCTTTCTTTGGTAATCCCTATGTATCCCTCCTGAACAAATCAGGTGACTTTTAACCACCGCGTTCTATGAGCCCTTGGATTTAAGTCAAACCAGATTGACTCAATCCTGACCCTTGTTTTTGAACCTGCTTCTCGATCCTTCTATTCGTCCTATAACAAGGATCCTCCTCTCAGTCGTCCAAGACTTTTGGCCAATTCATTACTGAGAATAAAAGAGAGAGAGAGAGTAGAGAGAAGAGAGAGAGAAGAGAGAAGAGAGAAACCAGAAAGGAAGAGAGAGAGTTAGAAACCCTAACCCTAACCCCTGTTCGTCAATCCTCTTTCAAAACCAAACACTCCACAAAAAACTCCTATATATCCAAAACACTACCCTGAGTGTTCTTGAGTTTTTGAGTGAAATTTGTGTTGCTGTAACCTCTTGTTCGTTAGATCTTGTTTCCAACTTAAACTGTTTACTTAGATCTATTTTCTTCTTCATAGAAATTTCAGATCTATGTTCTGCATGTTACATCACACTTAGATTTACATAGTTTATTTCTCATCTTGAGAAATATATTGTTGATTCTTTTCTGAAAATTTCTTTTAACTTTGAAATCAACAATAAATGTTTTCTGTTTCTATTTCTCTTAAAACTAAACCTTTAACCTAGTTTGGAATCACACTTGGAGGTTTTCAATCTTGAAAATCTTTTCAAAACTCTGAGATTGATTAAGATGTTGACTGTCTTCTAAGCAAGATATCCGTGGATTCTGGGATTGATTTAAAGGTCAAACAAGTTCAAAGTTTTATGAGAAGAGAGAAAAAGAAAAATCACTACATATAGCCTTATATGTAATTTGCTAGGACTGTTTGTACTTAATAAGCGTGAGTGTGAGCATGCATGTGTTAGAAAGAACCTCCACAAACACTTTCACACTACAACACGAAACGTGTTGGTAATAAGATCTTGTGAACAAAGAGTCGACGTAAAGTGCTGGAACAAATCAGAAGTTAACAAACTGGGAGAACAACATCTACAATCAGAACTGCAGAGAAGTTATAAAGACACCAGAGGGTACATTCCTAAACTTATATAGGTCTGGGTTGTATGCATGTTAGTTATATAGTTTGTAACTCATAAATTTGTTTTAGTGGACTTTTTTTTTCATTTTACTTCGTAGAGGGAGTCATGGATGTTTCCTCAATTGGTGAGGTTTTATCACGTAAAAAATCGTGAACTTAATCTTTCTACATATCCGCATCTCATTCTTGATTGTGCTGAGTTTAAAGTTTTTTTAAACTGTTTTATAAACCTGTTAGTCAAATCTTGAATAGATCTCGTACATACTGTTTGGTTAAACACATCTTGTGTTCAAATAGTTTTGTTTTTTCAAGAAAAGGGTTTCCTCAAAAAACAGCTCGGAGTTACTTAAATAGTTTATTTTTAATAAACGGCTTTAGTAACATATTTTCAATTCCTGTCTCATTCGCACGAGACCTTGACTCGTTGGAAATGAGCTTCAAACAATCTATTTTTTTAATTATTGTTGCATGTCATTTGAAGGTCGTTAGAAGGGAAAAATCAAAAGATGATCATGTCGTTCAAATGAGCTCAGTGTCGTTTGAACAAACCTGACGAAGTCAGATTCTTCCAATTGTGCTCTCACCATTAAAGCCCTAGATCTGGAAGACGTGTCAGCTTCTTGGAGCTTGACGAATCTGAGGGTTTTATAGGGTATTTTATATGTTTTATGTGGGTATTTTGTGGGTTATAAAAGAGATATGTGGGATAGTGAAATGCCAACACCATTGCCATCTTTTTCATCTCTCTCAAGAGTTCATAACACTTATCTCCCCACCTAAACCCTTTTTCCTCCATATTTGAGTTGTGACAACCACTCTCACACCATAAAATACCCATTTACGCTATTTTCCAATCTCTCTTATTCAAAACGGAGGTAATGGAACAAACTTGTGGAGAAACTTTAGTGGAGCTTTGAACAAGCTATGGAGTTATGGAGCTATAGTCTTGGATCTTAGGATTACATGAGCTTTCAAATCACCTATTGGTAGTTCTCCTCTTAAAAAAAAGGTAGGGCTTCTTTCCAAAATTTTAAGGTTCTTATAGCTACGAAACTGGTTTAGGATGTGCAAGATGAATTTTTATGCGAAAAAAAGGTAGTCTTGTTTATAAAATACTTAGTCTTGCTAAAAATGGATTTTCTTTAAAACAAACCCTAAATCGTTCCTATATATAAAAGAATGGAATTCTTATACCTTGATAATCAGAATAAAGCATGTGAAATTATAAATCCATGGGTTATGCAGAATAAATGCATGATTAAGAAATTTCTAGGTTGAAAACCTCCTTTGAACATGTACGAGTATGTAGCCTGCTAAAATGTGATAATATAGACTTAAACAAGCAAGTTAAAATGGGCTTTTATCTCCAAACTAACAAGTAAAGAAAAATAACCTCAAACTTGTTAGAACTTGATATAATGGAAATGAAATAAATATTGGAATTTACATGTGATTTACAAGACAAGACCATGGACTTTAGTGAAAACGGTCTTAAGGATACAGAACATAAAATTGGTAAAACATAAAATAAAAAGATTTGATTTTGAACATGAAATGATAAACTTAGTGTTGTAAATATAGTTAATTTTAGTGCCTGATAAGGACTAGAAAATATAAATGTTTAACCCAAAGGATAACAAAGAGGGGTAACAAGGGGATTTTAACAAACTTGAGGGTCCAAAGGGTTAGGTCCGCTCTCGAGACCTCACCAGTCTAATTTTGGGTGGAAAATAAATAAAAGATAAGTTTTGGCATGGTTGTTAAAGTTATGATGATTAGAAACCATGGATGATGAAAATGATAAAAAGGGGAAATGGAATAATGTGGGGATTGAATGAATGTTAAACAGATAAAAGGTTAGACTCGGATGACACCGAAAAAATTAAGGAGGGCCCAAAGCCCTGGGGTGAACTTCCTTAAACCATTGACCTGAGCATATCGTGGCATCAACGGCAGTGAGGAGCCCGTGAAAGTATGCAGTATTTGGAAGATTCAGAGAAAATAATTAAGAAAAGAAAAAATTAAGCGGTTGTAGTTGTAATTTAAGTAAAAAAAAATAAGAAAAAGTAATAATTTGGACTTAAAAATAAAAGGTGAATAACTAGTATCTGAACCCGGTAATCTAAGTGTGAGTATTATCTAATCGCTCGGGTGCATTCCATGTAGTCACATTAGTAGTAGTTAAATTGTCAATGTTTTCGTAATTGAATAACACACTCTTTCTATGTATAATAATTCTTAGATAAAGTAATGCTTAGTATTAAACTCCTATTGAGTGTTTTCTCACACCTAATTTTATTTGTATTAAAATCCCCACCCCACCCTGGGTACTGCGAGTAGGAATGTTGGGAAAGATACGAGCAAAGTCCCAGGGGGAGACCAGCATCGTTAGAATGCTCTGTACTAATTTTCAAATAATGGACTTCTGGTATTTGCACTTTGGACATTTGGACTTTTATTTGGGGCTTGGCCATAATTTGTAATAATAAAGGACGGTGTGACTTATTTTTAGTTAAATTAGCATTATGGATAAACTCGATCTTCAAAAATATATCTGGCTAAATAACAAATCGTATTAAGTGGCCACCCTTTTCTCACATACAAATAAAAACTTAAACCATCAAGCTCATGAGTTAAATTCA
Source organism: Sambucus nigra (assembly GCA_949130495.1). Taxonomy (NCBI): domain Eukaryota; kingdom Viridiplantae; phylum Streptophyta; class Magnoliopsida; order Dipsacales; family Adoxaceae; genus Sambucus; species Sambucus nigra. Next base: position 126,203,997 of record OX422218.1, read on the forward strand.
AAGGTTTTTCTTAAATAAATGACTCTCCCTCCCCCTTTTAACTCCTTGCCTCGATGAGGGCTGACGCAAAGATGACCCAAAATGGGGTCGGAGCGTTACAAATGGTATCAGAACAATAGAATCTTCTGGTGTGACAGAGTGTTTATACTTTCTTAGTGCACTGTACTTACTTCCCGCATAAATCATAATAAATATTGTTTAGTAAATTTCTTTCTCTATCATTTCATACGTACCATTGTGTATTAAACTCTCCATTTTTATCTAGATGTCTCAACATAGCGACATCGCTAGTTGTTCCGACTCCATCGAGCTCCAACGTATGGAGCAAATCGTACAACAACTTGCTGACTCTCTCTCTCTCTCTCTCTCTCTCTCTCTCTCTCTCTCTATATATATATATATATATATATATATATATATATATATATATATATATATATATATATCAACAGGAGGCCAATCATAAAAGAACCATAGAAAGCACCACTTCTGCATCGATCCTTAAATAATTCAAGAGGCTGAACTCGCCCCTTTTCAATGGGGCGTCGGGCCTTGACGCAATCGAAGAGTGGCTCGATGAGGTTATGAGGGAAATGGAAATTCTAGTTATTCCAGTTGGTCACAAAGTCCATATTTCAACATTTCAGTTGGCTGAGCGAGCACAGTGCTGGTGGAGTGCCTACTCTGTCGGCACCATCGAGATCATTCATTGGGACAACTTCAGAGTTTCCTTCCCCGACCAGTACTTTCCGTAGGCATTTAAAGATGCCAAGAAAGATGAATTTATGTTGTTGATTTAGGGAAAGGCTTCAGTGAATGAGTATGTAGTCAAATTCAAAATCCAGTGTAAGTACATGGATTCTATTCAGATGGACGAAGCTGAGAAGACAAAACTCTTTATTAAGGGTCTTAACCTAGGCATCCGACGTATTCTGGTGGGTATGGATGTGACCAATTTTAGGACTGCACCAACGATAGTAAGTCTATTCGAGAGGAAAAGAGGGAGCCTGGCAGCTCTCATTCGAGTGGTTACAAGAAGTCCCAAAGCGGGGCTCGGGTCTTTTTCGTGAAGCTTAAGGCGGCTATGGGGGTTATCTCCTCCTCAGCACAGTGTACCGGTGATTAAAGACTTATCACCCCCATAAATAGGACCTGTTATAAATATGGGATCCTAGGTCACATGAAGAGGGAATTCCCCCTCCCCCCAAACAGGTTTTAGGTAGTCAACGGGGCTGCTAATAAATTGTTAACTTCATAATAGGAAAAAGTTTCAATTACGTAGTCCCGACTCAATAGCAACAACATTTTCCTTTTTGGTATCAGCAGACGGTTAGGCAAACTGTGGATGGATCGCATCCGCGGTAGGGTTAGGTTCCTAGTGGTCAGACCAACATGTCTAATTCAGGGCAAGCTTATGAAAATTCCTAGAAGACTATACCTCCTGGTTCCCCTATAGTGATGGAATGTGTGATTCTCCTATATAATACTTGGGTAAAGGCATTATTTGACTCTGGCACATCACACTCCTCCATATCTAGTTCCCTACCCTTTAGTTTGGGTTTAGTAGTGGATCGATTTCATCCCCATATCTTCATTGGGCTTCTAGTGGGTGGAGGCATAGTCCTCGACAGGGTTTGTCGTAAGTGTATGATTATGTTTAGAGACTTCGTCCTAGAGTATGACCTGATACTTATGGACATATATGGGTTCGAGTTGATCTTGGGTATGGATTGTCTTTTATTTTTTAAAGCCACCATCGAATTCCCTCAACACAGCATCCTAGTGTCGCGTCCAAATGGGTCTCGCCATCATTTCAATAGTGACCAGGGTGTCGATTATCATTGAAAATTCTCCATAGTCCATCAGCTGAAGAAGTATTTTAGTTGGTTGAGCAGCATGGTGGCTCAAGTTGAGACAAAGGGTATGATTTTAGATTATCTCATGATTCAGGAGTTTCTCGACGTATTTTCAGATGATCTCCCCAAGTTGCCGCCTTGATGAGAGGTGGACTTTGCGATAGAGGCACATCTTGGTGTCACCCATATCTATCCCACCACATAAGATGGCCCTAGTAGATTTACAGGAATTATGGATCCAGTTGGAGGAACAAACCTACAAGGGCTTCATATGTCCTAGTGTTTCTTCGTGGGGGCCCCAGTCCTACTCGCAAAGAAAAAGGACTAATCTCCGTGACTTTTCATCGACTACAGGAAGTTAAATTAGATGAGCATAAAGAATAAGTGCCTTATGCCACGTATCGATGACTTATTTGATCAATTGCGTGGGGTAGCAGATTCTCTAAGATTGATCTCCGATTCGGGAACCACCAGTTATGTGTCATAGAGGAAGATATTCCTAAGACGACATTCCGAATGCGATATGGAAATTATGAGTTTATGGTGATGCCCTTCGGGTTAACTAAAATTCCAACAACATTTATAGATCCGATGAATCATATATAACGCCCCTATTTAGATCGATTTGTTGTAGTTTTTGTGGATGACATCTTGGTATAATCTTCGTCTGATATAGATCACGAGGGAAGCTCCGAGCAACTTTTCAAGAGCTTGGGGAGAACCAATTGAATGCCAAGTTTAGTAAATGCGAATTATAGATGGAAGAGGTCAAGTTCCTTGGCCACGTGATTTCTGATGAGGCTATTTTCGTTCATCCATCAAAGGTGGAAGCAGTGTTGGTATGGAGTCAGTCCAGGATAGTCGCCGAGGTGCGTAGCTTCTTGGGTTTGGCCGGGTACTACCTCAAATTTGTACAAGACTTATCAAGGGTGGTAATGCCTCTCACAATACTTTCTCTAAAGGATGTGCATTTCAAGTGGTCTGAGGATTACGATTAAGCATTCCAGGAGATGAAGGCCAGGTTGAGCTCCGCACCGATTCTTATCCTTCCAGACCGGGGAAAGGGATACATAGTGTACTGCAATGCTTCATATTCGTGACTTGGGGTGGTATTGATGCAATATGGTCGAGTAGTAGCCTATGAATCTTGCCAGTTGAAAGTTCATGAAGGTAACTACCCCACCCATAACCTAGATTCACTACACCAAATCGGCCGAATTGTCACGGTCAATGACCGTGACAATTCTTAGGTGACAACTTTTGTTATCACGGTTGTTAGACTTATCACGGTCATGTCACGGTCCTTGACCTTGACAAGTTTTTTCACAGTTAAGGAACATGACAAACCCGTGACAATGTTAAAAAAATTGTCACGGTCAATGACCATGACAATTCTGGGCAGAATTAAAAAAAATCTACTGGGCAGTTTGGCCACTACCACTGCCCAGTAGTATATTTGTACCTATTATAACAACGTTGTACCTGTTCAAGCATCATATATCCAAATAAAATAGAGACAATATGCATCATGATATAATCCAAATATAAATCAAATGTACCAAGTTAAAAACAATTCAATTCAAATAATGTCACAACATATCTTGGGTAAGGTTAAATATGAGGAGGTGAGTAGCCCACATGATATACGAATTGACACACCCACTGATATACATCGTTCCGTATTGTTCGTGCAACCACAATGGGTAGTTCTCCTTCCTGGGTATCACATGTGTGACGAGCACCTTGGACTCGATGTCTTGAAGCTCACGTCCATGAACTAGTCCACCCTGGACGATATTCGGGTCCCTCAACCCCTGCCCTATTCGTTGGCCATCAATATGTCCAGTATAAACACGCTCGTCTAGCCAATTGTCGACATCGGTCGGTCGAAGGGAGCCGAATAGGGAAGTTGATCATCAAAGTCCGCATGTGTCGACGATGAAGCAGTGAGGTCCACATCCTTGTCATCCTGCACCTCGTCCTCCCGTACCTCCTCCTCCACCACCTTCTCCTTCTCTTTCCCCTTGCATTTTCTGCCCAATGAACGTTTCATGAATGAGAACATATCTTGGACCGTCGCCTCCAAATGGGACAGCTTCGCGTCATGCGAGTCCACCGTTCGAGCTCACCTGATGTCGCTCGTCTCCAATCCAATGATTCTAGATTTGTCCACCCTCGAGCTCAACCCCTTGTCCTTCCCTTGCGATCAGAGCCAAGAACTTGGCTGAGTGCGTCTGTTGACAAAGATGCCTTGTCGGCATCAAACTGCGACTCATGCACTTCCTTAAGCTTTGCTTGAAATGAGAAAAAGCACATGATTGGTAAAATAAGTAAATTAAAAAATTATAACGTAATTAAAAAAAAGTAAATCGTCGGATTACTTACAATCGTGGCTGCGATGCTCAGGGACACCTCCTTGTCCTTTCCCTTCTTCGTCCGAAGAGCCACATAAGTATCGAGCCTATGTGGCTTACCCCCAGGGCCACTCCCTATTCCCTGAAATAAATAAAGTAAAATTAGTATCGGCCCTGTAAAGTAAAATAATGCAGAATAATATATTTCTATAGTTATAGAAAAATTAAATCTTACCATCATCCTATGCTCCACCTCGGCATAAGACGTCCAGTCGGAGTAGTGCACGTCCGTCTTTTTTGCTCGATTTTCCCTCCCCGATTGGTGAGATGCCAATTGTCACTCCCCGATCTCATTGTCAACGAACTGTTGCCATTTTGCCAATGAGATCGGCTCCTTTGGCGGGACGGATTCACGCATTCGAATAACGGACTCTCGTGTCTTCCCAAAGTATCAAGTCCGCATATTTTTCTTGCACGTCTTGTGTTGCTCCCTCAACTTCTCCAAGACGGAATCGCATAGCTTTGGATCCAGGCTGAATTGTTCATGTCCAACAAATACAATGTTAGTTGTGAATAAATATAAACATAAATATAAAATGAAATTGAAATCGAAATTGAAATTGAAATATTCATATAAATATAAATATAAATATAAATACATTACCTGTAGTGCCACCCAAATAGCTAATTTGAACTCATATGGCACCTCGTTCCAACTAATGTACCCTGGGCCGATGATCGTCTTTACCAGCTCGAAGGATCTCGCTAATAGCCCCGACTTGTTCTCGATGGCCATCCCCAATTTGCCATATTTGGGGAGCCTAGGGGCCGAGGAGCCCTCATCGCCTCGCTACCATCGAGCCTAGACGACATCTTCATAACCAGCATCATCATCCTTTCCTTAATACCTGAAGGAGACATTTGCTATAAAAAAATGTTATTAGTAAAAATCAAAATTAATTAGAAGAAGACATCAAACATGTACAATTACTACAAATAGAAATGAATTGTTAGTGTTAAACACCTCAATTCTGAATTCCAAAACAACAACATCTAGCACATAATATGTACAATTATTGCATATCCCCGTAGTTCTCCAAGTACACGACGTATATTGGTAAGTGTGAGCGTTATTTCAATTGCTAAATTGAAATAATAGTCACACTTGTCAATCTAGTATGTACCCAGAGAAATTAGGATACGACTGCAGAACTTCCTCCAAAAGTAACAACTTTAAGCCACTAAGAATATTATATACAAATTGTGCAGTCCCAAACTGTTCAAACGGGACAATTCGAGAGGTCTCATTACAGGGGTAATGAATTTTGAACGGGTCTAAGGGCTAATGAATACGTACGCATAAGAACTAGAAGGCTAGTATCTATGCACACTATATGTAATTTCAAGTATTTTCATTCAATTATCATACTATATATATATTATTCGATATACAAAGTAATTTTCAAAAACAGTTGAAAATTCCACCCCCATATGGACAGTAATCCAGTGGTCATGCCACTTTTAAAATTAACCAACCCAACATTGATCCACTATAATCCAACATCAACGTCAATAACAAATGTGTATCCCGTAGTCCTTCTAATTCATCTACTCAATTAATTATTTTCATCAATTAAACTAACAATTAAAGTATGCAATTATTAATTTACTAATTTACAATGAGGGGCAATCCTACTTTCATAATTAATCAAATATTAATTTACTAATTTACAATGAGGGGCAATCATATATTAATTTACTAAAAAAATTAATAATCAATCAATTCGTTTACAAGGGACACTACGCAGAAACACGCACATACACGCACATTACACACACATATACACACACGCGCACATACACACATACACACGCAACCCCCCACCCCTACCCCCCACCCATCCCTGCCCCTTACCCCACCCCCACCCCCCCACCTTGCCCTACCCCCTTCCCCCACCACACACACACACACATAGCCCCACCCCCACCACACACACCCTGCCCCACCCCCTTCCCCCCCCCCCCCCACACACACACAGCCCCACCCCCCACCACACATGCACACACACATACACACACACACACACACACACACACATATATACACACACACACATATTATAAATGGCAGAGAGAGAGAGAGAGAGAGAGAGAGAGAGGGAGAGCAGCGTAGAGAGAGAAAGAGAAAAAAGGAGGGAAGAAATCAGTGGGGGAAAAAAGGAGGGGAAAGGGATTTTTGCTAGGAAATTTGTCACGGACGTGTCACGGTCCTTGATCGTGACAGTATTATACGAATTATCACGGTCAATGACCATGACAAGTCCGTGACAAGTACAGTTGTCACGGCCTTTTCACGGTCATTGATCGTGACAAGTCTTTGTCACGGGCTTGTCATGGGGAGTGACCGTGACACAAAATGCGTGTTTTTTTGTCATGATCAATGACCGTGGCAAGAATAGCGGCTGGAAGGGTGCCAATATACCCATTTTGGTGTAGTGATTTAGCCATCGGGGTGTTTTCACTAAAGATATGGAGGTACGACTTATATGGGGAACATTTTAAAGTGTTTTTCGATCACAAGAGTCTTCAATTTATATTTACACAATAGGATCTAAACCTCCGTTAAATAAGGTGGATGTATTTAATGGAAGATTACGAATTCTCACTAGAGTACCAGCAGTAAAAGGCCAATGTGGCTGATGCTCTCAGTTAAAAATCCAGTTTCACGCTCGCAACGATGAAATGCCACTGAGTAAAAATGTTTGGGGAACCGCAGAGGTTCGACCTGCACCTGCAACAGGGTTATAATTGGGCATATCTTTGGGGTGTTGTGGCTCAAACCTTTATCCAAAAGAAAATACTATAGGCACAGTCGTGTTATCCTGAGTTCACCCTGTATCGTGACTGCATTGGGAATGGGTAAGTGTTTGGAACCCCCACCATAGACAAGGACGACGGGGTAAGACACAAAGGAAGGTTGATTGTCTCGATTATTGAGGAGCTTCAAGAAGAAATGATTGAATAATCACATCACTCGTATTTCAGTATACCCCCTGGCGCCACCAAGATATATAAGGATCTATGCAGGGAATTCTAGTGGTCCAACATAAAAAGAGATGTGTAAACATATGTGTCCAAGTGATATACATGCCAAGAAGTAAAGGCTGAACACAAAAAACCTACAGGGGTTTTGCAACCACTACCCGTGGATGAGTGTAAGTGGGAACACATAACAATGGATTTTGTTAAATCCTTACAACGATCAGCACGCGATCACGATGCCGTATGGGTTATAGTAGATCGGCTTACCAAGTGTGCCCAATTTTTGCCAATTAAAGTCATCGACAACATGGCTAAGTTGGAAAGGACTGTATGTTTAGGAGAGAGTCAGATTACATGGTGTTCCTCTCTCAATCGGGTCAGACAGGGATGCCCGGTTTGTTTTTTGATTCTGGAATAAGTTTCCACAAGATTTGGGTAAGAAATTAAACAGGAGCACGTCATTCCAACCTGAGACTGACAGACAGACAGAGTGGGCAATACAAATCCTGAACGAATGCAGAGAGCTTACGGACTTGACTTCCAGGGTACTTGGGCAAAAAAAATTACATCCAGCAGAGTTCGCCTATAACAACAGCTATCAGGCGAGTATTGAGATGGCTCACTTTGAGCCCATTTATGGGAGGTCATAGGCTTGCCAATTTATTGGCCTGAAGTGGGAGAGAAACACCTCACTAACTCATACTTGATCCAGGAAATGAATGATAAGGTAGGGATAATTGGACGGAGGATAATTACGGCATAGAGCTGACAAAAGAATTATGCTGATAATTATCGAACACACTTAGAATTCTGGGTAGGCGATCACATGGTCTTGAAATTGAGAGCGAGAACTAGGAGTAAACGATTTGGGCAGAAGGGGAAGCCATCCAAATGATGCATCGGCCTTTTTGATCTTCTCAAGAGAATTGGGGATGTGTCATATCACTTAGCACCGCCCCCACAACCATCTTAGGTGCACAATGTGTTCCACGTATACATGTTGAAGAAGTATTTCCACGATCCCTGACATGTTATCGATTGGAACCTTATTGAGTTAGAGGGGGACTTAACATTCCCCACAAGGCCAATATCCATCTTAGACCATGAAGAAAGGGTCATCTGCAGTAAAATGAATCCGTTAATGAAGTCCTTTAGGAATTTCAGGTTGTCGAAGGTGCTACATGGGAGCGCGAGTCAGATATGCAAGAGAAACACTCGGAACTCTTCCCTTAGACACTTATTTTGATTTTGGAGATGAAATCCTCTAAAGAGGGGAGATTGTAATACCCCGACCCAATGTTGTAACTCTTTTCATGTAATTTTTAATCATGAGAAGTCTTATAAAGAGGATTATTGTTTAATGAGCTTCTATCCTTTCATTTGGTTTGGTTTGGTGACCCTCTTTTGAAATAAGGATGTTGTTGGGGTAATTTGTCAAATTTTAAAACCTGTTGGATCAAATATGATTAGAATCGTCCAAATGAGATTCCTACCTAATTCGAATGGGACCTTGACTCGTTAGAAACAAGCTTTAAACGATCCATTTTTGTAATTATAGTAGCATGGCATTCGAAGGGTCGTTAGAAGGGAAGCTATGAATGATGATCCTATCATTCGAATGAGATCAGTCTCGTTCGAATGAAGTTGACGAAGTCCTATTTTGGAAATTGTGATTTCACCATTTAAGTCCTAGATCTTGAAGACGTGTCATCTTTTTGGAACCTAATGAATATGATGTGTTTTGTAGGGTATTTTATATTTTTTATGTGGGTTTGTGATGTGGGATAGTGAAATTAATCACGCGTGAAATCTGTGTTCGTGTAAGGACACAATCATTATTTTTGTTTCAACGCGATAATATAAAAACCTAAATTACAACTACACTTACGAGGCAAGCACAACGATAAGTCATGTATCGAAAATCCACAGAGACGAGATGCTAAAATTTATAGGATCTAATACTCCTAAATAAAAGTGTAAAAGATGATTACAAACTGAAAAGGAAAAGATGCATAAAAGGGAAATGATTAACTAGGCGAGGGAAAATAAAGCTAGATTAACAAAGCGGTAAAAATTATAGGTTGCGTCGAATATCCCTCACCCGAGTTAATTTGTACAAAATGGATACATGGGTCGACGTGTTATTACGAATACATCTCATTTTGACAATTAATTGAATCAAAGGTTGTCATGCCCCTAAATTCGCATAAAAACCTAATAAGATTTTGGCGTCAACAAATACCCCAGAAATTGCGCACAAAAGGTCGTAAGCATGGGACATACATGATATGCCCCATCAAATCTCCTAGGCGCAATAACTAGGACAACGCATCCGAACTAGACCCGTAAACACCATCACCAAAGCAAAGCAACGTGTCAACTCGAATGAGTTCCATTCAAACACAACCTAATTAAATTAGCTACAAAGCATGATAAAAACGCGATAAATGAAAGCGGTAAATAAACGCTGTAAATCTACACTAGAAACCAAGTAAAGAAAGCATGTAAATCTAATTATCAAATAAAGAATTAAGTAAATACACACTATATTAATGGGGCTGGAAGATGGTAGCACAAATTACAAGCCCAAATGGGTGTCAATCCAAGAAGAAATGAAGAAATGAGCTCTCAAACCTCCAAAACCCTAACCTAAACTACCTAAAACGAATTATATCTCTTTTTTACCTCAAAATTCCTTTATATAGTAAAAGGAATAAAATTATAAAAGAAAAGAAAAGAAAAGCCCAAAATATCTACAGAAAATAGGGGATCGATCGATCGATCCCCTGGGCTCGATCGATCAATGCTCAGAAATTCAGCCCATTGTGTCCCACGATTTGGCCAAATAAGAAGGATCGATCGATCGACCCCTTTGGTCGATCGATCGATCAAGCGGGTCGATCGATCGATCAAGCAGGTGTGAGCCTCCCGCATGCTGTTTTGGGATGCTTGTATTTCTCGTCCGTTAAAATCGCCGTAACTTCTTCGTTCTGAATCAGAATCGAGCACCATTCGCGACCACGCGAAGCTTGCGAGAAGGGCTATAACTTCCGTGTATATGTTGGGCCAGGTTCCCAAGCTATGAAAAGACTAAATTTCCCTTGAACGTGTGATCGTGTACGAAAATCGAGCGAAAAGCGTTCGAACTTCACACTTAGCATCCAAATACCTACAAAACCTCAATTAACCCCTACAAAACAAGTTAACGTTGAAATCCAAGGTTGTCTAGTTAACGAGCATAAATATAGGGAATAAGATTCCCGAGGGGGCTAAAATGCGCAGGTTCGAGGGATGAAATACGCAATATTTGTGTCGTATTACACCCCCTAACTTACACATTGCTAGTTCCTAGCAATGAAATAGGATGCAACAACAACTACAAGAAAATCAAAAGCAGGATAAGTACAAAAATGTGGTATAAAAGCATAAGGCCACTTTCGCGAGCGATTCGATTGCATTTAGCGTATGCAATAAGCCGTTAAACCCCTAGGTCACCCTAGTGGAAAAGTGTCGTCTCATGAGGGTTTTCAGGGAAGATACCCACAAACATCACATGGTTTCCTCAAAATAAGCCCAAACCAACATGCGACAAGCCCAAAAATAGCGAACAAGATTTTAAACGCATTATTAGCACATTGAACGAATTCAAACAAACATCCGAAATCATTAACAGTATAGAATGCACCTCATAAAATTGAAACCTTAAAATGTGGGAGGGGGAGCGAGCACAAGCAAAATGTGATTTGACAAAAAACTTATATAAACCGGATAAACATTAAAGCAAGCATGTACTCAATCCTCACAGGCATTACACTCATCAAGTGAATTCACTCGAAATAGGGAGGTAACACACGAAACATGCGGGCATAAAGAGTAAATATAAATGGAAACTAGGCCTCACACATGTCACAAATGAAGATCTCTATATATAAACTGAAAAATTATAATCTCAATGAAAGATATCGCAGACTAAAAGAGGCAAAATGTATATTCACAAATTATCAAAACTATTTAAACTTTTGAATTACATCTACTTAAGATCACATAGGACTTTACTCGGGTTGTAATGTAGGCTAGGGTACAAAATGAAGGAATGTATGTACGAATTCAAAGTGTTCGGGATGAAAATCGGGATAATTGAAAAATACGGGCAATATCAAAATTGGAAAATAAGTTCCGAAAAGGCATTAGATATATCAACAGGGAGAGTAATCAAAGCCTATTGAATTATATACAACATTTACAACTTTCTCTTTCTTTTCTTCTTTTTCTCATGTTTTCTTTTGCTTTTTGCTTCTCTTTTTCTTCACTTTTTCACTTTTTCTTTTCTTTACTTTTCTCACTCTCATATGCCTAAATTGAAACCGACATCACAACAACATCATTCAATCCCGAGTAACATTCCAAATAAAGGTATGTAAAGTGTATGTATGGTTTATAACTCCAATGCGGAGTTGGTTATGGGATTTTGGGGTGTGAAACGAAAGGCTATATTAAGGCTCAAAGGGGTTAACGAGAGTAAACATATAAGGGTGAGGTCAAGGCTAATATGGGTGATATAACAAAGATGCCCTATGATCATTTACAAAAGTTTACGCAATTCTCGAGTCAAAACAATATATGAAAACCATGATCAAGTAACACATTTCAAGTATGAACTCAATTAATGAACGATCAAATGAAAGAATAGAGATATTACCGAAAAAATCAACATTTTCAATGAGAAAAGAATAGTGTATACACTCACAAACGACGAAAGGTACAAAGCTTACTCGGTGTAAGTATATACAATGCAACAAAAGATTACCGAGTTATAAAAATCTTAAACCAAATCAATAGAATGATAAAAGTGCATGTGCTCATGGGATTAAAGTTTAATTCATGAAGTTATTCATAATATTAATAATTGAGACTAAAGTTTAATGCCTTCTAAAATCGAGAACATGCATCATTGGGTTGTCTATTGGATCGAGAAATTATTAAAATTTATCATCGGAAACAAAGGCAAAATGACCAAAAAAGGAGAAAAAAGAAAGAAAATATTTTTGAAATTTTTGAATTTTCTAAGAAAAGCATACTAAGTAACTAACATGTGAGAAAAAACATGGACTAAATAAGAAATGGATAGATATCCCACACCCCCTAACTTAAAACCTGACATAGTCCTCAATATGAATTAAGAACCAAGTTAAAGAGAGGAAAAGAGAGATATTACCCATAATTGGAACGATCCCCATAAGAACAAGTCCAAAGAATCTACAAAACAAGTTAGTACCGAGCATAGCAAAAACAAATAACAAAAAGTTAACTAATTACATTAGACTAAATTTAAAAGAAAGAAAGAATAAAAAAAAAGAATAAAAGGCTAACTATATACAACCTACTATTTAGGCTTCACTCTAACTATACACTAGAAGTTTAAATAGCCTAGGGTACACCATCATAATGATTTGACTTTGGAGGATAACTGGTGTACCCTCACATACAAGCATGCCCTCCGAAAAATATGAATTCCGTTTGAAAAATGGAAGGCATGTGTAAGGCGGAAGAAATGAACCATCATCAATTAAATTTTTTGGAGGGACGATGGGGGGTTTGGATTGAACGTGTGACAAAAATATGTGGGGACCGAGAAAAGTCGAATATCCTCCCAATAATTTGAAATTGGAATGGGAGGTGGCGCACACAAAGGCAAAGATGCGATCTTGGAAGGCGACTCGAGCAAGTACTACTCATCGGCAAAAAAGGTTTAAAACATTAAAGTTTGAAACCGAATCATCGGGTACTTGAGACGGTGTGATAACAGAGAATAAAAATGGGGATGAAAGAAATTCAACTCATGAGATGAATCATCATCGCATGGAGATTGAGTTTCAAAGGAAATAATATCATTTTCAATGAACTATTCTTCTTTGGGGGCCAAAGAAGAAATCATTTCATCACAAATAGATATTATGTCATTTTCATCCTCACTTTCAATATCTATTACACAATGGGAAAAGTCTAGAATGGTTTGTTCCAAAGTAGGTAAAAGTACCTCATTTTGTTAAAAACATTCTTCGACTTCAAAAGTCTCGGAAGCAAAATCGTCGTTGGACTCAAATAATAAATCCAATTCATGTTCCCAACAACGATTTTCTTCCCGATAATGATTTTCAATTTTCTCATTCTCATACATACGCAAGCCCTCACCGAATGTCATAGGTCGAGGTGCGGATACATGAGAATGGGAACTTTGAAAATTACCATCGGACTTAAAATGAAAAATCATTATTATAGGAATTTTGAAAACTATTGCAATTCATTTCAAAATTCCTATTATAAGGAGATAAAGGCCCAAATCATCATCAAAATTCCAATAATCCAAATTTTGACTTTCGTTATACTCACCCAAAGTCATATTTGAATTTGAAATTCTTTGGGATTCTAAGTATTGACCGAAAGTCATAGAATTATGGGCATTTTGAGAATTATAACAATGCTTACCGAAAGAATTGGAATAAGATATGCTTACCCCCAAAATGGCTCGAAATGACGAATTCCACAAATATATGCGCGCGTGAGAAATTCAAGCGTTTATAACTGCTCTAATGTGGAAGTCCTGCAAAAAGATTAGAAAATAATACAAATAGAAAGAAAATACCACGAAATACTAAATCAAATAAAGTCTAAAACAAATAAGTCCCCGGCAACGGCACCATTTTGATCACGCGTAAAATGTGTGTTCGTGTAAGGACACAATCGTTGTTTTTGTTTCATCGTGATAATAAAAAAACCTAAATTACAAGTACACTTGCGGGGCTAGCACAACGGTAAGTCGGGTATCAAAAATCCACATAGACGAGATGCTAGATTTTATAGGATCTAATAATCCTAAATAAAAGTATAAAAGAAGATTACAAACTAAAAAGGAAAAGATGCATAAAAGGGAAATGATTAACTAGGCGAGAGAAAATAAAGCTAGATTAATAAAGCGGTAAAAACTATAGGTTGCGTCGAATATCCCTCACCCGAGTTAATTTGTATAAAATGGATACATGGGTCGATGAGTTATTACGAATGCGTCTCGTTGCGACAGTTAATTAAATCAAGGTTTGTCACGCCCCTAAAACCGCATAAAAGCCTAATAGGATTATGGCATCAATAAATACCCCAGAAATTACGCACGAAAGGTCGTAAGCACGAGACATACATGATATGCCCCATCAAATCTCCTAGGTGCAATAACTAGGACAACGCACCCGAAATAAACCCGTAAGCACCATCACCAAAGCAAAGCAATGCATCAACTCGAGTGAGTTCCATTCAAACATAACCTAATTTAAATTAGCTAGAAAGCATGATAAAAATGCAATAAATGAAAGCGATAAATAAACGCGGTAAATCTACACTCGAAAGCAAGTAAAGAAAGCATGTAAATCTAATTATCAAAGAAAGAATTAAGTAAATACACACTATATTAATGGAGATGGAAGACGGTAGCACAAATTACAGGCCCAAATGGGTGTCAATCTAAGAAGAAATGAGCTCTCAAACCTCCAAAACCCTAACCTAAACTACCTAAAATGAATTATATCTCTTTTTACATAAAAATTCCTTTATATAGTAAAAGGAATAAAATTAGAAAATAAAAGCCCAAAATATCTGCATAAAACAGGGGCTCGATCGATCGATCCCCTGGGCTCGATCGATCGATGCTCAGAAATACAGCCCACTGTCTCCCACGATTTGGAAAAATAAGAAGGATCGATCGATCGACCCCTTTGGTCGATCGATCGATCAAGTAGGTATGAGCTTCCTGCATGCTATTTTTGGATGCTTGCATTTCCCGTCCGCTAAAATGGCCATAACTTCTTCGTTCTGAATTGGAATCGCGCACCATTCACGGCCATGTGAAGCTTGCGAGGAGGGATGTTAACGAGCATAAATGTAGGGAATAAGATACTCGAGGGGGATAAAATGCGTAGGTTTTAGTGATGAAATACACAATATTTGCGTCGTATCAGATATCCCCCCACCATTGCCATTTTTTCATCTCTCTCAAGATCTCACAACACTCATCTCCCTCCCTGAAGCCTTTTTCCTACATTTTTGAGTAGTGTCAACCACTCTCACACCATAAAATACCCATTTCCACTATTTTCCAATCTCTCTTCTACAAGAAGGATGTAGTGGAGCAACCTTGTGGAGAAACTTTAGTGGAGCTTTGAAGAAGCCAAAATGTTGTGGAGATAGAGTCTTGGAGCTTATGAGTATAGGAGCTTTCAAGTCATCCATTGGTAGTTCTACTCTTCAAAAACCAAAGGTAGGGTTTCTTTCCAAAATTTCAAGGTTCTTCTAGATATGAAATTTTTGTAGCATGTGCTAGATGGATTTTTATGCCAAAACAAATGTAGTATTATTTATAAAAATACTTGGTCTTGCTAAAAAATGGGATTTTCTTCAAAATAAACCCTAAATGGGTCTTTTATATAAAAGGATGAAAATCTTATACCTTGATAATTGGAAGAAATCATGTGAAATTATAAAGCCACGAGTTATGTAGAATAAATGCATAATTGAGGTATTTCTAGGTTGAAAACCTGCTTTGAACATGTAGGAGTATGTAGTATGCTAAAATGTGATAATATAAACCTAAATAGGCATGTAAAAATGGGTTTTATCTCCAAACTAACTAGTAAAGAAAATCAGCCTCAAACTTGTTAGAACTTGATATAATGGATAATAAACAAACGTTGAAATTTACATGTGAATTACAAGACAAGACCATGCACTTTAGTGAAAACGGCCTGAAGGATGTTGAGCATTATTTTATGTGGTAAAACATAAAATGGAAAGATATGGTTTTGAACATGAAATGATAAACTTAGTGTTGTAAAGATAGTTAATTTTAGTTCCGATTAAGGAGTAGAAAATATAGATATTTTTTCTAAAGTTTAACAAAGAGGGGTAAAAAGGGGATTTTGACAAACTTCAGGGTCCTAAGGGTTAGCTCTCCTTTCAAGACCTCATCGGTCTAATTTTGGGTGAAAACTGATAAAAGAAAAGTTTTGACAAGATTGTTAAAGTTATTATGCTTAAAAACCATAGATGATGAAAATGATAAAAGGGGGAAACAGAATAATGTGGACATTGGATGAATGTTAAACATATAAAATGTTTAACTCGGATGACATCGGGAAAATAAAAAAGGGCTTGGAGCCCAGGGGTGAAAGTCCAAAAATCACTAGCCAGAGCATATGGTGGCGTCACCAGTGGTGAGGAACCCGTTAAAGTACGCGGTATTTGGAAGATTCTGAGAAAATAATGAAGAAAAGGATAAATTAAGCAGGTGTACTTATAATTTAAGTAAAAAAATCCAAGGAAAAGTTCATCACTAGGGTGCATTGCATGTAGTTGCATTAGTAGTAGTTGAATTGTCAATGTTTTTGTAATTAAATAATACACTCGTTCGATGTATAGTAATTCATAGAAAAAGTTATGCTTAGTATTATTGGGAAGGATACGAGCAAAACCCACTGAGAGTTTGCTCACACCTACTTTTCTTTATGTTAAAATCCCCACCCCAAGGATACGCGCAAAGCCTCAGGGGATGACCAGTGTCATTAGAATGCTCTGTACTAATTTTCAAACAATGGACTTTGGGTACTTGTACTTTGGACATTTGGACATTTATATTTGGGCATGGGCCATAGTTTGTAATAATACAGGATGGTGTCACTTATTTTCAGTTTAATTAGCATTATGGATAAACTCGATTTTTTATAAATATATTTGGCTAAATAGCTAATCACATAAAGTGGCCACCATTTTCTAAAATACAAATAAGAACTTAAACCACCAAGCGTATGAGTTATATTTAAAGGTTTTTCTTAAATAAAATGACAAAATATCCTCCTCCCCCTTTTAACTCCTTGGATCGGTGCGGGTTGACCGAACGGTGAACCAAAACAGGGTCGGGGAGTTACTTGAAATAATCATAGGCTCTCTCCAGACCTTTGAGATAGAAAATTATAGTCCACCCAAAATGGATAAGGGCATCATTATAAAATCCCATAAGGAGGATGCAATTGATTCCAAAGATGAATCCAAAAGTGAAAAAGATAATTCTACCCTTGTGGTTAAAAAATTCAGAAAATTTGTCAAAGAAAATTCTAAATCTAAAAAATTTAAGAAATTCAAAAACAGTAAAAAGGAAAATCTTCAATGAGCTAGGATAAAAGGGATAAGTATTTGGGTAGGTATTATGAATGTGAGGATATAGGTCATAGGTTATTTGAGTATCCTATGAAACTAAAATACGAGCATAATAAAAATGCATTAAAGGCCACCATTAATGATAGTCAATCGGAGTCCGATGTTAATGAGTCATCTCGTGACCAAAACTATATTACTTTTACGATCACTTTGGACTTAAATGAATCTTGTACCAAATCTTCCCTAATTTAAGATAAGGTTGAGGATGTTGAGGAGGAATCCTAATATGAGATCTCCCGTGATGAGAACACCTTAGAAAGTAGTGGAGATCATGAGTTTGACATCAAAAAAGGCTTAATCCGAGCTTTATAGATGGCTTTCTAATTAGATAAGGTGAAACTTAAACTAAGCTCCAATTTAAGATGTATACATAGGAGATTTGTGTCTTTAGGTTGAAAGAGATATTTTTTCAGGCATGTGAGGCTATTCTTATTGATAAACTTAAAGAAGGGGATAAAGAGAGAGATACTTCTTACACAAGAAGGTCTCTATCCAAAGAGAGCATATTTTGAGTCGTCTCGGACTCAATCATTGCTTGAAGATGAGAACGCTTACATAAATAAAGACAAATATATGTCTTTAAAACTAAATATAACCCTTGAGGATAGATCTTAAAAAGTTGAGAAGATGGTTTTGGCACCAGATCAATCCTCTAAGGATAATACTGACCTTGGTTATGACAATACTTTAGAGTATGTTCTGAAAGTCTTGGTCAATATTTCTAAAGGATCTAAGTTGACACCAACTCATCCACCACCTAGAGATGTTCCTAAGTATATGAATATGATCACCCTTAAACCTTATTTTTACACTTATTATAGAATAAAGTGTCACGTTAAGTAGTATTGATTATGGCTAGAATAGGACAGGGGTGGATCTCTTAATTCACACTTTAGGACTATTGAAAATATACACTAGCACATTAACTACCTAGTTAAGACTTTTCAATAACTCATGGGTTACTTAAAGAAGCCATCTCCCTCCCAAGAGGGTAAAGTTAACATAAGGACTAGGTATAGGATATGGAGGAACAAGGATGATGTAGCTCAATGACACGTGAGACTTTTTATTTTGTTAGGTTAGGATTTTAGTGCGTTTCATTGATTTCAGCATATATACATCCTACCAAGATAAGCACTATATTTTTCTTTTGTCTCTCTTGTTTGTGTTTTTTCTTTTTTCCTGTTTGGGTTTTATACATGAAAGCCTGAAAAAAAATTATGTTTTCTTTTGTGTCATTTAAAAAATAAACAAAAAGACTTTCTTTTGTTTAATAATTTTTTATGAAAATACAAAAATATTTTCATTATTTTTTGTGGATAGATAATGTTTTTGAATGATTAAAATTTTTGGGAAGACATCTTGTTATCTTATACCCTAATTCTTGATTAAGAACTTAGGAGGATAAAATATCTTCACTTATGTTTTGGTTAATCTTTTAGGAGTTCAGCAAGAATAACTTACATTGAATATATGTAGTAGTTGTTGCCATATCGCACAATGTTAGATCTTTGAATCACACTGAGTGAGTTGAGCTTGAGGTTGATCAGGCTCAACCCAACTTGAACTATTCCTTCTCAAGACCGAGCTCATCTCAACCTAAAAACATACCCATTGGCTCAAGCTCGACTCACATTCTATAAGGAGCTTCGGGCCCAAGGCTCGAACTACATTTCAATAGGCAAAATTTATTAAATATTATTTCATTTAATGTTTGAACTATCATAAAAAGGAAAACAAAATAAAAAGGGAAATAATAAAATACAAATGTCTATAACCCTTGCATAAAAATTGAAATTTTCAAAAGTTTTAGTAAAAAATAATTAAACACAAAATTCGTGATCTAAATCATTACAAATCTATTGTCTAAATTGATAATATATATTATGCATAATTTATTTGTATATAATAACTTTTGGGCTCACATACATATAGATTAAGCTCGGACAAAATTATTCTTCAGGCTTGAAAATATGGCTTAAGATCATCCTGACTCAAACTAACTTAAAGTTTGACCCAATTTTGGCAGACGGAACGGGTGGACTTCGGGCTTGCTCGACTATATTTACATCCACACATATTCTTACTTAAGTTAAACTAGGTTATATCCTCAATTCTGATCCGAAAATCTTTATTACACATGTTTGCACTCAATCAGATCACATATTTTTTTGCTAGATTTTTGAAATTGTGCATATAAGAACCATTGCATGTGAGCATGAATGTTATAAAATAATAAGGGATGCAACGGGAAAGTGTTACCCAAAGTGTGGTGAAAGATCCATTTGGAAATAAACTTATTTTAAGACTAAGAGATAAAGAAAACTATTTATCTAATAAGAATGCATACTCTCAAAGAAAAATAAAGAAAAATCTAAAACACACATTTTTTAGGGTTATATAAGTCGAAGACCAATGGGTTTGCACATATTTCTTCAAGCATATTTTTTTACTTTATCAACAAGCTTAACCTTCTCATATTAACTTTCGATCCTAATTGGTGTAAACTCTTAATGAACTTAATATTTTGACAGTATGATTGACTTTTTTATGTGTTCAACTATAGGTTGAATATTTGGTTCTTGTAAAATATGGACGTTGTAATCTATTTTTTGGGGTTTGATATGATTCATATTCCCATTAGATAGCTTGTGTGCGATTATCGATTTTTTATATTTATCTCAAATTAATGAAGCACTCGCCTTTACGTCCTTTTATTTATTTTTTTTTGGCATTTTGTAAATAAATTGAGATTTTAATCTTTTATGCTTTAATGGATATACAATTATATTTGATTATCTGTCATAACCATGATATATACTTTTTATGATTAATATTTCCATGCATATATTTCACCTACTCCTATTCTAGCGTTGTTTGTGATTGCGTGATCATATCATTTATATTGCTAGATTTAGTTCAGTTTGTGGAGTATATGTTATTTTAACCCTTAGCAATTAACTTTAGTTTTTTGTGCTTAATTTAGATGCATTGAATTTTTATTTTTTCCTTTGTCTATTTGTGACAAAAAAGGGGAGAAGTTTTCAGTTGGAGGAGGAGAAGATTTTAAATTTAGGGGGATTAAAAGAAAATTTTATTATATTTTTACTTACTTGCCTTGATTATTTTTATTATCTCTTTCACATTTTTTATACGTCATGAGCATGCTATATGTGTGTATGTGATAGGAACCATGAGTACATAATGATTACTAGATCAAGTCTATCATACATATCGAGTCTCGGGGGGTTGGGGACTGGGTAGCAATTAATGTATATGATGATTCTTTCTGATCCCTTTTTTTGGATCATTTTTATATATTTATGTCGGGACTTTTTTTAGTTTTGTCACAAAATTGAGAAAGGGAGAGATTTTAAGAAAAAAGTTCTCTTCTTATCATAATTTTGGTTAACAAAACGTAGATTAGGTGTATAATAATTTATTAAAGATCTTCCATATGTCCGGAGTCTATGTCGATGACAAAACGATAGAAAAACGACAACAAAACGTCCATCGCATCAAAGTAAAAAGCCACACAACAGGTAGTACAAGTAAAGAAAATTAATTTTTGAAATATAAAAATTGATTTATCTTTGGTGGAATTTTTAAACATATATATATATTTTTGGAATTTTTAAGACTTTTTCTAAAGTGTTAAGCTATAGTATTTTTGTCTACAAAATTTCATTGATACTTGAAAACAAGCCTAAAATAATTTAAGTCTATATTGGTTTTCTAAAAAGGTTCAAAGTTTTTTATAAAATCTACATTCTCTCTTGGTGTTTTGAAAACAATTTGTCACAATAAATCAATATTTTAATGGTGTTTTCTAAAACATAAATCCCTCAATTTAAAATATAAATTTGTGGGGGTTTTGCTTTGGTTGCGATCAAAGATTGTTGAGATTTAAGATCGTTGAGCTGATTGACTTGGGTTACAATCCAAGGCACTTTTACGATACTAATAAGCCAGAGTCGAAGTTGCTGGAGATTCGAGCACACACTCATTTCATTGATTGGTTGATATTGAGGTCTGATGGTTGTGGTTGTCAACTCAAAGTTGCGGTGGAGATCGAAAGAGCTTGTACTGTAAAGGTCGAATATTTAGAAATTTGAAGATTTTCAGTTGTGGTCAAATCAAGGATTGTAAGTCGTATTTATTCTTTTGTAAAACTTGAAAGTTTTTGTACTAGTGTACCTCTGTTTCGGGTGTGTTTGTGCAATTTTCTGATGGTTTTCACACTAAATGCTCGTGTCCTTATTTGTGTGGTTGCTTTTATAATTCCTCCATCGTTAATTGTTATCACCTAGGGCTGTGTTTCGGGAGGGTCAGATCGAAAAATTCCTCTTCGAAAAAATTCCTATTTTTTCGAAAATAAAATAACTATTCCAATTTCCGATCCGATTTTTTCGAAAAATTAAAAAAACATTCTGAATTTGGAAAAATTGGCAAAAATCGGAAAAAAATCGAAAATTCACAAAATATATTAAAAATATAGAAATTTGGAAAATTCCAAAATTTCTAAAAAATAAATTGTGGATTTTTGATTACTCAAAATTCTCATTTTAAAGAAATAAAGAAACTGGCTTAACCCAACATGTAAATACACGAGGATTTGAACCATTTGATACACTCCTTTTATAGAGCATATTTTGGACCCCTCTCCCTCTCCCAACCGATGTGGGATGTGGAAAAATTTTTAAAAATTGAAAAATCGGTAATCAAAAAATAATTCCAAAAAAATCAAAAATAATTCGAAAAATAATCGAAATAAATACTAAAAAATCGGATCGGCATAGTTTCAAAAAAATCGGATCGAAAAAATCGGAAATTCAAAAATTCAGAATTATTTTTTATTTTCGATCAAATCGGTAATCGACGGAGTAAAATTTTGTGACACCCCGACTAATTAAATACCGGGTAGCTACTCTTTTATTAAATTAATTCAAAATGCCAAGTTGGTCCAGTTAATAGCATCACTGTCAAAAACATTTTAATGATTACTAACCACCTAGTATTTAAAAAGTAAGTTGTCAGATTTTAATTAAAGTCCGATTAACATGCAACAAGTGTAACGAAGAATAATAACACCATTCACCATAACGAAGTAAATAGAATAACCACCACATAATGTAAATAAAGTCTGGAGGAAAACTCCTCACTACAATACCACAAACTGAGATAACTAAACTGAATACATAATCAATACATGACAAAGTCTGAAAAACTGAAATGGAAAGATGTCTCTAATAGAAATGGGCAACATGACCTACAACTGATAAATACTGAATCAGGAATCCAAATGGTAGAAGCGTCTAAAAGCAATTCCCTGTAGCTTCCACAAACAGCTACAGCTCGTCACCTGAATGAGTATCCTATGCATGGTGTCCTTGTGGTTGGGCACCTAAAATGGTTTTACAAGAAAAATAGATTTGAAAGCAAACGGGTCAGAGCCCGAATGTGGAGATATTTAAAAAAAACATGCAAGTGCTTTAAAAACATTTAAAACATTAAATGCAAAGTACATGTTAGGACGTGCACTCACATGAAATTCTCACCTCTCGTCTAACTGTGCACTCCTAACGTAAGTACCCATCTAAAATGACACAAACCACTAGCTAAGTGACATCATATCTAGCTAGACTGTCATAGATTCTACCCTTATTACTCGGTTCCCATTAACATTATAACGATCTCAATTAAATAGGGGCTTAACGTAAATTCAGGTTCTCATACAAAAGTAATACAACTCGTTATAGATTAACCCTCTATGTTATTCCATAGTTATACACACAATACCATATGAAAGTTCCCAGTTATTTAAGCGTATATTTTCCACAACATGAATATACAATATAAGCACCCCGAGACTAAGCTGCGGTTCACACATACTCTGCTATCCATCCCGGTACATCACGTACATAAGGATCACATATTCCGAATCTCTCATGAATAGTTCACAGATAACAACATCACAAATAATGGAGGGGAACACAGTCACATCACATGGGTCACGCACATACCTACGCTCCCACGATCAGCGGACTTATTAACATCCCAATAAGTCTTTCTCTGACCTATGTTCATCGAGGTAACCAGTCTAAATCCGGGCAACACAAGAATTAGAGGGCCCTAAGCGAACGCAAACCTCCCGTGATAGCAAGTATGGTAGGTATGTCATACACACAATTCATATACCAATACTAAGTAAGCACACATCTTAGTAATCCTGTAGTTTAATTGTAGTACATTTCTCATTCTTGTACCAACATATAATATTACCCAATTTATATTTTCCCGGTTAATATAATATATTAGACCGTCAATATCTTACATCGTATTAGACACTCACGTCCTACTTCATAGTCTCCTTTAGGTTCAAACTACACTACTAGGTTTGACTCCTCATTATATCCCAAACATCCCAATTATACCGATTAATCATCAAGGAAAGATTATATCTCTATGTGTACATGAGGTTACGGGACACTCAGGATCAAAACAGGCTAAATAGCCTAAACTTTCAACTCGTTCGAAGTCTCGTTCGAACGAGGTTGTTCGAACGAGAGTTCGTTCCAACGAACTGAGACTTCTAACGAGATCTCGTTCGAACGAAGTGGGATTTCTAACGAGATCTTGTTCGAACGAACTCATCGAACGAACTTCACCCTCATTAGAAGTCAGTGGTCAACTCGTTAGAAAATCGTTCGAACGAGGTCGTTCGAACGACCTGGGCAGGTCTTCTAACGAGCGACCAGTTTCGAGCCCAGAAATCCTTATACGTTTTTCACCAATTTCTACACCTCCAATATCAACCAAAGTTCTTCCCAACAATGATTTAAGGTCTCTAATCATCCCTAAACATATTAAGGTCATATATTAACTTGTTTTCTAGGTTTACATCATCCTAACATCAATCAATTTACCAATCTCTACACTTTTCCCCCAAATTTCAAGAACATAAACCCTAGAATTTATCATCATAAATTCCTAGAATTTAATCCGTTTTTATATCGCATAAATTTGTAATTCTCTTAATTCAATTCTCCAATAATGTTCCTACATGCCAACCTACACCCAAAATTAAACTAACAACTTCCAATTTCATGGGTTTTCCTTTTTCTCTCAAACAAGAATGATTATTAAGATTTCTAACATGGAATAAACATTTACTACATAAAATGTAAATTAAACCACTTGCCTCTAGTGTCTCTGAATTTGGTGTTGGTTTGGTGGAGCTTTTCTGCAGAATTCCTTCTATCTCTCTCTCTCCAAGCTTTTCTCTAATGGTGGCTAGGGTTTTCTTTTGGAAAGTAATTAGAAACCTAATTCTAATAACCTACGTAACCTATTGGGTTAACATGGGTTGGTTAGTGGCTTAGTGGGTCAAACCCACATCAGATTTACTTCACTAATTTTCGTCACTTTAAATTTCCCAAAAATACGAAATTACCAAAATACCCTTTATATTGCCGGTATGGCCCAAAAATACCCCGGGACCCAAACTACACCCCCGGCTAGTGTTTTCTAACTATCTCGACCCTTCCGGATGCGTTGGCGCACTCAAAACGACCATACGGTTAATAGAATTTAAATTCACTTTTATAATTAAAATAATTATATCCTGACGCGACTATCACACGCGTCCCAATAAAATGACCAAATTGCCGTATATCAATCTCACGACAAATTTCATAATTCAATATTCATATATCACCATATATACTCAATATAGTCAAATACCAACTCACATATCGCTAGTATTTTATCCGGATTAATTTCCAATTAATTCTCATTTAAATAATTAATCCCAAAAATAAATATAGCCAAAAATACGGGGTATTACATACTTCCCCCCTAATAACTGAATTTCATCTCGAAATTCGGAACTAGAAAGTACCTGCTAAAAACAACTCTGGATAACATTCGCGCATCTCATCCTCCCGCTCCCATGTGGACTCCTTGACATTATGATGTCGCCACTGAACACGCACTAATGGAACTATCTTTGACCGCAGCTTCCTCTCACTTCGGTCCAAAATAGCAATCGGCCCCTCCTCGTAGGAGCTATCCGGCTGGAGATCGATGTCCTCCATAGTAATGTGAGAATGAGCCAAATTATCTCTAAGGTATTTCCTTAGAGAGGAAATATGAAACACATTGTGAATCCGATGTAAATGTTCCGGTAACCCAAGTCTATACGCAACTGGTCCGATCCGCTCAATAATAGGAAACGGCCCCACATATCTCGGCGCCAACTTCCCCTTCTTCCCAAAACGCATAATCCCCTTCATAGGAGATACTCTGAGCAAAACCTGGTCCCCCACTTGGAACTCACTGAAAAATCTCTTTGCATCATCATAACTCTTATGCCTGTCTTGAGCTACCCGAATGCGACTCCGAATGAACTCAATCCTTGCCGAAGCATCCTGAATCACTTTCGGCCAAAGTAGTTTGTTTTCCCCCACCTCTAACCAACATGCTGGGGAACGACAAGGCCTACCGTACAACGCCTCAAACGGAGCCATGCCAATAGTGAACTGATAGGAGTTGTTGTAAGCAAACTCCACCAGTGGAAGGTACTGCTCCCATCCACCCCCAAAGTCAATAATGCACATGCGTAGCATGTCCTCCAACATCTGATTTGTGCACTCGGTCTGCAGATGATAAGCCGTACTCAACCGCAATTCCGTGCCCATGGCCTCCTGGAAACTCTCCCAAAACCGCGAAACAAATATCTTGTCTCTGTCAGACACGATATTTAGGGGCACACCGTGAAGTCTCACAACCTCTTAAATGAAGAGCTGGGCATACTGTCCCGTAGTGTAGTTAGTCCTTACGGGTAAAAAGTGAGCGACTTTGGACAACCTATCCACAATTACCTAAACGGAGTCGTGACCCCTCTGCGACGTAGGCAACCCCGTGATAAAGTCCATGGATATGCTCTCCCACATCCACACCGGGACCTCCAACGGCTGTAGCAGTCCTGCCGGTCTCTGATGATCCACTTTTACAAGCTGACAAGTGGCGCATTTCGAAACAAACTCAGCGATATATCTCTTCATACCGCTCCACCAATACTGGCGTCTCATGTCATGGTACATTTTATCCCCTCCGGGATGTACCGCGAACCGTGAGCCGTGCGACTCTGCCATCACCTCGTGTCACAATTCCTCCCCTTCCGGAACCACTAATCTCCCATTGAAGCGTACTCCCCCGTCTGAGCTAACGGTATAAGACTCGGATCCCTCTGCTAGTAATCAAACTATCTTCTCCTGACAGAACGAGTCATTAGCCTGTGCCCGTACTACCTTCGTGACAATCTGCGGTGTAACGGTTATCACAGACATGAAAGATCGGACCACTGCATCCTGGTGTCCCAACTCCTTCCACTTTGCCTTCCACAGCTCTGCCACAACATCTGCTGGCCTACGGCTCAACGCGTCTGCTACCACGTTAGCCTTGCCTGGGTGATACTGGATATCGAACTGGTAGTCTTTCACAAACTCAAGCCACCTACGCTGCCGCATATTCAACTCTTTCTGCGTGAATAGGTATTGCAGGAACTTATGATCCGTGAACAGTTGGAACTTATCCCCCAAAAGATAGTGCCTCCAAATCCATAGGGCAAATACCACTGTCGCCAACTCCAAATCGTGCATGGGGTAATTCTTCTCGTGAGGCTTAAGCTTACGAGAAGCATAAGCTATGGCCTATCTCTCCTGCTTCAATACACTTCCAAGTCCTTACAAAGACGCATCGGTGTAAACCAAATACTCAACTCCTGGTCTCGGCAATGCTAACACAGGTGCTGAGGTCAATTTATCCTTTAATTCATCGAATGCCAACTGACAGGAATCGCTCCAGATGAATGGCACAACCTTACGAGTCAGATGTGTCAAAGGACCTGCTATCTTCGAGAAACCCCAAATAAACCTCCTGTAGTATCCTGCTAGACCCAAGAAACTACGAATCTCAGTCGGTGTCGTGGGCTGTCCCCACTCCCTCACCGCGGATACCTTCCCCGGATCAACAGATATTCCCTGGTCGAAAATAATATGTCCCAAAAACTGGATCTCCTTCAACCAAAACCCGCACTTTTCAAACTTTTCATACAGCTCGTTCTGACGCAGCATCTGCAAAAATTGCCTCAAATGCTCGGCGTGCTCCTCCTTTGTCTGGGAGTAAACCAGAATATCATCGAGGAAGACAATGACAAACTGATCTAGGAAATCCATGAACACTCTGTTCATCAAGTCCATAAACACTGCTGGAGCGTTGGTTAAACCAAAAGGCATAACCCGAAACTCGTAAGAACCATATCTCGATAAGAACGCAGTCTTCGAGACATCCTCCTCCCTGATACGCAACTGATGGTATCCCGATCTCAAATCAATCTTTGAGAAGAAAGAAGCTCCTCTCAACTGGTTGAATAAGTCATCGATTCGAGGCAACGGATACTTATTCCGTATCGTGACCTTATTCAACTCTCGGTAGTCCACACACAACCTCAGTGAACCGTCCCTCTTCTTCACAAACAAAATTGGAGTGCCCCAAGGTGAGGTACTCCTGCGAATAAAGCCCTGACCTAACAGCTGCTCTATCTGATCTCGTAGCTCTCGCATCTCTGTCGGAGCCATACGGTACGGTGCGCGTGCTATAGGCCTCGTATCTGGCAATAGGTCTATAACAAAGTCTATCTCTCGACTGGGGGTAGGCCTGGTATCTCCTGAAACACATCTGAATACTCCCTGACGACTGGGATCGAATCTAAAGGAATCACTACCTCCTTAGAGGTATCCTCTATGTAATACAGATGAGCGGTCGAACCTCCCTCTGGGCGAGGCATCGCCACTACAAACATCTCTTGCCCTGAAATGGCGAAAATAATGCTCCCGCTGAAGCAATCAATCATGGCCCTATAAGCTACAAGCCAATCCATACCGATAATCACATCGTGAACATGCATATCTAATACCAACATGTCTGCAGGTAATACCAAACCACCAATCTCTACCCTCACTCCCCGGCATATAAAGAAAATAAGTGACCCACTCCCCAATGGTGAGTCGACACATGTCACTATGCTCTCTGCCATAGCTAACAATCCTAAGGCTTTCGCGAAGTGTGTAGCTATAAAACAATGTGTAGCCCCCGTATCAAACAATACCCGACCCATAGTACCATAGATTGGAAGCGTACCCTCAATCGCGGGCGGTGCCTGTGGAACTGCTGCCTGGTGGACATTATAGACACGCCCATACTGTAGCTGCCCCTGCTGAGCTGGGACTGCTTCAATGGGTGGCAATGCTGCCATCTGTGGCGGTGTAGGGAGAGCGGCGGGAAACATAGGCCTCTGCGGCTCTTGGCGAGCACCTTGCTGCTGCTGCTGTGGGGCCCTGCCCCTATTAGGATAATCCTGTCGTTTATGGCCAGTCTTGCCACAAACAAAACACTTCCCTGAGAAGTTCCCTCCTCTCTGGCCCTGTGGTCCCCGGCCCTGGTGGCCATTACCGTTCCTCCCTTGGCCCTGCTGGCCCTGCTGAAACTACTGCCCATTCTGCCCATGTTGGCCCTGATGGCCGTTTGGACCCTGATGGCCCTGACATAAATCTCCCTGTCTGTGCCTATAGTTCCCTGATCTGAACCTCTTCTGATCCCCCTGCTGGGAACCCTGCTCACCCTGTCTCTGCCCCTGAACAGATTGTGCCCCACCGGCACCATGTCCTCCAGTCCTGCCCTGATGGCTAGACTCTCCCGATCTCTTGCCCTCAGCCATATAAAAGTGGTGATCCTGGCAGTGTAATAAAACAGCGTTAACCACATCATAATAAGTGGCCAACGAGAGGTTCCCTAACAGATGCTGACGGATCCTCCATGTCAACCCGTCGGTGAATTTCTCAATCTTCTTCTTTTCTGTCGGTATCTCATCCGGAACGATATTCAACAGATTTGTGAACTCGGCCTCATACACGGCCATAGTCTTACCCTCCTGCTTCAGACTCATCAATTTCCTCCTCATTTCCGTGTGAACAGCTGACGAAAAGTACTTGCGGTCGAACCGCACCCAAAAGTCCTGAATAGTGAGAGTATGCCTCTCCTCTACGGTGGTAATAGACTCCCACCACTGCAGTGCAGATCCAACTAGCTTGAAAGTAGCTAGCACCTGCTTCTGAACGTCCGTGCACTCATACATCCTCAAGTGCCTCTGCATATCCTTCCTCCACTGGCTCGAGACTACCATATCTGAGCAACCTGCAAACTCTGGCGGATGCGCTTTCTGAAAAGCGTCACGTACATGTTCCCAAGCAGACGGGAATGCATTTGCCTGTACTGGCGCGGCGATCGGCGCCTGAGGCGGTGCCTGCTGAACTACGACAATTGTGGCATTTACCTCTTGGTCTACTATAGCTGCAACCTCAGCGGTGTTCATCATGCCCTCAACTGGAGCGGGCTGGGGTTCGGGCGTTGCATCCATGGGAACTCGTCGTGCACGTCATGGAGGCATCTGAAAAAAGAATAAAGTTCATAAGTTCACTGTTTATAAACTTAATATAGCTGAAGAACGAAGCATACACAAAAAGAGTACAACAGTCCTAAAATATAGGGCTCTATATCAAAGAAACTTAGCGGAAACATAATAGCCGTACAGATCCTAAAGGACACTAGAACCTGATGCTCTGATACCACCTGTGACACCCCGACTAATTAAATACCGGGTAGCTACTCCTTTATTAAATTAATTCAAAATGCCAAGTTGGTCTAGTTAATAGCATCACTGTCGAAAACATTTTAATGATTACTAACCACCTAGTATTTAAAAAGTAAGTTGTCAGATTTTAATTAAAGTCCGATTAACATGCAACAAGTGTAATGAAGAATAATAACACCATTCACCATAACGAAGTAAATGGAATAACCACCACATAATGTAAATAAAGTCTGGAGAAAAACTCATCACTACAATACCACAAACTGAGATAACTAAACTGAATACAGAATCAATACATGACAAAGTCTGAAAAACTGAAATGGAAAGATGTCTCTAATAGAAATGGGCAACATGCCCTACAACTGATAAATACTGAATCAGGAATCCAAATGGTAGAAGCGTCTAAAAGCAATTCCCTGTAGCTTCCACAAACAGCTACAGCTCGTCACCTGAATGAGTATCCTATGCATGGTGTCCTTGTGGCTGGGCAACTAAAATGGTTTTACAAGAAAAATAGATTTGAAAGCAAACGGGTCAGAGCCCGAATGTGGAGATATTTAAAAAAAACATGCAAGTGCTTTAAAAACATTTAAAACATTAAATGCAAAGTACATGTTAGGACGTGCACTCACATGAAATTCTCACCTCTCGTCTAACTGTGCACTCCTAACGTAAGTACCCATCTAAAATGACACAAACCACTAGCTAAGTGACATCATATCTAGCTAGACTGTCATAGATTCTACCCTTATTACTCGGTTCCCATTAACATTATAACGATCTCAATTAAATAGGGGCTTAACGTAAATTCAGGTTCTCATACAAAAGTAATACAACTCGTTATAGATTAACCCTCTATGTTATTCCATAGTTATACACGCAATACCATATGAAAGTTCCCAGTTATTTAGGCGTATATTTTCCACAACATGAATATACAATATAAGCACCCCGAGACTAAGCTGCGGTGCACACATACTCTGCTATCCATCCCGGTACATCACGTACATAAGGATCACATATTCCGAATCTCTCAGGAATAGTTCACAGATAACAACATCACAAATAATGGAGGCGAACACAGTCACATCACATGGGTCACGCACATACCTACGCTCCCACGATCAGCGGACTTATTAACATCCCAATAAGTCTTTCTCTGACCTATGTTCATCGAGGTAACCAGTCTAAATCTGGGCAACACAAGGATTAGAGGGCCCTAAGTGAACGCAAACCTCCCGTGATAGCAAGTATGGTAGGTATGTCATACACACAATTCATATACCAATACTAAGTAAGCACACATCTTAGTAATCCCGTAGTTTAATTGTAGTACATTTCTCATTCTTGTACCAACATATAATATTACCCAATTTATATGTTCCCGGTTAATATAATATATTAGGCCGTCAATAGCTTACATCGTATTAGACACTCACGTCCTACTTCATAGTCTCCTTTAGGTTCAAACTACAATACTAGGTTTGACTCCTCATTATATCCCAAACATTTCAATTATACTGATTAATCATCAAGGAAAGATTATCTCTATGTGTACATGAGGTTACGGGACACTCGGGATCAAAACAAGCTAAATAGCCTAAACTGTCAACTCGTTCGAAGTCTCGTTCGAACGAGGCTGTTCGAACGAGAGTTCGTTCGAACGAACTGAGACTTCTAACGAGATCTCGTTCGAACGAAGTGGGATTTCTAATGAGATCTCGTTCGAATGAACTCATCGAACGAACTTCACCCTCGTTAGAAGTCAATGGTCAACTCGTTAGAAACTCGTTCGAACGAGGTCGTTCGAACGACCTGGGCCGGCAGGTCTTCTAACGAGCGACTAGTTTCGAGCCCAGAAATCCTTATACGTTTTTCACCAATTTCTACACCTCCAATCTCAACCAAAGTTCGTCCCAACAATGTTTTAAGGTCTCTAATCATCCCTAAACATATTAAGGTCATATATTAACGTGTTTTCTAGGTTTACATCATCCTAACATCAATCAATTTACCAATCTCTACACTTTTCCGCCAAATTTCAAGAACATAAACCCTAGAATTTATCATCATAAATTCCCAGAATTTAATCCGTTTTTATATCACATAAATTTGTAATTCTCTTAATTCAATTCTCCAATAACGTTCCTACATGCCAACCTACACCCAAAATTAAACTAACAACTTCCAATTTCATGGGTTTTCCTTTTTCTCTCAAACAAGAATGATTATTAAGATTTCTAACATGGAAGAAACATTTACTGCATAAAATGTAAATTAAACCACTTGCCTCTAGTGTCTCTGAATTTGGTGTTGGTTTGGTGGAGCTTTTTTGCAGAATTCCTTCTATCTCTCTCTCTCCAAGCTTTTCTCTAATGGTGGCTAGGGTTTTCTTTTGGAAAGTAATTAGAAACCTAATTCTAATAACCTACGTAACCTATTGGGTTAACATGGGTTGGTTAGTGGATTAGTGGGTCAAACCCACATCAGATTTACTTCACTAATTTTCGTCACTTTAAATTTCCCAAAAATACGAAATTACCAAAATACCCTTTATATTGCCGGTATGGCCTAAAAATACCCCGGGACCCAAACTACACCCCCGGCTAGTGTTTTCTGACTATCTCGACCCTTCCGGACACGTTGGTGCACTCAAAACGACCATACGGTTAATAGAATTTAAATTCACTTTTATAATTAAAATAATTATATCCTGACGCGACTGTCACACGCGTCCCAATAAAATGACCAAATTTCCGTATATCAATCTCACGACAAATTTCATAATTCAATATTCATATATCACCATATATACTCAATATAGTCAAATACCAACTCACATCTCGCAAGTATTTTATCCGGATTAATTTCCAATTAATTCTCATTTAAATAATTAATCCCAAAAATAAATATAGCCAAAAATACGGGGTATTACAAATTTCATTCCAAATTCGGAAAAAATCAGATCAAAAATAAAAAAAATAGGAAAGTTTGGAAAAAAAAACACAGCCCTACTATCACCTAATATGGAATTTTGACCTAATTAATTCATTTGATAAATTATAAAATTGGACTTAATTAATATAATTGGAGAAAAAGTAAACTGAGTATTTTATTTGCACCGTATTTATTTTGCTATAATTAATTAATATTTTTTACCTAAGATAAATTGTACTTGGTGGAGCTCGTAAATGGTGTGATCCTTGTTGGTGTTAAAAAAATCCTTTTCAGACTTTCTCAAATCGTCTTGAGGCGTGGATGTAGGTTATGAGTTATCACTGTGATAAAAATCTTTGAGCCAATTTCTTTATCCCTTACCTCCTTTCCCTTCATTATTTGGTATGGGACATTAGATAAAGAATAAAACATTTTTTATATACATCAATCAAAATGCCCTTTAAGATGGAAAAAAATATGAAAAGAGGGATTTTTTTATAAAATCATAATTCACTCCCACTAACTTTGGGTCAGTATATTATTTATTGAAACGAGGCTATTAATTAATAACGACTAAAAAAGAAATCAATGCTATGATTTGGGATGAGATGAGTATTGAAAATATAATCCTCGTAGGTGTAGTCTTGCACTTTACGATAAAATGAAATTACATCCCCAAGTGAAAGAAATCATAGTGTAATTGAAAAATAGATTTCAAATTTTGACAAATATGATGAAATATAGTTTAAAAAAACTAGAGTTGTTTGGCCCACGCCTAGGTATTAATGGGTAATGAACTTAGGGTCCATATGGTTGGACCATTTTTCCTAGGCAAATGGATTTTACCCACACATTTGCCCACATTTGTGTTGTTTGATAAAATTTTTTGCCCATAGCAAAGAATGCCCAAAATCGCTCACGTGACCGATTTTTTCCCAAAATCGTGGGTATTTTTTGCTTACCTATTTGGTTCGACAAACTTTGCCGAGATAAATTACCTGGTTTTCATTCTTAGTTGTACTTGACGTTTCATTAATTTGATATTCAGTACGGTTTTGGTGAGGTTTTCTAATAAATCGGCCATGGCTCACAATGTTTGTTTTCCTTAAACAACAGAAGAAGAAAGAAAGGAGAATAAGATTTCGCAGGTATGTGAACTTGTGAATCAACGGATTTTTTTTTATTAAATCTGTATATCAACATAAAACACACGATTTTTTGTTGTTATTTACACCCATATTCTAATTTGTTCCTTACATATTTGTAATCTAGGGTTTGAGTTCATATATTGTGTTTGAGTTTTTTTTTTGTTGTTCTGTCCACAGCTAATATCACGTAGTAGGTTTATTTGTTGTAGTTCATATTGTTCTTGCTAAAATACTAGGTTATAATCTGGTTTTTAGTTCATATTGTTCATACTTAAATCGAAGGTTATAATTTGGTGTTTGAATTCATATTTGTAATCTTGTTATGATTTCACATACATATGTATTAGTAAGTTTTGACATATTTAGGGTTTGATTTTTTTTGTAATTTATGAAATGGTAATGTGGACTATATATTTTGTATTCTACAATTTTGGGTTGAAATGGGCCATAAAAAATATGCAAGTTTGGCATTTTCATTTTTACAAATTTGTATGGTATATATAATTAGTGTATATTTGTATTAACCAAAAAATATATACTAATCATTTATAATATATACCCTTCGCATTTATAAATATGAAAATGCTAAAAAATCTATGGTTCCATCGAAAGATAATTATTGATATACAATTACTTTCATGATTATTGGTGTAACACGCACTTGTCTCTCATTACAGGAACCCTCCTATTCTCCGAGTTATTCATTTCAATCACTTTGTTCCGATTAGTTTTTCGTTGTTCTCCTTATATATTTTAATTTTTTGTTACCGAATTCATCTTTGACCTATTTTAATTTTATAAATTAATATCAATAAATGAGCTTTGATAATCCTTATTTTGTAGGGAAAAATGGTTAAATATAATTCCAAAATACAACATAAACGCTTTGGTGTTGCTTGGTCGATGGTGATATAAGCGATAGTTATCTATTAACATATAAGGTCATTACTGGACTTTCCTAGGGCACCTCAATATAATTGGGATGAGCATCGACAAAAATCCTTGTTACGAATGTACGGGATGAGTGATCATTTATGCCATGATTCATTACGTATGAACATCGGTTCATTTTATAGGTTATGTGATCGCCTCTGTGCGTTTGGGCTAAATGATTGTCGATCAGTTACCGTTGAGGAACATGTTGTAATTTTCTTGAATATTGTTGGTCATGATGAGCATTGTCGAACATAGAGTAACACTTTTTGTTGATCAAGTCATACAATTAGTTTGTACTTTCATAAAGTATTGGTGGTCTGCCTAATGATGTATAAGGGAATTTTCGTAAATGCAACGCATGATAACTCCACGAATAACAATCCTAGTAATAGAAGTTTGTATCATTACTTTTCGGTAAGAAAATTCAATCACAATAGATTAACAAGTGAATAATTTTTTTTAATGAATTGTATGCAATAACGCATGTTGTATCCCAACAGGATGTCGTAGGAGCCATAGACAGTACAAACATATTTGCGAATGTTCCCCTTGTTGATTAACCTAGGTATCGTAATCGAAAACAAGTCAGCTCTCTGAATGTTCTAGTAGCATGCACGTTCGACATGAAATTTACATATGTGTTATTCGTATGGGAGGGGATAGCACATGATGGTCGTGTACTTAGGGTGGCTATACAATGACAGGACATAAACTTACCATTCCAGCTGGTATGCCGGTTGATTTCCTGTATTTATGTTGATTATATGTTGCATAAAAATCCTATGTTCGACATATATTTGACGAAGATAAAATAATGTATTATCGTAGGAAAATATTATCTTGAGGTTGCCGGATTTCCTTTGGTTCCTGGTTTTCTATCCCCATTTCGCAAGACATGATACCATCGCAGAGGCGTGGAGGGTTAACGTCTGGAAACTAATAAATAATTATTTAACTTTCACCATTCATCTTTGTGCAACGTAGTCGAGCGCACTATCAGATTATTGAAAAAAAGATTTTCTTATCTACGCCACTAACCTTTTCATGGGATTGACATGTAAGCTAAGATTGTGTTAGCTTGTTGTGTGCTGCATAACTTTTTAAGGGATGATGATAGGGATGATATGTGCAATGATGATAGTGATAGTGATGATGATGTGAACCCAACACCTCTTAGTATACCTAGTGGTAATGAGCATATTACCTTTTCCACACAGGTATGTTGGACATAGAAATGTAACGCAATGGTGACACAAATGTTGGAAGAAAGAGTAACAAGTCATAATCAACCATTTTCTTTTGATGACTAAAATTTTTCGTTTTGCATTTAACAGTTTTAATAATTTCATAACACTTTTACAATATCTTTGTTAAGTTAGTTTAAATACAACCTTTTTTTATCATTCCCTAGATTTTTTAGATTCCATGTCTACATCAACTAATGAGAACTACTTTAATGTGAGGGTCAAATTGAGAAAATGCAAATGTGGAGTCGTAGGTGACATTAGAATAATCAAGTCTGATAAGAAAAACAACCTGGGCGGGATCTACCATTGTTGTGCCAATTGTGGGATTTAGTTAGGTTGGGCAATACCATCTATGGATGATATATCGTCAAAATCTACAACATTGCCTAATGAACCAAACTCAGATAACCTCAAAGGGCAATGTGGTTCATCAACTTCCATAATTCCTCTAAAGATTCTTGATTATGGAGTCAGTAGCAATGTGGACTACATAGCAATGATGGATATGCTTCTATCACTCAAGCGGATGCTATATGTCATTGTGCAATTATGTTTGTATATAGTTGTAAAAACCATGTTTTAATGCGGATTATGTAATATTAGCCTTCTTGTATTTGTATCCGTGTTGGATTTGAATGTGTCAGACATGAATATGTCTATCATGTATCAAACTAATTGTTCTCCTCATATATGGTATGCTACTGTATTAAACTGATTGAGGAATATGAACAAATATTCTGAACTTATGCTCCTACTTCATGATACCTGGATGATATACTGATATATTTGATTAAATTGGATGATATATCTCTTTATTACCTCATTTAATGCCTGTTTTCCCTCATTTTTTAACTGAATATTGCATCTAATAACTGATACCTCATATACAAGACTACCTCATGTACTGATATATTTGATATGATACATCTGATAATTGAATAGAACTTATGTTTCTACTTGATGATACATATGCTACATGTGATAACTGATATGATACATCTCATACCTATTGTACTTCTTTGAGCACAAATGATACTGAAAATGATACTTAAAATGTTGTACTGATTTGTTGATAACTGATATTCTACATCTGATACTGAAAATGAGTTTTGGATGAACTCAATTTATGGTTAGTTTATGTGATATTAAAGTTAATGGATGCATATACTATTTGTTTATGCATTTCAAAGATGGCCGAAAACCGAGTCAAAGTTCCTTTTCGACCACCAAAAGCAAATGTTCTGATCAATCTAAAAACCCCTGACTCATAAGTGGAAGTACCTTACAAGACGCCACAAGTGTGTTGGAATGATCAAATGTATTGGTGCATGATGTCTGCTATTATGGGTGAGGTACTTGCTGGAACAAAGAAGGCTGATAATGGTTTCACATCTGCGCATATGAAAACCATGATCGATGCTGTCAGGAACGGTTGTCATGTTATAGTGGGAGTCCCTCATGTCCACTCACATTTAAAGACGCTTAAAAAAGAGTGAAGGGAAGTGAACAAGCTATTACAAGTATGTGGATTTTGATTTGACGCAACTACGTCATTTGTAGCAGTCGATCCAAGTGTGTGGGCCGATACGTCAAGGTACATATTAAAGTGCATATCATGGTATACCTTAAAAATACTAATGGTGACTCTAATGTTGTCGGGACAAGTCGGATGCTGCGAAGATAAAAGGCAAGTGTCGCCTATATTATGATGAGCTTTCCACCTTATATAGACCAGACACCGCAACAGGGTCAAACTCTCAATTAGTTGGTGATTACTTCCCATTAATGGAAGGTAAATGTGCAAGACAAGTTGTATTTATTAAAATCACTAGTTACCTCGTAAATGGTAATGACTAAAATATTTAATATTGTTCCAGGAATACCTCAACCAGAAGAAGATTTTTTTGATGTAACTGAAAATGAGTTCCCGAAGAATGAATCATACAACACCTAACCCCAACTAGGGAAACGTAAAGGTGTCGATCAAGTACCAAGAAATGTTTCTATGCCAAGACAAAAACGTAAACGCGACAACGTCTTAGATGAGTGTGACCGTGCATTGGCCATTATTATCGAATCCTCGCGAGTGATAGCAGCTGCTATGGACTCAGATGCGAAGCTAAACACCATAGAGCATGTCAAATGGAAGGACATTCTTGATTGCGTCGAGGTAATGGAATTGGGTGAAAGTGATATTTTGCTATTGCTTCATATGTTTGAGTCCGATCAAGGATTGTCCCGGGTCTTCATGGGTATCACGAAGGATGAATTTGCGAAGAGTTAGGCTCTGAATAAGATATATGGAAATTAATCCCACTTTTTAGATCTATATTTTGAATGTTATTCTATAATGCACACCTAACTGATCATGAAACCTTGTCTACATATGTTGTATTCTATATATGATATTATATTATAGGCTAAGTTAGTGTGGCCAATTTTTGGGAACCCATTTTTAGTGTGGTATCGAATACTATAATTGACTCATTTATCAAACCCCCGATGTTTTTATAATACGCCATTGTCATTATATTTCAAGATGAGAATGGAATATTTGAAAATTTAATGTACGTGTTATACTACATGAAAATGGAATACTTGAAATATTATAATTACAACTAAACCACATTTTCTTGAACACGAACATTTTTCTTGACACAAACTTCACACAGGAATCCATGATGAGTAGCAATGCAGCATTTTTCTTCCCATCAGGCGTTGTGGGAAATAGCTTACAAAATCACCGTCTACGTCATCATCTGATTAGTGTGGCATATCTAGGTCAAATATGTAAAATGAGTCGACAATGTCTTTCTTGAAATAATTTTTCGCATGGACGCGGTGTAGACGACATTTCATTTGTTGGATTTCCCTTTTCAAAAGAAGGATAACTTTGTCTTGCTTTGACATGTCATTCAAGTTTATGGCCGATCTTACTTGTGGAACTCGTAGTACATGCCATCTGCAACAAACTTCAAGATCACATCTCTTGTCAAACAAATGCGGCCACGTTGTGTAACCTTCGAAAACGGTCGGAAGCTTACGCTCAGCTTGAGATAGTAGGTAAAATATCACATGACCAACGTAGTTAGGAAATGGACTACTTGTGTCGATGGGCTTGTTCTCAAACTTTCTTTTCTCCCCATACCAAGTTATACCAGATGGGTCGACGTAGGTACCGGGATAATCCCGTTTATGGTATTAACCCGAAATGACCCGAACTTGACACGATTAGCTTGTGTAGATTTAAAAGTACCCAAAACTTATACTCAAATAAAAATTAACGCGGCCCGAAATTGACACGGCTAACCCGAATTGCCACCCCTACCGGGATTTGTCATCAAAATTTTCGGAAGGAAATCTTCTACTTTCTCCAAACCATCGTAAAAACCACTTACCATTTTTTTTTCCTTTCTTATATGAAGTCATTTTTTGGTGACTGAAAACTTACTTGCTAACTTACCCATTTTATATAAATTATTACACAACTAGGGGAAAATTTGAAATTTGAAATTCAAATTGAAATCTGATTGTACAACAGAACTCCACAACATTATCAACGGGGCTTTTTAAACTAATCAATTACACATTATTTTATCAACGAGTTATTTTAATTTCAATAAATTTTGGACAAATAAATGTGCTATCATCCGAAACAGATTTTGTCCAAATAAATGCAATTTTTAGTACTTTATCCAGTTAAATTAAGTACAAATGTACATGACTGTAACAATGTCCAACAATAATTTTTTTGGTTCATCCACAGTCAAAGGAAGCATCCAACTTGACTCTCATCCGAAATTACATCGTTAATCTAGAAAATGAAAAATAAAACGTAAGTAAGCTAAATTGGTTATAAAGAAAATGTGTAAAATGGCAAGAATTTTGCCAACAATATATGGGCAAAGTTTGCATTTTCCATGATAAATTTTGGCTATCAAACAACACGAGTAGTCAAATAAGTGTCTCTCAGTAGACAAACTATACCTATCAAACACAAAAAGTTGACAAATACAGTTTTTGCCAACATGTAAATAAAGCCTATCAAACAGCACGAAATCATCTTTGCCTAGGTAAATTTTGCCTAGACAAATTATGTCATGACAACCCTTTGTCCTCAAGCCAAACAAACTGTCCCTTAGAAGAAGAACAATATATTTTTTCTCATTGCTTTTACAAAAAGTAATTATACACTAACGTCATTTTGGGAAAGGTGATACATGTCTTACATTCATTAAAAAATATGTGAATATTAAGGCACCCAAAATATCTCCCAATAAATGAAAGATATGTATTTGTGTCCCCAACACGTGTCCATGTGTCGTACCATCATAATATTTTTGTTTTGCAAAATCAATCTTGATAATTTTTATTGTCAATTGTAAACAAAGTATTCGCGTCTTATTTAATTTTTAGGAAAAATACAAATGTA
Organism: Sambucus nigra; assembly: GCA_949130495.1. NCBI lineage: Eukaryota > Viridiplantae > Streptophyta > Magnoliopsida > Dipsacales > Adoxaceae > Sambucus > Sambucus nigra. Next base: position 126,244,918 of record OX422218.1, read on the forward strand.
ATCCTCATCTTTGGGGTGAGTTTTAATTTTGGACACAATATTTCAAAAATTGCAATGTTAACTCTGAATTTATAAAATTGATTAAAAAAACCATGGTTACATTATCACTAAAAAAATGTAACGAATGTGCTGATTCAATGTCTTATGTGGAAAAAAATATATTGCCCAATAAGAGTTTGACGCATATCACCTCATTCTAACATTAAATAATCCATTTCAATATCTAAAAAATTTAATAAATAAATAATAAAAAGAAAATAAAAACACACATAAAAAATGAAATAAAAAATGTCCAGCTCTCTCTCACCTCTCCCTCGCCTAATAACCCCTATTTTCTCACGTAAAGGATGGTCATATACGAATTAAAATTATTATTGTATTCACAAATCAAAATTCTTGTCAGTACATGGTTATCTCTTACGAGTTACATTAGTCCCATGCAAGGTGTTAGTGCCTCCTACAGGGCCGTTTGGGGGATGGTTCAAGTTTTCACCCTTTAACGTCTTGGTTTTAAGCCTAATCTAGATATTTTCAAATTATTATCATATTCTCAAACCAAGAAACCCGTGACTATGCGATCAATTCATACGAGTTACATTAGTCACGTGTAAGGTGTTTGTGCTTCTTAAGGGTCCGTTTGGTGGCTTGTTTAGGTTTTCACCCTTTAACGACTTATTTTTAAGCCTAATCTAGATATTTCAAATTATCGTCATATTCTCAAACCGGGATAACCATGACTATGTGGTCAGTTCCTACAAGTTACATTGGTCCCGTGCGAGGTGTTCGTACCTCTTACAAGGCCGTTTGGGGGCTGGTTTGGGTTTTCACCCTTTAACGAGTTGTTTTTAATCATAATCTAAATATATTCGAATTATTGTCATATTCTCAAATCGAGAGACCCGCGATTACATGATAAATTCTTATGAGTTAGATTGGTCCCATATGAGGTGTTCGTGCCTCTTACGGGGCCATTTGGGGACTAGTTTAGGTTTTCACCCAATAACGACATGTTTTTAAGAGAATGTCTAAAAATTTTCAAGTTATCATCATATTCTCAAATCGAGAAACTCACGACTAAGTGATCAATTCCTACAAGTTACATTGGCCCAATGCGAGGTGTCAGTGCCTCTTACGGGGACATTTGGTGTCTAGTTTGGGTTTTCACCCACTAACAGCATGTTTTTAAGCCAAAGTTAGTATATTTTCAAATTATCATAGAATTTTCAAATTATATGTCCCGTGACTATGCGGTCAGTTCCTATGAGTTACATTCACCCTGTGCGAAGTGTTAGTGCCTCTTACAGGACCGTTTGGGGGTTGGTTTCAGTTTTCACCCTCAAACGGCATGTTTTTAAGAATAATCTAAATATTTTTAAATTATCGTCATATTCTCAAATCGGGAGACCTGTGACTACATGGTTAGTTTCTACAAGTTACATTGGTCCCGTGCGAGGTGTTCGTGCCTCTTACGGGGCCGTTTAGGAGATGGTTTGGGTTTTCACCCTCTAACAACTTATTTTTATTTTTAAGCCTAATCTAGATATTTTAATATTATCATATTCTCAAATAGAGATAACCACGACTACACGGTCGATTCTTTTGAGTTACATTTATTCCATACGAGGTGTTTATGCCCTTATGGGACCATTTGGGGACTAGTTTAGGTTTTCACCCATTAACGGCATGTTTTCAAGCCAAAGTCTTGATATTTTCATATTATTGTTGTATTCTCAAACCATATTTTTCGTGACTACACGGTCAGTTCCTATGAGTTACATTAGCCCCGTGTAAACTGTTAGTGCCTTTTACGAGCCTGTTTGGGGGCTGGTTTGAGTTTTCTCCCTCAAATGGCATGTTTTTAAGAATAATCTAAATATTTTTAAATTATCATCATATTCTCAAATCGGTAGAACTGCGACTAAGAGGTTAGTTCCTACAAATTACATTGGTCCCATGTGAGGTGTTCGTGCCTCTTACGGGGCCGTTTGGGGGCTGATTTGGATTTTCACCCTTTAACGACTTGTTTTTAAGCTTAATCTAGATATTTTCAAATTATCATCATATTCTCAAACTGAGAGACCCACGACTATGCGGTAAATTATTACGAGTTACATTGCCCCCTTGTGATTAGTTTTTGCCTCTTACGGGGCCGTTTGGGAGGTGGTTTGGGTTTTCACCTTTTAACGACTTATTTTTTTAGCTTAATCTAAATATTTTAAAATTATCGTCATATTCTCAAACTGAGAGACCTGTGATTACACGTGGCCATTTGGTGTCTATATCAAAGTGCTCGTGCCTCTTTTAGAGAGGATTGTGTGATCTAATACGTATAATTTTGAGTAGTGATATAGGGTTTATAGACTACCCCTATGAAAATCTAAATACATTTATGTTATCTTTAAGATATGAAAAACCAGTTATATTCTCCCTAGGGTGCTATGTGTTATGATGACAAATGAGACACTAATTCAAGTTGAAATATAAGCACAAATATGAGAATTTCTATGCTCCTCTGATCGATCTATGTGTATATGGCGTACCGTTGAACTCCCAAGTGTAGGTAGACCATAATGAACCACATACTTAGAATCAACTATTCCAACATTTTTGGTGTAGTGCTTCTTTGAATTCATATATCGGAAGAGGAAGTGGCGATTTCAGATCCATATCCGACGCAGGCTTCTTCAGTTCTGTAGATATCTCCGGGGATTGAACGAACATTTGAGGTTCCTGAATATTTCAATTCAGCAAACATACTCTACATTTACATAGTAATAGAAAAACTAAGAAGAATGATTACCTACTAGATTCAGGAAACACCATCGTTGGCACTATTCAAACACCCCTCTCCCATATAATACAGATACATATATATAATAGTAGTGCCGCTATATATATGTATATATATATAACAACACTGATGTTATATACATATGGCAGTGCTAATAACTAGTCCGAATTCGAACCGACCAAAAAAAGGCAAGTCTAGCGCCATTCTTCTAGGCCAAAGACAGTCCCGCAACAAATGTAACTATGGTTCCAAAAGTTTATCCTGAAAGAAAGTAGATGAGCATATTAATAATTAATTATCTTTAAGCACAAAAAATTTGGAATGAAGAAATGGAGGAAAATAAAGAGTCGAGAAGCGCCAATTTTCATGCCTTCGTTTTGGAACTCTGTCAGTCTTTACAAAGCCATTTGTTCTCTAACTTTAGGAATACTAGAGAAAACTGTGCTCTAATTTGATCAGTTCTAGAGAAATTTTTTCAAATTGTCTCTCTGTTGAGTTGTCTATTTTTGAGATTCTTCTTCTTCTTTCAAGTTGCACGGTGCATCCATTATATGTTGGGTAAGTATCGTGAAAATAATTAATATCTTATATTTCAAGGAGGCAAAGAAAAAGGCAGAATAAGTATATCACACCTGTCCACTACTCCAGCAGTAGCAATGGAAACCTCATCTTTTAGATAAACAACTGTTGTAATGCTCATGGAAGTATCCTGGAATAATTGGAGATTTAGTAAAAAAAATATCAAAAATAAAACACACACACATTATTGAAGAGATGTATCAAAAGCAAATAAACCTTGCCACTTTGAATTCGCTAGAAATATGATCCCATTGGTTGTCAGCAAATGACCTGAACAAATGATGGGAATTAGAATCTTTAATAAAATTAAAATTGTGAACGCTTGAATGTGACATGTATTGATATATAATTTTAGTGTGCATATTCAAATAAAAGGAAGGACGAAACCTAGATTATGTAAGAATTTTCAAAGCTACTCTTAAATCACCTCAAGTCCCATAGAGTAAAGGACCCATCTCTTGAACCAGATAAAAAAAGATTTGTTGGAATAAATTACAATGTTATCCGTTTCTCTATGGAGAAAAGAAATTTACTGAGGAATTTAAAGAGAGAGAGAGAGAGAGAGAGTACACTTACCATGATTAGTTGGATGAGAACATATTGATTTCACACTTCCTGTGTGCCCCATCATTGTTCCAATTTTTCTTTTCATGTGCATCCCATAATTTTACTAGAATGGGATTTCCTATTCTTGATTTTACTAATATGAGGTGATTTTGATCTTCACACTCTCGTATTCTTTTTTCTTTATAACACAAAGATGAATTGGATGTATATGGTAATCACTCAATGGAATATGCAATCAATATACTAGGATCCCATTTTAACATTTAAAGAAAATATTACAGTATAAGAAGCTTAGCTCTGATCGATACAATTAGAGGTAACTTTTCAAATAACAGCAAGCCGGTGTTCAGGGTTCTGAGGGTTCTTCTTCCTAGCCATAGTGAGAACTTTCCATACTTTGCTTAGAACATTCATTTTATCCTAAAGGATAGCAAGCGAAAGCGAGAGTGGAATACAACTCTGGAATCGTTTCAAACCCAACTCATATGCTTCCTTAACTTGATCCAAGTGACCAAGTCATTCCTCTAGCTGTCCGAGCATCAACCACAGTTTGAAAAATAAAGAAAACAGTTTCACCTGTTCGTCAAGTAACTTCCTCTCGTCAGCAATGTTGCCCAATTCTCTCTCAATAATGGTGGATTTCATTTTAAGGCTTTGTGTTCATTCCAAAGAAGCAAAAACATATTTAAGGCTGCAACAACAGCATATTCATGGCAGCAGCAGCAGCATATTCAGGGCTACAGTACATTGAGAGCTTTGGTTTCGAAGAAGCAGTAGCATCATATTAAGGGTTGTAGCTATTAAGGCTTTGGGTTCATTCCGAAGCAATGGCACTCACTAAGCGAGCTCTGACTATAAGTCCTGATGTCCATTTATCTTGTCTAATTTTTAGATTAAGCGCCACTCTATATAACATTACATATACCAACAAAACTAAAATAAGAATCTAACAATTTATCTTGAGACAACCAATAGTTGTTAATGCAATATAGTACACAATCAAACTTATAATTCGACAAATGAAACCCCAAAGTGAACCAAAGTGAAACCACACAGAAGTGACTCATCGCTAGGCAGAGTGCGTCATCGCTGGGTAGAGTGCACATTCCTCTTTTGAAATGCAAGAAGAGACTTATGTTGGTTATAGCAGTACAATCTCGTGCACTGCATATGTTAGCACAAAGTTATAGGGATGCATATGTTTGGCTCAATTTGGTTATAACATTGTCATATGCATTATAATGTCATATACATTGATACATTTAGCTAACACTGTCTACGCAGTACAATAGTTACCTATGCAACACATATGTTATAGCAGTACAATCTCATGCACTGCATATGTCAATCCGATCATATATTAGGCATTATGGAAACTTGTCATAAGTCAGTAGCTCACATTCAAGCTCTAATTAAGCATACAATTTAAATGCACCTAAAACAAAAAAGCATATAATGAAAATTCAAAATTTAAGGGCTGCATATTTTTTCTCACTTTCTATTTATTCAACAATTGATTAAACCATGGAATTAAATACAACCTTAGACAGGAGAATCACTTGCATAATATCAATTTTATAGTTTTCATCACATGGGAAATGACTTGGAGGCCTTTTGAAAGTAATAATTCATTTAAATAAGCTTTAATGATGGTTGATGAAATAGATAGACCACTAATAAAAAAGTCTAGTACTCATATAATCTAAAATTCTATCACAGGATGGGTAAGGTGAAACCGCAAGGTAATGGAAAACTAAAACACTAATACATAGTTATCATTTTTCCTATATCACATACTTTACTTCATTACAATTCAAGATACATATAACTGTGCCAACTAAAGATCATATATACCAACTCTATACTCCCCTATGTTGAAACAATTGATATTCCTCACCTAAAACACCATAGTACTCCCAAACATGAATATTCCCCTATGTTGCAACAACGGATATTGCAAAGTTAATATAAATCAAAAGAGAATTTCTAGATAAAATGAACCATGGGAACGAGTGGGAATGAGGGTACATGATGAGGGTTAGATTTGATACCTAATGCCTTCTTCAATAACTTAGATCAAGTTATAAACAAATTCAACCGTGAATTAGAACAAAAACAAAATAAAATAAAGAAGAAGAAGAAATAAGCAGAAGAATAAAAAGGAAGCAGAAGAATAAAAAGGAAGCAGATGACAGGTCTCAAACCTTTTTAAGTTTCCACACGGAACTATCGCAAAACCATATTGATAACATTTGACCAATTCTTACAATTGAAGAGTTATTCATTTCAATACCTAACAATATAACTTCCTAATTATTTTTCATATCTTTTTTTCTTGTAATAAAGTTTGCTTCCCAGTTAAATTGGGAATAATGTCATTTATAATATTCCCCTAAAATCAAAAGTGGTCAAGTACCACTAAAACTTGTCGATGAAATCGCTCACCCATAAAAGCACAATAGATGCAATAGTCGTCACTGTCTGTAGGATACAATAAATAGGTATATTATGTGACAACCCGAATATAATTATGATAAATCAAGTTTAAATCATGATTAGCTTATGTGATATGAATAATATGTTATTAGTATATATATAATGTTAAGTAATTATGTTTAGTTTAATCCCACCTTCCTAAAGCCTGAAATATCGAATTAGGTACAAATGTGAAATTTTAAAGTTTCGGTAGGAATGTTCCTGTTGGAGGCTAGTTTTGACCTTTATGACATAACAATTAACTTGAGGTATAAACTATTTATTTGTATATATATGAGTTAGGTTTATAACAAAACAAACGGTTCATCGAACGGACATCCGAGTGGGAAGATATTGTCTTTTTATGAACAGGGGGTAAAGTAGTCATTTAGCCTTTAAATTATATTTTGTTTTATGTAATGCCAAATGTTATATTTTGATTGGACCAAGAGGGGGTGGCCTTATGCCGACTTAAAACCCTTTAATTAAGATCTTACTTCAGCATATTTCAGCCATGGAAGAGTTTTAACCTAAGGAAAGAGAGTTTTGAAGTTTAGGAAGAAAGTGTGAGGAGAAATTGAAGAAAAATTCATAGAAAAATTACGTAAAATCCCCTAAGGTATTTCCATCCATAAATCTTGTTTATTTTTTTTTATTACTTATTTAAATGATTGAAATAATCATTTGTTTAGTGAAATTCCATGTCTTGATGTGTCCTTATGGATAGATGCATGTTTAAGCAAACTTGAATGTGTAAACCCTTGAGATTGTTTTGTTTAGGAACCTTGTTTATTCAAACTTCCATATATTTCTCTATGTTTACTGTAATTGATTTATTCCAATTGGAGATTAACGTGGACTCACATGAGTATGAAATATCAGAAAATTATGTTAAAATACCAATAAATGAGTCTTTGGTGAGAGTTTGAAATTCGGGTATGAAATTTGCCCTAAGGCTGAAAGTATGCCCGCCTTTGCTTGACATAGCAAATGAACTCTGAAAATTATGAAATTTTAATCTTGTATTGTTTAGTATGTTTACTGATGTTGGGTGAAATATCACATAAATTTATGATGTAGAAAAATTATGGAAATTCCTGGAAGATGAATGAACGATGAAAGAGCCTATAGGGCATATTTGATATGTGGTAAAGAAATGAGCATATCTTGCTCTAGGAGACTTAAAACGATGTATCGTATTTTGTATTGGAATACTAATATGACAAGGATTGAATTTACAAGAATAAATGAATTTATATTTGGTCTATGATTTGACATGGATTGGGATGGAACTTCATTTGTGATAAATGATTTGAATGGAATGATGTGATGCTTATGGATTGAATTATGTTTAAATCATTCTTTGGATTATTGATATTATTATGATGATACTAATATTTTAAGTATGATAGGAAGGGAAGAAGAGATGATTGAACAAATACTGGATAAAGTCAAGGGAAAAGCCAGTTAAACTATCAAGGTGAGTGTACTTATGATTTGTTTCATATATAAATATGAATATAGCTCTAAGAGCGGATTTGTTTGAATACTTCCGTATTCAGGATTTGTTTGGATATTAAAATATCCAGGATTTGTTTGGGTCTCATGATCTAGGATTGGTTTGAATACTTTGATATTCAGGATTTGGTTGGATAATAAAATATCCAGGATTTGTTTGGGTCTCATGATCCAGGATTGGTTTGAATACTTCGTTATTCGGGACTTGTTTGGATATTCAAATATCCAGGATTTGTTATTGCCAATGGGCAGAATTATTTGGGTCTTATGATCCAGGATTTGTTATTGCCAATGGGCAGAATTATTTGGATCTTATGATCCGGGATTTGTTATTGTCAATGGGCAGAATTATTTGGATCTTATGATCCAGGATTTGTGATTGCCAATGGGCAGGATTGCTCAGATTTTATATCCACATATTCGATATAGAATTGTTATTTCATTGTAGGGAAGGAGTACCTCACTAAGCTTAATGCTTACAGTTTATACTTTAATAATTTCAGGTTCGTACGCTGCCAGCTAGGATACCATATGACCGGTAACTTTGAGAGTTGCACCGTTGGAGAGAGCTGGGGTTTAAAAATAAGGATGTTATTGTTGTCACACTAAAGATTTTAATATACTCGCACATTGTATATATTGATTTAGTATGGATTGAGTTGATCATAGTTAATCAGAGTATTGTATGTCCGCTTAATTTTGACTCTGGTATAAATTTTTTTGTATGGTATAAGAATAATATTATGTTCATTATGCACATTATGTAAGGAAAAATATTGATAAATGAAGTATATTTTCCAATGAGCTCAAGATTATGATCCAATTATTCCAATAACAAATGATAAGTATGGATATTGGGTTTGGGATGTGACAATTAGTGGTATCAGAGCGTGGTTATTAATTCTGGACGTGTGTGATGATTAGATGGCAGTTATTGAGTTGATTTGATATTTATGAATTGTTTATGTACTAACAAATAGTTTAGTACTATAAACTTTTTATGTTGTTTGTTAGAACTTTGTTGTATTACAGATAATTCCAGATGGAACCTGGGGATGGACAACATCGGGAAGAGGGAGTAGCTTCTCGTACAGACAATACTGAAGAAGAGCAGAGTGTTGCTGGAAGGGCCAGCGAGAATGAACAACATACAGAGATTCAGATGATGGTGCAAGAAATGATGAGGATGGCATAGAAACAAGAAAGAAATATGGCGCAAATGGCAGAACAACAGGCTAGATATCTAGAATCAAAGACTGTGGCCAGGATTGAGAAAGAGGCAAGGAAAGAAATGAAAGATTCCATGCATGAGAAGTTTTTGAAGTTGAATCCTCCAAAATATTCAGGGTCTGTTGAACCTACAAAAGCTGAGATGTGGGTCAGAGATCTAGAAACTATACTTGCAGTTATGAAGGTTCCAGATAACCAGAAAGTGAATCTAGTTGTGTTTAAGTTCAAAGGAGAGGCCAAATATTGGTGGGAAGCCAGCAACCATTTGGAGCCCAGGATGGAAGGTACTGATGTTATTACTTGGGCTGAATTTATTAAAGATTTGTATGTTAAGTATTTCCCTAAGGTTTATAGGAAGGAGAAGCTGAGGGAGTTTATAAATTTGACCCAAGGGAAAATGTCTGTAAGGGAGTATGATGCTAAATTTACTGCTTTGTCTAGATTTGCTACTAAGTATGTGCAGGATGAAGGAGATAAATGTAGTAAGTTTCAAGATGGACTGATTTGGCCTATTCAAAATAGAGTGGCCACTTATGAGTTAGAAGATTATGCTTCTTTGGTAAACAAAGCCACGATAGCAGAAAGGCAAATGAACCAAGGGGTGGCGAGCAGAGAGAGTTTTAAGAAAAGTAGATTCGACGCATCTCACTCGAAGGGAGGTGAGGTTGGAAGTGTTAAGATAGAACCTCATAAATTTCAGAAAGGTGGTGGAGATAGTGGTAGAGGTCAGGGGAGATTTGGCAGATATACTAGGGGTGGAGAATCTTCTAGTCTGGGTTGGAGGTCAGGAAAAGGTGAGGCACCAGTGAGAGTTGTTACGTGTTTCTTTTGTAAAGAGGAGGGGCATTATAAATCCGAGTGTCCAAAGCTTAAAGGAGTGGAATGCGACCATTGTCATCAAGTGGGGCATGTTAAAAAGAATTGTCCGTAATTGGCAGAGACTCCAACAACACATAGTGAAGTAGCAAGCAGAATGTTATCTCGAGGCAGTGCAGTGAAAAGTATGGGCAGAGGACAAGCTAGTAGTTCCAGGCCAGGTGGACGAGTTTTTACAATGAAAAAAGCTCAGATTACTCCAGATGTAGTGACAGGTACACTTTCTGTTACTGATAGAAGTGCTTATGTTCTGATTAATCCTGGTTCCACACATTCTTTTGTGTCATATGCATTTTCCATATATCTGAATAGACCACGCACTCATTTAGAGGTGGGGTTGGGTATTTCCATGCCTATGGGTGATATGATTGTAGTTGAATATGTTTTTCATGATTGTGTTTTGACTGTGGGGGTTAGAGATACAGTTATAGATCTACTTCCATTGGATATTTCTGATTTTGATATAATTCTGGGAATGGATTAGTTATCTAAATATCATGCATCTATGGATTGTTTCTATAAGGAAGTTGTTTTTAATATGCCTGGTGAGCCTGAATTTAAATTTGTGGGGGAAAGGAAAATTGTTCCCAGTTGCCTCATTTCTGCTATTCAGACGAGGAAATTATTGAGTAAGGGTTATGAGGGTTTTATTGCATATGTTCTTGACACTATGAAGGGATCTTTACAATTAGTCGATGTTCCTATTGTACGAGATTTTCCAGAAGTGTTTCCTAGTGAGTTACCAGAATTACCTCCAGAAAGAGAAATTGAATTTAGTATTGAATTAGCACTGGGGACAACCCCTATATCTATGGAACCGTATAGAATGCCACCTGCTGAGTTGAAAGAACTCAAAATTCAGTTGCAGGATTTGCTTGATAGGGTGTTCATACAACCTAGTGTATCTCCATGGGGGCACCAGTTTTATTTGTGAAAAAGAAATATGGCACTATGCATTTGTGTATTGATTATAGGCAATTGAATAAAGTTACAATTAAGAACAAATACCCTTTACCTCGTATAGATGATTTATTTGATCAGTTACAGGGTGCTAAAGTGTTTTCAAAAATAGACTTACGATCGGGTTAACATCAGTTGAGGGTTAAGGAGAGTGATATTTCTAAAACTGCTTTTCGTACTCGGTATGGTCATTTTGAATTTCTGGTGATGCCTTTTGGGGTAACTAATGCTCCAGCTGTATTTATGGATCTTATGAACCGGGTACTGCATCCTTTTGTTGATTCATTTGTGATAGTTTTTATTGATGATATTCTGATTTATTCACGTGATATGGTTGAACATGAAAAGCATCTCAGAACTATTTTGAATGTGTTGAAAGATAAGCAATTGTATGCTAAGTTTATCAAATGTGAATTTTGGCTATCAAAAGTTGTATTTGTAGGCCATGCTATTTCTGGAGATGGTATATGCGTTGATCCCAAGAAGGTAGAAGCTATTGTAAAATGGGAGAGGCCCAATAATGTGACTGAGGTGAGAAGTTTTCTGGGTTTAGCTAGGTAATATAGAAGGTTTATTAAGGGATTTTCTTCAATTTCCTTGCCGATGACTAAACTAACCCGAAAAGATGTTAAGTTTGAATGGAATTCTAATTGCGAAAATAGTTTTGATGAATTGAAAAAGAGGTTGGTAACTGCACCTGTTCTTACTATTCCACATGGTGGAGATGGTTTTGTTATTTATACTGATGCTTCACACCAAGGGTTGGGTTGTGTTTTTATGCAGCATGGTAAAGTTATTGCTTATGCTTCTAGGCAGTTGAGTACACATGAACGTAATTATCATACACATGATTTGTAACTTGCTGCTATTGTGTTTGCTTTGAAATTATTGCATCATTATCTATATGGTGAGGTATGTGAAATTTTTACTGACCATCAAAGCCTTAAGTATTTATTTACTCAAATGGAGTTGAATTTGAGGCAGAGGCAATGGATGGAGTTAATTAAAGACTATCATTGTACAATTCACTACCACCCAGGGAAGGCAAATGTAGTTGCAGATGCTCTGAGTAGAAAGGCTTCGGGAAGGTTATCTTGTATTCGGTGTGCTAGAGTTTCCCAAATCATGGAGTTGAGATTGATGGGAGTAGAATTGAAGCTAGCCGATGGGGACAGGTTCTTTGCTCATGTAAGCGTGAGGCCTTTGTTTATCTACTCGTATTCGTGATTTACAAAGTGAATATCCTTTTCTTGAGAAGAAACGACAAGATGTCCGAGATGGTAAGTCTGAAGATTTTTGTATTGTGAATGATGGCAGTTTATTGTATCAGCAGCGATTGTGCGTGCCTAATGTGTGTGGATTGAAAGAGGAAATTTTAAATGAGGCTCATAATTCCATTTATACTATGCATCCTGGGAGTACTAAAATGTATAAGGATTTAAAGGAGCATTATTGGTGGAATAATATGAAAAAGGAAATAGCTGATTTTGTTGCTAGGTGCCTTATATGTCAGTAAGTGAAAGTGGAGCATCAGAAGCCTACTGGTCTGCTTCAGCCAATACCAATACCGGAATGGAAATGGGATCATGTAACGATGGATTTTGTGGTTGGGCTTCCTCGATATCAGAAGGGGTCAGATTCGATTTGGGTAGTGGTGGATAGATTGATGAAGTCCACTCATTTTTTAACAGTCAAGACTACGTATACAGTTGAGAGGTATGCTAGATTGTATGTTAATGAAATTATTCGATTGCATGGAGCACCAGTATCTACTGTTTCAGATAGAGACCCTACTTTTACATCCAGATTTTGGGATAGCTTGCAGTGTCCTATGGGTAATAACTTGATGTTTAGTACGGATTTTCATCCTCAGAAAGATGGACAGTCTGAAAGGACAATACAGATTTTGGAAGATATGCTTAGAGCTTGTGTGCTTGATTTCAAAGGTAATTGGGATGAATATTTGCCTTTGATAGAATTTGCATATAACAATAGTTTTCAGTCTACTATTGGTATGGATCCATATGAAGCATTGTACGGTAGACGATGTCGTACACAAATATGTTGGGGTGAAGTTGGTGAAAGGAAGATAGAAGGTCCATAATTGATTGAAGTCACCATTGAAAAATTGAAGATTATTCAAGATAGAATGAGAACAGCTCAAAGCAGACAAAAAAGTTATGCGGATAAACGACGAAAAGATTTGGAATTCCAGAAAGGGGATTATGTGTTTCTTCGGATATCTCCATGGAAAGGAGTTATGAGGTTTGGAAAAAAAGGGAAATTAAGTCCATGCTACATTGGACCTTATGAAATCTTTGAGAAAGTCGGGATGGTTGCCTACAAGTTAGCATCACCACTAGAGTTATCTCGGTTACATTATGTTTTCCATGTTTCTATGTTAAGAAAGTATGTAGCGGAGCCTTCACATGTGTTGGTAGAACAGACTATTGAGTTAAAGGAAGACTTGAGTTATGTTAAAGAACCACTTGCTATCGTGGATAGGAAGAAACAAGTATTGAGATCAAAAGTAATCCAACTTGTGAAAGTTGTGTGGAGAAGGAATTCCATGGAAGAGGCTACATGGGAGAGAGAGGATACCATGAAGATTAGTTATCTGTATTTGTTTGATTCGGACAACCAAGGTATGTTAATTTCGGGGACAAAATTTCCTAACGGGGGGAGAATTGTGACAACCTGAATATAATTATGATAAATCATGTTTAAATCATGATTAGCTTATGTGATATGAATAATATGTTATTAGTATATATATAATGTTAAGTAATTATGTTTAGTTTAATCCCACCTTCCTAAAGCTTGAAATATCGAATTAGTTACAAATGCGAAATTTTAAAGTTTCGATAGGAATGTTCCTGTTGGAGGCTAGTTTTGACCTTTATGACATAACAATTAACTTGAGGTATAAACTAGTTATTTTTATATATATGAGTTAGGTTTATAACAAAACAAACGGTTCATCGAACGGACATCCGAGTGGGAAGATATTGTCTTTTTACGAACATGGGGTAAAGTAGTCATTTAGCCTTAAATGATATTTTATTTTATGTAATGACACATGTTATATTTTGATTGGACCAAGAGGGGGTGGCCTTATGCCGACTTAAAATCCTTGAATTAAGATCTTCCTTCATCATATTTCAGCCATGGAAGAGTTTTAACCTAAGGAAAGAAAGTTTTGAAGTTTAGGAAGAAAGTGTGAGGAGAAATTGAAGAAAAAGTTCATACGTAAAAGCCCCTAAGGTATTTCCATCCATAAATCTTGTTTATTTTTTTTTGTATTACTTATTTAAATGATTGAAATAATCATTTGTTTAGTTAAATTCCATGTCTTGATGTGTCCTTATGGATAGATGCATGTTTAAGCAAACTTGAATGTGTAAACCCTTGAGATTGTTTTGTTTAGGAACCTTGTTTATTCAAACTTCCATATATTTCTTTATACAACTGGAATTGATTTATTCCAATTGGATATTAACATGGACTCACAAGTGTATGAAATATCCGAAAATTATGTTAAAATACCAATAAATGAGTCTTTGGTGAGAGTTTGAAATTCGGGTATGAAATCTGCCCTAAGGGTGAAAGTATGCCCGCCATGTGTTCGATGTTTCGCTTGACATAGCAAATGAACTCTGAAAATTATGAAATTTTAATCTTGTATTGTTCAGTATGTTTAATGATGTTGGGTGAAATATTACATAAATTTATGATGTAGAAAAATTATTGAAATTCCTGGAAGTTGAATGAACGATGAAAGAGCCTACAGGACAGATTTGATATGTGGTAAAGAAATGAGCATATCTTGCTCTAGGAGACTTAAAACGATGTATCGTCTTTTGTATTGGAATAATAATATGACAAGGATTGAATTTATAAGAATCAATGAATTTATATTTGGTCTATGATTTGACATGGATTGGGATGGAACTTCACTTGTGATAAATGATTTGAATGGAATGATGTGATGCTTATGGATTAAATTATGTTTAAATCATTCTTTGGATTATTGATATTCTTATGATGATACTAATATTGTAAGAATGATAGGAAGGGAAGAAGAGATGATTGAACAAATACTGGATAAAGGCAAGGGAAAAGCCAGTTAGACTATCAAGGTGAGTGTACTTATGATTTGTTTCATATATAAATATGAAAATAGCTCTAAGAGCGGATTTGTTTGAATACTTCCGTATTCAAGATTTATTTGGATATTAAAATATCCAGGATTTGTTTGGGTCTCATGATCTAGGATTGGTTTGAATACTTCGATATTCAGGATTTGTTTGGATATTAAAATATCTAGGATTTTTTTGGGTCTCATGATCCAGGATTGGTTTGAATACTTCGGTATTCAGGATTTTTTTGGACATTCAAATATCCAGGATTTATTATTGCCAATGGGCAGAATTATTTGGGTCTTATGATCCAGGATTTATTATTGCCAATGGGCAAAATTATTTGGATCTTATGATCCGAGATTTGTTATTGCCCATAGGCAGAATTATTTGGATCTTATGATCCAGGATTTGTGATTGCCAATGGGCAGGATTCTTCAGATTTTATATCCACATATTCGATATAAAATTGTTATTTCTTTGTAGGTAAGGAGTACCTTACTAAGCTTAATGCTTACAGTTTATACTTTAACAATTTCAGGTTCGTACGCTGCCAGCTAGGATACCATATGATCGGTAACTTTGAGAGTTGCACCGTTGGAGAGAGCTGGGGTTTAAAAATACGGATGTTATTATTGTCATACTAATGATTTTAATATACTCGCACATTGTATATATTGATTTAGTATGGATTGAGTTGATCATAGTTAATCAGAGTATTGTATGTCCGCTTAATTTTGACTCTGATATAAATTTTTTTGTATGGTATAAGAATAATATTATGTTCATTATGCACATTATGTAAGGAAAAATATTGATAAATGAAGTATATTTTCCAATGGGCTCAAGATTATGATCCAATTATTCCAATAACAAATGATAAGTATGGATATCGGGTTTGGGACATATTACATCATATTAGATCAGTTCGCTTTGATACCGGTAGAACCAGTAGAATCGATCGAGTTCAATTTGGTTTGTCTTGTAGGAAACAACTCCTGAAATCCAGTCCATTCTCGGATTAAGTGAGACCCTATTGATAGCTGCAAAATAAACCAACACCAAATCAGAAATGCATAAACACAAAATGAACATATACGTATACAGAAACGGAAAGAAAAAAAAAGTAACTTGAGAAGTAACGTGAGCTCATCAGCTATTCTTCACTTCTTATGGAAGCCAAACCTTTGTGAAAAGTAACGTTAGAAAGAAAGAAATTCAGTTTGAACTCGATAAACAAATTGAAAGTGTGTGGATATGCCGTAAAAAAGTAATTGACATATAAATATTAAACGAATCAGGAGCTGTTGGGTTATTCACATTCTTGTAGCTATTTTAACCTAAGTATGAACATAAAGGAAAGTGTTAAATATATCATTATAAAGGAAATAAGAAAAATAGCACATCAAATTGGAAACATGTAGTACTTAGGATTTATATTGATAAGTGAATGCCTAATCTTGTAACAATGTGTCCTATGTCTTAATTTCTCTCATTACGAACAGACTCAAGTGTTCTCACATCATTTGGTATGACTAAGGACTTAGAGAGGTCATACTTTATTGTTACTTTTAGAAAATCCATGTTAATTATTAGTAACGGGTAAAAATCGTGGAACTTATAAATGAATCATTCGAGTGAATTGAACAAAAAAATTGAAAATGATAGCACCTGAAAGCCAATATCAGTGTACTGTAGAATTCAAAGTCTTAAGTTTCTCTTTAAGACATAAATAAAGTCTTACCAATGTAACTCAATTTTTCTTGTGGAATATTAAAGGCATAACTGGTACATAAAAGCCTTACCATTGCATAAGTGGTTTATAAATGCAAAATCAACTTTATGGCTACCATATACAAAAGAAATATAATTCTTCAAACACCTGATGTGCAACCAAATGGAGTGTTAGAGAAACTGAACACTTTAGGAGTATCTATATAAATATGAGTATTTATATGATGGATGTTACCACCAATTGTAGCTGCCAGATCCTAAATAAAAAATAAAACATAAATCGATAACAACCACTAATTTATTCACAATTTAATAATGCTTACAACCTTGACAGTGACTCTAAAATCACCAAGATTTTTGGCGTGAAGGTTTTAGGAACAACCGTAACCTAAATATAATAGAGAAGAGTTCCTAGCAAAAAGAGATGAGCTATCAAGCTCAAAAGTACCAAGAAAAATCAACAAAAAAATATTAGCAAGAAAACCATTGCAATCATTAAAAGAAATCAACACAAGAAAATATTATCATAAAAATTAAAGTGTAAGAATATATATTAAGAGAAGTGGTCAAAACTATCAGCATGTAAGCCTACTCACTAAACTCATGTCAAAATCAAACATATAAAGAAAGTCCCAAATTATAAAACCCTACAAAACTAAACTTTGCAACAAATGAAAGGTTCATACTCTTCAAATTTGTTATATATTAAAGACAATCAAACAAAAAAATGAGGATTTATAAATCGTTAAAATGAACCAAAAATCCCACAAAAATTTCAATCACAGAAAGAGAGAAGTCATACCTGATTAGGTTTGATCTGCAAAAAAAAACATAGAAAAAAACCCAAACGGACGATTAGTTCTTCAAAACAAAATTTGATAACTTCATTTCAAGCACACGTAATGAATCACAATTCATGTGTGTAGGGAATGATATCTGAAACCTTCAAGCCTAAATATGAAACCTTCAAGCCCTAAATATGAATCCTTCACATATACTTTTAAAACATGGGAAATAAAAAATTACCTGAGTGAAGAGAGAACTCAAGGCACATAAAGATGGATTAGCCGGGGTAAGCGGGAATGAGAAAGACGAGAGAGCGGGAATCTAAAGTGGGTAGAGAAATTTTTTTATCTTATTTTATATTTTAGTCAAGTGTACTTAATTTTAGCACACTTTAAAACAATGCCAAAATTTGGCACTGTTTTAAAGTGTGCCAGATTGTCATTAAACCATGCCAGAATTTAGCATAGTTTTAAATTGTGCCAGATTTTAAATATCAAGGTGTTCCAAATTGTTGTTTTTGGTGTAGTGCATTAATAATATCCTCACGCGTCCGACTTGTTTCCAATAAGTATTGCTTTTATTCACAAGTACCCTAAATAAATTAAATAGCATCATCGTATCTTTTAGGCTCATATCATCTATGTGCCCCTTACTAACATTACCCAATCATCTAGGCACATCCCTACCTTATAATATATCCATTATGTATGGCGTTATCACAAATTCTACATAAATTATCTTTTTTATAAAGTTATTTGCATTTTAAGTCACCACACATGCATTACCATATCACGAACCCATCCTGGTTTAACAATGTAAATAAGTCCATAATAATATCCGTATTATGTTGGAACAACCATTGCCCCTCACTTAGATCAATGATCGAAGCATAAAACCATTAATAAGAACCCAACCGCAAATTCTGAACAGGTCCGAATCGATTCGCCCTGCAGCCGAATCGATTCGCCTGGGAGGCCGAATTGATTTGGACCTGGGTAGAAGCCCAGATCTGCTACGAAACTGTTATATGAGATTTTTATACCAAAAAATTCTCAAAGTAAAGATCTTCATAGTCAATCAACAACTTAAAATGTGATATGTATAACGTATTTAAAACATCATAGGGTCATTCTAAACATGATTGAACATCAAATTCCTTCCAAGATTTATATTAAATCATCGCGATATTTCAACAACCTATGAATAAGAAAAATCATTATTCCATCTTACCCTATGACAATGATTTCCAAATTTGTTTGAAGGGTTATACAATTCCTTCCAAGGACTGGTTTAACTCTTAATAAATATTATCAGTCTTCAAATCCAAACTTGGGCCTTAAGCTATAAATTTGGACCCCAAATGAGCCCAAATACATTATTTACGTAGCTCGATAACTACCCAACTCATATATATATATATATATATATATATTAGGACCATTCCTAAGGGTCTAAAAGGCTCTAACGAGCTCGTAATGTGTGTCCCAAATGTTTTTATCCAAAAATATATTTTAATGGCGATGTGAAACATGTAATTTTTCTTGTTTAAAAATAAAAGCCAACTTATATTTATCCAAACCATTAAAGTCCAACTCTATTTTTTTAAATGACTCTAATCATTCACAACCTTCATTAATTTATTCCACGGAGTTAAATTAATTTCCAATAAGTTTAATTTTATTCCAAAAAATTTACGGGGTTTTACAATTCCTCCCCACCACCTCCCTCTCTCACCACCGCCCCTAACAATCTATTTAAGCTACTTTTAAAATTCAGGGTTAGCATTGTAACTTTTGAAACAACAGATCCAAAATGAAAAATCACCACAAACTTATGGGATAAATTTCTATTTTCCCTAATTTTTAATTGTAAATAAATAGAAACATAATCATGCTTGCAAATTCATCTTGCTCACTTGTCCAATGGACCAATTTGTGAACACAAAATTTTAGGAATTTTAACGGGGCATTTAACAAAAAGCCATGATTTTTTTAAAAATATTTTATAATTTTTACACTCGTATTAGCAACCGAAATAGTGACACTAACTATATGCAATGAACAATTGAAGTGGTGGTATCATGTTAGTCGAGTGCTACCAAGTCAGTATTTATAAGTGAACTCGCCAGACAAGCCATCAAAATGTTATTGGAAAATATTGGCGTGGCACTGTCACGCCAAGTTGTTATGTTGACAACCATTAATGTCAATATATGATTTTTTATGTTTTCGTATATGGTGTATTCAACCCAAAGTGGATTTATTTTTTATCGCCAAACAATAATTAACCCAATTCTTTAATTACGTTGTTTTTTATAACAATAATCGAAGCACACTCGTTTTCATAAAGATCCAATAAAAATATGAAAAATAACATAGAGATTTAATTAACCATCAAGATTTTTTTAACACAATGACATTATTTTAAAATTATATATTATTTTCAAATAAGATAGAATGTGGTATTCCTTAATATAAATTAATTTAATTAATTAGTCAAAATTGATAATTATGGTACACTGACATAACAACTCATACCCTACACAATATAAAAAATATGATGAGAATAACTCAAAAAATAATAAAACTTGTCGAAGTAAATAATAAACAAATGAGAGTTGTGTCAAACATACATAATGAAAAAATATATAATAACCATGCTTAAATTAGTATAGATTATTCTAAATTTATAAGGTTATTTGGGTTTGTGTACCCAATTTTATGGTTCATTTCGAGATTAATAATAATATGTAATTATTATTTATAACCAATTTTTAATATTTTGTTAGTAGATCAAATTTTGGCTATTTATTTCATGCCATGTTGTCGAAGTAACCTTAACGATTAAAAAATAAAATAAATTGTACTCTCTCTTTAAAAATATTCAAAACCTAATAAATAGAATTGAGGAATAAAAATGATCCAACATTCTAGATCATTCATTAAAAAAATATAGAAAAATGTAAGAAAAATTGATTTGGGGGGGGGAGGGGGGGAACATTTATGTATACAAACTATAAAATAAAATTCATTTTTTTTTCAATGATTTATTTATTTCTTTGCATTTGTCTATGAGTAAGCATTTTTCCCAAAAAAATTGTCAAAAAAACACAAGACACCTAACCTAACTCTTTGTTCAAAAACACTTAAATCACAAATATTTCTCATTAAGTTATCTTTTATGGGGATTGTTAACGTCAACACTAATGGCAAGAATTAGAACATCCTCCCATATTATTCCAAAACGCATAAAAGCATCATTCCAAATAAAAAATTATTGATGGGGCGACACTTTAACTGCCCTAGGAGTGGGGGAAAATTTAAATTGCTGCAAGAACACTCTTGCGACATTCCCACAAGTGACTTTTCATTCAATTTTCCTCTACAACATTTATAATTGTCGCTAAAGTCCCAATTGTACCGAAAATTAACTATGCATTTATGTTGTCAACCCAAACCTTCCTTTTAATTTTCGCATAAGCAAAAGATGGTTTTGGTGACGAGAAGCTAGAGACGGGAAACGAAATTCCTAGTCATAAAAAATGTCAAAATGGTGATATACTAGATCAATGTTTGAAATTTATAAAGGAATAATAATTAAATAAACTATGAATCTAAGTTACTACACGGCACCTTCTAAGAACGCCGTATTTTACGCAATATTTATCCCTTATCATATGAAAGCTATGAGTACATAGTGGAATTTATAGTCGAAATTTACCTTCAGGATACAATGCAGTAATGTTACTTGTTTGATGCAAACTATGTACAGTTTGATCAAACCAAGAACATTCTGAAATGTTAACCGGATAATGGCTAAAGGTAGAGGACATGGAGAGAAGAACGGGACAATTTTCGGTATCCAAAATAGAGACTTGGAACTCTTTATATATCCATTTTGGTAGATGTTCATGAATAGTCACCTTCTTTCATGTGAGCAACTTTGCATCCATTGGATCGTGCATATGTATGAAGTACCAAGTGCAACATCAAAGCATCGTAAGTCTCCCAATCGCCCTTTCACGTCGCGTGTCTCTATTTATGGTGCTTTGCACCATCCCAAAGCACCATATCATAGCCTCTTTGACTATAAGACTAATAGTCATCTTTTGTCTTTTAGTTATATATCCTTTAACTTTCTTGTACAGTTTCTATGTGGGACATTGAAATCACACCCACCTCATTTACACCCATTTTATTTAGCGCTCTCTCTACAAAAGGACTCAATACAAAATCCCCAAAATAAAAATCTCACTTATACAATATCAATACTAAATTATATTCCCAAAATAAAAAGTCAATTATACAATATTAAGACTCAATATATTTTTGAAATTACAAGAATCCCTCACCATTTCAAAATACACATAAATAAGAAAGAATACTTTGAATATAATGGAAGATAGAAAAGTATATGAACGAAAATAGGGCTTTGGGCCTTTTCGCTGAAATCTAGTACATAAATGAACAGTATCTTTCAGACTTGAACTCCCACTAAGTGAAAATAATTCAAAACTTCATCAAGGTTCTGTGGTGAACGTATCTTGGAATAATGACCCTTTCAGACGAGCCGAAACCATTACACATATTTATCTTTATGCTAAAGAGTATTCTATTAGCACACATATTTATGGCCTTGTGCTTATTCTGATTTCAAGAGTATTTTAGGATCGGTCTTAGTTCCATAGAAAGTGACCACACTTTTATTATTCACATAGGTAAATCAACTTCAGTGATTCTACGAGTCACATTTATATGATTTATTAAGAAGTAAATTTCATCGTCTATCATAAGAATACTAAAACTAGGCACATGGGAATGGACTTTTACATATAAGTTCCTAGTGTTCAATAACTATCATTTAACTTATTAGTACCACATTAAACTTTCTCTATATTTTTAAGACATAAGTAAGGTTCCCATTAAATATAGTTGGTTTATTTATAGACCTTAGTCACATTCCTTTTGAGGTGATATATATCATTTCTCTAATATGACTTTTAGTTATAGGATCTGCTAAATTCTTCTCCGTTTCAACATAATCAACTATAATTTCTCCTTATTTGAGTAATTACCTCAAACTTTGATGTCTTAGACTAATGTGTTTACATTTCCCATAATAGGTTTTTCTTGAAACCTTGTATATTGTAGCCTGATTATCATAATTAATCATAATATCAGGAGATGGATTTTTCCATAAAGAATATCAAATGACTAGTTTTTAAGCCATTTTGCTTCTTTACTTGCATCCTTTAGGTCTAAATTTTGATTACATTATTGAATGAGACGCACTCGTTTATTTCTTGGATCCCTAAGAAATTGTCGCTTGTCTGAGCATAAATATTTAACTAGTCGTGGACTTGGATCTTTATTCAAGGTTATTCCAAACGGAATCACTATATCCTTCTAATACATATGGATGCCCTATAGTCCTCTTTAGGTATCTAAGTAATCGAGAAATCACATTTCAATGTTCTAGTCCTAGCTAACTTATAAATCTACATAGTATTCCTACTGCATAGGCAATTTATGGTCTAGTTCAATGCATTGCATACGTGAGAGTTCTAATGACACTGTCATATTTAGGCTGATCCATAGTAGGTTGAGTATTTTTCATTAATTTGATACTAGGATCAACTAGTGTGGTTGTTGGCTTAAGTTCAAAATGTTTATATTTCTCAAGAACCTTTCAATTTAGTGAGATTGGGATAATGATAATATATTATCTTTTCTTATTATTTTGATTCCTAAAATCACATCAGTTTCCCCAACATCCTTCATGTCAAAGTTAAATGACAGAAACTTCTTAGTTTCTCCCATATAATTGAGACTTGACCCAAATTTAAGCATGTTATCCACGTATAAAAAAATGATGACACCAACACCATTGTCAAAGTTACTATAGATACATTTGTTAGCATCATTTACTTTGAAACCATGGTATCTTATTATCTTATTAAACTTTTCATGCCATTGCATAGGAGATTGTTTAATGCTATAAATATATTTAACTAGTTTATACACTTTCTTTACTTGGCTATGCAAAACAAACCCTTCAGGTTATTCCATGTAAATCTTTTTCTTCTAAGTCACCATTTAAAAAGGGAATTTTTACATCCATTTGATGAATCACTAGATTATGAATAGAAGCAAGAGATATAAAAAGCCTAATAGAAGTTATACGTGCAACGGGTGCATATATGTCAAAATAATCTTTTTAATGTTTATGTTTATAACCTTTAGAAACTAATCTTGATTTAAATTTATTAATTGAACCATTAAGATTTAATTTCCTTTTTAATAACCATTTTCATCCAATTGATTTTTCTCTAGGGGAGATCTGTAATAACCCAAGTTTGATTTGACAAAATTGAGCTCATTTCATCATTGATTGCTTCTTTCCAGAAGATAACATCCCTAGATGTTATAGTTTCATGAAATATAGTCGGTCCATCTTTCATATTAAGAACAAATTTTATTTTATTCTTAGTTTCATTCACATCTCCCTCTATAAGATAAATTATGAAGTCATGTCCAAATGTCATCTCAGTTCTTTATCTCTTACTTTTCCTTGGTTCAAAATCATCCATTGATCCAAAGGAGATATTGGTTGTGATGAAGCATCAAAAGATGAGACATAGATAGTCAAATTATTATTTATCAATCCTTGATTCAAAGTACTTGACTTTGTTATATGTTCAACAAATTGCACATCCACCGACTCAAAAATTTCTTGAGTTTCATAATTCAGAATCTATAAGTCGCACTATTGTTAGAGTATCTAATAAAAGCACATTTATAAGTCCTATTTCTTAACTTATGTCTCTTAGGTTCTAATTTTCTAACATAAGCAAGACAAGTCCAAACTTTGCGATGTTTAAGATTAGGTTTGCGATTAAACCATAATTCATATCGTATAATATCCTTGTCTTTCAATGAAACTCTATTTAGAATATAACTTGCAGATAAAATTACTTCTCCCCATATAAACAAAGGCAACCCATAAATAATTAACATTTCTTTTATCATTTCAACCAAAGTCCTATTTTTCCTTTCCCCCATTTCATTTTGTTATGTTGTGTATGGTGCCGTAATTTGATGGATTATTCCCGAGTATTATAAAACTGAATAAACTCATTTGGGCAGTATTTACCACTTCTATTGAATCATAGGACTTTGATTTTTTGATTTTATTGAGTTTGACCTTCTATTTTAAAGTTAAGAAATCTATCAAATACTTCATCTCTACTTTTAGGTAATTATGTATATGCATATTTAGAGTAATCATCGATAAAAGTTTAAAAAAATATATATTTCCTCCACGAGTGACATTAATCTTCACATCACATATATCACCATGTATAAGATTAAGAATTTCGGATGTCCTCTCAATATATTTAAATGACTTTCTAGTTATCTTAGATTGAGCACAAATTGCACATTTATCGTAATGGCCAATTTTTAATCAGAACTTAATCCTAGATTAGCCATATTTTTTATTGTTATATAATTAACATGACAAAATATATTATGCCATAATTAAATAGAATCAACCATATATAAAAAACTAATATCATTTATTATATTCAATTTGATCATGCCATTACAAGAGTACCCTTTGCTAATAAACTGACCATTCTTGGATACTACAAGCTTATCTGACTCATACATAAGTTTGAAATCTCTCTTTTTGAGTGAGTCTCTGGACATAAGTTTTTCTACATTTTTGGTACATAAAGTACATCAATCAAAGTAAGGACCCTTTTAGATGTCAATTTCAATTCCACTGTGCCCCTTTCAAGTACTTTGGTGCAAAGGTTAATCGTCATTTTTACTTCTTTTCCATCGATTTGTTGATATGTTTTAAAGAGAGAATGATCTTTGCAGATATCAATGGTTGCCCCAGTATCTAACCACCATCCACTTTTATTATTTACAGAATTTACTTCTTACACCATTGCAATAAGTTTCAACATTTTTTATTTCTTTTGTCACTTTTTTACCCTTAAATGTCTTCTTTTTTACTCGACATTCTCGAGAAAAATGACTCGTTTTTGTCACAGAAGTAGTATTTACCTTTCTTCTTTTTATTTTCACCCTGAATCTTGAAATTTGAATCCTTCTTTATTTTCAGTTTGGAATCTTTGGTATTTTTGGATGTTTGATCCTCAACCATATTTTTCTTGGAATTATTATCAATTTGATCATCCTTCTTTTTCTGAATACGAGAATCTTCTTCAATACAAAGATGGCGAAGAGGGGTTTTAATTGTGCATGTCTTTTTATCATGATTAATTTTATTCTTAAATCCATTTCAAGTGAAAGGAAGTTTAGAAACAACCACCCCCACTCAAAAATCATCCTGAAGATTTATTCAAATGATTTAAGATCACCGACTATTTGTTGGAGTTCAAGGGCTTGTACAACGACAGATTTATCATTAGTCATTAGTCATTTTGTAATTCATATAGTTAGAAATAAGAAACTTATAATTAATCGCTTCCTCATTTTAATATTTATTCTCCAATTCCTTCCATAATTCCTTTGTCATAGGAATTATCCAATGTGCATTATAGACAGTTTGAGATAACAAATTAGGAATGTGTCCTCGACACATAAATTTGTCTTCTCGCCTCTTCACACGTTTTTTCTTGATATCTTCAGGATCTTCAGGTGTGGGCTCAGGAATAGGTTCAAGTCCATCATCAAGAATATATGCAAGTTTGAGAAATGTGAAATATAACATGATTTTCTCTCACCAATGGGGGAAATTCTTGCCATCAAAACGATTCAGTCGAACCAAATTTAGCTAATAAATTAGCTAGATTATGCTACCATTCCTTCCATATGTTTAGAAAATAATGCTTCAAACTGTTGAAAATTTATAAAGGAATAATAATAAAATAAATTCTGAATTTAAGTTACAACAAGGGACGTTCTAGGAACGCTGCCTTTTAGGCAATATTTCTCCCCTTTCAAATGAAAGTTGTGAGTACACATTAGTGTTTATAGTTGAAATTTGACTTCAAGATACAGTGTAGTGATGTTACTTATTTTATGAAAACTATGTACGATTTGATCAAATAAAAAATGTTAACCTGATAATTCTGAAAGGTTATGGAGAAAGGAGAACAGGACAATTTTCGTGTCCAAAACAGAGCCATGGAACTCTTTTCATAGTCATTTTGGTTGTATTTAATGAATATTCACCTCCTTTTAGGGGCGTGTACGAAGTTCCAGGTGCGCCTTAAGTTGCCCAATCATATTTTCTCATCTTTTGTCTTTTAGTTGTATATCCTTTCACTTTCTTGTAAAGTTTCTATGCTGGACATTAAAACCATACCCACCTCATTTACACCTATTTTCTTTAGCTATCCCTCTATAAGAAGACCTAATATAAAAACAAATCTAACTTACACAATATTAACAGTTTTATATATGTCTTAAAACGGTAATATGATTTCCTTGAGTTTGGGGTTTCACGGGAGTCTGACTCCACTTTAATTATGAAATATTGCATTTATATTTATTATGCACGGTTAACACAATGGCTGCAAATATTTTTACACCTCGGGCTATGACCCATTTATATTTCTCTTTTACTATATATATATATATATATATATATATATATATATATATATATATTGTACTACATGTGTCCCACCGAAAGGATATCGTGGATGCTTTCCTATCCAGTGTCTTGGGAGCCGTAAGAGATGCTGATTGTTATGGGATTTAGATTATAGTCGCTTCCTATTTCGGTGTAAATCTATATATGATTCTTTTTGTGTATCGGGTTAACACCCAAGGGTTATTTGTAGTTGTTTATGGTTCTTCTTTATGGATGGTTTACTGTCTGTGACCCGACATCTTATTCGGGTATATTTCCTTTTATGTACTCTTTTTATTTTAATGTTTAGCACTTCTTTTATCATGGTACTTGTGTATGTTTTACCTTTATTAGTAGTCGTATATTGTTGGGATGATATCCATTGTATGCTTTATTTAATTTTGACATCCTCTTTTATAGTTTTGGGTAGTTAGTCCTATCTAGTTTAGTATCGTCAATAGATGCTGAGAATGAGCCATCTTAGATTCTCGATTTAATATAGTATAGGGCTGGTAACCCGTTATTATTTTAAACGGAGTGTCACAGATGGTATCAGAGCATTAGGCTCTGATGTCTTTAGGATCTGTGCAGGTTTTCTGTGTTCTTTCGCAAGCGTTCTTGATGTAGAGACCTACTATTAGGATTATTGTGTTCACTACATCTATTTCCTTCTGCAGATGTACTCACTTGAACGACGTTCGGATGCTGTTTCTCTCGTCTCAGACGTCGCCAAGAATAAGTCATCCAGGAAGGGGCAACATGAGAGATGAAACACCCATAACAGATTTTGGGTACGCTTTGATTAGAAGTATTTTTCTTTCCACGATTCAGGCGAAGATAAGGAGGAGGTTTCTAGCGGTGATTCAAGGTGATTTGACTGTGGTCGAGTGAGAAGGAGAATTTTTTGATCGATAAGGTAAGTACTAAGGATAAGCAAATAGTGATGCCCTTAGGATGTGTGTGGCATTGTCCCAATGTCAGGACTATCATCTTTTTGGAAGAGGGGGTAAGAAATTTAGAGACTTGGCTTCATTGAGTAGGACTGAAAGAGTTATCGGGGGTCGTAATAACACTTTATCCTTCAGGATGGTTAGGAAGGATTTTTGAGAGGATGTTTCTTTAAGTAAAATTAGGACATAAGAAGAAGGGCTTGTCATGGAAGGAGTAGAGGGACTCAGGAATGAAGTGAAATAATTGGATTATGGAAGTATAAGGTAGAATACCTTTATTTGGGTTTAGGTTATGCCTTGTGCGGTATTGGGAGCATCGCATGTAAGGTATAACGAGTGGTTAACCACTATAACCACAGTGCGTACAAATTTCCTTGAAGGAATGAGTGATTAAGTATGGCCTTTGTATGGAATCTTTTGGGATAATAGACCGTCTCGTGATGAGCTAGTAGAGAGTTGTGCTATTGATTTTCGAAAGTGTAGACTGTTAAGGTTATTATTTTATAGATAGGCTAGGGAAGGTAATTGTGGTATTCCAATGAGAGAAGGACATACCTTGCGGCAATGCTTTTATGTAATGTAAAGGATTTATATAGTTGAGGAGGTTTAGAGTTTAGCAAATTCATTGTTGAATGGGGAATTTAGCTCAAGGTTGTGCTAGCTTTGATAGTTGTTGGTAGGAGTATTGTAATTGTTGAGGCCTTGTGTCTTGAACATAAGGTGTTTATTTGGCGTGTAGAAAGACATCGAATTATTTTATATTATATTGCTATATAGGCGTTCGAGAAAAATCTTTGATTCGAAAATCTTTTATAAAACCTTAATCCTGGTTCAACTAATCTCAATCCCTCACATAGATACACAGTAGTGTATTCAGAGGGTTCCTTGTTTGGATTTTGCTCGCGAGACCTCCCCCGTATGAAAGTTGCAAATCTTAGGAATTGAGAAGAGTTCAACCATTGGAAATTTTAGAGATTTTATATTTAGTCCATTATAGTAGGTTATACTGTTGAGAGTTATATTATGATTTGAGGCTAGTGAAGTCGGGTTATGTTTTTACGAGTTGAGCTTGGGTACAGGGTGTATGGGCACCCTGGGTTTCTAGTTTGATTTTAAAGTTTATATGGTTCGATGTGCGAAGTGGGAGATATAGGTATAGTGATCTTGAGGGTAGATGTAAGAACTAGATGAGGTTCGGAGTTCTAGGAATAACTCAAATTTCGAGGATGAAATTTTTATAAGGGGGGAAGTCTGTAATACCCCGTGACTTTGGGACTGAGAAATTAAATTTTTGGGAGAAATAAAATATATTTAAATTGAAGAATTTTAGAATTTGGAAATTGAGGTCCAAAAATTGAGGATATTATAAAGTATTATGGATGAGGATTCTGAGTGTGTGGTTGATTTCGGATGGGTCAAGATAGTCAAAATGACTGCCCTTGGGTTTTATTTCGGTTTCGGAATATTTTTAAGTAAGTTTGACTCGAATTGGAGTAAACGAGTCATTTAAAGTGTTTATTATCATTTAAGACTGGGTGTTATGTTTTAAAGGCTTAAGAGGCTTACGGATCAGCCTATCTCATTTGTGAGAAAGAGAGAAAGAGAAAGAAAGAGAGAAAGAAGAAGGAAGGAACATGAGATAGGGGAAAACTTGGAGATTTTCGGCCCCTACGCGATCTCGGGAATGATTCAACCTCTATAATTCTGAGGCAAGTGTTTAATCTTGCTAAATAATTCATTTGTGTATCATATTTCATAATTTATGGGTAAAAGAATTGGATTTTGGGTATGTATATCAAAACCTATATTTTGGGGTATTTAAATCTTGTAATTGATGTTCATACTTGGGTTTAAGGGTGTATAACTTGATGGACTAGATATAGGACGGGTTTGGTGTTGGTAACTTGATTGGTTTAGAGATTTATGGCTGGAAGTTGTATAAATTTGATTTTGGAAATTTTGGGTTTTGGAGAAATTAACCCTTTTCGTGGCTGGCTGAACATGCCAAATCGATTCGTCCCTTGCGAATCGATTCGCCATGTTGTAGAACCATTAGGTCTTTAGGGCCGAATCGATTCACCCCTTGCGAATCGATTCAGTATGTAGCAGACTTACAGGTCCCTTTGGACCAAATAGATTTGCTTGGATCGAATCGATTTGCTGTTGGTACCGAATCGATTCGGAGGGGCCGAATCGATTCAAAAACAGGGCAGTTTTGAGAAATTTTCCTAGAGTGAGTTTTACTCCTTTTCAGTTAGGTTTCGCGATTTGGAACATATATATATGATGCGAGAGTTATGTTTTGGAGTATTCTTATGGGTTTCTCCCATTGGAGTTATGTATCGAGGTAGTGGGAAACCTCATTCGGGATGGGAATACTATTTTAAGATTAGAAGTGCGCTTAGATGATGAAAGGTTGAGTACTTTATAAAAGAGTTATGAGGGTATAGCATGGAAATTATAAGCCGACTTTTGCGTCGAATCCTTATAGCGATAGGATTCTATTTAAGATATGATTGGGGGCCGATAAGAGAGAGAGAGGTCTCTTATCCTTAGTAATCTTCAACTTAAGGAATAAATTGTAAACGCTATAAGATTAAGGGTTCATGGGAGAAATTGAATAGTAGGCTAATTTGAGAATGATTGGATTGTTCTATTGACAAAAATAGGATTGGGTCAAATTGTAGTCGGGGTAGTTAGTACATATCTATGCGTGATTAACGACGGGTATCCCAAAATATGATGGGATCATAAAATGAATTTAGGATTGAGCTTGAGGCTTATCGACTATTAGTTAGGTGAGTACCTATGATCGAGATAAGTATCGTGTATTGATGTACTTTCGGATATAGATGGGATGTATAGTGATTGTTACATACGTTAAACGGTGGGTTAGTAACGTTAATGTTGGATATATTAGAAGACTATTCATATCATAGGGACAATGGATGAATATGCTTCAAGTGAGGGATCGTATTAATATAACGAATTAAGTTAATACGCTTGGGGCGACGACTAGTATAATGAGGATTATGTAGGCTTATAGCCGAGTTTATAAATCTCATACATACGGACGAGACATAGTATGTATATATATATATATATATATATATATATATATATATATATATATATATATATATATAGAGAGAGAGAGAGAGAGAGAGAGAGAGGCAGACTCCTGTGCACACTAAGTTTGCACATTACTTTTTTAAAGTAGTAAAAAAAATATTTTTGAGTTGATTTTTTTTTTGTGATATTTAAACATTTCAAGGAATCCATATAAAAAAATCAGCTCAAAAAAACATTTTTTACTAGTTTTAAAAAATCGGTCAAACTTTCTATGCTTTTAAGCCCTTTAAAAACTGCGAAAGTTTGACCGATTTTTTAAAAATAGCAAAAAAAAGTTTTTTTCAGCTAATTTTTTCTATATGAGTCCGTTGAAATGTTAAAATATCACATAAAAAAGTTGGTGTGCGCCAGCACTCAAAAATATTTTTTTTACTACTTTAAAAAAGTAATGTGCAAACTTAGTGTGCACAGGAGCCTGCCTCTCTCTCTCTCTCTCTCTCTCTCTCTCTCTCTATATATATATATATATATATATATATATATATATATATATATATATATATGTGTGTGTGTGTGTGTGTGTGTGTGTGTGTGTGTGTGTGTGTGTGTGTGTGTATGTGTGTGTGTGTGTGTGGCGTGAATATTTATATCGTGGGTGATGGTTTGTGTATATCATGTAATCATATGTAGGTATAGGTATATGGTGTGAATGATATATATATACTTATTATGTGAGCATACCCGGCACATACTATCATGGGAGGTTGCGCGATGTGGGTGAGGCCCTCTCTTGAGGAGAAGGGTGCGGATAGTCCCCAGGTCATAGTCGTCCCTTATTAATTGTGTGATTTTATTTTGGGGGTGAGAAGTCTTGGGTATGATTCGTTCTCACTTTCCGATTAGGAATTATGACCACTTCCCATACGTTAGGATTGATTTTGTTGCCATGGCGGTGTGATAATAGTCCGATATGTGGTGACCCCGGGAGAATGGGAGTAATTCCTGGAAGATGATAGCATGGTGTAGTATTTTGGTATCCTATAACCGTTTATGTTATGTGTATTGAAAAGTGTACATTATGTGTGTTATGTATATGTGGTTATAGGAATGAATGATTTCTTATATATATTTAGAGTAAGATATATATAAATATCATTGTTGATACCAAATTTAATCTACTGACGTGGACCAATCATTTGAAGACACGTGGCTATCTACATGGCAACTACAAACACTTCCGAGGAACCCACACGCTCCGAGGAACAAGACTACAACGAGGAAGACTAGTTTCCCGAGGACCACTGCTTACCCGAGGAACTCACATGCTCAGAGGAACAATGCCTCTCCGAGGAACTCTTGATTACCGAGAAGCTTAGGCGGTCTGAGCAACTCAGGCAGTCCGAGCTGCATCTCGAACAAAGCATTAATAGCTAGATAACCAACAGTTCAATTGATTAATTAAATGCTTATCATTCAGACGCACATGCAAATAGAGAATTAAATGTATTACCCTTTCATATGTATATCATTTAATGTATTACCCTTTCACATTACGGCCTCGGGGCTATAAATACATTGTACAACCCTCATTGTAGGGGGACCGAATCTAGAACGGAATTTCTTGTAATCTAGAATTCCCAAACATTCAGCAATAACACAACAGTGGACGTAGGTCATTCTTATATGGTTGAACCACTTAAAAATATTTTGTCTCATTTATTTATCTGTGATTGAATTATTAGAGTGATCTAATTTTTTACATCAACAGATTGGCGCCGTCTGTGGGAAACGACTGGTAATATTGTTTTCTCATCAAATACAATCCATTACCAATGGCTGATATTCCTGAATCCAGCAATCGAAATGCTGGAACCCCTCCAAATTCGTCTGCTCCACCAATTGTTCTAGATCTGACTGGAATAATGGAAAATCTGGCTCAGGGCCAGACCGTCATGCAAGAAACGATGCGACAACTCATCCAAACCCTCCATGGCGGTGCATCAGCCCATTTCGGACCACGAAGCATTCAAATAAATACCCGTGCGCCTTCTTCGCGTACTAGGCATACTAATTCATATCGCAATGAGGAATCTGAAGATTTTTCTTATCAACCTGGACGAACTTCGTCAGTACGGGCCACAGATACTGAACAACGTGTCACCCTCTCCCCGGAAAGGACCAGCGCATTGGAAAGATTAAGTAGGGCTTCTCCTTTCGACCGATTAGGCCCTAGTAGGAACAAAAGTCCTCTTAATGCAGCATCGAGGAGATTTCGACGACCATCATATTTAAGGGAAGGATCTGCCCAGTCGCGACCAGCTGCTCGTCGAGATAAATCCCAGGAAGCCACTTCAACGCGATCAGTTGCTCGAACCAATAGGCCCGAGGAAGGAAATGATGCATGGAAAGGATCTATTCAGAGGCTGGAGGATAGATTAGGGGAAATAGCTAAGGCCAAGAACCCTCTACAATGAACCTTTGTTCGAGGACCACCTTTTGTCCAGGACATTGTTAATTTTCCAACACCATCAAAGTTCAAAGAACCTGTTGTGACTCCCAAGTATGATGGGAAGACTGACCCTGTCCTTCATATAGAACAATATCAAGCTGTTGCCGACATCTATGCTGTCCCAGACGAGATGAGATGCAGGGCATTCTCGGGAACTCTTACCAGATCTGCTCAGATATGGTATAATAATCTTCCTCGGGGTAAGATTTCAACTTTTCTTCAACTGGACGAGTTATTCATTGGGAATTTCTTCTTTAGAGCAAAGCCAGTTAAGCTAGTATCACATTTGTTAAGTGTTAGACAAAAAGCTGGTGAGAGTATCAAAGATTATATAACTCGTTTTAATAATGAGAAACTCGAAGTCATTGATTATAAGGAGAAGACAGCGATTACCACTTTGATGAGTGGACTGTTGCCAAACAAGTTGTACTACACTTTGGCCAAAGATCCACCTCGAACCATATCGGACCTGATGGGAAAAGCGTCCAAGATTATGAATGCCGAGGAGGCTATGTCTGTGAAGAAGAATATGGACACCAAAGAAACCAAGGTGGAAGGTGATAAAGCTAAAAAGAAAGAACATAAGAACAATGGTGGTGACAAACAATCCAAAGATAGATCGTCATGGGAGGTCTTGAGGAAATTTGATAATTATACACCTTTGAAGGGGAATATTAACCACGTCCTGGAAGAAATTAAGAACAACGAGGAGTTAAACTGGCCAAAGAAAATGAAGGCAGACCCTGACACGAGGAATAGGGAAAAATATTGCGAGTTCCACAAGGATCATGGCCATATGACTAAAAATTGCATAGCTCTTCAGAATGAGATTGAAACACTCATCCGACGAGGAAAGTTAGCAAAGTATGTTGATCGAGGAGGCAAAAGAAGAAAAAACGACCAAACTAGAGAGAGATCTAGATCTCCTCGTCGAGCAGAGGAGAACAAGAAGAGAAACCATGAAGTTGATCCGGAGGATGACCCCGATCTTCCCAAGAAACCAAGGTAGCTAGAACGAGAGGTATTTTCAATACGTTTTGAGTCATTTGATTGTAATGTTATTACAGGAGGAGATGCAGGAGGAGGAGACCTTACTGCAGAAAGAAAAGCTTACCTCGGTGAGGCTCAAGCTTGCTCGTACATTCAGCGAATAAATCTAGCAGAGGAAGATCGCCCGAGAAAGGTGAACATGGAGAAATTGGTCATCGGTTTTTCAAAAAATGACCTTGCAGGTGTTTTATATCCTCACGATGACCCACTGGTGATCAAGATGATAATGAAGGAGGTAATGATTTCAAGAGTGCTGGTCGACAATGGTAGCTCGACAGATATTACGTTCTACTTATGTTTCGATAGTTTAAATCTAAAGCTATCTCAACTGGAGCCTTACCACAGACCCCTCATCGGTTTTACTGGAGAGAAAGTATTTCCACTTGGGACGATCAAGTTGGATATATTCATTGGTACGTGGCCTGCTTGTCAGACAGAAAGAATACGTTTCTTCGTGATGGATAAGAATGTCCAATCATCGTACAATATCATCATGGGAAGAGTAAGATTGAAGAAGTTCGAGGCTGTACCATCTACAGTGCATCAGTGCCTAAAATTTCCAAAAAACTTTGGAGTAGGAGTTGTGAAAGGTGATCAGAGAGTAGCTCGGGAATGCTATTATTCATCCGCCGAGCAAGAAGAACTGGAAGAATCAAAGAAAAAGACTACTACCTATCAAGTGGATGAAGGTGCAAAAATTGAAACATTGGACCCTCGAGATGAGTCGCAACTCGTGAAGGGTTAAGTGGTGGAAGCTACAGAAAACATCATTCTGGATGACGAACACCCTGAGCGAACTACTCAAATAGGTTCATCGTTGGAAGCCTCATTAAAACAAGAATTGATAACTTTCCTTAGAAACAGAAAACAAAATTTTGCGTGGAGTCATGAAGATATGCCTAGGATAGACCCAAACTTCTTATGCCACGAACTCAATGTGAATAAGGAGATCAAGCCTGTGAAGCAAAGAAGAAGAGTATTCAGTCCCGAGAAGAATCAAGCTATACAGGAGGAAGTCGAGAAGCTCCAGAAAGCTTGTTTCATTGAAGATGTTAAATATCCAGATTAGTTAGCTAATAAGGTGATGGTAAAGAAGAAGAACAACAAGTGGAGGATGTGTGTAGACTTCACCGACCTCAACAAAGCATGCCCAAAGGATCACTTTCCATTGCCCCGAATTGATCAGCTGGTGGATGCTACCTCGGGACACGAGTTGCTGAGCTTCATGGATGCTTATTCTGGTTACAATCAGATCAAAATGAAACCTGAAGACAGGGAGAGTACTTCTTTCATTACCCCTAGGGGAACTTATTGTAATAATGTTATGCCTTTTGGTTTGAAAAATGCAGGTGCGACATATCAGAGGCTGATGAACAAGGTCTTTGCTGAACAAATCAGTGACAATATGGAAGTCTATGTTGACGATATGCTGACTAAAAGCAAGAAAGCTGACGATCATCTAGTTGACTTAAGTCAGACTTTTGATCAACTAGATAAATATCAAATGAACCTGAACCCGACGAAGTGCATATTTGGAGTACGAGAAGGCATGTTCCTCGGGTACATTGTCAATCAACGAGGCATTGAAGCAAATCTTAAAAATATCAAAGCTCTATTAGGGCTGCGATATCCAACGACGAAGAAGGAAGTACAGAGTCTCACAGGACGAGTAGCGGCACTCAACAGATTTGTGTCGCGAGCAACTGATAGATGTCTCCCATTCTTCAAGACACTCAGAAAAACCTTTGAGTGGAATGATGAATGTGAGAAGGCTTTTCAAGACTTGAAGAAATACTTGGGAGCACCTCCACTGTTGTCCAGGCCGGTGATGGGAGAAAAATTGTATTTGTACCTTACAGTGTCCGAGAATGCAGTTAGCTCAGCGTTGACCAGAGTGGAGAATGGAGTGCAAAAACCAATTTACTACACAAGTAAGGCCTTCCGGGGAGCAGAGATCAGATATCCAAGGCTGGAGAAATGGGCACTGGCACTGATTGAGGCGAGTGGGAGAATGAGGCCATAATTTCAGGCTCATACTATAGTAGTATATACCGATGTGCCATTGAGACAAGCCCTTCATAAGCCAGAAAAATCAGGGAGATTGATGTACTGGGAAATAGAGCTCGGTGAATATGATATAATTTATGAACCCAGATCATCGCTAAAAGGGCAGGCTGTAACAGACTTTATAGTGGAGTTCACCTATCTTGATACCCCCGAGGAGCAAAAGTGGCTCGCTGATCAACCTGTGGATGTTACAGGATCAACAAACACAAGCTCAGACCAATTCCGATTGGTAAAAGGGCGTGTGGATGTTATAGGATGTTATGCAGAGATAGTTATGAGGACTCCGGACGAGGAACAAGAGTTTCTCACTGATCAACCTGTAGATGTTACAGGATCGACAAACACTAGCTCAGACCAACTCCGATTGGTAAAAGGGCAAGTGGATGTTACAGGATCATTAAATTCGAGCTCAGACCAACTCTGGTTGGTAAAAGGGCAAGAAAAGATGATCGACGAGGAGCGAGAAAAATCTGGGGAGGATGAAAGGAAGCAGCAAATATTTCACCGAGGAACTCTGACTGATTCGAAATTTGAAGACGAGTTACCTATATGGAGGCTTTATGTAGATGGCTCATCTTGCACTGTAGGATGTGGCGCGGGGATAGTTTTGAGCACTCCGGATGAGGTCGACATGGAATACACTTTGCGTTTCCAATTCAAAGCTTCCAACAATGAGGCTGAATATGAGGCCATGATCGCAGGGCTTAATTTGGCAAAAATTATGGAGGCGCAGCAGGTTGTGATTTTCAGTGACTCCCAATTGATTGTAAACTAAATGATGGGAGTATATGTAGTTAGAGGAGAATTAATGATCAGATATCATGCAAAGGCAAAGGAGCTGGTGTCAGAATTTGCCGCTATTCAGCTGGTCTAAATACCAAGAATGGAGAATACGAGAGCAGACGCACTAGCCCGACTAGCATCAGCTACTCGCACCGAGCTATGATGAACAATCCCAATTGAAGTGTTAGCTGGTCGGAGTATAGATAAAGATCTGACGATGAACTTTGTCACCCTTGATTTAGGACCATCTTGGATGGATCCCATCAGGGCGTATATCGAGGAGGGAGAATTGCCAATTGATAAACTCGCAGCCAAGAAATTGAAGTTTAAAGCGGCTCGGTATGTATTAACTAATGGTGTTTTATATAGACGAGGAATTATGGCAGGTTTGCAGAGATGCGTACATCCCTCCGAGGTGAAAGAATTGATTGAAGAAATCCATGAAGGGTCTTGTGGAGCACATGTAGCAGGTCGGACGCTTTTGCAAAGGGTGATGACGCAGGGATACTATTGGTCGACGATGAGGGCTGATTGAATAGCTTATGCCAAGAAGTGTGACA
Organism: Sambucus nigra; assembly: GCA_949130495.1. Classification (NCBI taxonomy): domain Eukaryota; kingdom Viridiplantae; phylum Streptophyta; class Magnoliopsida; order Dipsacales; family Adoxaceae; genus Sambucus; species Sambucus nigra. The sequence goes on from OX422218.1 coordinate 126,283,176, forward strand.
AGTGCCAACACTTTTCCTCAATCTGAAGAACTCCACAAGCATTGTTGACACCCATAAATTCTCCTTGGCCATTTGCCATGTGGGGAATAGATTTGGTTGGACCACTGCCAACGACCCGAGGAAGGTTCAAGTATCTCATCGTCGCAGTGGATTATTTTACTAAGGGGGTAGAAGCTGAGACACTCATTGACATGACGTACGAGAAGGTGTACCAATTTGTTTGGAAGAACATCATTTGCCGATATGGTCTCCCTCATGCTTTCATCACAGACCATGGAACACAATTTGATAACGAGGAGTTTGCCGCCTATTGTCATCAGTCAAACATTTTGAAGGTTCATTCAGCACCAGGCCATCCTCAAAGCAATGGACAAACTGAAGTGACAAACAAAATGCTGCTGAACGGTTTGAAGAAACGATTGGATGATGCAAAAGCAAACTGGATTAATGAGCTACAATTTGTACTTTGGGCTTACCGAACTACTCCCCGAGTAGCAACTGGAGAATCACCATGCATGCTGGCGTTTGGAAGTGAAGTTGTCATACCTGCCGAGTTGGGCCTCCCAGCACACAGGGTACTGAATTTTAATTCCCCTATCAGCGACTTAATGAGAAGACTGGATTTAAACAAGCTCGAGGAAGTTAGAGAAGAAGCAGCCATTAGAAATGCTGCTTACCAGCAGCGAACAGCTCTGTTCTACAACAAAAGGGTGAAGAAGTGCGACCTGAAAGAAGGAGACTATATGATGAAGAAAGTAATTCAAAAACATAATAAGCTGGAAGCAAACTGGCATGGACCATACCGAGTTACAGAAGTTGTTCGACCAGGAAGTTATCGAATAGCAACTTTAGAAGGCGAGGAGTTTAAGAATGCATGGAACGCAGAGCACCTGCGCAAGTATTATCACTGATGTATATGTAACACAGTTCCATCAGTATGAATAAAACGAAGATATTTTGCTAAAGTCTCTCTTTTTTATTGAGAATTTTTCGGGGAATACTAGTGCTACACACTACTCTGCAAAACTCGACAAAGCTCAGACTGCTCAGTAAAATATTCCTAAAAATGCCAACCTCGGTTAGTTAGGAAACAAAATATTCCTAAAAATGCCAACTTCGGTTGGTTAGGAAACAAGATATTCCTAAAAATGCCAACTTCGGTTGGTTAGGAAACAAAATATTCCTAAAAATGCCAACTTCGGTTGGTTAGGAAACAATATATTCCTAAAAATGCCAACCTTTTTGGTTAGGAAACAATATATTCCTAAAAATGCCAACCTGTTTGGCTAGGAAACGAAATATTCCTAAAAATGCCAACCTGTTTGGCTAGGAAACGAAATATTCCTAAAAATGCCAACCTGTTTGGCTAGAAAACGAAATATTCCTAAAAATGCCAACCTGTTTGGCTAGGAAACAAAATATGCTCGAAAAAGCCAACTTATGTTGGTCGGAAGGTACGTACATTCTCGAAAATGCCAACTTATGTTGGTCGGGAGGTAAGATTATTCCATAAGATGCAAAAGTTGCTAACTATAGCTGGTCGGGGATAAAAACCCACCAACTATAGTTAGTCGACAAAGAAAATTTGCCGACCTTGGTTGGTCGGAAACATTTAAGAGAAAAATCTACCAAGTATGGATGGTCGGGGATAAAAACCCACTAACTGTAGTTGGTCGACAAGCATAATTTAATGACCTTGGTTGGTTGGAAAAAATTTAAACATTTTTATACTCGTGACTTTATTATTAAGTGATCGAGCAATATTATTGAAGCTTGAAACTTTTTAATTATTGAATTGGTCGACAAACAACACAATATTGTTATCTTTCTAACAAATATGCATAAATATAAAGTGTTTGATAACTACAAGATAATAGCAAACAAAAATGAAAGTCTTTCATTGAATTCAAAATAAATTACATTGATAATGAAATTACAGTTATATGTATACTAACTATTACATCAAAACTTCCTATTATACTGGTCTCTTCCCCTCTGCTTTTGACACAGGTTCCTCGCCAGCAGGCGGATCATTGAAAGACAGAGGATAATTGATGAAATTAAGATCTTTCAAGATCCTTGTATTCATCACGGATGGTCGATCTAAAAGATGCTCGGGACGAGATACCTCGATTTGAGAATGTAAATTATAGTCACCGAGATACTTTGAAATTAAGCTCCGAGGAATGGCTCGAGCAGGGCTCCAATCCATCTCCAAATTGTATGGTGGCACAGGCAAGTCGAGCAACCCGGGATCATGGTAGTCCCATAGATAATGACCTTGTTCGAGCTTCAGCACACCTAAGGCATTCAGTCAGCCTTGCTTGTAGCCCTCATTGTTGGCATTTTGGATACGATCGTCCAAGTGGAATAGTGCTTCGTTGTATCCAGCCATCCAGAACTCCATGGGTTATTTGTGGAATTGATATGTTAGCCTTTCTAGCTTCTCGTGGAGATTCTTGATGAAAAGCTCATTATTCTCCAACACTAACTTCTTTGCAGAGAGTTGTTTTTCCAGGTCTCTAATCTTCTTTGACATATCAGACAATGCCTGGTTCTTCGCCATTAGTTGGAAGGCCTGGTTCTCTGAAGCAGATTGAGTCCTCTGTTCCTCGACAAGAACCTGAGCTGCTCTTGCTCATCCCCGAGGAGCTCTTGCTCGACCACGAGAAGATGTAGAGGTGCCCGAGCTCTTCAAAGTCTCTAACTCGTCCCTCAACTTGGTATTCTCAACCTCTAAGAACGAGAATTCCTCGTGGGTCACTGGGATCAAGGCACTGGAAGTGGAGGCTGTAGACTTCAATTGTGATAGCTCTTTTTGCAAGTTGTTGTTCTCTTGATCCAACAACTTGGCAATCTATCTACATTCCTCGACCTCACCCTTCAAAGTTCTCTCCCTCAGATCATACCCAGCAAAAAGTTATTCGTAGCCCTTGTCAGCCATGATGAGCTTGTACTTCTTTTCGTACCCCTCATGCAACAGGGCAGTTGATTCCTTGTATTGATTCTAAAGGTCTTCGAGGGTACACTGTAGATCCTCGATCATTTCATAGTAATCCACATTATTGGCCACTGCTCGGTCAAGAAGACACTTCAGGTACTGATATGCTTTAACCGCCTGTTCTGAAGCATCATGACCAAGGATGTCGGCAACTTGTGCAGCACTCAAGTCTGTGTGACCAGCCTTAAAGTACTCATTGCATTGTTGCAGCAACTTTGTATCATGGGAAGATAACAGATCCATCCTGGCCAGAAACTAGCAGAGAAAGAAGAGCAATCATCAATAAGAAGAATAAGCAGTGTATGAATGAAAGATAGACAACATTATGCAAAAAGTTCAAGTTTTATTAGATCATAATTCAGAGTTACATCTTCTGAGTTACATTTGATACAGAGAAACAAAATAAAGAGAAACCCTAACAACACTAAACCTTTTCCTTATCTCCCAAAACCTTCTCAGGAGGCTGGGATGAAGAGGTAGGTTGATCGGAGGGAAGAGATAGTTGCTCGGGTAGAGTGGGCAGTTGCTCGGAGGAAGAAACGATGTGCTGATTTTCCTCGGCAACAGGCTGAATGGTTAGGGCACGATCTCCCATCACCATCGAAGACTCTTCAGAGGTAGCTTCATCCTCTTCTAATTCCTCTGGAGTTGGAGGGGGACCAGGGATATGTCTCTGGAAGAGCTCGAAAGACTCGTCGACCTTCATTTCCTGAAGGGTAGCAACCCATCCATCCCTAAAGTATTTGAGACTGCCATAGTCCACTTGTGACACTATGGCATCCAACCCCTTATCCTACCCCTTGTCCCAGCCAGAGCTGAAGGACTTCTTCATAGCAGCTTTCCTCTTGGCCTTCTCCAAGGCAAGCTTCTCGGACAGCAGGTTCTCAGCAGCCTTCAATTTATTTTCTGCCTCTTCCTTCTGTCGACCTACTTCTTGAAGATGGCCCAACCTTTCCTCAGCAACCCTGAGCTTATCTTCAAGCTCTCCAGAAGCTTTGAGCTTCTCTTCGAGCTCTTTATTTGCCTTCTCCAATGCATTCTTTTTCTTCTCCAACTCCTTGGAGGCATCAACAGTCCGAGCTTTTTCTTTCTCGGAGGAGGCAAGTTTCTTCTCCCAAACATCTTTATCATCAGCATATTTCTGGCGAGAATCTTCCAGAGACTTGGTAGCTTCTTCTATAGCTCCCTCCACACTGGATGAGGAGGAAGAATCCTTAATCGCTTTATCCTTCTTCAGGATTATATTAAAGCAGCTCGTCAACTGTGAACAGAAAAAGAAAGCAAGTCAGAAACAGAAATGACAAAGGAAATATGAAAAATTCTAAGTAAAGAGACTTACAGAAGCAAGGTGACGAGTAGCTAGTGAGGTAAACATATCCCGAGTAAGGTTTTCTTCAGTACCTTGAACGTCGAGAATGATCAAGGACTTTACCGAGCTCATGTCAGAGCTCGGGGGAACAAAAGTGGGAACTCCAGTCCCAACTGCTGGGGGCAGGGTGATGGTATCAGCCAAATTGACCGAGGAGCCCTTCTTTAGCCTCCTCGGGGGAACAAGTATAGATTCAACCAAGGAATAACCCTTGGTCTGTGATATCACAATCACCTCTCCAGGAGCAGCAGACCTGCTCAGCAACCTTCTCGATAATTTTAGCAGGAGCAGCTGGAGGAGCTGCATCAGTCTTCTTTGTCCCCTCCTATGGGACATCAATCCTACTCCTTTTTGCCTCCCCAGAATCGGAGGTAGTCTTTTCAAACAGGGTAGTAGGTCTTCTCTTATTCATCCTTTCACTTAAAAGAATATGGGATTCAGGCGATGAACTGGTGGAGGTTGGTACTGGCTCTGACTCACTTATCACTGGACGAGCAGTGAAAGAAGTGGTGTATCTCTTGTACTGGAGCAGATAAGAAGCTGATCTAATATGCTTGTCGGCAACACTTTGATGCAGACTCCAGATAATTTTCAAATGCCTTATATTGACATCTGCTTCTTTTGGGCACTTTCTCTTGTTATCAACTGCAAATAAATAAACATTTGTTATCAGTGGCACATTTTATCAAACACAAAAGAAACATGATTTTAAAATAAATAAAATGAAATAAAGATAACCTATCCCATTGCCATAAGGAGGGCATCAAAGCCCTGGTAAATTTCATCTTCAGTTAATAGATAGTGTTGCTAATTTTTTATGACAACCCAGTGTTCAAAATAATCCCTATTGGCATCAGGGAGATTGACTACTAGGGCTCTATTTAAAAATCTAGTTTTTAAATAATAAATATTATCATTAACTGCCCATCTATAGAAGAACATGATTTCCGGGATTCTTATACGAGTTCCATGCACTTGATTTAATCTATTCACCCCATTAACTATTCTCCATGTGTTGGGGGCTATTGGTGCAGGAACAACATCGAAATACTGACAGAATTCCAGACACAAGGAATTGGGTGGAAAAGAAAATCCACATTCAGCAAAAAAGAGACTGGGGAACCAATGTCCCTCAGCCAAATTGAAATAATTAGAAGGCTCAGAAAGTTTTTCCAAGACAACCCAAGAGGGGATGGAGAAATCAGAACGAAACTTCTCAAGAGACTCAACAAGGTAAACCATGGTGAATAAAGAAATGAAGAAGAAGGAAGAAGATCTTACAGAAAAAAGACTGAAGCTCTTGACAACGAACGACGGAAGAGATGAACGCACAAGAGAGTAGAAGACAATAAAAAACTTGAAGATAAAAATTTGAAAAGGTAGAAGACGATGGGAGTGTCTGTGAAGTTTAAATACCTTGCCTTGGGAAATGGTGAAGTAATGATTACAAAAAAAAGGATGATTACGTTACCGGCGGCTAAAAAGATGAAAAGTGGCGCGGGAATCAAAGCGGGCAACAGCGGCTAAAAAGACAAAAAGTGACGCGGGAATTGAAGCATGCAGAAAAGTCCAAAAAAACATGATTCTACGAATTGGGAAGGAGAAATAAAAACAAGGGAAACGCTCCTAAAAATCAGGAAGACTATTTAAAGCTACCATATTCCGAGAAAGAATGTTCCATACTCCTCAAATTTCGAACTATGAAACATTGGGGGCTTCTGTTGATACCAAATTTAATCTACTGACGTGGACCAATCATATGAAGACACGTGGCTATCTACATGGCAACTACAAATACTTCTGAGGAACCCACACGCTCCGAGGAACAAGACTACAACGAGGAAGACTAGTTCCCCGAGGAACACTGCTTACCCGAGGAACTCACATGCTCCGAGGAACAATGCCTCTCCGAGGAACTCTTGATTACCGAGAAGCTTAGGCGGTCCGAGCTGCATCTCGAACAAAGCATTAATAGCTGTATAACCAACAGTTCAACTGATTCATTAAATGCTTATCATTCAGACGCACACGCAAAGAGGGCATTAAATGTATTACCCATTCATATGTATATCATTTAATGTATTACCCTTTCACATTACGGCCTCAGGGCTATAAATACATTGTACAACCCTCATTGTAGGGGGACCGAATCTAGAACGGAATTTCTTGTAATCTAGAATTCCCAAACATTCAGCAATAACACAACAGTGGACGTAGGCCATTCTTATATGGTTGAACCACTTAAAAATCTTTTGTCTCATTTATTTATCTGTGATTGAATTATTATAGTGATCTAATTTTTTACATCAACAGATTGGCGCCGTCTGTGGGAAACGCCTGGTAATATCGTTTTCTCATCAAATACAATCCATTACCAATGGCTGATATTCCTGAATCCAGCAATCGAAATGCTGGAACCCCTCCAAATTCCTCTGCTCCACCAATTGTTCTAGATCGAAATGCTGGAACTCACATGCTCAGAGGAACAATGCCTCTCCGAGGAAATCTTGAGTACCGAGAAGCTTAGGCGGTCCGAGTAACTCAGGCAGTCCGAGCTGCATCTCGAACAAAGCATTAATAGCTGGATAACCAACAGTTCAATTGATTAATTAAATGCTTATCATTCAGACGCACATGCAAATAGGGCATTAAATGTATTACCCTTTCATATGTATATCATTTAATGTATTACCCTTTCACATTACGGCCTCGGGGCTATAAATACATTGTACAACCCTCATTGTAGGGGGACCGAATCTAGAACGAAATTTCTTGTAATCGAGAATTCACAAACATTCAGCAATAACACAAGAGTGGACGTAGGCCATTCTTATAAGGCTGAACCACTTAAAAATCTTTTGTCTTATTTATTTATCTGTGATTGAATTATTAGAGTGATCTAATTTTTTACATCAACAATCATATAGGTGAAGGTGATATGAATTTTCTAGTAGGTACATCTTGGGTGATTTTGGTGTACTAGTTTATCACTGTCAAAGGATCGTACTTAGAGAAAATTGCGATTATATCGACCCCAAGGATTTAAATAGAGATTCAAGTGTGTATTTAGAGATGGTATTCAATAATTAGGTAGTTACAGTAGTAGGATTTGTGTGGAGGACATAATGGATCCCTACGATCAACATTGTAAAGGAGTAGTGTATCGGGGGGATCCTTGTTTGGATTTCGCTTTGTGAGACGCCCCACGCACGAAACCTAGTGAAATGTTGGGAGTGGAGAGAAGTTTTATACTTAGAAATGAGATGTATGTTATTTGGAGAACAAATTATTTTTGCTAAAACTTATGATAATGTGTGTCGTGCTAAGACTAAAAATTTGTTTAAGCAAATAACTAGAACCAATAAAGCCTGGCATATATATATATATATATATATATATATATATATATTTATGTGGGGTTAGAATGGAAAGGATCTTTGGGTTAAGTTAGGATGGTGGGTCATGCAGGTATAGGTCATGCTTATAGTTAGGTAGGTTGTCCTCATATGTGCCGGGTAGCTTAAATTAAGGTTCCAGGACACGATTAGGTGCGCGGTGTAGATGAGAGGTGAATTTGGGGTTTCACGGGAGTGCGACTCCACTTTAATTATGAAATATTGCATTTATATTTATTATGAACGGTTAACACACTTGCTGCAAATATTTTTACCCCTCGGGCTCTGACCTGTTTATATTTCTCTTTTGCTATATATATATATATATATATATATATATATATATATATTGTACTACAGGTGTCTGACCACAAGGATATCGTGGATGCTTTCCTATCCAGTGTCTTGGGAGCTGTAACAGATGCGGACTGTTGCGGAATTTAGATTGTAGTCGCTTCCTTTTTATGTGTAAATCTAGATAGGATTCTTTTTGTGTATTGGGTTAACACCCAAGGGTTATTTGTAGCTGTTTATAGTTCTTCTATATGGATGTTGTACTGTCTGTGACCCGACATCTTATTCGAGTATATTTCCTTTTATGTACTCTTTTTATTTTAATGTTTAACACTTATTTTATCATGGTACTTGTGTACGTTTTACCTTTGTTAGTAGTCGTATATTGTTGGGATGATATCCATTGTATGTTTTATTTAATTTTGACATCCGCTTTTATAGTTTTGGGTAGTTAGTCCTATCTAGTTTAGTATCATCAGTAGATGCTAAGAATGAGCCATCTGAGATTCCTAATTTAATGTAGTATAGGGCTAGCCACCTGCTATTATTTTAAGCGGGGTGTCACAACCAGCGAGTGTCCTCATAAGGAAAGGATCTTTAGAAGTTTAGCTCAGGCCTTATTCGTCTCCATGATCACCTTAAGAGCATAATCTTGTTTACTCCAAAAATAGGTACAAATAAATATACTATTAGTATAACTCATCTTATGAGAATAATCCTGTTTACTCCAAAGTAAAAGTTAATAAACTAATAATAAAAAGAGATGTCAAATAGTGAATCTACTATGTTTCCCGATTGACATTAATAAATTACTTAAATCATGGAGTTAAACAAAGAATATTTGTAAACAAATTACAGTTACCTCAGCATGTCCATTATTTTCCCACTAAACTTCAGTGATAAAGATTTCTTACCATTATAAACAAAAACATGACAAATTATACAAAATGAATAAGGTCATGCCATCGAAAATGGAGGACTAGCATAGGAAACTACCTTCCCCTCATTGTTTAAAATTTTAACAACATTTTGCTAGTGTCACGCTTCACCATTAAGAACTATCTGCATCACATTGTCCACGAAAGAATTCTTTTCTCAATAATGAAAATTGAAGAGTAAGTCTTGAATATTGACGTCTACCAGTAAGACCTTTAACTAAATTTATGTTAAGTGAAAATTATTAGAAAAAAGTGTATACAGGTCGAAATTCCATATTATTATAAATTCTTAAAAACATTTACCTTAGGAGGTTTAATGCCTATTTTTAGTAATAACGTGGGATTTATAAGAGGCAGTTCAATAGGTTCCCTCAGTTCACAGATCTGGTCTGACAACCCTCCTACCACAGAGGAACTAACATTCCCACAATATTTATGAAGCATATTATATATAAATCGACCAACCTTTCAAAAACAAACTTTAATAACAACACACATCAATATTCCAAATAATATATGGATGATAATAAATTTTGTGTGTTGTTATACTCAAAACTAATCATTTTCCTAGCATTGAAAAACTAATATATATAACTTAATCTAATCTATACCACTAGTTACTGATGTATTAAAATTTGAGACAACTATATATGCATAGACAATAAATATACTAAAATCTAGTCATGTGCTTAACATAATCTCAATAAACATGTTAGGGATGATCATGTGACTAATAAAAACTATATAGATCTAAAAGTATGAAAAGTTTACTGTGCTATATAATAAGATATGTATATATATATATATATATGCCCCTCCTAAAGCCTTTGTCCTTGCCTACTGGCTATTACTTTATTTTTTGAGCCTATAATTTTATTTCTGGAGATCATAGGGATACCATATGTTCTTTGAATCATTACTTGTCTAATTTATATATTATATATAAAAAAATCATTTACAAGTATTACATAAAGTCAAAACACCTTTAAAAATCATAAATATGGGAAGCCTACAGAATTCTTGAAAAAATCACTTAGATTTTATTAATTATTAAGGCAATTTCTCTCCATCATTATAAGCCCCAAAGTATTTATTTTCTATGTTCCTCACAATTTATATCCCGGTTAATCCCTCCCTACCCTAAATTAAGTTATATTGATTACACTTATTATCTTAATCTATTTTTTTCATTAATTTATTTGTTCTACCCTATATTGATCGTTGGTGAATGAAGAATTTTTTCTTTAACCAATTCATCAATGAATTATTGATTATATATAAAATTATTTTCATTTACTTTTATGATGACAAACTTATTAATTTTTTATGTATACTTTAAGCTAAAATTTGCTATTTTATCTCTATTAAATCCAACTGGTTCAGCTATATCACTTGGTATGCCATAAGGAGTTATAGACTAATATTTCCTTCAATGCGCGCAATCATGGGTGTGAGAGAGAATGTCTTAAGAGAACATGAAAAAGTAATGTGTATATATATTTTATTCTTTTCCCACCTTAATAAAACTTTATGTATACGCCCTGCATAACTTCAGCAAGCATAAGTATTCTACTCCTTATGAAACAACTCATCGCACAATTACGAGGATACCTAAAAAATTAGACTGTTAACATTGATCTGAAGCTTATAACATAACATTCACATAAAAATAAACATCAATAAGAACAATAACCTTTTCAAATCGCACAAAACTCGAGCAATATAGTGTAAAGAACAACATTTGTATAAAGATGGAAACATAGAAATCTTACTGACGGATCAAAACTAAGTAAACACAGTAGAATTAGGGTTCTTTTAAAACATAAGCCAAAATCCTCCTCCTCTTTTTATATAACCACAAATGATGAATGAATGAAAAACAAAAGCAATTTCATATCCCCATACCAAAATTGACTCAATATATATATATATATATATATATATATATATATATATATATATATATATGATGTTTCTAAAAGTTTTTGTTGTCCACGAATTCATATAAATTAGATTTACAATACATCACTAAAAAAAATTGCCTTAAAATCCATATTTCTTGTAAATTTGTATGTTTATTGCACCCAAATGTGTGTGTGTGTGTATGTGTGTGTGTGAGTATGTGTGTGTGTATACACGCACGTGCACACACACACACACCTCCCTAATATCAAGGAGGAGGCTTACTTCAAAATCCCCAAATCACGAAACCCTAGGAGACACGGTGGTGCTTGAGAAGAGGTCGCGAGTACGAGAAACCCTAGGTGAAAATGATGGAGTCTCACAACCTATGTGATTGAGTGTGAGAGTTATAAGAAGAAAGGTAGAGTTTTTTTAGGTTTGGAGGGAATGTTGTGTGGGAGCCGGGGAGAGTTTCTTCAATTAGGAAGGAAATTTTGTTTTTATTTTTTAATTTTAATTTGAATAAAATTAAAATTATTAACACTCATATAAGATTACAAATGGTACTGAATAGTTAGAAATAGTAATGCTATTATACTGTTAGTAATCGTAAAGTTAGTCTGTTACTAAAAGGCCATTTGGTTATGGTTGTGGACATTCAAGATTTTTTTTACACGTGTTCGCCCCTAAAGAGAGAGATTTGAAACGTGCGGGGATCAAGGAAGAACGATCTTTGTGGGATCCCACAGACACAAATTGGTCGTCGTCAAAGGGGTGAAAATATAGAAATATTGAGTTATAGCCCATTTTGCTCAAAACAGGCAAAAAAATGTAGTCATCCCGGAAGAAACGACATCAAAGACATACTGATGCGAACGAAAATAAATAGATCACGGGTTCGGAGAATAAGTTCGGGAATGGGAAGGTGTTAGGAACCCATTTCACCCTTTCGTTCTCTCATGGGCTATGATAATATTCTTATTTTTCTCTAAAATGCAATTTATGTGTATGATGTATGGGAACTGAAATAAAGAAAATAAGAAATCGGCATGCTCACGTTATGAAGAGACAAAGATGATTCTTTCTGAGGAGTATAAAATAAACGGGACTAAGATAATATAAAAGGTCATCA